>JAEQBH010002622.1:0-1285175 GCA_016808115.1 Tetrastigma voinierianum
GATGCCTAAGAGATGAGTGATCAGAGTCAATAAGCAAGAGAAGTTAGCGCTGAGGTATATTGGGCACTTCGAGATACTTGAGAGGGTGCGCATTAGCTGTGATATCGGCCGGGCGCTTACCAATCGAAGTTTATCAAGGTTCATGAGGTGTTCCACGCTCCATGCTCTAAAGTATACTCTTAGGATCCAAACATGTAGTGGATTGAGGAGAGATTATTGTTGATACAGATGAGACCTTCGAGGAGGGACCAGTGAGTATCTTGGACAACCAGGATCAAGTTTTATGAAGCAAGACCGTGCGGCTAGTGAATGTGTTATGGCAACACCAAGGAGTGGAGGAGGCAACTTGGGAATGTAAGGACACGATGCAGGCTACCTATCATTTCCTATTTGAGGATGAAGGTGCGTTGTCTAATACTGAAAGTCTAATACTAGAATTATAATAACTATTGCATATGTATGTGTTTGTATATGCTTGTGAGAGTGAATTTCGGGGACGAAATTCTGTTAAGGGGGGAAGAATGTAAAACCCAAGAAAAATGGTAAAACGGTAATTTCGGTTAGAAACCAGAAATTTTCTAGATCTCGATGACGAGCGACTTCACTGAATTGCCTCAAGAAAATATAGTCACTCTGTCGACTTCGCGTATTTCTCGACAATTGAATTTCATGTTTTTCGAGGCACCAGGTGTCAGGTGACACATGACATGATCATGTGGATGCCACATAGCACCCTAGGGGAGTGAAACATGGCATGGGCCATGTGGTGCACTTGTGTGAATGACTCACATTGAGCCAAGTGGCAAGTTGAAGAATTAATGGAAAAAATAATGATGGAAAAGAAAATCAAGAAAATAAGGAGATATTGGAGAAATCTCTTAGGATTTGACAAAACAAAGAAACAAGAGAGAGGAGAATATTAGGTGGGATAAGAACTAAAAGAGAAAAGAAAGAAAAATAATTAGAAGGAAAAGAGAAATGAAAGAAAAGAGAAACGAAGGAGAAATAAAGGAAAAAGAAAAAGTATGAGAGTAGAGCAAAAATAGGTACTCTGATAAGTAGAAAAAGGAAAAAGAAAACAAAGAAACTAAAAAAGAAAAGAGAGAGAGAAAAGAAAAAGGGGCTTTCACCTTCTCTCTAATATCTACGTAGATCGGATCGTCGGTTTTTTTCGAGGCAAGAAGCAAAATTCATCTACGTGAAGAGAGATTCGCGTGGGTACAAGAATTTGGGGTTTTCGCCAAACTCCAAGAGGTAGGGAATTTTCCTACTTGGATTATTTTTAGCCTAAAGGTCATTTAATGGCATAAGATTCTTCTATCGAAATTGGTCGTGTGTTTTAGTCCCAAGATTTTCGAGATCGAATATTAAAATTTGGGGATTAGTTCCTGCAGTCCCTTAATTATGTTGAGATTTGGTTTTGATCCCAGATCGATATCTTCGTTTTGTTGAGCGTTTTTAAATCACAGTGGATTCGATGAATGGAACCAAAATCGGTTCATGGTAGTGAAGGACCGAAAGGTGCCCTGCTTTTGGCGGGTTCGAGATGACCATTTTGTGTGATTGTCAAGATTTAAATATCATGCTATGCTTGAAAAAAAAAAGAAAAAAAAAAAAAGAAATCATGTTGATATATGCTCATGTGATGGATCTTAATTAAATAAGAAAAATATATAATTGGGTCATGTGTTGATAATGTTGTATGTAATGACTGGTAATGAACATGTTATAGCATGAAATTTCTAAGATAATCAGACTTCATATTTACTCGTGACATCGAAGTACAAGTCGGGTGTGTGTGTATGGTATTGGTTATTCACCATTCTTAGTGAATGTGTAGTGTGTTCGGAAATTGGGACAACGTCCAAAATTGAGACTCACGGGTGCATAAAATAATAATAATAAATTTCGTGTATTTTGGTGACGCAAGATGGGGCAGATCTCCTCCCAGGGTGAAAGACCCAAATTTTATTCTCGTCGCACATATGCATCCAAATGATGAAAGTTCGCAAAGTATCGAAGGCATGCGGTTCAGGTGAGACCCCGAAATTGCATTCCAAATAAACACACTGGATTGAATAATTAAAATGAATATTGAAGGGTCAGTCTAATGGGTTAAGTCATCGGGTGAAACATCAATGATCGTTTTCTACTCGCATTTGCATGTGTGAGGAGTTAGTCGTGACTCTGCAAGTTATAGGCATGAGGAGTCTCATCTAGGCATGAAATGAAATATTCCATAAAGGATTGCATTTTTGTATGGAATATGATTTATTGTCAGATGTATGTCATTGCACGAGCGGGAGAGCTCCTATAGAGAATTCCTTCTACCAGGCACGCTTCATCCAAACATGGGACCCTTTCAAGTACAAGGTGTACAGGGAGACAACGCTCCGACGAGACCGTGATTATGAAAGAGGCCGATGTGTGGCCTTGATATTATCTTTGTAAATAAAAATATATATTTTTTGTATAAAATAATTATAACTAAATTTTTTTAGGATTATTGTCTAAATAGTCGAGTATGTAATTATGGTAAGAGGGCTGTGATTGGACTCTTACGGGCTGTAATTAAGTGTTTTATTTTCATATGTTGATTTAAATGTGAATGAATGGGTCTCTTGCAAAGATGTATAGCTGGTGATATGGACAGATGGACTTCGTAGTGTCTATACTTCTCAAGGAGACCCCGACGGGCTACAGATTATATCAAGAGTGCATTTTTTGTATGTTGGGTAGAACTCCCCGAACAAAGGAAACTCTACTCGATTTTTATAAAAATATGGATCCCGATAAATGGGATACAATAGTGTGGTATCGGGTCACTCCAAATCCATAGGAATTCCGTGGCCGACGAGTTAACAACAAGTGACCTCGAATTCTTGTAAGATCACACCTTGCCGACAGGGTAAGCCATCATGATCATTGTACTTTTATTTTAACATATTTTTTTCTTTTTAAAGAAATTTTGGTAAGTTTGGTTATTGTTTTTAAAAACTGTTATTGAAAATTATTCTTGTTCTTTAAATTTATTATTTTTTATGTTTTTCATAACAAAAAAAATGGAACCAAACGTATCCTTATCCATATTTTCCCCAATCTCCTTATTTTTTAAAACAGAAAACAGTTTTAAAACGGACCCCAAATTTCTTAATGTATTGAAAGTAACATATAGTTGCTTTATTTCCCACTAAAATCAAGTATCATTCTATTACCTAAGTGACCATTAAAACCACATGGATCATCAATTCTCTCCATGAGCTGTCTGGCCATCTTTATGTAACATGCATGTATTAATAACATTATATATAGTTATATGCTAATTCTCTATTATGTTAAAAAAATGAAGCATATATATCACAATTCACTATCATTTTATGTGGGGCAAAGTTACTATTGGTTCTTTCCATGTTACTCACATAGTCACATAGCCACTAGCAATTACAAAGTCCCTTTTTTCCATTCTTGAGTGCATGATTGGTATTTCCAACAAAGCACCATCCTACAAAGGTATTTCAAGATAGCCTCAATCTCACTCTTAAATTAATTAAGAGTAATCAACTATATATAAACCCTTACATATATAGTAATCTATGTATTCTAAACTTGTACCTTGCTATATATACATCTTTTACTGATCATTTTCTCTATCTCAATGTAGGAGATAATAGAACGAAATATTAGAATTTTAATTTTTTTTTTCGAGTTATTTTATTTTATTACTCTTATCAATTTACCTCGGTCTTTCAAAATTTGTCATAATAGTGGGGAGACTAATCGTCATATTGGCTTTATAAAGTGCACGTTCTTAAAAAGTTGGAAAGATATCTTTGAAATCTGAGAAGATACCCTGAAAAGCACTTTAAATTTTAAGATTGTGGGAATTTGACCCGAGTGGAAATTTGTGGTGATTTGAGGAGATTTCAATAGTTTTTAGCTTGAAATCACTCATCTTATTGTTGGTCAACTTAGATTTGAGCTTTCTCTCTTAATAAAATAGTCACTTTCACCTTATAGGAGTTTTCATTCGATTTTTCTTTGTTTTTTTGTGTTTTTGTCCTCCACTTATACGACATATGATTTTGTTTATGGTTGTTTTATTCGTTGGTTTTCGTATGAGTGATTAAGATGGCAACGCTATTTCGATCTAATAAAAAATCATATCAAATCTATATTCGTTAATATGCTTCATCAGATATATATATATGAAATCTTAGGTATTCTAGGCATATTAGGATTATCAATTATGTAGACTTTAAGTTGTTTATTCTTGCTATCATCCTGAATACTGTGTCATCTTTTAATGTTTTTAACACTTTGGTTTCTATGTTCAAATGTAATGTATTGCTTTTTGAATCGGACTTTGGTTTATGTGTTTAGATATAATATATTGCTATCTCACTCAATGAAATTTCTTTTTTTCAAAAAAAAAAATCTTCTATAATTTGAAGGATTTTTCAAGTTCGAAAATGGAATCTTTTAATATTTATAAAAGGTTTTAAGTAATTGTTTTATTTTGATCAAGAAGTATTGATGGAAGTTCCAAACTTATATTCTTGTGTGCAGCAGCTCTTGTTTCTGCTGTTGCAATATATTCCCTTATTTCATTACTTTTCTTTGCCTTTTTAAAAAGTATATCATCAATAAGCCAATGACAATTCAGTAATAAAAAAATAAATGGACTGATTGATGGAAATAAAGCAACCCTGAATTTTTTGTCACATGTATGCCTTCAATGTAATGGCTACTACTTATACTTGAGCCTTTAGGTATATCAAAAGAAGAAAAAATGTAAATGAAAGAAAAAAATATATAGAAGTTGTTTGATTCTTGTTTTTTAAAATTATTTTTGAGAATATTTTTTGAAAACATAAAAACATTATTTTAGTGTTATTTAAAAACTATTTTTATTCTTTGATCTTCATAACCAAAAAAAAAACTAAAAACCAAACATATTGGTTGTATTTTTCTTGTCCTTCTTGTTCCATTTTTTGTACAATTTTATCTGTGGGGCATCATACAATACCATGGAATAATACTATGGAATGCATGAAGTTTTGGGTCAAAATGACCTTTTTATTAAAATAAAAAAAAACTAATTCTAGGCCATATTTGAAACTTTTATTCAAAATAGCCCCTTATGCCACAAATGAGAGATATTTAGATTTTTTTTTTTTCCAATTTAATTTAGAAGTTGCAATTATAAACCTAGCTTTATTTTTTAACTAAAGCTGCAGGTAAAAACTATTGTTTTCCTTTTTGAACTAAAGCCACGGTTAACACTATAACTTTTAAATTAAATATAAAAAATAAAAAATCTAAACATTTCTCTTATATGCCATAAGGGAAACAAAAATTTAAAAAGTTAGAATGAATATTTTTTTTTAAGGGTTATTTTGAACCCAAACTCGAATGTACGAAGGTCATAGAGTTAATAATTAACAGGTGAATGCATGCCTTCTCTTGACTTTTTCTGTTAATAATGCTTCTGCTTTCTGCTTGTAAATTTATATATATATTGACCAAAGACGAAACTTACTAGCTAATAACTCCATTATTTTTCTGGAGATATAAAGTAAGAAATAGGGAGTAAGATTTCATCTTTTGTTTCATATCCTCAATCTTTTAGTGATTGTAAAGAGGCTATAATACTAGAAGTTTTTGCTTGGATGGACGAAGATGGGCGAGCAAGAACAGGTATTTTTTTTCATTGTTTATCGTTTTTTCTTAGATCAAAGATGATGTTAGAATTATCTTGATCTAAGTTCAGATATTCTTGTGATTTTTCATAGTTTAATGCATTCATGTTTTATTTCATTCAATTCATTTGTTCTATTTTTTTCAAAGCATATAAAAACTTAAGAAAATGATCACTTTACTATATTTTTTTTTTTCTTTTTTTTTAGTTGAGAAACTTATATTAAACAAAAGCAATATATGTGATCGGGAATCAAACTGCTTTTTCATTATTATAATTATTTATTTATTCCGGGGACCTAGTTTTGAAGGTAGTAAGACCAAAAATTCATTTCTTGCTATTACTCCTTTTATTTTATTTTATATGTTTTAAAATTGAATCTTAATCTCATCATAACTTGACAAATTAAAGTTTTTTTTTAAATATTTTAATTTATGTTATTTTAAAAAAACACATAAAAGCATAAGCAGATTCTTCAAAGTGGACTTTGCACTTAAAGAAACTTAAAGCCTGTTTTGGCTACCATTTTTTAAATCCGTTTTTGTTCTAGGAAACAAGAATAAGGAAATCATAGGGAATATATATGGTTTTCTTTTTTGTTTTAAAATATATGAAGAATATAGAACGCATTAAATTGAGAGAAAAAATAATTTTCAATGTGTTTTTTAAAATGGTTATCAATAACAGTTAAAAAAAAAAACGGAACTAAACATAAACCAGGCTATATACTTTCAATTATTTTATATATATATTTTAAAATTTTTAATTGAATAACTTTATATGTACTATATGAACACACATCCACACAAGCCTGGGAACAAAGCTTTAAGCAATTATTGTACTGAAAAGCGACGTCCAATGCTCAACGTCACAATAATGAAGCTCATGACTTTTGCCCACCCATATACACATAAAGAAAAAGAAATATGTTACTTTCATGTCCAAAACTTTTTTTTTAAAAAATTTTATTTTGAAGTTTGAAAAGGAAAATATACAATAAGTACTTAGTTTTGAATCACATTCTAGTATATTAAAGATATTATTTTAGCATTGAAAATGATTTGCTTTCAAAAACATTAGGTTTGTGTAATTATTGGAAAAAAAATTAAGAAAAATAAATTTACCATATTTGGTTTTATATTAAAAAATGTGAAAGAAAATGAAATATGATTCAAATTATGTAGAAGCTTATTTATTTTATATTAATACAATTTTATGTGAAATATTTAAATATGATTAATATATATATATATATATATATATATATATATATATATATATATATATATATATATATATATATTTGTGTCTTTTTTTTAATTGGTATGTTTTAAAGAATTCAATACAATTTGCAATTAATTAAATGTGCTACTACTATATCCAATAATTTCAATTATTTAAAAGAGCTCGTATTATTAAACATTTTTTTACAGAAATTTGCTATCATCTTAAATAGAAGATAACATTTAATATTTCTTTTTTGTTGTATAAATTGCAGACATTGGTAAACTTGGGATACAAGAACCATTGGATCCTAAAGTTGAATAGATGAGTCAATGTGAGGACAAAGAATATAATGATTTGGTCCATTATAAATTGTCCAATAACTTTTCGAAATCTAAATGGTAATCATGTCTCACCCACTTCACCAAACATCACATGTTAATATACTTGCCCACCAAACCAACAAAATTATTTCATAAAAATAAGAAAGAGAATTAAAAAAGAGAGACTAGGCATTTTTATTCAAGGGAAAGAAAATTCTCAAAAATACCTCACATTAATTTTTGGCTTTCAAATATTTTGCTTTGCTAATTCTTCTTTTTGTAGTAGCATGTCTATTCAGATACTTTGAAATTCACTTGATGGAATAAAATTATTTTTCTTATTGATTAGGTCCATCATAAATGATATGCTTTTTGCCTTTTTGAAAAATTGTTGGAGATCATATAAAGATAATTCTTATTGGACATATATTTTTTTTTACAGGTAAACACTTTAATTACAATGTAGCAAATTGTTTCATTGGAACTCGAATCCGAAACGCCTCCCCTCCTTATATTCTGTCTTTTCAAATCGTTGAACGTTTTACCATATGAACTAGACATGATGAGTTATTGAACATAATTATTTATGTAAATATTTTATGATTAAGAAATCATAATTTGTTAAAGAAACATGACTTAGTGAATAAGGGTTGGGTGGGGTATAGGGAAGGGACTAGCTTCGAGTCTCAATGAGAATATAATATTAGAACATTGTAATACAAAGTGAATAGCTCTCAAAAAAAGAAATAACAACATTTTCAAAAGAAAAAAAAAATAACAACCTCTTATATCTATTATTATGTTGTAACTTGTAACTATAGGATATCTTATTCTTGTGAATTACTATATTTGTTTGAATGGTTTGAAATTAACAAAAACCCATCTTTTATCAATCTCTATTATGATGAGTTGAAATCATTGCTCTTATAAACGAATTTTGGTCTAAATGCTAATATTTTTATTGATGTAGTACATTTAAAAAGAAAACGTAATAATAGTCGATAAGACCTAACTAATTAAAGTGGTTAAGACTTAAGAGTGCATAGGGAGGGGAGAGATACAGGGTTCGAGTTCCAATGAAAACAAATTACTATTGTCTAATCCAAAGTTAATAGATATAAAAAAAAACATAATAATAAAAATAACTTTAACTTAATGGATATTTAAAAGAAAAAGGGAAAAACCTAGAAAGGCAACTTTAATCAATCAAACGGTTTAGAAGAAACATAACAAACAAAAATCTCTTTAACTTGGGGAGACAGCAAAAGAATAAAGAATGACTTTATTCATTAGTGGATGGGTCACCCTCCGAAATAAAACTTTACTCAACTCCTTTTAAAGACAAGGTAGGTAAGAGTGTGGTTGTAGCTTATAAAGTTTATTTTCCTATAAAACGAAGTTTACACCAAGTAGATAGTGATTTTATCTCTTGAAATCTATGTGTTCTTAGATAAAATTTTAATTTCTATATGATCTTAAGCAGTATAAAATCATCGTTTCAACGATATAAAACTCATTCTTATATGAAAACGAGCTTTTTATTGCCCTGTAAGAAAATGTCTTTTGAGTTTTGAGTATGTGTAAATAAAAAATAAAAAAACAAACAAGAATGATGGCCTTCATTGATAAGGGGAATGCACCACCCAAACAGGACGTAATATACTTTAAATTATTAAGTTATATATATATATATATATATATATATATATATATATTAGATTGTAATACTCTATTCTGAATTTGAAGCTAATTATCTCATATGTTTATCTCACTCATTTACCAATTGAGTCAAGCCACAAAGACAAGTTTTAAATATTATTTTAGTTTTTTTTACCTCTATTCATTTTGTATTACAATTATTTTACAATGTTATAGTAACTGCTTTTTTATGGGAGGCTCTGGACTGCTCTTCTTATACCCACTCACTCTTTAACTACTAAACCAATAGTTTTCATGGGCTAAACATTATTTTAGTTGTGTATAACATTTTACCAACTTTTCTATAACATGTTAATAAAAAAATGGGTATAAGTTGTTTACTATGGGCATTAGAGAAGTAAAGTTGAATGTTATGAAAGATGCTTAATGGTTATTTGGTAAAACAATTTAATAACTTAAAGTGATTTAATAATTGAATTCATAAATGACTTAAAGTAGAAAATAAATAAATTTATGTAATGAGTAAAAGCAATTAATTTATTTTTAAGTTCATGATTTCATTTTACTTTTTTACTCCATTTGTCTTAATTACTTATTTAATATTTTTTGCTAGTCAGCAACTTTCATGGTGACTATCTTCGTCCTAATCACGATATATGAAGATAAATATATTTATTTGATAATTTATATAAAATTTTAAGTTTTTTTTTTTTTTGAAATGAAAATTTTAAGTTAATTTTTAGTAAACAACTTTAATACTTTTAAATTAAATTTAAATAATAAGTTTTAAGTTAACAACTTTAAATAAAATTTAACTTAAGAGTCAATTTAAGTCATTAAATATTAAATATAAAGTTTACTATGTTTGAGGTGCTATGAAAATGAATTTTCAAATTTTTCTTTTCATATGTGGTTTCCATATAAAAAAATATAAAAGAAAGTTAAATATAATTAAACTTAGTGAAAAAATTATACATTTTAAAATTATTTAATTATAGAAAATAATTAAATGAGTTAAAACATGATATAAAAATAATTTGTTAATTTTAATTTTATTTCCTTTTAATTTTTTCTTTTCTTCTAATCTATTTTTTTCTACTTTCCTTTCTCTCACGTTTTTCATCACCCTTATGAATCAAACATACTTTGTTAAAAGAAAAAAATGCAGTATTATAAATATTATATAAACTAATTAATAGTAGAAACCTTAATCAGTAGTGGCCAAAATACTTACTTAACAAATATATATCCTTCAACTTCATAGAGTGGTGGAGCTAGGTTTTCATGTTGGGGCATTTTAAGTTACATCAATTTTGCATTGTCAAAAAAAAAAAAAAAAAAAAAAAAAGTTACATCAATTTTGCCAATCTTAACAAGGGCATATTACCCTTCCCCGGTTTGATTCCTCTTGGTCGCAAAGGAAAGAGATTTTGAAAGTATCAAATGGAGGCATATGCCCCTTTGGTATTAGTTAAATCCGCCACTAACTTCATATATTATTATGAATTACGGAAGTTTTGATGCACAAGAATATGAATTTAAAGATACAAATATAAAGAAATCAATATAAATGTGCATAAGGTTTTAACGTGATTCGGCAAATTTTGCTTACATCTACGGATGAGAGAGAATATTCCACTATTCTTGAAAATATAGAATACAGCACTACAGACAAAGATTGCAACAACTGTAAAAATCACAAATCACAAAACACCTAGATTTGGCAATACTGAGAAAATACCTCACAAAACTCTCAATATCTCAAACCTTTACATCTCTACATATACCGAATATCCTTTACGAGTCCATTTCTTTCATATTTTTTTCCTCTCGTGAGACATAATATTTATAAGAATATTCTTACAAGTTTTCCTTATTTTATAAGGAAACATAATATTGAATAATATAACAATTATGAATTATCCTATAAAATATTCTTTACAAAATAGGAATTGATACAAAATAGGAAATTAAGACATATACTAACACCTACAATTCTAATGATTTGAGATTAAATAAATTACCTTAAAAGTAATTTTTTTTTCCAATAATATTAATCAATTATTGCTTGGAAAATGGTGTGTGGTTTATAGGGACGGTGTGGACAGCAGCAGCCCATGCAGTGGCAGCAGTGATAGGATCAGGAGTGCTGGCTGTGCCATGGAGTGTGGCTCAGATGGGGTGGCTTTTTGGGCCCCTTGCCCTCTTTACCTTTGCTTCTGTTACTTACTTCACTGCTCGTTTGCTTGCCGACTGTTATAGGACTCCTGACCCTGTCCATGGCTCAAGGAACTACACCTACATTGGTGCTGTAAGAGCTTACTTAGGTATTTCATTTACTGGGGATAAGGTACGTACACAAATATCTTTGATATTTGATCATATGTCCAACTTGATACTTAAAATCTTTTTTTAGGTTTTTAATGTTTGTTCCATATCTCAAATATACCAGACCACACCCGAAAGAATAGACTGCAACTGACGCCTAATCCTTTGTTGACATGTCATCTGTTAGCGGTGTTACTCGTCAACAAATTATGCCATATGTGGGTGACACGTGAGTGGTGTTCCATCATCAGTAAATAAGATAGCTTAAGATACAGAACAACAAGCCAAAGATATGTAAATCCATAACAAACGTTATACACCATTAAACAAAAAAAAAAAGGTTTGGGGTTATCAATTAGACATATGACCAAACCAAACATTAAGGACATATGTGTACCTTTTACAAGTAATGCAATTTATTTCTTTTTATAGATGATTTATCTTTTCATTTATCTTTTTCTTAATTTCCCATCACTGTTCAATTAATAAACCAAAATTTTTGGTTTCCAATATTTATAAATGTTAAAGATCCATTCTTAGTGTGTTCTTGAGGCCTGTCTCAAATGATAAAAGAATGAGATAAGCAATGATAAATTCCAAGTTAAATTCCTTTTAAGATCATAATACTACAACACAATATTCAAAGTGAATAAATATAAAAAAAACAAAACTTATTTTTTGTATATAACTCAATACTTGTCGTTTAATAACTTAAGTTCATTAATTTTAAACAAAATCATTGTTAAGTCATTAATTTAAAACTTATCATTCATTTATTATGACAGCTCTTTTTTAAAAACACTTTTTCTCTTTCCTCCTTTCTATTGGTTTTCTTCAACCGCAAAAAGTGACTTTTTATTCTTATATTTATTAATAATTTATGTATATGTCTTTGACATCATATCAAGCCCTTCTTTCCATCAGGAAAAAAGGATGACTTGGTTTTGTGGCATCATTCAATACATCCTTCTTTGGGGTACCATGGTTGGATATGTGATAACTGCAGCCACAAGCATGGCGTAAGTTTCTTCTCTTTCAATCAGTACTACCTACAAAAGTCCCAGGCCAGGGCTTATTATATCATTTCATTTCACAAGACATATTTTGTTCTCACCGAGACTCGAACCTAGTCTAGTCTCTTCCTTATGCCTCGCCTAGAAAGGTTGGGTCTTTCTAAGAATTTATATTTCTCTCTAATTGCTCAAAAAAGACAAATTTCCATCTTTCGTATTACAAGCCTATCAATTTATATCTTATGGGTGCCACATGACCTATTGCAATTGGTTTGTAATCCTCAATGTGATACGTGTCATGGTAGAGTAGTGCCCAGTGGGAGATCAAGTCGGCAGAATCCGTGGTCACCCACTTGTCCCCTATGTTTCTTGTTTGGCTGATTCTACGGCTTTTGGGGTGACCCGGTCTATTAAGTTTGAGCGCCAGATCGATGTCGATAAAATTCAACAATGAGGATAGCATGATCTAACTCCTTTGCTTATATGCTCGAAGTGTATCTAACGGGTATTGGGCCCGATCCCATGAGATTGGGCTCTGGCTTCCAAATCGTTCGAGTTGCTCATGTGCTACATTAGACTTATCCCATTCCATCTCCTTAACCACTTACCTAAGCCTTATTGGTTCATACTACATACTATTGATCTTTTAAAATCCCATAAATAATCATAAGAAAGTTGTTCTTTGGTTTGACCATCCTAGCATCATAAGATATTGCAGCTTATGTTTGGTCTCCAGAAAAGTCTATACATAATATATATTTCTCATGAAAAGTTTCTTTTTTTTTTTCTTTTTTTTTTCTTTTTTGTAAATTAGGTAGCTCAATTATATATTTTCACTAATTCTATGCTTGTTTATTGTGTTAGGGCTATCAAAAGATCGAATTGTTTCCATCAGAAGGAGTCAAATGCAGATTGCAATGCCAAAGTGTCAGGGAACTTGTTTATGCTAATTTATGGGGGAATAGAAATTATATTTTCTCAATTTCCAAGCCTTGAGAAAATAACAATACTTTCAGTTGTTGCAGCTATCATGTCATTTGGCTACTCCTTCATTGCTTTGTATTTATGCATTCAGAAATTTGCTTCTCACCATGAACTTAAATCCAGCAATTTAACTGGAATGAAGGTGGGAGAAGATGGCATAACTCATTCCACTAAAGTTTGGCAATCTTTTCAAGCTCTGGGAAACATTGCATTTGCTTACACTTTTGCCAATATCTTGATTGAAATTCAGGTACATTTTGGAAATAATGACTATGATTTATACTAAGTAGTAAAGCATGTGTTTTACTTGGCTTTTTTGATCCTGAAGTGCAAATGGGAGCCTTTAGGACATGTTTCGGGTTTTTGTTTTTAAAATTGCACTGAGAACAAAGACATTTTTATTTTTCGAAAAACTGCTCTATTTTCTCGAATTTACCGCTTTCATGCTTTAAAAATCGGGACCAAAAGTGTTCTTCCTATTTCCATTGTTCTTCTTGTTTTTGAGAACAGAAAAAAGTTTTAAAAACAATAACCAAACGTACCCTTAAGGTCTATTTGGGCATGCTCATTTTTTGAAAGTGGAAACAATTACCCATTTTCCTAAAATGTTTCTATTACATATTTTTTGGTTGGTTTTCTCCATGGTTTCCATATTTAATGAAGGGTTCATGTATAGTATTCTACATAATCAGCAATACTTCTTTTGTTTCGGTAACATCTATGTGAAGGATACACGCAAAATCACCTCCAGCAGAAAAAACAAACAATGAAGAGAGCAATACTGTGTGGGATTGGAGTGACAACAGCATTTTATGTGTGTATTGGGATCATGGGTTATATGGCCTTTGGAAATGAGGCTCCTGGAAATGTTCTTACTGGATTCCATGAACCCTTTTGGCTTGTTGATCTTGCTAACTTTGCTGTCATTATACATTTAAGTGGATCTTTTCAGGTAATATCCCATTTCATATTAGTGTACTATTCTCTTCCAATCTTAATAGTTCTAAGAACTGTTTACAGAAACAATTTTCATTTCAACTTAAAATTTTCTAGGATAAGGTTCACAAATATCTATGATATTTGACCAAATATCAAACTTGACCCTTAAGCTTTTTTTGGGCCCAATATTGTTCATAATGTTTGTTTCATAGCTCAAATATGACTCTACTTTCAACATAATGAACAAATAAGCAAGCGTCTTACGTCACCCATGAACAATGTGACACATTAACAAATTATGCCACATGTGGGTAACACGTCAGTGACGTCAAACGTTCATTTGTCCATCTGTTCATTCTATTAACGATAAGGATATATTTGAGCTATGAAACAAGCGTTAGAAACACCATTGGATTAAAAAAAAAGTTTAAGAATCACGTTTGATATATGACTAAACATAGAGACATTTTTGTACCTTATCCCAAATTTTTCATATTAGAAATTTTGCTGGATGAAACTTCTTTATTTTGCTGTACTTAAATTTGATTCCTAGTGGATGCTTATCATCATCAAACCAATTTTCAGGTATTTGCGCAACCAATCTTTACATTATATGAGAAGTGGATAGCATCAAGAGGGTCGCCTACAAGCTTCTTTCTCCATGTCTATACAATAAAGCTTCCATTTCCCAAATCATGTCTCATCCAATTCACCCTCTGCAAGCTTCTTCTCCGAACCCTTTTCATCATCTTGACAACCACCATTGCTATGATGCTTCCATTCTTTAATGCAATTCTGGGTTTTCTAGGAGCCATTTCGTTTTGGCCGTTGACTGTGTATTTTCCGGTGACCATGCATCTGTCCCAAACAAGGTGAAGAGAGAAGCTGTGAATAGACACAATTGCAGATGCAGGCATGGTTTCACTGCTAGTTTCAGCCATTGCTACTGTTGGTTCCAATTATTGACATAAATTCGATAAACTTAAGCATACTAAACTCTTTAGTGCAAAATTGTAGGCATGCATGCAAGCTTCCATTTTCATCACTGGTAACTGATAAATGTTGCTAGATGTATGTCATGTTAGCAGCAAGTGACTATGAATTCTCCAAAACTCTGAAATTGTTATGTTATAATAAGTTGCATATTTCTATTTCTGTTTAAGAAATTGTTGAGAGCATTCCTCTATGAGTATGGACCGAACAATTCAGTCTACCTCGTAAGGTTTCTTGTATGTTCCAGGAATCAAACCTTGGACAACAGCACTAAAGAATTTCCCTGCTCCCTGCAACTAATTCTGGACAAAGCTGCAGGTTCAAGGTGGATCTAATAAAACTGAAAAACTACCCACAAAGAACAAGTAACCATAGATTCCTCCAGAAAATGATCCTCTCCTGTGAAACTAGTCTCCATGGTTAGGTGGATCTAATAAAACTGCAAAACCACCCATACAGAAAAAGCAACCATAGATTCCTCCAAAAAAATTATCCTCTCCTGTAAAACTAGTCTCCATGGTTAGGTTTATGATGCTGTGAATTACATTATCTAAGCCACCTATAGCATAAATAGAATCTCAAATCAATTAGTTGCAGAAGGGTACAGCTAAATTAGTTGATATGCCCCCTTCTTTTTTACATCTATTCACTTTGCATTACAACGTTCTAGTATTTTGTTTTCATGGAGACTTGAACCTGGTCCCTTCCCTATGCCCACCCAACCCTTTACATCAGAACCAAAACTATCATAACAGGCTCTGGCTGCATTCTATTCCTTGATTCATAACAAACTCTGAGAATTGCAACTCCTTTATTTCTACATGAATTTTAGTCTAACAGGCATCTTAAATTTTCATCCTCTTCCCCTCCCAAGGTGTATACTTGAACCTCATCCATGATAAACTTCCCTCACCTCTGTTCAAATTGGAACAGGAGGAACCTCATGCAGGTTTCATGAGATTACAAAATGGAACCTGCTGCAACAAACAATGTGTTGGAGACCAATTTTCATAACCAAAGTTATACCAACAAATATATCCAAGAACAATCTGTGAATTTCTGATCTAATTTATCTACATTTCTACATTAGTTTTCCCCCCACTTTCCATTTGTGATCTCTATGATGGGGCATATTCAACAAAATCAAACTGGTTTAAACCGAACCATCCTACTTCGTACAAGGTAGATGCTATGCCAAGACCAGAAGATACACTGAGAAAAAGTTTAAATGGAACTCCTCATCTCCATCATTTTAACCGTATGTGATGCTCATAACAGAACATTGCCTCCATTTTCGAAAGAATAATTCCAAACCCTATCTATAATCTAAATCTTCCAGCGCATTGGACATTTGCTTTTATTTCTTTTCTTCTTCTTCCCTTTCTCCCAAAATTTTGAGACTAAGCATATAATCTACTATCAAGGACACTTGTAGGCTACACATATAATGAATAACACCATTCTGGTATAAATAACAGAAAGAGCCATAATGAAGAGTTACACTTTCATCTAAGACAAAGTAAATAGAAACTCAATAGAAATTACTAAAACCTTGTACATCACACAGGTAGAAAAAACATGGAATTTTCACCTGGAGAACTTCAAAGTTTCACCTTAATTAAAAAAAAAATAACCTAAAGTACAAAAAACAGCTTCAAAAAGGAAACATATTCAATCAAATTTCATCAGTCTCCTCCACTTTCCCACATTCTATCTCAACATCAAAATGGGGCCTAAAATTCCTACTCCTCTCTGGTGAAACAGAGCCTCAAGAATATCTCTGTAGAAAGGACCAAGCCATATATAACACCCTAATCACAAACCCCAAATCTCCCTTACAGAAATCTCCCTTACACAAATCTCCCTTACAGAAATATTTAAATTAAACCAAAAATTTCCAAAAAGAAAAAAGGTGTTCATGGAAGCAATCCATTTTAAAGTATATCTCCTGAGACCCAAACAGAGCTCTGTAACCTCAGCACATTGACATAATGGATATAGACACCCTATTGATTTAATCAGACAACTTCGAAATTTCCCCTCAATCAAAGACTAGGGCTCCATTTGGATCTCGAAAAGAAAAGAATAAAAAAAAAATCCCAAGTTCTGATAATCCAGGGAAAGGAATTTCATTTCAATCAGTAACCCAACTTTCCCACCGTTTCCTGAGGTCCAAACGGAGCTCTGAAATCCCCAACATAGAACAAAGGAAAATTTTTCTCTCAATCAAAGATTGAGGGCCCATTTGGATTTGAGAACCCAAGATTCTGAAAATCCAAAAGAACCAATTTATTATGAACCAATAATTCCCACTTTCCCAACCTCCCCGGAAACCTAATAATCTTACGCCGTCACATCCAAAATAAGATCTGTTTACAAATACAAGAAAACAATATTCGATTTTTACAATTATAACAAAACCAAAACGGAATCAATAACCACCACACCCACTGGGACCAGCCTCACCAGAGTGATTTCCGCCGTCGGGTTTGTGACAACCATGATCATGGTGGTGATGAGGGTGGTCGTCATCATCGCTATCGTCCTCGTCAAATGGCTTCTCTTTGTGGAAGATGCAGCACTTCTTGGAGCTCTTCCTCTGGAGAAACTCATTGTCGACAGTGCCTTCCTTCCATGTCACCTTCTTCTTGGGATTCAGCCGCAGCACCAGCGTCGTTTGCTGCTGCGGCAGTTGTTGGGGTTGCGATGGAGATGGGTTTTCTAGGGTTAGGGTTTCGGTGATGGTGGAGGAGGACGAAGATGCCGGCGGTCTTGTAGGTCGTGCCATGGTTGTGTAGGTCAGGGTATCGGCGGCGGTAACAGAGCCGTTTAGCGACAAATGGCGTAGAATGTGCCGCGAATGTTCTTTCCAGTAGTTTCCACTTCGTGAATTGGTTTCTTTCTCTATTTATTTATTGAAATAATTTATTTTAATGTTTTTTAAATATACATTTTTAAATCATGATTTGACTTTGCTGTACCTGATTAAAACGGTTTATTTTTTTTTGTAATCATGATTTATAAGTACTTGAACATATTTTACTTTTTTTTTTTACATCTATTCATTTCCCGCCCAACCCCTTGTTAAGACATTTTGCTATCTTAAAATAACCAATATTACAATAAATCTATTTAAAAAATATTTCAAGGTAAAATCATCTTTTCATTACAAAATTTAAAATCACAATAACATGTAAATATATTTATTTTCTTAACAGTGGCTACAGTATCATGTCATAGTGTGTCAATAAATATTTTTATGAAAAATTTATTTCATTAATTATTAATAATTATTTCGAAAATTAAATTTGCTTAAAGTAATAGTAAGAGTGATGCCCTTGTTTGTCAATAAGCGACTTCGCTGAACTATGAAAATGGACAATAGAGTGAATGGATTATTATTTTTACTAATGAAATAATTTTAATTAACTCTATGAATTATTATATTTTTCCAAAAAAATTCTATGATTATTAAAATTAATAATTTAAATCTAAATTATTTAAAGTAAATATTTTATAGTTAACTTAAAATTGACTAAAATAATACATAAAATTTAAAAATATAAAATGCCATAGTAATTAATAAATAATATTTACATAATATAATATTATTTTTAACGTTTCTTTAAATAATTTATATTTGTTATTAAGGGTGCATTTATGAGAGCTTATTTACAGCACATTTGAGTTTATCTTATCTCATAAGTACTTTTAATAAAAATTATATGTTTTGAAAAGCTTATAAAAATAATCTATGACCTCATATAAGCTCATTTTAACTTATTTTAATAAGCTTCATGAAGAAGCTTATAAAAAAAGCTTTAAACAACTTATACAAAAGCCTAAAAATATTGATCTTATACCACCCCTTTACCACAAGTCAAGTCTCAAGAGCAACCAAGACTAAATAATTTAAAAATATATAATTTTCTAACAAATTAATAATGCTTCATTTTCTTTGAAATTCTCTATAAGACAATCAAATATGTGAAAAATAAGATTTTAGCAATTTCTTTTCATTTAATACTTTCTGAACCAAACATAATAAAGTAAAGAGTATGATCATATATATATACTTTGTATATTACGTTGAAGTATTCTATTCTTATAAGAATTATAATCTAAATCTCTCATAACCTATTTCTACCTCTTTAACACTTGAGTCAGGTCCCATAAGCAACCACATCCTATTAAAAAGCAATGAAATTTATTCATTCAATATATTACATTATAGTATTATACTACATTGTTCTTATAAGAACTTAAATTTGGATCTCGTGTGGCCCCTTCTCAGCCTTTAACCATTTGAGTGAAGTCTCAACGGCAACTACATCCCATTAAAAAGCAATGAAGAGTAGTACATATAATGTCATCAAGAGCTAGCAATAACTCTTTTAATACTTGTCCAAAATTTATTTAAATGAAGCATAATTGAATTACATCTAGAGCTGAATATGGAATATCTTAGCATGCCTAAGAGTCAGGGAGATATCAACAACTGAACCAATAAGAGAAGCAAGAGAAACACCTAAACACACAAAGCTTAAAACTTGAAAGACCATCCAAGTAGGACTTCCCTTACTTATCTTTGCTTGAATCATATACATTTTCATGGGGAAGTATACTGTTATCGGCCAGAAGGAAATTGAGCCAAGAATCGACAGGATTGCATTGAAGAATGGAAATATCATGGCGACCAGTGTCGTGAGATGACGAAGATGGTTCCGGATGAAGCCTGGTGGTGAAAATGGAAGGATTTGTTCCTTATGAATGAAAGTCTTATGGTGTAAGCTCTGTTAAAGAAGGATGTTGTTGACAATCTTGATGAGAGCAGCCTCTCATTTGTAGCAAAAATGACTTGACCAAACACCTGAGAGAATATGCAAGCAATTTGACAAAAGGGTATTTTGAGATGGTAGATTCACCATTAATTCAACATCACAAAAAGGAAAAAAAATATGGTAATATATAGAAAGATAGTCTATGAGCATGGTGGAGTTAGGATTCAGTGCCAGTGGAGGCAAGTGTAAGAGGTGTAAGCTTTTCAAATATTTCTAAACATAAGGGGTTGTGCCCAATAGCGTGATTCTGATATATTTGAGTGGGGCAAATCATTCTTCCTAGGTTCGAGCCTCCTTAACCATAAGGGGAAAATTTTATTTAAAAAAAAAATTCAGCAGGCATAGGTGCCTCTCAAGCCTTACTTGCCTCTGCCCTTGCATATGTCTACGAGGACGTAATGTCTTATGAGATTATAAGGGAAAATCGAACAAACAAACACCTCTTAAGGGACCTAACATACCCTCTCACCTAGGTTTGGGATTGACTCTGATACCTTTTCTTATGACCTATACCCAATCATATAGATATTGTTCGTTTTGTATCTAAAAGACATTTATAACTTTAAAACGGGTCCATAAGGTTAAGAGGAGACTGAGAAAGGACCTGATAACCTCCAATTAAGTGAATGATGACAGCAATGTTGCCAACATCAACAAGCCAAACAGGTTCATCAAATCCAGTGAGAATATTTCCAGGAGCATCACTTCCAAATGCTGCATAACCCATGAATCCCAAAGAACAATAAAAGATTGCTGTCCCAAGAATGGTATAGAAGGAGACTTTCTTCATCACTTTATTCTCTGGTGGTGGTGACTTCAAGGTATCCTTCACAAATTTCATAACCAGTACTCTTAGAACAAAAACCAATTCCCTCAATTTGCTTCTTGGAGAAACATTTCAAAGAAAACAAGGGCCTGTTTGGTTACAGTTTTTTCAAATTGTTTTTTGTTCTCAAAAATAAGGAGAACATAGGGGTGAATTGGTTCCTATTTTTATTTTGTTTTTTAAAAAATAAAGAAAAACTAAATTTAGAGAGCAAGAATATCAGTTACCCATAGCGCAAAATGATGTTCTTTGTGTTTCAAAGCGTTTTGACGAGGACTAAACATACCTAATATTATAAAACATAATAAATGAAGTTGACCAAAACAAAATTACCTGAATTTCAAGTAAAGCCTGCATAAGTGTAAGCAAAAGCAACATTTCCAAGAGCTTGAAAAACATGCCAAACTTTGGTTGATGCAGCAATGTCCTTTCCCCCATGAGCCACCATTAGAGTACCTTTGAGCTTATGGGCTGTGGAAATTTTAGCAATAGACAGACCCAATGCTATAAAGGAATATATAAATGATGTTGCAGTTGCAATTACTGAAAGAAACGTAACTTTTTCTAGGTTGGGAAACTGGGACAAAACAATTTCCACTGCTCCAAACGCCATCATGTATACATTTCCTTGTACATCACATCTTGAAATATGCTGATGGAAACAAATGGACCTCTTCACAGTCCTACTCGGTTCAAAGCAAAAAACAATGTAAACAATGTGATTATGATTGAGATGAATAAGAAAGCCATTAAACAACCAACTTTCTTAAAAGTTAAGAGTTTGAAGGATTTAGGTTTAATATTGTTGATTTGTGACTCGCATTTGGTTTTGGGCTTATATCCGACCCGAAAGCCCGCTGTGTGACTTTTGTGAAAAAAAGAGAAAAAAATAAAGATTTCTTGATCAATCAGTGGGTTAGTCTGCTTGTATGATTTGAACCTTTTTGCTCACGGTATTTCGCTATATCGACAAATTGAACTTTATTTTTATTTCGGCTGGTTTGTAATTTCCCTCATATTCATAGTAAAACTTTCTCCTTTGTGATTTTTTTTCCCACAAAGGTTTTCACGTAAATCTGGTGTTTTTTCTTTGTTTCGTATTTCATTATTGTATCATTGATTTCAACAAATATGAATATCATGCTTCTTAACATCCTCTCTCATGAGTATGCGTTATATACATCTGTAGCGTGTAAGTCAAACAAATCACAAAGTCACGTATGAAGCTCATCTGTGATTAAGAATGAATATTTAAATTACATAGAGGTGATGGGAACCCGGGACCTCTTTGCAAAATCAAGCTCTAATACCATGTTAAACGGTTAACTCTCTTAAAAGTTCAAGCTTATAAGATTTGAGTTTAATACAAATATCATGCTTCTTATTGAAAAAAAAAAATCTTTTACTATAAAATTTTGTTCTTGGATGAGTTTAACTCACGCAATACTAATGGTGGTCGTGATGGTGTACCCAATCATGGTGCCCCACAGTGCTGAATATTGCAAGATGCCACAGATGACTACATTTCTTTCACCTGCAAACATGACATTGATGATAGATGTTTAAGGAAAGGCTCAAGGATGGCAACATAACAACATATTCATGATAAAATTGGAAACAAATTTTCCATTGACATTATGTGCACAAGGCTATGGTTCCCGGAAAATGGTAAGGAAAATAAATTGAAAAAAAAATAGAAAGAAAGAAGACTGTAATTAAGGAAAGGAATATAAAATTTTTCTCTTGGTTATCCATACAAAATTTAAAGAAAAAATAAAGGGTTTATTTGGTTCATGCATGTTTTTAAAAACTGTTCTTGAGAATAGTTTTAAAAGCAGCTATATTTTGTTGTTCTCGAAAGTTATTATTATTGAATTTAGTTCTGGTGTGTTTTTTAGAAAAAAAAACTAAGGCCTGTTTGGTTCTTGTTTTTGAAAACATAGTTCTTGAACAATTGTTCTGGTGTTGGTGTTCTCTGACTTTTCCTTGTCATCTGAATTTAATATTTTTTGTGGTGTCTGTGTTTCTAAAGAACAATTGGTAACCAAATTACGTGTTTTTTGTGTTTTCCTAACAAAAAACTGTTTTCAAAAACTATAAACAAACAAACCCTAAATGTGTTCTTCATATTTTCTTTGTTTTTCTTATTTTAGACAAAAATAATTTTCTAAAACCATGCATTAACCAACCAGGCCTAAAGAATCTATTTTATGTTTTTTTTACACTTCTTTTCATCGCTTCGTTCGTTTCTCTTACTTGATATTTTATAAGGATATAGAAACATAAAAAAAAAATACATATGCATGAATTTTTTTTTTTTAAAAGCATACGCAAGAATTGGAACCAACTATTACATAGATATAGTACAAAACAACATTTCCTTTTCTTTTCCCTCTTATTTTCCTCATTAAGTTTTAGGGAAAGTAATAAGGAAAATATTACCATATTTTAGTTATCATTTTCTTTTATTTTTATTTTCTTATATTTTCCATACCATCTAAACTTAAGAAAATAATTTTTTCATAGCATTTTTTTTCACTTCTTAGTATTTTCCAGAAACCAAACATAGCCCAAGAATATAATAAGGTTCACATACAATACCTAAAAAGACTCTCACAGCATCCATGTATGTGCGATTTCTATTTCCTTTGATTGGGTCAGGAGTTCTATAACAGTCACAGAGAAGTGAAGCAAAGTAATATGTGATAGCAGCAAAGAAGATAACAAAGGGCCCAACAATCCAGCAATTGAGCAAGTGTCCATGGCAGTGCCAAAATACCAGAGCCAACAATGGAGGTAAAAGCATGAGGCATTGTTCTCCAGAAGGTCCCTGATGACAATCACACAGTTAATCCATGGTGTTAAACAAATACAGTGAAGTATTGATGACAAGAAATTTATGATTCTAACAAGTTTATGGTCTTTATATGGGAAAAATGCATAAATGTCCACGATCCCAGAATACATGCCCATTTGCTTGCCCGCAAAGTGCTCCGACTTATAATGCAGTAATCATTCAAAAGCTCCAACGTCATGGTCTATATAAATGCGCAAACGGCTGCTTAAACGATATCGATTACTCCACAACTACGCATAGCTTCCTCACTTATCTATTTACAGCAGTTTCTCATGAGCAGTAGAAGCCGAAATGAGATATAACACTCAAAAGTCGAGAAATTGACTATGGACGAAAAACTCATTTCGCTAAATTAGCTATTTATAATTCAACCTTATCCTATCTCTATATTTTCATTGATCTTCTTCTCTTCCCTAATATTATTTATTGATGTTTCAAGTGAGCATATGACTATAATTCAAGAGCATTTATACACCTTATCCTATCTCTATATTTTCATCGATCTTCTTTCTCTTTCCTTATATTATTTATTGATGTTTCAATAACTTACACAGCATCTTCTTCTTGGTTTTTGTTCAAAGTGTGTTAATCACAAACAAGTGAGCATAAGAATATATAAAGGAAAACATGATAATTTTTTTTTTTATTGGTTTATCAATTGGTCAAGGATGTCTGCAGACCATAAGGGAATACTAATGCTCAACATTCAACAATCCATTGATAAAAAAATAATGAGAAAAAAAACGATATTGATGAAGCACTAAAGGAAAGTATTTCCTTTTAAACGTATTCTAGCTCTAAAAATACGATATTGATGAAGCACTACTAAAGGGTCGTTTGGTAGTGCTTTTTAAAAGTATATCTAGCTCTAAAAACACTTAAAAGTGTTCTTACAAAGAAAAAATAAGAGACTGTTTAGTTTTTGTTTTTAAAAACTATTTTTTTATATTCTGAAAAACAATGAGAACAGTTTGATTCCCATTTTTTTGTATTGAAAAACACAAGAACACAAAACATTAAATTTGGATAACACTATCATTTTGTTCTCAAGAACAATTTTCTCAAAAAAGAACTGCTATTTATCCTAAGTGTTTTGAGGCGTTTGTCAAGTGTTTGGAAACTCCTTAATAAAAACACTTTACCCTTGACATGCTTGTCATATTTACTAATAATTTATAAAGAAACGATCAAAGAATACTTATTATTTCACTTATTTATGTTAACTGATATATTTCTATTTTTTTCCACTAATTTATTATTCAAACATTTCTAACACACACCATGCTTGTCAAAACTAACAATCCAAAGGAGAATTAATAATAGTAATAATACTATTTTTTTTATTATTATTATATATATTGATCAACAAGAATAAATGCATCGTAATCTTGAGAACAAAATAGAGAAAACTGATTAAATTAATAAAAATGGTGTCCTTCAAATAAATTCTAAAAACATCACTTATAAGTTGGTATAATATGAGTATAATAGAAAATAAAATCTTATCAGCACAATAAGGGGTGTGAAAACGATAGTTCCAATCAAAATAAGGATTTGATTGTTTTGATGACTGCATCTATGATATATACTTCATGACATAAAAACATTGTATTATCATTTATTTTAGGATAAACCCTAACCTAGATGAATCTTGAATTACTATTAGATCCATATAATGTTATATATTGACAAAGATCTTGTCTTGACATAAAACATGAAAGCATATAAAATCACAAGGCCACTAATCCAAATCAACACTAATAACACACAATATCATGAGAATGACCTGTCCCGACATGACTTCATCATCTTGTGTGTACTCCATTAATTCAAGCTTGCTCCCTGCGAATCTCTTCAGGTATAGAAAAGTGATGGGAGAGAGAGAGAGAGCTTTGTGTTCCTTTATGAATTTCTTCTGGTATAAAGATTTGAAGAGAGAGAGAGAGAGTGGAGTTATGTGACATAATGGAAACACTCTTTTAAGTGTTCACTTAATTTTTAAATCCAAATGACAAATCTTCAGATTTTCTTGAGGTTTTTAATAGCCATTAATTTAATGTGGAGTAAAGGATTGTCTTATCTATTTTACCTTCAATGCAGTTCCACATAGGTAATACCAAATATTGGCCCTCACATCGTGCGGGGCTTATTGGTATTATATAAAAATTAAGGCAAAGCACAATGAACTAAATTGGAGTTTTATCGAATCAATATATATCTGAAAGCAGTAGTCATACATATACGAACACGCCTTAAGCTATACCACACCATACGTAGTCACATACAATGATGGTAAAACTTTACCATAAAACACAACTTCATTCTCATGACTCAAATTCGAGATAATTGGTTAAGAGAAGCTCTAACCATCTCATCTACATATTCAATTATATTTGAAGTCTTTTTTAATGCAATCAAATTAGTAGCTACTACAACATGATGGTTGACCTTTTAAAAAAGTTTTTCTTTTTTCTCTTTTGTGAGAAGATTTTTTTTTTCTGAAAATATTATAAACCTTAAATTTTTATAATGTTTATTTCTTTTAGAAGTTATACTTCTTTTCTGATAAAATCTTCTCTTGAATCATTCTTGTTTTTTCATGAAAACATGAGGTTAAGGTTTTTATGTTATGAAAAATGGTTCTATAGAGGTATCACTCATTCACAGTTTCAACAGAGAAAATTGTTAATTTAGTAAATGATCCTTATTATTTTTCTACACATTTTCCTTTTTCTTTGATTGCAGGAGCCATCATGGCATGTTAAGAGCTAATATTATGTGATTTAGTATATATGATTCAAATTAGATGCAAAGCCATTTTTAAATATTATGAGTGAATTAAAAATAAAACATTAAAGATTAGGTGAAAGAACATTCACTTCCCCACATCTATGCGTCAAAGCACCAATAGATGTATAGAACAACAACTGAGACTCAATGGATGTTTCTAAAGATGATTTGATCAATATTAAATTCTGACCCTTTTTCAAATTTTGGTATGATTTTGATAAAATATTCTGTTATTTTTGTAAAAATAACCTCTTTTTAAGAAAATGTAAATACGAAATGAAAAAATGAATATTTTTGTTCAAAAATATGTGTTATTTTTCTCAAGAAAAACATGGGAAAAATTAGAATAACAAATTTTGAATTGATTGATGCCTTAACTAAATATTTATTTCTAAAGCAAGTTTCCTATAAATATATATCCTTTATATAGAGAAAAAATAATAATGATCACACACAAATAAACATAAAACTGTTTTAGAGGCTGTTAACTAAAAAAACTAAGAAGAACATATATTTTTTTTTTGGTAATATTGAAATAAAGATCTTAATAAACAAATTAGTTAATAAAGATAATCAATAATAAAGAACATATTATAAGTATTTGTAGTTGTCCGGAATTAATAAAATGAGTACTTCACAGTGTCCCACAACTTGAGTTCACGAGTGAAAGCATTTTGATGCCTCATAGTATGAGAGATATCGCACCTCGAACCAACGATAAGGCAGCAAGGGAAACAATAAAACAAACAAAGCTTAGAATTATGCCAACACTGTCCAAGTAGGAGTTCCCTTCTTGATCTTTGCTTTGAATCATGTGTTTCTTTCAATGGGAAAGTATACTGTTATTGGCCAGGAAGGAAATTGAGCCAAGAATTGATAGGATTGCATTGAAGAAAGAAACATCATGGCAACCAAAGTAGTGAAAATGACAAAGATTGTGCGCATGAGAACTGAAAGATGGCCATTCCGGAAATCTTATGTTGTAAGTTCGATTGAAAATCGATGTTGTGGAGCATCTGGTTGTGAGTAGCCTCTCGTTCGTAGCAAAAACTACTTGAGCAAACACCTGAGAAAATGTCATAGCCCAATAAGTAGAAGACTTCATAAATGACTAATAGCACGATACTTCGTACCTTTGAACCATTTCTGTGATATTATCCGCCCATAACTTTAAAACTTATATATCTATTAAGTTAAGAAGAGTTTCTTCCCCATGTAGACAATATGGTTATGATTAAATACTGAACAGAAAACATACCTAAGGAGTCAAACAATCTCTACATCAAGCAACGGAAGGTTGCTTATACCAGTTGCAAATGGCATGCACCTAATCATATATTGTCCACCACTAGTGGAGGCAGCTAGCATATGCATCGCTTCGCCCGGTTTCGTTAGTCTAAATATATACCACTAGCTGCTGCACCCACATTCACGCTTAACCTCATGGCTCCACCCCTTGTTGTTCACTTTGAGTTTAAGGGTCTCACCTATCTTGGAAACGCATCTGCTTGCCAGCAAAGGTTTCTCATACCATAGTAATACAAGCACTCCCTGGCCGATGTGGCATGTGACATCTTCATATGTTGTCATTCATTTTTCATTAATGGAACCTGTCCAACTTCTTGAAAACTAGTAATTTGTAGTACTAGAGAGGATAGAGAAAGAGAGAGAACCTGATAAGCTCCACTAAGTGTATGATCACAGAAATGTAACAAGCCAAAATGGTTCACCAATCCGTGAGAACACTTCCCGGGAGCCACGATCTCCTTCCAAACGCCAGATAATCCCATCCTGTTGGTGAATAAAAATGGTTGTACTAACAATGGTATACAAGGAGACCTTCTTCATTACTTCGATTCTCTGGTGCATCCTCACCGTATCCTTCATATAAAAGTTTTGATCAATGTATTACGCAGTTAGCAATCATCCCATCCTAATTAGAATAAAATCCAATTCGCATCAGCAAAGTTTTTCCAAATTGCTTTCCCAATCATGTTTTCACACCTCGCTGAGTATTACTTGAGAAACTTTTACCAAGGTCATCATCTTCCAAGCTATGTTTGGTTAATTCCTCAGTTTGAAGGAAATGCAAAAGGAAAGAAAAATTAAAGAAAGAAAAAATAAAGCAAAAATAAATAGAGTTAATTCAAGAAATATTTGGTTAAAAGACTAACAATTCTAAATGTGTGATCTGGAACCACTTGTGTAGCTTTTGAAGTAACCAATTTTGGACAAAATGTAATTCTTCATTTCATTTATTTGCACATTCTCTTAAAACAAGTAGTTATTTTTATAAGAAAACAAGGTCATTTTTGTCAAAATTGGCAAAAAAATGGATAAATTTTTAAAATTAAGCTTTTCAAGTCTTTTTAATCACCCTTAATTCAACATATTGTGCTTTTATTACTTCAAATTCATTTTATTTATTTTAACTTATCATTATGAAAAAATAAATTAATAATTAAAAAAATATATTTGTTTTTTGAATTAGTTATGTTTGCTTGATATCTTCTTTTAAGATTTTTCATCAACCCGCCATCAAATATAAGAAAATCATTTTTAACATTTTTTGCTTTTTAGTACTTTCCAGAACCCAACACAACCAAAAGTAAAAAGAACATGAATTGCTAACAAGTTACCTGAATTTCTAATAGCAGCCAGGAGTAAGCGTGTAGGAAAAAAGCAATATTTCCAAGAGCTTGAAAAAACATGCCAAACCCTTATTAAGTACATCAACATCATCTCCCACATTAGCCACTAGTATACTTCCTCTAAGTTCATGGTTTGTCAACACTTTGCCACAGACAGAAAGCCAATGCAATTAGTGAATAAATGAATGATGTAGCTGTAGCAATCACAGAAAGAATTATCACTTTTCTAGGTTCAAACAGGATAGCATCACTTCATTGCTCCAAACACCACTCATATATGTTTCCTTGTACATCACATCCGTGCATCTTTGCCCATGGAAGCAAAATTCTCTGATCTTCTTCACAGCTCTGTCTCAGTTCAGTTGTTCATCTTTAGTCAAACATTAATGACATTTTGTGATTAGCTATAGAAGTTTAAGGTTTCTCATTTTTCTTAATTAATCGTTAGTATATCCTGGCTCAAACTCAAAGCGATACTACTAGCAGTTGTAATTGTGTAAATCGATCATCAAAAGCCTCCACAGCATGGTGTGTATTGCAAGATGGGCCTCACATATAGTGGCTATAGCTCCATGTTTCACCTGCACAAATGTTATCACATTTGGTTATTTCTTTCTTTAAAGGTTAATTAAAAGATATCAAATAACCCTAAATTTGTGAAAATAATCTATTTTGACAAAAATATTCTCACCATGTGGCTTATTATCTTTTTAAAAGAAATGTTAGTTTTTGCAAAAAAAAAAAAAAAAAAACATTTTTGTCAAAAAAGAATCAAAATTGATGGATGGTCACCAAAATCGAAGTTTTCTCAAAAGCTTCTTTAATCAAATCAATTTTTTTTTTTTTGAAATACTGTTAAAAGACATCAAAAACTTCTAAATTTTTAATTCGTTAAAAGTTTGTTGAAGCTCATGTTTTTTAAAAGCCGTTATGGTGAACATATAAAAACATCGCTTTGTAGTTATTTGAAACTCCGTTTCTCGGCTCAATTCTAGCGTTTTCTACATTCTTTATGTTTTTTATAACAAAAATAAATAAATAAAAACTAGGAACCATACAGGTTTTTTATGTTTTCTCAGCCTTAGAATAAAAATACTTAAAAAGAGCGAACCAAACAAAACTCCTAACATTTATCATGTTTTCCTCGAAAGTAACTATTTTTGAACAAAAAAATATCCTTGATTATTTCACCATTTTTTTGCAAGAAAAACAAGAAGGACATTTTGTTAAAACCAAACCAAACCAAAAATTGATAAAGGTTCAACCTCCTAAATTAAGCCAAAAGATCTTTAATCAAATCCTTTCTTATCATGCATATCAATATTAGTCAATAATTATAATGTGAAAGCAAGATAGGAATAGTGTGCATAAACCATACCTAAAAAAGCTCCCACAGCATCCATATATGTTCGATTTCTTCTCCTTGATGGGGGTCAGGAGTTCCTATAACAGTCACTGAGAATCACAGCATAATAATATAAAAATGGAAATGCAAGTATGCAGATCCAGCTATCCAACCCATTCAGAAGTCAGTCCAGTGCACCAACCAAAGAAGTAAAAAGCATGAGGAATTTACTCAGAAGGTCCCGATTACCCAGGTATGATTAAAAAATCGATTGGCAGTTCTGCTCGATCTTTGGGCTTACCCACCACTACTACACAAAAAAAAAAATCGTCAAAGCTCAATATTTAAGTCTAGGTAAGGTAAACCAGCCATTAGGGTTCAAACCAATAGAAATAGAGTGGGCAAATGCCTTAAAATTTTCATCACTTATTTAGCCCTTCTTATACAAACAGCACTCCAACCAATGTGCCTCTTGGGATATGTCATCATTAAAAAAAAAAAATTTTGCAAAAATTGTTCCGTATCACCTAGAAACTCGAACACTCATCCTTAATTATTTTTCTTGAATTTGTAAAATGGATTCTATACCACTAGAATAAATTCCATGTTTGTCAATGTATGCCCTCTAAACAAATTTCCTGGCTCGGTCACTGTCCTTAGGGCTACTAAAAGATTTACCTAATTATTAACCTTAAGGGAGAAATAAAAACTTGAAAAGAAGACAAATGGAGCTCCAAATTGCAGTTTCACAGACATTTGAGATCACCTGTTCTGATGACCCCATCATCTCCTAAATCCATTGCTGCTGCCAAGCTCTGTGTAACTATTCTTCAACTCGTCTCTCACACAAACATAAAATGGTCTACTTAAACCTCACTGGTACTTCTCATGCCAACAATCACTCACTTATTTAATATTAATGTCAACGCTAACACCTTCTTTCTTTTTCTGATATCTTTCTAAGAGATAAGCTCATCATTAATTGCAATCCTTTCTGATATGTTTGCTATGATAACTCTCGAACATTATTTTTGCAAATATTTATTTGAAGTCTTAATATTATTAATTGCAATATTTACATTATTCCTACCCTTTCTTATCAACATATGAAAGCTAAACCTTTTGTTATTTTTTTAAGAGGCGAAGGTGGTATATTCGAAGGGCTTAAATTGTATCTTTCAAGAGGCGAAGTCTGTCCTATAGCTATAGGTCACACCGAGTAGAGGTCTTAAGGGCCCAGTCAAACCAAAGAAACCGTGAACACAGGGAAATATCGGGCGGTTTAGAAGGGTTTATTATAATGTATATCCCAACAAACAGTCACGTGCAACACGTGAAACCATCTTCTGGAATTATCTAGAGCAGCCATGAGTGCGCAGGATAAGAAATTTGTGTTTTGGCCACCTGTTCGTTGTTAGACAGTTGAGTCCTCTGTATATAAAAGGGGTTGTCTGGTTACTTTGTATAAGCAAGATATAGTGATTGGAGCATAATAGAATTCTGAATCTCTCTCTCTCTCTCTCTCTCTTCCTCTCTCCTTTCTTTCTTTTGTCTCTCCGGTTTTCATGTCCTCAATAGCACCATCACCCACGCCCACCTTTGATCCAGAAAGCCTTGGATAAGGTGCACAAATATCCAGAGTTATTTTGAGATTTGAACATATGTTTCATTTTATCTCTAAACTTTTTTCGATCCTAAAATGCCCATAAAGTTTACTTTTCTAAGGTTTACTTTCGCCTAGTGCCACGAGCTTCAGTTCCAAGCCTAATATTGTCGCTTACCGAGCCGAAAGATATTAATGTGTCGTCTGCTCACAAACCTGATACCCAGCCTTTTATTTGCTGCTCAAATTCAGCTCAAGAAAAAAAAAAGAAGCTCGAAGCTTGACTTGAGTAGGCTCGTTTTATGTATCATAAATTGATTGATATCATAAAAAAATAAAACTTGAAGTTCGGATCGAGTATGTTATATATTAATATTAGAATATTATTATTTATCAACAAGTCGCAGCCTAATGTGCTGAGTCGTGCTCGTTCGTTAATTTAACTTCTGATATCGCCTCCGACCGACCGCTTAATGCCGAACCCACTCTAATCCAGAGCTTTTCATACTCCAAAACCAGGGGCCACCTAACCGTTGCTCGTGGTCACCCCTGCTACCATTGCCTTAAAGGGTAAAACTATCTATTAAACCAATACTAAACCCCTGCAGTTTGTTAAAGCTGCACTGACAGATTTTATTTAATGGATAGACATGAATGATTATAAAAATAAACTTAATTGCATCTTATAAACCCGAAAAAAAGTTCAAAAACAAAAGGATATAAGTGCAACATTTAAGTGCAGTGTTTTTATCCCAAAGCCTTTTCACCATTACTTACATAATCTAAAACCCAATATTTTCTTAAGCTTAGGTCACCCACCCATATGTTGGTATGAGCGTGTTAAGCAATCACGGGAACCCACCACAGCAGAAGAGTTGTGTATTATTTTCTATTGTTTTCTATTAACTCAATAAAACCCCATTTTCCAATTAATTTTCTCTTGTTCTGATTAGGTTGTAGTTAGTTTTTTATCTCCTTCATTAACTCACGAACCATAGCTCACTACTTCTTTCTCTTCGTTCTATTAGCTTGAAAGTGCCCCTTTCATTTTAAATGGTTTGTTGAACTATGCTTGAAAATGTTGTGAGAAAATTACTTTGAGGATAGCAACCGATGATGTACTGCTTCCAGAAACCCCAAATAGTTATTGAACTTTTAGAAGTATTTTCAAATTTTATTGGATATCTTTTTTCTCAAAAAAATACTTTTTATTTCAGAAATAATTTTTAAAACAATTATCAACGTAGCTTATTTTGACTCCAAATGAAGAGAAGGAAAAAAAAAAAAAAAAAAGGAGAAAACAGGGGATCTATGAACAAGCATTATTGATAAGAAATCCCAATTATTGCATAAGCGTCCCATTTCTTTTTCTTTTTTTATTATTATTATTATTATTATATTCATTTCTTATGAAGACTCGAACAACTCGATCCCTTCCTTAACTATTAAGCCATACCTAAACGTCCCATTTACATTAAACAAAAGGAAAAGAGGTGAAATTTTTGGAAATTGTGCTTTTTAGGCTTCAACCATTGTGAAATTCTAATACAAACATAATGGATTCGATTCAGCTTCGGAGAACTAAGTACCATCTAGATACCAGCAAACCGGTGAAGACTTGAAAGAAACCACTTGTAGAGAAGAGAAAACTAACATCTATACCTTTAGCCCCACACACATCTGCTTCTTCCTCACTGTGGAACTGAAAAACAAGATCAAGATACAACGAGGGATCCCAAACCTAAATATCCTATTCCTATACACCCCCAGACATGAGGAAAATGCTGTAAAAACTAAATGTCACTTGCTCTCAGTGAAGTCTGCATCAATGACATCTCCATCAGGTTTGTCGTCGGTTCCAGCCTCTCCGGCGCCCGCTCCAGCTCCAGCTCCAGTGCCAGGTGAACCGGCCTGGCTGTAGAGGGATTGCCCTAGCTGCATGACTTCTGTTCAATGCAGCCATCGCGTCCTTGATGGTTTGGGTTGACCCACCGAGATGGCATCCTGAGTTCCTTCAGTCTAGCCTCAACCTTCTCCTTCACTGGGCAGGTACTTTGTTCCAGTTCTTTTAGCTGCTGATTTGGTACATGACAGAGTCAGCCTGGTTCTTGTGCTCAGGCATCCCTCTTCTCCTTGTCCTTCGCAAATTTTTCCGCTTCTTTTCACCTATTCTTATCCACCCCACAATGTATTCATTTTATCCAAACAGTAAGAGAACCCGGATAAGAGGCGGGTTGCAACATGTAGTATTAATGGTAAATTAATTAAATGCATTATGTTCAAGGGAAAATATAGGCTTTCATTTTTCATGCCACACAAAATCCTGGCACCTGTTTTCACTCAGCGGCAACACATGTATATGTCGGTTTTCAGGGACAACCAGGTAGAAGGCTTTCTATCTGAGAAATTCTTGTTTTTAATGACTACCAAAACCAATGTAATATAAATCAAACCACCTAAAACCACTCCTAAGATAAAAAGAGGAATAGATTATATTGAAGAGTAAGGGCTTTTTTGGTTTCTGTTTTTTAAAACTGTTCTTGAGAACATTTTTTGAAAGCATAGAAAACACCATTTTGGTGTTTTCTGAAAATTATTCTTATTCTTTTAATTTAATATTTCTATGCTCCCTATGGTTTTCAAAACAAAAAAAACTGGGAACCAAATGTGTCCTCTGTATTTTCCTTATTCTCCTTGTTTACAGTTTTCAAAACATGTAAACAAACAGGCCCTAACATCCTACAAATGAACTTTGACAGGAAACCATTCAAATCAGTCCCAGATAGGCAGAAAACCACCTGCTAGTTTTCTAAAAGTAGTTGACAACCAGAGAGCTGCAGCTGCACAGCTCACAACCAGGTTACACAGGACGGGAATGACTGGTGAAAAATTACAGAGTAGAGTGTTTAACCCCTAAAGCAAGATGATACTCTTAAATATGTTCATTCAAGGTGCTAAGCAAGATTGTTCTGTGAAGTTTTACTTGTAGCTTGCAATGTTTATGATTCAGTTATACTAGTCCTAGATATAGATTGGATAATGAATGAGGCTACACAAAGGCAGAGATCGGAAGAACAACATACCTCATCACTTAGCAATGTGCTAGCCCCGGTTATGGTGATGTCCTGCTTCTTTCCAGTTCCCTTGTCAACAGCCGTGACAGAAAGAATACCATTGGCATCAATATCAAATTTGACTTCAATCTGAGGAACTCCACGGGGAGCAGGAGGAATCCCATCCAGACGGAAGCTACCCAGAGATTTATTGTCCCTTACAAACTCTCTCTCACCCTGGAGGACATTGATCTCAACACTAGTTTGACCATCTGCTGCTGTAGAGAAAACCTCAGATTTGGAAGTAGGTAAAGTTGTGTTCCTTGGTATGATCTTTGTCATAACACCACCCAGGGTTTCCAAACCGAGAGACAATGGTGTCACATCCAATAGCACAATGTTACTAACATCCCCAGCTAAAACACCAGCCTGAAATATCAAAATGTGAATACAAGACGAATATCAAACAGAGGAAAACCAGATCTTTATACAAAAGTTATCAACAATGTAGCGAAGGACTTCAGAACATGCAAACCGTTGAATCAGAAAGGATAAAAGAGCACCAACCTGAACCGCAGCACCAAGAGCAACAACTTCATCAGGATTCACAGTAACATTAGGTTCTTTTCCAGTCATCTTCCTTACAAGATCCTGAACAGCTGGTATACGTGTTGAACCACCAACAAGGATAATTTCATCCAAATCTTTGAAAGAGAGTTTTGCATCCTTCAATGCAGTTTCAACTGGTGTACGCAGCCTAAAAGACATGAAGTACAAATATAAGATGCTAAACTTAAACAGAAAATATCTTTAAATTTTGACACTGAGAATTGCAAACAGTATGGGAGAGTAAGTAGGTAAGTAGTAATTATGGAGCAGACAAAAAGAAGAACCATAAGGTGATAAAATGCTAAAGCATTCCCCCATATCCAAATAAATACTATCCAAGAAAACTAATTAATAGGTAACTAAAATACAAGTACATACCGGTCTAGCAAATCTGAACATAATTCTTCAAACTTGGCTCTTGTAACGGTGGTTTCAATGTGTTTAGGCCCTTCCGAAGTGGCAGTAATGAATGGTAAACTACAAAAATAGAGGTTCCATTAGAGAGGGATATCTTAATATCATTTAAAAGATGGCTTAAAGGATACCACCATACCTAATATTAGTCTGAGTTAAAGATGAGAGATCAATCTTTGCTTTCTCCGCCGTCTCTGTAAGCCGCTGAAGAGCTTGCTTGTCTTTCAGAAGATCGATACCTTCATCTCTCTTAAAGTCTTGCGCTAGCCAATCAACAATTCTCTATTCCATTTAGAAGAAGTGTAAACATTATACAGTGACATCTCTTCACAAAAAAATAATAATTACAAATAAACGGATCATATAGAAAAAACACATCCAACCAATTCCAACCTTGTCAAAGTCATCACCTCCCAAATGTGTATCACCTGAGGTGGAGAGCACCTCAAAGACTCCATCACCAACCTCAAGCACTGCACAAAAAAGTTAACATGAGATTAGTGAAACAATGAAACCATGATAAATATTACTTCACTGGCAACAGTCCATTCCAGGCTCCAAGCAAGCATAGTGTATTGTTTAAGGTCCATTTTTTCCCTCATTTAATTGATTGCTTTTATGAAGATGGTGAGATCTAGATGATGACATAAATGCACAATGGTCAAGAAACAAATCAGATAGGAGAAACCATTATGCAAATACATGTACAACTAAAAGGAAGGGCTCACAGGACATTTACCCCAAATCAAAAATTAAAAAATTAAAAATATTAAGTCTTAAATTATAGAAATTTTAAAAAATTAAGGAAAGACACAACACTAACCACATAATAGGCCTAAATTCTCTCCAAAATTTTACCAGGAAATCAAAATTTTTGTGGGGACTATACTTTAAAGATTCCTCAATCTCCAATTTGTGGAAATAATCTAGAAGCACCAGAACAGTAAATGGAGGAATACAATTTTCAAGAGTGTATAGTGTATACCAGCAAATTTTGAGACCATGTCCTCCATCCCTTTCTCCTTGCCCTCTCTCAGAAATTGACTTTAACTATAGGCTAGTCTTGGTCCCTTGTGTGGGTGGACAGCTTACATAGTCTATTCATAGAAAGAGGGGAAGAAAGGACATGGCCCCCTGGCTCAAGAAACTATTCATGCTTCTACATGGTGCCACATGGAAGTTTTGGTCCTTTGAATGGAGAATGCTAATCTAGTCCACCAAGTGAAGAGTTACATGCTTCATGACAGTGAAAAAAGGGAGATTATATGTGTTTCTAGTTTTCTCTATTCTTTTCCCTAGAAGTTCAGCCCAAAACACTGAGGGTATCATCAAAGAAATATAAAGGAGGTGCTCTAAAACTAGACTTGAAATTGAAGCATATCCCTGATCAAGGTATTGAGCATATTGATATTCGTCAATTCACAACTGGGAATTGAGACTCATCAGGGATCAGTTAAATTGCTACTTTAATAAGATGGTACAAAAACCGACAAATTTTTATCTCCTTTAAAGGTCTCAGAATTGACATCATCTGATTTGGATGAAAATGAGCTAAAAATGGTTCTCATACCTGAAACATCAAATGTACCACCTCCTAGATCAAATACAAGAATTGTTTCGTTATTCTTCTTTTCAAATCCATATGCCAGTGAAGCTGCAGTAGGTTCATTTATGATCCGAAGGACTTCAAGACCAGCAATACGACCAGCATCTTTTGTTGCTGTCCTTTGGGAATCATTGAAGTATGCTGGCACTGTAACCACAGCTTTGGTAACTTTATCACTCAAAAACTTCGAAGCATCATCAGTTAGCTTTCTCAAAACCTGAAACCAAATGGCGATGCATCAGGTAAAATGAAATGAATAGCTCTGCTAAGCACAGATCAACAATCTCTACCATTAGATTTTAAAACACTTTATATCCATTTCAATCTTGGAAACTAGAGAAAGAATTATGGACCCAAAAGAGAAGGAAAATAGAAATGCAAGTATGAGCTGGCAGGAAGGCAAATGCAGAAGATCCCTTGTGTGAAATTCCAGAAAATAATTTAAAATTTTTCTTGTCTTTTCTTTCCTTCCCTTGCCATCTTGAATTTAAAGACTTCGAGATGTATAATAAGTAAGCACAACATTTAATTGCACATAAATGAGATGTGTTTTACTCATTTTCTTTAGACACACATTCACAGAGAAAGGGATCCATTTAGATTGAAAAGAGTTAAAAATGCTATAAATAAAGTCTATCTAAACCCACTGAAGCAAACAACATTACAAAGAAAACAGGTAAAACCGAACCATAAGAAAGGAAATAAAACCAAAGCTAAAATGCCTATTGAACCAAAATAGAACAAAATTAAACCCAATCAAGCTTGATTTGTAAAGCTGTATGACAGCAATAACTTGATTCTTCTCCTTTGTAACAAGAAGCTTCGCCAAATAATTAATATTGATAACTTTGATTAAAAGACATGCTTTCAGCCACAAATGTGAAACATTTTTTATTACCTAAAATTCTTTTTCATATTTACCTTGATTATCTAATATTTGTTAGCCCTTAAATTCGGTTGGTTTTAACGTGAAAATCTAAAATGTCATAACTTGATCTTCAAAGTGAGATTCACTTATCAATTCCTTCTTGCTATTGAATGTCAGTATATAGTTCTTCCAACAAATACTTTCAGGGGAATCAAACAGTTTCCATACAGATAATATTTTAAAAAACAGTTCTTATAACATATTCCAGCCTGATTCCTATTTTTTTTTTTAACTAACAGCCAGTTTATCATTTGTCCTGTTCTCCAAAATGCATCTATTTATTATTTCGGCTAACAATTACAGTTGGAAATAGTGGTCTCTTGTAATCCAATTGCAGACACTCTGAAATCCCATTTTCAACACAAAATTTTCCTGACAAATATTTTCCAGAGAAAGAAACCCAAATAGTTCATTTATCTTCCGTTTAAAAAAAAAATCGATTTTCTAAGATAATTCAACGCACTTGTAAACCTCCCTTAGAATCTCACAGCAAAGTAAAATTTAATTTTTCCCAAGAAACAACGAGCACTATACCTGAGCAGAAATTTCCTCAGCCGCGAACCGCTTACCAAGAATCGGACACTCCAACTTAACATTCCCATTTTCATCCCTCACGACCTTATAGGAAACCTGCTTTGCTTCCTCAGCCACCTCATCCATCTTCCGCCCGATGAACCGTTTCACAGAGAAGAAGGTGTTCTCCGGATTCACCACCGCCTGCCGCTTAGCGATCTGCCCCACCAGCATATCCCCTCTTTTCGTATACGCCACCACCGATGGCGTCGTGCGCTGCCCCTCCGCGTTGGTCACGATCGTCGGCTTCCTCCTCCACTGCGGCCACAGTGGTGAGTTCAGTCGTCCCCAAATCGATTCCTCCCACCACCTTCTCGCATTCACCACACGAAACGACGCCTTCTTATGGACCTGTCTGGAAAGTCTCTGAAAAACAGAATTCAATCTCAAAGTCTGAATGCCCAAGAATGTTTCCTATGTTCTAGCTTTTGGTATGCTTGGTTCATGAGAAAAGGTGAGAAAGTTGCCGAGAATGTGTGCTGAAGTAGCCATACTATAGCTGAATCGTCGTGCAAAATTTGAGAAAGTTGTGAGAGAATTGAGTATAGTTTATAGAGACGGAGAGAGTCTGACACTCTCCAGAAGCATGGTGAAACAAACAGTAGCCAGAATGTTCCGGACTCTCCAAACTCCTGAATTTTCTTTTTTTCACACTATATTGTTTTTATATTTAAATTGTATTATTCCTTCAAAAAAAAAAATTTTAATTGATTATCCCATACAGGTTATCAGTATGATCCAACTATTTAAAAAAAAAAAAACTAAGATTATTACAAATAAGTAAAATTTCAGAAAACCCTAATCAACTTACTTTACGCTCTTCTTGCTCAAAGCCTGTTAGCTAAAACGAACGGTTATTTTTTTATCATTCTTAATTAAATTATTTATTTCATCATTTATTTTCTCAATATGAGTTTTTTTTTTTAATAAAATAATTTTTTCTACATCCATCTAAGTTTTCTTTCTTTCTTTTCTTTCAACCCACCTGATTTATGATTTCGCTAGATACACATGCTCAGTTGCCTGCGTTAGTTACGACTTATTACGACTCTATAGCATTCTACAAGCCGTATCTATCATTACACTCAATCAATAATCTATCTCTTTTCAAAAAAAATATGTTGTATAATTTGTTTCAAAAAATGTGAACTGTATTATTTATTTGATAAACCTTTAAAAGTATATATAAATTAGAAAGACATATTATTGACATTCTTTGATTTCTAAATCTTTTTTTTTTTAAATAAAATTGTTGTAAAACAAATAAATTCAATTTAAGAAAATTAAATAGAAATGTAAATTATAATGTTTCTGCATATAAAAAAGACAGACGAAAAAGAGAAATGAGAAATGAAAGGAAAAAACCAATGTCTTAACCCAAAAAAGTTATTAATTTTAGTGGTTGGATTGATGACAGAACTGTGGCGTCACAATTAATTTTTTTTAATCAAAATTTAAGATATTTTTTGGAATTAAAGTTATGTGAATAATATTTATTTCATTATTGATATAAATATAGTTAATTTTTTATATTTTATTATATAAAATATGGATGATATTTAAATATAGAAATATATTGAAGATAGAAGAAAATTTCAAAATCATGTTTTTTTTTTTGCAATTAAATACTTCGCTATGGTTTAAAACTATTTTCACTTATATCACTTCTAAACTCGTGATCCGTCCTTCTATACTTATATATTTTTAAAACTTTAAGCACTCCACCACATAAGTTAAGTATGATGGGCATACTAAATGTTATATGATATACAAACCATATTGTATGTTATAGAAGAAAATTTCAAAAATCATATTATATGTTTTCTTATAGCTAAATACTTTAGTTATTTTGTAGTAATTTATCCTCAATGAGACTTGAACTCAGGACCCTCTCCTCCTTATATCCGATCTTTTTAAAATGTTGAGCGTTCGATCACATAAACTAAACATGATGAGCAAATCATATTATATATTATATAATATAAAAACCTTTTCATCACAGAGAAGCGCAACAAAATGGTTCAACCTAATTTATGCATCAGATCCTGTTTGAGATGATGGGTTTTAATGGACTTCTGGGGAACCATTCAAAATCGCATTGTTTTATGAGAATGTATGCAAAGGGAGCAAAAACAAAATTTATTTGTAAAATTAATCTCTTACTTTTATAACATTAAAATATCCCCATGTTAGATCAAATTACCCCTTAATGTGTTAAAACTCAAAAAATATTACAAATCTAACTCATTTTTATACATATCGGACTTAATCATCATTAAATTAGCATTTGAACAAACTTGAAAAGTGTTAAGTCCAGGTGTCTAACACAACTTCTATACATATTGGATTTAACCATCACAAGTTTATATTTCAACAAATCGAAAAGTGGGTTAAGTCTAGGTTTAAAATATGTAACAAGAGTTATTTTGTTTTGACTTCAACCATCGTTGTTATATTTAAAACAAACTCTGGAAAGTAAGTGTCTGGGAAAGTTCAGATGGCGATTAGGAAGGGAAAATTTGTCAAAATGATCTAAAAATATTCTTCCTTTTTGGGTTTTAAGAAAATGGATTAGATTTACATTTTTTTTTTTTTTTTTTGCTTTTTGTCCCTTTTAAACGGTTACCCCTTATTTTATTCACAGTTAAATCGCAAATTAGAATGGTTCAATAGAAAAAGGGTCCAAAAGGAAGGATTGGGTTGAAACACTTATCGATCAACGATTCAATTGGTCTACTCCATGTGAGTATCGTGGTTTTTAAACACACTACTTGATGGGCCTAGAGTCCTGGCCCCCTTGGCCTTAGGTCCACCTGGCTCGCGATATGAAGCGGCCCAGCCCACTTTCCATATTATAACCTAGAAAAGACTACCCGTATTGGAAATCTGTGAGGCCCGTCTAAGGAAAGTCAAGGTATCCCCAGAGGTCGCCTCAAGGTAGCCCTCGTCTAGAGCCCAACTCCCCGCTAACTCCGTCCTCCCGCACAGAGGCTCACTATGGACGAATGGATAAAGGTGGGAAATACGCAAAAGGTTTATCCACAAATTTCCTAGTTTCCAAATCCCTTACTTCTCAGAAGATTAACTTCCGGGAGCAGAATAATTAGTCTTTGGATAAGGAAATAGAGATTTTTGTTCTTGAAAAGCAAGATCTCTTCCGAGAGAAAAATGGGGAGGGATTCGTGAACTACTCTCTATAAATCAGGAGGATTCCCACGATGAGAAGGGAAGCAATTCCAACTGCATGAACTCTCTGCTCCTTCCTTTCCATCTTTTGTTGACTTAATCATCGGAGAAACGGTCGGCCGATCACAGCCGCCGACCGCCCCTTTAAGTGTGCTTACATTGTCCGCTGATGCAATGTGGAGGTCGACGATCACAGTAATAATAATTGTCGCATTGGGAACTGAACAAAGAGTCTTTGCTACATACGTAAGAGCTTGGCTTCAACGGCTATCAAGTAGCCCTTCATCACCTGGAGCTCTGTCAATCCCCTATTCTATGTCTAATTCGCCCAAGGCAATCACAAGGACAAGCATTCTAATGAACCAATCACCAAAATATCAATTTCTCCATTGGTGACAGGACATGGAGAGAAAGCAAGAGGAACAAGCAAGACAAATGAAGGAGTTGTAAGGTCAGGCCAAGAGCTTACGACATTAGAATGACTAGTAAAAGGCCCAGATTGACAAAAGTCATGATCTTGGGAAAGATGAGCTAGATAGTGGCCGCGATGCACAACCGATCCCCCGCGATAAAGGGAAGGGGCTCGTTGCTCACGGCAATATCAATACCCCAGTAGACGATGAGTTGTGCTCAAGCAACTCCCCATCCATGAATCTCTTATCGGCAAAGAATACTCAGGAAAGCACAAGGACCAGATCTTTCAAGAGGTCTTCACCTCACCCTACCTTCAGTGACGCTGTTAGTGGTTCATCTCGTAAGGTAAGGAGAGAGATGGGTAGAAGACGATAGTCGGCACTCGAGAACTGGGCCGGTGTCGCCCCAGCACATTGCCATCGCGTCGCCTACTTCATCCCGCTTTTCGTACAGCCGCTAACGCTTTATACACCGTCGAAGGCCCAAATTCGGAGACCAAAGGGATACGTTTCCTTTCACCCTTAGCAACACATCCGACATGAAGCCACCCCACAGATTTGTCATTCTAGCTTTCACCATGTTCGATGGCTCGACTGACCCATATGACCATATGCTTCATTATTATAAACAAAGGGACACACCGAATGTCGAGAATGATCGGTTGTTATGCAAAAGTATTCCCGGCCGCTCATGGGGCCAACGCCGCTTAGTTTCACAAGCTCCTGTGCTGCTCAATAAATTTGTTCAACTAACTATGGGCCGCATTCATATCACAATATCTCTACTTGGTGTGACAAAAGAGAAACATCAGCTCCTTACAAACCATTCTCAAACAGGAAGAAGAGTCAATTTGTGACTTCACAAGGAGATTCGGGCAAGCCATCAAGCAAATAGAGTCCTATAGCATGGACGTAGACCTCCAAAACTTTAGGATAAGCTTTGGGGCATCTACTCATTTCTTCTAGTCACTATCTTTAGACCCGCCAAAGACAATGGAAGACTTATACAGACAGGTTGATAGGTACTCAACGTTGGAGGACACATCGAGCGTAAACTCCAGACTGGTCATGATTATGTTCAGCTTGAATCGGCTGAAATAAGGCCTGGGAAACAACCCTCCAAATCTAAGGAAGGTCAGAACAGAGACCAAAAGTGATCTCGTGATCAATAGCTAAATAAGAGAGGGCCCCCGCAGTTTACCCCCCTTAACGTCTCTTATGAGAGGCTATTGCCCATCATTCACGACTTGGCGGAGTTTAAATAGCTTGCTCCGATCCAAACGGATCCCTCCCAAAGGAACAAATCCTTGCGGTGTGATTGTCATAGGGACCATGGGCATGAGACTGATAGGTGTCGAAGCCTAAAATTTATGGTGGAAAAGTTTATCAAGGCGGACACCTCAAGAGATATGTCAAGGAACCTAACCCCAGGTATCAAGGCAAGAAACTGATTAATCACACAGACAACCCCTGATTAATCCAAAACCTCGCCATAACCATATTGGGCGGCCCTGTCTCACACCACGCCGAAGGCCAATAGAAGAAGCTCTTAAGAGCTGCCACAAGCCAAAGTTAGGTGAATCCATCGGAAGGAAGACACAAAGAACCAAGCCAAGGATGATCCCATATCCTTTCCTCCCTGGCCAACCCAAACAGGATAATTGTGCCTCACTATGATGCTCTGGTACCCACCCTCTATATTAATGGTTTTGATGTGCACAGGGTACTGATAGATCCTAGCAACGCGGTAAACTTGTTACAATTATCGGAATTCGAGCAGATGAAACTCTCTTTAGGAATGTTGAACTTAATAAGGTGGATCCTCTTCGCTTAATCTGCAGGGACTACCACGTACACTAGAGATGTCGCTTACGCGCCTCAAACCCGCTTATCCCTTAAACAGTTTTGTCCCTTTTAAACGGTTACCCCTTATTTTATTCACAATTAAACCGCAAATTAGAATGGTTCAATAGGAAAAGGGTCCAAAAGGAAGGATTGCTTGAAACACCATCGATCAATCCATTCAATCGTCTACTCCATGTGAGCATCGTGGTTTTAAACACACTACTTGATTTGGCCTAGAGTCTTGGCCCCTAATTTTTAGGTCCACGGCTCATGATAAGGAAGGGTTGCCCAAGCCCACTTTCCATATTATAACTGGTAGGCACTACCCAGATTGGAAATCTGTGAAAAATGGCCTATGAAAAAGCCAAGGTATCCTCTTAGAGGTCGCTCAGCTCAAGCCTAGAGTTCCAACTTCCTGGGCCAACCGTCCTCCCCGCTATGGCAAGTTCACTATGGTTTAATGGATAAAAGGTGTGAAATGTTTAAAGGTATTTATCCAATAAATTTCCTAGTTTCCTGATTCCATTTCTGTGAAGATTAATTTCATGTAAGGAATAATTAGTCTTTGATAAGGAAATAGAGATTTTGTTCTTGAAAAAAGAAGATTCTTCCCGAGAGAAAAATGGGGAGGGATTCGTGAACTACTCTCTATAAATCAGGAGGATTCCCACGATGAGAAGGGAAGCAATTCCAACTGCATGAACTCTCTGCTCCTTCCTTTCCATCTTTTGCTAACTTAATCATCAGAAAGGCGGTCGGCCGACCGTCGTCGAATCGCCCCTTTTTGCAGGTTTACATTGTCCGTTGATGCACAGGAGGTCAGACGATCAAGGTAACAATAATTGTCGCCATTTGTGGGAACCGAACAAAAAGTCTCATTTACAGGCCAGAGAGCGGCTTCAACTACGTCAAGGCCCTTCATCACCCGGAGCTCACAATCCTCTATTCTATGCTCCACCGCTTCAAGGCAGTCACAATGACAAGCATTCCGATGACCCAATCACCAGAAGATCAATTTCTCCATTGGTGACAGGACATGGAGAGAAAGCAAGAGGAACAAGCAAGACAAATGAAGGAGTTGCAAGGTTAGGCCGAGAGCTTATGACATTAGAATGACTAGTAAAAGGCCCAGATTGACAAAAGTCATGATCTTGGGAAAGATGAGCTAGATAGCGGCCGCGATGAACAACCGAATCCCCTCGATAAAGGGAAGGGGCTCGTTGCTCACGGCGATATCGATACCCCAGTAGACGATGAGTTGTGCTCAGGCAACTCCCCATCCATGAATCTCTTCTGCAAAGAATACCGTGAAAGCAATAAGCGACCGCATCTTTCAAGAGGCTCGCCGGGCCTTTGTACCTCGCCTTCTCGACGCCGTTAAGGATTCATCTCGTAAGGTAAGGAGAGAGAGACGTAGAAGACAAGACAAATGTGTCAAGCCCCGAGGAATAGTTTGGCAGCCGCTTCAGCACATCACATCGTCGCCACTCATCCGCCTTGGTATAGCTAACGTTTAAGCATACCGCGATGGCCCGACCGGAGACCGGCGATTACGCTCTTCACCCTAGGGCAACATCCTTGATTATGAGCCACTCCCACGGATTTGCCGCCCTAGCTTTCACCATGTTTGGCGGCTCACCACCCTATGACCATATGCTTCATTATAAACAGGCGATGACACTGAATGCTGAGAATGACTGGCTGTTATGCAAAGTATTCCCGGCCAGTTTGCGGGGGCCAATGCTAGCTTAGTTTCACAAGCTCCTGCGTTGCTCAATAAATTTGTTCAACTAACTATGGGTCGCATTCATATCACAATATCTCTACTCGGTGTGACAAAAGAGAAACATAAGCTCCTTACAAACCATTCTCAAACAGGAAGAAGAGTTAATTTGTGACTTCACAAGGAGATTCGGGCAAGCCATCCAGCAAATAGAGTCCTATAGCATGGACGTAGTCCTCCAAAACTTTAAGATAAGCGCCCACTACTTCTTATAAATACTATCTTTGCACCCGCTCAACGACGACATGGAAGACTTATACGACAAAGGATAGGTACTCAACGTTGGAGGACAAATATCCGAGCAACAACCTGCATCGTCATGATTAAGCAAGCTAGTCGGATCAAGAAAATAAGGGGCCCGGGAACAACCCTTCAAATTCCATGAAAGTCACGTAGACCAAAAGTGATCTCGTGATCAATAGCTAAATAAGAGAGGGCCCCCGCAGTTTACCCCCCTTAACGTCTCTTATGAGAGGCTATTGCCCATCATTCGCGACTTGGCAGAGTTTAAATAGCTTGCTTCCATCCAAACGGATCCCTCCCAAAGGAACAAACTCGCGGCGATTGTCATGTGGACTATGGGTATGAAACCGATAAAGTCAAGCCCAAAATTTATGGTGGAAAAGTTTATCGCGTGGACACATCAAGAGATATGTCATGAACCTAACCAATGAGGTGGAGTCAAGCGCGAAGCAATCCGACAAAATCACGTACCCAAATAAGTGGACAACCTGCACGTAATCCGCACTGCCATAAACTATATATCGCTACCGTCTGATGACCATTAGTTTCTGGTTACCACGTAAGAAGCTCTTAAGAGCCGCCACGGTCAAAGCTAGGGTGAATCCACGTGGAAGAAAGACACAAAGAAACCAAGCCAATAGATGATCCCATATCCTTTCCTCCTGTCAACCCAAACAGGATAATTGTGCCTCACTATGATGCTCTGGTACCCACCCTCTATATTAATGGTTTTGATGTGCACAGGGTACTGATAGATCCTAGCAAAGACTTCCAGAACTTTGTTACAATTACCTAATTCGAAAGCGCATTTAAACTCTTTAGAATGCTGAACTTACAAGGTGGATCCTTTCTGGGCTTTAACCCAGACTACCACTTATTGACTAGGAGATGTCGTTTGTCGCGCCTAAACCAACCCCCCCCCCAAAGAAAAGGCAACGCCAAGACATGGTTAGGACTCCTTTACTTGCTACTAACATTAGTAGGTCCATTTCGAAATATAACTGAATGTATCAGAATATAACTTAAACTTAATCCATGAGGAAAAACACTATCGTCATAATGGTATTCATAATGTACTGTATAAATATCTGAGTCCCATTGACTTATACATATGCAAGTCCTATTATAAAAAAAAAAAAACTTTATATGTACATATTCAAAATCAGAGGTAGCGACCTATAGATGTTGACTCCTATTATTGTGTTAGCCCTCCCGTGTGCCATAAGACTGGGATGTCCTCTTCAGTACATATACGGATGAAACACCAGTGCTAAGCTTATAGCTTAATGGGAAACATATAACATATATGACCACTTGTTATGGTCCTCAATGACAATATACAATTAACACAATTCCTATTTTCACATTAGTTGTTCATATATCCAATTGTTGCATAATTATGTCATTATTAAAGTTCTCACGCTTCATTCTTCTATGTTAATATAAAATTTTTTATATTATCGTAGTTCTTACTGCATTTTTCAATTCAATCATTGTTTTCATGTTACATGGTTCTATAACCATTTATCTCATCTTGTGTCTTGCCTCGCATATCTCCAAGAAGGATGCGGTGAACCGCGATATATCCGAAGGTACTATCATCGCATTTGAGACGCTGATCATGTAATCGTATCACCCAAATGGGGCCACCGTAATGAATCTAAACAGTACAACTATATCATGTAATCCCTAATAGGCATGCCTACCTATCCATCTACCCAGGGACATATGCAGATAATCAATATTATCACATTTTTATTTGTGTTCAAGCTATCATCTCATATACATGGATAATGCTTAACCACATGTATTCATTTATATTTCGCATAAGATTCCTTTTATACATATACTATAACTATTACTTTTATTATAAACTGTATTATCATGTTCTCAGTATTGCTCATATTTCTATTCATGTAATCATAGTTTATATAGCAATCACTTTTATAATTATTTTACAATTTCATTTATTCACTTGAATCTTTTTATACCAAAATATTTCCTGTAAATGGAGCTCTCTTTAGAAGGATTTCTGGGTACAATGGGGTCCAAATTTGAATACACTTATTTCAAGGAGATTTATTCTTCTAGAAGTCTAGTTTACCTAAATATTTGAATCACTCAATTTGGATGAATGATGGCCAAGTTATGACCAAACAAAAACATGGGTTTTGGAAAACATTTGACAGCATCCCCCCTAAAACCCCAACATTTTCTTTATACAAACATTCATCAATTGAGGACTACAACCAACTCAAACAACCATATAACTGAGCTGAGACCAACAACCATCATTATTATGCAAAGTTAGGGTTTTCCCAAAAGCCAAACATCTTCAAAATGGTTTTTAGGTTTAGTCTAACTTGTCTTTTCTTTCTTCTTCCTTCCTTCTTCTTCTTGATCACCAAAATCTTTGATCACATGGAGCAAAATCACCAACTCTTCTCTTCTTCTCTTAACCGTTATCCCAAGCCTCTCTGTGCCCCAAAGCCGAGAAATGTTCCTTTACAAGACCAAATTCTGGTCTCATCTCTTATTCTTTCATAAGGCCATGCTCGTTTGTCATTTTTGTTAAGTTTTCCAAGTGTTTTTGCATTAAAGTCCTTTCCTTTCTCTTTCATTTATACTCTACTTATCAAATATCTCAATGACTCCAGCATATAAACTTATTCTCTTTATGACCCTTGAGTCCTTAATGACATTTACTATTTTACCCTTAACTCTTATATTAATTCCAGCTTTTATCATTTTTGCTCTTAGTAATATAAATTTCAAAAAAATACAATTTTAGCTTATTTTATACTCTAAACATGTTATAAAACTACTAGGGTATATTTTAGGGTGTTACAGCTTTCCCTGTGAAAGTCGGGCCAGTAACTCAACGGGTCCTATTCTCAATCATCAAAGACTTAGGACCTTACAACGCCATAATGGGGTGGGCCTAGTTGCACTCGATGAAAGCTATTCCTTCAACCTACCACCAAACGGTCAGCTATTTGACTAATGTTGGGTAGGTTGACCTTTTAGGCAGTCAGCTGGTCGTGTGGCAGTGCTATCAGCTATCTACACAAGAGCAGAAAAGAGAGAAGAACCCTAAAAATCCTCCTCTTGAAGATCAAACCCCCGCGTAGCAATCACAGTTCACAGTCCAAATCAGGGTGGAAGAAAGGGATATGCTAGCTATGGATCCCCTAGAGAAAGTAATGTTGGATGGTAGGAGAAGTTCACTTGTGCCAATTCTCTTCTATCCGATGACGAAAAAGAACGGTTATGACTTGTGCTATTAAATAACTAGATGTGTTCGCCTAGAACCACTTGAATATGGTAGGGATTAGCCTGACAATGGCCTCTCACAAGCTAAATATCATTCCCACGGCCAGGCCGATCAAACAGCAGAGGCGCCACTCGATCGCCATCAAATCATCTATCGTGAGGTAGACAACTTATATTGAGCGTGCTTCACCCGCGAAGTGAAGTACCTTGAGTGATTAGCCAATGTGGTGGTAGTTCCAAAGAAAGGAGGAAAGTGGCGAGTATTCATGGATTACACTAACCTCAATGAAGCATGCCCAAAAGATAGCTTCCCCTTGCCACGTATAAACCAGATTGTTGACGCCGCAGTCAGGCACGAAATACCGTCATTTCTGGATGCCTTCTCTGGATATCATCAGATTCCCATGCACCCACCTAACTCAGAAAAAACGGCCTTCATTACCTCGCACGAGTTGTACGACTATAATTTTATGCCCTTTGGCCTGAAAAATGCCGAGACGACTTACCAAAGGTTGGTGACTAAGATATTCTGACCGTTGTTGGGCAACACCATGGAAGCCTATATCGATGATATGCTAGTAAAATCCAAAGAACGCTTCGACCACGCCAAGCATCTACAAGAAGCCTTTGAACTACTACGAATGTATGACATGAAACTTAACCCTCTAAAATGTGCGCTCAGCATCAGCGCAGGCAAGTTCTTATGCTTTATGTGTAACGCCCTAAAAATACCCTAATAGTTTCAGAACATGTTTAGGGTATAAAATAAAGTAAATGAAATTTTTCCAAATTTTAAATCCTAAAAACGAAAAAAAAAATATTCAACCCGGAAAATTTATAGGACGCTAAATAACTTTGTAAAAATAAAGAAAATTTATAATATAAATGAAGAATGTAATTGCCAAATGTAAATGAAGTGAATGAAATGGAAATGAAAGTGAAATGAAGTGTTAAAATGGAAAAAAAATGAGAAAAATGGATTTTGTAGGCCAAACAAAGCCTTATGAGATTTAATGACTTAAGACCACATTTGGTCTTAGAATGCCCATTTAGGCAAAACCGTATTTGAGAAAAAGGGAGAGAGCTAGGGTTTTTGAATGAGGATATTTGTGAATTGCTCCATGAAAATCAAAAGGCTGGGGTGATCAAAAATAAGGAGGAACCTGGGTATTGAAGTTTGAAAGAGATTTCAGAGGTAAGACTCAAACCCTAAACCCCTTTTATTTGTGTTTCGAAGGCTGGGAAAACCCCAAATGTGGATAAAAAGAGTTTTGTTTTGAAGGTAAATGAGTTCGGGTTGAAGGTTGAGTTTTTTGGAAGAGGTTGCTGGTTAGATGAGTTTTATGTAATGTTTGTAAAAGGGAAATATTGGGTTTTCAAAGGAAATTTTGTCAAAATTTTGTCAAAATCTCTATTCTTGTTTTGGATATAGATTAAGTTATAATCATCAAAATGAAATGATTCCAATTGTTAAAGAACCATAAGAGATAGGTCTACAAATGTATAGAAGGGACCAGGAGTAAATTGTATCTCTAAGGCTCCTGAATATGGGCTTAAAGGTGAGTTCGGGTAGCTCATGGGTATAGTCTATTTTGGGTGTTGTTATGGTGTTTTGGCCATAAGTTGAGTTTCACTCATCCAAATTGAGTGATTCAAAATTCTGGGTAAAATACTTATAGGGGAATAATTTACTTGAAGGAAGTGTAGCAAATTGTTACCTCAAAGTTCCCAGAAATCTGTCAAAGTGAAGTTATGTGTAAGAATACTACCTCGCTTGCAAATTTAGTCTAAATGTATAATGCACAACTTGAGTTTAGTGATCCACTTGATGATTTTAATGGAGAAGAAACCTAGAACATAGTTTTAAATAAGTAGAACCATTATCAATTTATGGAGTTAAGACCCCTGAAAATGAGAATGATAAGAAAACTCGAGCTGAGCAAAGAGATACCTACTACAACATTAAAATGTTCAATTTGAGTTTAAAGATCCAAATGAGATTATTATAATTCCTTACTAAAAATAGACTCACATAGAGCTATAATTTTCTTTGAAGGGAAGTATGAGAAAATGTGTTCATGCTTCCTATAAATTTTAAAAGTGAATATACAGTAGACATCAACCGTGAACTAAAACCTCAGACTAACCCACTAATATGTGATTGTCAATGTATTTGAATAGGAAGCCACAAGTGACTAAAGCTCATTGAAGCTCTATTCAAGATCGGAATCAAAGTTTACATTCTTTTGGTTTGTTCTCAAATCTCTCTATTTTTAAAATATTTGAAACACTACGAAATGATTGAATTTTGGAAATGATCACAAGAAAGTTCATATTGATTTGTGTTTGAAATGATTTGTTTTAAGTTATTTAGACAATTGCTTAGGAAACAAATTTGCATAAGAAATTCAGAGATGAATGTGAAAATGTTCCCATTTGCATACAAATGTATATATATACTATTGTAAATTATATTGAATGATTTTAATGCCCTTAAAAGACACGTTAATCGTTAGAATTTAAGTTATAAATTGTGATACTAATAAGAGACGAACAAACGTACTTGTATCAGGGCATACCGATCCCGTAGCCCACCGGGACAAAAGACGGGGTAGTGTACACCAACCGAGTACATATTTATAAACTATAGCTACACCGGCCTCGCACCTTGAATGTGGGACCGTGCCGATGATTTGTTATCCCTTGCGGTACCTAAGCGTAGGTTAAATTCGATGGCGCTAAAATGCAAAATGATAATGAGAATGAAAAGTGTATGATTTACATTTGAATAATTTGTTACACAGAAATGCATAGTTTGAGATGACCAATGAATGGTAAATTGATTAAATGGAAATATATCTTTATGTATGCTGTATTGTACCTCCGTGACAATAAGAAAAATATATTGTCTTATGAATGTAATGATTTGATTTAAACTGAAATAAAGAGAGAATTGTATAGAACCACTAAGCATGAAAATGCTTAGCATGTTGTTTTTATCAACGCGTAGGTACTAAGTAGAAAGTAGCAAGACCGAAGATCGTCGGGCGTGGAGTCACCGTCAAACAAAGCTGAGAGCAGTAAATGCTCGGTCTCATGTGATAATATCTCATTCAAGATATTTGCAACTATTTTGCATTGGCTAATGATGTAAAAAGTCTTCAGCGGGAAGAATATATTTTCACCATTTTTATTTTTGATATATATGGAATGTGTTTTAAAGAGAGGTGAACTCTAAGAATATCATTTTGTAAATGTATTTGAAAAGGCATGGAATGCCAATTTATATAAATGCGTTATTCAAGAACAATTATGGGCCCTATTTGAATTAAGGAATGTATATATATATTCTTTAATGTCAAAGAATGTGATTAGGTATTGATATCATAAACCCATAAATAATTTGTTTTAAATGAATATTAATTATTCATATTAGAAATGGGTATATGAAACGTGTTTAAATGAACAGACCTTTTAAAGGTAAAAGAAAGCGCTACATTATGGTGACCCAAAGAGGGATTGAGGCTAAATCCCATTCAACTCAGAACAATAATGGACTCCCACACTCCTACCTCCAAAAAGGGGGTTCAACAACTAACCGGCCGGTTAGCAGCTCTCAGGTGGTTCATATCCCGCTTCACCAACCGGTTAATACCCTTTTTCACCACCCTGAAGGGAGCTAAAGGGTACGGCTGGAATGAGGAGTGTGACCAAGCCCTCATGCCTATCAAACAATATCTTATCGAACCACAAATCATGGCTAGCCTAAGGGCAGGGGATACACTATATCTTTACCTAGCAGTATTAGAAGTCTCAGTAAGAGCAGCTTTGTTCAAAGAAGAATGAAAATTTAAAAAAGACTGAGCATTCTTCATAAGCAAACTCTTCGTGGCGTAAAATCGATATACTCGCTTAGAACAAGCAACACTGGCCCTATGTGTGGCAACCAAGAAGCTTTGCCCCTACTTTCAGGCACACCCTATCAGGAGATACACTCTATCTTTACCTAGCGTATTAGGAAGTCCCAAGAAGAGCAAATTGCTCAAAGAAGACCTAAAATCGAAAAAGACCGATATTCTTTATAAGCAAATCCGCGTATAAGTAAAAATCGACATACCCACCTAGAACAGTTGACCGCCCCACGGTGGCAACCAAGAAGCTGGCCCCCACTGTGCACACCCTATCATTGTGTTAACCAACCTCCCTTTGTGAAACACTATACACAAGCCTGACCGATCGAGAGGACGGTCTCTAAGGGCGATTGAGCCGAGGAGTTCCCAGATTCAAGATGAACCCACTTTGGCATTGAAGGGGCAGGGTATTGGCATATTTTCAGTACAACTACCCCAAATGACAGGTCCAGATAACAATGGTTGTGGATCCTCATATGGATGAAGCTCTTCATTAAACTAAAGGCCTGGTCAAATTTGCAACTAATAGCCCCAACTGGGGAAAGGGTAGAGTAGGCCATACGACTAGACTTCCCCGCTTCCAATAATGAGACTCAGTATGAAGCAATCCTAGCCAGGATCGATCTCGCGCAATCAGTATCATTAGAGAAACTCTCATATTACGTTGAATCTCAACTCGTAAAGTTAGACAAACGAAGAATATACAACAAAGACCAGTACGGTCAAGTGTACGGTCCTCGGGGTCAAGGCGAACGACAAGAGTTTTATTGTCAGAAGCTCGGCATATCCTAAGGGACCGTGAATGGTGCTGCGTATCGAGCTACAGAGTGGCTGCGTCCATCCCAATAAAAGAAGTTGTATTCCTCCAAATCTACTACTAGTCGGCATCATCTATTGCAACAGATTGAGTAAGTCAAATACATAAAACAGGCCCTTCTTGGTTAACTCCTATATTGCATTATCTGAGCTCGAGAGAACTTTCGAATAATAGAGCCAAAGCCCATAAGGTCTAGGTCCAAGCGAAGCGGTTTCCTTGGTAAACGGGCAGTTATACAAACAGTCTCTGGACGGGCCATATCTAAAGTGTCTTACCGCTTAGTAAGGACAATATATACTAGCAGAACTTCATGAGGGGGTATGCGAAAACCATCCGAGCGATAAGACTTTAGCTCACAGGGCCCATACACAAGGGTATTATTGGCCAACCATGAGAGCAGATGCAACCGCCTATGTCAAGAAGTGCAACCGCTGCCAACGGTAAGCCCCCGTATCGTGGATACCAGCTCAAGACCTAGCCAACATTACAAGCCCTTGGCTCTTTGCTCTGTGGGGAATGGATATAGTTGGACCACTACCTACCACCCGGCTCAGAAAAAGTTGTTGTTGGTTACCACCGACTACTTTAGAAAATGGATAGAAGCTGAAGCCTTCATCTCCATCAAAGACAAGGACATCACCTAAGTTGTATGGAAGAATATCGTCTGTCGATTCGAAATACCTTAATCAATCATAACTGACAATGGATCGTAGTTGGACAGCAAAGTATATAAAAACTTCTGTCATGAGCTGAAAATCATAAACTTGTACTCAACCCCGTGGCACCACGTGAGTAAATGGCCGTGCGTACATCTAACAAACTCTCTATGGCTTTGAAAAGCGGTCTCGCATTCCGCTGGGGTGGAAAATGGGTGATGAGCTACCGGGGAGTCCTTGTGTCTATAGAACAACCAGCCTGAGGTCGACCAAAGTATCAACATTTGCCCTCACCTAATACGTATGGAAGTCATTATTCCCATAGAAATCTAGATGCCCACACTTCGAACCGAGAACCTCAGAATCTGCCATCGCTAAAGCCATCTCTAAGTACCCAGATACAAGGATGAAAGCCCGAGAAGCCGGCTCTATGTATAGCATCTACCAAATAAAGGAGTAGAAAAAACTTATACAACAGTATATAAACCGCATTTGAGCCGAAGACTCCAAATTCAGAAGGGTTTTTGAAAACACGCTGACCTTAATCCACGTACCCAACCAAATCGAGGGGCCATACATGATCGTAAGAGTAAGGCCATCCGGTTGGTACGCATTAAACAAACTAGACGGGGTACCGGTGCCCAGAATGTGGAAAGTTTTCTTTAAGGGGATTATCAATTAAATTTCCTTTAAAGTATTTTCTTGCAATCTTTGGAATATTACCAATCATGTGTTCTTTAAAGGCATTATTTCCCCGCTTGGAATAACCTCATTTTTAAAAGACTAGACTTGTGGCTCTAAGCCCGGCACTTTCAAAAGACTGGGACTTGTGCTCTAAGCCTACCGGTACCTCTAAAAGACTAGACTTTGTGGCTCTCACCACTGGGCACTTTCAAAAGACTAGACTTGTGGCTCACCATAGCACTTTTCAAAAGACTATACTAGACTCTAAGCCCACACTTTCAAGATCCACTCAGGGCTTAAGCCTACTTGCACTTTCAAAAGACCATACTTATGGTTATAAGCTAGCTGACACTTTTAGAGAGTCGGCCTAGAGGCTCTCCTCGAAAGAATTGTTCATCTCACGATGTTCATAAAAGGACGTAGAAATAACAAAGGTTCAAAGGCATAAGATCACGTAATCATATTTCATTACAATGTAACCAATCGGCATCCGTGGATTACAAAAATATGTCCTAGTACGACAGGCCCCTACAAAAATCTCAAAAGAAAGTGAAAAAAGGAAAATGAGGGTTGAATCATACTCGATCCTAGCGGAAGCATTCTCCTTAGGTTCCTTGGTCGCTGTCTAAAAGGCCGACTGTTGTGTCCTTAGTGTACCGCTAGGGACCAGGGGGCACTCTGGGCTCACAAAGAACTTAGGCGGCAAATCTGAGCTCCAGCATACCATCTAGAACCTCTAGCTAGTTGATGAGTGCCCAAAACACTCATCATATGTTCAAAAGATTTTATCATGTTTCGCCATTTAGTAATAAGGTGGTTTATCACCCATTTTTTGATACTTAGCTTATGCGCTTTGGTGGAAAATGTGGCATTTAGGAGGTCAGAGGTAAGTATAGAGAAGAAGAATGGAGAGCCTAGCTCCAACGTCGTGACGTTCCAAATTCACGACGTTGAGGTCAGACGACGTGTCCATCTTCATCAGCCCAACGTCGCAACGTCGTCGAGACTTTGTAAGCAATAATATCAAATAAAAAGAGGAGGACGATGAGGAGAAAATGGGAGATAAGCGGAGCGGACGAAGAGGACGACACAGGCGTGAGTAGAAAGATCATGTACACTCCTGTATTTGTATTTTCTTTCTCGAACACCTAATAATTGAAAACTTTATGATTATAATGAACGATATGATGTTCTAGATTTATTTATAAGGTTTTGTTATAACCTTGCTACATGCTTGTGGGTTAATTATAAATTTCGTTTCATTCAGTATATAAATGGATCTGATATCGACTCACTCTATTTTATGTTATTTATTTGCTACAGGTGTTTGGCCAACATTACATGCCCTGCCTCGAATCTCAGATCAAGAGATAAAAGATTCTTGAGAACCAGTAGAGCTGATTACTGGTAAATTAGAGAGTAGAGATCTCCCGGTTCTAAGTGTGGCGATTATGGTTTAATCATTCAAGCGTTTTAGAGTCCAAGGTTTATGTAGAGATGCAATAAATCCTACTGGCGAGATAGGCATATACCTCGAGAAATGATATCTCGAGGCGCACGATCAACTCTGTCACGCGTGGAACTGCAATGTACTGAATTTAACAATTTTACCTGATTATAACTATCAGCATGTATGGGGAGGCAAAACCCTAGTCTCTATTAATTGAGTTAGCAAATATTTTAGGGTTAGTTTTTCTTTACATTAGTTATAATTCATTTGAGTTTGAGACCCGGATAATATTCTAGAGCCAATTCTAGTATTCAACACACTTCTTCTTATGGGAACAACACTTGACAAGCCACTACACTACGTAACCTCGACGCATATACTTCCCATAGCAGTACGAGCTTCACATTTTAACACCACTTATTAATTACACTGACACTGTTTCGCTAAGCTTTTTTGGGCGCCGTTGTCGAGGAGAAGTTTTGTGTTGATATTGACAATAGTGCAATTAGATATTACTCTGGAATTGTTTTTTTATTATTATTCTATTACACAAGTGCTTGTAACTTGGTTTTTGTTGTTTGTTTGTGTGTGTGATTGTAGTAATGGTTGATGTGTGTGCATGTGAAGAAGGGGTCAAAGTGAACTACTCTCGTTCGATCCTGAGCTAGAGAGAACCTTAAACGGATTACACAGAGAGCAAAGAGAAGCAGACCAAAGAACTTTAGCAGTCATGTAGAACCAGGAAGAGCAAGATCAGGGCCAAGAAAGGAATGACCCATATAGGGAACAAAATGGGAATAATGGTAGGAACTATGTGCCTGTGCCAAGAGCAACTGTGATGATTCTTATGTCGCTAGAAGAGCTTTCTGTTTTACCGCCCACTAGTTTCTTCGCCTACTATACGAAGACCACCCATACAAGCGAACAACTTCAAATTCGAAAACGCGAACCCTGGTCGCATGCTTCGTAATGATCCGGCTCATGGGGCCGCCAAGTGAGAACCCGAACACACATCTGACAAACTTCATTGAGGTATGCAACATGATCAAATACAATGGAGTAATAGAAGAAGCGCTTAGATTGAGATTGTTCTCACTCTCACTAGGTGATAGAGCTAAACATTGATTAACGAGCCAACAACCAGATTCCATTAACTCGTGGAATGATTCGGTGTAGAAATTCCTGACTAAGTTTTTCCCACCCTCAAAGATCGCACAGTTGGTGCAAGAGATTAACACTTTTAGATAGTTGGAGGGGGAGAATTTAGTTGAAGCCTATGAGAGATTTCATGAATTGTTAAGGATGTGTCCACATCACAGTCTGACTAGATGGATGCAAGTCCAAACCTTTTACAACGGTCTGAGTGATTCTACCAGAATAGATAGATGCCTCAGCAAGGGGCGTTCTGGTGAAGAAGAATATAGACCAAGCATATAGAATCCTAGAGGATATGGCTACGAATAGTAACCAAATGCCTGCATGCTTACGCTGAGGAAGGTTATAGAGCGGAGATAGAGGTCCTAAGCAATTTAAAATCATGTCACACAATCTCACCAAACATCTCAGAAGACAAGAAGGTGTTTTATATGCTATTCGTGACCAACCCTCGTGGTATGCAATCATGTGGGGGATAACACGTTAGCTCACAAAATGCCAATCTATGCCGTATGACACAAAGCAAAAATAATATGTGTCGAGATTTAACCAGCCATAACAACAGGGTTGGTATGGGGGTAACACCTATTAGAACCAAAAACCGTGGCCATGTTAGCGTAATAATCGTGAGCAATCGTAACTATGGATGGAGTGAATGGAATCATCACAGTTACGCCCCGAGTGAGCAAACCACTAGCAGAGAAAAAAGTGGATTTGGAAGAAGCACTAGCTCAAATGCTTACTTCCCATACAACCTTTATAAATGAAACAAAGGCAAATATGTAGAATCGATCAACCTAACTGAATAACCAGGCAACACAATGGAGAAACTTGGAGGTGCAAATAGGCCAAATGGCCACTCTGTTGACTGAGAGGCAACGAGGTTCGTTGCCAAGCAATTCAGAGATAAACTCGAGAGGTGAAGGCAAAGAACATGTTAAAGCCATCACCTTGAGAAGCTGCAGAGGACCAACAAGATGTGGGAAACCACTAATGGTAAAGGAAGTTGAAATTGAGGAGGCAGGACTGATACCAGCCTAAACACAAAATGGAAGGGGAGCACTTAAAGAGTAAGAACTCAATAGAGAGACTGGGACAGCATGAACGTAGATTGGAAAACAAAGCTACATATGAACCTCTACACTAGTCCCGTATCCCACGCTGAAGAAGAATAAACCGGATAAAGAAGTTTACTACCCATTAAGTGTTTAAGAACCGCATATCAATATTCCGCTTGCAAGATGTTTTGGAATGATGTCAAATTTATGTCAATTTTATATGAAAGACAAGGAAAAGAAGGTTATCAGATTTTGAGACAATGAACCTTACCAAGGAATGCAATGCTATTCTTCAAAAGAAACTACTATAGAAGCTGAAGGATCCAGGCAGTTTCACAATCCCATGTAAGATCGGGAACTCGATCTTCGAGAGTGCCCTATGCTATTTGGGAGCCAGTGTTAACCTCATGTCGTTATCTATTTTCAGACGGTTAGGACTAGGTGAAGCTAAACCTACGATTGTCACTCTACAGCTAGCAGATAGATCATTGAAACATCCACGGGGTGTGATAGAAGATGTGCTAGTAAAGGTATATAAGTTTATCTTCTCAACTAATTTCATAGTGTTATGTTTATAGCACAGAAGATACTCCATTATATTGGTAGACCGCTTTCTGCAACCAGCAAAATATGATTGATGCAATGGAGAATTGAAGTTAAGAGTCCAAGACGAGGAGGTCGTTCTATGGTATTCAATGTCAGGCACATCCACAAAGAGCTTATGCGTGTTTAATGATGTGGTGCGTGGAGGCTATAGTGTCTAGCCAAAGTGGCTTGCTTCCCCTTCAGACTAGCCTGGCGCGTAATGATATGGGGATGAACTAGTGAAGAGGTCAGAGTATGTGAAATGACGGACTCCTTCCACCGAAACAAGAAAAAGTATTATGAGTCGCCGGTGAATACCCGCACTTCAAGACTTCAAACATGACCACCACGCTTGGAGCAAAAGCCACTACCTAACTGATGCACTCTTCCTAGTGACAGAAATTCGCCTAAGAACTCCACGCAACCCCGTACCTAAGCTCGCTTCGACCGACAGTTACCATGAAGCTAAGCCGTTAAAACCGGCCGAAATCGTGATTTGGAAACACTGGTTATAAAATTTTCATTTTCTATCAAAAATCACACCTTTAGATTTGCAACAAAATCCGATAAAGATAACGACCGTGACAAAGGGTTAAGCCTGGCAAAATACAAAATCACCAGATATAAAAAAAATACTCCCAATATTTTCCAAAAACTAACTGAGTAATCATAAAGGACCTCCTGGTCCTCATCAAAATATAAGATAAGGATCAATCCAACATAATTTATCGCGAACATGTTTTTCAAACCATGCATGGTTATTTTACAAAAGATATTTACATACAAAATGCCACATTTTTTAACTTTACTAGTTTTAATTTTATTAACTCTTTATTCCTATATATAATCACAACACAAATATTCAGACAGAGGATCCCTGAAAGGTCTTTCAGCTTCAAAGACCGCACTGAAAAATTACTTTGTGTCGTAAACCCAGGAGCCAAACGGCTCTGAGTACTATAAGTTCCAAATGCCGATGTCCGCCGCTTGTACCTCCCAATAGTGAGTAAATCGTACGTAAATGGTAGTAAAACCTTACAGAAAACTGTGCTGCTATGTCTCATTTCAAAATTGCTTCTATGTTGTCAAAACTGCTTTGGTGGTTATCATCCGAAAGTGCCATATTGGAAATCAAGTAACAACCATCAGGGACCCGATTTATGAAATACTCCTGGGACGTGATGCCCTAACTTGATCCTCGGCATCTGTAGGTGAACCCCAACACTACCCTACTTAAGATGGTCCAAGTGAACACTGCCGATCTATATAGCATAATGGAACCTCGGAACCAAAATGCTCGAGGGAACTTTAATCCAACACCATCGCTTATGTACTAAGTCGCAGCTAACTATATACCCTCGAATGTGCAGAGGGGCACTAATTATAAATATATACTATATCCAACCCTCAATTGTCACCGTGCAATATAGTTAGTCATAATATCCCATAACCCACGCATTTCACACCCGGTAAATACACCGACCTGAAATCAGCCGGGTACATCCGTGGTTTTGGCAAACCAAAGCAACCAAGTTTCTTAAATAATCGAATCAAACTTTTCTCACGAGTATAACACTGGGAGGTAAAAATGCTTTTATAAATCTATATTTTCAAAGCACTTTACAAAATTGTAATTTAAACACTTTCGCTTTAGAAAATGAGCTAGAGCACTCACCTTTTTCTACCAATTTCTTTCAAATCTTTGTCAAGCACGCTAGATTCTCGTCTGGATGCTCAAATCGCCACACAATCCATACAAAGTACGAATGCCATCGCTTAACGCTTAACCATAAAACATATTAATAGTATTAAAATGACTATATCGAATCTAACTTCGACATTCTAACAAAACTTGCGCCATATCCCATTCGACATGGACATCGATAATATGATGTGAATGGACCAAAATGTCCCCACACATTAAATGCCCCATAAAAACTATCTATTTTAGTCAACTTTTGACTCAAGGGACTTTCCAGAGAGTCTGTACACCCGAAACATTTTGAAAATTCTCGTCCGACTTGTCCGACCACACCCGAAATTTCAACCCAAACTATCCGAAAACAACCTACCCGCCCGACCGTCCGAACACGGGCCCCAAAATTCTCCTGAAAATTCCTAAACTCGCCTAAAATTTTGGACCTAAGTTTACAACTTTCACGACCTCTATGAAAATTTCAAACCATTATTAACCCTTTAGGCTTGAAATAACACAAGTAGGCAAATTTTCTACATTTTAAAGCTTGACAAAAGGCTAAAGATATTGGTACCTATGCAGTTTCCTTTGCGTATATCAATTTTGCCTCTTCCTCACCACCAAGCATTTATCCGATTCGCAAACTAAGAAAGAAACAAAGAGAAAAATATAAAAAATCGCTTTTTACGCCCTCTCACCGTCCGCTCCCCCCTGCAGTTTGAATTTTTTGATTTTATCCCTTTTTTTTTTATTAATTATTATTATTACTATTATTTAGATAAATAATTTCTATTACTCTATTCTAAGCCCTTATTTTTGTCCTTAGCAATTTTATTTATCCTCATTGAATATTTTTTAAATATGTTTGCCATTTTTCGAGATTTTTCTAAAATCCCGTTTGTGCTTCACTCTAAACCCATCGTCTGTAAATTGCAAATATTCCGACTGCCTTTCTTAATTCTAACGAACTTTCTCGGGGTTACTAGATTGGGTGAGACTTAACTTAACGGCATAGTCCGCTTCACATCCGAGATCTAGAGAATTTTCGAAACTTTCCTGAACTATTTTGGCAATTCTATTATTATTTTACTATTTAAACTTCTACTTTCTCACCTCCACTTTCCTAATTGTAAAGTGCCACAATTTTTTTGAAAAACTTTAAAATCACCCTAAAACAACTTTCAAAATTCTATTATGACACTAAATTAATTAAGGAGCTCTTGCACATACTGTTACACATACCCAGTCCCTGACGTGTTACAAATCCTCCTCCTGGGCAACATTTGCCTCAAAATGAACAAAATTACTATAAAAAGGATACCTTAATCAGAAAACAATCTGAGATACTGACCAGATTCAGCCTCCGACCTATGTAGCCTCTTAATCCCACATGATTCCCCATAAAACTTTTGACTAACGGAATGACCTATTCCGCAAAATCTACTCTCTAATGATCTAATTATCCGCATTATCGCCCTTATAGGTCAAATTATCTTAGTTCTACCGGTCGATCTCCCAGTACATGGGTGGATCCGAATGCATTTCATGAGCATGGATACATGAAACACATTATGAACCTTGTATAACTCTCGAAGGAAGGTCTAATCTATATGCTACGGGGTCCCACTCGCAATAATCTCATGGTCCTATGTATCTAGGCCTTCGCCTTCCGCGTCCAAATCGAGGACACCTTTCCGCTGTGGTTCCTGAGAAGACCCTATCGCCTACCTTAAACTGTAGATCCCTACGGCTTTTGTTCTCATAACTTTTCTGTCTATCCCTGGCTATCTTGAGTCCGGCTCCCGACAACTGGATCTTATCTAAGGTAATCAGACAACCCGGCCTATCGCCTCCTCTCTCCTACTTCATCCCAAAGATACGGAGTACGACACTACCATACAATGCTTCAAATGGAGCCATGCTTATGCTGGATTGATAATTGTTGTTGTAAGCGAACTCCATCGCAGATAAATGCGTATCCCACTTCCTTAAACTCTCTTTCACGCATGCTCTGGGCATATCCTCTAACGCTCGAATAGTTCTCCGACCAATTATTGTCTGAGATGGAAAGTTGTGCCAGTGCAATCGAGTCCCATTGCATCCTCGTGAACCGGACCAAAAACTGATGTGAATCGGGTCTCGACCGAGACTATCGATATAGGAACACCATGTAATCTAACTATCTCCTCCACATATAATTGAGCCAACTTGTCCAATGGGTCATCATTGCTAACTGGGAGAAAATGCGCTGATTTCGTTAGTCTATCCACTATCACCCATAGATCGTGTTGTTCCGAAGTTCCTAAGCCCGATAACAAAATCCATAGTAATCTTATCCCTACTCCATACAGAATCGAAGGGTTGTATCTTTCCCGGCTGGTGCTCGCTTTTACCGTTGACGTTGCAGACCGATACGAAATCGCACTTCCTTTTCATGCCCTCTCTTCCACCAATAATGTTCTCGAGTATGATACATCTTGGTGCAACCAGGATGCATGGCATATGCTGAAGAGTGAGCCTCCTTCCATGATTTCCTTTAGTTCACCTATGTCGTACACACATTCGACTCTCTAACTATTACGCCCATCGCCTCTCGATCCGAACTCGTTTCCTACCACTTCACCTCTCGCCTCAACTTAATCATCTCTCGAAACTCGTCGAATTTCCTTGATCTGATCCACGAGAAGAGGACGAACATAAAATGATGCCAATAGTGTCCCCAGACGCTTACTCCGCAAATCGAACTCCCAAAGATCTCAACTCTATCAACAATGGCGTATATGACTGCTCAGAGATAAGCATGTGAACCCCTCCTAAGCTCCGACTTAGCATCGCCCACTACATTGGCCTTCCCGGATGGTACCTATTGTGCAATGCAAATTCATAATCCTAATCATCCCAACCACCGGCTGCCTTAAGTTGCTCCTTCGAAAAGACATATTTGCGCTCTATGATCTATGAATATCCGACAAGGAACACCATATAGATAATGTCTCTAAATCTTTAAAGCGAAACCATCGCTTGCTAGTTCTAAATCATGGGTCGGGTAGTTCTCGCTTCGTGTTTTTAACCGACTCCGAAGCATGTTTTATATCACTCTACCATCCTACATCAAAACAGCCATCCCAACTCCTTGTCCGAGGCATCACTATATACCACATAATCGTCCTTTCCCCGACCTGTAGTGCTAATATCGAGCCGTTGTCAATCTTCGCCTCACCAAAACTAGCGCCGGGCAGACCGACCACTGGTTTCTCTGACCTTTCAATAGATTATCTAAACCCGGCTAAGCATTCCTCGGAAAATCCTCAACAGCCTCGTAATAACCTCGCCAATCCAAGCAACCGCGAACTTCGTAAACACGCTGTGGGCGCTTCCGCCACTATAGCTTCGATCTTCCGAGGATCCACACTAATACCTTTCGCCGAAATGACATGACCCAAGAAAGCTTACTTTGTCCAACCAAACTCGGCACTTACTAAACTTAGCGATAACTCGACGCTTCTAAGAATCATCGTCCGGGATGCTCGCATGTTCCTTCGACCGCCTCGAAAGGCGTTACTAGAATGTTAACAATGAATATCATCGCCAAACTATCTAAATAATGGATCGAATACCCCGCTCATCAAATCCATGAACGCAGCTGGGAATTAGTCAATCCAATGGCATCACTAGAACTCAGAGGACCGTATCTCGCTCAAGGCGCTTTTAGAAACATCATTCTTCTGACCAACCGATGGTACCGACCTTAGCCAACTTTAGAATATACCCGGTGATCCATGCAATTGGTCAAATAGCTCATCTATATTTATGAAGTGGATACCTGCCATGTATTTGTCGCTCCGATCTCACCGTCTATAGCGCACACACCGTGAAGCTTCCATTCTTCTTCTTACGAAGAGAACTCGGAGCTCCCCAAGGTGAGGTACTAGGGTCTGATGAAGTTCTTTGCTTAGCAATTCCTCCAATTGTGCCTTCAACTCTTCTAACTCTAATTGGGCGCCGGCCTCCAGATGTGGAGGAATGGATATCTCCAGCCATCCCTAACTAGTTCACACTAACTCAATTTCTCTATCCGAGGGTAAACCTGAATATCATCCGGAAGACATCCGGAACCTTGACTATGGGGGATGTCTTCCAGCCGTGTCCCCTCTTGTTGTCTCCTATCCACTACAAATGCCACAAATAACCCCGCATCCTTTCCAAGCATTTTCGAGGCTGCCATGCATTAATGAGACTAGGCGCATCTTCTTCTCGATTCCTCGAAAGATCACGCCGTTCCTTCCGTCGAATCCAATCTTACTTCTTTCTTATAGCATCTGGAGCAGGCTCTATGCCCGGATAACCGTCCATACCCAAGATTATATCAAATCATGGATACTTCCAACACCATCAAGTATGCCGGAAAACTTGATTCTAGATCACTTAATTTGTTACCTTAAAACTATCCTTCTGATATCATATATCCTCATCAAGTACGTAAACCACCATACGACCATCATAGGCCGGGACTCTATCCGGTGCCTCTCGAATGGTACCGAATTAAATGGAATGAGTGGCTCCCGGGTCCACCAATGCATATGCATCATGATCGCAAACTAAAAATCATACCAAGAATCACGCCCTCGCGATGTGACCGCTTCTCCCGCATCGTAAATACCAGCCGGTACGGAGTACCACTCAACTGCCAATCAGCAGACCGCTTCTTACCAAAAAGCAGAATTTCACCGCGACTCTACTAAAGTTGTAACGCCACCTTCGCTTTCAACCATCCGCCACTGACCGGACCCCACTGCGCTCCGTGGTAGATGCTACTGCACCTACCTCGCAGGTCTCGCAGCCTGCCTAACTCGTGGGACAGCCCCTGACAAAGTGACCCTTCCCACCCGCTAATGGAAACATCCTATCATATTCATCCCGCACCTCCGAGATCCCTCCGACATGTAGGGCACAATGGAAAAGATGATCCCAAGATCTACCACCTCGGGCCGCTGGCAGATTCATCCATCCCGGCTGATACTGCCCTCTCGGCTCCGAGCCTCACCTACTCCACTTCTTTCCTTCTTTCTACTAGACTAATCCAGTGCTTGGTCGACTAGCGTCAGAGCACCTTCTCTCGCCATCCGGGCCGCCCCCGAAAGAACTAAACCGCCCTTTCTACCTTTAGTACAACCTCAAACTTTTCATAAAAATCGCCATTGCGCTTTTAAAAAGTTTCTAAAAACTCTTTCATAAACTATTTGCTTGTTTTTGGCTCGTATCCTAGTAAACACGGAAAACTTGTGCTCCCACACCGGGTCAAGAAAGATCTTAGTGTCCACGCTACCTTTCCCAGAATTATGGTGGAAAGACCTCATGTCTACGCCACCATACAATAGCTAGAACGCACCCCCATCTAACGATAAGTACTCCCGCTCTGGTTTTTCGCTCTGCACTATCACGCTTAACCCTAATTCTTAGAGCTGCCTCATCATGCCCTCCTCGTCTTCCTCGAGGCTCCCGTGTCTCGACGACATTAATCGCAGAACAATCTCAGATAAATCCGGATCCACTGCCGCGTACCGCCACCTGTGTCTCGGCCCTCGATGGTTCTCACGGGCTGATTCATCACATTTTCGCATTTCCAGGGGTGTACTCGACATTTCTCTAGTGGTGCCCTGGCATAAAGTCCTAGATCGACTTCTACGCACTGGCCCAACATAGCCGTGAATTTCAAGATTAAAAGATTCAAAGACACTTTCAATATTCGATGCATGCAAGGATTAGCAAACAATGTAGGTTGCAATAGGAAAATCATTATTATAAAAACAATTTATAGGAAATACCGTGGAAAACGGCGAAAAACCGCGAACAATCGCTAAAACTCAAGCCCGATACTAACTTGATGCAAACCCTCTTCCTAGTGACAGGAAATCTGCCAGCAACTCCACAGTAACCTCCCAGCCAAGCTCGCCGACCGATAAGTTACCATGAAGCGTCGCAAAACCGGGCTGGAACCGTATTTGGAAAACGTGGGTTATAAAATTTTTCATTTTTCTATCAAAATCACACCTTTAGATTTAACAAAATCCGACAAAGATAACGACGCACAAATGGTCAAGCCCAAATACAAAATCAATTGTATATAAAAAAATACTCCTAATATTTTCCAAATCCAACTATTAATCATAAAGGACCTCTGTCCTCATCAAAATATAAGATGAAAGATCAATTCAACATAATTTTATCGCAACCTCGTTTTCTCAAAACCATGCATGCATATTTTACAAAAGATATTTACATATACAAATGCCACATTTTTAACTTTTACTAGTTTTAATTTACACCTTTATCTTATATATAATCACAATACAACGTCAGACAGATGATCCTCGAAAGGTCTTTCGCCTCGGGCAAGACCGCACTAAAATTATTTTAAAATTAAAACCTGCGAGCCAAACGGGTCGGGCGAGTACTATAAGTTCTAAATGCCGCGAAATCAATGCTTGTACCTAACATGAAAATCGTACAGAAATTGGGTAAAACTGCGCATGCAGAAAACTGCTTTTTTGCCATGAAACCATTTAAAAATTGCGTCAAGGTCAAAACTATTTCGTGTGGTTGATATTCAAAGTGCTATGATCGAAATCAAGTACCAAACTAATCGTGGTCTATTTATGAAATACCCTAGACGTGGGATGCCTCGAACTCCTGAACCGGCATTGGTAGTGAACCTCGGAATACCACCCGCTATGATGGTCCTATGAACACGCAGATCTATATAGCATAATGGAACCCTGAACCAAATGCTTGCGGGAACCCTGGAATCCAACACTCTCATCGCTTATGTGTACTCAAGTCACATTTAACTATATACCTCGAATGTGCAGAGGGCAACTCACTATATAAATATATACTGATCTAACTCCAATTGTCGCACTCGTGCAATATGGTTAGCCCATAATATCCCATAACCTAGCCATGCACAATCGGGAACATACATCCTAATTCGAAACCGAGCTGCGCCATCCAGGGGTTTTGCTAAACCAAAGCCAAACTGCTTTCTAACACCGGAATCAAACTTTTCTCGTCGAGTATAACACTGAGGTGCAAAAATGCTTTATAAATCTATATTTTCGTTAACTTTACAAATTGTAATTTAAAACACTGCTTAGAAAATGATTTTGAGTACTTACCTTTTCTCGACTAATTTCTTTCAAATCTTATTACACGCTAGATTCTGTCGATGCCCAAATCGCTCTACACAATCCATACAGTAATGAAAATGCCCTCGCTTAACGTTTAACCATAAAACATACACAATGGCTTTCAAATGACTATATCGAACGAACTTCGATTCTAACAAAACTCTTAGGTGCTAGTCCCATTCGATATGGATATCGAGACATGATGTGAAATTGACCAAAATGTCCCCACACATTAAATGCCCCATAAAACTATCTATTTGGCCAATCCTTGGACTCGCCGGACTTTCCAGAGAGTCTAAAATACCCAAATGGAAAATTTAGTCCGACTTGTCCGACTATACTCTAAATTTCAACCTAAAACTTATTCTAAAACAATTCCGTTCCGCCGACCGTCTCGAACACAGCCTCCAAAATTTCCTAAAATTCTAAACTCGGGCCTCTAAAAATTTGGGACCTAAGTTTACCACTTTTCACGGCCCTTCTAAGAAAATTTCCTAAGCCATTACAACCTTAGGCTTGAAATAACACAAGTGAGGCAAATTTTCTACCTTTTAAAGTTTGACAAAAGGCTAAGATATTGGTACCTATGCTGTAGCTTCCTTCACAGATAATTAATTTCTCGGCTTTCTACTCCGATTTAACGTTTCACATCCGATTCCTGAATCTAAGAAAGAAAACAAGAGAAAAATATAAAATCGCCACTCACGCCTCTCACCGTCCTGGGCCTCCCGCAGCTTGATTTTTTGATTTTATCCATTTTTATTAATTATTATTATTACTATTATTTAAATAAATACTTTATTACCTCATCTGCCATTTTTGTCCTAAAAATTTTATTTATCCTCATTGAATATTCTTAAAGATGTTATTTTTTCGAGATTTTCTAAAATCCCGCTTTCTGTGTTTCACTAACCTCGCCAGAAAGCTCAGAAATATTCGACCAGTTCCTAATTCTAACAAAACTTTATTTGCTACTAGATTTCACAGACGAATTTATCTAAGACAAAATCAAGCCACATATCCGAGATCTAGAGAATTTTCGAAACTTTCCTGAACTATTTTGGCAATTTATTATTATTATTTTACTATTTAAACTTCACTTTCACCCCCTCCACTTTCCTTAATTGCAAAAGTGCCACAATTTTTTTTGAAAACTTTAAAATTTCACCCTTAAAACAACTTTCAAAAATTCTATTATGACACTAAATTAATTAAGGAAGCCTTTGGTGCACATACGGTTACACATACCGTACACCCTCTTGGGACGGGGTGTTACATAGTCATCTGAGGTATGCTTATCTCGAGGAATCCTCAACCTTACCAGTGATCATATCGGCATCTTTGATAGAAATAGAAGAAGAGAAGTTTTTGAGAGTACTTCGAAATCACAAAGATGCTATCGTATGGTCCCTAGTCAATTTGAAGGGGATACGCCCCATGTGGTATAAGCAAATGTAATCTTATTAGAAGATGGTCATTAAACCTTCACGGAGGCTCCTAGAGGACTAATCCGACAATGAAGGAAGTGGTAAAAGAAAGAATATCAAGGGCATAGATGTAAGTGCAATCCCATTTCCGTATAGCTTCTGTGGGTAAGTCTAGTATAGGTTGTTCCTAAAAAAATGAGGGACCACGTGATAAGGACAGAGAATAACACACCCGCTTCCTCTCGAACGCCATTGGGTAGAGAATCAGATAGACTGTTTGGCAAGTTGAATAAGGTAACCAGAAAATATCATTTTCCACTCTCGCTTTCTGCCTGGATGGCTGATAGGCTGGCAAGGTATGAGTATTATTGTTTCTTGGATGTGTATTCGGGCCATAATCAGATCACTATATCCCCAGAGAACCAAGAGAAAATGACGTTCACATGCTCATATGGTACGTTTGCATTTAGGCGAATGCCCTTCGGGTCAGGTAATGCACTGGCACATTTCGGGGCCACAGATGATGGTTATATTCTCAAAAAACAATTAGTATCTATGGATGATTTGGTGTTAGGGAAGTCTTTGATACTGTCTTGAGAACCCGAGGATGTGCACTAATAAGATGTGAGGAAACTAACCTTGTGCTGAATTGGGAAAAGTGCCACTTCATGGTGGAGGAAGGCATTGTACTAGGACACCGGATTTCAGAAAGAGGAATTGAGGTAGATAAAGCCAAGATTGAAACAATAGGAAGCTACCGCCCCCATCTTCAGTGAAAGGAATATAGAGTTTTCTAGGACACGCGGGATTCTACAAGAGATTCATAAAGGATTTTTCCAAAATAGCCAAACCTTTGTCGAATCTGCTAGTTCAATGAGCCCCTTTTGAATTCTCTGATATCAATGGTCGTAAGCTGCTTCTTATTTCGAAAGAGAATTGTACGCCCATTGTAGTAGCAATTCGCATCAAGATCTTCCTCTTTTGAATTAATGTGGTGATGCGAGCTAATACGCAATAGGGCACATCAAGTTAAAAGAGGGTATTTCAAAGTTATCTATTATGCGAGCCGAACTTTGAATGATGCGCAACAAAACTATGCAACAACTGAAAAAGAGCTTTTAGCAATTGCATTTACGTTTGACAAGTTCCGACCGTACTTGATTGGTAATAAGGTAATAGTGCACACCGACCATTTTTCGATAATGTACCTGATGACTAAGAAGGATGTGAATGGTAATTACGTTGCTGCGGGTGTTATCACGTAAGAGTTTGGATTTGAAATAAAGATAAGAAAGGGACTGAAAATCTAGTAGCAAACTATCTCTCACTATTGGAAGGGCCTAGTAAAGGAATTCAGATCAATGATGATTTTCCCGATGAACAGCTCTTAGCGATTAAAGACATAAAGCCAGTGCCTTGGTTCGCCGATTATGTGAATTACTTAGTGGAAAAAGTGTTTTCACTCAGAGTTTAACTATCAACATAAAAAGAGATTCTTTGCACATTTGAAACATTACTATTAGGAGGAGCCTATTTTGCATAAGCATTGTGTCGATCAGGTAATAAGAAGATGCGTCCCATAGGAGGAAATGGAGAGTATATTATTAAATCACTGCCACACTCTAGCATGTGGGGGGCACTTTGGGGGGCATAGGACAACTACAAAGGTACTACAATTGAGATTCTACTAGCCTACTCTATTCAAGGATGCTCACTAGTGATAAGCGAGAATATCAAATAAAACGAGGAGGACGAGGAGGAGAAAAGGGGAGATAGGCTAGAGGACAGTGTTCATACTGTGCGTGAATCAAGAGATCGGTACATTCGTGTATTCAGATTTTGGTATTTTAACACCTAATGATTAAAAATCTGAGTGATTTTAATGAATGATATGATGTTCTAGATTTATTTCTAGGGCTTTGTTATACCCTTGCCCCATGCTTATGGATTAATTATTAATTTTGTTTCATTTAGTATATCAATGGATCTCATATCGACTCACTCTATTTTTTGTGATTTATTTACATGGTGGTGTTTAGCCAACATTAGCATGCTCTTGTCGGGAATCTGAGATCGAGAGATAAAGATTCCCGGGGATCCAAGTAGAGCGACACTTGGTAAATTGGAGAGTACAGATCTCCAGGTTCCAAGTGTGGCTTGTATTGCTTAATTATTCAAGCGCTTAGAGTCCAGGTTTTTTGGTGTAGATGTAATAATTCACCGCGAGATAGCGAATATATTTCTCCTTTGAGAGAGGATATCTCATAGGCACAATCAACCTGCCAATGTGAATCTATTAATGTACTTAATGAACAATTTTATCTAGATTATAATCCATTAAGCGTGGCAAGGGGAGGTAAAACCCTAGTCTCCATTAATTGAGTTAGCAAATATTTTAGGGTTAGCTTTTCTTTACATTAGTTATAATTTATTTGAGTTTGAGACCCGAATAATATTCTAGAGCCAATTCTAGTATTCAACAAGCTTCTCCTTATGGGAATGACACTTGACAAGCTATTACACTACGTAACCTTGACGCGTATACTTGCGCGTACGGGCCTACGTTTTAACACCAATTTTACACACCCGAAACATGCCCGTCATTGGTCTCCACAAATGTTGTGTTTGAAAACACAACACCCGTAGCCGTAGGCAAAAATGACCTCCAAAGCCTTCTGGTAATCCTCCTCTAGGGCCTCCTTGTCTTTGCCAGCTTAGAAGTAGAGAGAGGTTACCTTATCCTTGGCTACCCTAATCTCCAGTAGGACAGACGCCCACCTAACCTCCAAGTGAGCGCCTTAGCCTCAACCTTATGCTTGGCCTCCTCCGCTACCACCATGGCTTCCTCTGCGATCGCTAGAGCATCTTGGACCCTAACTAGGTCACCCTCCACCTTTGCCTTTGCGTCGCCCACTATGATAGCAGTAAACCGAGCAACCTGAGCTTCCTCCTTAGCCTCTTCTCTCTCTTTCTCCGCACCCGCGGTCCTCTCCGTGCCCTCCTTAGCCTTCTATCCCCAATGTCTAGACCAGGACTTGGCCTTACTCAAGGATTCTTCTAGGGCCCGATGCTTGGAAGAGGCATACCCAGCATAAAGTCGCAGCTTCTCGGCATCCTCCAGCCTAACCTGAAGCTCCCTATGCTGGCGAGCCATGTTTCGAACGACGGTGACGGCATATTAAAAAATGGGCATTAGGAGGAAATAACAATACCAAACCTATGCAAAAACATTAGAAGTCGAGCCATACCAGCTTAGTCGTCTCATTGAAGTCGTGATTACGGAAATACATCACGTCTTCCGCCACACTCTGATAGGACCCCTTATTCATGTAGTTGGGGAAGGGGATGGAGTACTCCTCAAAACAAGCTACAACCGAGATGCGGAGGTTGTGGGGGTAGAGATCGCGCATGTGCACAACCAGAAAGTCCCTCTTCTAGAAAGGGTCGCATTTAATAAGCAACCGAAAAAGCTCTAATTCGAGTCAGAACGCCATGGACGCCAGACTTCAATGCTTCTCGACATACAAGCCGAGTATAAGCTTGTCAGGTGGCCTTGTCTGTCGGGCTCCAAAAAGTGAGAGTGATGAGTGCCTAAACACTCGACATGCCCGGGCACATCGGCATTTTCACGCGCTTATTTTATATTTAAATACGTAATTTTGTGGCCGATACCCGATGGTGATCGTGTACGCAGTGCAATCGTGCAAAAGGGCGCCTTTTGGAAGCAATTTTAAATAGCGAGGCGTTGCATAAGGATGGCCGAACGCCGACGCCCCAACGCCGCGACGCTGGACAACATATGTCAACAAGCGGTAACGCCGCGACGCCCAACGTCGCTGATCGCCCCAACGCCGCTGACGCCGCAACATCGCGACATCGGGCCACAGTTCCTTCTCTCAATCATTAAAAGGCAAATGGGAACGGAATTCGAGGGGATCGGAGATGGGAATCATACGAACGAGGGCACGAAAATCAGAGCAACAGAGTGACATCGATCTCGAAGAAGAGCCTGTGATTTGTATTTTTCTTTGGTTTGGATAATAGAACTGATGTTTATTATATCATATATTGATATTTTCCTATTCATGATGTTCTAGATCTATACTTAAGGTATTGTTGAACCCTGTCACGTTTGAATGGATTAAAGTTTATTAATTTATATTATTCATTGACTTATGATTTATTATCATCTGCTTTACATCTGTGAATCGATTACATGGTAATGTTCACAACATTAGTATGATCATACTGTAGGATCGAGATTCGAGATGAGGATACCTAGGAGCATGGAGTAGAGCAATACTTTTGGTTGATCTGGTAAATAGAGATATTCCCGATCCCGAAGGTGGCATATGTTAGAACATTTAAGCATTGAGTACCGAGTTGAGGTAGAGATACACTCAATCCTACTAGCGAGATAAAGCATCATCACACCTCGAGCAGGGTATTTCGTAAGCAAGATCACCTTGCCACACAAATCATAAATAAACCTATCATCATCTTTAAGAAATAATCCATCAAAGTAAGTGTGGGGAGACGTAGCTCTAGTCTCCCATTTTATGCATAGTAATTCATTCGTATCGGGCTTTGTTTATTTTACTTCTTTAGAATATTAGTACCTTATACACAATACTTTATTATCCGTATAATATTTGAAAAGTAAATCAGAGTCAATCTACCTTATCCTCAGGATCGATATCCGTACCATTGGTACACTGTATTACTTGAGGCGACGCGTTCACTTGCGTACATAGGCGTACATTTTACACACCACGCTCTACCACTGCTTACAGCCATGTCGGGATAGGTTTTGAGGATATAGAGAATAAAGCAATTAGATATTACCGAATTTTTGTTTTTATTTAGTATTACAAGTGCCGGTAATTGGTCTTGTTTCGTGTGTGATTGTAATTTAGATTTAAAGAGTACAGCACCGACGAGATCGGGGCACACCAACATCCGTTCGATCCCGAGCCGAAGAACTTTATGATGAACACGCCGAGAACAGAGAACGGAACAAACAGAAATTTAGCAAACATGGAGAACAATGAAGAGCATGATCTTAGCATTGAGCAAACGAGCCCCAGAGAGGTCGAAATGGGAATCACAGAAGGAACTGCTAACTCAAAGCCGCTTATACAAACTGTGATGATCCATTCATGCCGCTAGAAGAGCTTGTATTACCGCCATCGTTGTCTCGCATTAACTATAAGAAGGCCACCGATTCGTGCAAACAACTTCTGAAGCCAAGTCCGTCACCTTACGTATGCTTCGTAATATCTCGTCTCCACTCTGGTTGCCTCATGAGAATCCAAATATGCATCTCGACCAATTTTCTGAAGTGTGTGTGACACGATCAAGTACAATGGGGCTAATGAGGAGGCACTCAGTTGAGACTGCTTCCACTCACTAGAGATAGAGCCAAGCATTGCTGTCAAGTCACCCATCGGATCTCCATTACTCCTCATGGAAAGATTTATGCAAAATTCCCCACCAAGTTCTTCCCACTTAAAATCGCACAACCAGCAAGAGATCAATACTTTTGGGCAACCAGAGGGGGAGAACCCGGCAGAGGCATGGGACGATTTCACGAACCATCGAGGAAGTGCCTAAGATCACGTGACCGACCGATGATGCAGGTCCATACTTATAATGGTCCGAGGAATGCAACGAATGTTGATTGATGATCACCGAGGAGTTGACTAATGAAGAAAACCACGACTAAGCCTATGAAATTCTCAAGATGCTGTCAAGTGAACTAATAAAATCGCGGCCTGGTGGAGAAGACTACACCAATGAAAGCCACAGGTGGCAATAAGATAAGAGGTTCTCAATAACTGGGTTAATCATGTTGCAATACTTACTACAGCTAACTAGACAAAGAAAAGGTATCGGAAATGCCATACGACCAACCCACGGAGTCAGGTAGAATTTATGGGGACAAAGACAAGAAGCACGCACGCCAATGAAACCAAACAAGAGAGCAGCCCGTGATGTGTCGGTGTTCAATCGTAGTCGGCACAAAGAACAAGGACAGATGGGGAATTAATGATCAGAATCAACATCAGCGCCAAGGGTGGCGTATCAATCAAACTAACAAATGTGAACAATCAAGGGTATGGACGAGGAACAATCGCAGCAATGACACCAAACCGAAGTTAGCGAACCACCTCCCGAGAAAAAGGTGGACTTAGAATGCTTCCCGCACGATGTGTTCACCGCATTACTGCCTTTATGAATGAGATTAAAGGCGATTATGCGAAGAACAGCCACCCAATTGAACAATCAAGCAAGACAAACAGAAACTCGAGGTACAGATAATAAAATGGCTACTATTGATTAAAGCAACAGTGGTTCGCTACTGAAATTCCGTAGGTAAACCCTACAGGAGAAGGGAAAGAGTACTGTAAGGCTATCACTCTAAGGAGTGGAAAAGAGTTGGAAATCCCGGAGCCGCAACTAGTGGTAAGAGAACCTAAAAGCGGCGAGCAAGACCAAAGCATCCCCTGAAAAGACTCGATGCAAGATGAGCAAACTAATGAGTTATGAGAGAGCAAAACTTAGATACAAAAAAAGTGTGGAAGAGACCGAACAGACAAAAACAGATGAAATCATATACCAATCTCAGATCCTCGTGAGGTTGTTAGGTTGCAAGTTGAGAAGTACAGAAAGTTTTCACATCTTCAAGAAACTACATACTACGAGTATTTTTCGAGGCAATCGGAGAACATGCTCTAGTTACGTGAAATTCATGAAAAGATCTTGGCTTTTTAGTAAGAAGAAGTTGGAGGAGTATGGACCATCGCTTAATCGAGGAATGCAAAGGCCATCTCGCAAAGAAGCTTCCCCCAAAACTTCAAGATCCCGGTAGCTTTGCTATACCATTTTCTATAGGGAATCGGGTATCTGGAAAAGCCCTGTGTGACTTGGGAGCCAGCATCAACTTGATGCCGCTTTCGATGTTTAAAAGGCTAAAGTTGGGGGAACTAAAATCGACTACAATCACTGCAACTTGCGTATTGTGTCATACCAACATCCTCGGGGTATAATCGAAAATGTCCTAGTAAAAGTTGGTAAATTTGTCCTTCCAGCAGACTTCATCATTATGGACATGGAGGAAGACGACTCAGTTCCCATCATACTTGGTAGACCATTCCTGGCCACGGGAAAGGCTCAAATTAATGTGCAAGAAGGTGAGCTCAAATTGAGAGTCCAAGGAGACGAGATCACTTTCCATGTATTCCAAATCTCATGAAGCATCCAGATAACGAATCCTAAATGAAGATCTCTGAATCTACACATACGTAGGTTGTGCAAGGAGAGGCGACAAACTTCAGGGATAAGTCTATTACTGCACAGAAAGACACCGAGAAGGGCAAGGGCATGAACAGAAGAATATTTCATCCACCTTGAGCATTAGGTGTGAGCACTATAGGGAGATGCGTAAGCATTCCCCAGTTTCTTCTAAGCATATCGCACATCAGATCTGCCGGCTGGAAGCTAACGACGTTAAACATAGCGCTTCTTGGGAGGCAACCCAAGTTTCTTTTCATGCAATTTTCCTTCTTATGTCTCAATTTTTTATTTATTATCTGCTTTGAGTTATGTTGGTTTGCTGTATTTTCCGTACTAGGAATCATTTTCTGGACTGTATAATTTCAGGACACGCGGTCAAAAGTACTGGGGAGGATCCATTCACATTGAGCATGACAAATGTACAGAGAGTCACATTTCCACGAGGGGAGTTTTCTCTTATCCTAGATTATAGTTGCATTTGGTACATTTTAGCCTTTCCCGCCATGTCGCGACGCTGGTTTTACCGTCGCTGACGCAAACGCCGCGACGCCAGACGCCGCGACTTCCGCTTGAAGGCTGAACGTCGCGACGCGTGAGATCCCAACATCGCGACGCTGACGCCAATATTCTCATAACGCCGCAGACGTGGTATCCCAACGCCGCGACGCTGATTTTTAACATTCTCCGAACGTCGACGCTGATAATGCTGCGACGCGTCTCCGTTTGAAGGCCCAAATCCCCTTCATTTGTTGTTCTTACCCTACTCCAATTTTGCCTGAGCCCTAGCCCCCCCTGCCCACCAAGCCACTCCGACCCTTGCCGGAATCCCCTTCCTCACCGGTCGGAGATCGCTTGTTTTGCCTTCCCACACACCATCTCCTCGACATCATTGTCCCCACCACACACGCATTTCACCATTCCACACCCCACTTAGGCAATTCTCAAGACTAGTCTGGTACTCTCTACACCCAGTCTGTAGGAGTCCCCATTTTGGTTCAGCGTTAGGGTCATCATATTCGGGGTTTAGTTCAGGTTGGCTCAAGATTTAGGGTCGTAGTGCACTGGTTAGTCTTCGTTTTTTCCTAGGCAATTCTAGGTGTTTTGTCGTATTGTTCAGGCTGCCTTGGTGCCACCTTGGTGCCATTCCTTTACATTACCCCCTAGGAGCTTGGGTCGTTATTCCAATGTCTGGAAAGAGGCAAAAATTGCCTACAAAGCAATCTGGCCCATGAGGACTGGATCCCAAATTACTTCGATGTCACGCGGTTCGTGAAAAGGCGCCGATTGGTTCCTGCACCACCGCAAGAACCGATCGCTTATCAAGGAAAAGGGTTTTCACCACTCCTCGACGACTTTTTCCCGCAAAACCATTAGCGCTTAAGGGATGGCTATAATTTGCCAACCACCTCATCCAGCTATATGAGGGGTGCAGACTCTACGCCAATCTCGCCTCCCACGTCACAAGAAAGTTCGAAAGGATGTATATTGGTCACTTCGCATGAGTCGATCAATAGCTATTATAGTCTCTGATCATGTCCCCGAGCCGCTTGACTGGCTGACGCCAGCGCCTTGACTCATCTCAAGTCATTCCGTGTTTGACTAATGGCCGGGGTGAGTGGAAACTCAACAGTGAGGGCCATGCCGTTCACTTCAAGGCCAAACATTTGGCCTTTATTCCCAAGGTCTGGCATCACTTCATCACGTCGCGTCTCATTCCGACGACGAACGTGTGTGAAGTGACCGCCAAGCGTGCCCTGCTCAACTATGCCATCATTCAGGATATCCCTTTTGATGTTGGGCAGGTTATAGAGGACGCCATCCTCCATAACCGGGACGCTAAAATGAATTTGGGGCACCCTTTCCTCATCTATGCTTATAAACGAAGCTCTGGGTGCCCTCTCGATGACAATGAGGCGTGGTTACAACCCCATCAAGACCATATTAGTGTGAGACAAATGGGGTGTACCATGGCACAGGGGGTCTACGACTCGATAACGAGCCTCGAGACGAGGGCCGAGCTTCATGACTACGGGGCTCGTTTTGGACTCTGAGCGATCTGAGGGACATTAGGCGGATCCTTGTCTCATCGCCTCCGCCACCACCACACAACCACCGCGGAGAAGCGTTTCCCTCAGGCCCGCCGACTTGAAGGGACCGGTGCTCTCCCTTGCGAGGCGCTTTGATTCTTTAGGGCGAGACCAGAACAGAGTCCTCATCACCTGAGATATGGGCGCAGATATGCATGTGTTGGCGATCGGCCTTGTTCTTCGAGCGGCAGGCGGGTCCTCGAGCCCGGCTTGCTCGGATTCTCGCATTCCCATGAAGCCCACACCGCCATCACCCGCCGTGAGCAGTCCATCACTAGAGGGGAGTTATCTTCACCCTCTTGTTATTTTATTGCGGTGAGAATGGCTGGGTGACTTTGTTTGGGGAGGTATGTAGTGATCGAGGTTTCTTTGGTGTATGCATTTATGCATATTAGTACATTGTTTAGTTTGTTTTACACTTGTTATCTTAGGATGTTTAGTTTTGTGTTTAGTCATGTTTGTGTTTAGGTATGTCATATACAATGTGTAGTGGTGTCGTGTCACAGGGAGCTGTGGTTTGTGATGCCACATCTTTAGAGTAGGATCAATTTTTTAGCAAAATACACTTCATGTCAGTAAAGAAAGGTTGCATTGATCGTTTGGTTTGAATGTTCGAATTAGGTTAAATGGGAGGGAGGCATAGTGAATCAGCTTAGGTTATTCAGAAAACCATTTCTCAGTAGGCATCATCAAAACAGATGATCTTAAGGTTATGCTGGCAAGTCGAAGGCGACACTAGGTTCCAGCAAAACCACGAAGTCTCTAAATACCAAAGAGATGGGACACGAAGTGAATAGAGGATTGCCTTAGAGCCCCAGATGAAAAAAAAAAAAAAAGAGAAAAAAAAATTATATATATATATATATATATATATACACACACACACACGTATAGAATAGAATAGTAGGATCTTCAGTCGGAATCAGGCACAGATCCGAGGGGCCTTTCAAAGCGATACCACTAGGCAATGTAGAGAGTCATTGACTCAGCGCCGCTACGAGGGACGGAAGATGGGAAGTTTCCACGACTTAGGGCCCTTGGGTTTAGTTGAGTATTCGGGTGACGTTCGAGAGGCTGAATGCCGGTGCCCATAACTCAGCGGTGAGGAGTCACCAACTAATCCCGCTACATGGACATAACATAAACTTATGGGCACTAGTTTTTTGTTCTATGTAATGAGTAGATATATTAGATATTTAAGCTGGTGAAGTTCTTATCCTTTTGTAGTTAGATTTTCCCCGATTAGGCGAGAGTTGAACTCAAGTTTAGCGTCGGAACTGAGTATCACTAGAGGAGTCATTTCTTTATAGGCACATGGATCATTGGGAAGGCCAGTTGAATATATCGGAAGGTGAGACACTTGGCCACTTCAGAGTTCGACTAGTTCTTTGAGGTCGAACGCAACTGCGAATCTGTGTGAACTTGAATAGAGCCGGAGGTGCGAGTGTTCTGGTGATTCTCTCTCTATCGGCATTGGCAGCTTATGATCTTACGTGTTGGGTGTAGTACCTGAGTGTGTGGTGGAGTTTAGAGCCGGTTCTTTGCTTGGGGACAGAGCAAAAACTAGTTAGGGGTGTGATGGTGCACAAACACTCAGATTATACCCGCGTCGGTCTTACGTTTTCGCGTTTATTTTATATTTAAATCGTAGTTTTGTGGTGGATACTGATTTGGTGATTGGTGTGTGTATGCAAGTGCAATTGGTGCGAGGCGACTTTGGAAGCGATTTTGGAGCGGTAGGAGCGATACATAGGATGGTTGGAGCGTCGCGGCGTCCAGCGTCGCGGCGTCGGCGTCGTAGCGTCGGCGTCGCGGCGTTGAGGTCGACATATAAAGAAGTCGACAAGCGGCGGCGTCATGGCGGCCAGCGTCGCGGCGTCGGCGTCGCGGCGGTCGTACGATCTCTCCTCTGTCGTTAAAGGCAAATGGGAGCGAATTGAGGGATCCGGAGATCGGGGAATCCCATCTGAGAGCGAGAACACGAGTCGAGGCGGGAGAGTGACATCGATCTCGAAGAAGAGCACGTGATTGTATTTTCTTTGTTTGGATAATAGACGTGTTTGTGTATCATATATTGATATTTTCCTATTCATGATGTTCTAGATCTATGCAGGGTATTGTTGAACCTGTCACGTTTGAATAGTTAAAGTTTATTAATTTATATTATTCGTTGACTTATGATTTATTATCATCTGCTACATGCGTAGAATCGATTACATGGTAATGTTTGCTTGACATTAGTATGATCATACTAAGTCCAGAGATTCGAGAGATGAATCTGGAGACGTAGGTAGCGACCTTTGGTTGATTCGGTAAATAGAGAGATTGTAACACTGACGACATCAGGGCATGATGGAAGCCAGAATAAGTGATACCACATGTCGGGGTGCACCAAACGACATCTGTCATGATGGGAGACGAGATTGTAATAAGTAATACCACGTAATGAGGACACGAAGCATTTATCCGTCGTGATGGGAGGCCAGAATTATAAAATGTGAAGACACATTAGAATGATAATAGGCGGGATTCATTAAAGCGAATCGAGATCATAAATGTAGATTGAATAGTCAAAGAGTGAAATGACTAACGATGGCAGTGCAAATGAGATTTTTATATTTATGCTTAAATCTCATATAAATTGAATTGTGAATTGAATTATTGCATTGAAAATGTATGTTGTGATATGATAAATGATATGTAAAATGAAAGCATACGAAAAATGAATAGCATGAAGTATATGTGTGTATAAAACATTATTTTGTTAAATGTAGTATGGATCTTTTGAATTTATGTAAGTGGTTATGATTGCAGAAAAAGTGTTTAGGAGTAATTAAAAGTTTAAAATGGAATAACATAAACAAAATGTTTGGGAAGATAGTGAAAATGTCGGAATTAAGCCGGGCTCCGGCTTGGATCTTCCAATCGAGTTAAGTCGAGGGTCGGAATTAGCGACACTTTTGAAAATAAAATTTAATAAGCGAAACAAAATGTTTGATTGAAATGTATCGAGTAAGTGGGCTCGACTTGGATCCATGGCCGGAGTCGAGTTGGTCGCGACACTTTGAAAATGAAAATTTAATATAACGAAACAAAATGTTTTACGGGCATCGGATCATGAAAGCGTAATTGCTAAAGGAGTTGATTAATAATGGCTTGGTGTGTCGTGACAAAGTCTAATATGTATTGAGTGATGATCCTAATTTGATATGTTGTGTATTATTGTTATGTAAATTGATATGACTTGATTTGATCCCGAATTGCCATTGTATACATTATAAGTTACTTTAAATATGATTTGATCGACATACATGTAGTAGATATGAGTTACAACACGTAAAAGGCATATGACACGGGGAAGTAATATGAACCAGATGATCAGTAGGAATTTGAGCAGATAAAATCTACATGTATAATGAGATGAGTTAAGAGTCACATAGAATAGACTTGATTATATGTATAGTAAGTGAAGAAGTAAAGATGATGGCGGCGATTGCGTTGTTGGTGCGTTCACGTCTGTAATATTCCCCACTAGCGTAAACAGCACTTGGAGTGTTCAATCGTGTAGATGCTGAAGAAGGAGATAAAGAGAGGACGAGGACATTACACAGCCAGTACAGACCGTCTCGAAGATAGGTGCTCACCGACCTTTGTTTTTCGCGATCTCCCAATGTTTGTATTAAATATGTACATGTATAAGTATTTGTATAAATGTGGTGGGACTTAGCATATGCGTAGGGTGCAATAAGTACCACTCCGATGGTAGTTCCTTTGTATATATAAAATAGCCGGTTGGTTCAATCTGAGTGGTGTATGCCACGGTATAAGTTAAACGAAAAATAAAAATAAAGAGTCCCAGTACATGGTTTCGCACCCCGAAACCGGTTTGGATTCACCAATGTGGTCGGACCGGGAATCGAGGTGTGACAAGTGGAAGGGTGTATCGGTACACGTTGAGGATTGTGCCCAGGTGCACCTGATGCTCCCGATTTCGACTAGTTTTTCTGTATTTTTTGGGCCATAACTTTCTCATTTCTTATCAGGGTTGAGTGATTCAAGTGGCCAATTAAAATAGACTTCCAAAGGAAAATCAAACCTAAAGAAATAGGCATCACGTCTAAATTCTGATCCTAAGTGGCCTAAAAGTCTCTCAAAGTGGGGCCATTAATGCTGAAATTAAATTACAGTTCGACTTTGAACATAAGTGAGTAAGGGTTGTTTAGGACGTAATTTGAGTTTCGATTATAAATTGGGTGATTCAAATTGGAGAGAACCCTTAGCACTTAAATTTAAAATGGTATTACAAAGAGATAGTGTCAAATATGAAGTTAAGATCCCGGAAAATTAGTATTACAAGCTGTTCTAGTGTGTCCAAGGGTAAGCGGAGCTAGTTTGGCATGAAAATGCCATAACTTTAGTTTGGATGATACGATTGGATCGTTCCCGATTCCTAAGTAAAGTAGATTCATATAGGAATAAGAATATAAGAATGAGGTGTGATTTCATAGACATCATACTTTATAAGTATATGAAGTGCCATATGTAATAGGCATGAATCAAGGAAAATGTAAAAAGGAAATATGTATAGATGTGTTCATGAAACATAGATGTGATATGGAAAATGGCTTGGCTGAAAACATGAATATGACCAAGAATGGCAATAAGTCATGACACATAATGTAGTTAAGTTATATATGATTACTATCACATATAACCGAGGAGATGACAAACAAATGATGGGAATATGAATGAGTATACATGAATGAGTGTATGTGAATGAGTATAATGAGCAGTATACGTAAATGAGTACACATGAATGAGTGTACGTGAATAGATATATGAATAAGTATACATGAATGAGTATGAAATAGAGTATATAGATTTGAGTATATCTTTGAAAGATAATACGAAAGTGAAGTGGAATCGAAATGTGATTGTGATCGGTCTGAATGTTATTTGTGAAATATATATATATATATATATATATATATATATATATATATATATATAATGATTTGAATCATTGTTATTCGAAATGTTTGTCATAAATATGCATGTATGCGTGTATTTGAAGCTTATGGTAAAGTGCGCATAAAAGTAAAGCAATTCGAAATGTATTATTGAATGACCAACATGGCGGGATTCTGGTGGGTCGTCAGCAGAAGATTAACCGTAATTGTTAAATCATGAAATCATATTGCCTCTTGAGATAATGAGCAGACATGATTCAACGGCTGGAATCACGTAAGTGAATGTCGGTGCCATGCCATATGTGAGAACGGTGATATTGAATGTGAGACCACATTGCTACTTTGAATGACAAGCGGGCGAGGATTCAGCACTGAATCTGTCATGAATGTGATTCTATAGTCAAAGTGAATCATACTCTTAAATGCGAAATCCTGTTACTTTCTTGAATGACAAGCAGACGGGTTGACAAGCGAATGCATCGTGAATGTCGGGATATAGCCATGTGAGACGGTGATATTGAATGTGAGATCGCATTCTTCTTGAATGACAATGAGACCGAGGATTCAACAAGCGAATCTTTTGTCATGAATGTCAATTACATAGTCAAAGTGGATCATCTTGTTAATCTGAGAAATCACATTGCTCTGCGGATATGAGAAGCGAATGGGATTAATGTGGCCAGATATATGTGAATGTCAATTCATGTTAAAGTGGATCTATCTTGTTAAATCAGAAGTCACATTGCTCTTTTGAGATAATAAGCAGACGAGGATTCAACAGGCGAGATGCGTAGTGGATATCGATTCTATAATACATATGTGAGAATCACTGAGCAAAAGCAAAACAAACGGTATTGAAAAGTGTATTTGTATAAAAGTATCTTTTACATTACACGAATGTTGTATAAAAGGCATTATTTTGGTAAATGTATTTTATTAAATGAATGTTATGGGTCTTTTGAATTTGTAAGTGGTTATGGGATTGCTAGAAAGAAGTGTTTTCGCGTAATTAAAAGTTTAAAATGAAGAAGCACGAGCAAAATGTTTAAGGAAGATAGTGAAAATGTCGGAGTAAGCAGGGTTCCGGCTTGGATAAGTCAGCAAGATCAAGTCGGAGGGTCGGTCCTTGACACTTTGAAAATAAAAATTTAATAAGACAAAATAAATGTTTTGATAGAAAAGCACGTCGAATGCTTAAGGACTCTAGCTTGAATCCTTGTCGGGTCAGTCAGGATTCGGTCGCGACACTTTTGAAAGTGAAAATTTAATAAAAGCGAACAAAATGTTTTAAGCGGCCGTCGGATCATGAAAGCGTGGTACTTAAGGGAGTTGATTAATGGCATCGGTCATTGATAGTGATAAAGTCTAATTTGTATTGGTATTAGTGCGGTTGAACACGTATGAAATTGATCATGACTGATTTGTTACGAATTGCCATTGTATATGTATAAGTTTACTTTGGGTATGATTTGATCTGTCATACATGTGGTAGATATGAGTTGGCATTGTAAAGACGGCCCTGGAGTGGTATGGAACAAAGATAATGATAAGGAATCTGAAAAAAATAAAAAAAATAAAGAGTCGGTATATGGTTTCCACGCTAGAAACCAGGTTCGGGTCATGATCGAATTCGGACCGAAAATCGGGGTGTGACAAGTTGGTATCACCCCGTTTGAATAAATCATGATCTGGGATGCCCGTTAAATCCTTTTAGTTTTCGTTTTATTAAATTTTCAGTTTCAAAAGTGTAGCGACCGATCCCCACCCGGCCGGGTTGGCGGATCAGCTGGGCGGTTTACTCAGGCGTTTTCAATCAAAACATTTATTTCGTCTTATTAAATTTTTTTTTTCAAAAGTGTCGCGACTGAATCCCAGACTTGACAGGTTGGCGGATCCTAAGTGGAGCAGGTTTACTCAGGCATTTTCAATTATCTTTCCAAAACATGTTGTTTATGTTATTCCATTTTAGACCTTTTTAATTAAGGAAACACTTCTTTTCGAACAATCTTGACCATTTACAAATTCAAAAGACCCGTAACATTCACACTTAATAACATGCATTTTCAAATAATGCCTTTGTATCCACATATACTCATGCTATTCATTTTCGCATACTTTCAATATACAAATCATTTTCCATATCATATCATGCATTCTCAATGCAACAATTCATTTCCTGATCAATTCATGAGATTTAAGGTAACAATCGTTTACCTGTGCTGTTGGCTGTATTTCACGCTTGACGTGATTCACAATTTCTGTGGTTCGTTTGATGAATCCTTATATTATCATTAATTAATGTGCTTATACATTTAATGACTCTATCTCCCATCATGGCGGATCTTGGTTTGGTGCACATCTGAGCCATTGGTATCACTTATTCGGTTCTCCCATCATAACGGATGCCGTTTGGTGCATCGACACATGGTATCACTTATTAGGTTCTCCCGTCATAGCGGATGCCCGTTTGGTGCATCCCCGACACGTGGTATCGGTGTCGATTTCTCCGCATCGCAGCCGGATGCCATTTTGGTGCATCCCGACACGTGAGAGTATCACTTGACCAGTTCTCCATCATGGCGGATAATAGTTTGGTGCATCCCGACACGTGGTATCATAAATGCCATACGCCATCAAGGCGGATGAGTTAGATTGCATCCTTGAGAGTGGGACATTTCTTCAATGCCATACACCATCATGACGGATGCCGATTGGTGCATCCCGTCAAGTGGGACATTGGAAAATTTCGGGGTACCTTCATGACGGATGCCGATTTGTGCATCCCGTCAGGCGGTTCATTCGATATATCAATTAATTCACATCTATGGCCAGTTAGTTTTAATGAATCAACGTCTTGTCATCATTCATATTCGTCGATTTTCAAAAATCACATTTCGGTTCAATTTCACTTTCGTATTATCTTTTCAAAGATATACTCAATCTATGTACTTATTTCATATGCTCATTCATAAATTCATTTACGTATACTCATTCACGTATACTCATTAATACACTCATTCATAAATTCATTCATGTATACTCATTCATAAATTCATTCATGTATACTTATTCACGTATACTCATTCATACACTCATTCACATATTCATTCATGTATACTCATTCATAAATTCATTTAAAGTATACTTATTCACGATTACTCACATATTTTATTTATCATTTTACGAAGTTATATGTAGATAATAATCATATATCCTTAACCACATTATGTGTTCATGACATATTGCCTCTCATATTCTGATCATGTTTCAATTCGTTTTTCATTTTCATTTTTCCATAATCATTTTCATGTTTTATGAACACATCTTCACATTTTTCATTTTCTACATTTTCCTTGTTTCATGCCTACATATGGCACTTCCTTATTCTTGTGAAATATGATGTATGTGGAATCCTCATTCCATATATTCTTATTCCTCTTCCCTCTTCTTCTTCTTCTCCTCCTTCTTCTCTCTTTTATGGTTTGGTCTCCTCAAATGAGACCAATTTTACAGTCTTAAATCCAACTTTTGAGTTAAGGCCATGTTTGGCCAAGACAAGGAAAAATCCATTTTTGTTTTAAAGTCTTCATTTTTGCATTTAAGCCCTTTGGTTCTTCCTTTTTGAAATTCAAATTATGACATATTCTAATTTGACCGCAATCTTCCTCAAATTCACGATTACGCCAAATCTTATCTTATGAACTTGTAATCTCGAAGTGGTAAAAAGACCACTTTTGCCTTGTCTCTAATATTCATTTCGGGTCTCTAATTTTTATTTTTGAAAATTCATATTTAGCTTATAATATACCCTAAACAAGTCCGAAAACTACTAGGGTATATTTTAAGCTAAATATGGAGGCCACTAAAAAACAAATGAAGTCCCGATGTATGGCTTTGCCCGGCTTGGTTGGTCGCAATCGGGTCGGACCCAGGGAATCGGGCGTAAGCAGGGGTGGTATCGAAACTAGGTTTAGGCGTTTAGAAAACTATGTTGAGCGATCCTAGATAGAGTATATGATAGAAAAGATAGAAATGTGTATGTATAGAAAAGTGTTGGCCCCTGATGTGGATGTCCTTGTATTTGTATAGATGGATCGTCTTCCGAATCCAGTTGAAGAAGCTATTGAAAGTGTGTGAGGAACAAGAGGGTTACTAGCTTCTAATCATAGAATCATTAGGAGAGTAAAGTGCGTTCTAAGCGAGAGCTAAATGAAGGTTGATAGGCAGACAAGTATAAACCTTGGATGCAGAGTTAAGTGGAAGGAGGAACCATGCAGAAATATCTATATGGTAATTTTGGACTTTGTTTGAGATATATTATAAGCTAAATATAATTTTTAGAAAATAAAAAAATTAGAGGCAGAAATGAATATTGAGGAGACAGACAAAGTGGTCTTTTACCACTTGAGGACATAAAAGCCATAAAAACCATAGTTTTTATGTAATTGTGGGTAGGGAAGATTATGGGTCAATTAGAATGGCATAATTTGAATTTCAAAAGGGAAGAACCAAAGGGCTTAAATGCAAAAATAAAACTTAAAACAAAAAATGGATTTTTTCCTTGTCTTGGCCAAACATGGCCTTAACAAAGTTAGTTTAAGACGAAATTGGTCTCATTTGGGGAGACAAGCCCAGTAAAGAGAAGAAGAAAGGAGAAAGAAGAAGAGAAAGGAAGAGGAATAAGAATATATGAATGAGGTGTGATTCCCATACATCATCTTCACAAGAATATGAAGTGCCATATATAATAGGCATAGAAACAAGGAAAAATGTAGAAAATGAAAAATGTAAAGATGTGTTCATGAAACATGAAAATGATTATGGAAAATGAAAATGAAAGCAATTGAAACATGATTGTAACATGAGCAAGAGAGGGCAATATGTCATGAACACATAATGTGGTTAAGCGATATATGATTATTATCACATATAACCAGAAAATGATAACAAATGATAGGAGTATACGTGAATAAGTATACGTAAATGAATATACATGAATGAATATGTGAATGAGTGTATGAATGAGTATACGTGAATAAGTATACGTAAATGAATTTATGAATGAATATACATGAATAGATTTATGAATGAGTGTATGAATGAGTATAGTGAATGAGTATGCGTAAATGAATTTATGAATGAGCATATGAAATAAGTACATAGATTGAGTATAATACTTTGAAAAGATATCTACGAAAGTGAAATTTAGAGCTGAGAAATGTGATTTTTGAAAATCGAGATGAATATGAATGATGATAAAGGCAGGGATTCATTAAAGCGGAATCAGTCATAGATGTGAATTAATTGATATGTCAGATGAGCATATGGGATGCACAAATCGGTATCGTTATTGAAGAGTCTACCAAATTTCAATGTCCCACTTGGAATGCACCGTGAAATGCAATAGGCGATGGTGTATGGCATTGAAGAAATGTCCCTTGGCGGGATACCGTCGGCGTAGGTCGCGATGTCATGGCGTTTAAGTGATACACGTGTCGGGGTCATAAGCGATCAGATCATGATGGGAAGGCGAATAAGTGATACTGCGATGTCGGGATGCCAAGCAGCATCTCGGGATGCACTAAGCGGCATCCGATCATGATGGAGAACCGAATGGTGTTATATGGGATGCATAAGCGGCATCAGGTCGTGATGGGAAGCGAATAAGTGATACCACGTGTCGGGATGCACCAAGCGGCGTCGTCATGATGGAGAAGCAGAATAAGTGATACCCACGTGTGGATGCACCAAGCGGCATCCGCCATGATGGGAGATAAGAATGGATTAAATGTATAAGCACATTCTGGGAATGATAATAAGAGGTGGGATTCATCAACGGAATCAGCGAAATTGTGAATCGAATAGTCCAAGGGTGAAATAATACTTATTGTGAGTGTAATGGGATTGTTATGAATATGTAAATCATGAAAATTGATTATTTGAAATGGTGTTGCATTGAGAATGCATGATATGATATGGTAAATGGTTGTATAGTTGAAAGCATGCGAAAATGAATAACATGAGTATATGTGGATACAAGAGCATTATTTAGTACATGTTATTAAGTGTGAATGTTATAGGTCTTTGAATTTGTAAATGGATCTATTAGGATTGCTAGAAAGAAGTGCTTTCGGCTTAATTAAAAGGTCTAAAATGGAATAACATAAACAACATGTTTTGGAAGATAATTGAAAATGAATTTGCATAGGGCTCCGACTTGGATCCTTGGCCAGGTCAAGTCGAGGATTCGGAGTTCATTGCCACAAAAAATTTAATAAGACGAAATAAATGTTTTGATTAAGCGTCGAATGCTTAGGGCTCCGGCAGGATCATGGCAGGGTCCAGTAGAGGAGTTAGTCGCGACACTTTTAGCGAAAATTTAATAAGCGAAAACTAAAGTTACTTGAGCGTCGGATCATGAAATGTAATTTCTAAAGGGAGTTGATTAATGTAACCGACGTGATAATGATAAAGTAATATGAATTGGTATTAGTCTGATTGACAAATATGTATTTAATATGACTTGATATGTTTCGATTTACCATTGTATAAGTATAGTTTTGTTTTTTAATATGGTTTAATATGACCTTACGCCTTAGAAGATATGAATTGAAAGCTTGCTTAAGACATGATGCATAGGGTAATACGAGATAAGATGGCTGATGGAATGCGAAAAGAAGCCCGAAATCCACATGTATAAAATGAGATGAGTTAGAAGTCACATAAGAATAGACTTCGTTATGCATAAGTAAAAGTAAAAGATAGTGATGGCGATTATTGTTGTGGTGCAGTTCTTATACATATGTCCCCACTAGCGTAAAGCTTGGCATGGGTGTTCAATCGGGTGTGGAGTGCGAAGAGGAATGAGAGGACGGGGACATTCCACACCGAATTTGGCCATCTCGAGAGATAGGTGCTGCACTTGTCTTTGTTGCAGTCTCTGATGTTTGTTTTAGATATGTATATATGCATAATATGTTCCTTGTGAGTAAATGGGACTTAGTATGTGCTGTATAAAGCTTTAATGGATACCTGGGTGGTAGTTCAGACTCAATCAAATGTAAATGATTATTGATTATGAAAAATATTGTTTGTATAAAAAAAAAAAACGGTAAGGTCATTGATATATGGTTTCACCACCCAAAGCAGGTTCGGATCATGATAGAGATTCGGACAGGGAATCGGGCGTGGCAGAAGATATTCTCGATCAGAAGGTGGCGGAGTTCAGATTAAAACATTTAAGCATTTTAGATCTTAGAGTTGGTAGAGATACACTTTCCAGTGTAGCGAGATGAGCGAATCTATGTATCGAGAGGGTGTTCGTAAAGATCGCTGAATTTAATAAATCATAAATGGCCATTAATATCGTCTTTAAAAATAATCCATGAAAGTGGCGAGGGAGACGCAGCACTAGTCTCCATTAAATAGGTCATTCGGATCGAGTTTGTTTATTTTACTTTAGGACATTAGTAACCTTATACCTGATACGTACATCGGATAATATTTGAAAAGTAAAATCTCACATGATCCAAATTCACCTATCACAGTGGATCGATATAGTACCATTGGTTCTTGTATTGCCAGAGGCGGCGCGTGCACTTGCGTCACGTGGGCATACATTTACACACCACGTTTGTTTGTCGGAGAGACTAGGCGGAGTGCGGCCTGGGCGATGAGCCACTCGGCTGCTACGTGAAGGCTTCGTTTTGTAACCTCGTCGATAGGGAGGCTCTCTGTGCGACCCCATTCTCCAAGGACGCCTGAGCCTCACAGGCTCCCAAGTATCTCTCCCCAAACCGGTGGACATTAGGAGCTCGTTCTAGAGAATCCCGAAATCCTTTGGGTTGATCTAAACCTCACTCGACGGGACCGGTTGGCAAAGCATTTAAAATGCGGACCCTCCAAATCAAGGCCAACCTCCCATAAGCGTTTGGCTCATTTCCTCATCCACAGTAGCAAATCCGGTGTGTACAAGCATCTGACCTCCACTTGGTGACTGTAACTATCAGTTCGTCGATCCACGAACCCCTGTCAGGTGCAACAACCTTAAGTATCAGGTCTTCTTTCTTCTTCTTACCGCCATTTGGGGGCAAGTTGTAGATCTCGCTCGGCTAAGAGCTATTAGGTAGACTTGTCTTGCGTGTGGGCAGGGTGAGCGGCCAGTAGGAAACAGGGGATCTGGAGGCGGAATGGCTTGCGAAGAGCTTATAAACATTAGCAGCTTTAAGAGATTCGCAAGGACAAAGTGCTACCTGCGTCCTTCCTGAGCTCGGAGAGCGTAGACGAGGAAGAACATGCACTATGTATGGGAAAGGACTGATGCCTGGGGCCCCTATGTACACTTTATAAAATGTATGGAGCTTGTGGTTACGCTCCTCTCGTGGGATCTCAAGGTACCCAACCGATGCGGTCCAAGATCATTCCACCCAACACCAAATCAAACATACCGCTTAATACGAATCATCAAGAAAATATAAGCATGTCAATAAAGAATATCACTAGACAAATATGAGCTACATCGAAACTAAAACAAACTTGGAAACGAGAGGAACTGATTCATATCAAACGGCTCGAGAGCCAGTTACATGCCACGGCTCCCTAACTAAGACAACCTCACTCCGCTGGGGAGTCAGTGGAGCCTCATTACAAATTGGTACCAGGATCAGAGCCGACATGCATAGCGCCCGATCCCAAGCTTCAAAGTGTAAATGAAACAAATCTCACCAAATGTGACGCCCGCTTGGTGTAGAGAGTTCAACACATCGTAATCCTCGTTAACCAAAACATTCGCACGAGGTGGGAGGTGCCCGGTAAAGTGCAAAAACTGTTTCACCAACGATGGGACAAGGAAGCAAAGCCCTACAAACGAACCCGTTTGCATTTAAGCAGACGGCATTATCCATTCCTTCACATAAATGAGGTAGCCAAGCCGTCTGACATCTCCAGACTGATTTCAGCAAGAACCTGGCTATACAACCTCAATTCCTCTGCAGACATACAAAGAACTAAACAAATCTTGCAATGGGCGCTTCCGGAGTCCCTCCGACGCCCAGCCTGACCGTTGAAACTCCTTCGCGGACCTCTTGCCATTGTACAAGCAAATAAAAAAAATTAAAAAAGACAAGAAAGGGTTAGCTTAAGGCCCATTAAGCGAAAATGGAAACGAAACCTCCGGAAGATAAAAGAAATCCCCCTTAGAGGTTTTACATCCTACCAATGACAAAACCTAAGTTTTAACCAAACCAATAACCTAGTATACGCCCTAAAAACACCCAAACCAACCAACGATAAAAAGAAGGTTTGAGACGCGAACACTCACCGGAAAACCGAAAGTCGTCGAAGAGTCAAGAGTCTCCGATGGCTCCTTTGGAAGGAAAGTTCGCAGAAGCACAAAAAAATGCAAAATTGCAAAAGTAAAAAAAACTTTGAGAAAACGTAAAAGAAACTGCTATTGAAATCCCTACCCCTATTTATAGAGGTAAGGAGCCACCAGCATATTAAATGCATCAAGAGAAAAAATGTTATCGATATATATCAGGGGAGTGTTTCCCACATGCTTTAAACCCATGAGAGCATCGCCTCGGCGCATTCAACTCTCCACATTCTACATTTAATACTATAATATTCTCCCCAACTAGAAAAGCACAAAATCTGTACCTAAGAAAAGTAGGGCATCAGGAGTACCATGGTTTTTTCAACCCACTACGATGTGGCCTGGGTCCTACCGCTTCTTCGCCCTTGTGTCCACATGGCTCGTGATATGAAGCGGCCCAAGCCCACCTTCCATATTAAAACTGGTAGGCACTATCCAGACAGGAAATCCGGAGGTCCTTCTATGAAAATCGGGGTATCCTCCCAAAGGCCAGGCTCAAGGCAACCCATCTAGAGTTCCAAGTCCCCCAGCCGGCCGTCCTCCTGCTTATGGAAAGTTCACCATGGACAAATGGATAAAGGCAGGAAATACGCAAAAGGTATTTATTCATGAATTTCCTAGTTTTCAAATCCCTTACTTCTCGAAAGATTAGTTCTTAATAAGGAAGAATTAGTCTTTGATAAGGAAAGAGAGATTTTGTTCCTAAAAAAAGGAGATTCTTCCTAGAGAAAAATGAGGAGGGATTCGTGAACCACTACTTATAAATCATGAGGATCCACACGATGAGAAGGGAAGCAATTCTAATTGTGTGAACTCTCTGCTCCTTCCTCTCCATCTTTTACTGACTTAATCATCAAAGAGGAGACCAACCCACCGTCGCTTGATCGCCCCTTTTTGCAGGTTTATGTTACGCCGTTGATGCCCTAGAGATCAGACGATCAAGGTAACAACACTCCAACTTTTAAAATATTGGAAAAAAAAAGAGAATTATAAAGAAAATATGAGAAATTTCTTTTTTGGGATGCATGATGCTAACCAATCTTTAAAACATTGGAAAAAAAATAATCACAAAGAGAATATGAGAAATTTTCTTTTTGGTGGGATGCATTTGAAGGATGAGTAGTCTTTTTATAGGCTTCCGAGTCATCTTCAATCATGAATAAGACCACCATAAGTTGAATGTATTTGATTTCTTACAATCACTGATTTATTAACTACATGTTATAAGAAATTATGCTAGTTGATTGAACCAATATCATGCACACTATCGTTATGTCTTAAACAAGTGGTAAGCAATCTTAATTACAAATACAAGAACAAAATCCAAAGGAACTAGAGTACATGCATAGTCATGTTAACACCAACAAATACAAGTAATAGAATGGTTTATGAAATAATTAAACTATTAAATGTATTTGATGATTTGCAAAGATAAACATTAAGAAGTGGACTCGATCATATGATGGGGGATACCTATATGGATTGATAACCACAAGTATTGTTGAATGTAAGTGTTGATTTGTGACCCGAATTTGGTTTTGGGCTTATGTTCGACTCAAAGGTCCGCGATGCGACTTTTGTGAAAAGAAAAAGTTGAGAAAAAATATGGATTTGTTGTGGTATAGCTGAGGGGTTGGACCGATATTTTCTATTTCGAAGGTACTCGCACTCCTTAGATTCATAATAAAACTCTTTTCTCTGCTTGTTGTTTTTTTTCCCACAAGGATTTCTACGTGAATCTAATGTTTCTCTTTGTTTTCTTATTTTATTATTGTGACATTGATTTCAATGGTAAGAATTGAATCCTGTTGACTCGGCACTCTTATAAATTGGAAGGAACCAAGTCAAAATTAGATGTAGAATATACAAACAAAAAGGCAATAATCACCTAAAATGTATTAATATACACTAAGGTGGAGGAAAGCCTTATAACCGCTGACGGTGAACCACTAACACTAATATAGAATGCAACTATAAGCTATAGCTGTAGATGAAGGGAACCGCGGCATGGCATGACTATAGGTAGTGTGTCTAAATCCTATAGCCGCGGGCAAGCTAAGGTGTGTGACCATATGGTAATGTCTATAGCCATGGGTTATGAAAACCGCAGCTATAAGGCCTTTATAGCCGGGGCCATTTTCCACCATGACTATATGTTTTCATTTTGGCCAAAGTCAAATATATATGCACTTTATAGCCAAGGTCAATCCTAACCTCAGCTATAGCTTGTTATAAGTCGCGATTCAGTTTGACCGCGGCCATATAGTCCAATTTGATATCTTTATTCAAATAAATAGGTGAAATAAATAGGTGAGGATGATATACAAATGAAAGTAGAAACTGCAACTATATTTTGAGTTTTGAGTTCCTAAGCAATTTATTGTAACGGAAGATAAAGTCTATTATCCTTCAAAATTCTATTTATTCATTTTAAATATATAATAAATCCTAATGAATGAGATTTGACTTTCATAACAATTATATCTTATCCTCATTCTCAATTTAGAAATGAAAACTGCAGGAGGTAATGTGATGCATACAATTTTCTTTGACTACCACCAAACCATGCGCTTGATTGCTTCACAGGAGGAAAATGAAAATGAAGCAAGAAATACAAAATAAGGATGTTGTTTGACAAAAAATATACATATCCTCAAGTATAGTTCTTGACTTTTGGTCGGACAAGTTTTGAGCATTTGTGTAGTCCTTCTCAGCTTATTAAGAAATGAGCTCTCCTTCACCATATATAAGGCTCTTTCAAATTCCTTTATCAAGAATCCATGATGCCTATATATGCTAATACGTCTTCTTCCTGATTTCAATAATCAAAGCACATGACATATGAGAAATGAGTTAACTTGGGAATGACCTCAATGAGTAAAATGGATAAAGGATAATGAAAACTAAACCAAAAAAAATAAGATACCTTCATTACAAGCCACTGGGCAACATGAGCAACAAGAACTTGTGTTCGTAACTAAAACAAATAGCATAATATATGAGACAACACCTAAACATTTGTGACTTCACGAGTATGTTAAATGTATAGCACAAGTTTGTAACTAAAACATTATAATGAACTCCTTTTGCAAGTAGCATATCCATTTACAACTAAACATCAAATTTCATAAATATAGAAGGCTTTTTCAGTTGATTTTGCCTCGCCCCTACCCCCGCCTAAGCGAAGAGTGGGGACGCGGCACGGGACTAGGACTCTTTAACTTGTTTTTCTGTTATTGGTGGGCCCAATTGATATATGTTTTCATAAAGAAATAAAACTTATAACATTTACGTACATATAAAAAAACCACCATAGTTGTGTTCATAATATTCTGTACATATATCCGAGTCTCATTTACTGGTTTTTACACAATTTCACTATTACAAAACTCTACATTTACATATACAAAAACAAACGCAAACCTACTTTAGAGTGGGCTTCATTGTTATGTTGGTTCGAAGTGATGCGAATGTCATGGAATGTCCTCTTCTGCATCTACACTAAGCGAAACACCTACGCTGTTTATAGCTAGTGGAAACATATATGACCACTTGCAAAGTGATCCTTAATTTCCCCAAAGATACATATACAATAGCTTATAAGCATATACTTCTTTACATATCATATGCATCTTCAGACATTTGCATATTTTATGCCTTTTCATGCGCTATGTGTCATGTTTCATATTATCTTATATCATCTTGTATCATTTTTCTATGCCTCAGATATTTCAAAGACGGATACTGAGATAATTGTATATACCCGAAGGTATCATCACTATACAAAACAGTGACCTATGCCTGTACTATATGACCCAAACGAGGCCGTATATACCCAAAGGTATCATCACGGTACAAGACAAAGTGACCTTATGCTCAGATACGCGACCAAATCCGGGGTCGCTTTAATGACCTAAATCCGGTCGCTTTTAATGACCCAAACTGGCCAACTTATAACTTGTAATCCCTCATAGGTATCACTTATCATTCCATCCACTTTGGAAATATATGCAGAAATCAGTTATTAGGTTTTTATCCGAGTTGTAGATGTTCATAATAGTCATCATAGCATGTTTGTATTATTGCTCATATGTTCATATTTCATATATCAACCCTTCTTTTATTTATTTACTTCAAATACTTTACACCGAAATATTTGTTACAAACAGCTCTTCACTTTAACGAATTTTCTGGACCCAATGAGGTCAAAATTTGAATACACTTATTTCAAGGAGATTTGTTTTCCTATAAGTCTAGTTTACGGAAAAATTTGAATCACTCAATTTGGATGAGTGAAACTCAACTTATGGCTTAAATACCAAAACTGCCTGAAACATCGTAAAACTAAGATCAAAACCGAACTTAATTGACCCGAAAACAGAGCCTCACTTTGATGAATTTTCTGGGTCCAATGGAGTCTAAATTTGAATACACTTATTTCAAAGAGATTTGTTCTCCTAAAAGTCTAGTTTACCCAGAAATTTGAATTACTCAATTTGGATGAATGAAACTCAACTTATGGCTTAAATACCAAAACTATTATGAAACATCAAAACTGTATCAGAACTGAACCAAAATTAACCCAAAAACATAGCCTCACTTTGACGAATTTTATGGGTCCAATGGGGTCCAAATTTGAATACACTTATATCAAGGATATTTGTTCTTCTAGAAGTCTAGTTTACCCAAAAATTTGAATCACTTAATCTGGATGAGTGATGGTCAAGTTATGACCATGACAAAAATGTGGGTTTTGAAAATTTTTTGACAGCATCTCCCTTAAAACCCCAACATTTCCTTTATACAAAACATTCCTCAATTGAGGATTACAACCAACTCAAACAACAATATAATACATTTAGAAGAGTTAGGGGTTTTCTAACTCACACATAAATAAGGAAGGAGTTTCGTGAGAGTTTCCAAACCTTACTTTTCTTCTTTTTGAAACCGACTTTCCTCTCTCCTTCCTTCTAGCTTGAACCAAGAGGAACCAAAAACCATGGATTGCACAAAGCCAAATGACCTACTTCTTCCTCCTCCACCGGAATTTCTGAGCCTCTAGCACCTCTCTTCTTTCACAAATGAGAAAATATGTCATTCAAGACCAAAATTTTGTCTTATCTTTTTTCCTTCACAAGGCCTTGTTTGGCCAAAGCCATTTTTGGCTTCTTTTTTTTCCCTTTTTGCATTTTTAGTCCTTTATTTTTCTTTCTTTCGCAATTCGACTTCTCAATATTCTATTTTGGCATGTAAACTTATTATCTTATGACCCTTGAGTCCTTAATGTGACATTTTACTATTTTACCCTTGACTCTTGCATTAATTTTGGTTTTATCATTTTTCATTGTTAGCAATTTAAATTCCGAAAAAATAAAAATTTAACTTATTTTATACCCTAAACATGTTAGAAAACTAGGAGGGTATATTTTGGGGTGTTACAGATTTAACTTACCAAGATCCTTTGCCTGTTTCAGCTTCTCATTTATCATTTCCATCATTGCCTCTACAACTCTCACAAAAATCTACCATTCAAACAAACAATCCAATATTAAAATTCCCCATAACAAATGCACATAGCAAAATAAACAAAAATATAGTTGTTCTCTTTAATTATAAACCTTATTCACCACGTCGTAATCTTTAAAACACAACCAAATTGGCACAACTAATGCAATTATTTTAAGAAGCTAAACATACCCATAGACTCAAAAAACATGAAAAGTTGCTATGTGTTTAGATTTTGGTACAGAACAATTAAAAATTATTATAGCTATAAGAAATAGTAATGAAACTACATGTGTCTCTACATGATTAGTGTATTTTTATTTTTTCACATGGTCAAGGAATGGGTCAGCACCAGTGGACTCGACAAACCCGAGGGGTTGCTCGATGTTCACCACTCATTTAAGCTGAGCTTGTAGCCAAATCTAGAAGCATCACATTTCTTACACAAGATTAATATATGTGTACTGAGCACTCGCCCATGAACTGCGAATGAAGATGTCCACATATAAGTAGTAGTTTAGTTTAGCTCCTTCAACCTCATCCCCTATCTTAAAAATCCAAATTTCAACCGCTTCTTCTTCAAGTTTGAAGTCAACCGTTGATGGCTCAATAAATTTTTGAATGGCTCAGCAAGCAAAATATCTCAAGGAAATTTTGCATGTGATGAAGGATTCAGAAGCTTCTATAGTAAGTTGTAATTGATAATTTGCATTGGCAATGGTAAAGAGAGTAGGATTTGAAGGAAACATTTTTAGACCCCATAGTATTCCCAAAGAGACAAAAATATTCTTTTGTTCGACAAAGGTCATTGGGTCTTTTCAAACAACTGAGAGAGAAAGAGAATTGTCTTATATAAACTTCAATAACTAATGACTTCTAATAGCCACTTAAATAGCTTGGACCATTAGTATATTGAGTTGAGTTGAAAAAGCTTACAAGATATCCTTATCGCTCCGTTTAAGCCTGTGCCGCATCTGGAAAACTGTTCAACATGAAATACAAAAGTAGCTTGAGATAAGTTCAAGAGAGAAGAAATTTTAAAGTATTTGCTTCTTATCAAAATAAATCCAAGTGAAAGTATCATTTTTTTTCTTCTTACCTACTTGAAACCCAAGTTGAGATAAAAGAAAGAAGAAGAAAATCAAAGGTGGAAAAATGTCAAAGGAACAACAGAGAAGAGAAATTAAAAAGGGAAAAAAAAACCCAAAGAGAACTTAAAGATAACACAAACATACCAGGGGGAAATAATGAGCATTGAGGGGAAAATAATTGAATTTTGAAAAAATTTCACCTCTAAAATGTCAAAGAAAAATAATTGTTATCCTTTTCCACGGGTTCCTATCAACTAAGCCACCAACAATATACAATTTCCTTAAGTCAAGTTCACGCAAAATAGTTTCTGAATCACCTGAAACTCTCATAAATGATGTCAAACCATCTATAGAATACCAAAAACAAAAACAATCAATTCAAAAATGGAAGCTCATAATTCTGGAAATAAAAACAGAAAATAGTAGAGTTTTTAATCGTTTTGGAAGAAATCTTGAAAGAGGCCTCAACTTTTAGCTCCCCATTCAGAAAATTGAATCCCCTGGCACTGAACTTGATCACATTAAATGATTTGGCTTTCATTGTAACACCACAAATTGTTTAGAACTTAGTTTAAAATGTGACGTCCCCAACCCAGCACCCGGTCTCAAGCGAGGGTGTCATTTTTTTTTTTTTAAACCGATAATCTTTAAGCTTGTTCATTCATATAATGTTAAACATTTAACTTGTACTATTCTATAGCAAATGATTACAAAATATATATAAGCTCCATATATGGAAGTATTCAACATTTACAAATGTTCATATTGTTTACAAAAACAAAACATATACAAAAATATACCAAAAGGTCTTTAGTGGGCACCTAGCAGTGCGCGTCTCTGGGTTACTGATGGAGTGTCTCGCATTCTCGCTTATGCTTCATGTACCTACACGAATTAAAACACCCAAAAGTGTTTTATAAAGTTAGTGGAATTAATACATATGGATGACCTCTAATAAGGGTCATCACACTCTATTCACATGCATACACATCTAACATATCATATCATTTAAAAATGCTTATACATATTTCATATTTACTTATCATACCATGTTTCATTTCTTATCATTTTTACACTTTGCTTCATGTTCTTGTTACAATATACTGGTCATCGCATAGCGGTGCTATGCTTCTCTTATCATATCATATCATTTCATATGTAATATTCAAATCATTTGTTTTATGTTTCATGCATGCATAAACCTTAGAAGTGGATAAAAGAAACTATAAAGGCCCGAAGGCGCAGTACTCACTATACGAAATAGTGGTCTATAAGGGCCTGAAGACGCTGTTATTATTGTACGAGACAATGACCATCTATAAAGGCCCGAAGGCGCTATAATGACCCAAACGGGGCCAACTGATCAGTATGCTACAGACTTGTTTTTCCCTAATAGGCATGCACATCTATCCCTCTATCAAGTTCTAATCAGATAATCCATGTGTATTTTATGTTCAGTACATATCTCATATTCCCGAATAATTATTGTCATCCGATAATCATATGCGATATTTACAATCATTTATTAGTATCTTTGCATTTTTCATATCTCATTATATTTATGAATAACTATGGTTACCATGTATGCTTAGCGATCTATTTACTATCATTCCAATTTCAGCAAGCTATATATGGATGGGATTCTAGACTCAAAGGGCTTTCCATAGAGTCCAAGAACTTCCAAACGGAGTTCGGATTTAAGAAATTATGACTCGCCTAAGTTGGAGGTTTCCCATGAATGCTGGCTACGAGCAACACCCACGCCTACTCGGCTTTTCATGATTTCTGGACCTAATATGAGTTTCAATATCATCAAGCTATATATAAATGGATTCTAGACTCAAAGGGCTTTCCATAGAGCCCAAGAACATCTAAAACGAAGCTTGGAGGAAGAAATTATGACCGTCCAAAGTTGAAGGCTTCCCATGAACAGTGGTTACAAGCAACCAGTGGGGCCTACTATTTTTGTGATTTCTGGACCTAATATGAGTTCCAATATTATCAAGATGTATGTTAATGGATTCTAGACTCAAAGGTATTTCCATAGAGTCCAAGAACATCCAAAACGGAGTTCGGACGAAGAAATTATGACCGTCCGAAGTTGAAGGCTTCCCATGAACAGTGGCTACGAGCAACCAGTAGGGCCTACTATTTTCATGATTTCTGGACCTAATATGAGTTCCAATATTATCAAACTATACATAGATGGATTCTAGACTCAAAGGGCTTTCCATAGAGTCCAAGAACATCCAAAACGGAGTTCAGACGAAGAAATTATGACCATTCAAAGTTAGAAAAATTTTGACAGCATCTCCCTTAAAACCTCAATATTTCCTTAATACAAATATTCCTCACTTGAGAATTACAATCAACCAACTCAAATCCAAAACACCACTAATATACCAAGTCATTCTTTAGGACCCAAATTCATCAATACGGGCTTATGCCTGATTTACACCATCGCAAACAAACCATGGAGCAAACATTTTGGAGTAGCAACTCAAGACCGTCTGCACCATTAAAATTTTCCTATCGTGATCCCATCCAAATACAACTTACATGGAAAATCCAAGACTCTCTATCACAAGTTACTTCAGTGCTATATTGCTCTCAGTTAAATGAGTTGAAGCATTTAAATACCATATAAACATAGAAGACATTCAATTAGCAATGGAATTACAAGTTAAAATCATGGAATCAAGCCTGGCATCTTATATGCTTTATGGGCGCTTGTTATTCTACCAGTACAACTATAATTTTCACATAGATCTTCAATCTTCACCTAATCAAGGTTACCTTTTGGTTATTTGGAAACTTTCAATCTATTCCTGTGTTGATTGTAGAGTTTAGAATCCATGGAATTCAAGTTTACTTCAAAACCACTTGCAAGTATATATCAAACAAACTCCGCATGTTTCGGGAATGCACTGATTCCATCCAACCAAGAAAGGTCTTTGGTTAACTACCTAATTGGACGAAAACTCAAACCATATAAGTGCTCCTTTTGGTATATAGGGAACTCAAATTATATTGTCTTAAATCACGAAATACCCTATGTCAATAAGGATACAAACATTTAAATTTCTTTCATTTCTCAAAGAACCAAATGTAGGTGGGTTACTAGGAACTCCGCATGAAACCGAAAAATAGCCTTCACTAATTGGGGCCTCTAACAAGATTTAAAAACAAACCCACATCATTTTCTCTCCCTAGGTATTTTCAGACTAACATTCAATGTATCGATCCCTGCTCTTAAGTGTAAATGATGATAGTAAATACCAAACATTCCATACTAAAATCCATAATTTTTCCATACAAAAACCTAGACTTCCATACCTTTATTCTTCTCCTCTTCTTCTTCCTCTTCTCTTCTCTTCTTCTTCCTCTCTTCACGTTTTTTTTTAGACCAAAAATGAGATATTTTTGGTCTCATCCCTTTTTTATATTTAATTTTTCCTTTTATTGCACTTTGGTCCTCCATCTCTCCTCTATTTGCAAATATAGTTATGCATATTCTACTTTAGCCCATAATCTTCTTATCTTATGACTTTTATATCCTATTTTGACAAATTCCATTTTTACCCTTATATCTTGTAAAAAATTTCGGGTTTCCAAAATTTTCTCATTTAGTAAAATAATAATTACGAAAAATTTCAAAATACACTTATAATATACCCTAATTATGTTTAAAAATGACTAGAGTGTATTTTGGGGTGTTACATAAAAAGTAAGAAATAAGGACATCCAAGTGAAGATTTTCTCCAACTTGATAAGTATATAGCCAACCCTGCAACCTTTTTTACTCAATAAACACCTATGAAAGTGGCGGTAAAAGTGTCGACCATCAACTTGCAAATGCCACCCAAGCAAGAGTCGATTTTCTCCAACTGTACCATGATCACTGATGTTATGAAAAGGCACTCGACATGAAAGAATGAAGGCGTATGATGCTCCCTCCTCTCCCATTAATTAACTCTTCTTTTTCCCCATATGAAATGAAGTAATCGGAGTTAGTTCACAATAATTTGCAGCATAGCACTCATTCGCATGCACATCGTTCATATTTTCCTTATTTTCTTTTAATCCCATATTTTCCATCTTAATTTCACTAATACCACGGAGAAGTGAATTCATTCACCTCCGACCTTCAATTGATAATGTTCTCTCTCTCTCTCTCCTGGCTCCTTTTTGGTGCATTCTCGAGCATTAGTTCAAAGAGTGTTAAAAGTTGGGAACGTATAAAAGAATTAATCAAAACATTTGCAAAGCCCTTCCAAAATCCATCCAAGCACATCAAAACATGGTCCAAATAAAATCAATCATCAAGAACCCTAGTTATGATATTCCATATTTCTCAAATGTGGTAACAAAACCAAGTATATTAGGGTTTCTTCGACATAAATTGGGGAGAAAACTATATAAGGTTTCATGAAGAAGAAGAATTTATGCACCACAAATTAGTTACAGTTTCATGAAAGAGAAATTGGGAATAAAATTAGGGCTTTCGATTCACAAATTAGGGATAGGTTAACAAGGAGAAATTGAGGGGGTGAGTGAGAGAGACCTACTTGAGTGGGGCGCATGGCAATTTTGAGGGCAGAGAGACGATTATTGAAGGAGTCGAGAATGGAGACAATGATGTCGCTAATGGTTTGACTCTTTTGCATCGACCCTCTCATCATCGCCGCTCTCTCACTAAGCGCATCCACGCCTACTCCTACACCCATTTCTCCCTCTCTCTTTTCTATCTCTATCAACGATAGGGTGTTGGTAGCATAAATTTAACAGGATCGAAAAATCGAGGATCAAGGGATCGTTAAATGTGGAAACCTTTGTCTATTGATGACTTTCTCCATTTCTCTCTCCAAAGCTGTGAACCAAATAAACACAACAAAAATTAGGGTTCAATGAAACTTTTAAAGCTTTGTAATGAGGAAGAGCAAATAAAGACTGAGAGAATGGAATTAGAAAGTTAGGGAAGAGAGCGTGTGGGAGAGATTAGAACTAGAAGAGCAAATCAATCCTCAGAGAGGGCATGCGTACGAGAGAAAGGGAAAGAACGGGGTTATGTGGTCGTAGTCGTAAGATGCATATGTCTATTGGAGGTCTATGGGAGCGGGAATAAAAATAATGTGTCCATTGGGACTCTATATGGCAGCGGTTTAATGTGTTACACGATTAAATGGTATTTTTTCACCACGGTTTTAATAACCGCAGCTGTATTTGTTTTTTAGTTAGGAATTTTATCGACCCCGGCTAAAATAATGTTGCTATAACCTGTTTTTCTTGTAGTGATAGTAGAAAGAGAATCCTCCCATATTATTGAATCACTTCTAGAATCTTTGGCTTGTACCTTTTTAGTTTATAATGAGGTGTTTCATAGTTTTAATTAGTATCCATCTATTCATTTGTTTGGCAATTGGAGTACTAGTGCCATTTATGAAAATTATGATAATAATGTTTAGTATTCATCTGTAAAATCTTCTTCATGCTTGAGCAAACTTGAATTTGGACCTTGGAAAAGAGCATTTTTCTTATGAAGGAAATGGTTAATTCCCCGCGCATTTGCAAAGAAGTGGGAAGAAATGTGCAAGAAATAAGTGTAGAATAGAGAACAGCACTTCATACTATTTACACTTTCAATGTTGTAAAACAGATCAAGGTACGGAAATGTATAGTTACATAATCATGGATTTGGAAACATGGAAAATGCATTAATTCTAACTCTCTGTGTCCCTCTTTCTCCTTTGATTAATTTTCTTTTTTCGGGCTTTAGTTCATCCCGTCAAGGCCTCCATGCCATTCAATTGCAGCTAATGTCATTAGGATCCTCAGTTCAAGAGAATAGGTTCTGAAGATCAGCCAAGATTACTATCAAAAGTTTGAGCGTTTGATCATTAGAACTCGGCGTCTTTTCCCCAACCAAGTACTCGTCCATGGCGGATCTCCTGAGACAACTGAATAGCCTGTTACTATAGAGTTTTCTGAGAGCCCCAAATCATCTTCATGAGCTCCCCAAGACCAGGTACTCAAAGCCCCATAGAACAGAAAGAATGTCGCAAGCTTTCAGCAAAGCTGTAGCTACCTTTTGCCTCCTGCTAGTTCACAAAATGCAGGTTAATTAATTAGAATCACAAATATAGGAATTACAAAGAGAAATAGTAACTAACAAATGATAGAAGCATTCTTAACCTGAAATCATTCGAAACTGCTATTCCAGATACATATAGATATTCTTCAGCTCCCCTAAGATGCTGTAGCACAGCTTCATCTCTCAATGCTGTGACATCTACCACCCCCACAACCTCCTGCTTTGTCTCTGAAGCAGGCTCAGCAATCAGGCATGCATACCTATTTCAAAAACAAAGGACAGTGTCTTGTAGAATGGAGTTTTGTAAAACAACCAATTTTATTGGTTTAATAAGAATAACATGCTTCTTATGTGCAACCCCATGTCCGGATTCTATTAAGTCGGACTCATAGTGATTATTTATCAAATAATGACTTTGGTTATCAATTGATTGAACAATCGGAAGCGATTTACTTACGATACTTAGTTGACATTCATAAAAAGTATCTAATGAATTATGAGTTCAATGCATCATGTTTAGCAAAAAGACGATTATTCCGTTCTCATTATCAGACAATCACTTATTCACAAACCTCGTGTGGGACTAATAGTTTTTATTTTCCATCTTATGAGAAACCCTTTTCTCTCGGCTTAATCCTATTTTGTCAAATATGGAGACACGAACAAAGCAATGTAAATAGTCCATTGTGGACTTTCAATATGGAAATAAGGAATAATATTCAAATTGCAGAGGTGGCTAAACCCATGAACTCCTATTAAGTCAAGCTCGGATACGATTAAAGAACCAATTTTCCAAAAAAACTCAAACTTGTAGGGTTTACATTTAATACAAATATCATGCTTCTAAACAATTTTTTTTTTACCAATAATCCACATTTGGTGGTGCCAATAGGCCCCGAAACTTTTAAGATCCTTATATTATGGTTCAATCACAAACTCACAATCATTTTCTGTTTTCCATAAATAGTCAATATTTACCTGTCTGGAGGTGAGTTCCTAAGTTTGTATAGAAGCCCAGAAAGCACTTCAGCCTTTATTTTCCATGAAACAGCCAAAAATGAGAGCTGATCAGAGAAGGAAATACAGCAACATGGTGCCCCAAAAGAATGGAAAAAAAAAAGAAAATTAAAAAGAGAAAAACCTTGAAAGAACTCAAAGAATAAATCATTGAAGAGGACCACAGGCATGGAAAGCTTGAGCTGTCCTGTGCTACCTTTCTCTCATTCCCACCATCCCTCCTCAACCAACCCTCCTCACCTTCCAGCCATAGCCCATCCACCAAACATCCAACAGGCCCTTACTAGATTCCACCTTTCCAAACAGCCTCAATACCTTTGATCTCTCAGCTGATAAGAAGAAGAGTGCTGCATTCCCCCACAAACCCTCTTTCTCCTCCCTTGCTTTGGAAAATCCCTTGTCATTTTCTCTACATTGATTCTCCAACTTCTGCCACAATTTTTTATCCCAATTCTGCCATTGTTGATTCTTGGGTATCTACATGAAGCTTCTGTGCAGTTCTGTCTTTGAAATACTGGGGCTGTTTTGCTGTGAAAACTAGCCATGGCTCTGTACATTCCTCTTCTGTTTCTCTATGTATCTCAGGGAGAAGAAGAACTAAATTGGAATTGCCATCCTTCTTTCCCATTTTCTTTTTTTTTTCTCACTCCACAGATGAAATTTATGAAAAACAGTTATTGGATTCTTAAAATGGAAATTTTTAATTTAAATTATTTGGTGGCAAATAATAGCAAAGATATAGACCACAATTTAGTTTGTTTTTGGAGCTTTTCCCATTTTTTTCTCATCAAAAATCGGTGTCATCTTGTCAAATGGCAACCACTCAAAAATAGTCTTATGCCGACACTGGTTCCATTTCTTTATGGCATAATAATAATTAAAAAAAAAATTTCTTATTTAAACCTTATTTTTATAAAATTAATATTGTCTTAGAATCTTCTTTTATGGATGAAATATTAAACTTAATTATTATTACTCATAAAAACTTGAGTCCAATGGCACACAGAGAAGAACCCAGAAAATTTTAATTGAAAAGATAATTAATTATTAATTGGCATTGTATTAACAGTAATGCAAGTCATTTAAAATTTTTAATTTTACTATTGAATATTATTTTACATTATCGAATTATCATTGTTATTGTTGCTATCTTTGAAAATAAATGTTGGTTCACTGAAGATAAGATGTAGGGAGATGAGTGGCCAAAATAGTCTAAGATAATAATAACTACAGAGAATGTGGTGCCACGTGGAAGCGTACCAACCTCACGGGATTTCCAAAATAGCCATATTTCTATACTGTGGCCAGTGTGTCCAACTCACAATTGCTCTCATACCCTTTCTCAAAACAAATAAATCTCTTTAGAGCCACAATTTTAGGTTGTGGATCTCACACCACTTTTTTTTTTTTTTTTTTTGGGCATAAAATTGCATTTAAGACACCAAGAATTGTCTCTTCCCTATTCTATGCCCCTTGAAACTACTGAAACCATTAACCAACTAATCATTCTTAATCAATAGTTTATGCCCCTAATCGCTATTTGCTAATAGTCTATGCCCCTTGTAATTACGTTATGTTTTAACTACTTCATCGTTGTCTCACACAATTCTCTTACTTGTTGATGGCAATACTACACTATTTTATTTGTCTTTTTTTTAAAGGAGAATAATTTTATTTATTCAAACTAGTGTTATATTCGATAAAAACATATAATCAAATTATCTAAAAATTTTAGAGGATGACGTAACATCGGTTAATAACACAACAAATCGGTTTAAAGCCTATATATTTGGTAATTCTATGATGACTAAAATACATATAACTCTAAACTCGCAGCGCGATATCGGGACGACCACATTTAACTCACGCCCCCGTTTAATCGAATTGCTTGCTATTCAATCACTCACAAAGTTAGTAGTGTCAATCACAATGTACACGATAAACCAATACGCCATATTACATCGACACAAATCACACGTTGAACAAGACGACGATAAAAACACAAAATACAAATTAAAAGTTATATTTTTGATACAATCCATTTTATCAAAAGTTAAATGCGTAAAAGATATAGTATTAATTCAGTTTCCAAGCACAACTAAAAATCATTATTCATTACATAAAGGAAAAAGGGTAGAAAAGAACAAAACGAGATAAAAAGTGAGACAAAGGGCTAGGGTTTTTCACCTTTATTTGCCTTTATTTCTTTATTTTTTATTTATTTCATTAAGACTTTAATTTCATGCATCCTCTCTTATCTCCATTAATTAACATTAAATATTGTTATGATCAAAGTAGATAAATTAATTATTTCTTCTTATTATTGTTGTCGTATTAATGATTTCAAGGGATGTGCACATAAAAGTGTTCCACTCATTAAACTTATCTAGTTTGACTTGAGTTGTACACCCAATCTCCACGAAGTTATTAGGTAACATGACTTTGATAGAAAATTCTTCCCAATTGCCATGTACTATTTTTGTTGATACTTAAGTGATAATATAGAAGCATTTAAATGATATGTTGATTAATTTAAACATAGTGAGGTTGGAAAATTTTAGGGAAAATACGTGAATAAGATTACATCATAAAGTTTCTCCGAGACTTAAGACAAGCCGAAATTGACAGCCCGCTTAGCTTCACAAAAATTTTCAACTCTATCCAAACTGCATTACGAAAAATTTTCAACGATTCTAATCTTAGCCATTTTAAAATACGCTTTTTACTCGAATTCATTAAAATTATTGCCATTTTCAACCCTATCATTAATTCGTAATAATTTAATTGAAACAAGCGAAATGCTTACCGCTTTCTGACCATATATAAAATCGCCAAAATAAATAATTCATTTTTTGCTTTCAAATTTGCTGCCTTATTCTCAACTAAACGCCGCTTTCCTTGCTTTAAAAAACTAATGCAGTAAAACGTAGTAAATTTTCTACCTACTAAACAGGACTTTAAGTTTTCTTCTCCCAAATCAAGGGCTTTTAAGTTTTAATTATGAGAAATGGATTCAATCAACTCTACATAAAAGAGTTTTTTTTTTTTTAAAGGCATTCGAACAGTTCTTTTTATAAACTTTAGGTATGATAAAACAAATCAACATAATGTATTTAAGGGATAATCTTACAAGTTGAATCTCCAAATAATCATGCCACTATGTGAACATCTAACCCCATGACATAAGACTATATTAGGTTGTCATTACATTTAAATTAAAAAAAATTAAAAATAAAAATAAAAGTTTATAAAACATAAAACATCAAATATAGTCACAATGAATTGGAATTTCATATTTTTTAAAAATTATTTAATTTTTATATAGGAATTAAAATAACTCAAATGAATTCAAAGTAGAATATAAAAGTAATTTATTAATTTTAAATTTATATTATATTTTTCTCTTTTTTTTTATATTTTTTGTTTTTCCCTTACATATTTACTCACCCCCACAATAATTAAACACTAACCTAGACATTATTTAGAAAGCAAACAACTCAAAAGTAAAGAGCCAGAAGATTTCGTTATATAATAAATCACAGATGATGTAGAGCACGATATATCAATCTTGAGAGACCACATCGAATCCACAAGACTTAACGTAATATACGAAGCTCGAATGTATATATAAAAAAAGCTGATCTAAAAAGCAAGTCAGATCAGTGTCAACCAGTTTGAATGTATGGTTGAGCGGCCAAACCGGGTGACCGGTTCATTGGGAACTGATTGGTTGAGAGCTGGGCTCCCATCTCTAAATCTAATATTAATTCATAATCCAGCCCATCACTTCTTGCTACAGAACAGGATCTAGGAGCCACAGGCCCACAAACCAGAAACTATAGTGGTAGAAATTGCAAGACTGGAACTAAGCAACCTTTCATTCAATATCTCTTCTAAACAAAATGGTGATCTTGATTATTTTCTTTAACTTTTGCTAAATAAAACTATGAAAAGTATAGATAGATTGCTTACTTATTTAATAATAATTATATAATGATAAATATGAAAATATAATAGTTTTTTTTTAAAGAAATAATTTTATTGATTCAAATTACCAATACATTCGATAGAAACACATAATCAAATTCGCTGAAAACTTTTCAGAGGATAAGACAGCAAATAGGTTAATAACATAATGAATCAATTTAAAACCTATATATTTGATAATCTTATAATGACTATAATACTTATTATTCCAAATCTGCAATATATTGAATACCATGATTTGATTTATTCTCAAACTCTAAGATTTGATTTGTTTTTTATCTTATTGAATATTTTTTGTCATCTGAATTGTTTATATACTAGTAAATGTCACAACAAGACAATGAAAAACCAATATCGTGATTTGGGATAATATAACCACATCGTCAGAATAAAATACGACAAAATCACAAAAAAATTTTAAAACTCGGGATTGTGCTTAAAAACCATTTTATTGAGAAAGAAAATAATAGAAAGAAATGTAAAAGGGTGATTTTATGCTAATGATTAAAAAAAAATTCACCCCTTATTACTAACGAAAAAGGGGCTAGATTAGAGAATATATGAGAGAAAATCAATAACTATCAACGCTAGAATACGTGATTGTATTTGTCGATAAGACAAAGCCATGAAGTTAAGAATTTAAACCGATATAGTGAAGTGAGCGTCTGTTATGAATCCCAATAAGAATCAATTTATAAGAAATATAACAAAATACTATGATATAATATAAAATAAATAGATGTAAAAAAAGATATTTTTGTATTTATTTTGTTTCATCAAATTTAAAATTTGACTGTGTATATCCTTCTTCATGAACAATTGTTACATAAAAATGGAAATAAAACCAATCCACTTATTTGTTTATTAAATTTTAAAATTATTTTTATTCTAAAAACAAATATAACAAATGAAACATAGATAACAAGTTTAGTTTTTAACATTCATGGAACTGAATTTGGTTTTGAGCTTATATCCGATCTAAAAACCCTTGGTATGACTTTTGTGAAAAGAAGTTAAGAAAAAATTAGGGATCTAATAATGAAGCTTTCTTCTCTGTCCATGATTTTTATCAAATGGATTTTTACATAAATCTTATGTTTTTCTTTTATTTCGTATTTTTTTATTGTGTCATTGATTGTAATAGTTTTATTTCTTTTTCCTAAAAACATTAAAAAAAAAAACTAAATTAAAATAACTAGAATAATTTTGTCATCAAATGACTTATGTATTCAAAGATGGCGTGCGGTGCTCACATAGAGGATGATGCTCCTATGGAAAATTTGTGTTTTCCAAATTAAATTAATTCCAATGAATTCTAAGAGTTGAATTTAACAACATTCAACATAAAGAAGGAAAGTGATTAATGACAGCAGCCTCTAATAACTACAATTACCTGTGAATCCACTTAGAGGAATAGTTTCAGCCTCACTTGAAAAATAAGTAAGTTTAAGAGTACTTCATACCAATCTTTTAAAAATTGGATCGGACTAGTTGGACATAACCAGTCATAAAATCGATTTGATTCAAAGAAAAAAAAAATCATTTCTGTTTTGAATCTAGTATGAACCGGTGAATTGGATGAACGGACAAATTCTTAGTGAATCGGACAATTCAACCTTTTATTTTTATTTCTAGTTTGAAAATTTGAAATGATGTCATTTTAACGATTTCAGATTAAATGATTAGAAATGGTAACGGTCACCAACCCATTTCCTGCTAAATTTATCTAGCCACGAGTCAAAATGGGCTAAGCTTAATCTAAATTCCATTTCATTCTAGTTTTCGCCAATTGAACCCATATGAATTACGTCAAAAAACTAAAACAGGCCAAAATATTAAAAAATGTTAAAAAAATTAATTGTACAAATATATTATTTTTCAAATAAAAATAAATAATATACAAATATATAATAATTATTTATATAAATGACAGCCTAAAACAATATAATAATAAGAAACAAACATAATAAATAATAATGTTAACACTTTTATAACCAAAGTATCAAACTAACTAGCTAAATAGTACAAAAATAATAAAGTAACAACTTAATAACATATTTGAGAAAAACAACTACAAAGTATCAAATGAAATCTCATATGTCTTTACTCTTCTTCCTCGTCCTCATTATATCCAATAATAACATATGATTCCACATTAAAAAGATGTATATCATCGATGACAATTGAGTTATGGTCATCTACTAATTAATTTAGAATGTTAACAACATAAATTTCATTAATGTTTGGAATAAAAAAATATTTTTTCCAAAAAATGCATTTCAGCCGCATATTAATGAAATATCATATTTGTTTGAAAATCTATCTTGTTAAAAGATATAATCACAATAGACAGAAAATGAGTATTTAATTTTGTTAATTATTTTTAAAATAAAATTATTTTGTTATTAATGAATAAGAAAATACAAATTATTTAAAATATACTAATAATTTAGTTATTAAATTTATTTTATTTTATAAACTAGTACAACTTCATTTTTATCAAAAAAGAAAAACATAGGCGATCAATAAAATTAGCAGGATAAATAAAAAATGAAATTGGTGAAATATTTGAAATAGGATTAATAAGATAAATAAAATATTTAATATTAAACTGTAATTTATTTAATTCTAAATCTTCATACAAGATTTTTAAATATTAAATTATCATATAAATTATATTAAAATATACATTTAGAAATTGAAAATAAAATAGTTAAACAATATAGTTTAATATATTAATAATATATTATAATTATTATTATTTTTAAAACCCTTGTTATTGAAAAGACATAAATTAAAATATCAAATTTTATGGGGATAATCATTAAAAATCTCAATTACTAATAAGCATTTCCAAAATTAAATAAAAATTCGAAATTAATCATTAATCAAAGCACCAAAACTAAACCCACATAGCCACTGCCAAACATCGGGCCAAATCGCCTTACTTTATTCCTCACTCTAAATTTTACAACTTAATCTTTCAAAAGTTATTAGGCTAAAGTAGGTCGATCCATCGAAATTAACCTTATATTGATTACACTTTAGAAATGATCGACTCTTTTGCCTAGAACAAACTTGTTAAATATTATTATTAAGATATAAATTTATTTATTGAATCATTATAATAAAATATTATTATATTATAAAAAGTGACTCCAAATTTTAAAATATATCAATTCCATATTTACAACATATAGATTATATAATATATAATCTCATCACTGTATTCATATTCATATTATTTTTTATAATTATAAAAATATTTTTAATTTTTCATAATGCTTGAAAGGAATTAAATTAATACTTTACAATATAAATTTACAAAATTTTTATGAAATAAAAAAATATTTTATTTTAAGAAGTTGAAACCTAAAATAAAAACTTATTCATTCATGACACTTTTTGAGTTTTTTTTTCTTGAAAAAGTATAAAACTTAAAAAAGATTTAAATTTTTTTTTTCTAAAAACAAAGAGAACATGACAAAAATAAAGAATATCATTTTTATGATTATTGTTATTTTTATTATATCTAAACTTATCAATTTTTTACATCACATTTTAACCCGTAATAACAACTTTTTGAAAGAACATAATCAAAATAAAAAATATCATTTTATAATTATTTTTATTTTAATAATATGTAAACTATCTATTAATGATATGAGTGATTCAACTGTTCGATCATAATTAATTTGACTAGCTTATCTCAATCAATAAATCATAAACGGATAACTTTTTTCAGTTCAATCACTGATTTGGCTTTTAAAACATTTTTGCACAAGTGGCATTCTTATTTCTCATGCTTAAGTTTTCTTCCCTATACGAGGAAATGCCTACGTTTAATCAAGGCTCACCTTAAAGATAATCTCTATTTACTCCTCTGGGCACCCTCTTGATGCTGAGTTTAGTCCTCATGAATCCCATATAAAATGTTAGTCCTCATAAAAACCGTATGAATGTCGATATTCATATTAAATCAAAATCTTTTAAACTTTGAAATTTGAGGAAACTTGATTGTTTAATATGGAATCTTCTCATGAAGCTCAAAAATAGGCGTGTCCTTGATCTTTGGTCAACTGCTCCAGCAATGGTGGATCTACATGGTGCCTCGAGGAAAAATGCCTCTAAATTTTTGAAAAAATTACACAAATTATCTAACAATGAATGACCCCTCTAAAAATAGAGAATAGGTTATTTAAAAAAAAATTACAAATATAGGTTAAAAATCAAAATAGTGCATCTAGACCACGCCTTCAATGATACATTAAGAATGCCATAATCACCTACACGATATCAAATTTTTTGCTTTAACGCCATAATACTGATCAAGTGTGATCGACTTTTTTCTTAAAATCAATGCCACAAATTAGTAACCGTGGCATTTAAATTTTAGGTTAATGCTATATTACTGACATTTACATTAACTTAACAAAAATTTTAACGAAGTACACACTACTTCAAAATTAATTTGTTTTTCAAACTATATTTGTAATTTTTTTTTAAAAATTATGTTAATTTGGGACAAGACTCCAAAAAATATTGGTGACTTTATTTTTGAGTTCTGTCACCATCATTGTGGTCCATGATACAAACAAGATAATGATTTCTACAAGAGAGAAGAAGTTCCAAAATGAATATGCGCTGGTATCACGAAGATCACGACTTAATTAATACGTTAATTCAAGTTCTTAAAATCTGTGATATATTTGGGATGTTTTGTAGATAAGATTTTATGGCTTGCATGCCAAGTTGTTTACTTTCTTTTTAGTTTATTTATTTATTTTCCTTAGTTTATTTTTACTTAAATTTGTTTTATTTTTCGTTTTTGGCGCACATTTGTGCTAAAGACATAAGATATTCGGCTTATTTCTAATAGAAATTATATAAGTTTGACGTTTATAATGTAATTATATAAAGAATACGAATTAAAAATCATGGTTTTCTCTCCTTATCAAATAACTTTTGAATTTATCGGACTTTTCCGTGACGCGCATTCATCCTATCGACTTATCAATCAACATTTTCATAGTTGATTGTGACGTTTTCATTTCATCGACTTATTAATCAAATATTTCATACGACGCACTGGTTTCACTATTCCGACTTAGTCAATCAACATTTCCATACTGATCAGAATGCTTTTATCTCATCGACTTATCAATCAACCCATTCATAGTTGATTGTGGCATTTTCATCCTATTGACTTATCAATTAATCATTTTATAATCGACAAGATTCTCTACCTTCCCCTCTCGAACCTAAATCCATGTAACGATCCGAGAGGATATGCTTGCTGCGCATCAAGCCTGGCCCGTAACCACCTCGCATCGCCTAGGATATGTTTTCACAACTATTCAATATCGTGGAGTGGGGGTAGACCGGTATACATGTTCCTTGACCTCTCTTTACCTTGATTAAAATTTATAAGGAAAAATATGTCTATATGATGACTTAACTTAAATTTTAAGTTAATTATAATATAAGTAAAATTTAATTTAAAGTCAATTTAAGTCATTAAATAATAAATAATAAATTTAACCAAATACAAGGTGATCATTATCAATAGAAGGAGAGTAGGGAGAGAGATTGACATGATACCTTCCATGCTTACATAGAAAATGCCAATGGACTTACCCATCTGCATGGCATTTCCAAACACATAACATATTTTATTTATTATTTGCATTTATTAAGATGAGAACATGACTATTTGTATAACTAGTCTTCCCTGTCCCAATCTATGACATTTCTTAAGCAACATGGTGGTCGACTTCAACCCAATTAGAGGATCAAGAGGCACTTCCACGTTCTTCCATTAGGTTAATGCTACATCAACATGAAAATATCTTAAAGGCCGAAGATAACAAATGGTTATAAATCCATTTCGGTAAAACTCACCCTTAAAATTTAGTTATCAAGGAAAGATAGCCCAAATGATTATAAACACATATGCTAAGCCGTAACTAGGGGTGAGCATGGTTTGATTAATGGAACTATGCCATTAAAAAAAAACCAACCATGGGTTTTCGATTTATTATTTATATAACCCAAAAACCTAATCATTAATATGATTAATTAAATCTTCGATTAATCATTTTTTTGTTTAATCATATATTGATATTTTGGTTAACTATAATCAAAATAAATTTGTCATTTCATAATCATATATTAAAGTTCAAACTACAATAATTAATTTTAATAAATTAAGAAAATTTACTCATACTATACCATATGAAAGAAGGATTCAATGAGAAAAGATATTACCTTTCAATCACATGCTTTTTTCTTTTACATTTATTGATATTTTGAATATAATATGGATATTGAATTTAAATTAAACAACAATGTGACTTATATATAAATTTGTTTTCATAATATATATTGTGTACATTGTATTTTATAATTTTAGTACAACATTAGTTTTTTTCGATCGGTTAAATAAAAACCACAATTTTTATATTTCGTAAATCGAAATCAAAATCGAGATTTGTATAAAACAAAAACCAAACCAATCGATTCAATTAACCTATTTTTAGTTCGGTCTCGCTTCAGTTTCTCGATCGATTCAATTACTTTGGTTTTTTTTGCTCACCCTTAATCATAACTTAGCGATGTGGAAGTTAAAATGAGTCATTACAATCCACCTCTTTTTCACATCTGATGGTCACGGATCCCACCTTCCTTTTATGGGTAGCGGCCCTCCCACGTTTCCAAGAGACAAGGGTCATCCCCAAGGATGAACCTCTCTCATACCATTGTTCTAATTGCTTGAATAGAAGTCATCTTTAAAAGTTAGATGTCAAGGGGGAGGAAGCACAAATGATTATAATGCTAACCCATATTTTAATATTGTAATAATAAGAACATGACTTAATTGTGTACCTAGTCTTCACTGTCTCAATCTATGACATTTCTTTAGAAATTAAGCTGGTGCTCGCCTTCAACCCAATTAGAGAATCAAGAGGCACTCCCATGTTCTTCCATTAGGATAAATGCATGTACCTTCAACATGAAAAATACCGTAAGGATGCTAGATCACAAATAAAATGTTTCTTAAAATTTTAAAGCAAGAACTTTTGCAATTTCAGAAATTTGACCTTCCATCAATTTCCACATTATTGGGACAAAAATATCATTCTTATTTTCTTGTAAAAATATATTTCTTTAAAGGCCGGATATATGTAAATATATGAAACAAAAAATGACATTTTTATTGAAAATGGGTTATTTTTCAAGAAAAAAAAAGTGAAAAATGTTAGATTTATAAATTTTTGGTTATTTGAGGATTTTTTAACCAAATATTTCTAAAAGCATTTATTCCCTCAGGGTAAGTACTGTAAGCCAGTAAAGACAACATCAACAAATTAACCGTCTAAGCTTCATTTTCCTAACCTCAAACTCAAGCTCCATATACCTTGGAGACTTAGTTATTGTATTGAAATACATAAATAAACTTTAAAATATTTTTAAGAGCTATGTAATGAAAACCCTAAGCATCCTAGTTGAAGGTGAACGTCACTTCACTTCATACAAGGAAAGAGAAGACATGAAGGCAATTACGACATAATGGAGCAAGTTTTCAGCCTGCAGATTTATCTCCCGACGAGTTCTGACGACGGAGAGAGCATGCCTCCGGCACCGGTGGGAGAATACTCCAAATCCTCACTGAAGAAAGACACCGGCGGAGTGGCCGGCCACACAAAAGGAGGTTTCTCAATGGGGATAACCGGAGGCTCTACCTCTCCGGCCAGAATCCTCAAGGCAGTTCTCATGGACGGCCTCTGATAAGGATTGGGATGACAACAGGACAATGCCAACATCAGTATACATTCCATCTCATCCTTCTCAAAATCCCCATTAAGTCTCAAATCCACCACATCCAAAATCCTTCCTCTCTTATAGCATTCCCACACCCAATCCACTATCCCATTATTGTAGTTGTTAAACAAGGTTTGATCTCCAGGCTTTCTTCCACATACAACTTCCAGCACAAGAATACCAAAAGCATACACATCGGTTTCGACAGCAGCCCTCCCGATAAGAAAGCTTTCTGGCGCCATATAGCCCGGGGTCCCTGCAATCTCTTTTGTGGAATGGTGAGTCTGATCACTCAACTGAATTATCCTAGCCAAGCCGAAATCTCCCAACCGGGCATTGAAATCCGAATCCAACATTATGTTGCTGGCTTTGCGTCCCGGTGAAGTTAATCTCTCTCTGCGCATCCGCTGTGAAGATAGTCCAATGCCTGCGCCACTCACAAATGAGATACCATGTCTTGTTTCCCAATTGAGGATAATTGATTCTCCACATCGATTTTTTGCAAAAATATGAGCTTGTCTAGGCTAGTATTCGGGTATGAATTTTAAGTACTAGAAGGAGTCTATTTTTCAGCACCATCCCACCAATCTTACAAGATTTTTGTGATGCAGGTTTCCGATTGTTGTGACTTCTGCTATAAAATCTTGCTTGCTTTGATGCGAATTCCTTGTAAATCTTTTCACAGCCACCTCCTTATTCTTCAACAATCCTTTATAGACCGTTCCAAAGCCACCTCTCCCAAGCTCATTCTTGGGGTTGAAGTTTTCAGTAGCAGATTTGGGTTCTTTCAGCCTGAACTTCCTTGAGCTGTGGATGAGCCTTGAATCTGTTGTTCCAATTCATCTGATCGTGGCTTCCTCTCTTCCTCCAGCTTTTCACATTTCCTTTTCCATGAGAAATACAAGGCAGCCCCACTAACTGAAACTGTTACTGGAACCATGATCCAGACCCATAACAGGTCATGATCATCATCTACATCCGAACCACTGAATTTATGACTCCATACAGTTCAGCGCTGAGTGTATTTCCTGCAGAAGCCGAGAATCCAACAAAACTTCCCAAAGTAAGAGTCTGAGGTTGATTGCAAGAGAGATAGCTGGAGATTTCATCATAGTTCTACATAGGCACTCAAAATTTTCCCATCATATTGGACCTTGACAGTTACATCAGTCCCGCTCGAAATATTGACATTGAGATTCGCTTGTTTGATCGAGTAAATGCTGTTAACATTCACTCCAATGTGGTTATCTTTCAAGTCCTCCTTGTGGCTTTTCCTTGTGTCAAATTCAACCGCCACGATCTGGTTTTCCTTATGTCCGTCTGTGCTAGCATTCACCATCCCTAGCCATTTCCCTTCACTGTTTTCGGGACGGCAGCGCTGCCCCGTTACAATGAAGGATAAGCCTTCGCCCCCGGGATCCGTCATCGGAGTGATTCTGAAAACAAAGGTCGTGTTGAAGGCTGCTGTGCCTTTGCTCTCACTCCACAGCTTGAATGGCCTTTTATACAAGGCCTGCCCGGATAAATTCGCTATAGTAGCTCCAGAAACATCAGGTGTAACTTGGATTGCTTCCATAACAATGGAAGAATCCATCAGGTAAAAATCACTCACAGTAAAATCATTGAATGATGAGTAATTGAAATGAAAACATTCAATTGGGATGATCAGAGAAAGTAAGTAAAATGCTAGAAGAAGAGACATGATGTTAATCGAATACAGAAGAAAAATGTTTGCACTAAGCTCTATTTAAAGGAAAGATGTCATTTTCCCCGGCCGGATGCGTTACACTTACGGTCTGATGAATGTGCACATTCAAAGTTTCAAGATCAATGCTAGGAAAGAAGTTGAGGTAATGATAATTAAGTTTATACTCACCTTGTGAAATAAGGTGACCAAAATTAATTATAGATGATGAAAATTCCCTGTGAATTTACCAAGTTCATGAGAATTGAACAGGGTAATAGAAGTAATAGCATGCATGACTGGCTTGCATATTTTTAATTAATAATGTTGCAAGGTGATGATTTATTATTGTAAACTCTGATTCACAGTTTACTTAAAATACGAGAATTTGAGTGAAAAGAAAATAGAAAAGAAAATACTAAGGAAAATAAAAATAAAGTTGAATCCTACATGTGATTTTTATTGAAATATTTGGTTAAAATACATCAAATTATCCTAAATATGTGAATCTAACATTTTCCTTATTTTTTCTTAAAAAATGACTCATTTTGACTAAAAATGTCCTTCCTTATTATTTTTACATTTATTCACTTTACATTACATCATAATAATATGCCTAAATTTGTCTTATCAGTGGCCTCAACCTCGACCTCTCCACTTACTAGTTAATTACTCGAGCCAGTCTTATTAATGCCCTCTTCTATTTCATGTATTTATCATTACTTAAATAATAAAGTTATTTTACAAGGAAAAAAACAAAGAAGTATAGCGCCAAAATTGATGAAGATCAAATTTCCAAAGTTAGGTTTTCAAAAAGTCTTTTTATCAAATTACCCATTTTTATTTGTTATTGCAAACATATGTTATTTATTTTAAAGTATTAATATGAAGATAAAATAATTTAAAACTATGTAGGCTTCTCAATAATTTTATTCATATTTGATTTTTTTTTTTAATTATTGGAGAATCAAATTAAAGTATCATGACTATTGAAAGTCTTCTCCTTATCCCTAACTGCCAACATTCTCATCAATATTTTTCTAATTTCTTTATGCCTTGGAGAGGTCTATCAAGTGATAAAGAATTGATAGTTTATAGGAGATCTTATGTTCTATTTGCCTCGAGCTTGGCTATGATAAAGGATGCTTGGCTTAAGTGATAAAGGATGGGATAAATTCATAGAAAATTCCAAGTTCAAATCCAAGAACATAGTACAATAACTATTTTAATGTAAAGTGAATAGAAATTAAAAAAAAAACAAATTAATTTCTATCTAGGATTAAGCCAAACTATAATATTCCAATCTCATAGTTTACTTCAAAAACTTTGACAAGAATTGAAGTCATGAATTCTACGATTAACTATCTTTGTCTTTCTTTATTCTTCAACAACGAGGTCTTCCTAAACCTTGATCATGTCTACAAGTTTTGAAGATAGGAAAAAACAAAACCCTTTGTCTTCTGTTAGAACCCAACAAATATTAAGAAATGTAAATATTAAGAAAAAATTAAAAAACAAAAAGCATAGGTTTAAGCTTAATAAATTAATTTTATATATTTATTCAAACTCATTTTATTTGTGTCTTTATATAATATAAAGACTAATAAACTAAAATATATAAAATTTTGAAACCTTTTTATTAATTTCTTTTATATTTTTTACAATAAAATCAAACGAAAATTATTTTTCTTAATACTTTTTTTCTATCCTTGATATTTTCCACTTCCAAGGAGCATTTATGTTTACTCGGATATTGAGCCGACCAGTCATCATCCTGTCCCTATCCTTGCTAGCTGGTTTCTAGGAATAAAGCAAGCAGGAGCAACTCCAAAGGCTTGAAGGCCGACTTTTCCTCTTCCTGGAATATCAAGATTTCCAATAGATGTTGGAACATTTTGCTTCCCACTTCCTCGAAAAAGCATTTGATGGCTTCTAATAAGGGTGTAACCGAGTCAAACCATTCGCAAGTCTCGATTAATAAAATATTTAAATTCGATTCGTATTAATTAACTGAAATCTTAAGTTTGAGTCGCTTAAAATACCTAATCAAGTCTAAGCTTCAGTTTTATAATACAATGACTAAGCCAGCCAAGTGTAGCTTTAATCGTAGCTTTACCATTTTATTAATCGAGCTGAATCAATTCGAGATAACTATTCTCTAATTTTTTAATCGATCTGTTCTTATTTAATTCCAGCTTCTGTGAGCCTCGACTATTTTTCGAATCGAATAACATCTAAAACAAACTTATCAATTTGAATCGAATCTGCCTTGACTTTTTAAACGAACTAATCTGGGTCGCCTATATCGACTCACTATCTTGGGGATTATACTTAGGATCCTTATATTGTCTCTATGCTTTTACCTTTTACCCTTGTATTGGTATATTTATATAACTCAACTCTCTCAATAATAATTAAGTCTCTTTTATAATATAGTATCAGAGTCGTAAGCTTAACAGCAAACCCTAGCCGCCGCTAAGCATAATCCACCTCCTTCATTAACCCTTATTCTCTCCAATGGCTGACACCTCTTCTTCCATCATTACCGTCATGCCCTCTCGTAACCCCACAGTCCTAACCGGAACTGACTTGCTTCAGAACTTAGTCGTTCTCAACGTTAGTGCTCAAATACCGCTCAAACTCACATCCATGAATTACTTTAATAGATTACACCCCTACTTAAGAAGCTTCATCAAGCATCATACAGAAACTAACCTGTGTGTTGGACAAACTAAGTATACATGCAATCTATATATATATAGTTCTAATTCTGTAATAAAACCTCAAGTATTTCAGAAGAGCTGATGAACATGAACGTGCTGCTCAAATTTGTAGTGTAAAATATATGCACGCATGATGAATAAGAATCTTGATTAGGGCTACTTTGATTACAAAGAAAATCGCTTTTTGTTCTAAAAATTGTAAAAATGTTAAAAACATGTGAGAAGCCGAACGGTTCTCAATTTTTCGTTTCCTAAAAGACATAAAACATGTGAAACACTAAATTCAAATAATATTGTAGATATGTTTGGTTTCCTTTATTTCGGTATCAGCCATGTTTCGATAATTATTCTTTGTTATCCGAATTTAATATTTACGTTTCGAGCTTTTTCATAACAGAAATAAATCTGGGCGAACCAAACGTATTCTCCATGTTTTCTATATTCTTCTTGTTTTTTTAGAACATAAAATAGTTTTTAAAAACATGAATCAAACAGTTCTAGGGCCTACGGAGAACATATTTGGTTCCTTTTTTTTGTTTTGAAAAACACGAAAAACACAAAAAAAGTAAATTCAAAAAACAATAACCGTTTTTAGAGAACAATATAATGATTTGCAAAAACATGAACCAATAAGCTTTTTTTGGTAAGGTAAATTCCTCGAACTGAGTTTGAGTCTTAGTTCATGTTTGGTCTAGTTGATAGCTAGTACTGATAGCTAATTATAAATTACTGATAGCTAATTACAAATTACTGCATGGTAACTGTTAGCTGATTAAAGGTAAATTTACTTATATAGATATAAAGATATACAAAAATAATACATAATTTATCATGATGTGATAGCTCAAAAATGAGGTCATTAAGCACAATTTATTAAATATATAATTTATGATAAATAAAATAATTGTAATATATTTATGAATCATGTCATAAAAAAATTATTTTGAAGTAGAGTTTATTTTGAGTTATGATTTTATCATATTCAATAACTAAAAATTCCCTTAAAAAACTAAAAATAAAATTTTAAAATTAATATCAAATTAAAAATAATTTTGAATCTGTATAATTATCACAAATAAATTAAGGCAAATTTGTATTTAAAATACTTATCTGTAAATATAATAATTAAGGATGAAATTTCAAATTTTGATAAAAATCAATGAGTTTTTTAAAAAAAATAAAAAATAAAATTTATTTTAAAATATTATTAAAATGCTAATATATTAATAATTATTATAAACAATTATGTTTATATTAAAGATATTAAATATTTTAATTAAAATCTAATTTATTTTAATAAAATAACTATACATGAAATTAAATTAATTTAAAAATTAATAATTTATTATATTTTAAAATAAATTTTGATTTATTATATTTAAAATAAATAATAATTTATTTATATTGAAAATTGAATTTTTATTTAGTGTATTTTAAAAATAAAATAAAAATTCTAAGAGTTAAAAACCAAAATTAAAAAAACAAAAAAATGACTTTGAGCTAGGGTCAGTTTGGGTGTAGGGTGCTTAGTTAGGGTAAGCCAGAGGTGTTGGGGTTTGCTAGGATAACGAGACTCGGTGGGGTTAAAGAGGAGAGAGAGGTGAGGGAGAAGACAGACTGCAAGGAGGAGAGAGGAAGTAAGAGAGAGAAACAGAGGAGAGAGTAGGTGAGAGAGAATAGAGATAAAAAAGAGGAGAGAGAGATCAAAGAGGATGTCAGAGAGAGGAGATATAAAAAAGGAGAGAGTGAAAGAGAGAGGAGAGAGAGTATGGGTTCTATTATGTCATTTCACATCAGTATTTAACTGTCACATATTTTTTTTATTTAATAATCAATTTAACGGTTCTATCAAATAATAAAATGAGCTATAAAAGAAAACAATAAGAACCTTTTTAGATAATAAAAAAGTTTTAAGGTGTAAGTAGTGATTAAAATATCGCGATATATCAATAAGATATAATTAATATATCGTGTATCGGTGTCAATCAATATGATATACAATATCGATAATCGATTGACAAAAATAATAGCAAAAAATCAAAAATATCGTCGATATATCGATAATATATCGGTTTGGGGGCGATATATCATCAATATATCGACAATATTTCCAATTTTATTAAAATTTTTCAAAAAAAAAAAAAAATTTGATGTGAGTGTCTCAAGAGAAAGAAAAAATAGTATATTTAAGATATCGCTTAAAAAGAAACGAAGTTTCTTCCTTAATAATTAATATAATTTATTACGTGTTTTCATTAATAATCACTATCATTAATTATTTGTAGAAAATAGAAAAAGATAAGAGACGGTTGGAATTATTATGTTTTTCTTAATAATTACTATCATTAATTATTTACAAAAAAATAGAAAAAGATAAAAACTATTGGAATTATTACAGCTTCTTTACTTAATAATTACTATAATTGTGGATTATTATAAAAAATTAGAGCATGGTATGAGAGAAAATGAAGGGTATTTCTTATTAATTAATATTATTAATTTTTAATAAATTAATATTAAAATTTAGATTAAAAAATTTTTAAATTAAAAAACGGACACAAATTTTAAATACAACAATTTTAAAAAAATATTAAATAAAATATTTTGAAATTATTTTACAGTATTTTATAATATTTCAAAATAAAATAAAAATATAAAAATTAGTCATAGCATATAAATGTTAACCAATTATTTTGTCTAAATCATAGAAAATAAATTTTAATTTTTTTTTCAAATCTAATTGATATTATCATTTCATATACCTTCAATATATATAAATTGAATATATCTTTAAATTTTGAATAATTTATAAATATATCCGTCAAAACCGATATTTTTATCCTCAGATGTAAATGAGATATTTCGGAAAACCATAAGGGGTTTAAGATAACAACAAGCACCTCAGAAAATGTTGTGTTTCTCGTCCAAAAGAATGACTTCGTTATGGCCATCTGAATACTGACCATAGACTTTCAGCATCTTCTTGCTTGAAACTTTCTTCTCCATTACAAGTCTGGTTTCCTGCTTCAGAAAAGGATGAGACGCCTCGGAAAATTTCAACGCGGAAATTTTCAACAGAATCTTCTAATGAAAATTTCAACGGCATCTTGTTATTTGAAACTCTCTTCCCCATTACAAGTCTGGTTTCCTGCTTCAGAAAAGGATGAGACGCCTCGGAAAAGTTCAACGGAACCTTGTGATGAACAGAAGAGCTGTATGGGATGAAGAATCCCCATGTATGGGTTCTGAAACTGAGAATTTTTAAATTGAAGTATGACCATCTCCTTCATATCACTTTCAGAGACTTTCAAGGGTAACTTTTCCAGCTTCATTTTCCAACATGGCTATTCCATCCAAATCATGGGTATGTAGTTCAAAATATTATGGTTTCAGGGATTATGTGAGAAAGAAAAATTCGAATACCAAAAGTCATGGCCGCTACCAATAGTCTCCACATGAACAAACACCATCTCTGAAGCGATGGAAACGAATTGGATCCCTAATAATTATTTCCCTCTTTTCCAACTTCGAGAAGAGCTTCATCGTTTCATGACAATGCCAACAGCTTCTCAAGTTCTTCATCACTCTCACAGGAGCCGATCTTGGCAAACTAATCATCCCAAAGGTCACAGCTAACTTTTCACTGTGGTAGTTGACCATTGAGTTGTCGCTGTGCTTTGGTTCTGAGGCATCAGAAACAAGTTTCTCGTCAACATATTCTAATTTCTTTATCTTCTCCAACATTTCCTCCAATTTCACATAAATGGCTTGACTATTAGGGTGAGACTTATCACCCACCACAAAAGAATGAACCACATTTCCAACCTCGATCCAACTTAGACCGGGTTCTTTTTTCACTCCTCGATCTTTCATCAAGTTCCTGATTTCTGTCGCTGGCATTTGTATTCCAGCCTCACGGTAGATGTTGTAAAGAAGTACATATGACGCAGAAGCTTCAGGTTCAAGCGCAATTACTCTTTCTGCAACACGTTTTCCGATGCCAGCGGCCTTATGGACCCTGCAAGCACTCAATAAAGATCTCCACATTACTGGGTCACCCTCAAAGCCTGAGTTCATAATGAAGATTTCTGCCTCAGCTAGTCTTCCAGCTCGACCCAGAAGGTCCACAATGCAGGCAGAATGCTTTACATTTGGAGTTATTCCATGATCGTTCTTCATGATTCTGAAGTATCTGCAATTGGAAATGACAATTAGATTCTAGAGACAGCCCAATGATTAAACTGAATAAAGCCTTAATGAGTTATATAAATCAAATGTCAAAAAATAACAATCACCCTAAGATTCAGTAAGTGTAGTCATGAATGCACTCACCTTATTCCATATATTAACCCCTTAATTAAGGACACAAACCTTGCGATAGTTTTATAGTTCAATTTTTTAATTAAGGAACTACAAGCCCGTTTGAATATCAAAGTATAAATAAATAAATAAGTAGAGAAATAACCACCATCAATGCCGAAAATAAGAGAAAATAATGTAGCTGAAACTTACCGTAATCCTTCTTCTACAAGTCCCCCATGACTACACGCCACAAGAACTCCAACAAATGTAATGTGGTTAGGTGCAATCCCAGAATCATTCATTATTTCAAAGAGGTCCAGAGCTTCTTTTGCACATCCATGTTGTGCATTGCTAGAAATCATCACAGACCACGACACTATGTCAGGATTCTTTATGTCTTTAAAGATCATAGTAGCAGAATCTATGTCTCCGCATTTGGCATACATGCAAATCTGTGAATTTTGAATTATGGTGAAGTTTCCGATTCCAGTTTTTATTGCATAGGCATGAATCTGCTCACCAGACCTTACTGCTGCCAAATTTGCACAAGCACTCAACATGGTTGATATTGTGAACTCATCCGGTTTTCTTCCAGATAACAGCAATTCATGGAACAGAGTCAGTCCACCCTCAAATTGTCCATTTTGAACATGACCTGCAATAAGGGATGTCCATGAAACAACATCTAGCTTGGGAGTTGAATGAAAACATTTAAGGCCGTCATCAATTGAACCTGACAACGAATACAACTCAACAAGTGCATTTCCAATGAACTCATCAGACTTAAGGTTGTACTTACAGATTTGAGCATGAATTTGCTTTCCACACTCAAATGCTTCAATGGAGCTACAAGCTTTGAGTATGCTTGAGAATGTAAACTTAGAGGGCTTCAGTCCTTGCCTTTGTATCTCAAGGAAAAGATCGATTGCTTCATTTGCAAATTCATCAGTCATAGTCTCTGTTTGAAGGAATCCAGCAATCATGGCATTATACATGACAACATTTGATCAGGCAGCTTATTTCTGAAAAATTTTGGTTGCATCATCTAAAACTCCAATTTGCATACATATCAAGTAATGCGGTCCCCACAACAACATCCAAATCCAAAACTAAGTTGACTGTACACCCATGAAGCATTTTCCCGCATTCTATCAAAGAACTAAAGTTTGCGCCACATGCCTTCAGGGCACTTCCTAAAGAAAAAGTATTCAAATTCAGTCCATGCCGAAGCATTTTCACAAGAAGTCTCAACATTTCCTCATTTGACCCAATTCGAACATAGCCTGCAATCAAGGAATTCCAAGAGACAGAATCTAATTCATCTGCATTCTCAAACACCATCCTTGCCCAATCAATCTGTCCACACTTGCAATACATATTAATAAGGAATTGGTCAAAGAATCGACCGCTAAAATTCCACTGACAGTAATCAAGGCATGAATCAACCCCCTCCTAATCTCAAATCTCGATTTTGTCCACACAAAACGCTCAAAGCGTGTAAGAAAGTGAATTTGTCAAGCTTTAAACAGAGACTCTCGCTTCCTTAAACACATTCATAGCATCATGATAGAAACCCATCTGTGCATACCCAGAAATCAAGGAGTTCCAAGAAACAATATTACGTTTAGGCATTCTATCAAACAGCTTCTGTGCAATATCCATTTCACCACCTTTACAGTACATGTAGAGCAAATTGTTCAGCAAAAACATACAGGGTTTGAAACAAGTTTTGATGATGTGCATGTGAGCAACCTTGCCATGGATCAACGACCCAGTTTTGGCAGAAATGTCTTGTATAGGTAACTGAATCTAGAGACAACCACAACAATCTGGTAGAGGATTCTGAAGTGGGTTAGCATTAATGGATTGAATGTGGTCAATGATTTCTGGGTTTGTCGGTCCTAAGGAATTCGTCTTTATATATTCAGGCTTTGTCTTTAAAACTTACATACTCTCAAACCTTTTTTGAGAGAGTATATACTCTAAACTTTTATATATATATATATATATATAGAGAGAGAGAGAGAGAGAGAGAGAGAGAGAAACCCTAAAATTATTAATCAGAAATTTTATACTACCTTGCATGTTGATCAAAAACTCTCTTATGCAAATAAATGATCAATTTGTAACACTATAAAATCCTTGTATCAAGAAAACTATGAGTTAAAAAGGAGAACTATTAAGACCTATTGGAAAATATTGATCCCTTTAGAATCCAAATGCTAAGGTTGAATCGACATTTGACTAAAGATAATCATCTAAACTCAAGTATCCTATGAAATTACATAAAAATAAAAATTGGGTAAGTCCAATTTGATCAATTTCTTGAATTCATGACCTACTATCCATGGCATGTAAACTCTTCATGAATTAGTGTTTAATTATAATCTAATAAAGTAAAAGATGTCAACAGCTCAAGATTATATTTATCACCTTTCAATCATAAATGCTTTTATTATTGGGGAATTTATGTTAAGGTCTTATCATTGCACCAAAAAGAAGGAAAATATAATTTAAATCCTTCAAATCACCTTTAAATGTACTATCTTCAATAAAATAATAAAAACATGCATTGAAACAATAATAACCCAAAAAAAAACATAAATGTTATTAATGTTGTTACATTAATATTATACACTATTATAAGGCAGCCAAAGCTCATACGCGCTTAAATCATACATTAATGTTAACTAAAAAGAGAAGAAATGCTTAGAATTCAATGAATATCATATAAATATGATGATGACAATTTATAATTGTGGTTTATTGAGATCATCATCATTCAATATGACCAAGAAAATGAACTAATTGTCCACATTGAGAGATTTAAAAAAAAAAATTATGTGAAAACCATCACACGAACAAGAACATTCTTATTGAATCATCAAGAATCAAAATACAGGATTCAAGTAGTCATACTTTGAATCCATAACAAAATACGGTATATCCAACTGGTATCAACTTTACGATCTTCCAGACCAACTGAGCCTGCGCTTTGGCGATCTTCCGTGATCTAAATCGAACTGAGGCCTTAGCGATCTTCCGCATCTAAACTAGTTTTGGCCTAATATTTCTCTCTCGACAATGGAATCAAAAAGAAAAACTCATGCGATCCACCATGACCCCTATTTATAACCAATTATTGCCCAGATACTTATCAAATATTTATCGTCTGTGAATTTATATTTTAACTCATCATAAAATAAATTACGCTCAGATCTACACATTCATGTCCACACTTTATAAGATATTAATTAAGTCCCCAAGCTTAAATTAATCACTCTTATTAGCCTAACTTTTTATTTGATAGCCTATAATTCACATTTAATATATCACCCCATATATTCGATTTTACTCCAACAATCTCCCACTTGGGCTATATATGTAACTTTATAAACGTGAATTATACTTTATGAGCTCATGAGTTTTGCTATCAAAACTTTATATACATTAACAATCTTGTCCCATATATCAATATAGAACCAAACCAATATAGAACCAATATACCACACCAATATAGAACCAAAGCGATCGCCGCTATTTCTCAGAATCAGGACTCCATCAATGATCACATATATCAATGTAACTAATGACAAAGATTAAGTGTGGATGTGTAGCATGGAAATTTCACAAATGTGATTCAACATGCCTATTTCCAAACGGTCCTTAAACCTTAGTGAGATCAAACCATACAAATCAAAGTGGATTTAAAATCGAATACTTTATCATAAAGAACCTTAAATCCATAATATCCATAAATAAAAGTATCTAAAAGCATCTAAATACAAACTCCCAAATTAAAACGACACATCTTCAAGAGAAAACTACACCCATATGAGCAATGTGCTCATGAAAGACACCTTAGGTGGTAATCCCTAATACAAGGATCTACAATCAAGGAGCTTTGTCCCAATGTGCTCTATTATAAGTCCACTCAACCTTTTTCGATAAATCCAGGGAATTTGATGTCTATAAATTCTCACTTCGCTTAACTCCCGTTGTTGTCGAATATAAAGATCGCTCGATGATTGGCCACAAATAACTTAAGGCCCTTCAATGCCATCCATAATACGTGAGTCTCTGACAAAATTTCGCAACTATATTCCATGATCGATGCCTCATAACAAGCCACAAACCCACCCGGCCATGGTAGGCTACAATAGACCGTTTAACACTCTTCCAAGATATAACACTCCAAAGAAGTAAGTAGATATAGCCCTGGGCAGATTTCTGGCGTTATCTCTAAGATCCATCAAAATTCCGAGTCGAATATCCAATGATCTCTAATCGATCCGACTTTCGATAAGTGAGCAATGAAATCTGCTCTCGTAAGTACTCATGACACGCTTGGCTGCTATCCAATGATCCTTTCCAGATTACTTAATGACCGCCTAAACATGCCAACAATGTACGCACATCCGTACGCATACATACCGAGCATACATCGACTTATCACCGACGCATAAGGAATCGTTACATCTCCCGAATCTCAAAATTATCTCGGGGCACGGGATCGAGACTAAATTGGCTCCCTTTAGCCACGGTGTCACCCGACGGTAATCATGGCGCCAAACCTTTAAGAATTTTCAATATAGCTCTTTTGTGATAAACCGCGGTATTCCCGATATCGATCCGGCAGTATCCGGTATACCTAATACAAAAAGAAGTTCATCACCAAGATCTTTCATCTCAAATTTCTTTGATAAAATTCTCGTTTCATGCAACATGCTATATTGTCAGGCAAGCAAATGTCATCAACATATAAAACCAAGTAAATATGCTTACTCCCATCGAACTTATGGTATATACAAATATCAACCATATTCATCTCAAAACCGCATTTAAATGATAACTTGATGAAACTTGTAATACCATTGACGAAGTCATGCTTGCCCATGATAGATTTCTTTTAACTTCCAAATCCATCCTCTCAGATCTCCGACACAAAATTTTCTCGCCACCATATGATTGTTTCATCAATGTCACCACAGAGAAAATGTACTCAATATCCATCCGATTAAGCTCAAGGTCAAAGTGTGCGCCCACAAGTGCCATTATTGTCCTAAAAGAGTCTTTGATGAAACTGAGAAAGCCCTTGCGAATCGATGCCTTCCTTTGTATAACCTTAGCGACAAGACGAGCCAGATCTCCACGCCACCTTTTCAAATCCCTGCTCTTAAATATCCATTTGCAACCAATGGGTTTCACACCTTCAGTAATGGACAAGATCCCCAAACGTCATCATTCTTCATGGACTTGATCTCTTCATTCATGGCATCAATCCACTCTTGAGATTTAGAACTTTCCAGGGCATGAAGTTGCTTGGATCATCTTCCACCGCACAAATGTCAAACTCATGTTCTCAAGAAATAGCAATGTAATCATCCGCAATGCACTTCCTTCGTAGTGGATCTCCATCGGCTAGGGTTCTCGAGGAGGTAGAGTTTGTTCTTCCAAACTAGAGGTTCTTAGATATTGTTTTGATTCGATCGCCTCGAACAATGTCGCAGGCAGACGATCAATTTTTCACGATAAATGTGGGAATATCAACATATTCCTCTTCAAAAGCAAAATCCCTATCCTTATCTCCCCTATCAAACTCAACATCCTCAAAGAACCGAGCATTTCCCGTCTCAAAAATTGATTTAGTAGTAGACTGCTAGAATTTGTAACCCCGATCTTAGAGTATCCAATAAAATAAAGAACTAACCATTCTTGAATCCAATTTCTTCATGTGGCCTGTAAGGCCTTTCAAATCGACATCCCCAAATGTAAGTGCTTGCACCAGCTTCGCTACCCAAAGTTCATAAGGGGTTTGAAGTAGCTTGCTTTAGTCGGGTACTGCTAAGGATATATACAATCTTAATGCTTCACCCCGCAGTGATATTGGCAAGTTAGAATGACTAATCATACTTCTTACCATGTTCGAGCGCTTTGCTCGCTTTCTCAGCCAACACCATTCATGCTTGGAGCACCTGGCATGGTGTACTGTGGGACGATACCGCACTCCTCTAGGAATTTAGCAAATGGTCCCTGACGTTGTTCACCGAACTGGCCATATCTTCCATAGTATTCACCACCACCTGGCCAGATCCGACGCTTTTAATCCTTTTATCGAGCTTCATTTCAACTTCAACTTCAACGATTCGAACACTTCCGCTGATTAGACTTTCATGAATGGTATAAAGGTAGCCATGTTAATCGCGGAAAATCGTTTATAAACGCGATAAAAATATTATTGGCCATTCCATGAAACTCAGAGGGAAATGCCCACAAATATCTTTATGTACGCTGTAAAGACATCCGGTGAGCCCCTCGTCGGCACCAAATCCCTCAGGTTTGCTCGTTTTCCCTTTATGCACTTCCAGCAAATTCCAAATCCGCAAAATCAAGGGAATCTAGGAATCCCATACGACACAAGCCTTCAATCTCCTCGGGAGATGCACCATAATCTCTGCGCCATAATGATGCCAGAATAGAAAGAAGGGTGGGAAGGAGGAATTCTCATCTGCTAATTTTTCTTTTAACACCTGAAAGTTTAATTGCAAGGTTTCATATGGGAGGTTACTAAATCAGATTAATCATATAAAGGTTATCTACATAAGATAAAGAACTAGCACTCAACCAAATTTGAATTCCTCAAAAAACTAAATTTATTATTTCCAAAGAACAAGTATAACCAAATTTGTCCAATATGGAAATAGAAAACCAAATTCATCGAAAGGACTAGTATAACATATGTCTCATTCAAATCCAAATATACCAGATTTTAATAATAACCTAAATGTCCCCAATTGCCTTTAACTTCGACCTCTTGCCACACAGCCACAAAGATGCCATCTTTCTACCCATCATTTGGCTTTTGGCAACTCAGCAACCAGATGGACACACTGATGTGGAGTGGTTGCAACTGCATCTATCCACCAAGTGTGCTTGTACCAAAGTCAAATTAACTCAGAACAACCAGATTAAGAAGTGTACCTTCTGACGCCAAGCATGATAGTTGGTGACATTGTCATTTGTGTCCCATAGCTCCACAGAAGAAACAACCATCAACCTTTTTTCTTTATGTTGTTTCTTTTGATATGGAACCTCTAATAACTCTTTATCCTTCTTTCTTTCTTCCCTTATTCTCGGGAAGTACCAAATAAATGAGCACTTTCTATTTTTCTTGCTTCAACCTTCCTCTTCGCATATCGCAGATGAGCTCACAGAATCAAGTCTCCTTGGGTAAAACAGAGCTCACCTTTTAAATCTCTGGTCGAATTCAGTGGGAAGAGATATCAAAACCAAATGCACAAGCAAATCCTCGTGAGAGATCAAGTTTATGTGTTCTTAACTTTGAAGCAAGATGAGACATTTCCATAATGTAATACTCCCTAATGTTCTCATTACTTTATATCTCATTGAGATGAGATTTGCCAAAAGTACTTGTTTCGACTTTTCATTCTCGCGACCTATTCTTAATTTCTTCTAGAACTCGTCAGTTTTTGGTCGCTTCTATATCAGGCTCCGAATGCTTCGAACGGCCTTCTAATGACTTCATCAAACGATATGCACGACTTCTCCCGCCTTCAATATCCCTTTCAATAGAGTGAACTTTCAAACAAAGTAAGAGGTGCAGGAGAAGAAACCCTTAACGTAAGGTCCAGATCCATGACACCGAGAACTATTTGGAGGTTCTCATGCCATGTCTTGAAGTTTGTGCCATTTAGCATAGGAATAGAATTAATGTTGGCATTAATGTTAGAAGCAGAACTAGTAGCTGAATCAGAGAACAATAAACAAGCAAAACAAACTCACATAAGATGCAAAACCGAAAAATAAATTCAAATAAAGGCAAACCCCTTATCTCGCGATATTTCCGACACTTTATTAATATTTTATCTTCGATAAAAAAATAAATTTGTAAGTGATATCTTCGTGTAGTAATCAAATATCGATAATAAGAACATATCGACGATAAATCTTCCTTCACTAATTTATTATTCATATGTAAAATCAAATAATTATCACGCGCTATTACTACATGTGTACATGCATTCTCGTTTAAATATTAATTTTCCTTTTCGCCACTATCTTACATAAGTTACATGCACATAATCTTGTTATATTTTAAAATAAAATTTTACTTGTACAAAAGTATCACTTGTGACATATTGTGTTAATTAATTTATCTCATTATATATATATATATATATATATATATATATATAAACACCTATATTTGAATGTAAATTTTCGTAAATACATCAAGGAATTTATAACATATTTATATTTAAATCACCAACCAAAACATTCACTGGCCTTTACTATTATTATTATTATTATTTATCATGTACCTCTCAGTGGGTACTAATACTCATTTTGTGGTTCTCCTTCCGGGAGGAACATCCTCAACCAATAGGTTTCCTACGCTTCGTATAGTTCTTTGCATCTAATTTTCAAAGTACCACGCTCATCAGGTTCTCCACTTCCGGAGGAACATCATTCAACCAATGCGCTTCCGCGCTTCGTGCGTAGTCTATGCAAATTGGTACTTGGCGGGTACCAATGCTCATTGTCCTTCAAGGACAAGAATCCATGCCTCATCCTGTCCTTCGTGGACAAGAATCCGGCCGTGAGCATTTGGCACCGATCAAGGGAAAATAATACACAATAAAAATCATTTTCTAACATATTCTTAATAATTCAACATGAAACCGCCCGATACCAAATGAGAGATTTAAAAATTATGTGAAACCATCACACAAACAGAACATTCATATTGAATCATCAAGAATCAAAATACGTGATTCGTGGGTGCCGCACTGAATCCATATATAACAAAAATATCAGATATCCAATCTAGTCTCAAACTCGCGGATCTTCCGTGACCGAATCTAAGTTCGAGGCTTATGATCTTCCGCATCTAAATCAATATGAGGCCTTATGATCTTCGCATCTAAATCAACTGGTGCTTTACGATCTTCCGTGACTACACTAGTTTGTCTAATATTTCTCTCCGACAACGGAACTATTGTTAAAACCTGGCTGCGATCCACTCACACTTCTATTTATAACCACCAGGTCTCAGATACGAACAACATTTATTGTTCTAATTTCATTTCAACTAATTTAAAATAGAAATTACGCCTTGTCTCTACACATTCATTTCCACACTTTATAATATATTAATTAAGGCCCCAAAACTTAAATTAATCACTTTAATTAGCCTAACTTTATTTGATAGCCTATAATTCACATTTATTTAATATATCAGCCCATATATTCGATTTTACTCCAACACACATGTCTAGCTTAGTTGATAGAGCGTTCATAGTTTAAAAAGCTCCAGACATCCAGTGGAGGGGAGGCTTCCAAGTTCAGCCAGGAGACAACTTTACCACCTCGACAACAGAGTATTTCAAAAAATAAAATGAAAAATTAACTCATACCCTAGGAAAAATTTCTATTAGATTGGTTAAAAAATAATAATGTAGTGAATCATGTTTAAGGTAATTTTTAGTTCTTCAAGATTTTACTTATACTGGTTTTTTTTGACAGAATTTTACTTGTACTAATTGATTAGTCTATACCACAACTTGTTGAAAGTCATGCAAATAACATTAATAATTGTGATAATGATAAAATCAAGACTCAAATCAAATTGAGATAAAGATGGCACTCCTGGAGCATTTTAAGCTTGAATCCATTATGTTGTAATATCTAAGGTTAATAATACACGGATATAAATCTCATTGGTTTTAGAATTATTAGAAAATATTGCCGCTAAGATGGAAACTTTTAACCTACCTTTCAAATTTTAAGTTTCAATATTTCCTGATATCCTTTTGTGTAATTTGTCATATATATATATATATATATATATATATATATATATATATATATATATATATAGGGTTATTATAAATAACCTCCTATATAACCATATTTGGTATCATTCTCATAGATATAGGCATACTATGTGTGTTTACTCTTTTCTTTTATTTCTCTCTTATTTCATCACTATCTATGATAAGGATGGCAATGAGGAGGGCCTTTCAAGTTGTCGCCTGTCTATTCTCCCTAAATTCGACGCATGATTGCTATGTCCTCTACCTCATCCCGATTATATTTACAAAATAATTTATATTTTATCTATATTTTATATAAATAATAATAATTAAAATATGTTTTAAGAAAATAATTTATAAATTTTTTTTATGTAATATATTAATTTCATTATAATAAAAATAAAAAATAAATAAATATTAAAACAAAAATTCTCATACCCAATAATCCACTCTCAGAATAAAAACAAAATATACCATAGTATGAAAATATGTTTAGGTGTAAAATAAGTTAAAATTGCATTTTTCGAATTTATATTGCTAAGAAATCTAAAAATGATAAAACTAGAATTAATACAAAAGTCAAGGGTAAATAGTAAATGTCAGCATTGCTGACCTCAAGAGTCATAAAATAATAAGTTTATATGTCATTGTAGAATATTTGATAAGTAGAAGTGTAAATAAAAGAGAAATGAAGGACTTTAATGCAAAAAAATGGAAAAATTAACAAAAATGACAAGCCAAACATGGCCTTATGAAAGAATAAGAGACAAGAACAAATTTAGTCTTGTAAAGGAACATTTCTCCTTAGGGTTTGATAATCCTAGTATTACTATGAGAGAAGGAGAGAAGAGTCGGTGATTTTGCTTCGCGCTGACAATGATTTCGCGGATCAAGAAGAAGAAGGAAGAAGAAAGAAAATAAAATAAAAAAGATTAAGGTATGGAAACTAAACCTAAAACCCTTTTTGAAAATGTTTGGGTTTGGAGAAAACCCTAACTTTGCATAATAATAATGGTTGTTGGTCTCAGTTCAGTTCTATGATTGTTTGAGTTGGTTGTGGTCTTCAATTGAGGAATATTTGTATAAAGAAAATATTGAGGTTTTAGGAGAGATGCTGTCAATTTTTTTTCAAAACCCACGTTTTTGTTTTGGTCATCACTTATCCAAATTGAGTGATTCAAATTTCTGGGTAAACTAGACTTATAGGAGAACAAATCTTCTTGAAATAAGTATATTCAAATTGGATCCTATCGACCTTAAAATTCATCAAAGTGAAGCCTCGTTTTCAATGTCTATTTTGGTACAGCTTTAATGTTTAGGCCATAACTTGGTCATCACTCATCCAAATTAAGTGATTCAAATTTTTGCAAATAGACTTTAGATAAACAAATCTTCAGAATAAGTGTATTCAAATTCCGACTCTATCAGACTTTAAATCCATCTAAAGGGAGCTCTATATTTCTAGGAACATTTTGGTATAAAAATATTCAAGTGAATAAATGAAATTGTAAAGAATTATAAAGTGACGTTATGAATTATGATTACATGAACGTAAATACGAGCACATCGGTGAACATGATCATACTGTGCTATGATAAAAGTAGCAATTATAATATATGTATAAAGGAATACATCATTCAGTATTCCTATGTAATATATGTGATTGACATTATCCTTGTATATGATGTGCGTATAGCTTGAACACGAATAAAAATGTAATATAAGATTGATTGCCTGCATATGTCCCCCGGGTGATGGATATGTGTACATGTCTATGTGATTATGGCGATATAGTCGTCCCATATGGGTCATTACAGTCTTCAGTTGCGCCAATATAAAGACAGATCACTGGTTTTGTATAGTGATAGTACTCTGTGTACATACGCTTTATACCTGATTCACTTCGAATATGCAAGCACACAAGATGAGATAAATGATTGAAATGGTTATAAGAACCATGTAACATGAAACAATGATTGAACTGAAAATGGATAGAGCTTATAAGAATAAAAAAGTACTATGTATTATGAAGAATGAATGTGAGAACTCTAATAAATGGATATAGTGCCAAGTAGTCTGGATATATGAACAACTAATGTGAAAATAGGAATTGTGCTAATTGTATATTGTCACTGAGACCACTCACAAAGGGTCATATATGTTATATGTTTCACTAAGCTATAAGCTTAGCGAATGGTGTTTCATCCGTGTAGGAAAATTAAAAGGACATCTCAATGTGACGACACACATGAGGCCAACATTAAAGACAGAGTCAACACTATAGAAGTCATGTACTTCCACTTAACATGCATGAAGTATTTTTCATAATGAGACTGAATGTATGGGTCAATGGGACTTAACATTATACAGATCATTATGGAATCACTATCATACATATGTTAAAGTTTATTTCCATGATTAAGTTTGGTTGATATCTCTTGATCTATCCAACTTGATATTTCAAACTGGGCTCCATTAATGCCCAAAGAATCTACAAGAGTCCTGATCCCAGGTCGCCTCCTTAAGGCTGAGCAGGTCAATGACAACAAGGGGGACTACTTCAGTCGAAGGGCCTCCAGTTAACACAAGATAAGAACAGAAGCTAATGCATCTAGTAATACGTCACCAATGGGATGTCCTCAGATCTGGTTTCATAGAGAATGGACTCAATCCTTCAATTAATAACAGGCCAGGCCAGAGGTTAACTCAACAGAGGATCACATCTCTCAACCATTTAAGGAAAGCTCATGTTTCACAGAGCCAAATGAAGTCATCAAAAAATTATTCATGACATGGGCTCTGATCGGAAAGACTTGATACCCTGGTGTCCCTGGACAAACATGATAAGGACACTGTGGTCTGAGGGACCATGGGTCAAACACAAAGGAGTCGACGTTTGAATTGTTATAAACTGCAGAAGGTTTTAACTATGAGATGTCCTCCCAATTAAAAGATGATCTACAATTTCTTTGATTATGAGCAAAGGTCATGATCGGCAGTTAGTGTCGAGAGTCTGGAGACTCTGCAGATTCCATATCATGGGAACTTTAACCAGAGTCTAGGGTCAATGATGCTCCACTATGGCAGAATTGAATTTGGTGGCCAGCTCTCTAATCCAAGTAAAACTGACCATATTTGAATGAGAAGGAATTGAGTCACCCTGAAAGGGTACGCCTCTAATCAAGTCCTGACTGGTATATTTTGTAGGGCAATTTGGAGATGATCCACTTGAGTCCATGGAAAAGGTATCTGCAATTTGGCACACTTTCCAATGAAAAAGAATTTCACACTATGCAGTCAGATGAAAGTAGAGAAATTCAAGTCAAGCATCAAAGAAAGGTTTCAAAAGAGGAAGTTATTTGAGGTTTCTTCCCTCCTGGCAAAGAGGTGAGAACTTCAAACTCAGCCACGTGCGGTTCATCACAAGATAGAAAGGTAGTGGTGGAATATATCTGAAGACATGAGGCTGCTCACTAGATAAGAAGAGGTCCTGATCCTCACACTATAATTCACATTCTGAAGTTATGGATTGAGCTTCACAAGAGGATGCTTAGGGTCTCCTTCCGTCCCAATTTGCATGATCCTGAACTGAACCTGATTCCACCAAATTAATCACTCAAACTATATCTTGCATGATGATAAAATTTGGTGTTTCATAAACATTAATAAAATGCATTTAACTTGAATTAAAATATATTTTATTGTCTCATATATCTGTTTTTCAAATGATTTATAAAATAGATGTTCCAGAGTTCAATTGTTTTTACAAAGATTTATATCCAAAAGAAAACATGGAATGAATGCACATTGTTTTGAGCATATCAAAAATTTCTGGAGACTCATCTTCTGACTTTGGGTCCTGCCACCACTATTTGACATGTTACTTTTAAGATCAAGTATTAAGAAATACGCTACATTAAGGTTTAGTGGACCCATACGCAACTGTATTCTCGGGGCCACTAAATCAAACTACTGTAATTTGAATCATTCAAAACTTAACTATTATGATTGACTGTTTATAACATAATACATATTTGTTTTGTATAAGAACTGTCAGGGTTCAATACTCATCCAAAATATACTTTCATATTCTAATAGTTCAATCAATCAATTCCAATTATGTCATAATCATTTCACTTCGTAATCTGACCTGGTCTCAAATTTGATCCACTGCATATCAATTCCAAATATAAAGTAATCAATCACTATATAAATCATTTAACTATGTAAACTAACTAGTTATGCCTAACGAATTTTAACCTTATGTCTCTGATGATAATAGATGATTCAGGTCACCTGATAAATTCCATGAAATATATACTTAAGATTAATGGTTTTATAACACAAGATGTCCACTATAATGTTAACTATTATAAATAATCAATAGATGTGAATGATTGACTGACATGTCTACTGGGATTCTGACTTTATGATATTGATCAACACATGAATTTAAGATTTCGCTATTCTTAATCTCATCTGTATGACTTAATCCATCCTTTAACGCAACAACTGCTAAGATTCCTTACAAATGCTTCCAAAACCCTTATAAAAATATGTTATAATATAATACTTATAAACAGCTTTATTTCTAATAATCAATAAATTTTTATGATGCAAAGATTTCACAATCACTTTTCTCAAACTCAATTAAATTAATCTAATTATGCTTTAGGGAATGTTATAAAACTGAAATTGAGAAATAGGAGCCAGAACAAACATTTCAAATTTCAAAACTGGAGAATTATGAGTAAGAGGAACAAACCCAAAAAATCTTTGCACTTTGATTCAACCTGGAATCAATCAGCTCATTTTTTTCTCCGTCACCTTTATCTAAACCACAGCAGAAACAATACAGATTTGTACATTTGTAGTTTTACGTTAGACTGATTTCTGTGAGATTTAAGAGATTTCAATTTGACATGATATAGAGGAGTGGATTTTGACTCACTGGCTTTCCATGAGAGTCCACCATCTTTAACCCTGAGTTCGACAAAGGAGCTATGACCTAAGTCGGAGGTCATGATTAAATAAATCTCAACTGAATTGTTTTGACTCTAACTTGACTTAAGTCGATATAACAACTTTAACAATGATCTAATATATCACTCCTATACAGGAAATGGTCTTTGACCAAATGGGCCTGGTAGAGTCCAAAACACCCCAATCTGGAGTTCTAATCAAGAGATATGACCCTCCGGGGTCGAGGGTCGGCATAGTCAACCCCACACGATCTGAACTACTTGGTGTCATCAATCTTCCATCATCGGTGTCTCACGGACTTTCATTGTGATGAGGTCCCACTTGACCTTCACATAATGATCTGTTTCACCTCATCGATGACCTCACAATAATTTATTTATACGATCATGACTTCGTCATTGACTGTTTCAGAGTAAAAGACTTATAACTTGGTCTACAGGGGTCTGACTGATGAAATCTCAGGTGCTTCCAATGATCGGCTCATCTGATGAGGCCACAATTTCAGAATAATCAATTACCATTTCTTCTCACTTACACCAAAAATTCACTTTATATTCCAATGAAGGCATTGACCATTATAATGTGGTAGGTTTCTCATTATTTAAAATGATAAAAACCAAACACTCAAGGTGATAACCACCCAAATAACCCAGGTAGAAAATTGACCATAGAGAAGATCACCTCTGGATTTGTCAAACTGATCTGGTCTACTCTTGCAGTCTTTTACATGATGATGATCTTTCCTCTTGTTTCACCAAACTGATATTCATCGGCTTGAGGCACTTGTGAGGAAGGTAGAGCCCTCCTTCCTAACCTCCTTTTCCTCGGTTTCTTTCATGATCACCCAACGTATTTAAAGGTGATAAGCCTCCCTTTCCACACGCCATGCCCATTCCTTGACTTTTTCATTTTTTACTTGAATCCTCTATTCTCTATTATTCTCTATTTAAGTCTCATGATATTTCATCATTATTTCTCCTAATTTCAATGTAGATATAAACTATTTCATAATGATCCTTAAATCCCATTTACAATTCCTACATTTTCCTTTTCACTGGTTTATTTGATCTGATAACAACGATCCACATTCATCTTAACAATTTTTAGTAATATCAAGTTATTTTAATATACTCCCAACATATAATAAAATTTTATTATAAAAAATTTTAAAGGGTATTTTCATGCCATATTTAAAGTGTGTTGTAATAGATCATTTAGAGAACTGTCCTGAGGAATCAGTGATATAGAATACGCATGAAGTATATGAGATCCTATTGTAAACTCAACTTCAACCCGGACTGAGAGGTCAAAAATTGTTTCAAAGATAGATGATCATGTCACACCCATTTTTTCACTTGATTATGATTTCCGCCACTTTTCGCCAATCAAACAATCCATAGTTCCTTTCAGAACATTTTTTTAATCTTTCCTAATCATCTACGGGTCCTTTGCGCATTCCTCACCGTTGTTAAGAACCAAAACAAATCAATCAAGTGTTGATCGAGTCGTCACCACGCAGATCAGTTAGACTGGGCGTAATGGCAACAACGAGTCCCTGGTCCTTGTCCTTCCACACATGTGGTTTGGTAAATCTGACATCGCTTGGTTTAGCTCACTCAGGCTTGTTTCTGCACTGATTCAGCTTCTGACCAAATAGAGCACCACAACAATTCAATAAAATCAGCTGTATTAGTGAAACTGATTGTTTAGAATCATTGACAGTTCCACTCTTGATAAACTCAATGCTCCAAGAAAACCCAACTCTGAGGTGACTTTGCCCATATATGACACCTGAAAATTCGGGACCGTCTGTCCACCTGGGATTTGGCTCTTAGCCCTAATATTCAAGGTCTTCGTAAGATCCTCATGGTTGTTGGCTCCACTATTTGTCTTTGCCTTAGCTTTTGATCTGAGGCTACGGCACACTCTACTTACTGCTGGGAGATCATCCTGCAGAGTGGAGCCAGACCACGCCTCATATCAAAAGGAGTGGCTTGATATGTTTTAAATGATTCTGGGGATGACAAGTTCACTGATGATATCTTATTGATTGAATACTGGCAGCATCAAGGATTGGTAACAAGAACACACACAAATTTTATGATTTATCGGTCACTTAGTATGACCTGACACTGACCACTTAAACTTAGCCATAAAAAACTTTGTGTTCTATGTAACAAAGAATTATTACATAATTTTACACACCATCGCCAAAACATCATTATTTAATCCTGCACCTGCAGCAAAATCCTGTCGGAGATTATACCATGATACACAACAACTTTTATATAATTCATTTTCAAAGTTTTGGTTTGGTCTTCATTCTCATAAAAAAATAAAAAGTCATAAGTATAAATGATTGTTCAGATATCGATCCAATAGATCTCAAGAATTTTTAAATCAATCCACTCCAATTTCACTAATTTCAGTATTATTTGGACTTTTTTACAAAATGATATTAAATCCAAAGATCTGATATTGGAATTGAAAGAATTAAAAGAAAAATAACTCAACTAATCAACAAACTGAAGATAAAAAATAAAGAAATAAAGAATTTCAACAGAAACACACTTAATAGTTATCTCAAAGATACATCAATAAAAAACAATATAAATTGAACCACAATTGTAGTTAATTTAATAAAATTTCTGACGATCTCAAGTTTCGCACTGTCTGGCATGTAGAGTAAATGATCTCCATACTCACGATTTCTCATTATTCTTGAATTATGGACCTACCTTCCTCAATATAAGAAATTGGAGGAATCTACTTTTAAAAAGGGACTCTTTAACTGTATTTTAGTTATCACACCGGCTTTATGGACTGTGAACCCAAATTCCAAGACTACGCTGCTGACATGAACTTCAGATCATTCTCCTAATGAGAGAATGAGAACCTTCTCATTAGATCACAAAGGACCACTGGATTGGTCTCAATTTATCCAATTATATGGAACTTTCATTTATTTTAAACAGATAACTGATCTAACTGTTTCTTGATTTCATGAGAAGATGGATTTTATTCATGAACTTATAAAGTCTAAAGATCCTTGATTATGTAAAAGTTAAAGATAATTTCAAAGAATGAATGATTACTCAGAATGTCTTCCCTGTCACTGTAGAGAACTTCCTGAAATCAGAGCACAGACTGTAACTTAACGCATAAGAAACTGATATTCTGCATCCCGGCGATACAAACTCAAAACCATAAGTAAATCATTAACCCAAACTTACAAGTCATGGAACTACTATGTGAGGATAATTTAATTATAATGTCAATTTTAGTTAGTTTGATTCCCCAATATCAATTAGCATTATCTGATTCTTCCATCGCAGAATGACTAATCAGAAACTAAAATAACTATTAATCTAAATTTATTCTGAACTTCAAACATTCTGGTAGTAATTTGGAAAGGAACAATCTGAATTGAAATCGTATTGACGGCTCAACGATAACATCAGTTCGAAAATAGCGAAAAATAAAAATCTGGCGTAATCTGCTCTAAAGCAGCGGAAATAAAATAAGAAAAATAAAAGAAAAGAAAAGAAAAATAAAGAAAATGAGCTTTCAGCTATCCAGACCTCTCGTTTGTGGCCGCCAAGCTTCTTCAATGAGTTGGATAGCTGCGTATTTATAGGGTTTTCCAGTTGGGCCCTAATCCCAATGTAGCCTGTTGTGGATTTTTGAGTGTCCAGGCCCAAGTCACTGTTCAAGTCGCGACTTCAGTTTCCTTGTCGTGACATTATCGATGTCGCGACCTCGATCCCACGTCGCGACTTCAGTTTACTCTATGTAGCCTTGATTTAGTCATTCTTGGTGTCGCGACATCACCATCTTGTCGCGACATCTTCTCACGCCTTGGCAGGTTTCAATTGTTCTCTCCTGATGTCGTGACGTCGATATCTTGTCGCGACCTCAGCTCAAGTCATCTGCCGTCTTCATCTGATGTCTTCGGATGTCGCGACATCAATCTCTTGTCGCGACATCATCTTAATGAACCATAGGCTTCAACTGGTCGCTCATGTTGTCGCGACATCAATATCTTGTCGCGACATCTCTTTAAGGCTCTGCATCATTGATCTGGTCGTTCTCGATGTCGCGACTTTGATCTCATGTTCAGCGGCGTCAACAGTTCTCTGAGGCTTTTCGGTAGTTTGCTTGATGTCGCTGACCTCGAGTACATTGTCGTGACCTCGCTTCATGAAACTTCACCCTTCTTTGGCAGTGCGGGTATCGCGACTTGATCATGTCGCGACTTTAACTTAAGTTCGCGACTTCATCGAGTCGAACCTCTCATAGCTTAAAAGGTCATTTTACGTAGTCGCGACCTCTTACTTATCTTAATGCGACATCAGCGTTGTCGCTGACCTCGAGTATCTTTGTCGTGACCGTCTTCTTCTAGCTCTGATTACCCTTAATTTTGCTGATCGGTACCCTAGCATCGTGACACGCATCAAATTCTTTAATTTTCTTGGTGTCACTGACCTCGGAAGCTGGGCTTGTGTAAACCCCCAGCGCATCAATGACTCGGCGGTTCTTCTCATTTACGCTCTTGCCATTCATTATATTTTCACTCCACTTATTGATGTATTTTTACTTTCTTTCTTTCTTCCTGCTAATAACAATTTGGTGAGTTTCTTCATATTTAATATATTATTTGTTCATTTCTAGATGAAAATCAAACAGAAAAATGGACTAAAAATAGATGACTTTTAAGCTCATCAAACTCCCCCAAACTTAAAATTTTGCTTGTCCTCAAGCAAAGAAAAAGAAAGAATTGTTTGTCCTCAAACAAAATAATTTTTAAGGACATTTTTCTGTGATTTGTTTTTTTTTTTTTTTTTTTTTTTTTTTTGTCTGGAATTAACAAAATATAACTGTTATTTCGAATTTCAGTTTCTGCTCCAAAAACAAAGCATGGTATTTTTCTATCACAAAATTTCTTGATAAACTAATGTATTTAAACAGTTTATTTATCAAGTCTTGTTCTGTGTGTGTGCAGGTCAGCAGTCCTTCTCAACTTTGACTTGAATTTAGTAAATCTTCTGGAAGTTTTCTTAAACTGTTTATTTAAGTCCCATACGCTTGTTTTTCTTATTGATCTCCACTAATGTAGGTAACTTCAACCTTCAGAATCAACGAGGTCTTTCAAGCTTGTAATATTGGGCTTGATTGGGTAGATAAATGGAGAATTTAGGTTGTAGATTACCCAGACCCTTTTCTCTCTTCTTACGCCCTTTCTTCCCTTATATTTTCTGCAAATATCTCCCTCGGCTTCATGTTTGGGACATTTCTTTGATCTCTTCAATTCGGGCTATGTGCCCCTATTTACTCTTATAATTTCCTTTGAGAATTTCCTTGGTTGCTACTACTAAGGGATAGTGCAATGTTTTAACTTTAGGCTTTCTAACACTCTTAGCGAACTTTGGGTTAGTAACTCCCATACGAGATGGCATTAGGGTACTAGGTGTTGAAACCCTAAGAACTTAATTGTTCAAGAGCTAGGCCACAGATAAAACTTATCTAAAGCCTTCTTTTATATTTGTATTTTACGCTCCTTGCCTTTCTTTTCATTCCCTTTTGAGTTCTCGAAAATATATACTCCCGAACTTCATTTCTTTCTTCCTCTTTGAATTCCTGGGTAATCGTAGGTTTTTTTTTTTTTTTTTACTGAAGTTGATGTCTTAGGATGAGTTGGGGTTTCCATTGGTCTATTTTGAAAAATATGACATTGGCTCAATTTACGGAACTGCGCCTTAATGCCTCGGCATATAAATAGGGATGGTAGAATGGCTCAACTATCCAATGATGGCCTCGATCATTTCTGTTGGTTGTTTCACCTAAGATTTAGCCTCAATCAATAATCAAAGCGAGTTCTAGGGTGTGACTCTAAATCTGAATGTCGAAATTGTTCTAGTTCTAGCAGTTAAATCGGTGTTGTTGGCCAGATGTGCATCATTCCTTGAGACTTGAATTTATTTCTTGTCTAAAGACATTATTTTACTCAAACATTTTGTTCAATCAGCACCAACCAATTTCTCAATTTTTTAACTACCTTGAATCGCGAGACGAATATACTCTAATTCCGGTTCTTTATTCATGATTCTAATCTTTACGAACAATTCGAGCGAGAACATAATTATTAATTGATTCCTAAACGAGAAAATAAGCCTTGCAAGAAACAAAATTAAACATCATGATTAACAATTTGTAAGTCAACATGATAATTTTATTCAAATATCCAAGGACTTCAATATTGTCAGAACTATTTCAATTACAAACATTTTCACTAAGTTCATCTGCTCTAAAATCTATCTTTTCTCGGTTGCATCCCTGCTTCAAAATTTGGTTCTCGGACCTTGAGCTCCTAATGAGTGATTCGAGTAGATTAATAAAGTTGTGCAACAAATTGATTTGCTTCCACCTTTTCTTTGGAGCTTCTTGATTGATGGATTCTAACTAATCCATATTCCCCTTCCATCCACCGTTCTCTGGATGAAACCACGTTTTATGGAACAAACAGTGGAACTGGTTTGTTTTCCGACTCCACTCATTCCATAAAACAGTGTTTTCACCATTCGGACGCTTCCTTTGCTCTCTTTCTTTCTTCCCTTCATTCTTTCTGCTTGTTTCTAATTCCTTGTTCTTCCATCCCTTTTATAATGAAGTATGTCTCTTGGGAAAAAACAGAGTCAATTATGATCTCCTTCAATTTCTATGGGAAGATTAAATGAGATTCATCGATTCATGTGCCTTTTTGTATTTTCGATCAAGATTACGGCTTTTACGGAAGGAGAATTTGGAGCGTTTTCTTGAATCCCCTTAGTTTTCCTCTGATTATGCTCTTTGAAACTGAGAATATTCCACAGATCGATTAAATCAAAAGTTGGATTTCTGTTCCTGTATTTATTACTATTTATTCTCGCATATATTGAATTTTTGGGGTGAATTGTAGTTCCATGGATCTTGAATGAAACTAGACACCAAGTTTAATGCTTTGACATTGCCTTTTGAAGTTAATACATTATCGTAGGCAATAAAGTCTAGACCGGTATTTCTTTGGAAGTGGCGTTATCTGGTTTTAAGTTATGGAATGTTCTTTATTTATTATGACTAAATTTCATCAATTGACTTTCTTTTCCCTTATTCTTCATTCTCTCACATCATGGTCGATCCTCCGAACCCGTGTTTACGTCTCAAATCAATAAACAATCAGCAAGCACTACCCACGAGTTGTTGATGTCACTCAAATCAACCACAACTCAATTTATTTTTATCATCACGAGAATCGACAATTTCTATTATTTCTCATATGCGATAGTTAAGCATTTCATACGAAGATAAAAATAAATTCCCCCAAACTTTGCAATCATGCTACTTCAAATATAAAATCCTAACAATTATTTCAACTCAAATGCAATAAAAGATAGAGAAAGGAATGAGAGAGACTCCCCTTGTTATTAAAGTCATGTAATTTCAGCTGTCCTGAATATGATTTTAGAGATTCTTCTTTCTGTGCAATCTTCATTCCTTCCACAATTCTGCTTCGTTTTTGGCTTTTAGTTGGACTTCCTTTCATTCAACCAATGTATCAATGCATCCAATTTGGCCTCTATGGCTGACAACTTGTCCATCACATTCCTTTTGCTCTCTTCAGCTCTGCCATTTCTCCCTTCCTCATGTTTGAAATTAGTAATTTCCCTTCCTTGTCCAGAAGGAAGGGGTAGAGTAAATAATTTGCTGAAATAAGCTCTCATTAGCTCCTTCCATGTGTTATGATTCATATGGTAGGGGAGTTAAACCATGTTGTAGCCATATCGTAAAGAGAATGGGAACAAGCTGCGGTTAGACAACCGGCTCCACACCATTCAATTTAATTGAATTTGCTCTACTCTCGGGGAATTGCCCAAGTGTTCATTAGGATTTTCTTTGGAATGACCCGACCAAATTGTTTTACGTTGGACCATGGTTATCGATCTTGGTTCGAGCTCAAATCATTAGCATTGATTTACATGCATTCTATTGCTAAATATTTATTGTGGATGAATGAATTCCATAAATTCTCATAGTGTCATGCTCCTTGAGGTCTTTTTGCTACACATTCACGATTGGCTACACCGTCCCAATCCTTTATCTTGTCATGACATGAAGTTTGTCTTCACGAAATCAAAGTACACTCGGATCAATAGGATTAGCCTACTCGACAAACATTTCAATGTGGTTTGTTAAAGGTCGGTGGCTAAAGAGTCCTTTGCTTAGGCTCTTATTTTTGTTCTTTTTCTTTTAAAAAATGTCCCGAGTGGTATTTCTTTCTTTCATCCCGAATATTGATTTACTTAAATTCTTTCGATCCCGATATGGCGCCATAAAACTTGTTGGCCGGACGAAGAACACATACAAATTTATGACACTATCACGAAAGGACTATTGTAACATGGCGCCGTAAAACTTGTTGACAGAACCCGAAGAACACATACAAATTTATGACATCCGCGAGAATTTATTGTCTAATCCAGCGGCGCGCCATAAAACTTGTTGACAGACCAAAGAACACATACAAATTTATGACACTATCACCAAAGGACTATTGTCTAATCCCCGGCAACGGTGCCAAAAACTTGTTGACATTATACCATATACACTACCAATCTCTTAGAGTAATTCATTTTCAAAGTTTTGTTTTGGTCTTCTATTCTGCAAGTGCACGAGTCGATATTAATAAAATGGATTTAAGTCGGTCTCGATCCACGAGATCTCAAAATTTTAAATCAACTTCTACGACTACTCGGAATTTCCATACTATTTGGAATGACCAAAAATGATAATAGGGTCCGACATTCGAATCTTTTGGAAAATTGAAAGAACAAAAGAAAAATAAGCTGAACTAACGACAAAGCGGAAGATAAAAAATAAAGAATAATGAATTTCTAATAAAGAAATGAATCTTGAGATGAATTATCCTCAAAGACACATCGATAAAAGCAGTTATAATGAACTATGTTCTGTAGTTAATTCGATAAAATTTCTTGATTATCTCGAGTTTCAAATCTGTCAATGATTATAGTCTTGAATTTGGATCTCTCCACACTCCACATTTCATTATCTAATTTATGACCTGATTCTCTCGAATGCAAAGGAATTAGATAACTACTTTTAAAGGACTTCCTTAATGCGGGTATTTTTCTTTTCTTGATACTTCCTTGCCCATTTTATGGTTGTAAACCTTAGCTCCGAGTTATCGGTCGAAACAAGGATATACAACTTCAGTTGCTCCTCCTCAAGTAGAATAGATAAACCTTTCACAGTGAATCACAGCTAACACGGGATTGGCCTCACTATCAGAATTGAGGTGAACTCTTTGCTTGTTTAAATAGATAACTCATTCAACTCGTTCTTGATTTCAAGTGAGAAGAGGATTTATCTAAGTGAACTTACAAAGCAAAGATCCTAATGGCCGGTTAGTATACCTTCAAAGAAATGTACATTACTCTCGGGAATGTCTTCCTGTGTCCTCGGAGGACCTCCTTGAAATCGGAATGATAGCCTTAGTCTTAGGGTATAAGAGGCGATATTAGGATCAGGAGCGATAAACCCTGAAACCCAGTAAATTCATTAGCGAAATTAACAAGGCTGCGGGAAGCATTCACGGGAAAGATGATGTTATAACGTTCCTTAATGGAAGACTGGATTCGCCGATTCTTGGTCTGCGATCTGGCGTGTACGATCATAGAATAACAGGTGGAAGCGGGAAACAATCGAATTCGAAATTTATGCGAACTTGAAACATTCGGTAGTAATTTGAAAAGAAATTGAAATGCATTGGCTTATTTCGGCGATAACATCGGTCGAAAATACAACGAAAAATAAAAATGCGGGCGTAATACGCGCTATAAAGCGGCGAAATAAAATAAGAAAAATAAAAGAAAGAAAGAAAATAAAGAAAATGAGCTTCCGGCTATCGGACCTCTCAAATGCAGCGCGAAACTTCTTCAATGAAATTTGGATAGTGGCATTTATAGGGTTTTCAGTTGGGCCTAATCCCGATGTAACTTTGTTGTGGATTTTTGAGTGTCGAATGATCCCTTTGTTCAAGTCGCGACTTAGTTTCCTTATCGTGACATTATCGATGCCAGCGACCTCGATCCGTCGCGACGGTTTACTCTGTGTAGCCTTGATTTAGTCATTAACTTGGTGTAGCGTCACCATCTTGTCAGCGACATCTTCTCACGCCTTGGCGGTTTCAATTGTTCTCTCGATGTCGTGGCGTCGATATCTTGTCGCGACCTCATTTCCAGTCATCTGCCCGTCTTCATGTCGATGTCTTGGATCTTCAGCGACATCAATCTCTTGTCAGCGGCGTCATCTTAATGAACCATAGGCTGGCGGTCGCTCATGTCATGACATCAATATCTTGTCGCGACATCTCTTTGGGCTGCTGCATCATTGATGCAGTCGTTCGATGTCGCGACTTTGATCTCATGCGACATCGGCTTAGTTCTCACACGAGGCTTTGATTGCTTGATGGCGACCTCGGTATTGTCGTGACCTGGCACATGAAACTTCACCCTTCAAGCTGGCGGTCGGTGTCGCGACCGATCTACATGTCGCGACTTTAACTTAAGTTCGACTTCATCAGGTCGAACCTCATGCTTAAAGGTGTTTTCTATGGTCGACCTCTTATCTTGAATCCGCGACATCAAGCGTTGCCGCGACACCGAGAATCTTTGTCGCTGACGTCATTCTTCTAGCTCACGATTACCCTTGGTGCGTCTGGTACCCCTACTTGTCGTGACCTGCATCAAATTCCTTTAATTTTCTTGGTGTCACGACCTCGAGTAGGCTTTGTATAAACAGCGCATCGATGACTCGACCGGTTCTTCTCATTTTACGCTCACGCCCATTCATTGATTTTCCTCCACTTATTCTTGTATTTTCTACTTTCTTTCTTTCTTCCTGCTAATAACAATTTGGTGAGTTTCTTCATATTTCTGTATATTATTTGTTCATTTCTAGATGAAAATCAAACAGAAAAATGGACTAAAAATAGATGACTTTTAAGCTCATCACATACATACTGTTTTGATCAGATGGTTGGTTGCATTCAAACATGATTTTCGGTTTCATATAAAACAAGTTATCATTTCATGTGAATTTTGTCAACATTTTAACTATTTGAAAGTTTTACTGTGTTCGTGGATGAGTCAGTGGTGTTTGGATATTTTGAATTTTTGTGGATTGGAGTTGTAAACTACCTTGAAAAACTATGTGTAAAAGAAAAAGAGGGTGGATCTTGAGATTTTGTGGGGCCGAGCTCACGATGCGGTATTGTTGGAAGGTACATGTGAGAATGGGAGCGGTTTATTGGTTGCCCGCGTTGCGTGAGGTCGGTTTGACCGACGTTTATTGTAGTTGCCACGTTGCCGTGGTCGGTTTGACCCAAACGGTTTGTGGGTGCCACATTGCCGTGAGTCGGTTTGGTCAGACGGTTTGATATTTTGGGTTTGCCACGCGGTGACGTGGTCGGTTTACTGACGGTTTAGGATAAAGAGTACGTAGTGCGGTACTAGCGTTGGTTTATGTGGTATGGACGTTGTTGATTTCTAAATGTGGTATAGCTATTTTTAATACTCATGGTTTGGTGCATTTCATGGTTATTTTATCCTTGATGACTATACATGTTTTGTGCTTGGCTTTATGTTGTGTACGGTTCGGATATGTTTTCTTAACATTGGGACTGACTAAATTGTTGAGCATGATGCATATGTTGGACTTAAGAGGTAAAGTTGGGTTTTATGAAATGTTTCTAAACGGGAACTTCTGAGGTGAGCAGAGAAGGTTTGAGAGAGAACCATTGAAATATAAAAATATTTTCCTTATAAATATACCTCCATGAGATTTATTATCTCATTATTGTTTCATCGTTACTAGGTCGGACAGATTATTAGGAGCCTATTCGTGAATTGGCGTCGCTCTCTCGCCCACGAATTTGTCGTACTCTGTCGCATTTATCTATTCTAAGTTTGTTGTATTGGACTTATTCATTCTACTTGTACCCCTAAATCCCGCAATCTCTTAGAGGCGCTCACGATATTCGTATGGAACTTTTCTGAGACCTCATTTATAATTGTTCTCGAATTTTTATATATATTTATATAATTGGGTATTAAATTAATACATGGTGTTACTCCTTCCTTAAGGTGGGGTTCACGTATCTTCCTAGGGATTATCTGAGTGGGACTTCACTAGGCGGAGACCAGGAAATCAGGAGGAGTATCGAGATAGATCTGTCGACAGTATCGAGCTACAGATTTCCTAAATTCCTTGGGGTTGTACATTGTTGTCTTGACTCGTAAAATATTTTGTATACCTTCTAACCTTATCTTAAATTGATTAGTTCTTCTTCACGATGGCACTTAGAGGTTGTGTATAAACTACGAGACGGTTAGAATAAGGTAGCCATTCGTAACCAATATCGCGCACCGGATTGATGACCTATTTGATCGGCGAGGGTGCAGAGTATTCTTGAAGTGACTTGAGGTCAGGGTTCCATTAGTTAGGGATTAGGGAATCGGACATTCCCAAAGACGGCATTCAAGACGAGATATGGGCGTTATGAGTTTCTAGTGATGTCTTTCGGACTCACCAATGCCCAGCAGCTTTCATGGATTTAATGAACCGGGTCTTCCGTCCATACGCCGTCGAGTGTCATTGTCTTCATCGGCGATATCTTGGTGAACTTCGAAGCGAGTTGGAACATGAGAGACATTTAGGTTTGGTGTTTGCGAGACTTTAAAGGCAATACAGTTGTATGCCAAGTTCGACATATGAAATTTTCGGTTGGGTCAGTGGGGTTTCTTGGACATGGAGTTTACTGGCGATGGCATTTAGGTGGATCCTCGAGAAAGTAGAGCGATGGCAAATTGGGGGCAACTTGACTACGGTGTGAGAGGTGCGGGTTCCTAGCGGGGTATTCTGAAGTAGGTTCATAGAAGGAGTTCTCAAAATAACATGACCACTTCATTGTTTGACTAGGAAGGAGATTGAGCCAAAAGGTAAGGTTGTTGGTTTGATTCTTGTAAAATGGTTCTTTTTCCTAGGGTTTGGCTGGAAATTTCTCTAACCTAGATTTGAAGGATATGGGAGGTAAAACCCTAATCCTTGGTTATTTGTGTAAGGATTTGAGGGGATTTTGTATAGAGGGATATGATTCATGGATTACTCTCTTTTAGAAGTTAGGATTTCATCCTAACCTTAGATTGGTTGAGTGATGAGTTGGTAGAACCCTAGATTCTTGTTTAAGATGTGTTTTGGAAGATGTTTCAGGTTGAATAGAGTGGCTTTGATGTGTGTTTGAGTATTGGGATTGATTTGGTTGAAACTTATGGAAAAGTGGGGAAAATCATAAATTCGGCATTTTGTGGTGGATTTTTAAGTATGCAGTGTTAGTATTTTGGCCATAACTTGATCATTTCTGCTCCGAATTGAGTGATTCCACTTGAAAGGAACTCTTAGCACTTTATCTTCAAATGAGTAATATGGAGATAGGAATGTCTGAGTGTTTGAGCGTTGGGTGCGTTGTTTGTGTAACCCCAATAATGAGTGTTAAATGTTGATCCTAGTAAGTGTAGAGAGAGTGTGCCCAGGGGATCAAGGTTTATGTTGGAAGGTATAAGAATATCGTGAGTCGAGTGGTGATAAGTAATAGACCGCCAGGTAATTTTACATGACAGTTGTGAGAGGCTAAGGAATCTTATGACTTGTTATTTGCAGATCCTTGGAGTAGTCTCGGGTTTTGACTTCCTTGGGAGACTTGCGGATTTTTGAATCCAAGGAAGGTAGGGGATCTTATAACCTTCTCCTGCGTGTACTGTGGTTTGATGTTGTGGGAATTTTGTAAATTCCGTTAGCTGGTAGTGTGATTTTACAGTGATATATAATGCGTATTTTTATATATATGGAAATCTTTGAATTAATTAGTGCACATGATGTTTTAAATATCCATGTGGTTGAATGCTTAGTGAAATTGTTTTAAAACGACATGGGTATGAGGAATGTGAAGTCAGGATTGATGTAATGGACACAGGACGATGACTAGTCCTTGGGCTGTAATCCCAGAAAGGTCATAGATATATGGGATGTGGGCATATCCTTGGGTGGTAAGTCCAGCAATTTTATCGTGTCGGGATGATTGGCTAGTCCGCAGTTTAGCTCGAAGAATCAGCGTGAGGGGTTGAGATGGTGGTAGTATTGCATTTATGTGTTTCCATCATCAACCTAATATGTGAAATGCTCGTGTTTTGAGATATCTTGGATTATGTATAATTGAAATGTTTATGAGCATGGCTTGTTGGGGATTCACCTCTTGAGTTTGATTGAACTCATCCCCATTATTTCCCTCCGCTGTCGTTGTAGGTGCGAGACCCGGTGTGTGACATGAAAGTTGGACTGTAGGGTTTTGAGGATAGAAAAGATTGTATGCCAACCTTAGCTTGTTGGTGGTTGAGCATACGTTTTGATGAATATTTAAGTGTTATGTGGATATTCTAAAGGATCTTGAGTTTGAGGTCGAGGATCGAGTATTCTTAAAACTCTCTCCTTGGAAGGGGGTGGTACGCTTTGGGAAGCGAGGAAAGCTAAATCCTCGCTACATCGGACCTTTTGAGATTGTTGAGAGGATAGGTCCAGTGGCCTATAGATTTGACTTTCCGGAGGAGTTTTCTTGAGTCATGTGTTCCACATCTCCGTACTGCATAAGTATATTCGATTCCTCATGTGTTGGAGACACGGAGAGATTGAATTTGAGGATGAAGCTTATCCTATGAGGAAGCGACTAGTGCTGGTCTGGTTAGGGAAGAGAAGGAGTTTCACAACAAGACCATATCCTTGGTGAAAGTATTGGAGAAACCACCTAGTCGAGGCGACTTGAGGTGAGGGAGACGGATGCGAACCGATATCCTCGTCTCTTCCATAACACGAGTCTGAATTTCGTGGGCCAGAATTTCTTTAAGGGAGTAGATTGTAATGACCCGCACCAAATGTCTGGTTTGACCAAGTTTGACGAAGTTTGACCAAGTTGACCAAGTTTGACTTTTTTTGAGGAGGAATAGTTTTAGGTTAGCTAAGACGGCCGTGAGCACCTCGTCGTCTGAGTTCATAGACGGGCGGAACGTCACGTCGACTACGGATAAAGAGATTACGGCCATTAGAAGTTCAATAGTAGCACTTTATCGGTGTCAAGTTAAGCCGGGATTTTTACGGCGACCCTAGACCCTATAAACATAGCTTGTGATACGAATGAAAACCACAGCCTAAAACAACACTTGAGCTCCCGAAACCTAAGAGAAAACTCTGGCAGAACACCTTTTTGGTAGTGATATGCTCGTAGCGCCGTGAAATCGGACGGACAGGCACCTGGTAGGAGTTCTGCTGGCTCCTACCGGACCACAGTGCGCCGCCGGACGATGCCGACCGTAAAATTTTATTGACAGCCGTAGGATCTTGTAGGGATACGGCCGGAGCAGACCCAGGCGGCACGCCATAGATTTTCACGAGTTTTGTGATTTTCGGCCACCTCGGGCCACCCAGCTCCTTTCCTGCATTTTGGACTTCTGAACTCATCTCGTGGTCCCTTTTTGCATATTCCTCAACGGGACACAACGAAAACAAATCGGCGAGAAGGTTAGATCAAATTTTTGGCCACCACAGCGACTATTGGACCAAGGTAATGGTACCAATGAGTTCCTGGTCTCTTGGGCTTTCCATTGATATGTGGTTTGTAAATTTTGGACATCGTTTGGTTAGGTTTCCATTTTTAGGTTGTTTCGGGTAATTACAAGAAGTCGGGACTGAAATAGAGTAGATTGGTCAAATTGTAAAATTGAAGTTGTATTAGTGAGAGTGGATGTTTTAGGAATTATTGGACGTTTGATTTCGAAATTAGCTCAGGGTGAAAAACCCCAATTTTAGGTATCGGGCACATGGGGCACCTTTGTGTAGTGGACTGTGAGTCGATTTATGGATGGTTTCTTAGTTCACAACGATTATTCTAAGGCCTTGAGGGCATCTAGGTTGTTAGTTTAGGTTATTAGAGCCTAAACAGAGTTTTATCTGTATTACAGGCACTCACGTGTGGGAGACGATCTGCGAGGGCGGGAGCGCGTCTATAGTCGAGTGAGTGGTTTTATATGCTTAAATGATTTGGGATATTGTCCGATATATCTATTATGATTTAATACTTTACATACATCTTTGTTTTGATCAGATGGTTGGTTGCATTCAAACATGATTTTCGGTTTCATATAAAACAAGTTATCATTTCATGTGAATTTTAGCCGACATTTAACTATTTGAGAGTTTTCTTGTGTTCGTGGATGAGTCGATTGGTGTTTGGATATTTTGGGTACATGGATTGAGGTTGTAAACTACCTTGAAAAACTATTGTAAAAAGAAAAAGGGTGGATCTTGAGATTTTGTGGGTAGACTACGATACGGTATTGTTGGAAGATTGTTACATGTGAGAATGGGAACGGTTTATTAGTTGCCACGTTGCCTTGAGGTCGGTTTGACCTCGACGGTTTATTAGTTGCCACGTTTCCGTGAGGTCGGTTTGACCCCGACGGTTTATTAGTTGCCACATTGCCGTGAGGTCGGTTTGATTTCGACGGTTTGGTGATACGGGTTTGCCACGTGGCGTAGTCGGTTTGATTCCGGCCGGTTTTGGTAATGCGGGTTTTGCCACGGTGGCGTGGTCGGTTTGTGACGGTTTGGTGTCTGGGTTTGCCCGCGGTGGCGTGGTCGGTTTGACGACGGTTTGGTATTTTGGGTTTGCCACGGTAACGTGAGGTCGGTTTGACCCGACGGTTTGATATTTTGGGTTTGCCACGGTGACGTAAGGTCGGTTTACCCGACGGTTTAGGATGAGTACATGGTACGGTACAACGTTGGTTTATGTGGTATGGGCGTTGTTGATTTTCTAAATGTGGTATAACTATTTTAATACTCATGGTTTTGGTGCATTTCATGGTTATTTTTATCACTTGATGACTATACATGTTTTGTGCTTGGCTTTATGTTGTGTACAGTTCAGATTATGTTTTCTTAACATTGGGACGGCTAAATTGTTGAGCATGATCTGCATATGTTGGACTTGGGGTAAAAGTTGGGTTTTATGAAATGTTTCTAAACGGGGAACTTTACAAAGAGTGAACGGAAGGTTTTGAGAGGAGAACCATTGAAATATAAAAATGTTATTTTTCATTATAAACTATGCCGCTCAGTGAGATTTATTATCTCACATTATTGTTTAAATCTGTTTCTAGGTCAGAGACGGAGTTCGTAGGGCTATTCGCATGATTGGCATGTCTCTCATACAATTTGTCGTACTCTATCGCATTTATCTATTCTGAGTTTGTTGTATTAGACATTCGTTCCCCAATTATGCACTAAATGCTTGATACTCTTAGAGCAGCTACGATATTCGTATGGAACTTTACGAGACCTCATTTATAATTGTTGCGGGTTTTATATATATTTATGTATAATTGGGTATTAAATTAATACATGGTGTTACTCCTTCCTTAAGGTGGGGTTCAGAGTATCTTCCTAGGGATTATACGGTGGGACTTATTTAGGCGGGATACGGGAAATCCGGGGAGAATTATCGGGTCGGGTCTGTCGGTCGTGCCTTCTCCTGTCAATGGTAACTGACCACAAAATCCATGGTGATTCGGTCCCATTTCCACTCAGGTATTCTAATAGGGTGCAATAATCCGGAAGGAACTTGATGCTCTGCCTTTACTCTTTGACACACAGAACACTTGGTTACAAATTCTGATACATCTCTTTTCATCACGGTTAGAATGACATTTTAAATCTCGATATCTTTGTGCTACGGGATGGATAGAAAAAGATCCACTATGTGCCTCTTTCGAGTATGGATTTCCCTCAATTCATTACAATCGGATACACAACCGATCCTTATATCTGAAAACTCCATTTAGTTCCTTTGTGAACTTCGGTTTTCTTTACCATTTCAATCGATTTATCGTGTTTCAATTTTCTCATCTTTCTTTTATTGCCTCTAGCACTTTCGATTCGCCTTTCGCTTCGGTCTTGCTATCAACTCTGCCACTACAGTACCATCGTCATATAATGACAAATGGGCATTCAACGCTCGAAGCGTTCGTATTGACTTTCTACTCAAAGCGTCGGCCACTACATTGGCCTTTCCCGGGTGATAATCAATCACGCAGTCATAATCTTTTATCGGTTCCATTATATAGTTGTCTCAGTTAAGCTGCGTGAGGGCAAATACTTAAGACTCTTATGATCGATGTAGATGAAACACTTCTCTCCATACAAATAATGTCTCCCGAATTTTCAGGCGCCGTCTGATTGCGGCTAATTCAAATCATGCGTGGGGTAGTTCCTTTCATGCGAAGCTAAGCTTGTCTTGAAGCATAGGCTACCACTTTACCCTCTGCATTAGGACACATCCAAGTCCATTGCTTGACAGCATCATTAAAATCACATATTCTCTACCACCGGTCGGTTGAGTAGAGCAGGGGCCTCGGTTAAGAACTCAACTTATCAAAACTTCTTTGACATTTTTCCTCCATTCATACTTTACATTTTTGGAGCAATCTTGTCGCCGGTCTTGCGGTCATAGAAAATCCCATAACGAATCTTACGCCAGTATCCTATAGATCCTAGAAACTACGCATACGTAACATTTCTAGGTAGCTCCATTCAACAACCACTTCTATTTTCTTTGGATCTACTCGGATTCCTTAACTCCGATACTATATGCCCCGAAGGACACTTCATTCTTCAAAACTCACACTATATCGGAGTTTGCATATAAAAACTAACTCTTTTCTCAAGTCTCTCTTACTACTCTAAGGTGTGTGTCATGACTTTTCGTGATCTTTTGAATACACAAGAATGTCGTCTATGAACACTACGACAAACTGATCCACATACGGTCGGAAAACACAATTCATTAGGTCCATGAAAGCCGCTGGAGCATTTGTCAATCCAAATGGCATTACAAGGAACTCATAATGTCCATATCGCGTCCTAAACGCCGTCTTATGCACATCGACATCTTTAATTCTCAACTGATGATACCCAGATCGCAAGTCAATTTTCGAAAAGATACTTGCACCTTTTAATTGGTCAAACAAATCATCAATTCTGGGTAACGGATACTTATTCTTTACTGTTAACTTGTTCAATTGTCTATAATCAATACATAGCGATGTTTATCTTTCTTTTTTAACAAAAGAAAGCACGAGAGCTCCCATGGTGATACACTTGGTCTAATAAACCCCTTTTCTAGTAGTTTTGCAATTGCAATTTCCAATTCCTTTAGCTCTAGTGGAGCCATTACGTACGATTGTAATGGATGCGGTGTGGCGTGCAGTGCAGCGTCGATAACAAACTCGATCTCCACATGTGTGGGGGCAATCCTGGTAACTCTTCCGAAAACACGTCCGGAAAGTCGCTAACAGTAGGGATATCGGATACACTAGGCCTTGCCTTTACCGTATCAATCACATAAGCCAAGTAGGCTTCACATCCTTTTCGCACCATTGTTTCCAAACGGTGGCGTAGGATATCACGTGATGGGTGATTTGACCTCTCAGATGAGTTACTTCATCTTCATTCGGTGTTCTTAAGGTTACTCTTTTCATTCTACAATTGACTATTGCTTGATGTGGGACAACGTTCACATCCCAATATCACATCAAACTCCACTGAATGATAACTCAATCAAATCTCCTAAGATTCATACTCGTATTTTGATGGGACAATCTCTATACACTATGTTCCACCAATAACATATGTGACGGGTTCATCACTACGATGTCATACTCGGTTTCACTCCTCGGTAATTTATCCATGTTAGGTATGTCGAGTTGCAAATATGAGTGGGTTATTGAGGTCCAATCAATGCATGCGATATTATCAAAAGATTTGAAAGTGCAAATTTATCACGTACGGGCGTCGGTATCTTCCCTTTGCTTTCATTGCATATGCTAGTTGGAGCACGACCATCTGCCTACCAGCGTTTATGTCCTTGTCTCGGAACCTTTCGGTGATGCAACACTCTTGTTGCCTTTTTGTACCACTAAAGTTGTACCCCCGGTCTGAGGTGCTGTAAATGAACGAGCTCTAGAACAATTGGAGGTCCTGCGTAGTCGACCAGACGGCGACCTGAGCGGCAATGACCTGGCTGGGCGAGGCTGATATAACACCTCGGTCGCCCCATCTAATATACTCCTCGAGGCATATGAATGTATTCTTGACTCGATGGGCTTTCCATAGAGTCGAGAACACCGTCGGAGTTCGAACGGAGATATGACCTTCGAGTTTGAGTCGTGCGTAGTCAACCCGGACTTCGTGACTGACCTTGTGACGACACAGGGCCCGAGCTTGATATAACACTTGGTCGACATCTAATATACTCCTCGAGCATATGAATGTATTCTTGACTAAATGGGCTTTCCGTAGAGTCGAGAACTTTGAATCACGGATTCGAGCGAAGGAGATATGACATCCGAAGTTGGAGGTCGTGCGTAGTCAACCCCGGGCGGTGACTGGTATGGTGACTGGCCCGGCGAGCTGACCTGACCTGGACGAGCTCGATATAACACCTCGGTTTGACATCTAATATACTCCTCAGGCATATTAATGTATTCTTGACTCAATGGGCTTTCCATAGAGTCCAAGAACACCATCGGAGTTGAGCGGAAGGAGATGTGACCTTCGAGAAGTTGGAGGTCGTGCGTAGTCAACAGACGGCGACTGAGCGACGAGTCTGGCGGCGCCTGTTGCGTGAGATGCGCTGACTGGCTGCGTAAGTCTGGCGGCGCCTGCTGGCGGCCTCTATTGCATGACCTCGCGTTTGGTATTCGGAGTAAAAAAGACCTTAACTTGGTCTACGAGGGTCCAATTGAGAAATTGAAAGCTTCAACATCAAGTTCATTGATGAGGCTACAATTTTCTAGAAGGACTCACTACCACATTTCTTTCACTTCATACCCAAAAATCAGCTCTAAGGTCTGGCTAATGCACACTACTACAATGTAGTAGCTTCCCATGGTTTAAAATACAACCAAACACTCCCCTAAGGCAAGATAGTATTCGTGCGTACTAGTAGTTTTGGTTAGGATTGATTTTCAGAGATTAATATGATTTCCAAATTCGACAAGATATATATAGATGGATTCTTGACTCAATGGGCTTTCCATAGGTCGAGAATACCGAATCGGAAGTTAGGACAAAGGTTATGACCTCCGGTTGGAGGTCATGCGTAGTCAAATCCTGACGAGCTGACGAGCTGACCTGACCTGGACGAGCTTTCGATATAACACCTCGATTACAACATCTAACTCTCCTCAGGCATATAGATGTATTCTTGACTCAATGGGCTTTCCGCAGAGTCCAAAAACTTCAAATCGGAGTTCGAGCAGAGGGAGATATGACCTTAGAAGTTGGAGGTCGTGCGTAGTCAGCTTGAGACGGGCTGACTGAGCCGACGAGAGTCTGTGACCTGTGCCGCGAGGTGTGACCTCTGGCATGGTCTGCTGACCTCTGCTACATGAGATCTGCTCACCTCTACTGCATGACCTCTGTTGCATGACCTCTATTGCATGACCTCTGCTGCATGACCTCTCGCCCGTTTGACTGTTCAGAGTAAAAAGACCATAACTTGGTCTACAGGGGTTCGAATTGAGAAATTCAAAAGCCTAACATCAAGCTCATTGATGAGGCTACAATTTTCTAGAAGGACTCACTACCACATTTCTTCCTTCATACCCAGTCAGCTCCCTAAGGTCTGGCTAATGCACACTACTACAATGGTAGCTTCCATAGTTTAAATACAACCAAACACTCCTAAGGCAAGATAACCACCAACAACCCTTAGGGTAGAAAATGACCCAAGTAGGAAGACTTACCTCTTGGATTTTGTCAGAAACTCCTCGATTCCAGTGCTCTGCTTTGCAGCTCTTCAATAAGTGATGAGGACTTTCCCTCTTGTCGCAGAAACCTGGTCCGATCGTCGGAAAATCTAGAGAGAAGGTAGAGCCTCTCTCTCTAACTCTCCCTTTTCCCTGTTTTTCCTTTTCTTATGGATCACTCTTAATCGTACTTTAAAAAGGAGGAAGCTTCCTCCCTCTTTCCTACATGCCACATGCCCATTCCTTGATTTTTTTCTTTATTTCTTTTTGTATTTGGGATCCCTCTATTTCTACAGTATTCTTCATTTTAAGTCTCATATTATTTTCCTTTCACTCATTTATTTCCTAATTTCACTTAGACATATAAACTGCACAATTATTATGGAATTATTTAATTCCATATTTTCTCCTTTTCCTTGGGTTTATTTACGGATTCAATAATCAATTAATCCATATTCATCTAACAATTCCCAGAAAAATACCCAAGTTAGCCCAATTATACCCGGAATATATAATAAATTTTATTATAAAATTCTAGGGTATTTTTGGGGCGTTACATTAGGTGTGGAAGCATAGATCATTTTATAGAGAATTGTCCCAGAGAATCAGGGGATAGTAGAAGTATGCAAGGAAGTGGCAGAAGGAGATCTGTTGCACCACCTTCAACTCGGGATCGAGGTAGGGGTCGAGGTGGCCTGTTTCAGCATAGAGGACGTGGAGGTATAGTGTCAGAGACTGTGGACCATCCTACGCCTACAGCTCCAGCCCGAGCTTATGCTATGAGAGCTCGTGAAGATCAGGATGCACCAGGGGTAATTGCACGTAATTTCACCCTTTACAATACATAAATACATGCTTTGATAGATCCTGACTCTACACATTCTTATATATACATTGAACAATTGAGTGATAAATTGCCATTAGTAAAGCCTTTGGCATATGACATACTTGTTACTAGTCCCCTGGGGCATAGTGTTAGAGTCAACCGAGTGTTTAAGAATTGTCCCTTAACAGTTCATGATAGAGAGTTCTTGGTGGACCTAATTGCTTTACCCTTCATTGAATTTGATTTGATTTTAGGAATGGACTGGTTATCCAAACATTGGGCTATAGTTGATTGTGATAAGAAAACAGTATTGCTTTAATGTTCCAACATGTCAAGGTAACGATTACATGGTATCGATCACGAGTCGTGTCAAATCGTAATTTCGACTATCTGACTGGGCGTTTTCTTAGAAAGGTTTGTGAAGCCTTTTGGCTTTGGTACTAGACTAAAGAGACCGATGAATTTAGAAAAGATTCCGTGGTGAAGTCTGATGTGTTCCCGAGAATTACGGAATACCACACGAAAGAAGTGATATGTCTATTAAAGTGGTACATGGAACGACTCCAATTATTAGGGCACCCTACCGTATGGCTCCAACTGAACTAAAAGAGTTGAAGACTCAACTACATGAGCTATTGGACAAGGGTTTCATCCGACCTAGTGTATCACCTTGGGCTACACAGGTTTTATTTGTTAAAAAGAAAGATGGCACTCTTCAGATGTGCATTGATTATCGGCAAATAAATAAAGTAACAGTGAAAAATAAAAATTTGTTGCTGAGAATAGAAGATCTATTTGATCAGTTGAAAGGTGCAAGCATCTTTCAAAAATGGACTTACGATCGGGTTATTATCAACTCCGGGTGAAAGATGTTGATGTCCCGAAAATAGCCTTTAGAACCCGTTATGGTCATTATGAGTTTCTAGTAATGCCATTTGGGTTGACTAAAGCACTGGTTGCATTTATGGATTTGATGAATAGGGTTTTTCACCCTCATTTGGATCAGTTTGTAGTGGTATTCATTGATGACCTCTTGGTGTATTCTAAAGATGCACAGGAACATGAACAACATTTGAGACTAGTATTACAAATTCTGAGAGAGAAATAGTTGTTTGCAAAGTTAAGTATATGTGATTTTTGGCTTAAGGAGGTGTCATTCCTAGGCCATATTGTATATGCATAGGGTATAAGAGTTGACCCTGCAAAGATTGAAACAGTTGTAAGTTGGAAACCGCCTCGAAATGTAACTGGGGTGAGAAGTTTCTTAGGTTTAGCAGGATACTATCGACAGTTTGTAAAGGAATTTTCTATCATAGCATCTTCTCTTACAAAGTTGCTTCGAAAATGGGTAAAGTTCGAGTGGGATGACAAGTGTCAATCAAGTTTTGAACAGTTAAAGAAAATACTTGTAACACCCCGAAATATACCCTAGCAGTTTTCGGACTTGTTTAGGGTATATTAAAAGTTAAATAGGAATTTTCGGAAATAAATTGAGAAACCCGAAAAGTTTACAAGATACAAAGGGCAATCTTGTAATTGGCAAAGGATATGAAAGTCATAAAAGAGGAAAGATGAGGGTTAAACTAAGAATATGCATAAGTTGAATTTCAAAAAAAAGGAAGAATCCAAGGACTAAAGCAATTAATGAAACTAACCGAAAAAATGGGTTTTTTGAGGGCCAAACGGGCCCTAAGGATATTTTGGTTAAAGACCAAAAATTGGTCTCATTTGGAGGATAAGCGAGTGAGAAGGGAAAGAAAGAGAGAGAAGAGGAAGAGGAAGAAGGAGAAGAAGAAGAGGAGGAAGTCAAGCAAAAGGTATGGAACTACTAACCTTGAGTATGGAACTTTGGATTTGTGTATGGATCTTTGGTTTTGTATGGTTATTATCTTGTCCAAAACCTAGGGTTTGTTAGGATGAAATCCTAACCAAAAAGTATTGAAATTAGGGTTGTTAAAACTTCACAAGTAGCGCAAGATAGTTGTAGAGTCTCTTAAGTTGGATTCATAGTTAATTGTAAGTAAATGAGTTAGGGTTTGAGTAAGCCCTAATTAATATTCATGTTTTGTTGAGGATGGGTCGCAACCCATATTAGAAGGGTTTGGAAGGAATTCATGAAAGAATTTTGAAGAAACATATGAAATTGAAAGATGGAATTGAACGAAAGGAGATTCTGAGGTGAATTAGAAGTGTTTTTGATGTGTGTTTGAAGAGTAGAGTTGATTGGGTATCAAAATATGGAAATATGGAACAAAAATACACATTTTGGGCACTTTTCGGAGACTTGTACCGGTACAATTTGAACTTGTACCGGTACAACTTGTGTTCTGGTCGTTTTTGGCCAACTTGTACCGGTACAAGTTAGACATGTACCGGTACAACTGTCTGCTTTCGGTTTCGACCAGTTTTTCGTATTTTGGCCATAACACTCGAATTCTTATCGATTTGAGTGATTCAAGTGGCTACGTAAAATAGACTTCAAGGAGAACAAAAAATTAAAAGAATAGGCATCGCCAAATTCTGATCCTAAGTGGCCTAAAAATTCACTCAAAGTGGGGCCATATGCAAGCCAAATTCTGGTTCCAGCTTTGAACATAGAGTAGTCCGGGTTGTTTCGGACGTAACTTGAGTTTCGGTGCTCCGAATTGGGTGATTCCAGTTGGAATAGAACCCTTAGCACCTTATCTTTAAAATAATACAATGACCTAGAGTCAAACATGAAGTTAGGATCCAGGAAAAATTAGTAATACGAACTGTTCTAGTGTAATCCGGGGTAAACCAGGCTAGTTTAGCATGAAAATGCCATAACTTTAGTTTGGATGATCCGATTGGATTGATTCCACTTCCTAAGTAAAGTAGATACCTAGAGGAATAAGAATACATGAATGAGGTGTGATTCCACATACATCATACTTCACAAGAATATGAAGTGCCATATGTAATAGGCATGAAACATGAAAATGATTATGGAAAATGAAAATGAAAATGAAAATGAAAATGAAAATGAAAATGAATTGAAACATGATTGTGAACATGCGAGGCAATATGTCATGAACACATAATGTGGTTAAGTGATATATTATTATTATCACATATAACCAGAAAATGATAACAATGACATTATCACATTAAATGAATTTATGAATGAATATACATGAATGAATATGTGAATGAGTGTATGAATAGTATACGTGAATAAGTATACGTAAATGAATTTATGAATGAGTATACATGAATGAATACGTGAATGAGTGTATGAATGAGTATACGTGAATAAGTATACGTAAATGAATTTATGAATGAGTATACATGAATGAGTATACATGAATGAATACGTGAATGAGTGTATGAATGAGTATACGTGAATGAGCATAAGGACGAGTATATATAAATGTTCACATGAATGAGTATGTGATTGAGTATATCTTTGAAAAGATAATACGAAAATGAATATGAAATCGAAATGTGATATTCGAAAAAATGAATGAACGTGAATAATAATAGAGACGAGATTCATTAATCACATCATGAATGTGAATCACGAGTGAATATGAAATTCGAAATGTGATATTCTGGCGAATGAATGTGATTAATAATAAAGACGGGATTTATTAAACGGAATCCGTCGTAAATGTGAAGTGAATGATATGAAGAATGAATCGCTACGGCCAGGATCGTAAGCGACATCGTCCACGAGAGCACCGAAATTATCCGATGTCAGCGGCGGGATGCACCGATCGGCATCCGTCGTGATGGCGTATGGCATTGAAAATGTCAGCAAGCGGGATTCCGCCAGCTGGATCGAATCATGATGGCGTATGACATTTAATTGATACGCGTGTGGGATGCAAAGCGACATCGGCATGATGGGAGACCGGAATAATTGATACCACGTAAGGGATGCACCAAGCGGCATCCGGCATGATGGGAGAGCGAATAATTGATACCACGTGCGGGATGCATAAGCGGCATCGGCATGATGGGGAAGGCTGAATAAGTAATACCACAGCATCCGAGGTGCACCAAGCGATCCGTCATGATGGGAGACCGAATTGTAAAAATGTGTAGGCACATTACGAATGATATAAGGGTGGGATTCATTAAGCGGAATCCGTCCCGAAATGTGAATTAATTGGTAAGTGAAATATATGATAGCGAGTGTAAATGGGATTTTTATGTATGCTTAAATCTGTAGATTGAATTGTGAATTGGATTGTGCATTGAAAATGCATGTTTGTGATATTATAAATGATGTGTAAAAAATAAAGCATGCAAAATTAATAGCATGAGTTTATGTGGATAAAATGGCATTATTTAGTAAATGCATGTTATTAAGTGTGAATGTTATAGGTCTTTTAGTTTGTAAATGGTCATGGGATTGCCAGAAAAGTGCTTTTGATTAATTAAAAGGTCTTAAATAAGATAACATAAACAAATGTTTTGGAAGATAGTGAAAATGTCGAGATGTAGGGCTCGACTGGATCATGACCGGTCAAGTCGAGGATTCGGGTCGCGAGCACTTTGAAAGAAAATTTAATAAGGCGAAATAAATGTTTTTTTTTTGATTGAAAGCGGTCGGAATTAAACCGAATCGACTTGGATCCATAATCGGGTCAAGTAGAGTTCGGGTCGACACTTTTGAAAATGAAAATTAATAAAACGAAAACAAAAGGATTAACCGGGCATCCCGGATCATGAAATGTAATTGAGGAGTTGATTAATGGCTTAGTAGAGATAATGATAAGAGTCTAATATGTATTGGTATTAGTTTGATTTATTTCTGTATGAATCCTAATATAACTTGATCACATTACGAGATTGCCATTGTATCGCGTATAAGTTACTTCGAATATGATTTGATCGACATACATGTAGTAGATATGAGTTACAACTGTAAAAGACGCTGACACGGGGGAAGTAATATGAACAAGATGATGATAAAATTTGAACGAATAAAATCTATGTATAATGAGATGAGTTAGAAGTCACATAAGAATAGACTTCGTTATATGCATAAGTAATAGCAAATGTAAAAAGATAGTGACGGCAATATTGTTATTGGTCGTTACTGTCTATATGTTCACACTAAGCGTAAAGCTTAGCACGGGTGTTAAATCCTTGTAGATACTGAAGAGGAGATAAAGAGGACAGGACATTCCACACCCGGTACATGCAGACCCCGTCTCGAGACAGTGCTCACCGGCCTTGTTCCTTGATCTACGATGTTGTATTAGATATGTATATGTATGTGTATTTGTATAGAATGGGACTTAGTATATGTGTATAAATTTTAATATATACCACTCCGGTGGTAGTTCATTTGTAAATGTAAATGATTGTTGGTTATTACAAAAATTGTTTATATACCACAGATATAAGTTCAGCTACGAAAAAAATGAGAGTCTTTAGTATATGGTTTCGCACCGGCGGGTTCGGATCTGCGATCCCGGGTCGGACCCGGGATCGAGTGTGACAATGCGGAATTAAGGCTGCCGGTGTTGACTCAGCTTACTTCGGGTAGAGAATATGACATGTGTAGTGATGCTTCAAAATTTGGTTTAGGATGTGTATTGATGCAAGATGGAAAAGTGGTGGCATATGCCTCCAGACAGTTAAAACCACATGAGTAGAACTATCCCACACATGATTTAGAGTTGGTAGTGGTAGTGTTCTCTTTGAAAGTATGGCAACATTATTTATATGGTGAAAAATGTAGAAACTTTATAGATCACAAGAGTCTCAAGTACCTGCTGACTCAAAAAGAGTTGAATTTGAGGTAGAGGAGGTGGTTAGAGTTGTTTAAAGATTATGACTACATAATATACTACCACCCTGGCAAAGCTAATTTGGTAGCAAATGCTTTAAGCAGGAAGACAGTGGCAGCGTTGTCACTTCAACACAGTGATTGGAGACTAGCAGAAGATGGAGCTTTATTAGCTCAGTGAAAAGCATAACCTGTTGTTAAACAAATGATTATAGATGCTTAGAAAAAGGATGAAGAGTTGAAGAAAAAGGTACAATTGGTAAGAGATAATGACAAGACTGATTTTTCAATAAGAGAAGATGGAAGTTTATATTTTAGAATGGGTATGTGCCGGATAATGATCTAAAGAAAGAGTTGTTACATGAAGCTCATAACTCAGTGTTTACCATGCATCTTGGAGGTAACAAGATGTACTAGGATTTGAAATAGTACTATTGGTGGAGATGAATGAAAAGAGATGTGCTAGAGTACGTATGTGTCTAAGTGTTTGACATGACAGCAAGTCAAAGCTGAACACCAGGTGCCATCAAGTTTGTTGAATCCCATTCCACTTCCATAATGGAAATGAGATAATATAGCTATGAATTTTGTGTCTGGTCTTCCTCTCACGCAAAATAAGCATGATTAAGTATGAGTGATAATTGATAGACTCACAAAGTCGACCCATTTTATACCAGTCAGGATTGACTATTCTATGGATCGTTAAGCTGAGCTATATGTGGATGAGATTGTCAAATTGCATGGTGTTCCATTGTCTATTGTAGCATGTCATCACAGAGACCCAGATTTCGTCTAGATTTGGAAGGAATTACGGTCGACCTTGGAGTGCGGTTGAATTTCGATACAACATTCCATCATGAGACGGATAGGCGTCAGAGAGGTTGATTCAAGTGCTGAAGATATTCTTCGAGGATGTGTAATGGAATTTACGGGAGCTGAAATCGTATGTTTCATTAATGGAATTTGCCTATAACAATAGTTATCAAGCAAGCATTGGCATGACACCATATGAAGCTTTGTATGGCCGGAGATGTAGAACTCCAGTATGTTGGATAGAATTAAATGAGCATAAGGTGATTGGTCCGGACATAGTAAAAGTTACATAAGAGAAAGTTCAGGTTATTTGGAAAATGTTAAAAGTTGCTAGTGATCGACAAAAGTCATATGCCGATTTGAAGAGGAAAGATATTGAATATGAAGTGAGTGATAAAGTGTTCCTAAAGGTATCCCCATGAAGGAAAGTGCTTAGGTTTGAGAAGAAAGGAAAGTTGAGTCCAAGATTCATCGGTCCGTATGAAATTTTAGAAAGAGTAGGACACAGTAGCCTATGGGGTTGGCTCTTCCTCGGTGACCAAGCTACATGATGTCTTCCGTGTGTTAAATGCTAAGGAGATATAGATCGGATGAATTGCATATCTTGCCCGTACAAGATGTACAAGTGCAATCAGATTTCTCATATGATGAAGAACCAAAAGCTATTCTAGCTCGAGAGATAAAACAATTGCGGAACAAGCAAGTGCCATTAGTGAAAGTGCTTTGGCAATACCATGGCAAAGGCTGCCCAGGAGCAGAAGCAAGCTATGAGAGGCCTGATACCTTCAAGCTCACGGTTCGAGAGTAATAATTTCAAGGACATAATTCTTGTAAGGGGGGAAGAGTTGTAACACCCCAAAATATACTATGATTTTATAACATGTTTAGGGTATAAAATAAGTTAAAATTGTATTTTTTTCAGAATTTATATTGCTAAGAACGAAAAATGATAAAAATTGAATTAATACTAGAGTCAAGGATAAAATAGTAAAATGTCACATTAAGGACTCAAGGGTCATCAGAGAATAAGTTTATATGTCATTATAGAATATTTGATAAGTAGAAGTGTAAATGAAAGAGAAAGAAAGGACTTTAATTCAAAAAAATTGAAAACTTAACAAAAATGACAAGTCAAACATGGCCTTATGAAAGAATAAGATATAAGACCAAATTTGGTCTTGTAAAGGAACATTTCTTCTTTGGGTTTGAGAGCTTAGGGTTATAGTTGAGAGAAGAAGAGAAGAGTTGGTGATTTTGCTCCATGTGATCAAGGGTTTTGGTGATCAAGAAGAAGAAGGGGAAGAAGAAGAAAGAGAAAAGAAAAAGATTGGGTATGAAAAATAAACCTAAAACCCTTTTTGAAGATGTTTGGGTTTGGGGAAAACCCTAACTTTGCATAATAATGATGGTTATTGGTCTCAGCTTAGTTATAGGGTTGTTTGAGTTGGTTGTGGTCCTCAATTGAGGAATTCTTGTATAAAGAAAATTTTGGGGTTTTAGGGGATATGCTGTCAATTTTTTTTCCAAAACCCACGTTTGTTTTTTGGCTATAACTTAGCCATCACTCATCCAAATTGAGTGATTCAAATTTCTTGGTAAACTAGACTTCTAGGAGAACAAAGCTCCTTGAATAAGTGTATTCAAATTTGAACCCCATTAGACCCATAAAATTCGTCAAAGTGAAGCTCTGTTTTCGGGCAATTTCTGGTCTATTTTGGTACAGCTTTAGTGTTTAGGCCATAACTTATCCATCACTCATCCAAATTGAGTGATTCAAATTTCTAGGTAAACTAGACTTATAGAAGAACAAATCTCATTGAAATAAGTGTATTCAAATTTGGACCCCGTTATACTCATAAATCCGTCTAAAGGGAGCTCTATTTATAGGAAATATTTTGGTATAAAAAGATTCAAGTGTATAAATGAAATTGTAAAAGAATGATAAAAGTGATTGTTATATGAACTATAATTAAATGAACAGAAATACGAGCAATACTGAGAACATGATCATACAGGTTATGATAAAAGTAGCAATTATAATATATGTATAAAGGAATACTGTCTGAAAGTATCTCATGTGAATATATGTGATTGACATTATCCTTATATATGAGATGTGCATGGCTTGAACACAAATAAAAATGTAATAAGATTGATTGTCTACATATGTACCCGGGTAGATGGATAGGTGGACATGCCTATTACGGATTACATGATATAGTTGGTCCCGTTTTGGTCGTATAAGCGTACCGTTTTGGTCATTCTGACGGCCTCGTTTAGGTCAGTGGTACAAGATCAGCACATTTCATACGGTGATAGTACTAAGGCCTCTCAGTTTATCCTGTATCTACTTTGGAATATGCAAGCAAGACACAAGGTGAGATAAAATGATTGAAATGGTTATAAGGAACATATAACATGAAAACAATGATTGGATTGAAAAATGTGATAGAGGCTGCAGTAATATAAAAGTATTATGTATTATGAAGAATGAGCGTGAGAACTCTATTAAATGACATAATGTACAAGCGCGATCGGATATATGAGCATTAATGTGAAAATATGAATTGTGTTAATTGTATATTGCCATTGGGACCGCTATAAGTGGTCATATATGTAATATGTTTCCCATGAAAGCTATGGCTTGCTTACGGGTGTTTCATTCGTGTAGATCTTTGACTTGTCGACCATACACATTTATAAGAGACTACTTGCGGCAATAGGAGTCAACATATATAGGTCGCTACCTTTGATTTTGAATATGTACATGTAAAGTTTTTTTTTTCATAATAGGACTTGTATATGTATAAGTCAATGAGACTCATATATTTGTACAACACGTTATGAATACCATTATGACGATAATGTTAAAAGTTTTATTTCCTCATTGATTAAGTTTAAGTTATATTATGATACATTTTGTTATATTTTGAAATGGGCCGCCCACTAATGTCGACCTTTCGGGTAAAGGAGTCTCGATGCGTGCGCGTTCTGTCACACCCGATTCGGTCAGAGCCCGATTGGCGGATCGAGCCAGGATTCGGGGTGCGAGACCATCATGGGACTCTTCTGTTTTTTTATAAGCCAAACTTGTACTGTGGGTGACCCACATCCTGAAATCAAAATGTCTCTCTGAATCAAAGAACTACCAGCTGGGTGGTGTCCGTAAAAATCTATACATTTGCTCCGAGTCTCATTTACAAGCCTAGCTGGCTTTTACATTTTACAAATTAGAGCACGGAAACTACATGTAGTGAACCCTTACAAGTGTGTTATTGTTTGTATGCGGATGTTTTCGAGACGCCTTCTCCTGTGCCTACACGGATTAAAGCTGGTGTACAAACTGCGGCTTGACGTGGGAGAGCATATCTTATCACAATGCATGCATTTATCTTGGTCCCACAAATAACATAACACGTTATCGGATATCGGAATCTTGAGAATTCGCCATAACATACTAATAAAAATACTTGTTATCATATAACAAGTTTTGCATACCACATATCCCTTATAACAAACTTATGCTTACTTAGGTAATACACTTATAAGCGAGACTCATTCTTATTTGGATCTTATACTCATGAGGCTAATTCTTATTCGGATATTATACTTATAGCATTCGGATCTTACACTTATAGCGAACTTATTCTTATACGGATCTCATTAGGACACATACCCATTGATTCCTGGTATGCGATGCCCAGGCTTATTCATATACTTATACTTGTCTCCCGTAGGACACATACTTATGCTAGTATCAGACGTATACTTATTCAGATCTCTCGTAGGAGTTACAGAGCTTAGACCTTTACTGAAGTACCCGTAGGTACTGCAGACTTATACTTGTACTACGGAGCATATCCTTGTCTTACGGATATTATACTTGTATTGCAGAGCTTATTCTTGTCTTCGGATCTTATCGTGTATTGCAGACTTATACTTGTCTTATGGAACATCTTGGTCTTCACGGAACTTATCTCTTGGTATTTCGGATCTTATACGCGTATTACAGAACTTATACATATATTTCAGATCTTATACATGTAATACATAACTTATACTTGTCTTACGGAACTTATACGAGTCTTACGGAACTTATACGAGTCTTACGGAACTTATACTGGTATTTCGGATCTTATACGCGTATTACAGGCATACATATATTTGGATCTTTGCCATCTGAACTTGCCGCGTCTTACGGAACTTATCTGAGTCTTACGGAACTTATGCGTATTTCGAACTTTTATCACGGTATTTCGGATCTTACTCACGTGTATTACGAACTTATACATGTAGTTGAATCTTATACATGAAATCCTGAGAACTTATACTTGTCTTACAGACCTCACGGGTCTTACCAGACTTATCTTTTGGTATGTGAAGCACATCTTGGTATTCCGGATCTTATCGTGTATTACATAACTTATACATGTATTTCAAATCTTAGCACACCTGCATATTCGCAGACTTGATACGGTATTTCGGATCTTAGTCTTGTATTACGGAGCATATACATGTATTTCGGATCTTATTCTTGTATGAAGGTACCCGTAGGTACGATAAGTCAGAACATATCAGAGTCATATCACATACAAGGTCAGATCAGACTTATCACGGATCTGGTTGATAGTCCTTCGTAGAGTGCGGATCACATCAAATACTTATACCGAGGTTTATCTGATTCAAAACATATCCCACACAACAAAGCGAGGTTGTGGTTCATATCGAGTCATCTTTGGAGCTTATACAAATTCTTATGCTTATAGGGCTTAGGCTCTGAGACTCCATGGAGTTCTGAACTTATTCTTATGCAGAACTTATACTTATAACAGACTTATGTTCATTCGGGACTCCCATAGGAGTTACAGAACTTATTCTTATGCAAAACTTATACTTATTGTACTGATACGGGAGTACTCGTGGGTACTCTGGTCTGTCAGATCTGGAGTACCCTTAGGTACTCTGGAGACTTGTCGGTCTAGTGCAGTGGTACTCTGAGCAGTGCGAGAGGTACATTGAATCTTATTTTTTTCTTTATTAAGAGTCTTTATCATATAAGCATTCGACTTCTAAACCGGTATCTGGAATGAGTGGGACCTGACCACGATAAGTGCTAGAATATCTTATATATCTGTGAAGTCTTAACCTTGTCCAGACGAGTCTTAGTAGCATAACAGGACGAAGTGTCGTAGTACTAATCGGGGAGTCTGAAGTACTGTCGAAGTCTTAGGAGCACTAATCGGGAGTACAGTACTGTCGGGAGTGTCGAGCACTAATGTCGGGACGGGAGTCTTTGTATCATTGAATCATTGGTCTTAGACAGTTTTACAATTTATGAGTTCAGTAACTTGCTATCTTATAATAGGGGCATTCTTAGCCACATTATGTGTTCATGACATATTGTATTTCACGTTCATGGTTACGTTTCAGTTCGTTTTCATATTTCATATCATATTTATGTTTCATGAACACCGCTGTACATTTTGCATTTCTTATACTTTCCTTATTTCATGCCTCTTACATATGGCATTTCATATACTTATACAGGAATACTAATGTATTCACACATCGATCATATATTCTAGTCCCTATATGAATCTATTTTCTTAGAAGTGGAATCATTCCAATTGGATCATCAAACTCAAGTTATGGCATTTTTCATGCCAACTAGTGCTGTTCTGGATTTTACCCGAGGGACAGTTTGAAATACTCATTTTCCAGTGCCTTGACTCCATATTTGATATTGGTTCTTTGTACTCCTTTAAAGTTAAGGTGCTAAGGGTTCTATTCCAACTGGAATCACCCAATTCGGAGCACCGGAACTCAAGATACGTCCGAAACAACTCTAATTACTTACATCAATAATCGATGCAGAATTGGTTTGCACAATGCACCTGTGACTTTGAGGAATTTTGGCCACTTAGAGTTAGAATTTGACAATGTCTATTTCTATATGTTTGGTTATCCTTGAAGTCTATTTTAACCAGCAACTTAAATCACTTAAATCATATCAGAAATGAGCAAGTTATAGTCAAAATACGAAAACTAGTCAGAACAGGAAACAGAGCATCACATGTACCGGTACACCCCTGACATGTACCGGTACATGTTGGCCCAAAATGACCAGAACCTAACATGTACCGGTACATGTTCAAGGTGTACCGGTACATGTCACCAAAAGTGCCTGTGATTGTGTGTTTTTTCTTCCATTCTTCCATATTTTTCCACCCACTCAACTCTATAGTCCATATACACTTCAAAAACCATTTCAAATTCATTCGACATTCTTTCTACTCAAATCCTTCACTTCTTATCTTCTTTCAAAACCTTTCCATGAATTTCTCCCAATACCATTCTAGTATGGGTTATAACCTATACACAAACCAAATACAAAGATTTGTTAGGGTTTGTTCTAAACCTAACTCAATTACTTGCAATTTAACATGAATCCATCCTCAAAAGGAGGATTTCATACTTATCTTGTGCCATTTAGAGTTTTTCCAACCCTACCTTCAATAAATCTTTGATTAGGATGAAATCCTAACAAGCCCTAGGTTTGGGGACATCCATAACCATGCTATTGTATGGAAATTCATACAAGAATTCATAGTTCCATACCCAAGGTTAGATTCCATACCTTTTTGGATCTTGGCTCCTCCATCTTTCTTCTCCTCTCTTCCTTCCTCTTCTCTCCTTTGGCCTTCTGGCGCTTTCTCTCCTCCCCCAAAACATGAGACCAATTTTGGTCTTTAAAGCCATGTTTGTTAAGGCCATGTTTGGCCAAGTCAAAAACTCATTTTTGGGTTAATTTTATTTTTGCAACTTAGTCCTTCAACTCTTGACTATTTGACTTTCAATTTCCCATTATGTTGTTTTGGCCTCTATTCTTATCAACTATAACTTTTATGCCCCCTTTTTACAAATGACAATATTGTCCTTAAGTCTTGTACAAATTCCGGGTATCTAAATTTCCATGTTTCACATTTAACTCACAAAACATTCAAATTACGCTTACAAAATACCCTAAACATGTCGAAAACTGCTAGGGTATATTTAGAGGTGTTACATTCCCCCTCTTCCGCCTAGGTAGGGGTTGGGGCGTGACACACTCCGTTTAATTTTTTAAATGAAATGGGTATGAGAAATGATATAAATAAATAGGACGAGATTGGAATGGGACTGCCCCGTTCCGAACCCGCCCCGTTGCCATCCTTGAGTAATGACACAAATCACAATAGTAATTAACATATTTTTTTATCTTACAAAATGCGTATGTCAAATTTCACTAAAATATTATGAGCATATGTTTCGTGATCTTAAAACTCAAGTTTACTTTGTCATTATGTATAATTCATGTGGTAGTGTGCTCAACATTTCAAAAAAATATGACATAAAAAGGGGTCTTTTTGAGTTCAATGAAAACAATTTACTACATTATAACTAAATATTTAACAGTAAAAAAACCACATGACTTTAAAAGGCAATTCTCCTATTTTGCTACTTACCAATGACCTATTCGCTTTCCTTTCACCAACCTAGTATATCTTAAACACCACTAGAAGAAAAGAAGACTCGATAGTACTACCACTATATTGTTACAAGTCAATTCAAGAAGGAAGTATAATTATTATTTGTTATTCTTATCAAATATTTATTCTTACATGGGCAGTGAGTAATAAAATGTATAATAAGATAACATCATTTATTAACAATAACTTTGTGGGATAGCTCCGTTAGTCAAGTCTGGCTCCCTTAAAGTCATCAATTTGAGTTTTTTTAAGACCACATGAGATTTATTGGACCGTTAACCTTAAAGTCCGTCCTTGAGATTTGTCAAGATGTGCACAAATTAATTGGGCTAGATACCTATGATTACAAAAATGATAATAATTTTTTTTTATTTACATTTATTCATTTTACATTATATTATAGTATTTATTACTCAAAGCCTGGATCCCTTCTTATAACTTGAGTATTATTTGCTAAAAATTATCATTCACTAAATCCTTTATAAATTGACAAATTTTGTCATTGGGATTGTCGCCCACTAGACAAAATTGAATTGAATTTGACTCATAATCTCAATTGTAAAGACAAATTCTGACGTCGTCACCTCCACGTGGTGAACACATGAAATATAAAACAAATATCAAAAGAAACGCATCTCACCAACCTTCTACTTTCCTTCTATACAGTACACACTCATTTTTGGCTAAAACGTATCTCTTTTCATTTCATAAAAATAGCTAGAAATCCACCTCACAGAATCCTTTATTTCCTTTCACCGACCCATTCAAGAAGCTTTAAGTCGAGTCTTTTTCTTCTCCTTTCCCTTCAATGGAGTCCCAAAATCATTGTTCATCCTTTCTTCATCATTTCTTCCCAAGATCACAAAATAGCACTACTACTATGCCTCATATTCCAAATGAAATTGTGCTAGAGATCTTATATCTTCTTCCCGTAAAGTCATTGATGCGTCTCAAATGTGTTTGTAAATCATGGCGTTTGATGATTTCCGATCCAGATTTTGCAAAAAAGCAACTCATTGTTGCAAAAAAAGAGCCTGGTAATCTTGATAACTTGAGACTTATCTTGCATTCTCCATATTTGAGGATCAAATCATGCTCTTTACCGTCCATTTTCTATGACCCATTTGGTTATTCCATCAATCATGATTACCCAGGTAGGGATTTAGGTGTCATAAATGAGATTGTCGGTTCTTATGATGGGTTGGTTTGTATTTGCATTAGAGATATGGAAAAAGATACAATCTTTGTTTGGAATCCATCAATTAGAGAATCAAGAATGTTGCCCTCTAGACCTTTTGAGCAACTTTTTTTTTTGGTATCATATGCATTTGGGTATGATAGCATCACGGATGATTATAAAGTTGTGAGGGTTGTTTCTTGCTCGGTTGATGAATTATATGAATATAAAGTGGAGGTTTTTTCATTGAAGAGTAATTCATGGAGAAAAATTAGGAACTTTCCTTATCTTCTCTTCATAGATGAGGCAGGAAAACATGTAAATGGTTCAATCAATTGGGCAGTATCAAGGGACAGAAACAATGATCATTGGTTCATTGCATCACTTAACTTGGCAACAGAATCATATCAAGTGGTGCAACAGCCTGACTGTGCAGTTGAAACAGTGAAGCCAATACTCAGGGTTTTAGGAGGTCAGTTATGTGTTATGTTTGAATATGATGAGACTATTGATTTGTGGATAATGCAGGAATATGGTGTGAAAGAATCATGGAGGAAATTGGTGACAGTTCCCTTTTATTCAGATCCATTGCATGCTAACTATGCAAAACCCTTGTTTTATTTGAAGGATGGTGCAATTCTTATAGACTTCTATGGGATGTTAGTTTTATATAATTTTCATAGAAATGAGTCTACCTCACCTATGATTTATGGGGTTCATCATTATCATGAAGTAGAAGTCTATTTGGAGAGTGTGGTGTCACCAAATTCTTATAATTGATGTATTAATGAGTATATCTGTAATAAATGAATGGTTTGAATAAGAATGTGTTGCATTTTCAATAAAATAAGAATGTAATGTTGTGTTATTTTATATTTTTATTATCTGCTTTTATGATATCTTAACTTGAACAATAAGATAATGGTCAAGTTAAATTCTAATGCATTTGCCATTTTCTACTACTATTGTTTGACTAATGATATCTTCATCGAAACATAAAGTAATAAACCAAGGGTAAAATCTAAAAAAACATAACACTCACATTACTTTAATAATTTTTTTATTCAAACTTGAGGGATAACTCAATTGATCAAGTTTTAGATTTGCTTTCCAATAATCACCTGTTCGAGTCCCCTTAGGACCATTAGAGGATTTATCCTATCATTAACTTCAAAGACCCATGAGATTAGTCAGGATACATTCATCTGACCTTAGATTTGCTCTTCAATAATCACCGGTTCAAGGCCCCTTAGGGTTATAGGAGGATTTACCCCATCATTAACTTTAGAGGCTCATGAAATTAATTGAGGTACGCGCAAACTAATCTGAAAACTCATGATCATCAAAATAATAATAACAATAAATTTTTAATTCAACCCCCTTTAACCAAAAGGAGAAGAATTGCTTAGACATTCAATGAATCTCATATATATAGACACGTTGACAATTTATAATTGTGGTGAATTGAAATCAATCATCATTCAATATGACCGAGAAAATGAACTAATTATAGGAAAAAATTTCTATTAGATTGTTTAAAAGTAATAATGTAGTGAATCATGTTTAAGGTAATTTTTAGTTCTCCAAGATTTTACTTATACTAATTGATAATTTCTATACTACAACTTGTTGATATGAAGGTCATGCAAATAACATTAATAATTGTGATAGTGATAAAATCAAGACCCAAATCAAATTGAGAATAAGTTAGTAATCGAGGATTTAAGTTTGAATCCATTACGAGTTGTAATATCTAAGGTTAATAATAACACCGATATAACTCCATTGGTTTTAGAATCATATTGAAGAATATTGTCTAGCTAAGATGGAAACTTTTAATCTACATTTTACATTTGGAAGCTTTCTATATTTCATTGGCTTCCTCGTGTAAAAAAAGTAGTTTTGATTAAGAAAATCTTAAATATTGGTGGATTGCCTCTTACTTCGGATTTGAGCCAAAAGCAGTAGACATAGTTTTTTTTTTAAGAGAAAAAGCGGTGGACATAGTTAAATCATTTTAAATACAATAAATATTGTTATAATCTATTTGCTCTTTTCTCTTTAGTTATTATTCATATTATTTCTCTCATCTCGTAACATTCATAAATTGTCCAAATTAACAAAGTTTTAAAACCTTATCGATGTCCAATTCTCTTCCTTTCCTTTCGCTTTGAAGCGTATGCCTAAGTTGAAACGAATGACGAATCTACATGAGCTTAGGTCGGGCAAATACCTCTTTTGAAATTTTGAGAAAAAAAGTTGTTCATAATAGAGTTTGAACTAGTGATCTTTGAAGATAAGTTGGTTAACCATTATGCTATAATACCTCATCTAGGAAATATTTATGCAACTTTATTTCTTGTGTCCACAACTAATTGAAATATTACCTTGTCTCCAAAATTAATATCAAAGTTAAATCCTTTCCTTAAGGCTTAATCATCTAAGTGGAATAAACATTAATCCATCAAATTAATCTAATTTGAAAGCACTCTCCATTAAATATGCTTTCACTTTGATGGGAATGGATAAGTAATAGAAAAAATAATTAAAATGGCATATATAGGTCTTTAAATTTATTGATTATGATTTATGGGATGTCACAAAAAAATATTCCTCATATTTCCAATCCCCATTATGAATGAGATAAACATGATAAAAAGGAGGTTCAATGAAATAGTAGGATCATCTATCATCTCCATCATGCAATTATCAGAAATTAACATAATTGAATATATGAACGTGAATTAGTTAAAAAAATAAGGAAGTTAATTTAAATATTCTGTCTAAGGCACCAATAATTGAAGTTAATTAAAATCCCTTATTTCTTATGGAGTTTACAAACCATTTTAGAAAAAAAAAAAAAAAACAATTCAACTATTCATACATTCTTATGTTCAAAAAATTGAAACCACTCATTCATCCTTGTTGGCTAAACAAACACCGTGCATCATATATTTAACATAGTATACTTTTTATTAGTTGTATGTTACTAAGAACAGACATTTTAGTTGGATGATGAATTTTGCTAGAAAATAAATCAAATTGTCATTTCCAATACAAAATCCATAAGAAGATTCCCATAAAACAGTTTTAACCGCTATGTTTGATTCCAAGAAAATTTGAAGAAAAATATAATAAAAAGAAAATAGGAAGGAAAAGTAGAAAAAAGAAAAATAAAAATAACTATAGATTTAAATTGACATATTATTTTTGCTTTATATTCCAAATCAATTTTATTTATTTCTACTAATCAATAAAGATTAAATAATTTAAGAATATGTAAGTTTTTTAAATATTTTTATTTATAATTGATTTTTTATAGGATTTTTTCATTTTTTATCTTAATAATTTTATTGATTCAAACTTATAATAGATAGATAAATCCAATACGCAAATTGCTAAAAACTATATAAAGAATGAAATAATATACATGTTAATAACGTAATAAATCGACATAAAACCTATAAATTGTTGGAAATAATAAATGGATACAATGGAGAAGAAACACACTCTAATATCACTTTATACAATGAACTCTTGAAATTACAAAAGCATTCACAATCTTTTGAGAATTGAAATAAGAAGAAAAAGAATACAAGAATGTTCAAACAAGTTATTGGAACTTTGTCCAAAAACTCTTTTTTCTCTCTCTCTCCAAGTTTTTGAGATTGATAAAGCTTTTTCACTCTTCTGCATAAGATTTTAAAAGAAAAAAATCACTCTTATAGAATACTCTTAGGGTTAAAAAATGTGATTACAAAGAGAAAAATACTTTTTGTCTTTCTTAACCTCTTGAGATTGTAACATTTTAAAACATAAATATATATTTAATTCACACATTAAACATATATTTAAGCTCAAATGTTGAAAACTTATGATCTTCAACAATCTTATAAGTTTTGTAACAATCCAATATTTTATTCATATGTTTAATATTCACATTAAACGTGATTTACTCTTAAATGTTACAAACTCATGGTTTTCGTCGACCTATAAGTTTTGTAACATTTCATAGCTTTAATCCACCAATTAAACATGATTTATTTTCAAATGTTACAATCTTAATGCACCATTGAATGTATAACCCCTTTTACACTTAAAAATGCGACTCTTCTTACACTTAAAATATCATCACAAGTATAACTTTTTTTACAATAATAATATTATAAAAACTATAATTCTTTTTATACTTATTTTTAACCAACAAATATGAAAATATATAACATAAATATGATAATATAATGACTAAAATATCTACTATTCTAGTTCTTTAACATAATGATGAACCTTTTGCTCTATTTTTTTTGTTCTTATGCCTAGCTCATGTGGTAGGTATAGCTTTCAATGTTTTAAAAGTTAAGAACATAAGAAAGAGGATTCGGGATTTGAATCCTAGTGAGAATAGTTTACTACATTATAGCTGAACTAGTTTGTTTTAAAAAAAAACCAAACACAATCCAAGGAAATCAAAAGAGATTCAGTATTTAAATTGGAGCTGCCAAACAGGTGAAGCAAGACTGAAATGCTCAAACTGAGTTGACACCTTTGAGCATGGTCATCTCCACGTGGTAACCATGCAAAAATGTGAACGATAAAGCTTCCAAAACGTCTCTCACACTCTCACCAACTATTCTACTTTTCAACTTCCCACTCACCCCCAAAACCCCTCACCCCCTCTTCTCTTTCCCTTCCCACACCCGCCTCCACACAGCATTGCAGGCCCCCAATGGAGTCCCGGGATCTTCCGCCCGCCTCCCTTATCCCCTCCAAAAGGGTCCGCGTTACCGCAACCCTCCCCCATATTCCCGACGAAATCATTCTGGAGATTCTGTGTTTTCTTCCCGTGAAGTCCTTGATGCAGTTCAAATGCGTTTCCAAATCATGGCTTGCGATGATCTCCGACTCCGATTTCGAGAAAAAGCAACTCGCAGTTGCCGTAAAAGATTCGGGTGAGGTCGATAACTCGAGGCTTATTATGCATTATCCTTCTACGAAGCTTAAATCTTGCCCTTTATCTAGCGTGTTGTATGACCCTGTTGGACATTCCGTGAATCATGATTATCCGGGTAGCGATTTGGGGGTTATGAATGAGATCATTGGTAGCTATAATGGGTTGGTTTGTTTTTGTATTCGGGATAAGGAAAATGATATAATCTTTGTGTGGAATCCATCGACTAGGGAATTTAGAAAATTGCCCCCAATTTCATTTATGCAGTGTCTTTATTTGGTGGCTTATGGATTTGGGTACGACAGTGTTGCCGATGATTATAAGGTTATGAGAGTGGCTTGCTACTGTATGGGACGCCGTTATGAATATCAAGTCAGGGTTTTCTCATTGAAGGGTAATGTTTGGAGAAAAATCGAGAAATTTCCCTGTTATCTTTTCACTGATGAGCCAGGGATACATGTGAATGGCTCAATCAATTTCGCGGGAGTTGGGGACAGTGAAAATGGCATATGGAGTATAATTGGACTTGATTTAGTAAATGAATCTTATCGGAAGGTGCCACTGCCTGATTTTGTTGATCCAATTGTGAAACCGATGATTGCTAATTTAAGAGGGCGGCTTTGCATTATTTTTGACAAAAACGAGGCTGTTGATGTGTGGGTAATGCAGCAATATGGGGTGAAGGAGTCCTGGAATAAATTGGTCACTGTTCCTTATTTCCCGGAACCAGCGGCGATCGAGTGTACAAAGCCAGTGTTCTTTCTGCGAGAGGGAGTGATTCTTATGGATTTCTATGGCCTGTTAGTTGTGTACAATATCGTCAGCCATGAATCAAGCATTCCTACAATCTATGGGACTCGTTATTGTCATGAGGTGGAAGTCTACCTGGAGACCATAGTTTCACCCAATGCCTACTTTAAACTGCAAGGTGGCCATCAAAATGGAGGAGTTGGAGGAGGAGGTAATAAGATTTTTGTGATGATTTATTTTTCTGGTTAATAATCTCTATGTTTGATGTACAAGTTGCTTATTTTCAATTATTATTTTATATGTTGCAAAATCTGAACTCTCAATCTCAGTAGCTCGGATTTCCTTTGTTATCCAGTTTTGTCATTCACTTAATTGGCAATTTTGATAGAAGGCATATATATCAAATTTTTATGGTTAAAATTTGCACCTTTTATTGTGTATATCTGCTTTTTACATAGCATAAATAAACTGTATTATTTCAAAACCAAGCATTTGTCCCTATGGGATGATTTAAGTGCTGCACTTCATCATTGAACTCTCTTAGTAGATGTTGATTGGGCATTTTAACCAATGCCCCCACTGAACAAAATGCCTAAATGTTGGCCCCCTCAAGCCATTTCCTGTCTCCGCTAGTGCTCTAGGGTATTAGCATCATAATATTTAGTTGTGATGGGCACTGAATGCTAATACTTGACTACAGTTTTATTTATTTATACATATTAATGCATACTTATCTGTTAATATGTTTTTGGAATAGTGGAATCTCATAATGTTGAAGTTGGTTTTGCAATCTTGATTCATTTGTGGTTAGGTTGTAAAACCATGTTTTACCTGGTGAAAAAGATGGCCAAAAGGTCATGTTTCTATAAATTTTGTTCACAATTACTTTTGTTGCTAAATGGTTTGTATCATGTGAAATTGTTCTGCACATGGGATTGATTGAGTTATATGATTGATGACCCAAATGGAAAACTTTTTTTGTTAGGCTCTTAGATTTTATTTAATGCTAGTATCTCAATTTTAAGTTGTTGCTAGTATTGGAAGTTGTTCCTCGGTTAAAAGTAGTTTGAAGATGTTCATTTGATGTATAAGCACTCTAAATTTCATTTCCTTTTTTTCAGGCATATCTTGAGCATAAGGTATGGAGCCCGGACTAGTTCCTTGCAAAATTTGGAGGATGGTGTTGTTAGGGAACTAGAAATGCTCTTTAGTCTAGTATGTGCGTAAATATTATAGTGCTTTATATATGTGAACTTTAAGGCCAAATGCATACCTTGGTATGAAGTTTAAGGCCTTATGCTAGTACTCTATGTTTTATATTGTGTTTAGGAAAGCATAAATGCCTGTGATCTACATGCATGCACAGGTTGTGTTTGTTGTACATGGGTCTGATGTTTGACACTTTATGCCAACCCAAATATGAACTTAAATTTATGTGCATTCTTCTAGTATAAGTTTTTTGTCAACCTGCCACTTGTCATGGGGATCATGGTCTTTAGCTTCCATTAGCAATAGAAATCAAGTTTTCAATGTGAAAATCTCCATTCATTAATTGAATTATAGTCAAGAATTTCTCTCTTTGCTTATCCGTTGTCATTAATTGAATTATAGTCATTATAGTCAGGTTTCAACTTCATGGTTTGGCTTAAAGTCTTATCTCATGTTTTCCTTTGGACGTTTAATGTAATACCTAGGCCATATCTTGTGCTAATCATGTATGCTGTTTTTTCTGTCATTTTGCCTTCAACTATGCTTGTTTGTATGTTTATTTTCTAGGAAAATCATTGAAGCAAAGCCTGCTGCTCAATTAATTCTTCTTTGTTGCTAGTTGTAAATCCTTTTTCCTCCACATTGATTTGTGTACCTTTGCTCGGGTAATCAACTCTTTTAATTGCCAATCTAATATCACTCCCAAGTCCCAATAGAACTTCCTAGCATATTCTCCCTACCTCTCCTTTTTCTGTAATAGGTAACTATTTGTCCTCATTAGGATTTGAACTTGGAACCTCCCACAAACCCTCGCAATCCTTTACCAATTTGAACTAGGCCTTAAGGGCTATTCTTAAGCTTTATGCTATCACTAAATATTGATACTTATGCTCTTCAATCAATGATCTCAAGTATGAAGCCCTATGGCGATCATATTTAACTCAATTTGCATTTAAGATGTTCGATGACAAATGTTTCTTCACTCAATGGACTCATAGTTTTTTTTCTTCTTTTTGTTTTTCCTTTACAATTTTCTTGGGATAAAATTTTGAATTATTTCCCTTTGTTCTTGAATCCAATAAAATCTAATTTTTCAGTAGTTTGATTTTGTTCTCTAGTTTCACATTCTTTGCATCCGTTGAGTATCATCTTAGGCACTTAAGGTAACACTTGTAATGTTGTTTAATCGATTCATCTCTTTAGGGATGGGTTGAATTATGGTCAACTCAGTATTTTTTTTTTTGATGTTATTTACTATTTTTCATTTATTAACTTTTTTTGGCAGTAGAAGCAGTAGCTATAAGTACACATTATTATGTTTTGGTTTCTATTTATGTTTAACTCAATGCAGTTTTCTGCTATTCTTAAAGCGAACATTTGATGATGACTGTATGCTACTTATTTGTGGTGTATGGGAATAATTGGTTTACTTGTAAATTGATATGATATTTGAGAATGCTATTAGTTAATGTCTATGGGATTTTAAAAAAATTGACCATGACTAATGGAAAAAATCGAAGGGCCTATTTGGATCATGCTTTTTAGAACATTTTTCTGTTTTGTAGAACAAAAAAGAAAAAAAAAGTTTGAGAACCACTAACTGTTTTTTGTTTTCTATTCTTAAGAACAGAAAATATGGTGTTCTCAAATCAGTTCTTTTTAATTATACACACTTGTTTTTTGAGGTTTTTTTAAAGAAATAATCATACAAACATGTAGAATGATTAGAAATAAAACCCTAGATGTAAAAAATATTTATAAAACATATTTAAAAATATTAAAACGGGTTAAAAACATTGTAGGTTTCCAAATAGTTTTTATTCCGCCAAACATTAAATTGGTTTTTAAAAAAAACTATTTTTGAAAATAATTACCAAACATGTGCTAGTTATCCTTAAAATTTAGTGAAATGGTTTGTCAATGTGTTATTTATTAATAAATTATAATACTTTACATCATGCAATTCAATAATCTCATGATGGAAGGCAATGGATAGAGGCTTGTCATGAAATGGTTTTACTTTCTAGGGTGCCAAGTTGGATGTAGAGGAATAGTTCCTTGGTAAAGAGTGCTTTGTGGAAATACCCTAGGAGATGACAAATTTGGCCCATGGAAAACATCATTCAAGGTGAATGTGCTAAGGTAGCCATGGGCTTTGAGGATTCTGTGAAGCTCCATGGCCTTGGTGGTAGTGGGGAGGGTGTTATACTCTAGAAGCTCGTCAATGTGTTCGTTCATAAGTGGTGAGGTTGATGGCTTAGTTGGTGGGTTCATGTTAGTGAACATGGTAGGACTAATTCCTCTTGTGGAGCAATAAGTTATTGGTGTTTTTTTTTAATAGATAAATAATTATATATAGCATCAAAGAGCGGCCCATGATATACAACAATATATGCCCACTGCCAAAAGGCTAAATGAGAGAAGGAACTACTAAACAAGAAGGGGGACAAAAACACTACCCTTAACAAGAGTCCAACCGAATTAAAGAAACTAAATAGAGCTGAAGGATCATCATTTTATAAACATCTTGTTCTCTAACCAAATAAAGCAAGCAAAAGAGTTTTTAGCATTTAGATCAAAATCATGTCTTTATTGAAGGTAATTCCATTCTTGCCTTCCAAACCTCTCAAAAGATGCATAAGGGCACTACTCCCCAAGTCTTCTTACACTTTTTGCCCACAAACAAACAATATTAATCTAGTAGAGTCTCTCTAATTGATGAAAGAAGTGCCCAAGACACCCAAAAAGGGTAAAGAGCAACTCCCCTAAAATCCTTGTCTTTATATAGTGAATAAGGATGTGGTCTATGGATTCTTCATCCATTTGGCAACGATAACATTTGTTCATTGTAAAGATCACCTTGCTCTTTGAACTTGATCCAAGGTTAAAGCTTTACCTCATGTTACATCCTTAGCAATTAAGCTCACTTTTGGCTAGTGTTATAGAGAGACTTAATTTTAAACTTGCTGCTCTTTGTCTCTATTCAAAGCAACCTATTTTCCTCATTCTACTCACTATCATCATGTGCAAATGCAACAAAAATCTCTCAACATAATTCACCTCTTGATCATTGGACAAGCACGGGCTGCACCTCCCTCCCTCCCTTTTTCTTTATAAAACATGAGAAATTCAACATTCGACTATTAGCCCTATGAGCTAGCAACTTATGCATCGCCAACGATGCCTAGCTCACTCGTTAAGGGCTAGGGTGAGCATAGGGAGGGAAGGGGACTAGGTTAAAGTCCCAGTGGGACAAAAATTATGTACTTATCAAAAAAGAAAAGATAGCAACTTATGCACCATGTCCGATAAATTGAAAGGAACTCTAGAATGATCCTTATCAAAAGGGGAAAAAGTGAAGAAACATATCAAAATTAAGCATAGGAGAATCAATTAGAAACCAATAAGTACCTAGATAATTCAATTGAAGAATGTAAAGTATCACCAAGGAGATAATTTTCAACCATGAAGAGGTGTGTATTTCCTCCTTTGTTCACAAAAATGATTCTTCTTTAGTTTCCAAAAGAAACTCACTAAAAAGAATGCCAAATGTGGCGAAAGTTGGGATGTATGAAGGCCATGTGGTGCATTTAATGTGTATTGATGTTTTAGACACTGAGCAAAAGGAAATAATAGCACGACTTGGTACTCCTTGCCCTTTATATGCTTTAAGGCCACAAATTTAAGAGGGGAGGGATTTGTTGTTTAGTTTGGGGTGAGGATTTAGGATTAAGGATGGCAATGGGTTAAGTTAATAGGGTAACCTGCCTCGTCCTCCCCTATTGGGACGTGTATGCCATTGGGCGTGTATGGGTTGCTTTTATTCAAGTTTGAAATGGGTTTGGGAAAATTTTTAATGCCTGAATTGGGTTTGATTTAATTTCTTTCTGCCCTATCCCGCTGCTTTTACCAACACTACAACAAAACAAACGTGGGTTCTAGCCCTTTTTCCAAGCTTTTGTTAAAAATAGACTCTCTTTCGCATCCTTTATATTTTATTATTTTGAATTATTATTTTTCTCACCCACCCTCTTTCTCCCTTCCTTCTCTCTCCACAACCAACTCGCACCCCAATTTGTCGACGACATCATATTAGGCTCCTTCGACCAAGACAACAACATCACAGTCGGCCCCCACTGCCTTGTGACATCCCCTTTCTCCCTTGCCTTGTTTCCCTTTTCTTCTCTTCCCTTCTCTCAGTCCTGCCCATTTGATCTAACTCCCACCTCTCATTGCCGGCTAAAGAGGTCATACCATCGATATGACCCATGGCGTGACCTCCTGATAACGCCCATAATCACCTTGCTGAGACCCACACCTCCATCTTCAAAAACCCCCTTTGAAACCCTAGTTTTACACTTCCTCTGTTACACCCTCTACTTGTTTAAGGTTGATAGTGTTGAATAGAGATTTGGGATAGGGCCGTATGGATGCGAGTTTGCTAATTTTTTTGGTTGCCTTGCCCTAGTTTGCCTCTGCCATGGGTTTATTTGGGGATGAGAATTTTTGTATAACATAGTGGCAAGGTCAGGCAAGGCCTCCCGAATCCAACCCGCTACTATTCCTATTTGCGATGTGCTTGTTTTGGTAGTGGAGGAGGAAATGATGAAGTTGGAATCTAGCCCCTAAAGAGAGGATGCCATATCATTTACCATATTCATTGCTGACTAGCATTGTGGCAAGTCAGATAGCAAATGATAAAATTGTATCTTGGAACTATATCTAAACCACAATGTTGGAAAAGGAAACAAATTAGGAACATTAACCTCGCAGTCACAATTTCCATATAAAGTAAAAATCTTGGGTGATAACTAAGTCTTATATCCCTCATTATTACCCCATAATAAGCAATATAGCATGAAAATGGGTAACCAAATAAGATAATATTTTGCTCCTTCCCTCTTAGTTCTTGAGTCTTTCTTAGCTAGTGTTAATCACACTAATAGCATTGAGGAGTCTTTGGGTTTGTGGTGTACATGGCTAAGTAGGAGCTTGCTTTTTGGACCAAATATGAAGTCAATACTTCCTAAACGATAGGGATTGAAACTACTTTCACATGTATCTCTTTAGGATGAATCTTAATGAAGACTATTGTTGTTGTTGGTCTTGACAACAAAATTATTATTGATGTAGTTAAGGCATAGTGAATTAGTAAAAACATGACAATTGATAGAAAGAACACAAAGGACATTCTCCCTTGATAATAGAAGCTCTAAAAAACATCTTAAACACACAAGAATCAAGATAAAAGAAAGAAGGAGATGGGATGCACTTTCATGTGTGGTCCATTTCACAAAGAGTGATATGTCAACCTAATTATTGTCACTCAGACTGTCATATATGTCCTAGATGATTTTCATGGTATATTATCGGTCGATGAGGCAATAAGATTAGCTATAAGAAAATGATTATTGATGAATAAAATAGGGAGCTCTTACAAGCAATTATGCGGTTCCAAATGTGTGTTTTTAGCAAGATCTTTGTATATAAAAGCATTCTTGTGTAATTCCTCGTCTACTTTTTCCAGGGGCGGAGCCAATGTGTGCCTAAGGGGGGGCACATGCCCCCTATGAAATTCTTTTTGAAAAAAAGTTTCAATGGGAGGATTCAAAACTTGACCATATAGTACCTGAAGATTTCAGTTGTTACCACTGTGCTATAGTGCTTTTTGGGCGGTGAATGCCCCCCCTCCCCCTGTGAACTAAATTCGATTGTCGCCCCGCCCACCCCTTAAGCCATTTTCCGGCCTTGCCATTGATTTTTTCCTTTTCATTCAACAAGAAACCATTTTTTTTGGAGTCCTTTCTTTTTTCTAAATGAGTTTAGCATCCCTTACAGATAAGTTGATCTAATGAACATGTCAATTGAGCAAAATAGGAATTAGAGGTTTAATGGACCTCATATTTGGAATTAGTTGAGGTTCTTTAAATAGCTCAAATTATAGCTAGACCTTTCGAGCATTTAAAGACTATTTGGAGATAGCTACAAAATCTTTCAGTAAAATTTCAGGAGCTGTTGTTGCATGTTTTTCTTTGAAGTTTCATCAATTATTTCCTTAAGTTTGGTTGTGTTAAGGTCTATCATATCCCTTTTCTAGCAAATTACATTTCTACTTCATATTTGCTTCTTCCATTTCCAATGTAAGTTTTTTATTTGATTCAGAATTATTTATCCCAAAGATTTGAATAAATACCCATTATTAGAAAAGAAAATGCATATAACTTTAGTTTCTCGAAAAGAAAAAAAGATATATTTTTTTAAAGGTTATGTAATTTTCAAGTACTAAGCATGAACAATTTCTCTATAGATGGATTTTATATCATAATAAGATCATTGTATAACGTATCATCTTCCTAAACATTTTTTTTTTCTTTTTTTGTAATAGACAAAAGTTGAGTTCACTATAATGCACCTAGGAAAAAGAAAGTGCACGGCATAAGAGGTATGCAAGGGTTGTCAAAGGCCCAGAAAGGAAATGAAAGAAAGAAACAGGCTAGGGTAAGCTTAGGCTATAATGAAGTCAAAGATAGGATTTTAAATAAGGTTCTTTGAGCAACTAGCACTGGTTGTAGTCCACTCTTAAAAGTTCTATTCCTTAACTTGTTTGTCCAACTTTTCCAGGAGAACACTGCCATCCAAGTATCAAATCTTTAAAAGAGTGAGTACCTAAGAGAAGTTAAACAATCCGGAAACTAGATTCTAATGAAAAAATTAATGCCTTTTAGGCTTGCATTTTGTTCTTTCGATCTTTACCTGCATTCTTGATGTCGCCTTTTGATATTAACTCCTTTTAGCATATTCCTGATGTCACCTTGTGTGTGGACATACAGGTATATACATTGGTTCTTTAATATATTGTTTTTTGAGGGTTGTGGAATCAAACCTTGAAAACCATTACACTTCATTCTAATCTTTTGCTAGCTGAACTAGGCTTTTGAGGCGCTTACTTATATGCATCAATAGGTTAATAGCAATATCACTCTTTTCCTTGTCTTTTGTATCATCCTTGTATTCCTTTTATGTCATTATTAGTACTGTCCCTAGGTCCTAGTTGAAAACATTTTCCCCTTCTATTTATAGAGCAATGGAGCATTGGTACTATGCTACTTGGATTCAAATATTTTAATAAATGTTTATAGCTTTCGTTATGTTTTTTTCTGTGATCTTTGAATATGCAGTTCATGTATATTGGCATGCATCATAGTATCCTTAATTTCTTTCATGGTGAATAAGCATGATATTTGGGTTGCAATTCGTGAATATACAACAATTTTCTTTCCCAAGAGAGGATAAATTGGTTATAAGATCTTATAAATTAGTTTATCATCTGTTTCTTAAGGCCTTTGTTAGATGGAAGAACAACATCTATGTTGGTGAGACCAAAGCTTGTACATAAAACAGTAAACAATCACATATGGTAGAAACATGATATGAAAAAGGCTTAAAATACTTGTGACACTATTCAATAGACTGTGGCAGTGGTGTTGTAGGTAGCAGATTGACAAGAAGTTACTACTTGTGGATAAGTATACAAATAATGTTCATATTTAGGTTTATATAAGCTTTTAAATTTCACGTATGTATGTGAAACTTTGAACCTGTTTATGCATGTGTTGTCATGGACGAGCAGTTGTAATTTCCTAACTATAATATGCAGTAGGAAGTATTCAAGATAAGAACTAAAACTTCATAGTAGGTCCACATGAGACCCTACTTCCCAATGTAGGATGTGCTTCAAGCTAGTATAATAGCAAAAGCACATCTGTAACTTCCTGTAATGTTCCTTAAAATTTTCAAATATGACTCGCCCAGGCTCCTTACCTTGTGCTGAAGTATGATATAAGAAGTTTTACATAAGGTTTTGAACCTCACATGGAGCTCCTTTATAATCTTTTTGCCTACCATGTTTTTGTACAGCACAGTTTGAGTGTGGTCCTTCTGCACATGAGTTGCACCTCCTGTGTCATTTTGCACTATAAATTCCTAATTGTCTACAGAAAATGGTTTAGTATCCATTTTGATCAACATTTTATTTGTAAAAGATCTTACTCAGACTGAAACACAGAACTACCTTTTTGTATGAATGTTCAGTTCTCATTCAGGAAATATTGGGCCTTTACTTGATTGTCAATCATTCTTGTGGGATAACCTGAGTGTAATTATTCCAGTGATGTGCTTATTTAGAACAGCATTTTTTATAAAATAATCTTACTTTCTTGAACTGGCTCTTTTATTGAAAACTCGAATAAGACGCAGGCAACAAATGCCCTTTATTTTGCAAAAAGTTATAGGGTGCTGCCATTATGTCTTCTGTAAAAATATATCCTGACTGATTATTATTTTCACCTTTTTTTTTTTTCCTTTCTTTGTTGCCCGTTTTATTGCGTTGAAAATGTATATCTATTGTTTCCAGTAGGCAAAGCAGTGTGCTTACCGAGTGTAGTGCAACTAATACAATAAAAAATTTCGAGGTGCTGATATTTCCGTTTCTGGTCACCTGCCTCCAAGATTATGTGATTTGTGTGGATTTTTGTTCCTTCAATGTCTAGGATTCTATTTATAATTATGCTTGCAAAACTTTCTCCAGTTTTTTAGTCAGTATGTACAAAAGAAAAAAAGGAAGATTTATATGATATTTTGTTTCTAGCAGCATATCACATATAGATTATAAGATTCTATGAAACTAAAAGCTCTCTACTTGAAATATTATGGGCATTGACAACACAATGCAAAGACTTGCAGGTCACATGTGCTACATGTGGCTGTTAGTGTGTGCGATTGTATATACATGTATGGAAGTTTTTTACTTTATCATAGTCTTTCAGTGGAAACTGTTCTAGTTTTTCTTCTTTGTCAAGAGTACAAAAATAATGTAACTGCAATATGGCCGAACATGGGTGACTTTTCAAATGAGTTGCATTGGATGATTGCACTGTTTATGATCATAATTGTTCAAGAAAAACCAATTATATCTTTGGCTCCTTTGTACATTCATGTTTAATGAGATCATAAGGTTCGGTTACTCTCTGTTTTTGGTAGGAACTAATTCTATTGCCCTCTCTTTTCTTGTAGGCTACGAAGCATGATTAAGTAAAAGCTGATAAGTTGACTAGTGGGTCTGCGAGGATGCTCCAGCAACAAGGCTTCTAGCAGCAAAGGTCAATCATCTATTGGAGAAGCCCTAATAATGATGATGTAGGTTTGACTAATTTTAAACAGGATATTTTATGGAGAACTTGTCTTCAGTGGATATATGGTAGTGGAGTTGAGACAACGTTGAGCACAAATCATAACCAGGAAGCAGAATTAATGAAAGAGGTAACCCAGGTGACCTCTACTTCCTAAAGTCCATGTGAAATATGCTGATTTATTCAGTAATTTTCAATGCTAGCATTTCTTTTTATGCATTACCAAGATTTAAGTTTTCTTTAGGGCTAATGGAGTTATTTTCAACTTCTGGGTTGGAGCTCAGCTTTATGAGCTGGTTTAATTGCTTAATGCAGTTACTTTTCTTGTTCCTTCCATGAGTGTAGACCATGAGTTGAAAATTAAAAATACAAGCCAGAGATCTCTTTTAGGGGTCTTCTGAATTTCTATGCTATTTTCCTTTCCCTCTAGTTCAATTGCAGATTTGACCTATTTTGCACATTTTTGTGATCATTTCTTTTTATTGGCTAAGGATTATCAACAATGAGTTTGTACAATGCGGAAAAGGCTTTCAAAGTCTATTCAAGGAAGAAAAAGAAATACACTTTAAATTAAAATTATTAATTGGAGTCAGATTATGATTATTACTCAGAATCAAATCACGATTAGAGTCATAATAAGTTATTAGAATTTTATTAAATTTTTGGATTTCTTAGAGAAGCTTATAAATAAGGCTTATTCATGTAAGTCAAAACAGATTTGATTGAGTAATAATATTTCGTTTTCTTTGCAATCTTTGCAATCCTCATAGTGAAATTCTATTGACTTTCTTCTAGGTGAGACTACAAGAAGACTTTAGAGAGATTCTAAGGTTTATATCTATTCTTTTTTCACATCATCCTTCCTAATTTTGTTATTTATTCTTCTCTATTAAAAACTTTTATTCTTTGTACCTCTCCTTAAACCCTAAATAATAAAACCTTATCCCACTTGTTCTAGGTGTAGGTAACCTTTTTAGGGTTGTTCTACATTAGTTTTGGTATTAGAGCAAAATTTCCCAACTTGAAAGCATATGCAATTTAATAGTAGAGCAACTTATGCAAGCATGAGTTCCAAAAAGACTTTTAACAATCAAGATGTTGATACAACACGCTGGGAAGAAATTTCAGCCACACAACAATCCCATCAAAATGTTACTATAGCAAACTTGATGAGATCATGAAGGTATTGGGAAAGAGTCAAGAAAAATGACTTATTGGAGACGAGACTGCAAGCTATCAATTTAGACAATTGCCAAGTCAATTACGTGAAGAGGAACAATTTTATGATGAGTGTAGAAAGCAAGACAAAAGAATTGGAGGGATGAATTCCTTGTGTTTTTCATTGATCCATTGTGAATATATATATACAAAAGGCAATCTAACATTCCTAATAGATTACAACTCTTATAAGACAAGTTTCCTAATAGATTACAACTCTATATGTAAAGTAGATATATGATATAATACTCCCCCTCAAGTTGGAGCATAAATATTAGTCATGCCCAACTTGTTGCATAGATAACCAACCCGGTCCCCATTTAGAGTTTTTGTGAAGATATTACTTAATAGTTCTCCAACCTTCACATATCCTATAGAAATCTAGGCGAGATGTATTTTCTCATGAACGAAATGACAGTTTATCTCAATATGCTTAGTTCATTCATGGAATACCGAATTAGAATCAATATGAAGGGCAGCTGAGTTGTCACACCAGAGTTTTGCTGGGACTAGTGTCTTAATGCTGACTTTCATCAAGAGTTGATGAAGCCACATAATCTCACATACGGACTGTGCCATTGCTCTATATTCAGACTCTGCACTAGATCGAGAGACAACACTCTGTTTTTTACTCTTCCATGAGAGTAGATTCTCTCCAACAGAGACATAGTAACCTGTAGTGGACTTGCTGTCCTCCTTAGATTCTATCCAATTAGCATCTGTGAAACACTCAAGCTCCATATTACGCCACGACACTGAAATGTTCATCATTCCAGGCCTTTAAGTAACATAGAATTCCTCGCTCTACAACCGCTTCAATGATCAACCTGCCGAGAGATACGTATCGGCTTACACACCGACCGAGCGAGCAATATCAGACAAGGTCTTAAGGTACCCGGCCTTCCCAACTGCCTTCTATATCTCTCAGGATCCTTAAATGTTTCGTCTGGAACCATAGGAGAATTGTATGGTTTTACCGCCAACTTTCTAGTCTCAGACAATAGATCAAACATATATTTCCTTTGAGATAAGAAGATTCCATGTTTGTTTCGCATAACTTCAATGCCTAAGAAGTATCTTAGCATCCCTAAGTCCTTTATATGGAATTGGCTCTGAAGAAAAGACTTAAGAGATGAGATACCTTTAGAGTCACTCCTAGTGATAACAATATCATTCATACACACTACCAACACAATACCCCAATCGTAGTTCCTCGTAGAAGACGGGGAGTGGTCGATTTACTTTTCCGAGATGCCAAAAATCACAACGGTTTGGCTGAATTTTCCAAATCACGCATGTGGACTCTGTTTCAAACCATAAAAAGACTTCCGAAGACAAAAAACCCTCCCTATCTCCCCTTGAGCAACAAACCTTGGAGGTTGCTCCATATATACCTCTTCTTGAAGGTCACCATGAAGAAAGACATTCTTAATATCAAGCTAGTGGAGATCCTAATTATAAGTGGTAGCTAAGGAAATAAAAAGTTCGAACAAATGTCATCTTAGCAACAGGGGAAAAAGTGTCGGAATAGTCCACACCATAGGTTTGGGCATACCCTTTAGCAACAAGGCGGGCTTTCAATCGAGCAATGGATCCATCAGGATTAACCTTCACTATAAACACCCAACGACAACTAATGACTTTCTTCCCAACAGGTAAACGAACCAAGTCCTAAATACCATTGCCAGTCAAAGCATCCATCTCCTCTATCATAACACTACGCCAACCAGGGTGAGCAAGGGCTTCAGAAACCTTGTTAGGCAACAAAATAGAGTCCAAGGATGCAATAAAAGAATAAGAACGTAATGATAAGTGGTCATAATAGCAAAAAGGAGGAAATTGGATGAACACATTGACGTTTACCTTTACGGAAAGCAATAGGAAGATCATCACTGAGAACTGGATCTAATGTCGAAGCCGTTGGTGAAGGGCTCGAGACCTGGTTTCGCGCCGAGTGTGATCCTTGAGGATAGAGGTTTACCCGAAAGTGCGACGTAAGAAGCCTGGTAGAGAGATAAATGCAAGGGAGTAAGAGTATAAACAAAGCAAGTCTTCTTCCCGACTGCAATAAGACCAAGGGAAATCAAGTAGTCTCAAAGAATGCAATATCAGTAGACACAAAATAAAATCGAAGAGTGGGACAATAACCTTTATACCCTTTTTGAACACGAGAATATCCCACAAAGATACACTTTAAGGACTTTGGATCAAGTTTAGAGACTTGAGGACGGACATCCCTAACAAAGCATGGGCATCTAAATATTTTGGGATCTATAGGGAATAACGAATTATTTGGAAACAACTGGTAGTAAGGAGTAGCCCAATTAAGAATCGATGAGGGCATCTTGTTAATAAAAAAACAAGTTGTGGAAACTATGTCGGCCCAAAAATGTTTAGGGACATTCATTTGGAACAAAAGGGTTCGGGCAGTCTCAAGAAGATGTCTATTATTTCTCTCAGCTACCTCATTATGAGAAGGTGTATCAACACACGAGGTCTGATGGAGAATCTTATGTTGTAACATGAAGGATTGAAAAGGTTCCGACAAATATTCCTTGGGATTATTACTTCTCAATGTTTGCACAGAGACATGAAATTGTGTTTGAATTTCAGCACAAAAGGCACTAAAATGAGAAAAAGAAGAAGCTTTGAACGACTTTTCATTTGATAAAGCCAAGTGACATGAGAGAAATCATCCACAAAGGTGACGAAATATTTAAACCCAGTCGACAAGGACCACAAACATCATAATGAACTAACTTAAAAGGAGCGGAAGCTCGTTTATTGACTCTAGGACTCAAATGCACTCAATGAAGCTTAGCATATTGACATGACTTACAGTTCAATGAGGATAGGCTAGAAAACTGAGGATATAGCTTCTTCAACAAAGGGAGAGAAGGATGACCCATGTGACAATGTAATTCGAATGAGGTAACAACCTTTGAACAAGCAACAAACTTTGACACCTATGTTTCAAGGATGTAGAGACCCCGCACTGCTCTCCTCGACTCCACAATTCGCTTCGGCCGAGCATCCTCGAATCAAACAACGACCGTGAAAAACGAGATACTTGCCAATTATGCAAAATGATGAGTCGACTTACGGAATTAAATTGGGTGAGAATCGTGGTAACCTACAATGTAGGTCAAAGTGATTAGAAGAGTCGGATGAATTGTTCCTGACCCAAGGACACAAGATGTTGACCCATGTGTAAGGGTAACAGTAGAGGTAGAAGGGTGTGACTGAAACATAGTAAATAAACTGGAATTACCTGTCATGTGGTCGAGGAAGAGGAAATAAAACATGTGTTGGTTTTACTTGACTCGACGAGTGTATTGATAGAGGTAGATGCAAACTGAAGTGATTTATGATGATGAATAGACTAAAATATTCAATTTTTATTCTGCAGCTTCCTACAATTCTGGCGTACATGTCCTGGATTATGGTAATAACGACACAACTCCTCCTGCAGGTTTCGCGTTAGTCATAGAAGCAGATCTAACTTGAACAAGCCTCTGAAAATATGAAAAATAGGATCTTGCAAGAAAAAGAACACCTTTCCACAAAAACACTGCATTGGAATAGAGTGTGGCTCTACAATCCACAAAACACCTCTCGACCTTGAAAAAATCAAGGAAAACAAGCAAAAAACCCCTAAAAAGAAGGTCAGCCGAACAAAAAAAGTGTTTGAAAAACATTGCTGCAGGGTTTAGACAAGGGAAGTAGGTGGCAGGGGAGGACCGTCGGCGACCAGCAATGCTGGAGGAGGAGGCGCGTCGTCGGAGAGTATGTCACGCGCCCTCACGCGCGGCCCACGTGCGGCATGTGTGAAACATGGCAAAATCATAGTGTCGGTGCGTGTGGCTCACGCGTTGGGTTTCCGGCCACTGGACTTGGTGGCGGTGGTCGGTGGCGGCCGACGCTCCTCCTCAGGTGGGCGGTGTCACCCCATGCACCCTTGAAGTTGGTGTTTCAAAGAAACACCCTACAACTCTTCTCATCTTCTCTGTTCATATGAATATTCTCTTAAAAAATTTGCCTTTTCTAGGGCAAATTGAAAACCTTCCTCTGATACCATGTAGAAAGCAAGACAAAAGAATTGGAGGAATGAATTCCTTGTGTTTTTCATTGATCCATTGTGAATATACAAAAGCCAATCTAACCTTCCTAATAGATTACAACTCTTATAAGAAAAGTGTCCTAACATATTACAATTCTATATGTAAAGTAGATATATGCTATAACAATGAGGAACCAAAGAAAGGGCAAAATCATTGAGCAAGATGATGATATGACAAAAGAGGTACACATTAAAGTTGCTGAATTTTATGGAAAATTAAATCCAGTTGGTTTTCTTGATTGGGTGATCTCCATGGAAGATTATTCTGATTGGTATGCAATGCCCAAAAACAGAAAAGTTGGTTTTGCAAGGGCAAAATTGAAAGGGCCAGCATGTATATGGTGGTATAATATTGACAAGCTAAAGCTACTTTATCGAACGGGCCAACCACCTGTGTTATATACACATGGGTTGAGATGAAGTTAAAGACGAAGGAGCACTTCCTTCCAACTAAATATGAAAAACTCATGTAGAATAAATTGTTTTCCCTTAAACAAGGTACTAAGTCCACTGAAGAATATACAAAAGAATTCCATGAATTGAGCATTGAAAACAAGGTACTAAGTCCACTGAAGAATATACAAAAGAATTCCATGAATTGAGCATTTGGAATCAAGTGCACAAGAGTGATGGTCAATTTGCTACCCATTATAAAGTTGGAGACTCAGAGTTCAGATAGAGATTAAATAGAGATGATAGTTGGACACATTTATAACGTGGATGTTGTTTATCAACTAGCCCTCAAAATAGAAGAAGGCCTCAAGTTTTGAGCTTCTAAACGTCCAAGTTCACAACTGGGAAGCACTTTCTCCATCAGACAGCAGTGCAAACCTTTAGGCACATCAAGATTAAGAACTAAGAATGTGAATGGTGGGGTAAACAACTAATAGACCTCAAATACGGTTAATGAAGATGTATTAAGGGTAAAACTCCAATGAGTACAAGAGATATAAAAGTAGACATGAGTCCTTTATGCTATAAGTGTTGTATGAATGGTCATTATGCTATTGTGTGCCTAAGCAAAGGTTTAGACTTTTGTGTTGAAGGCCCAGAGTCTAAATTAGAGAGTTACTCAAAGGAAAAAGCAACCTACAATGAAGGACACTTAAGGCAAATGATGGGCCCTAGTGTTGATTTCTAGACTTTATTATGTCTTGTGAGGGTGTTTAGACAGATCCAGAGAAGATCAAAGCTATTGTTGTTTGATCACTACCAACAAATATACATGAGGTGCAAAGCTTCTGTGGGATGGCAACCTTCTACTGATGCTTTATTAAAAATTTTTAGCTCTTTTATGCTTGGAATTACTAAATACATGAAATCTGATTCATTTATTTGGACCAAGGCAGGCAACAAGGCATTTGCAGAAATCAAATCTAGGATGGTGAACCCTCCTATCTTACTCATACCAGACTTTGAGAAAGTATTTGAGGTGGCTTGTGATGCTTCCAAATGTGGGAATTCGAGCAATTCTTAGCCAAGAAGGATACCCATTGCTTTCTTTAGTGAGAACCTCAATGGAGCAAAGAAAAAATACTCCACATATGACCTTGAATATGCAATGGGGCAGGAAGTTAGGCATTGGCAGCATTATCTCAGTTACATTCAGATCATGAAGCCTTGCTACATATCTTAATTCCCAAAAGAAGCTTAACTCCCCGATATGCAAAAAGGAGCAGTTTTCTTCAACTATTTACCTTCAAATTAAAGCATTGTGCAGGAGTTGAATAAAGTAGCTGATGCCCTGAGTAGGAAGGCCCTTCTCTTAGTAAACATGTCAGAACTGCCATCAGTTTTGAAGAATTAAAGAATTATAATGACAATGACACTGATTTTAAAGATGTTTATTCCTCAGTTTTAAGCTGCTCAAGAAAAACATTTACTGATTTCCAGATTTTAGAAGGATATTTATTTTATAAAAATCATTTAAGCTTACCAAGGACTTCCCTATGTGATCTGTCCTTTGGGATGGTGGAACGGGTGGATATGTTGGATGTGATAAGACCATTGCCTTGGTGGAAGAACGGTTCTTTTGGCCTAGTTTGTAGAAGTATCTTTGGAAGATTATTAAGAAATGTTGAGCAAGTCATGTAGGAAAGGGTTCCAAAATACAAGGTTATATAGGCCATTGCCAATGTTGCATAAGGAGAAATGATGCATCCTTCAATGAAGGGCTCTTGTCAAATTGTTGGGAGGTTTCCATTTATCTGCCGAACATGTTTCTGTTGCTTTCTATTTTAAATCTTCGTGAAATCTTTAATCTTGCCTTCATATTTGTTCCGGTTTACTGCTTTTTCAAGCAGGAGCTATTACTTCTATCCTTGTTTCTGATAATTACAACAGAAGTAGTGCTTTACCCTCAGCTCCTATCATGATTCTCTTTTTTGAAGCTAAGAGCTATGAAGGAACTGATGTTCAAGCGGTTTGAACCGGTGACTCTCATCTTCTGAAGAACTGGGGCATGGAATGTGGAGGATGATTCTACTAGAATATCTTGGAATATTCTTATCTTTTCCTCTGCAATTTCCTCTGTCAACTTTAATGTTGATGTAGTATTTAGAACTTCCGGTTCTGGTAAAATCTGGAGGAGCGCCATTATTTTCCTTAGCAAGCTCGACCAGGTATGCTCAATCTTTGAATACTCATTTGTTCATGCAAAATCTGTTCATCTTTTGTTATGTATCTGACGTATGTGCTTTATAAGGCTTATAGGGCCTGATTCCTTTGTGTTCTTGTAGAAGCTCATTCTTTTTTCGTGTCCTGTATTTGTAGATTTGGAACAGCAAAAATGTTGAAACTTACTTCTTAGTGGTGGCTCAAAATATTTGACTAATCGGTTGGCTTGGCCGTTGCAAGCTTCTTGGATGCTTCTGCAGCATGGAATCCAGCTGCAAATCTTGATTGTATCAGGAAAACACACACACACACATGATGATGTTTGGTGCTTGTGAATTTTGACAGTTAAATCCTTTAGTTACAATGTAGTAAAGTGTCCCCATTGGGGCTCTAAACCCGAGGCCCCTCTCCTCCCCTCCTTATGTCTTGCCTATTCAAACGTTGAACGCTCTACTACACGAGCTATGCATAAGCATGATGAACAGTCAAAATTAAACTTAAAGCTTGTAGAATCCCAATGCCTGGGGACCGCTAATTGCCCAATATAGATGGACTTGGTTACGATATTACTAATCTGAATTGTTTGTTTGTATATTGTCTTTTGGGGCTTAAGGATTTGATTTAGTTTGTAGTAGATACCTACATGGAGAGCTTTCTTTTTCTCTCTTTTTACTATGTACCCTGTTATGGACCCAAAATGTTAATAAGAGGAAAAGCAGCACCCAACCGAATCTTTAGCTGGCTCTCTATTCATTGATCTTTCTCTTCAATCCATCATTTCTCTTGTAAACCCCATTCCCGGGGGCTTCATCTTGGTGCTGTCTGGTATATGTATGATTCAATTTATATATGTTTCCAGATTGCAACAGATGGAGGTTATGGTTTGGCTTCTGGTTTTGATTTGGATATGAATTTATTGAGCTTCCTTGAGAAATGCCTACATTCATTGTACAACTTAATTTGTGACCTATCAAGTCCTCTCGAATGTTACTCTACTATTTTCTTATGGCTGGTGACCTATCAAGGCCACTCAAATGTTTTGTTTTTTTTGGGAAAAGTAGGTTTATACATCAAATCGCAAAGGCACAAGTACTAGTACACGTTTTTAAAAATAATTACTGGGCCATTAGTAATACAAAGACAGAAAAAAAAAAAAAAAAACAAAAAAAATCCCTAAATTGTTTTCTGTTATGGTAGTAGATGAAACAATTATGATTACAGTTGGAATATATTACCATAGTAGATGAAGTATATTACAATAGTAGATACAGTATATTATGGTAATAGTTTATCTATGACCATAATATATAATAGTTATTACAATAATTGCTTTTTACTATTATAAATGATGGATAATTTAGGGATTTTTTTTTAGGCATCTTTAACTTTTAAAATAAATCATAATTATTTGTGAAGAGTATGTTCTGGCCTCTATTTTACTTTCTTAATCACTAATTTATAGATGTAAGGAAACATATATTTTTTTTTTGAAAAATACATTCACTTTGCATTACATTATATTCGTTTTTGTTTTTATAATGACTGGAGCCCATTCCGTCCCATCCATACTTTTTACGATAAGTGGGTGAAATCCACTCAAATGTTATTCTTTTATTGTTTTTTATGTTAATGGATGAGTGGATCGGCTCAAAAGTTACTCTTTATTGGATCACACGAATGTATATATATATATATATATATATATATATATAAATCACGGACAACTTCAACGTATATTAATTATGCAAATCTTAAAGAATCAGGCAATATTTCAAAAAAAAAAAAAAGGCCTCAAGCCAATTTCTTAGGGGGGTAGTTTTCAAAGGGACCAAAGATTGGTCTTGGGTTTAAATCAATGCATTATTTTTTATTTTTTCAAAATAATTAAAAAAAAATTGTACCATGGATTTTTAACATATTATTATTTAATAATTATTGTGGTGGTCAAATATACCATAAAAAAATTAAATGGACTAATTATCCTACAGTTTACAATAATTCTATTAATTAACATTTATATTTTCAGTCTTCTACAAAGAAAAAAAAAGAAACATTTATATTTTCAGCTGTCAGGCAATAATTTAATTGAACTGGTGTGCTATTTCTTTCTGATCTAGAGATTCAGTCCTGAGCAAAAATGGAGGATGCAATAGTCCTGTATCCGGCTCCAGGCATCGGCCACATGGTGTCGATGATAGAGCTGGGAAAGCTCATCCACCGCCGTTACTCCCACAGATTCTCCGTCACAATTCTTCTCGCCGCCGGCCCTTTTGACACTCCGGCCACCACCTCTTATATTGACAGTATCTCTCGAAACAATCCTTCCATCTCTTTCCACCAGTTCCCGTATCTATCAGTTGACGCCTCTTCTTCCACAGGCAGTCCCGTCTCTGTCTTTCTCGAATTCATCCGTCTTAGTGCTGTCAATGTCCGCCATTCTCTCCGGGAAATCTCCAAAGCTTCCACGATTCGGGCATTTATCATCGACTATTTCTGCGGTTCAGCTCTCCATGTTGCTCGTGACCTTGGAATTCCCACTTTCCACTTCTTTACCTCCGGTGCTGCTAGTATTTCGGCTGCCCTCTTCTTTCCGACCATTCACAAACAGACTGAGAGTAGCCGTAAGAGCCTCAAGGACATGCCTACTACATTTTTACATTTTCCCGGGTTGCCTCCGGTGCCAGCCGGTCGTATGCCTCAACCGCTTCTCGACCGAGACGACCCAGCCTACGATGATTTTGTGTACTGCTCAGAGCTTATGCCCAAATCCGACGGACTTGTGATAAATACATTCGATGGTCTTGAGCCGGTAGGAATTAGAACAATCGGAGAGGGGAAATGTTTTCCCGACGGGCCAACTCCGCCGGTTTACTGCATCGGTCCTTTGATCGCCGGTGCCGATGAAGATGAAGCCAATGACAAAGCTCGCCACGCTTGCTTGTCCTGGCTTGACACACAGCCGAGACAGAGTGTTGTCTTCTTGTGCTTTGGGAGCCAGGGAACCTTCTCTCCTGCTCAATTGAAGGAGATAAGGAGATAGCTAAGACCCTGTTTAATAGGTAGAAAATTTTCTGTTTTCTCTCTATTCAAACTTTTCGAAAACAGCGAAAAACACGCTAGCTACTTGCACTGCATTTAAAACAAAATTAAACAAAGAAATGAATTTACTATTTTCAACATTTATATATAAAATTTAAAACTCGTTTATTATTCTCATTTATTTAAACAAACATGGATTTTATTTTCAACATTTTATAACTTCATTTTTAAGTAAAAAATGGTTTTACAAAACTGATTTTCTTATTCTTTTATTTTCAATCAAATTCAAGTACGAAACGTATTTTCTAAAAACGAAAAACTAAAGATTAACATCAAAATTTTCACATTCGAATTTCTTTGGACATAATAAAAATTTTTGCGAACTAAACAGTGGCCTAATGGTTCGAGAGGAGCTAAGAGATTCTTGTAGCGGTGAAGAACTCCACCCATCTCGCGTGGCCGCGATGTCGATTGGAAGGTCTAACACGAGGGTTCATGGACGTAATCCGCGGCGTGGGAATGGTGGTGAGAAATACGGGCACCAAGTAGTGGCGCTCAACCAATTCGGCCGGGTGGCGGTGCTCAACCACCCGCCTAAGTGGGTGGGTCATAACTCATCGCGGTGAACCTCTGTCGAGGCTAGTGGTCGCCTGAGTGCCGATGGTGGCGTGGCCTCGTATAGCCGAAAGGAAGATATAAATAAGGCAAAATTCGTGGAGATATAGAAGATGGCAATCGAGGGAGCAGATGGTGTGACGCCCCAAACCCGTGGTGTCCATCGACCACCCAACAACCTTTATTATATTTATGAGAATGTCAGTTAATCGGATATTTTTCATTGAAACTACAGAGTCTCCTTTGAAATAAAGCTCTACCCAAATACAAAACCCGTGATATCCTATCCCAAACAAGGCAATATAATCCATTATATCCAACTGATGACAAAGAATACTCCGCCTACTTGGGCCTATAAACAATACTCAATATACATACCAACTATGAATCCAACTAAGTATACCTAATAGCCATAAAGAGCTAATATGTTTTACTTTATACAACATATATCAAACTTATAGAGTTCTAATACATGTTTAAATCAGGAACCAGTTTCACAACTCCTACTTTCTTCTAATCTCAATCCCTGTGGACGAGCCGTCCCTCGTGCACGCTCCCGTGGACCGTAAAACAATATCCCCTCGACAGGCTGAGCCATCGCCAAGAGCGACCGCCCTAAATGGGCTATTCACCACCTATGCAAAGGTAACGTTCCAATTAAACACACATTCAAGCAAATGCATGATCCTACTAATGTCTATACTTAATTAACTGACCCAGTCCTCACCGACTCTCACACTCGCCTAAGCCTCATATGAGAATTTCTATTTTGTTTGCTCAAGGACAACCCTCCGACGTGATATACTCACCGCCTCGCCCGACGATTGACATATATTATCGGCTTATTTCAGGACAACCCTCCGATGTGTATATATCAATCGGGCCGCCCGACGATCGGGATATATTATTTAGTTTGGATTCATCCGGCTGAATATCAATCACGCTCCGACGATCGGATATTTTTTAATTCAACTACCCTCCGATAATTAATATTTTTGTACAACCCTCCGAACCATTTTCTAGACTATCTCACGCGACTCACCTTATAACTGCAGTCCCAGTCGCGACGTTGAATTACAGATGCGCTAGCCCAATACATTTAATCACATGCAAAATATATACATGAATATACTCGCATAATTCAAATCACACAATCACGCATGTGAATTATACATTTTATCACATCAAAATTAGCTCACTAGCTAATGATCAAACACGAGCAATTTAATTTAAATCACTGCCAAACACATATTTTCAAATGTAACTTGTTTTGAGAACATTATTTCGGGAATAGTGAAACCCTCGCTTACTATTCTCGAAAATCACAAAACTCCTGGGCTCACTTAGTGAACCCGTTTCACTCGCCATTTCGGCCCTAATCCAATCAACACAGATTAACACTTTAGATGAAGAATTAAATCACCCAAAACAAAGATGCCAAGCAGCCGCTACTCCATTTTTCTTCAAAATTTTATCAATTCGATCCCAAGTTTCGGGACGATCAAACGGCCTCACAATTTACGAACTCCAAATATTAGTAAAACACTTAAACGGGAGTAAAACTGGGCAGTGGTAAACCCCTACCTCTTGGAGTTTGTCAAAAACTCACAAAATCGGAGTCCACGCGTAGCTTGCTCCGCGTAGAACGTCTTTCCTTTTGTCCCATCGCACTTGGCCTATCGCCTGATACCCAGAGAAGTGCTCTCTCTCTCTAAAATTTCTCTCAAACGCAGCTCACTGTCAATTCCTCCCCAGTTTTCCCTTTCTCACGTTTTGGCTCATTTTAACTTTGGGAAGAAGGTCATTGTTTACAGTTTCATCTTTTAGTGACTTAATCCAATTTATTCGACACCCTTCCTCACCGCTGATTCTAGCACTATCTCTACCGGCCCATTTTCATCATTTATCTACTCATACCACGGCGGTACATGAGTACTTGTTATGTGACTTTCGTCACATCGAAAACTATTGCATTTATATTCTAAAACTACTCCAAAAACGTGGCTAACTCCTCGACTGTTCCTTGAATATTACTAAATGACGTGTTAACGGATTTTTCGAGACGATTCCAACGGTGAAATCCGTTTCGTCATCCGAGATCTAGAGAATAAATTACGGATTTTTTTAACTAAAATTTCAATTTTGTAACTGAAATTACGATTTTGCCCTTATTCCATAATTTGGAATTTCTCGGGTCTTACATTCTCCTCTCCTTAAAAGGAATTTCGTCCTGAAATTCAGGACAATCACTATCACTCACATGCATATGCAACGTGCACTATACCATGCATGTAAACTCGTCATTTAATATTAAACGACAAAACACGTACCTACATCCCTAAACAAGAAGGGGATATAGGCCCGCATCGTCCTCGCGTCCTACGTCGACCCTCCACCCATAGTGCCGCCATAACACCCTCACTAGCCTCACGGTCTCGCGTCGCAAAACCTGATCACGGCTATCAACAATGCACACTGGTCCCTCCTCAAAGGCCCCATCCGTGTCAACCTCAATCTGTCCCCAATCCACCACATGAGTCGATCCGAGTATATCTCTGAAAGCATGGAGATGTGAACACCCGTGACCCGACACGCCGGGCGCGTAACGCCTAACCCAAGACGCTGTCTGCCCTCCTCGAGTACTCGAAGGTCTAATGAACCTCATGATAGCTTCCCACGCTATCGAAAGCCTCGACTAATTCTCTTAGGCATCACTTTCAAGAAGACGTGACTTCAACCTTGAACTCTAAGGGTCGCACGTCGACATCCAGAGATAACTCTTTCTCCGCCGCCCGAGCCGTGAGAAGACGCCGTCGTATCAAGCCCACCTCCTGAGGTGTCTCTAATAAGATCGTGACTGCTGATTTGAGCTCTCTCCCACCTCTCGCTCCAACATAATGGTGACTCGCATGCACTCCCATACAATGCCCCAGCCATCCGTGACACTGGCCGATAACCCAGCAGAGCGTGAACCACCGAACAGATCTGCCTCATATCCTGCGCTCGGTTCTCACCTATGCCGAGTTAAAACCCCGCGAGCTGTGGATAAATGGGAGTTGGGACCCACCCCGGTCGGAGGGGCCGTGGGTGGGGCCCCCACAAAAAAGCGCTTTTTAGGTGTATTCACTTTCGAATTACTCCGATCGAGGTGGTCTCATCACAGGCAGGCAGATACCAGCTCTTCTGCTGGCTGGAACACGACACAGGGACATATAGTTTTTAGCACTTCACTACCAACCCAGCCAGCCCAAACAGTGAGAGTGCTCCCACTTCAATATACGCCTCATTGGCCATGTGGCTCAGCCTCACCGAGAGAGCTAGGGCAAAGCGGACACGCCTCTATAGCTCGTGAGCGGACCACCCCGCCGGAGGGCCAGGTGGGCCCTGATGCATGGATGAGGAGGATATGTTTGTGAGTGGAGAAGAGGTGGAGAGGAAAGTGAGAGCATTAATGGAATATTGTGAAGAGGGAAGAGAACTGAGAGAGAGAAGCAGGAAGATGAGAGAGATGGCTATGGCAGCTTGGAAAGAGGAGGGTTCATCTACCACTGCCCTTGCCAAATTGGCTGCTGTCTGGACCCAAGATTAGTCGGAAGCTCAATAGCACAAACCTGTGTTTGAATTTTTGGGCTTGGTTGTTTGGTTGCTGTTTTTCGAAAATCCTTTTTGAGAATCATTTTTGAAAACATAAATAATATTATTATGGTGTCCACAACAAAAATTGTTATTGGTCTTTAAATTTAATGTTTTTTTGTAATGTTTTAAAAATTGGATCCCTGATTGAATCGGAAAAGTTATCGGTTTATGGTTCACTAGTTGAACCGACGATCGAACCATGGTTGAATCGATAACGTCATAAATAGATAATTAAAATATTATTAAAAATAAAAATAATTATACATGGGTTTGTCCGGTTCGATCGGTTCGACCGCTAGTTCGATTGGTTCAATTGTTCGTTTGATCGGTTCAACTGGTTCAACCTATTCAAAGAAAAATGGTTTTAACTTTTAAACTAGATCAATTTTAACCTTTAAACTTGACCGATTTTGATACTGGTTCAGGGTACAACTGGTTGGTTAAACTTGACCGATTTTGATACTGGTTCAGGGTACAACTGGTTGGTACGGTCCAATTTTTAAAACATTGGTTTTTGTATTTTTCAGAAAAAAAGATACAAATTTGAAAATCTTCCTATTGATGTATTGAAGCAGTTGGATCTGGGACAATGCAGAACTCATTATCAAGAAAAGTTGAGCATCGTAAATTCCAAATTAAATAAGGCTCTTAATGCTTGAATAAGTTAACAAAGCTAATAATTTTTAAAAATAATTTAAAACTCAAGTAATAAACTGATTGGTACAATAAATTTTTAAAATTCATAAGGACACAACTTTCTAAAAAAAAAAACAAAAATTTCACCCGGAGAAGCTTTTTGTTTCTTATTTTAAAAAACTATTCTTAAAAATATATTTGGCAATAAAACACTGCCTTCTGTTTTCTACTTTAAAAATAATTTTTTAAAAACAAATTATATTAAATAAAAAAACTGTCAAAAGGGCCTTAATTATATTGGGTTTTAAAAAATTATTAACAATCCATGACTCTTGTATACAATTAGTAATTGTTAATTTATGAGCATACTTATATAATACGACTGATCAAACAAGGGGTAGGGGAATTCTTGATAATTTACCAATAATTAAATCAATAATTGTTAGGATTCTTGATAAATTTACCTATAATTAAATAAATAATTATTAAAATAATTTCAATTTTACGACAATTTTGACACGTAAGCAATAAGGTGGAAATTCTTTTATAATAAAATCGTGTTTTCAAAATATGACTTTACAATTTTATATTGAAATTGTGTTTTCAAAACATGACTTTACAATTGTACATTGAAATTGTGTCTTTAAAACAAGATTTCACAATTTTACACTGAAATCGTGTTTTCAAAACACGACTTTACAATTTTATATTAAAATCGTATCTTCAAAAAACAGCTTCACAAATTTAAAAATTTACATTGAAATCGTATCTTCCAAACTTCCAAACATGATTTCATATTTTTACACTAAAATTGTATCTTCAAAACACGACTTCACAAATTTATAATTTATACTGAAATCGTGTCTTCAAAACACGATTTCACATTTTAACACTGATCACATTTTCACATTAAAATCGTGTTTTGAAGACACGAAATCCATGTGGTGTTTAGTTGACAGTAAGTGAGTAACTATCTAACCCTGCCTAGGCGGATGACGGGGGCGCCACACGGGACTGAGACTCCTTTACTTGATTTTTTGACATTGGTGGGCCCATTTCAAAATATAAATCCAAACTTGTACATATTGACATAACTTAAATCTATGAATTCTTCCAAAAAATGTAACTTGTAATACTACCACTGAGTGGTGTTTAAATGTTCTTGTACATACATTTCTGAGTCCCATTTACTTGTACTTACACAAGTTCCACAATTACAAAATTTTACATTTACATTACAAAATTGTAGTCAAAGGTCAGCAATTGTATATTTCGCACGTTTAATGCCTGATGTCCTTTCGCACCTACACAGATGAAACACCGTATGTTTTATAACTTAGTAGAAAACAAGATAATATATATAACCACAATGAAGATCTGAAGATGTGTGATACATATTCAACAATTCATATCGTAATATTCATATTCCAGAGGAGGTATAATATAAATCTTGTACATAGAGTAAATTGAGGGCACTTATTGCAACAAAATTGTTTACTTGTGATTTTGTATAATTATTCCATATGTCATATTATTCAGATTTTTATCATATAAATGTTTGCCTGTATATACTGGAAATAATGAATGAGAGTGATACAACACAATAGGTACAATAAAAGTACTAAGATAACGAAACAGGTCAATCACAAATAGAGATCGCACTCTACCCATCGCAATGTATGCCGTAGCACTAGTAAGAGTGCCAACACTAAACGTAGACGTGCATGCCCATGTAATGTGAAGTGTCATAGCATTTATGTGGAGTGTCAGATTACTCTATAAGAGGTGCCTATATTCATTCGCTTATTCCTATTCTTAGGAAGACATACAATTATATGCATTACTGAGCTTATTATATTATTCTTAATCACATTAGCAAATAAGGGATAAGAAACAATGTTTGCCTAATGACGGCGAGGTTCAGAGCATTTTTCATATCACTTGTATACATGTATGGACCCTTTAATTCACTTATTAGGATCCTCATTAATCCAATGGATAATTGCTAGAATTAATGGAAGAGAGAAAACAAACAGACTGCACGCCTGTGCCGAAGAATGCCATGCCCAGAAGTGAGGCTCGCCCAGCGAAGCACCGCATGCCTAGGCCGATTGAGTTAGGAAACCCCGACCTCTGTGTCTCTCCTAGGCGATTCCTAGGCTGGGTTCCAAATGCCTTAGGGGAGACTCCACGCTAGGGCGAGTGCTCCTACGCCTAGGCGTAGAACGTCGGATTTTCCAAAAACGGGCAATTTCCCCTTTTTCACCATAAATTTATAAATCAAACTCAAAACAAAGCAAAACAAATCCCAAATCTAACTTAAGCCAACTCAAAATATATATAAGGGAAGAATTCAGACTTCTTATACCACAACCCTAAACAAAGAGGAATTTATGAGAATTTCCATACATATAGTTTCCATACCTTGCTTTCTTGAAACCTTCAAAATCTAGCTTTCTTTTTCCTTATCTTCTTCATTTCTTCCCACTTGAACAAAGAGAACCCAAGACAAAGGAGATCATCAAACCAAAATTGGCTCCTTTGGCTCATTCTCTAAATCGTAGCCCTAGTTTCCTTAAACCAAAAAGGAGGAATTCCCTCATTTTAGAAGACCATGTTTGGTCTTATCCACATTTTGGACTTAAATTTCACTTTTTTACTTTTTAGTCCTTCCATTTCATTCCATTTGAAATTCAATTTATCCAATTCCTACAATAACATACCATTTTCTTACATAATGTCCTTTGAGTCCTTAATGTGACATTTTATCATTTTAACATTTTTTCCCACTTTACATTTAATTTTCAAAAAATGAAAATTTTAACTTACATTATACCATAAACATGTAATCAACTACTAGGGTATAATTTGGAGTGTTACAAAATGTCATAAATTTGAAAATATTTATTTTTGTTCTATATTTAAAAAAATATTTTATCTAATTATGATATTATTTAAAAATGCCTAGGGGCGGAGTGGGTGGTATGTTACTTACAGATTTAGACTCGGTTTAGAACTCCAAAAGTACTCAAGAAGGAAAATGATTTTTGAATGTTTGATGTCATCCTGAAAAATATAAAAAAAATTAAATATAGTTAAAATTTCTCAAAACTTTATATATTTTTAAATTTCTTAATTATCTTTATATAACATCAAAAAAACAAATAAAATGAGTTTGAATAAATATATAGAACTAATTTATCAAGATTCAACCTATTTTTTTATTTTATATATTTTTAAATTTCTTAATTATCTTTACATAACATCCAAATACAAATAAAATGAGTTTGAATAAATATATAGAACTAATTTATCAAGATTCAACCTATTTTTTTTTTCCTCAAAAATTTCTTTTTATATATATGTTTTTCTATATTTTCTTTCTAATTTCTGGGTTATAAAGGAAGCCTAAAGATAATTTTGATGGCTTTGATGCTTGTGAAATTGATAAAGATGGATGATTGAGCAAAGAAAAATCACGTACAATTATTTCTTTACCATCATTAGTAAACAATAAACACTTTAATAGTGCCTTTTCTTCTCCGACATTGGTAAAAGTAGGAATGATGATTCACTTCACTCCAATATGTCTTCTATATGTAGGGTAGGTGAAAGGGAAAAATCAAGATTACCTGTACATGTTAGAAGATTCCTCCAAAGAAATAACGAACTTTTAACAATAGTAACCATCAAATAAACAGTGATTAACGTAGAAAAACCTCCTAAATAAAGGAAAAAAAATCAAAGAGAAATTATCTTCCACTATAATATAATGTGGATACAAGTATATCAATACTTGAGGTAAAAAACCATCACATCAAAAACTATATACGTTTCGATCTCTTGTAACGTGTTCTGTCGTTGATTTATTGCGACATGTAGTTTTGTCGTCGATAGTTGCTTTTTTTATGGGTTTTTACGTTGACAATTCAAATGATAAAGTTTGATCATATAGAATCATCGTATCAAATCATATTTGATAGTATGCTGTAAATATTAAATCTTATATATTTTAAGTATTTTTGGATTATCAAATATATATATCTTATGTCAATAATTTTTGCTATTAAGCTAAATAATGTGTTATCCTTTAAAGTTTTTAACACTTTGATTATGTGTTTTAATTGATTATATTGTTAACCTGAATCAATAAAAATTTTCAGTTTTTAAAAAAAAGAAAACTTTCGTAGTATTTAAAAAAAAAAAAAATCTAAGTGCTTCTAAAAAACATTGTATTTTTGTAAGTTTTAAAAATGTTTTTCAAAACATTATCAATCAACTTTTTTTTTTCCCCTAAAAACACTTTTAAAAAACATTGCTTTTAAAAATGTCTTTATTTTCTTGTAAAAATAACCTCTTGCTTTTAAGAGACAATATGAATATTATTTAAAAAAAAAGACAATATAAATACATGAAAAGACAATATATTTTTTTTATATCTATTCACTTTGTATATTACAATGTAATATATTATTCTTATAATGATTCCATTTAGGATCTTTCATAGCCCCTTGGCCCTTTCCTATTCCTTTGCCACTTGAATATGGTGTCAAAGTTGAAAAAACATAAAAATTGTTATATTGATAAATTAAAGATTATTTAATATCTTTTAACCAAATATTTCTAAAGACCAGGTAACATTAGAAATTAGGTAAAAGTAAATGTATTAAAACATGATGCCTGATATGAAAACAGGTCATCTAATACTAAATTCTGTTGTTTTCTTTTACATGTATTAAAACAAGACATCTTATATGAAAGGTGCAAACACGTGTTAATGCGGCAGTGCCGCAATTCCTTTTTGTTTATCCCCAGGTCACTTTCTTTTTTTTTTCCTTTTCCTTTTCCTTTTCCTTTCTTGCTCATTTCTATTCCTTCTTTTTTAAAAAGGAAGAAACTAAATATATTATTGTAAATCCAACTCCAAAACATGTACCAGTAATGGAGGAGGGAGACCTCTCCATTCACCTAGATCAGTCCCAGAAACGAACGCCTTTGACCTGATTCGCTGATCTACGCACATAAGCTAATGAGCATCCCACATAGGAGTTATAACAACATCTTGCAGTCCAGACTTTTGTATCCACACCAAGGCTTCTGCAACCAGCACTTCCGAAGGGTCATGTAGCTTGCCCTTTTTGGCCACAATCAACTCTCCAAGGTGATTCCGGATTACAAACCCAAAGCTGAAAGCCCAGCTGATTGTCAACGTTACACTTCAGGCTTCCCGATTCTGGAGCTTTCCATCTCCAGGGGTTTGAGTCTGCGAACGGAGCTGGACGTACACCCATCCTCTCAGTTGCAAGCTTCCATTCAGAGAGGGAGAGTGTTGCTGAATTGAGAACTTGGGTCTCATTCCAGCATGTGTTGCTCCAAATCATCGAGTTCCTTCGATTCCAAACAGCCCAGTAGACCATGGCTATCAACTGCACAGTCCCTTCATCATCAACCTTCAACATGCAGCTCCACCAGTCGGCAAACCCAGAATTCCTCTCCATGAGTTGTTGATCCGTGGATGCTTGCCACACACGACATGCATGGGGACACGTAACAATTGCATGCATCACACTTTCACCCACTAACTTGCACATAGGGCGGATGAAACGTAAGACGCTTCAATGGAGTTTGCCAACCCATGGAGGCAGAAGTGATTGGGGTGAGGGAAGCCATGGCTTGGATCAGAGAGAGGTAGGTGAACCAAGTGATTGTGGAAACAGATTCCAAGGTCGTATACGAAGCGCTCCAATCCACTGTAAAAGACAATTCCGAATTTGGCCAACTGGATCAAGACTGTGGAATGTTGATGACAGAGACCCATACCACAATAGCACACATAAACAGAAAAGCCAATGGAGTAGCAGACGTGCTAGCCAAGCTTGCCAATATCTGGAATTTTATGTATAACTGGAATGAGGTTCCTGAAGTTATAAAGTGTTTAACAGTGAATAATGTAATCGACATTTCTTTTCAATGAAATATCCTATTCTTTCTTTTAAAAAAAAGAAAAATGCATAGGCGGTCAGTAGAAACATATTTGGAAGCCAGCGTATCCATAGTGGGGAGAAAGCCCAAGGAGGCCCTCCACAAAAATATTTCTCACTTTAGGTGGCACATTCAAAGCCCACAATTTCTTCCAAAACGCTGGATCCATGCTACTGCTGTGTTGGATATGGGATGACAGGAGGAAGTGGCGATCACTCTTCACTGTATATAAGCCTTTTGGGTTCCTTCATGGTTCAAAGTCGCCAGACGACAAGAATCTAAGGCAACAGATACGTGACGGCCATATCGGGTTGATACTAAAAAATAAGATAATTAAAAAGTTTAAAAATTACAAAAATATTACATAAATTATTAGAAAAATAAGTATCATTAAGTAATTTAAAAAATTAATAAAATAAAATTAATTTATATCAAGTATTATTTTTTTGACAACATATATCAAATATTATTTAAATATTTATAAAAAACATTCCTCCTAATAGATATGATATGTCAAAATAGAAATTATTTTATATAAAATATATATAATAATATGTTTGTTAAAAGGGTTAGAATACAATAATCAATTATATATAAAAATAATTTCACGGTATGAAAATCTTGATCAAAGAATTGTTTAGAGGTTGAATATATTAGGTGTTAGATTGGTTAGGTGATCTTGACCTAAAAATTAATTAATATTTATAATTTTTTCATGTATCCATAAAAGTTGTACAGAGATTTAAAAATTACTTTTTCATTTCAAGTTAAAATAAAATAAAATAAATTTATTTATATTATATCTACTTATATTAATAATTTAAAATATTATATATTAACACTAGTTTAAGTAATAAAATATTTAAATATAATTTGATAATTTAGTTATTAAATTAAATTAAATTTATAAACTAAGACAACTTCATTTTTATGTTAGCATATATGATTGAATAAAATTTAGTTGATAAAAAAAGAAATCAGAATATTTAAAATAATGCATTAATGAGATAAACATAAATATATATTCAATATTAAACAATAATTTATTTAATTCAAATGCTTTCTGTAAATTTTCATACAAGATTTTTTAAATATTAAATTATCATATAAATTATATTAAAAAGATGTATTTATGAATTGAAAATAAAATAGTTAAAAAAACAAAGGTTAATATATTAATAATATATTATAATAATAATTATTTTTAAAACTTTTATGCTATAAAAGAGATTGTCAAAAAATCAAATTTTATAGATAAATCTTTGAAAATCTTAATTATTAAACTAGTTACTTAAAAATATTAAATAAAAATTTTGGGCCAATCGGGCTAACCCGGACCAAACCCATATGGGTCACGGACCAAAATGGGTCGGGTCAAATTGACCCGATTTTATTCGATCCTTAAATTTTACAGTCCAACTCTCCAAAAATTTGAGTTAAAGTGGGCTAACCCATGGAGCTCAACCAATATTGTCAACTCTAATTAGAATACAATAATCAATTATATATATATATATAAATCACAATATGAAAATCTTGATGAAAGAATTATTTAGAGGTTCAATATATTAGGTAAGAAGATTGGTTAAGTGATCTTTGATCTAAAAAATTAATTAATATTTATAATTTTTTTCATGTATCCATAAAAGCGTATTGAAAGAGATTTTAAAAAAATTATTTATCATTTCAAGCTAAAAAAATAAAATTAAATAAATTTATTTATATTATATATTTACTTAAATTAATAATTTAAATAAAATAATCATAAATCATATTTTTAAAAAATATAAATACTTGCTCCTACATTTAAATAAATAATTTTTAGATATAAATATATATTTATAATATTTTAAAAACACTTACAAACATAAATATATTATATTTTATTTCCATTTGAAACACTTACCTGAAAACTCTTACAAACATATAATTTTTATAAAATATATTATATTTTATTTTCATTTGAACAAAGAAATAATACATTTTTAATATTTTTAAAATAAAACTCTTTCTCTCTCCTCGTCTTTCCCCTTTCCCTCTTCACGACGGATGACGTAGGTAGACCCACTCGTCGACTCCCCATCTCAGTTTCATTCTTTTTCTCATAGTTCAAAGTCACTAACTTAGAGGGTTCAGAGTTGTATCGGTCTCGGTGTATTGGTTTGGTATTGGTCGACACGCAAAAATACAATAATTAAAAAGTTTAAAAATTATAAAAATATTATATAAATTATTAGAAAAATGAGTATCATTAAGTAATTTAAAAAATTAATAAAATAAATTTATTTTATATTAAATATTATTTTTTGACAACTTATATTAAATGTTATTTAAATATTTATAAAAACATTCTCCTAATAGATATGATATGTCAAAATAGAAATTATTTTATTTAAAATATATATAATAATATTTTTTCTAAGAGGGTTAGAATACAATAATCAATTATATAAATAAAATAATTTCACACTATGAAAATCTTGATGAAAGAATTGTTTAGAGGTTGAATATATTAAGTAAGAAGATTGGTTAGGTGATCTTTGACCTAAATAATTATTTAATATTTATATATTTTTTCATGTATCCATAAAAGCGTATTGAGAGAGATTTAAAAAAAAAAATTTATCATTTCAAGTTAAAAAAAAAAATTTATATATTATATATTTACTTAAATTAATATTTTAAAATTTTAAAAATAATCATAAATCACATTTAAAAATATAAATATCATTCTTACATTTAAATAAATAATTTGTAGATATAAATATATATTTCTAATATTTTTAAAACACCTGAAAACTCTTACAAACATAAAATTTTTATAAAATATATTATATTTTATTTTCATTTGAACAAAGCAATCATATATTTTTACTATTTTTAAAATAAAACTCTTTCTCTCGCCTTGTCTTTCCCTTTCCTCTTTCCCTCTTCGTGATGGATGACGCAGGTAGGCTCACTCACCGACTCCCCATCTCCTTCTCCCTCCTCTTCTTCAGCCCCTTCTGTTACAAACTTTTCGGCCCTCTTTAGTCTGTCCCTCAAGCTAGGCAGCTACCCTCTCTATAACAGAGATTCAAAAGATTCAAAATGCCCCCCCCTCTTTCTCTGTGCGATAAATCCAGATTCAGGTTTATTTTTTCTTTTGGGAGGAATTTCTGGTTATTCAGAATAAAGTTTTGCATTTTTTGTTGTGATATGAAAGATTGAATGGAGATTCTCTAGAAATCACATAGGATTCGCAATCCTTATTTTTTGTTTTGGGAGGAATTAATTTCTGGTTCTTTCGAACAAAGTTTGCATTTTTTGTTGTGATACGAAAGATTTGATGGATATTCTCTAGAAATCACATAGGATTCACAATTTTTGACCGAGTTGATCGAGTTTACTTAGAAACTCAGTCGATTCATCCAACATTTATTGATTTATTGGTGAGTATCGTATTTGGAATCGGACTCAGAGAGATGAGCTTCGAGGAGAAGATGAATCGGTCGAGTCGTACTGGACTCGACCAATTTTTCGAACCATGCCTCTTCTTCAGCCCTCCTATTACAAACTTTTCGGCCCTCTTCAGTCTCCCCCTCTAGCTAAGTAGCTACTCTCTCTGCAATAGAGATTCAAAAGATCCAAAATCCTCCCCCTTTTACTTTGTGCGATAAATCCAGATTAAGGTTTGTTTTTTTCTTTTGGGAGGAATTTCTAGTTCATCCGAACAAAGTTTTGCATTTTTGTTATGATATGAAAGATTGGATGGAAATTCTCTAGAAATCACATAGGATTCGCAATTTTTGACCGAGTTAACTCGAAAACTCGACTGATTCATCCGATATTTATCGATTTATTGGTGAGTATCGTATCTGATATCAGACTCGGAGCGATGAGCTTCAAGGTGCAGATGAATCAGTTGAGTTGTATTAGACTCGGCTGATTTTTCGAACCATAGGTCCCTTATCCACCGCCACTGATTATCCGTGGGGTGGAGACTTAGAGGGATCCGTCTTATAATTTCTCTATCTCTACTGTTGAATAGGTCCCCTATAATATCCTCCTCCCAGCTTGCATCTAACACTGCTTTTAAGGATTCTACAATCGCCTCCCCTAATCCAACTATTGGAAGAGTCTCCACTCTTGGCTTTGAGATGTCCTAGAAGGGTTCAAAAAATAGGCTAAGTTCGGTACGATTCAATCGAGTTGTAATCGCCTCGGGCATGACTGCATTGATACCGAGACCAAATACGATACCATTGAGTGTATCGGTCAAAATTTGGTAAAATTGAGACGACTCGATCAAGTTACCGAGATAACTTGGTCAACTCAGTACAAAAAAGGCTGAGAATGAGAGAATCTTTTCAAAGAACAATCAAAAAATAAAAAATAAAAAATAAGCTGAGAATGAGAGAATCTCAGTATTGGATTTCAAAGAACAACCATAAAAATTCAAAAAATAAAATAAAAAATTCAAGGATTCCTCTGAACTCTGAAAAGCCAAAACACAATCACAATTAGTGAATCAGAGATGGGGATTTCAAATCACAACCACAACCAAAAAATAAAAAAAATATCAGAGATTCATCTGAAAAAAGGAAACAACTCGTGAATCGAAGATTTGTGAATATTAGGAAGCAATGAAGAAGAGGAGCAAACCTAACTTACTTACCTGATGTTTGTAAAATGGAGCAATTGTGTTGGTGCCGATCGAACCACCCCCTTGAAAGTCAAACCATCGCCTCGAACGCTTTTCGTGGAGAAGACGATCGATTCCATTGCGTGTTGGTGTGATGCCAATTAGATTCAGATTTGAGAGCAGTGATTCATCGAACGGAAGCTGAGAAGAAGATCTTCTCAGAGTAGACATTGGACTTTGGAGAAGCCGAGAAGACGATCTTCTTGATTGAGTCTCCACCGACCGACTGTCACATTAGGTAAGTGTAAGGAATTCATATTTTATTTAGATTTTATTGATTACCTAAATATTTTAATAGGATATAATAATTCTTTTCAAATAAACGATAGTTATTAATAGTAAGTCTATTTAGATACATATTTTATTCATATTTTACATAAATATTTTCATATTTGAATCATAGCAAACCCCGTAAAATTTAATTTTATGAAAAAAGAGTAAAACTGGTAATTTTCGCATTAAAATCCCGACTTTTATAAGATTCGGACAACTTAAATCCGATTTCACCGTCAATCATCTCACGAAATCTAAATTTACCACATAGAATTTCGTCGACCTCGGGACAAATAATTTCCTCACGCTTTTCAAGACATCGAAATGACGCGTGACATACTAAGAGGCGCTGAGCGCCACATCGTACCACGGTCGTTCGCGAGCACAGCTCAACAACGAGAGCCTGCTGGACCCATATGGCTACGCTCAAGAACCCATTATCAATGAATCTACTATTAAGGATAAGCTGACAGTAAATAGATCCAAAGAATTAATTTTGAAATGATGCTTCAAGAAGAGTAGTTGAAGACACCCTCTTGACAAACCCAGCTGTGGTGAGGGCAGGGAGGAGAGAGGGAAGAAGAAGAGAGTTTTTAGAGAGAGAAGCTCTCACTTATCTCTAGATTTTTCCGACGATTGGTCCGTCGAATCCCGACGAGACAAGAGGCAAAGTTATCCCCACTGTAAGAGCTATGCGTGGCAACATTATCATGAAAGTTTCGACAACCCTATGCAGTGCCTCCTACTTGGCTTATTGTCTAAAAGCCATGAAAATGGTTTGTTTTGAGTTGTGAGGCTCGGGAATGTATTATGCATTTTGCCCAAGGAAGTGGAACCGATAAAGAATTTTGAGTGTAATAAGCCCATGGATGTACCCATGTACCTTGTTTCCTTGACTATAAAAGTTCGGATTGATGGTTGGACTGAAATTCATCCATGTGTTTTGGTTGCATGTTATTGCTTGAATGGGATAGCATGTATGGTGTGTGAAAAAAATGATGAGTATGCATGATAAATTGATGTATATGGAATATAATTGTGTATGAATCATTAGGATTGAAAATTTGAATTGGCATCATTGCGTTAATGTGCACAACAGATCGAGTTGAGTCGTGTGGGTGCATCTGAGATGGTTGTTCACCATTCTCGTGAATATGTGATGAGCCTGTATTTTGACGACGCCTCATCAAATGACTCATGGTTCAAAACATAAAAGTGGAATGATAATTAATGCGCTATTGGCGTAGCCAGCATGGCCGTTAATCCCCTGTGAAAAGCCCCTGAATACGAAGCGTAAGACTCACGACACGAGCCAAAAATTTCAGATGCACCCACGCAGAAGCTGGAAAAGTTCACATTTCAAAAGAAAACATACACACAAGTGACACTTAATTAGAGCCAATGATGTGAGCGGACGTAAGTACTCCATCGCAAATCAGACAAAGGTTGGTGAGCCGACAAGGGCTCGGTATATGGGTGTCATTGGTATTACCAGTGACGATTGTCACACTTGGCATAGACATGTGTGAGGGAGTTGATGAATGACTCGGGGTATGGGCAAGGAAACATTTCATGCATGATAGAAATCATTCCATGTATGAATTGTAAATTGTATGGAATGTGGATGTCATACGTACATCGTACGCTGCATTTGAAGTGAGTAGCCTCGTAGAGAATTCAACTATCAAGCATTGCTCACCCCGTCGTGAGATCCTCTTTCAGTACAAGGAGTATTCGCGTAAGACGACGTCACTGTACCGCTGGTAAGAAAGCCGATACGTATTGATTATATATTTTTGCAAAACATATATGAAACATTATGATTGATACATGTTTATATAGAGTGTAATTAACTTCAAAACTATCAGAATATACTTGCTATATTTGAGAATATGGATGTATGGGTCCGACGTGACACTTTTTACTTACGTCAGCTTCCTCAGAGAGACACTCGCTTTGTGGCAGAATGACATTCAATGACTACACGACTCAAGGAATGACCTGATTGGCCAACTGACCTGTGTTTGGGGGCTTACAATACATATTTGCAATATTTGTAATAATTCAACATAAATATTTGCATATTTGTAATCATATGTTATTTAGATTTTTTTGATTACGTATTTAGATACTTTAAGAGCATATAATTGTTTAGTTATAAAAAAAAAGAGTAGATAATGGTAAATAACTAAGCATAATAGTTCTTTTCAAAAAAAAAAAAAGAAGAAAAACTAAGCATAATGCTATTTAGATATTAATAACTAAGCATAATGGTAAACGGGATAATTTTTTTTTTTTTAATTTGAAGCTTTTTAAATATGGATGTTAATATGACCATAGGCTATTTTTAGAGCTGAATTTTTAAAAAAGAATACATAAAAAATCTGAAGCTTTTTAAATGTGGATGTTACTATTTTTAGAGCTGATTTTTAAAAAAAGAATACATAAAATAATTTAAAAAAACATTCTGCATAGCATTTTGCATTTATCTTAACACAGTTTGTTTATAAAGCTCAATTATTTTGTAGTTATTTTTGTTTGATTTACTTTATGCTTATTGTTAATTTTTTCTATATAGTATATAATATTAAGATAATATTTAGATGCCCCAAATCCTAAGGCTCTGCCTGACCACCACCAACCTCGCTTGAACACTCGTGAATGCCTGGGTGACCCGATATTTCACGAAAAATCTGAGTGTGAGTATCCCCTTTTCAGATGAGCGCCTACCCAAATACAAACCTGTCTCAATCAACATCCAAAGATATATACATGAGTATAAACTACCACTGGGCCCATAAACCAACACCCACTCCAAATAAATCCCAACTATATCCAATAATAAAGAGTAAAAAGTTCACTTTATACAACACACAAAGCTATACGCTCTAATAATGGTATCTGAAACACGGGTTACAACCCGCTTTCTTCAAGATCGCCCCTGTAGAAGAGCCGCCTTCTCTGAGCGCCTGTACCCGAAAATAATATCCCCTATTGCATGAGCTATCGGGGCCAAGAGTGTAATCACCCTAAATAGTTACTCTCCACCCAAGCCGCATACGCAATGCTCCATCGAAACATACATTCAAGTAAATGCGTGATCCTACTCAATGTCTACCCGACTAACCCATACCCCGAAACCTCACCGACCTCACACCCTTCCTAAGCCAATGATAGAAAGATTATTTTTCTAAAACAAAGATATTAGTTTTGAATGTGACAACCTTTCTATTATGTTAGTGGACCGACTCGGCAAGTTATATATTAGTGGACTTACCTTCCCCATGTATCATCAATCAATGACCACGCATTGGATATTTTATATGGACTACCTTCTATAATTTATTATTATTTAGTCAACCCTCTCGAAATCATTCTCTTCTCAAGAATCACATCATGCACTCACTCCTATCGCTCTAGGGTGCCCTAGCGATACGAATTTACGACGCCACTCCAATACAATTTATATAACACATGCAAATATATAATCATATATATTCATAATTTAAATCACACAAAACATGTTATGCAATTTCACATTCCATTACACCAAAATTAGCTCACGGGCTAATTAACAACCACGAGCACCGATTTGAATTACTCAACAAAACACACATTTCACAAAAATATTTTGTGAACACTATTTATATGATATGAAACCCTGCCATCGTTCTAATTCACTAATCACTCCGCTCACTTTGTGAACCCGAATTTCACGGCCATTTCCGGCCTTATGCATATCACAACACAATCCATGACATAAGTTACACAATTAGCTGAATTAAACAAATTCGTGGAGCAATACTGACCAGAATTTGGTTCCATATCATGTCAATTTGGTCCTGCTCGACCGATCAAACGGCCGCTCAAGGCCCTAATCCAACCAAAACATTATAAAACACTTAAATAAAATGTAAAACCCAAGTAGGATAAATCTCCTACCTCACGGAGTTTGTCGAAACTCCTCAAAACCGGAGTCCACGCGTAGCCCTCGCTGCGTAGAACCTCTTTTCTTCTTGGCCCGAAGAATTCCGACGATCGGATCGCCCAGAAACTTAGAGAGAAGTCTCTCTCTCTCTCACTTAAAAACTCAAAAATCGGCTACTGCAAGTTTTATTTTTCCCCCTTTCACGTTTTTTTTGGTCTTTTGACTTAAGTAGGAGACGACACTGCTCACTTTTGTCCTACGTCATTTAAATTTAAATAATGACCATTATGTCCCTAAGCTTCTGATTACTATCTGCACTATCTCACTGGCCCATTTCCATTATCTCTACCCATGCACCATGTAACATGAGCACATGTTATATGTGACTTTTTGTCATGACGCAAGTCGCTTTTCTGCACCAAACTGACATGCCTTGAAACTGTAAATTCAATCGCTCTGATTTTATCTAAATTGATTTAAATTGACGTGGTCGCTGGGGATTTCATGAGACGATTCCAAAGATGAAATTTGTTTCTTCATCCGAGATCTAGAGAATAAATTTCGGAATTTTTACCGAAATTTGGATTTTGCCATTTTCCAGAAATTGGAATTTCTCGGGTTTTACATTCTCCCCTCCTTAAAAGGAATTTCGTCCCGAAATTCTGGACAATCACAATCACTCACACGCATATGCAATGTGCATAATACCATGACAGAAACTGCATTTAAACATTAAACGACTCAAACCACGCACCTTCATCCCTAAATAAGGATAGGCCCGCATCGTGTCCTCGCTTCACGCCGAATTCTCCACTCCATAGTGCCGCCATAAAGATCTCACTAAATCTCACGGTCTTAAGGTCAAGAAACCTGATCACGGCTATCCAAAATGCACACTGGTCCCTCCTCAAAGGTCCCATCAGTGTCAACCTCAATCTATCCCCAATCCACCACATGAGATGGATCTGGAGTATAATTTCGGAGCATGGAGACGTGAAATACCTGCACACCGACATGCTAGGTGGTAACGCCCAACCCGTACGCAAATGCCATCTATCCCTCAAGTATCTCGAAGGCTCCAATAAATCTCAAGGAGAAGCTCGCGCTTGTCGGACTCCGACCATCTCCCAGCATCACCTTCAAGAAGACGTGATCCCCAACCTCGAACTCTAAGGGTTGACATCGTACATGACAAGCCGAAAACGCGGTGTATAAAATGTACGCCTATGTGCGCAAGTGTACGCGTCGCCCCCAAGTAATATAGTGTACCAACGGTACAGATATCGATCCACAGGGACAGGTGTGTTGACTACAAAGGTTTTGCTTCTTAGATAATATCTGAATAAACTTTAGTTTTAAAGCAGCTGAACAGTAAGTACTTACTGCTGTTGATTCTAATGAATTATCGGTATCGAGACTAGGTTATGTCTCCGTCACGCTCAATGGATTATTTCTTAAGATATTATTCAATATATTTATAAGTTGCCTAATGGGCAGGATCTTCCTACGAGATATCCTCTCGAGGCACATCCGCCTATCTCATGAATATAGTTGAGTATATCTCTATCCCAATCAGGTATCTCGAATGCTTTAAATGTTCTAACCCCACCTTCAGGATCTAATATCTCTATTTACCGAATCAACAAAAGTACGTTTACCTGCATCCCTCGGATAACCTCATCTCCCAAATCTCTGATCAAAGTAGATTATGTTTGCCAGACATTACCATATAATGAAATCGTAGATATAGAGCAGATGCAAACCAAATGATAACAACGGGAATAATATAAAGTACTAAACTTTAATCCATCAACATATGACATGGTTCAAATACAACCCTAGATATAGATCTGTGAACATAACACGAGAAAATGAAAGTGTTTAATCTTAAAAACATCATTCTAATATCCAAAATGAGAAACAAGATAAATCACCCGCACTTCAAGTCCGTGTCACCGCCGCCCGGGAATTCCGTGCCTCGCTCGGCACGCCCTCGATCCCCCGACCGGAACCCGTGCTTTAAACACCGAGGCGCAGATTCTGCGGTCGACGTCAGCGACGCCCCAACGCCGCGACGCGCTTTCTGGGATTGTTGACTGCACACTCAACGTCGCGACGTTGGAACGTCACGACGTGGAGATGTCGCGACGTTAGAATCCGCCGCGACGCGGGCGCTCAATTTCTCTCCCTGCTCTCCATTACTCCAATTTGCTTCCACAAAGGTGCTCTTTCACATCACCGCGACCGCATTCACCGACTCGCCATACTCGATAACAAACCGAAAATACAGCGAATCATAAAAATAACGCTTAAAACCTAAGAAAGACGCTGGTATACTTCCAAGGGCGTTTCCGTGCACTCATCACACCCCCAAACTTAACTTCACTTGTCCCCTGCCAAGAACGGCCTATGTAATGTGACACACACCAAATGAGACTAATACTAAGACGCGTTACACATAGCCGTGAGTCAGGATCAAATCGACCGACTCACACCGCCGCCGCAGTTTGTCGAAGTGCACAAGATGCATACGCATGTTTGACTTTCGAACACCTGGCCGAAATAAAGCGGAAGTGACTAGTGCCTCAAATTCCATGGTATTCAATAATCCTTCCATGACCCTACGTATAAGAGTAATGAATGACCTCCTAGTGGTATGCCCGGGTTCCACACCCCCCCCAAACTTAAGCTCAACTCACCTATTTGGAAGAAGCTAACTAGGAAAGGATAAGAACACCCTTTTAGTCATGTCTAAATACCAAAAAACTTCTTGGGTACCTGAAAATAATTGGTATTAGACCTAGTGCCAAGGGAGTTTTAGATGAGTGTTCCCGTAGCTGATCCATTGGTGACTCTCACCAGCTTGGTTAAGGGCACCAAATAAGTTCCCTTCAACCACCTCGAACACTCAACCAAACTCACTGGCTCTAGGTCAGGAAAATCCATCTTCTCGCCCTCGTAGCTGGTAGTGAAGTCAATGACTCCCAGCCAATTTGCTTAGGGCATTAGGCTTTGAAAGGCCCCTCGGACTGTGCCCGGGATTCCGATTGGATGATCCACTTAGTCTAATTCACAAGCCTATATAAGAAAGAATATATATATATATATATATATATATATATATATATATATAATTTTTTTTTTTTCACTTTTCTATTGTTTTTATTTTTATTTTTTTTATTTTTCTCTTTTAGCTAGCTCAATGGCAACCTCTTTTGACTTGCAACTCATCACTTAGGTGGTTAGCATATCCCAAGGTTTGTCGAACTTTAGTCGTTGGTCTTGGCACCTACGCATACCCTGAAGGTCATTAGTGTGTGAGTGTGATAGGGTTCTTAAGAAATGGTTTCTTGACTACCGTGAATCGGGTTCACTAAGCCTCCCCACCTATTCCAATTACCGTAGTATCAAACATTGTATGTATCCAATCTTCCATGTCAATAGTGAATTCAAATTCAAAGATCCTGACTTCAACATGGCACACATACAAAATTACCTACACATGCAACTACTACGTATAAGAATAACCGTACACACACGCAAGCAAAACTAACACATAAACTGAAACTAACCGGAAACATAACTAATATGCTGAATGAAACAAAAATACTACACAAATACGAAAATGAAAACAACTAAACAAAAACTCGATCACCACCCACCCCCAAACAAAATATCCAGTGTCCCCACTGGCAATAAACAAACAGTAGAGGTAAAGGGGACTCCCCTGGTGATCACTGCGGTGGTGGTGGTGGTGGTGGCGGGTGGAAGGCTAGGAGCTGCGCGATCTGGGCCTGCAAGGACTGCTGCTGCTGAAGAATGATGGCCTGATTGGCCAGTACAGTACGCATATCAGCACGGAGAGCCTCCATATCCTGTGACGAGGGACTCTGCCTCCGGGTCTCACCCCGTAATACACGGCCAAGAAGGGAAAGCACCGGTCCTCGTGGATCGGGGAAGGATCTGAGGAGCCGCCCGAGGCCGCCGTGACGGCATGTGGGGCGGACGGATCGGCCAATGTCTTCCTGGGATCGCCCAGAAGCCATAACGAGCCTCTGATACTCGTGAGCTCGCCCGTCCCGAGGGCTCATGACCGAATCATATACTTCAGGTCGCGGACACCCGGTGTCCCGCTTGATGATATGGCTTACGTGCGTCGCACCATTGTCGCCGAGGGCACCCCGCCGCTTCGCGACAAGCCAAAGATAAGGAAGGGGTGCCCCAAATTCATCTTTGCGTCCCGGTTATGGAGGATGGCATCCTCTATAACCCGCCCAACATCAAAAGGTATATCTTGTATGATGGCTGGCGGTCACTTCACCTGCGTTCGTCGTCGAAGATAAGGCGGCGTGATGAGTCACCGGACCTTAGAGTATGAAGGCCCAGATGCTTGGCCTTGAAGTGGACTGCATGGTCGTCGCAGTGACTTTCGGCTCGCCGGCCATTGAGTGATACTCGTATAACCCTTGGGGTAGTCGGGGTGCTCGTGGGTAGTCAGGCGAGCCAGAAGGGACATGCTCTAGACTGTAATAACTATTGATCGACTCCGCACTGAAGTCGACCAATATGCCCCGCACCCGGACTTTTTTCAGGACGTGGGAGGCGAGGTTGGCGTAGAACTCTCGCACCACACTCATCGCTGCTGGATGAGGTGGTTGGCACAAGGCTCGCCATCCCTTAGCCGCAATGGTCTTGCGGAAAAAGTCATCGGGGTGGTGAAACCCCTTCTCCTTGATGAATGATCGGTTCTTGCAGATGGTGCCGAACTGATCGGCGACACCCTCATTCACAAACCGCGTGACATCGTAAGTGGGGGTCGGGTCCTCGCTGGACCGACTCCACTTGGTAGGCAGTTTCTGCCTTTTACTAGACATTAGACCCTAGAATTCACGTGGTGGTGGCACCCGATTTGGTTACTGCCGCGACCTAGACCAAAAGCAACACCTGAGTATTGCACAAAACTACTAGAGTGTACGGACGACCTAAAGGTGACTGAAACCCTAAAATAGACCTCTTAATACCTAAACTTGAACCTAAAAGACCCACTAGAGCAGCGTAGATACAATGGTAACCACTAGAAGACAACACTGGGCGGGCGTACGGTGTGAGGTGAAATGCCACGGTGACAAGAAAGCGAGCGATACGGTGTGTGATGGGGTTGCGCGAGAGGAGGAAGGTCGGAGCGATGTGAGCCTCCCGACCCCGGTGTGAGAAGACTCCGGCAAGGAGCGAAGGCGAATGGGTGCTGGGTTCGGGCCGCGTGGTGTGTGCGAGGTGAAGAAGCGAAATGAACTATTCTTGGCTTTAAAGCGGGGGCAGCGTCCGCGGCGTTCGAGGGCAGCGTCGCGGCGTTCACGGAGTGGTACTAAATGGCGTGCGGCGTTGGATATCAACATCGCGGCGTTATGGGGCTTTACAAATTCCGCGTTGCGGCGTTGATTACTGCGATAGCGGCGTTCAGAATATAAAAAAATGGCGTCGCGGCGTTGGAAATCCGCGTCGCTGACGTGGGAGACACTCAAAATCGGCGTGCGGCGTTGGAAATCCGTCCGCGGCGTTACGGGAAAGGTAAAATGGATATCCGCGGCGTTGAAATGTCGCGGCGATTGCGAAAAAGTATTCGCGGTGCCGCTGCGTCGCGACGCGTGGCGAGAGAAGACTCGGTCGGTAAAAATTTGTGCGTGATGATCCATGGCGAGAAACCCTCCCAGCGTAAATGTGACTTTACGCCTTAATGCGGCATGAACGGATCCACCCCAAAACGCGTCTGCTTAATTACGGCTTGATAATAACCAAAAGAGACATCAATTATGGAGAAAACCAGCAAACCAATAGGACTAAAAATAAACAATAAAAATTGGTACTCAGAAAAAGGAAAAGTTTAAGAAACACTTGGGTTGCCTCCCAAGAAGCGCTATGTTTAATGTCGTTAGCTCGACGACCTTGAATCTCAATGTGCTCGGGGACCGAGAAACTCACTATGACGCTACTCTTGTGCTTCATCGATGCGGTCGGAGGAATGATCTGTTTATGCGAGGAAACTAGCCTCCGTAATAGAAACTGATCGTTGGGTAAGCGACTGTAGATAATGCCTTTCTCGGGATGTGTAAACTACCCTTTACCAGTGTGAAAAGACTGAGTCTTGTAAAAGGCACGGACCATCTGAACTGCTTCCACGGAAGAGTTTTAGGCGAGTGAATAAAAGAACTTGTTGTCCTACTTGTGAACTCTTTACGGTAATGTGTTTATCGTGCGGGCTTTTGTCTTCTCTTTGGCAAATCACGGGCATTTTTCATAACCGTTCCCCGAGGTCGTCTAGTTCAGTACATGCGATCGCTTTCACCGGCCATTCTGCGCTTATCCATGTTTAATTTGTCGAGTTGCGGTAGGCTCGATGCTCCGATTCAACACGGAAGATGGCATGCTTTACCATACACAAGTCTGAATGGTGACATACCTAATGGAGTTTTGAATGCTATGCGATACGCCCAGAGTGCATCTTCAATCTTTTTAGACCAATCCTTCATGGAGGCGTGCGTCTTCTCGAGAATGGACTTGATTTCTCGATTTGATACCTCTGCTTGTCCGTTTGACTGTGGGTGGTATGCAAGAGATGTACGATGACGTACCCCATACTTTTGCAAAACCTTGTCAATCACCTTATTGCAGAAATGGGTACCATTATCTGTGATCAATGCCCGAGGGGTTCCAAAACGTGAGAATATGTGATTTCCTTGTGAGGCCCGAGCCACGACTTGGCATCGTTGGTGCGTGTAGGGATTTCTTCCACCCACTTTGATACATAGTCTACTGCTAACAAAATATATAGAAGTTCTTTGTCTGATGCGGAAATGGTCCCATGAAATCTATCCCCATAAATCAAACAATTCGACCTCAAAATGGGATGCATGGGTGGCTCGTTCTTTCTAAGTATTCCGTTGTTGACATTTATCCGCAGTAGAGCTTGAATTGATGAGCATCTTTAAATAAGGTGGGCGATAAAGAAACCTGATTAGAAGCACCTTAGGTACATTGTTCTCACGACCACCCAGAATGTCCACCACATGGTAGAGTATGACAATGGTTCGAATCGTGCATTTCATCTTCTGGGCACACACTTTATCACCTCGATCAAGAAGTTCCTGTAAAGGATGGGCTCCCTCCCAATAGTAGTGCAGCCAAGTGTGCTAAAAAATCTCTTTTCTACTCCATAAGGAATTCTGAGGGACTACTTTAGCCACCAAATAATTTACATAATCAGCGAACCATGGAACTGCCCTCTTGTCCTCAATAGAAAAGAGTTTCTCATCTGGGAACTCGTCATTCACTGGAACATCATCTCTAGCCCCTTCTAATCGTGAAAGATGATCGGCCACTAGGTTTTCAGTGCCTTTCTTGTCTTTAATCTCAACATCAAAATTCTTGGTAAAATAAGAACCCATCGGATTAATCGAGGCTTGGCATCTTTCTTAGTCATCAAGTATTTAATGGCGTAATGATCGTTGTGGACTACTACCTTGTTACCAATCAAATATGGCCCGACTATTTACAAGTAAAGACAATGGCCAACAGTCTTTCTCCGTAGTGGCATAATTCACCAGCATCATTACTCCAGTTCTCGCTTGCATAAAGCAAATTACCCGAAAGTGATTTCTTTCTCGCCGCCCCAACACCGCCTCTGCAATCGCAAAGTCGCTGGCGTCACACATGAGTTCAAACGGAAAGGACCAATCTCGCGGGAGCTCAATGGCCAGAATAGAGCGTAGATCAACTTCATCCTTCAACACCTAAAAGCATGCAAACATTAGAATCAAAAATCAAATGGGATCCCCGACTAACAAAGTTAGACAACGTTTTAACTGCGAGAAATCCTTGATAAACCGCCAGAATCCAAATGCGGGCCTAGAAAACTTCTAATCCCTTTTACCGATGAGGTGGCAACTTTTCACCTGCTTCCAATCTTCGCCCCTATCTACCTCTATCCCTCTCGGGCTGAATCCGATGTCCAAGGGACAATACCCTCTTGTACCATAAATGACACTTTTTCCCACTTAGCACCTTGAGTCAAGCCCTCTTCACATCTTGCCAGTACAGCTCTCAAGTTTTCTAAACAATTTGTCAAATGCAGTGGACTTCCCACATCATCAAATCGCTCCATGAAGATTCACTGTCCTTTTCAACCATGTCGAATACGCCATCATACATCGTTGAAAAGTACCCTGCAGCATTGCACACCAAAGGGAATCCGCCTTAAATGCGAATAATGTACCATAAGGACAAGTGTGAATGTCGTTTTCCTTGATTCGGGAGCGCGGGAAACGGACGAACCTATATCCATCCAAAAGCTAATAGTATCATCATGACCCATTAATCGATCTAGCATCCGATTCAGAAACAATGATTCTCGTGGCTTTGTTCCTCCGCTTCCTGAATCAATGCAAACTCTCCTCAACTCGGCAAGGACTGCCTTCAAGGCGCATGTTGTTCTCGCCTATGACTCCGTTGTCCCTCCCCTTTCTTTCTGCACCACTTGAACCGGGCTTACCCATGCACTGCCTCAAAATGGGGTAAATCACCCCAAAGTCTAGCCATTTTAACCTCTTCCTCCGGACTACCTCCTTCACGTCTGATTTTAACCTCCTCCATGCCTAATCAAGGTTTAAGTCCATCTTTCGAGCAAGATACTGATGCATGCACATGGAAGCAACCCCTTTCAAATCTGGCCATAGAGACCATCCAAGAGCATTTCATGGTCTCTAAGGACCCTCAACAACTCTTCCTCCTCTAACCCACATAGATGCCGTAGATGATCACTGGTAAAGTGAGGCCACCCCAAGGGGCACTACTTCAAATGGTTAGGTGAAGCTTGTTCATCCTCGGGTGGTTGTTCCACCCATGGCACCGGGGCGTGCCTTCACTCCTGTGAGATTCAAAGTATTTCCTCCTATTAGGTCCTGGAAAGAGTCTGCCAGCCATTTAACATATTCTCTACTCTTTGTTCATGTTCTCGAATCAACCCTCCACTAGGCTGGGGCCTCCAAAGGGTCAGAGACCACTTTGGCTAGACACTATAGCCTCTACTTTATCTCTGCTATGAAGTATCACTCCTCTCATTGATGTCTCACTACTTCTCAAACACATTAAACTTGACTCTCGGGCCGTCCCGTGCACTCTCGCTTTAGTTCTCCTCCCAAACACCAATCATTGCTCACGGCGCCAGGAAGAAACTGGGTTCACCCAAGATTATGGGAAATTCCTTTTATCTTCCTCCATATCTTAACGCTAAATGAAATCCGCTCGGAAGATAAATTTGTCGATCTTTACTAAGACATCTTCGACACCCTCCTCGATGCTCTCCCAATGATCCTGTTCCAGTCAAGTGTGACTCGTAGTTGGGCATGCCTCACCTTAAATCCCAAACGCTTTGAAAATGGATATGGGCATGAGATTAATACCGGCACCCAAATCACAAAGAGCTCTCTCAAAGATAAAGATTCTCAATGGTATGGAATAGTGAAACTCCGCCCTCGGTCCCTGCTTAGTGCCTCCTAAGTATGGCACCACATTCCGCCAGTTAACCCGTCTCAAAATCAAATACCTCTTTGGGTCGATATCTTCATGCACTTCCTCACATAAATGGGCATCCATTCAGTGGCACTCCAAGAAATGGGATATTGATGTGTAACTTTTTAAACACTTCCATAAATTTAGTGAACTGCTTATCAAGCTTATGCTTCTTTAGGCGCCGTGGATATGAATTGGTAAGTTTGGCCTTTTGCTTCAAGATAGAGTTGTCTCGCAGACCCTTCCCATTAGGTTGATCTTTGTCCGCATCATCATTCTGTTATGGCTGGATGACCTTCTCGCCCCTAACTCCGTTTCCTGGCCAACCTGGGTTTGTGACTCAGAAGTTCCAATTCCTTCCCACTTCTCAGCATGACAGCTTTAACATGTTCATTCCCATCTCTTCTTGGGTTTATCAATTGCTCGTAATGAACCCGCCGCCTTCGCTAATAAGCTCGCTATTTCCGAATCATTTCCTTTCCGTACCTCCAAATTTCTCAAACGCCGCTTGATTGTTCAACTGAAGTTGCCCTCGCCGCCGCATATTCGCGGTCCTTTCATTCATGAGCAGAGCGGAGGTTAACATCGTGCAAGAGCTGCTCTAATCCACCTTTCTCGTAGGGTGTTCACTAGTTCTGCCGATGGCGTATTGCTCCTCACGATCTGGCCAAATCCATACCCTTGATTGCTCGGACCGTTCGGGTTCTCGACTATTACGCCACCCGCCCCCACTTTGATTGCGATAACCGTTTCCATACGGCCCTTTGCTTCACTGATGATTATGATTGAACCTTGACACGCATCGGGCTTCGTCTACCGTAGCTGCTTCCCGACCGACATTCCGCGGTTATTGTGCTAAGTTCCTCCATAAACTCCGTGATAACCTCAATGGGCTGGTCTCATTGCAGGCGTTTGTCAGCACTTGCCGTGCCTAGTCAATCAAGCCGGGTCACCGTACACATGATTAACCGATTGTTGAGAACCTCATTATCTATGCTCACCCATGGCTTCACTCGGTGCTCTTCTCTCTAGGCCACTCGGTTGGTGTTGGCTGCAAAGATCCTCCGTAATCTCATAGGCTTGGTCCGTGGTTTTCCTATTAGTGCCCTCAAACAGGCATCAATCAATGCTCTAGTAGCGTTCCTCATCCCACATTTATAGTTGTACGGGACTCGCATCCATCCGTTAGTCTGCGGATGGCACTTCTTAGTCACCTCGTGAAATTGCCCCATGCCTCTCGCCAAAGCTCTCCCTCTAGCTGCTCCACAAAGTATTGGATCTCTTGCACAAGTTGTGCAATTTTCGTAAGGCGTGGAAGAACTTGGTTCGGTAATTTTTTCAGAATTTGTCGCTCTTACTCGAGGTGGTCAGAATCTTGGCTGACTTGTTAGCCAGTAGCGGCTTCGATCACCTGGTGAGAGTGGAAAAGCCTGTCGAGTGCCTCCTGTTAGCTCAGTTGTACTTGATCGTATCGCGGACTTAGGAAGTTGGTCGGATCACGTATTCGGGTTCTCATGGGGTAGTCCGTAGAGCAATATATTCTGCGACATACGTAATGTTGCGACTTCGATTCGAGTTGTTTACTGAATGGGTGGTGCGATGCGATATTTCCCGAACAGCGTAGGCGGGAGTGCAAACTCTTCTAGACATGTATGGATCATCTGGCTGTATAAATGGCCTGGGTGCTTGATTCCTTCCATGATTACCATTTCGGCCTCTCTGGGGCTCGTTTTGCTCAATGCTTTCAGATCCTGATCTTCATTATCACCCATGTTTGCTAAATTTATGATCTGTTCGGGTTCTCTGTTCTCGCGTGCAGTGTAAAGTTCTTCTGGCTCGGGGTCGAGCAAGTGTTAGTTAACTTGATCTCGCGTCGCATGTACTCCTTTGAAACCTACCTTACCCAATAACACACGAACCAGCAAGACCAAATTACTAGCACTTGTAAAAATAAACAAAAACAAAGAAAATTTGAGTAATATCCAGTGCTTTATTCTCTATATCAATCTAAACACATCCCCGACAACGGCGCAAAAACTTGACAAGCCCAGAAACGCGGTGTAGTATAAAATGCCTTTATGTGCGCAGGAGTGTGCGTGTCGCCCAGTAATATAGTGTACCAACGGTATGGATATCGATCCATGGGACAGTGTGTTATTCTAAGGTTTGCTTCTTAGATAATATCTGAATAAACTTATTTTAAGAAGGAATTGAGTATGTTAATTTCGACTAAGCTATTGATTCTAATGAATTACTGGTATTGGAGACTAGGGTTATGTCTCCCCCTGTCACGTTCAATGGATTATTTCTTAAAGATATTATTATTCAATATATTTATAAGTTGTCGATGGCGGGGTGATCTTCCTTACGAGATATCCTCTCTCGAGGTACATGCTTTATCTCATGAATAGAGTTGAGTATATCTACATCGACTTAGTATTAGAAATGTAAATGTTAACCTGAATGCCACCTTCGGGATCGGAATATCTTTAGAAAATCAGGCGAAAATTTTGCTCTGCCGGATCACTGGATAACCTCAACTCTCTCCGAATCTCGGATCCTCGGTGTGATTATGCGATGTTGGCGGACATTGCAATATAATGAAATCGTAGATATAGAGCGGATCTGAGCGAATGATAAACAACGGAATAATATAAAGTACTAAACTTTAATCCATTAACATATGTGAGGTTCAACACAACCTAGATATAGATCTAGAATTATCTTGAGATGAGAAAATGAAAGTGTTTAATCTTAAAAACATCATTCTAATATCGAATGAAGCAGTACAAATCACGGGCATAGCCCGAGTGCGTGTCCAGCTGCTGCTCACGGAATTCCGTGCCCTCGTTCTTACGCCTCTCGATCCCCCGAATTCTGAACCTTTGGTGCTTTAAATGCTGAGGTGCAGATCCCGTGTTGACGTCGCGACGTCTCAACGTCGCGACGTCTCAACATCGCGACGTTTCTGATTGTTGACTTCTGTATTGTTGACCCGGCGTCGGCGTTGGGCGTCGCGGCGTAGGCGTCGCGGCGTTAGAAACGTCGCGACGTGGCGGTCACTTTCTGCATTGCTCTCTATTGCCATTTGCTTCCCGCGATTATTGCTCTTTTTCACATCATACGCTTTGCATTCAGGCTCGGTCATACTCGAGATAACAAAAGTGGAAAAAATACATATTTAATCATAAAAATAACGCTAAAAACCTAAGAAAGACGCGGGTATACTATGAGTGTTTCAGGCACTCATCAGTACATTAGCATAGATCTTTTGCCGGCTCTAAGTCGTGAGAAGACGCTGTCGTATCAAGCTCACCTTCTCAGAGGTGTCTCTAATCAGATCAGGACCAGTGATGGAGCTCTCTTCCACCTCGGTCCAACATAACGGTGATTTTCATGGCCTCCCATACAATGCCTCATATGGTGCCATACGTATACTCGCGATAGCTGTTGTTGTAGAGCGGAATTCCACTTGTGGCAAGTGCTCTTCCGGCTACCCTTATGATCCGGGAGCATGATCGCAACATATCCTCTAACACAGTATAGTCCTCTCGGGCGACCATGCGTGCGAGGGTGAAAAACTGTACTCATGGTCGGTAGGTGTGCCCATGCCTTTAGGCTCTTCAGTGCGTCGTAAATCTCGGGTCCTATCAGGCACTATGGATGCGGTACTCCATGTAGCGGGGTTCATCTCTCGGGCTCTGATCGATAGAATCTCTCGATAAGGAAGGTCATCATACGACTAGAAGAAAATGTGCGAGCTTCGTGGCTTGAGTCCTTATCACCATGCGCGTGTCTCTAGGTGTCGGGTGGAAGAGTGGGTCCTGAAATCCATCATGACCCGTGCTCACTTCCATTCGGCCACCTCGATGGTACGAAGTAGCCTTCTTGGCTTCTAGTGCTCGACCTTAACTTTGGCGACACGTGAGACCAAATCGCACAAAGTCCCTATGTGTCTCTTATTCGCTCGATATCTTTGACGGCGAAGATCTGGTACATCTTCGTGCCACACAGGATGCAATGAATCGAGGCGGTGAAATTCCACGAGAATCTCCTCTCTCAAATCGGTCGAATGGGGAACCGCTGCAGTCCTCTATACAGACTACCATCAGGAGTGGATGGTCGATACGTCACATGCTGGCGCTGGGTCACGATGAACACTATCTCTCGTCCTGCCCCTGGTACTCCGATCGCTCCGGCTCAACGAGAGGCGGTGCTGTACTAAACTACAGCGTACCTGTGCACCTTTCGGTATCTTTGTAATCCAGCGTCCTTTGTCTCGAGCATCAGCCACTGCGGGAAATATACTAATACTCCCATTGACTTAGTGAGTGCATCGGCGTACATTTGCCTTACAGGGTGGTAATGCAAAGTGAGTCTCATCCTCTGGAACTCCGTCCATATCGTTGCCTCATGTTGAGGTCATGCATTAATATGCGGACTTTTATGGTCTGAGTACACCTCGAACTCCTCGCCATATAAGTAGTGGCCAAATCTTCGAGGCGAAGACTACGGCCTGACTCCAAGTCGTGTGTGGGAGGTAGTGCGCTCGTGATTCTTCCAGCAGAGGCGGGAGCAGTGGGCTACTACCCTCGAGGCGCATCAAAACACATCCCTGGTCGGACCTCGACATCCGCATTACCTTGTGTGCCCACACTTTATGCGGGACTATCAAGATAGGAGTACAGTAGTCTCCTCTTGACTCTGGAATGCCTCTCGCGTCGGTCATCCCGATCAAACTTGACCTCGCCAAGTCCCGACCTCGTCGCAGAGTGCTGCCAATCGGAGGAAATCCTCGATAGATCTCTGTAATACCCGACCAATCCCGAAACTTCGTATCTCGAAAGATGAGCTTTGCTCTCGACTCATCCACGACCTCAACCTTCTGGGTCCGGCTGGCCGCGTCGCGACACCACGTGTGTCCCGAGAATCTCACCTCGATAGCCAAAACCGCACTTACTTGAACTTAGTGTCCTGGCTTGATGGTCTCTCGACAATGTAACCACGATCATCAAGTGATACTCATGCTCCCATGGCTGGGAGTAGATCGAAATGTCATTCAAATTACGACAAACTGATCTAGATAGGGTTGGAATACTCACATGCATGGATCCATGAATGCCGTTAGGCGCATTCGTCAATCAAGGGCATCACTTGTAAACTCAAAGTGCCCACATGCTTCGTCCCTAAGCTATTTATGCTTAGGGATATCTGTCTCCTAACCCTTAGCTGATAGTAACGGTGCGAAGGTCTATCTTAAAGTAGACTCGCCTCTCAGCTGATCAAACAAATCATCAATCCTTAGTGAATAGGTATCGATTCTTGATCGTAACCACATTCCAGCTATGCGTAGTCAATGCACGGTCGAAGGGGTCACGTCCTTCTTCTTAGCAAATAGTACGGAGCGCCCCATGGTGAAGTGTTCGGTCTAATGAACCCTTATCGAGTGGCTCTGTGTTTGGACTACGAGTTCCTGCGGCTTCAGCGGGTGCCATCCTATGCGGAGTCATGAGATGGGCGAAGTACCCCAGGAGTGTGGCTTTGATCTTTGAAGTCTACATCCTATGCGGAGGCAATCCGGAGTAGCTCATCAGTAAAAACGTCACATATACAAACTGCTTGGTGGGTGCAGTCAGGTCTCGCCTCACCTGCAGGGTAAGGCTTGCTGTGGCCTTGACTATCCCACAGACACACGGACTCATTATTATCTTGTCTAGGGCAAAATATCATGCTTGTCCCCCGAAATACCACCGCAGTATCGTCTTGCGTGTAGGCGAGTAGCTCTCCTACGCTCTGTCGATATAACCTGTAATTGTCCAACCAATCCATCCAGGGATGACATGAGACTCCCGACATGTCCAGTGATCTCGGGTCCACGGTGAGTAGAGTCTGAGATCTCCAACTATAACCACGACATATCATCCTATTCACCATTCGCCCTAATCCTAGGGAGAACTCACATACAAAGGCTCCTCTAAGGTCTCTCAACCTCTAAGCCTAACTCTATCTGGCGATGCGACAATGAATGAATCTGACCTTAGCTAGAATCAAATAACACTCTTGCCCATAGGCGAGATAGCAAAAACGTACCCTATATAACTGGTTGATTCGTTGACTCAGCTTGCGGTGTGATGGTGTAGACACGCCCCTGAACCCCTGATGTCCCTGCCTGTGGGCCTCATCCTCTGCCTCTACCCATACTCTGGCCTCTTGGGCTTGCCTGTGAAATGTGAGGTGCCCGCAGCTCCACTGAAGCGGCGGCTCCTGGCATGCGGAGTCTTTGTGGGAGGAGCGTCTTTGTATCCTCTTCTTTCACGCTCTTGTTGGGGCGTCTTTGTCCCAAACTAGGATCCTGTCTCTGGGGCAATCCCTCCTCATGTGTCAGTACAGCGACAATGGTAGCACACCATACGCCTACTTTGGCCGTGACTCTCATATGTCCACACAGCTCGGATGGCCTCGACTCTGTAACCCTCGTGAACTAGAAGCTCTCTGCCTTTTTCCTTAACTGGAAGAAGACTGACTCTCCTTCCTCTTTGCTACTAGCAGCTCGCATCCGTGCTCGAGGCATCCTCTATCTCTCTCTGTGGTCGGGGCTATCTGACCATGGAGTCCATATCTGTAGGTGGAGTCCTGATCTTGGCTGAATGGATGACTTACGTCATTCTCGAATCCTGGCTGGCAATGTACGTGGCCATGTAAATTGCTCGACAAATCGAGGCAGCTTTGTGAACACTGGCTACATAATCCATCACAGTCATCACCCCCTGCTTCAGCTCTGGAACTCTGACATTTGCATGCACAGCGATGTCTGGAAAGTACTTACCCATGAACAGCTCCTGAAACTCTGCCCATGTCATAACCTACAGGGTCTACAGGAGTCCTTGCCAAATCTCCACCAGCCACAGGGCCTCGCCTACAGTTTGGAACCTTGGCTAACACGATCTGAGTGTTAGAGGTAATCTCAGCCTCCCAACACCTTCTTGATCTGCATAAACCAATGGTCTGCCACCATCGGATCTCCTTCCCCTGTGAATGTCGGAGGATGATGCGCCTTAAACCTCTAGAGGTTACTAGAACCTCCCTAACTACCTGCTATACCAGCCTGTGCTATAGCTGCTGCCGCAATACCTACAGCCTCTACAAGGCACAACGATCAAATGCGGTGGCTGGTCAAATGTGGTGTTTGACGGTACCTATGGACGCCCTCTACGTCCTCGTCCTCGACCCAGCATCTACACAGTTTAAATGACAAGTTAAGTAATCTGGTATCTACATGACATAAACCGCATTTGAGATGCTAATCATATTGAGATATCTGGAGTTCATATTATATGTCCCAGCATTTAAATCTGTCTTGAGATAATTAATTCACATGTCAAATGATTTATCCTTAAAAATTTTATTTTGAAAATTTCATTTTTCCAAAAATTTTGTCTCATTTGATTTGATTTTATTTATTTTATTTTATTTAATTAAAAATTTTTTGAAATTTTTTGTAATGACGTGTGTTAGTGACTTCCGAGAGCGTCTGAGTGCGATCAAAGTAGGTAGTGCACAACACCCAGCCCAGCCCGGCGAGACCTGGCGGCGCCCGAGCGGCGCACGCGTAAGCCGTGTCGCGGCCCTGCCAGTAGCATGTCGTAGCGCGCAAGCGCCCGTGTTGGCGCCTCGCGCCCTGCGCGGCCCTATGTCGCGTGCCTGCGCTGGCGCCAGCGCCCTACTGGCTGTGTTCTGGCGCTGGCGCTGTGCGCCTTGCGGCGCTACCGCGCGCTTGCCCGGTGTTCGCGCCCTGAAACCTCGTATCGCGCCCCCCCGCACACGCCCTAGTGCACCTAACATGCCGCTCCGTGTGTGGGTGTAATTGTTTGTATTACTGTCTGACCTTACCTATCTCCTACCTTTGGTTCTGATACAAGCTGAAGGTAGCCAAAGCAGATTTGCATTATTTTTTTCATTATTATTTTTTATTTTCATTTCTTCGATATTTGGAAAATACAAAATTATATACCTATTTTTTTCTTTCATTTTCGAATACTCAAATAAATTTATAAATTTATTTTATTCAATTTTCTTCAATTTTACAACTTAGCAAACCTTAGAAAATTATTTTCTTCTACTTTTTTCATTTTCCTTTAAACTAAATAAATTTATTCAAAATTAAATTTTTCATATAACTGTTCGGTTTTACACATTGTAAAAACTCCCAAATCTTTTCCCTATGTGCTATCTACTAAGCACACTTAACCATACCTGATACATGATGCAAATTAGTTTTCATGTTATGCATATTTTCTGACCAGTTATCAAATCACACAAAACACCAAACACATGCATGCGGTGTCTAGTTTTGCCAGTGATTTCCTAGGTAATCTCATACCTAAACTCAGCAGCCAGACCACACCTAGTGGTGATGTTTAACCTCAGACCATGCCTAAGCGTCCCTCGAAGCCCTAGGTAGCAGCATGCTAGCTGCGATACACAGTGTGGCGCCTGATCAGGTCAGTTGACTGTAGTCAACCCGTAAGGCTGCCTCAGTGAATGTCGGGTGACCTGACATTTCTCCACAAAAATGAGGCCGAGTCTCCTTTGTGCGAGGAGCTCTACGAAATAAACACATCCCCAGTAACATCAAAGATATATACATCTGATATCAGCAATAAATGACCTATTAATACCATCAAATAAATCAACTATATCAATGGTTTAAGAGTTAAAAGTTCACTCTTATACAACTATATCTAAAAGTTTACAATTAATACCCATGCCATTCTAAACACAGCCCCTGACAGTTTCTTCGGTGTGGCCCTGGAAGAATGATCTTACCGGCGCCTTGTGCGCAAAAATAATATCTCAGCAAGTTTTGATGGAATGAATCTTCCCTAAATGGACACTCTTTCCACCTAAGTGCATATGTGCTCAATGAAAATATATTAAGTAAGAATTGTGATCCTAATTTGAATGTCTGACCAGCTCTTTGCAGTCTCATGACTCCACCAACACTTGCCTAAGCCACGTGTGGCTGTTATTTTCAAAGAAACGAGGTGTTGTTTTAATTGTGAACCACTCATCAGTAGTGGATATTTCAGTGTTATATTTAGTGAATTTGCCCTCTAGATTATATCGATTGGGCGACTAAGTTGATGTATTTATATAGGACTACCATAGATGTTGTTTGATGAGCCTCAGTGTTATCTGCAGATCATATCATTAAAATACTCTTATGGTTTTTTAAAGGTCTTATAAGTGTGTATGGAATGCATGATATGATTCAATACAATTTATATACTTAGCATGCGAATATATAATCATTGCATGTATTATAATTTAAAATCAACATGACATAGTATCACCATTTACATTCCATTACACCAAAATTAGCTCCGTGGGCTGTGTAACCGACAATTCGATTTGAATTAACAAGCAGGCATATTTCACCAAAATATTTTGTGAACCTCTTATGAATTATTGACAGCCCTCAGTTTCTACATTAGAACAGTGCGATCATAGTTCACTTTGTGAACTGAATTTCACAGTCATTTGACACCCTGCATGTCTGACACAATCCATGGCATAAGTTACACAATTAGCCACCAACGGTGGAAGTGACAGTGGTGTTGTAAATTAATTCTATCAGATTCCGACAATTGATTTGAAGTTTTACAGGACGATAAACTGTTCGAGGCCTCGATCAGCGAAACATTATAAAACACTTAAATAAAATGTAAAACCCAAGTAGGATAAATCTCCTACCTCACGGAGTTTGTCGAAACTCCTCAAAACCGGAGTCACGCCAGCCTCCAGCTGCGTGAACCTCTCTTTCTTCTTGTGTGAAAAGAATTCAGTGATGGATGTTGAAACTAGAGAGAAGTCTCTCTCTCTCTGTCATAAAGCTCAAATGACTCTTTGCAGTTTTTCTTTTCCCCCTTTGTGTTTTTGGTGTTTGGCTTAAGTAGGAGGCGACAACATTCACTTTTTCCTTAGTGTCATTTAAAATTTAAATAATGACCATTATGTCCCTAAGCTTTGGATTTTCGACATTTGACACTATCTCGGCTGTCCATTTCCATCATCTATCTGCCCCATGCCTTAGTTTTGTAGTACATGTTATATGTGGACTTTTGTCATGTATCGTTTTCCGGCTTTTCCCGAAACTCGATGCCTGAAGCGTACAAAATTCCAAGCGTCTTTGGTCAGTAATTGACGATGGTAGCTGATTCATGAGGCAGAGTTGTAGTGAATCAGTTTCTTCATCCGGGATCTAGAGAATAAATTTCGGAATTTTTACCGAAATTTGGATTTTGCCATTTTCCAGAAATTTGAAGGTCTTACAAATATAGATATTTAATTTTTAGATATGTAGATATTATATCTTGTGGAAATGTTATCCCTAAAATATTATATAGATATTTTAATTTTTAGATATGATAAAGATATTAATATACATTGATTGGGTTTAAAATAATAGGCGGCTCAATTACAAGCGAATGTCGAACTTAAAGAGATAAAGAAGCGAGGCTAATAAAAGACATAAAGAGCTCGGCCCACCACAGTATGCCCAGACATGGGGACTGACCGGGACCAAGTTCGCCTTATCACGAGAGAGAAGCCGGGTGATGTAAACATCCAAGAGCATGTTAAGTATCTAGCACCTATAGCTGCGGGCGGAACACAAGCGAATGTCGGGCAAGATAAAAGCGGCGATAAAGACATAAAACCATTTGCATGTACTTTGAGACCACGGACGGGCCGGGACAGGTTCGCCCGTCGACGAGGTGATGTAAACATCAAGAACCCATATTGAAAGTACTCCAGCACTATTCGTCTCACGGTTGGGAGGCTAAGTTTTCTAATAACAATTGTTCATCAATTATCATAGCCAATTGATTTAACTTGATATGGAAGAAAATCTTCATCTAAATGGGAGGAAATATCAGCATAAATCATCTAACAAGGAAATGTATCATTCGTATCATCATCAAACTAGGAAAGTTATCATGATCATCCATTATAAATACGAGCCACCCCGTGATTGAAGGTGCGCCTCAAATTGATTCCCTAAGCGGTTGATCTTCTCTTTACCGAGCCGAGCTTAGGCATCGGAAGAGCAGGCGTGCAAGTAGATTCTTTTTGTTTGCTTTGTTTTTCTCGGGGGCGGGGCATCAGTCGACGGGCCAGGCTGACTTCATTCTAGCATGCTCGGTGGAGTTCAGGTTGAAAAAGCATCATCGGTTTGGTGTGCGATGCGTAGGAGCAGCGGTTCCTTTACAAATAAAGCTGACCTCTCAGTGACTGATGGTGTCATCTCGGAACATAAGCATGAGCCATGCCAATCCCCCAAGGATGCGGACTAGCAGGTGTGATGGCCAGAGCCTTAGGAGAGCACACTAGAAACTCTACAGCACGTCTGGAGTGAAGGGCTCCATCACCAATAACGTTTCTTGAAGTTAGAACTAACTGTGAAACCAAATACCATGTGAGCAGCAGGCACGAGAAGGCGAAACACCATTACGAAGAATAACACCTCGACCCTCCTCGAAGCGGATGGAGAAGGAGAAATAAGCAAGCCGGGAGCATGACCCTTAGAGCCCACCAGAGAGGATTACGATGAGGAGACATGGTGGGACAACACTGGCGATGAACCCACATCCTTTATCGCGGTGGGAGGAGGCAGGAGGCGGTCATGGAAGCAACGTTTCAGAGACATTCAGCAAGAGCTCAGCCATATGAGGGAAACTATAAAAGGACGAGCTCCAGTCTCCATGGACGCTTTAGTGCGGCCAAGCAGAATCACGATTCTGGTAGAAGTCTTTGCACTTCCCACTCCCAGCGGTTGAAGTACCTCAAATCGAAACATTCAACATAGCAGACCACCGTAGACCACCTCAATGCCCGAGAATCAGATGGAGGCTACACGGATACGAGGACCCGTGGGGTGTGAAACTTACCCGACATCGCCTTCAGGCTAGCGTTGGCACAGTTGGCGGAACTCCACGCCATCTCGATCATCCTTTAGAGAGGTATCCATCGCATTCGTCTCCCACTTCATAGGAGCTCGGACGCATAGGAAACCGAGCTATCACTTGATGATATAGCGGAGCCCAGGAGCACAGTCTACGATCCGAGGTTTAGCATGAGAATCATTAAGGTAGACATCCAGGAGCGGTTCTGTCATCACTTTAAATCCATTTGGGGTAGGCGTGCGGTCGAAAGACGTGTTTTCCATCTCAAAAAACACTTTCGAAAACATGGCCAGGGGTGCTCGCGAAGCCCCGAAAAGTATCGGCGGCGGAGCTCTTATCACAGCGGGGCTTCTGCTTGCTAGAAGGAAGAAGCGATGAGAAAAACAAAGGCAGAGAAGCCCCGGGAGCGAGGAGACGAGGACGGATCCCCACAGAGACGGAGCTTGAGAACGATCCAGAAGAGGAGGTGTCAAGACGCTGGTTCACCTCAGCCCGATGGCAAGCGTGGTATTCACCTCAACGATTCCCACGATAGCCTCGGTGTCCACCGGGGTCTTGCGAGGTCTGACATGAAAAATTTCTGAAGTGGCCATCTCAGATGAGGTCAGACCCAACAAAAAGGGACAATACCAAATACTGTGAGTTCCACAGGGATCATGGACCGAACGGATGGCGCATCCCGGCGAGAAGGAATTGAATACACGATCAGGCTGGGCACCTTAGCGCTGTGGCCAGAGAAGATTCTGGACGGTGCGACCACCACCACCGTCGACCTGACCCATTTCGGCACCAACAGCTGCCGGAAGATCATGTGATCTCGGGATTTGTAGCGGGAATCCAGCTCGGCCGGAAACCCTGCGTGACATCGGATCGGGGAAGCATTTAAAATACAAGCAGTATCCAAAGTCCCTCGGTTGGATACCTACCACCAACTTTGGGACTCTGTTCATGAAGAGTACTGACATCCCCACGGCGATCCCCTTTTGGTAATAAAGGCCATGTAGCCAACAAAGCGGTGCACGGGGTCTGATCGACAAGCAGGCTCGGTAGGCATCATACGTCTCATCGCCCCGATAAAATGGGCATAGGAAGGGAGAAGTTAGAACCAGTCAACGCACTATCTCATTAGTTTCTCTAGAGAAGAGTTTTACTGGGGTTGTCTGACTAGTGCTCACTGGGGCTAATGCGACGAAGGCAGCAATAAAATTTCTCATAGTAGATCTTGAAGTATCGACATAATATGTTCTTTAGGCGGGCCCTCTCCAATGCCATAAGGGCCAGCCCCTCCGCCTATCACATGGTTATCAAATTCCCAACTGCAAATAGAGTGGGAATGGTTTGTGGAAACCAGCTCGTGGCCAGGGAGTGTTACTCAGCATCAATGAAACAAAAAACGGTCGACAACATCTACATGGACGAGCTCGACATGCGAGATGAGGTCAGCACCCGACTTGCTCCCTCGGAAAATTAGGCCTATAGCAGCGTTGACGGCACTGGAGCACCTCGTCTACATGGGATCTAGTGGTGAAGATGTCGAGCCTCACCGTCCACTTCTTAGCGAGAGCGGTGGAGGTGTTTGCTGGAGTACTGGGAAGCGTGAGGGCGGGTGAGCCCTACGGTGATTACCTGGTGAACGATCAATCCGTATTCAGCCGGTCGAGCAAAGATAAGGGTTTTGCCCCGAAGGCGGGAAAGGCGGTGTGAAGAGGTTTAAATCCTCCCGAGCCGTCTGTCAGGGGTAGAAGATATCTGGTGGTTGGTCAACGTTGTTCTCGTTAAAAAAGCAAACATCAAGTGGCGGCTTTGCATCGATTTCATAGGTATCAACGGGCTGCCCGAGAATGCTCCTTTACCTCGAGTTGGGCCTCTTAATTGGATGCCACAGCCGTCATGAACTCCCCGGCTTCATGGACGCTTTCTCAGCTATAACTAGTCGATGGATCTGGCGACCAAGAAGACCTCATTAGTTCTGGGCATGAACCTCTTGTTATTGGGTAATGCCTTAGGGTGAAGAACTCAGAATACAAAAGTTGAGCCAGAAATAAGATGTTCGAGGAAACAAGTTGGGCATCTATGGAGGTATATATAGATGACATGTTGGTAAAATCAGTTAAGGCCGAGCTCCACATAACCTACCTAGCCGAGGCATTCCAGGTCTTGAAAAGCTACAATATGAAGTATAATAACCCATCCAGTGGCCTTGGGTCTCAGGAAGTTCTTGGGCTTTATAGTCCTTATTGGGGTAGAAACCGACCCGGATAAGATAAAGTTGTGCTCGACATGCGCACCTTAGTGGTAAAGAAGTTCAGCATTTGCTTGGAAGAATAGTTGCCTTGTGAGGCATTTTAAGTGTCCAAGGCTGGCGACCAAATATTAAATGCCTCTTTGAGATACAGCCTTCCAATGGATCACCTGCTATGAGGGAGGCATTCATGGTGCTATAAAAACCTATCTAAACTTCTCCTCAGCAGTAAGCCCTTGGAAGGAGGGGGCACCACAATGAAATCCTCTACAGTAGTTGATTTCTGACTAATTGCCGCCTGCTGAATTAGAGAGCGCGATGAGGTCTGCATTAAGTCACTATTGCAGCAGATACGAAGTAGAAGAAAGTATCAGATGGGCTGGTCGCGTTGGTAACTACATCGAGAAAGCTCCGACCTTGCTTTAGCTTACCATCAAGTCCCTATTTGAATGTCGTGCGGAAGCAAATACATAAACCGGGGCCTACAGAAGGCGATAAGTAGAATTTGCCTTGAAGTGGCAGTTGGCATGAGATCTGAGCAGACTGATAATAAAAGGGCAGATCTTGGCAGATTTCATCATGGAATCCACCCCAGTAGAACATCTTGGCTTCTGGCTGACACTCGACCTCCCCATGTGGGTTATGTTGACAGGGCCGCCAATGCTTAAAGACGTCACGGGTTTGATCGACCTCAGGACAGGATAGATGTGAATCTGAGCTCGGTCGGCTTCCAAGCCTCGATAATGAGGCTGAATGTGAAATTTTATCATAAATTTGGGCAACCTCATGCCACGCCGTAGGCTGATCAGGCGGAGGTGAGTAGTGACTCCCGGCCCGAGCAGTAAAGCGGATAGAAGGAATCTCTGAAGCCAGAGGCGAGAAGATGGTCTTGTATCTCAAGAAGGTACAAGAGTTGCTTAAAATGTTTGTATTAGTTCAGGTCAAGCATGTACCAAGAGCAAAGAATTCACGGGCTGATGCCTTGGAAAAATTGGCGACAGTCTCACGGGAAGACTTGGGCGGTGGGATACACAGTGAGCACCTCCTGACCCAGTGATGAAACATCGACAACGAAGAAGTTTCCCGCATGATGTCGTATTTGGATGGACCCCGTCTAGGATTACTTAGTAGATGGAACGTTGCCAAACGACCCGAAGGAGGCGTCTAAGCTCAGAGCGAGGTCGGTTAGGTTTACTATTCATCGGGGAACCCTTTATAAGCGAGGTTTTTCTACGCCCATCCTTAAGTGCATAGGAAAACAAGACGCCGACTACGTACTCAAGGAGGTGCATGAATCTATATGTGGCAATCACATCAATGCCCGGACTTTGTAGAAAAACGAGGCGGGGTATTATTACAATGCTCAAAGTTACCTTGAGCTGGTCGAGAAAATGCGAAAGTTTGTGAGGAACATGCGGGATCTCACTCCCATAGACACTGACGTCAATCGCAAGCCCCTGCCCTTTCCAGCAATGGGGGCTAAACATATTGGGACCCTACCGGGTTTGGGGCGATGCAGGATTTATCATTGTGGCGGTAGACTACTTTACGAAGTGGCGAGGTCGAACCGCCCAACAACGATCATAGAAACGAGAAGTCGTAACCGTTTGGTGTTCTATAGTATGCGGGTTCGGGATCGAGGTCCTCGTTTACGTGATGGGAAGCTTGGAGTTCGACAATCCTAAGTTCAGGGATTTCTTCGCCGAGCTTGGAATCAAGAACTATTACTCATCCCCAGCTCATCCACAGTCCAACGGACAAGCAGAAGTCACTATAAGAACTCTTAAGGAAACACTAAATACTAAACTAGAAAATCCAAAGGGCAAATGGGTAGAATACCTCCCCGAGGTATTATGGGCATACAAGAACTATCTTGTAGTCGGCAACTCGAGAGACCCCATTAGCTGCGGCCTTTGTACTTAAGACGTGGCTCATGTCGAGGTCGGATTAAAGTCGCCAAGGGTTGAGTTCGTGAGCGCCGAACACAATGAAGAGGCTCTTCGCCTAAACTTAGACCTCCTGGAAGAAAAGCGTGAGCAGGTCTTGAAGCGTGCTGAGGACTTTCACAGAAAGATAACAAGATACTATGGGTGAGGAAGAATTCGAGGCCCGAGTTACAAACTGCTTGACTGGTTCTAAAAACCTGCCCGGCAAGGAAAGACCCCACACATGGGAAGTTTGGGACCCAATGGGGAAGGGCCTATATCGTATCCACGTGGTCAGGCACAGAGCCTCTGAACTCAAAAGCAGAAGAAGGAAGCGCCAATGCAAAATACCTTGAGATTTTTATAATAAAAATTATTATATATAGCGGGTATAATTGAGCTAACTTGGGTATTTTTTTGGGAATTTTTAGATGAATATTGATTAAATGATTATATGCTAAAATAGAGAAATTTGTGAATCAGGAAATAAACCAGTGAAAAGAGAAAATATAGAAAAGTGTAAAATGGCGACCTAAGGGTGGAGTTGTAAATAAGTTTAGATGTGTAAAAGTGAAATTAGGAGAAATAAATGGAACGAGGAAAATAATAGGAGACTTAAATGAAGAATAATAGAAATGGAGGGACCTAAATACAAAAAGAAATAAAGAAAAAAGAAGAAAAAAATCAAGGAAAGGGCATGTGACATGTAGGAAAGAGGGAGGAAGTTTCCTCCTTTTTAAAATACGATTAAGGGTGATCCATAACAAAAAGGAAAAAGAAAAAGAAAGAAAAGATGAGAAGCTCTCACTTATCTCTAGATTTCCCGGCGATCGGACCGACGATTTTAGGCGGGGCAAGAGGAAGAGTTCATCCTCACGACAAGGGCTTTGCATAGAGACCGGAGTTGGGGAGTTTCGACAAACTCCGAGAGGTAGGTCTTCTCCTACTTTGGTTATTTTCTACCCTAAGGGTTGTGTGGTGGTTGTCTGCCCTAAGGGGAATGTTTGGTGGTATTTGAACCATAGTAGGTTAGCCATATTGTGATAGGACGCATTAACCGGAACTTAGAATTGGTTTTTGGGTAGGGAATAAAGGGAATTTGGTAATGAGTCATTATGGTAAATTGTAGCCACATCAATGAACTTGATGTTAGGCTTTTGAATTTATCAATTCGGACCTCTATAGCATAAGTTATGGTCCTTTTACCTTGGATAGTGCAGCTCGGCCAATACACCTAGGCGGTGCAGCCGGCCGGTCTGCCTCGGCCCGAGTGCACCTCGGCCGGGTCGGTCGGCTCAGACAGTCGAACCTCAGCGAAGTCGGGTCAGCTTGGCAGGTTTGAATACGTGTGATCTCGACCGGAAGGTCGCCAGCTTCTTCGTCGAACTTCCCAGTTCGGGTGTTCTTGGACTCTATGGAAAGCCCATTGAGTCAAGAATCCATTCATATGCCTGTAGAGGACAATAGATGAGCTTAGAAAGGTCATATGAGCTCGGAAAGGTCAGGACACCTCGGCCAGTTCAGGTCAGCTCGTTTGGGTGTGACTATGACCTCGACTTGGAAGGTCACCTTCTTCGTCGAGCCTTAGTTTTTTAGTATGTTCTTGGACTCTATGGAAAGCCCATTGAGTCAAGATAATGTTAGGATTTTTAATTTCTCAATTCGGACCTCTATAGACCAAGTTATGGTCCTTTTACCGAGGTCAGGTCAGGTCTCATTTTGGTGTGATCACGCAGACCTACAACTTCGGAAGGTCATAACTCCTTCATCCGAACTCCGTTTCAGGTGTTCTTGGACTCTATGGAAAGCCCATTGAGTCAAGATAATTTTAGGATTTTTAATTTCTCAATTCTAACCTCTGTAGACCAAGTTATGGTCTTTTTACCGAAGTCAGGTCAGCTCCCGGCGCCTGTGTCGCCGGCCGGGTGTGACTACGTGTGACCTCCAACCTCGGAAGGTCATAACTTCTTCGTCCGAAATTCATTTTGGGTGTTCTTGGACTCTATGGAAAGACCATTGAGTCAAAAATCCATCTGTATATAGCTTGTTGAAAATTGGAACTTAAATTAAACTTTAAAAATCAATCCTAACCAAAACCACTAGCACGCACGAATAATATTGTTCTTTAATGGTTTTGGAATAGGGGCTGAAGAGGAGGAAAAGCCAAACTGAGATTGAGATTCCAAGGATTGGAATCAAAGTGCAAAGCTTGGTTTGTTCCCACCGACTTCTATTCCTCATTTCAAGTTTTTGTATGTTTGTTCTATACTCCTATTCTGCTTTAACATTTGGAAATGTTTGTTCTAAATGCATAAGAAAGACATATTGAATTGTTTTAAAATGATTTGAAGAAATTGATTGTAAAATGTTCGTGATATGAAAATTGCATAGACTATTGAAAGTGAACTATTTATACAAATGTACATATTGTACGTACTTTGCTACAAAGATTTGAATGCCTTAATAGAATGTTAATCGTTTAGTTCGTATTAAGGATAGATTGGTATACCAATAAGGGTCAAATAGCAGTACTGCGAACGATTGTATTGATGTGTCACTCCGATCAGCAGCCCAGCGGGACCATATCGGTAATGTTCACTAATTGATTTTTAATAACCAGTCAGCAGCCCAGCAGGACCGTACTATTGTGTTATAAAACCATTTTTATACCGGCCTGCAGCCCAGCGGGATCGTGCCGGTGACTTTGATATCCTGTATATCGAAGACATAGGTTAAATTCGTTAAGGGCATAACTGAATTGATTGACAGAACTGAATTGAATTGAATTTGTGAGCATAATTGAATTGATTTGAGATTGTGAAATATTGAATATAAAAGTGTATTTTTGGGATGATCAATGAACTATAACCGATCAGAGCATAAAACAAGTATATGTATTGTATTTACATTGATCATTCATAAAGATTTGAAAGCTTTGAATTGTTCAATTGCATGATTTGATTTAAATTGAAACTGAAGAATGGATTCGTATAGAACCACTAAGCATGAAAATGCTAAAGTATTGTTTACCAATGCAAAAGAGGTACCTGAGTGATAGATAGTGATCGAAAGTGGACCCAAGATCGAGGAGCGTCAAGTCATAAAGAAGGAAATTTCGAGTATGTCTTACATGTGCATTCATTCCATGTTTTGATATTGATATTTTGTAAAACAATTTGAACTCAACATCTATTTTTGTAAATCATTTTGAAAAGGCTTGAATGCCTTCAAGTGTAAATGTATTTTTACAATGTAAAGCTTATGGGCCTTCGCCTAAAATTTGAAATCGCTTCCGCAAAGATATGATTTTGAGTGATTGAGTGATAACAAGGCATCCCGGACTTGGTTCGGATCCTCTAAAACGGATCGGGCCAGGAAAGGGGTCCCACAAAAACCCTGCCTCACTCATGGAACGCTGAGCACCTCAAACGATTCTACCAATAAGGCCTCAGAATGTATTCCTTAATAAAGTATCCAACGTTTTGATTTCGAATAACAGTATCTATGTTCATTTTTAGGATGCTTAATATTATTGTGAGCCAAAGAATAAGACATAATGATAAAGCAAGGAGCTCGGATGGGTCTGGGTGCAAAAAAGCACATGTTTTACAAAGATTGTTCTTTATGTCAAAAGAGTCACAGTTAATACAAAGAATCACAGTCAACAGAGCCGTTCCCTACACCTTAGAGACAAGCGGCACAAATAGTTCTCTACATCTCAAAAAAAAAAAAAAAAAAACTCACGGGACGAAAGAAGAAAAAAGGAGAAAGTAAATGTCAGACAGGTATACACGCTTCCAAAGTACTCCAGACTTTTATTTCTGATACATATCAAAAAGCCAACTATTAAAGCCGTTCTCGAAAAATTATAATCACAAGAAAGCTTCCTCTACCTCAACCGCTCTCTATATCTCAGAAGGTTAAGAACGGCCAACCCCAGTCAAAGCAGAAACTACAGGGAAAGGAAAGAGAAAAAGAAGGAGAAGGAGAAAGAGCAAAGGAAGGAGTGGGAGAAAAGAGGGGAGGACAAGTATAATGGAGAAGGGACGGAGAGTATTCCTCCGAAGCTCACCGCCCCTTCGAATGCCCCAGCCTGGCCTCCATTAATGGGCAGGACTAGGGAACAACACAACCCCCATAGGGGGAGAAGTAGGGAAAAACACAGCTCCCACAAATGGCAAAATGTCGAAACTGCCGCCGCCCATGACTTTTAAAATTGACACCGCGCAAAGGGTTATCAAACCCGGCTTCATCGCACGAACCTGCATCATCGGCTGTGAAGAAAAATGGGAGTAGAGTACGACATACCCTATGAAAGGGAGGCAGTTATTTATTGTGACGCCCCAAATCCCGGGGTGTCCCGTTGACAACCCGTCAACCTGCGGAATACCTATGTCTCATATTATGAGACTCATACACGAGTAAAAATGACCACTGGGCCCCATGCATCAATACTCACCAAAATCTAACCAACTATATTACAATAGTTTTAAAGAGTTATTACATCACTCTTAATACAACATATATTAAAATTTAGAATTCTAATACATGTTTTACAATTTACATATCAAAGCCACAATCCGGCCTTCTTCTCAAAAAAGCGGCCCCACGAGCGCCGTCTCTCCGAACACTCCCCGTACCTAAAATGATGTTCTCGACAGGAGCAATTCCCGCAGTGATAATCTCCTACATACATCACCTAAGTGCACATGTACGGAAACCAAACACACTCAAGAAAATACATGATCCTACTGAATGGCCTACATGCCCAATCCCATGTCTCGAGTCCTCACCGACTTCCTCACACATGCCTAAGCCAAATGTGAGAAAAAAAATACAGTTTTCAAAACAAAAGGTTTTTGTTCTTAAAAACATACTACTGAGTTTCGGTAAATATATTGGACAACCCTCCGAGGTGAATTTGTTGATAATCCTCCTAAACACCATAGTTCCTTCGACGTGAATTGTTGGACAATCTCCCAACCCAATTCTCCTAAAATCTTTCCATTGAATTCCTTTCTACAACCATTTTCCTTTTCATTTTCTTTTCATGTCATGCACTCACACCTACCATTCTAGGGTGCCCTGCATTTGGAATGCATTATACCATTTCCAAACAATTCATGCTAATATATTTCACATGCGTATATTAACAAAAATTAACTCACATACATCATGTTATTCAATTCATAGCAATAATATCAAAATTAGCTCACATGGGCTAATAAACAATTCAAGCAATTCATTTTGAATCACTCAAGCAACAAAAAAATCACACACAAATCATGTGAACAGTAAAACCCTAGGTCTCGGTACTATTCACTATCACATTAGGGATTTTCTCACTCGGTCCAAATATTTTGAGATAAAAAACACGACCATCCAGGCCTTAACAAATCCCCATACATTAAAATGACTCTTAGAAAAAGAATAAATCAAGTAGGAGAAGACCCCTACCTCTTGGAGTTGTTGAAACTCCACAAAATCAGTGTCCACGCATAGCCCTTGTAGCGTAGATTTACTTTGCTTCTTGCTCCGACGAGAACCGATTGTTCGAAAGCCGGGAAATCTAGAGAGAAGTTGTAATTTCTCTCACTAAAACCAGTTTCTCCCCCTCACTGCCCGTTTCCAGCAAATGGAGAAGAAGGTGAAGTTGTCTTTATTTTTATTCTTTTCACTTAATTCCCCTTTTGTCCTCTAGTTTGACTTAAAGACCCTTGGACACAATGGTCTGAATTCAAGCCATTCATCTCCTATCCTCTCAATTAATCACAAACATGTGTCACATGGGTACATGTAGTAGGTGACTTTGGTCACATCATGTCTCTCATTAAGTCGTCATATACTACACTTGACACCCGCGCCTCAAAAAACTAAATTCCGATTGTCTCGACTGACGCGGGTAGCTAGATTTTGGCAGACTATTCTAACCCAAGTGAAGTCTGTCATTATCCGAGATCTAGAAAATTCTGATTTTATTAGAAATTACCATTTTGTCTTTTAAAATTAGAATTTTCCGGTTTTACATTTATAAAGTTAAGCACGTAACGCCGGGGAATTCACACCCAATTCCGATTCCCCACATACTCGCTTTAAAAGCTGCACACTTTCCAAAGGAGGGATATTGTGTTATCTATGCGGCACACTTCAAAGCCGAGCCATTCTAGCTCGGGCCAAAGAAGGCAAGATAGCCCAGAGCCCATTTACCCGCGCAGCTTAACTCGCTTAAGGAAGGTGACAGCCCAGATCCATTTTATCTAAGTTCTAAGGCACAATAGCCCGTGCGCCTAAGGTACCTAGCCCATTTTGGAGAGCTCAAATGTTCGTATGTATTAGCCCAAGAGCTCAATAGCTTAGTTTGTAAGAGCTTAGTCGCTCAAAAGGCAAGTAATGTACTTTAGAGCCATTTTAGCTTAGTTCAAAAAAGTAATAGCCTGTAGAGCCCTAAAGAGCTCGCTTTTCGTAGAGCTTAACTACTCAAGGAAGGCCTTGTAGCCTAAGAGCCATTCTAGCTTAGTTCAAAGAAGGCAAGATAGCCTATGAGCCCTTGGGGTGAGCCTCGCTTTTCAAAGCTTAATCAAGCCATGAAGGCCTCAGAGCCCAGAGCCATTTTAGCCGCCCGTAGAAGGCAAATAGCCCAGAGCTCCAAATAGCTCGCTTTTCAGTTTAACCCAGCCAAGGAAGGCCTTTCAGAGCCCAGAGCCATTTTAGCCTGGCCATAGAAGGCATAATAGCCTGGCGTCAAGTAGCCCATTTCGAGAGCCTGCAAGAGGGCCTAAAAGGCACAGCTCAGGAGCCCAAGAGCCTGAAGCCATAGAGCTTAGTCGCCCAAAAGGCAACAAATTCTAGGAGCCATGCCGCTGGGGGCTAAACAATTTGCATACCAGGTATTGCCAAACAATTTGGAAAAAAATAAAAAGAAGGATAAAATTAATCAATAAATCTCTAGATATTAAATAAAATGTCGGCAATATTAAAATCCCGTGCCCGCTCTAAATGAGGTTAAAATGAAAAGCCTAAAGATGAGGTCGGGCCCGATTCACTGGGCAGGGGGAAGAATGGCGAGCGCCCTAACCCGGCAAGGCAGAGCCACTGAGGAACCCAAAGATCATCAGCAAGGAGCATGATCGTGGGCCCTAAAGCACCTCGCCCGCTGCCAAATTTCTCGCCTTGGAAGCAGATTCTTCTGCCTCATCATCAAAAAAGCCTGATCGAACTCTAAGTCCGGGAAAGCCTGAAGCCCCGCTACTGAAGGCAAGCCACCCAAGGCCCATCGTCAGCAGCCCCGCCTGAGCTTCGCGATCACTTAGCCCCCAGCCAACCCAAAGCCTCCCGCCTCAAGGTCCATCATCCGTTTGCCGAGCTCCTTCACAGCGCCCACTGAGCTTCCAAATTTCCAAAGCCTCTTGGCAAACCCGGTCCAACGTCGTCACTTTGACGCTCAGGTCACCCTTGATAGCCTGCAACTCCTCTTTGACCAATCGCAACTCGTCTTCGGCAACCTTCAAATTCTTCCGAGCCTTCTTTTCTTTATCCTCCGTCAAGACCCGCCGTCGGCTTACTTCAGTCGACCGTGGTCACAAGCCCCTACCAGTCTCTTATCTGAGCTCGAAGGCCGGCCCTCTAGGAGGTTAGGGAGGCAACCTTAGCCTTATAAGACTTTGTCGCCCTGGTGGAGCCCTCGGTAAGGCCGACCCTCCTTGCCAGGCCCTTCGTGTAAGTAGCCACCTAGCAAAGAACAAGAAAAGCCACCAACAATCCAAACAAGGAAATGGATCGACGGAAGGCGCTCGACGTACGTGTAAGTGGTTCCTGAAGGTAAGAGCCGTGAGCCTCTCCTCAATCTGACAGTAAGGCCCACCTTCTCGAGGCCTAATCGCTAAGACGGAGGAAACAGCTCCCCAATGCAAGAAGCTCCACATGAGAAAGCAGAGAGTCCTCATCCCCCACAAAGATCGGGCGACTCCTTCCACATCATCCGGCACATCCGCATCGGAGGAGGGAGCCCGCGCCCCGCGAAGGGTGGGACCTGCACCGAAATAGTAAGAACTCATGTGGCCCAAACCCGCCTCGAAGAATCTCACCCGAAGGTGACGTAAGGCGAAGAAGTTAAGAGACCTCATCTTAAGATCCTACCCTCGGGGTAGGGGAGCAACCTCATGGGAAGCCCCGAGTTTTCACAAGAGCCCTTTCTTCTTTGTCGCACTTTAGGCGGCCTCGGTTCCTCTCGAGTGGGCTTCGTGGATAAGAGGCTCCAAAGCAAAGACGGTTAAGACTTTCTTGAGACAGGGGGTAGAGAAGGCTTCATGACGGAAGGAGGGGAAGACTCAGAATGCAAGTCGTGCAGCTTCGCGACCGCATCGACCCAGAATATCCGACCTATCGAGCCTGTGAGTATGCCCGTGGGTGGCACCTAACCAACCTCCGCTTCACCTCTTCATCCTTAGGGCTAAGACCAGGCTGCACACCTGAAAACTACACAACCAAACCAGAGTTAGAGACACCCAAGGACTTCCGAAAATTAGACCCGATTGGAGTAAGGGAGAACTCACGTAGGTTCTCGGGGGTGGTCCAAGAGGTCGGAACGCCAAGCTTGTCTTCTTGATCAGCGGGATTATATTCCCACCACGCCACTAACAAAAAATAACGCTCCTTCCGCACCATAGGAGGATGGCCGCCTAAATAATTAGCCTGTATCGTGGACCGCCAGGAAATGTATAAGAAACTCCGTGGACTCTTTACAAAGGAAAAGGTCTAGTAATAGAGCTAGGCTGGGAACCCCCAAGCATTTATCCTTGAAAACAACAAGGAGGCCAACCAAAACGCCCCAGAAGTTGGGGGAAAGCTGGGCTGGGCATACGTTGAAGTGCTGAAGGATGCACTTGAAGAAAGGGTGTAAAGGGAAACGGAGACCATTTTCAAAGGCCTCCTCAAAAAAGCAAACCATCTTAGGAACATGGATGACGTAAGAGGTGAGAAAGTTTGGACGCCCAAACATATAGATACCCACTATATATTTATAATGAGTGGAAAAATTTTCTCTCATAGGAAGGCTCCTTGACCTGACTAGGCCCACCAGATCCGAATCTCATACTCTAAAATAGCCTTAAGATATTCTGATCCGGTGGGGTACCTGATCTCGCTAATCCTCTCTTTACCCTTGCCAGGTAGAGGGGGATGACCCACCAATGGAGCCCTAATGGCTGCAACGGGGAGACCACCAGACCCACCACCTACTTGTTCAGATTCGGACCCCTCAACAGGCCTGCCTCCTATATGCAGGCTAGCAGAGCGGTTGGACCTAGAAGAAGCACGTATGATTGGACAAAGATAAAGAAAGGCGAAAGAATGACAAAAGAGGTTCCAAACACATTCAAACATCCCAAGGCTACACAGTGGAAAGCTAAAAAAGCAGTTAAGGAAGACGACTGAGTTACTTAAGAAACAAAGAAAACGATCCTCAGGAGGGCAAGACGGAAAAAGCGATTTTAAGCAACGGACAAAGATGTTTCGAAATGGGAAAAATCCAAACCCGCAGAGGAAGAGGAGTCAAGAACAGAGGAATACGAAATAACTGCCAAAGGATGTCCCTAAAGGCAATAGAGGCGATAGCCGAATTGGGCGTGAAAATTGAAAAGTCGCCATTATCATAAGACGTTTGACGACGACATAGCCCTAATCAAACCATCCTCGAGTAACCACATGGAAGTCACACCCGATCCTTGAAGCGATACAACCTCGTTTATGCCCATGAAAGCCAAGGGTCGGGGCCCCGATTGGTTTAAAATATCAGCGCAGAGCCTAGAACACAAGCCCAAATGTCAGGCTTAAAAAGAGATAAAGAAGCAGGCCCAATAAAAGACATAAAAGAGCTCGGCCCACCACATATGCCTGCCTGCACACGAGGGCCTGTGCCGAGGACCCGTCACTCTTATCCAGAAACAGTGACGAAATATCCAAAGAACCCATATTAAAGGAAAGTACTCAACTTCCCTAACTAAATCTCCACCAGTTAGGGAAGTTGGATATTTACTAATAATTGTTCATCAATTATCTCTTATTAATTGGTTAACGATAAGGAAAGAAAATCTTTCACCCAATGGGAGAAATATCCGTATCATCATCCAACAAGGAAATGTATCATTCCGTATCATCATCCAACTAGGAAAGTTGTCATGATCATCCATTATAAATACCAGGCCACCCCATCGGTGAAAGGTACACACAAAAATTGATTCCCTAAGCAGTTGATATTCTCTTCCACCGGAAAGAACTGACTTAGGCATCAGAGAGGCAACGAGCGATCCCCGCCGATTCTTTTTCTTTCTTGTTTTTGCAGGGGAGCCAGACATCCAGAGTCAGCGGACCGGCCCAGCAATTCCAGCACTCTCTAGCCTAGTTCCGGTTGAAAAAGCATCATCATACATTATCTTAGTAAAATATTATCTAGATATTTTTAGATATTCAAAATCGTGCAAATTCAAAAACCCTATTAACATTATAATATTAATATGATAACATATATTATTATTGATGATTAATTTATCTCATTGTATTAATATTAAATGAATATGGTAATATATATTATAAATGATTGATAAATAATTATAATTATTTTTTGATCTTTTGCTCCTATATTTATTATAATTATAATTATATCTATATTATTAAAAAAATAATATAGATTCTTATTAAAATTCATCTTAAATGAACTAAAATAACAATTTTAATTGACTTAGTTAAAATTCATCAAGCCAATCATCTCAACCAACACATTCAAGTAATGACTAATGATGAAGATAATTTTGAGGCCCCTCGTTATTCAATATGGTATTGATTGATGTATTTAATGACATTTTGTTAAAAAACGATTATGTTTGATATAAAATAATTTATTTTGTTAGTATTATCATAAAGAACTTTTATTGAATGCTTTAATAACTATTTAAATAATATTAAATATAAGAAAATTTTATTTTATTAATTTTTTTGACTCGCTTAATTATATATATAGTTCTAATAATTTACATAATTTTATAATATTTTTTAACTTTTTAATTATCTTATTTTGGGTATCAGCAAATACTTGACTATACGTTCGTGGATCGTCTGGTCTGTTCGATACTACCGATTTCAACCATGCATCGCCAAACCCGATCCTCGACCACGCTTAGACCAAGACGACTCCCGCTTTATGATTCGATGTCAGACCGCCGTAGATTTTGGCCAGATCCGATGGACTTTTGATAAATACATTCGATGATCTTAAGCCGATAGCAATTAGAACAATCAGAGAGGGGAAATGTGTCCCAACGGCCAACTCACGGCGCATCGTGATCGGCCTTTGATCACGATGCTCAGGAAGATGAAAGCATTGATAATGCCTGGGCTACTGGCTTGGGAAGAACTCAACTCGCAGATGGATGATTTGAAGGTTTAATCACGGAGGGGTTCACGGGAAGAAGCGAGGACAGGAATGGTGGTGAAGTCATGGTCGCCAGTGGCGGCCTCAACCACCCGTCTGCTCTGTCGAGGCTGATCACGGTGTCATGGTGGCGTGGCCTCTATAAGCCTTGTATGTGCAAAGATATAAATAAGGCAACTGTGGAGGTTATGAAGATGGGAATCGATGGAGCGTAGGATGAGGGATATGCACCATAAGATATAAAATCAAGGGTGATTGGATTAAAATACCAATTTAAAAAATCCAACCCTTCATAAATTTTTAACCTGATAAAAATACCTTCGTTATTTTCTTATAAAAATATTCCTTTCTTTTATAAGACGCATATAAGTACCTAGAGGGAGAAAGGGTACTTTTGTTTATAATGAGTTAATTTTCACAAAAATATGGAATGATTTGCAAATTTTGGATTATTTATTAACTTTTAAACAAATATTTTTTAAAATTAATGGTTGAAAAGAATGGGTAAAAGAGAAGATGAAGGGTTTTTAAAAAACTTATCTTCTGGGAAAGTAAGATTGTTTAGGGTGTTATTCCAAAATGATTTTTGTTTTGTTTTTTTTTTGGAGCTAAACACTTAAGTTATAATGTAATAAATTGTCCCCATTTGTGTGGGTACCATGGATTTTGGCTCTTGGCCTAGCATCTCCACTCAGAAGGCCCAAACGGATCAAAGCCCAAAAGAGGCCCAAGCATCCCTACGTGAACACGGATCCAGGCCTGAAGTCCAGCTTATGGGCCATCCATGCCCTCTTCTAGCCAGCTGCCATCTTTAAGAAGGTGGCTGACCAGTGATTTCTCGGTTGATTCCTTGCAACTTGAGAACATATCCTCCCATAAACCTTGTATGTAACCGCCCTAAGATGATCAACCGATCTTTGAGGTGGAAGACTTGGACAACTTGGTTATCCAAAAGGAAAAACGGTTGACGCGCAAGTGAAGCACCTACCTCCCTTCCATTTCGGAAACCAATCACCCACTTTCCATAAAAAGTAGATCATCAGCCTTTTTCATAAATAAGGGAGGTAATGCTCACGAAAAGGTATGCAAAAAAAAAAAAAAAATGCCTACAAGACTGACATTTTGACGCTCTCTATCTCTTTAACTAACTTAAGCATCAGAGAGCCGACCGGCACACCACTGCCGGTACCTTGTTGTTTTGTAGGTTCTCGCTACCAGGTTTATGCCCTGATGATCCGGAGACTCTGAGAATCCGAGAGACCACAATTGGCGACGTGTGTGGGGAACGAACCCACGTGCATGGCATACCAATCTACCAATCTACCTCTCCGGATTTTCCCTGCAAGAAAAAGTGTTTATTAAGAAAATACGTAGATAAAACGTACAACGACGCATAAATCCCACAACTTGAACACACTTGGGAATGACATTGCTCGGCTCAAAGTAAACGGGAGGTCAGGGGAGCCCGGGGTCTCATACCACGATCCTTTGACTAAGATCACGCCCGTTGCCTTTGTCTTAGGCAAGTCAGGGAGCCTTGTAACACCAGAGTCGAGAGGACTCGGGGCCGACAAGGATAGCCTGGGCTTCCATGCGCCAAATTTCAATGCAAATAAAGAAAACCTCCACTAACGAAATATCTAGTTGGTAAAGGAGGTTCAGTACGCTACATCCAGTTAGGATCTGAATGATCTTCGGGTGGACAAGAGCAGGAGGCGCTCCGGAGAAGTGTAAGAATTGCTTGATTAGAGACGAAACGGAAAGCGGTTCCTGGCCGTGAGTCAAGCTCCTAAGTAAAATATACGCACCGCCTTCTCCTTATCGATAAAGGATTCAACTGGACTCATCTGGCAACTCAAAATCCATTTTATCAAGAAGGCAAAGAATACCTTAACTCCTCCATGCATGCGAGAAGAAATAATGTTAGTCGTGAGAAGGCGATTCCCACAAACCCCTTCTTACGCTTCGAATTCGACTAGTGGAAGTCTCTTCGACTTTCGCCATACTGCAAGGTACAACAACAAAAGGACGTATGAAAGGGGAGTCGGGCCCCATGCCATACCAAATCGTAAATGGGCGAACGACATGAACCCACCAGGCCAGGGAAAACCCCCCAGCTCTAGCATACCCAAAAAACACCTTCCTATGTTCACGTCACCGGACACATGCCGACAACTGGAATGTACCCAGGATAAAAACAGGGCTTACCTGGAAGGTAGGGAAAAATGAACTCTAAATACTATCCTTAAAAACACTAGAACCCCACAATGAAGTATTAGCAAAAGCTCGAACTGGGTTATATATTGAAACGGACACGAATATGGTAAAGTCTAATTATTATTTCCTAAGAATAAGGCATCTATCCCCTATGGATGCATTAAATGCGTCGTTGACTTATCACCCTTCCAAACGATTCGAATCCTGATGACGCTTTACTTACTAAGGCACGTTGAGAGTGTAGGCTGTGTCTGTGGGTCCTTAGGCTAAGGTCTTACGCCTCCCGACTGGATTCGCCAGTTAAACAACCTAGTCGCCTACTAAGAACCGCAAGGGCCGATCCATCCTCACACATTAGATCGACGCCATAACCCTTTGCTCTGCTGCAGCTGGTCATCATGACTATAACCCTCAAGTTTGTTCACGACACGGACCTGGCTAGCCAAAAACAATAACAAAATAAGGCGAAACACAACACAAAAATTTCCCGAAACACGATTTCATTAATTACACCAAATGACGCTCATAAATTACACACAACTCCATCCGGGCCGAAACCGAGCCTAAGACAATTACTATTGGTTCCATCCCGCTCAAAATTGAGCCTACAGCAAAGAAAAAGTGTATAAAGAAGAGGAACTGGAAGAAAAAGAAAAGCAAGAAGAAGGCTAAGCAAGAAGAAAAAGCTGAAGAAAAAGCCGCCGCTATAGAGTCTAAAAAAGGAAAAAATGCTGCTGCAGAGGCTAAGATAGAGGAAAAAGCCCCGGCCGCCTCTGGTAATATGATCAACAGTGCCAACGCAGAGGGGCATAAGAGGGGGCTTATCGCTTAACATGGAGACATAGAGCTTCGTCGATTTCAAGGAGGCGTTCTCCTTTTGAGTTCGTAAACCACCCAAGGGGACATATAAGGCTCAAAAATATCCCTCCAAAGGTAAATTAGCAAGCCCAGGATCGCTCCTTTAACTCTACCAACCGACTCATTAACATCAACTGTACCTCAGATAATCGAAAAGCCTAAAGACTAGTAGCATCTCGCCAATGTCTAAATTTCCATGCATATCCAATCGAAAAACTCAAAACTAGATAGTTGAAATAAAAACCCCACAATTCCCGCATCCTTTATGTGGGTTACAAACCAATGGGGAACTCAAAGAGCCGTACTAAATGCGATACCAAAAATAAAACACTCCTCGGAAACGTGCACGTTGGAACATGCAAGCATTAATGGTCCCTCGTTCCCGACGACAACCAAGTAAAAAACACAGTATTTTTCCAACCGGGGAAGATCGAACTCTAACCGAAAAGGGGGTATCGTGGGTACCATGGATTTCGCCTCGCCTAAAGATCTCCACCGTAAGGCCCAAACGGATCAAAGCCCAAAAGAGGCCCAAGCATCCTTGTTTAACACGGATCCGTAGCTCGTCCGTACTATGGACCATCCACGCCCTTTTATAGCCGACTGCCATCTTTAAGAAGGTGGCCAACTAGTGATTTCCCGGCTGATTCCTGGCAACTTGAGAACATATCCTCCCACAAACCTTATACGTAACTGCCCTAAGATGATCAACCGATCTTTGAGGCGGAAGACTCGGACAACTTGGTTATCTAAAAGGAAAAATGGTTGACACGCAAGTGAAGCGTTTGCCTCCCTTCCATTTTGGAAACCAATCACCCACTTTCCATAAAAAGTGGATCATCAGCCTTCTTCATAAATAAGGGAGGTAATGCTAACGAAAAGGTATGTAAAAAAAAATATATGCCTATAAGATTGACATTTTGACGCTCTCTATCTCTCTAACTAACTTAAGCATCGGAGAGTCAGTCGGCACACCATCGTCGTTACCTTATTTGTTTTGCAAGTTCTTGTTGCTATGTTCATGCCCCGATGATCCGGAGACTCTGAGAACCCGAGAGGCCACAATTGGCGCCATATGTGGGAACGACCAAGTAAAAATTCTCATCGGCAATGTGTGAGGCTTCGTTGACTATCAAGCAATCCCTCACACCCCGAAGATTCTAGAGTTCCCGCCTCATTCATCCAGCTTTATTCCGATCCTCGTCGCATGGCCAAAGAATCCAAAACCATCCCTTGAAGACCCGGCCTTTCACGCGCCGGATAATGAGATGAAGCAGAAGCACAGCCGCATGTAAAGGGTCGACCGGCTGAGTCAAGCAATCCATCCGTAACAGAAAACGACGCTCGCAAGGTTTGTCTCGGGAAGAAGATAGTTGAGAAAAATGCACGAGAGAGCAGCCACCCTGCACCCTCGGTTAAACAAAATAAAGGTAAAGAGCCTATCCTCGGCCAAAATGTTGACGTAGCAAATGTGCACGACGAAGTTATTTCTAAAGAGCTCTCCGCTCCCGACCGCCACCCCAAAAAATAACATGGAGGCCGAATCAAGGAAGAGGCCCCCACGTCGTTCCAGTTGATCCGTCAGTGGCATACCTCACCGAGTACAGAGAGAATTCAGTAGAGAGAGGCGACAGTCGGAGCAAGCCCCTGAAAATATACCCACGTGGCAGAGGGGCGTAGCACCGTCACTTCCTTTCGTGTATCCTACCTTCGGGGCTGCACCAACCCCATACATGCCTGCACCCACCACTGTTCGGGGACCAGAAGACATGCTATCCTCCATGTTGGGCTAGCACATCCGGCCACGAGTCGCCACGTGGATTCGCCATAATCACTATTCGCCATGTATGATGACTCCTTCAATCTGCAGATGACCACAAAGTTGCACTTCACCAGGGGGCGATGATACTCAATGTGGGAGACTACCGCCTATTATGTAAAGTGTTCTCGACTCACCAGCGGACCCCGCTTGGTTCCAGCCAACCTGAGATCTACTAACTCATTCATGGAGTCAGGCGGCATTTGTTTCAAGCACTGTGGCCTACCAAAAAGGAAACATTGGGCTCTCTACAAACCATCTTCAAGCTAGAAGATGAGTCCATCCGTGATTTCACCAGAGATTCAAAGGGGGCGCCCAAACAAATTGATTCATATAAGATGGACGCTGGCCCTCCGCACTCACGAGCTTCGGCCGACCACACCATTCTTCCACTGCTATCCTTAGATCCGCCCCTTATGATAATGGAAGAATCTGTATACCGCGATAAATATTCGGCTAATTGTGGAGGATAATATCCGCCGCCTTCCTGCACTGATGATCACAATTTCAAAGCGACATAAGCCATCACTAAAGGCGAAGCCGAACTAAAGGGAGCAAGAATCGGAAACGCTCCCGAGACCAATCAGAGAGAAAGAGGGAACCCTCGTAGTTTACCCCTCTGAACATCTCATATGACAGACTTCTTCCGCTCATTAGGGATTACCTCGACTTTAAATGGCCTATGCCCATTCAAATGATCCCATTAACCGTAACGACTTTCGAAGGTGACACCACAGTGGGACCACGGGCACTGCACTCAACCGATGTCAAGCCTAAAGTTTACTTCGGTGAAAAGAATCGTATCACACCCGGAGATCTCGTCATGAATAGACCACCCTCACGGGCCGAAAAATAGGGGCGGGCCCGCGCAGAGTCTTGCCCGAACTCCCGCCCCACCATCAACTATATAATTAGGCGGCCCACGATCTCAGGATTACCTAAGCACCAGAAGAAGAGGTCGGTTAGACCGCCCACCGTCCGGGAGCTCCTATAAACACCATCCACGCCTGCACAAGAGCATAGAATCTAAAGGTGTCGACGACCCTATATACTTTCCCCCTATTAACCCGTCTAGGGTCATTACTCCACACCATGATGCACTTGTACTTACTTTATGTATTAATGATTTCATGTGCATGTGAGTACTCCGGGTCGACCCGGCAGGCGCTTGATCCACAGGCCGCCCGCCTTGCGCATGAACATCTCCTTGAACAGGCTGAGTTCGGCTGGCAGAGTCCCATCCGGCTTTAATAGGGCAACCACAGTGACAATGGGTGACATTACTCTCCCAGTCAAAGCAGGCTGGTGGTCCAACAGGTTCTATTTTCAGTTGTCGAAGACCTGGACCTGTACAACGCCATTGTTGGTCGAGAATGGCTGTATGCAATGAAAGCCCTGCCATCTACCTACCATCAAATGATCAGCTATCTGACCAGTGCTGGGCAAGTTGATCTTTTGAGTAGCCAACTAGCAGCCCGGCAGTGCTACCAATTGTCAGTGCAGGAGCGCGAAAAGAACGAAAGCTCCCACAATCCGGCCCTCGAGACCCATGCCTCAAAGTAGCAACTACAGATCGCCGCCCAGGTGCAGGTGGAAGACAAGGAGCAATTAGCATTTGACTACCTAGAATCAATGTCCCTAGCCGAGTCGGATAAATCCACCTACTTTAGTTCCCTCCTATCCGGTGAAGAGAAAGAACAAATACAACAGGTTTTGCTCCATTATATGGATGTGTTTGCCTGGACTCACTCAAACATGGCCGGTATTAACCCCGTACACGCCTATCACAAACTGAATGTCATTCTTCTACAGCTTCTAAGTAGATGTAAATGAGCGCGCTTCTTAACCGGACCGACATCAAGTTATTCAGACGGAAGTGGATACCTTTGAAGCTGGATTCACATTAGGAGAAATAAGTACTTTAATACCGCCAATGCAGTGGTAAATCCCAAAAAAAGGCGGAAAATGGAGAGTGTGCGTGGAGTACAAGGATCTCAACGAGGCATGCCCGAAAGACAGCTTCCCCCTACCCCAGATAGACCAGATCGTGGATGCGTTAGCCAGGCATGGGATGTTATCGTTCCTGGATGCCTTCTTGGGATATCCTCAAATACCCATGCATCCGTCGGATGCGAAGAAAACAACCTTCATTACCCTGCACGGCTTGTTCTGCTACAATGTGATGTCGTTTGGCTTAAAGAATGTTGGGCCAACTTATCAGAGGTTAGTGACCAAGATGTTTAGGCCATTACTTGGAAAAACCATGGAGGTTTATATTGATGACATGCTGGTAAAGTCCAAAGAACGTCTAGACCATGCTAAACACTTGCAAGAGGATTTTGAACTCCTAAGAACGTACGGTATGAAGCTCAATCCTTCAAAATGCGCTTCGAGTCAAACGCCGATTCTCGGGTTTCATGGGTGACCTGGGGCATCGGGCTTCAACCTCTGCCCTCAACTTAAGGCTATTTCTGGGAGTCCCTAGATCTCGCCTAGAAAGGGAGATAACAGCTTGACTAGTCGGTCGTCGCCTCTTAAAGGTCATCTCTGGGCTTACATTTGTTCAAAGCCATTCTTGCTACTCCTACATGTGCTAACGCCTGCGGGAATGGAGAATGTGATGAAGCCCCCATGTGCCTATCAAACGTTATCTCTATAGAACCTCCAAATTTTGTTACTAAGCCGGAACACTCTCGTGTACCTAGCGCCTAAATGTCTCAATGAGTGTTGCCCTGTTCAAGGAAGATGAGAATAAAAAGCAAAGGCCAGTATTGTTTGTCAGCAAGTCCTTAGCTGACGCAAAAGCCCGGTACAGCCACCTCAAGCAGGAGGCATTAGCTCTTCGGGTAGCAACGAAGAAGCTCCGCCCATACTTCCAAGCACACTTATCACAGGCTAACCGACTTTCCTCTTCTTGAAAGCACCATTCACAAGCCTCGACTTGTTAGTGAGGATGGATCGTGGGCGATTGAATTGAGGAATTCAAGATTTAGTACAAAACTAAGATTGGCTAAAAGGACGATTATGGCGCATTTCTAAATTCGGAATCTCTAATCCGAGCAAGTCGTGGCGCTATACCGTGGATCTTAATGTAGATTCGGCATCTCCGAACTGAGGCCCATGATCGGTTTGCAACTTGTAAACCCACCAGAGAGAATTGAGCAAGTTATCCGTTTAGCTTCAAATACTCCAACAACAAATCAAAACATGAGCCATACTAAATTTTAATCGAATCCGAAGAAGCATCGTGGTTCACCGACAGGCTTATGATTCGAAGTGATTCACAGTTGATTGTAGGGTAAGTAAACGAAGAATATGAGTACCGAGACCCCTGAATGGCAAAGTATATATCCTTGGTTAAACAACGCTTGGAAAACTTTTCAAATTTAAGCTTCGAACACACACTAGAGATTTACAACAAGAAAGCTGACGCCTCGTCGCTGCTGTCGTCATCAGCCAATGGTAAACAGTGTTCCTGCCCATCTATTATCAGCCGGATTCGTCAATTGTCACTACCGGAAGTCAGTGACAGGTCTGCTCCTCTTGATGGATCCCATAAAGGCAAAGATATCAACATGGAGAACTCCTGCACGATAAACAAAGGTCATAAAGGTCCAAATCTACCGCCAGTTCTCTTCGTTAATTGGCATTATGAATCAGTTCTCGACGGGCCGCATTTCCTAAAGTGCCTAACTACCGAACAGACATTATGTATTAGCTTAACTAGCAGCATGAAGGATACGTGGGTAATCATCCGTGAAAGCAGAATACGCACAGCCGTGAGCCCGCTACTGGGGGTATCATCGCCAACCATGAGATCCACGCCTACTAGGCAATGCAAAGTGATCGATGCCGCGATTCAGCCTCTCGAGATCACCCACAGATCAATTTCAACACAAATTTCGCCTTGGCCCAATGGTGAATGATATAGTTTGAATGTTTCTATCGCCGCTTAAAAGAAATTATTGCTAGTAGCGATTGATTATTTTAGCAAGTGGATAAGCGAGCCTTCGTGATCAATCAAGCGATAAGGATGCCACTCGGGCCTATCGGAAGGATATCGCTTGTCGATTCTGTGATACCCCGACCACACTGTGTCGATAACAAAGCCTCACTTGATAGCCTGCATGCAAGAACTTATGCCAGGAATTGAAGATAAAGAATCTATACTCCACTCCATGGTATCCGTAGAGCAATGGCCAAGCAGAAGCCTCAAATAAGATCCTATTAACCGCCTTAAAGAAACGATTAGATTCAGCTAAAGGCAAGTGGGTGAGTGAACTCCCCGGGGTACTATGGGCCTATAAAACAATAGCTTGCTGGCCAATTGGTATATCCCCCTTCGCGCTCACTTATGGGATGGAAGGCTATAGTCCCAACAGAAATTGGCATGGCCATGCTTTGAACTGATTTACCCGAGTAGTCAAATGCTGAAACCGTGATCAAAGATTTAGACATGGAAGATGCACTACGCCGGGCAAAAGAGTTGTGCAAATAGCATCATACTCAACAAAGCAAAACCTTGCACAGCGCGTGAAAAACCCAAAGATGTTTCAAATGGTCCCTAGTCCTAAGAAAACTTTTCAAAAATACAGCCGATCTTACATCCGATCTGTCAGCCAAAAAATTCCAGCGAAACTGGGAGGGACCATATATTGTAACACGGCCCGGCGAATCCGGATCGTATGCTTTAGATAAACTAGAAGGGACGCCCGTACTTAAAATGTGGAATGTTATGCACCTCAAAAGGTACTATCAATAAAGAATCATTCAATTTCTAACTCTGTTCTTGTCCTAAATGTTCATAAAAAGCTCGAGTAAGGTTGATGTCCTACCGGCCCAGTATGGTTGATGCCCAACTGGTTCATTACCAAGCCCGAGTAAGGTTGATGTCCCACCGCCTAGTATGTGGCCGATGCCCACCTGGTCTATTACAAAGCCTGGTAAGGCTGATGTCCTATCTACTAGTATGGCCGACATGCCCACCGTTCATCGCAAAGCCCTCGGGTAAGGTCGATGTCGTGACTGGCCCTAGTATGGTTGATTCCTAGTCGTCTACCTACCGTAAGGTCGGAGAACCATCACTGGGATGGCTGGAGCGCCTAACCGGGTTCAGCCACATAAAGTCTCGATAAGGTCGATGTCCCATCACCCGCAGATGGTTAATGCCCGATCGGGTTCATTACCAAGCCCGTATGGCTTATGTCCTAACCTACCACAAAGATGGTTGATACCCACCAGTTCATTACCAAGTATCGGTAAGGTTGATGTCCCACCGACCAAAAGATGGTCGATGCCCACTTATATCATCACGATACCCGCATAAGGAAGGGTGAGGGGTCAATGAACTTTGCGAACCCGGAATGTTCATCCGGTCGATCTATGTCCTACTCAAGGTACATCTTTTTCGTCTTACTAAATTAACTTTGTTATGAAGTAAAGCACCCATCAGACAAGAACACCACATGCTTTATTATTGATAACATACGCCTATTACCGAACTGGGTTTCCAAACAACAAAACCGTGGCAGAAACATAGGTAAAGAAACAAAGCTCAATGAGCAAACACAAAATAAACTTAAACACCCACGCCCTCACTTCCCCTCGGGTTACCTCGAGAGCGTGCTCTTACCTAACCTAACCTCTACAAGAAGAGATGGTTATCCTCCTTGCTATTTTCCGTCTTAAGAAATGGGCGTATGACGGGTTCTCTCAAGCTTATCTGCCACTTCATCGTAGAACATCAATGACGCAGCCTTCCTGCAGGATAGATCCGTGGGGCACGAGGATTAATAAAAAACTCTGGAGATAATGGCTTGGACGTGTCCGGCATCCCGTCTGGAACCTCGGGTTGGCTTCCACAAATGTTATGTGCAAAAGCACAGCAGCCATACCCATAGTTAAAGATCATGTCAAAACCCTCCTCGTAAGCCTCCCTCAGGGCCTCGTTCTCTTTAAGGGCCTCTACCCGGATAACAAACATTTCATCCTTACAAGTCCCGAATTCTAAAAGCAGAGAGACTCGCTTCGGTTTGGCCGACTGAAGAACTTCGTGATCCGCTTCCACCTGGGGCCTCCTCTGCAACAGCCAAGGAATTTTGTACCCTAGCCAACTTGGACTCCACCTTCGCCCTGGCACTCCCTATCGCATTGGCATCCATGCGGGCCATCAAGGCATCATGGCGAGCAGCATCTCTCTCTGCCTTAGATCGGGCCATAATTTCAATGCTTCCTCTGGCCTTATTCTCCCAACGTTGGGAGCTTGACTCCGCTTCAACTAAGGAAGCGCTCAACACCCTATGGTCAGAAACGACCGATTGGGCGTAGAGCCGCAACCTCTCTGCATCCCATAGTCGAGTCTCGAAACTTCAGCCGGTAGTCACGCCCGATGGCCATGACCGGCCGCAAAATAACGACAATAAAGCCATAATCCCAGAATGATACAGAGCAGGCATAACAATTGCAAACATACTACCCGCCGACCGGACAAAGTCAGCGGCTATGACAAGATGCCATCTTCGACAGCCTCCGTCAGATCTTCTTACGCTTCCAGTAGGATCGAAACTATATTTTTCACCCTTCCCGCCGCACTCCCACATCCAAGCATCGTCAGTATAATTGTTCCAAATGGGCGATCGAATCGCCTTCGCCACTGGATCCCACATTTGATGACTTGGTGTCCTTCAGCCAGATGATGCTTCTCCACAGAGCCACCCCGTGGAGAATGAAGAAGATAAGATAGTCGGCCAGTTAACGACCTACCACGCCTGTACCGTGGACGAGATGATCTTAATACCGTCGGCCAAAGGCCCCGCTTCCCATGCGGAATAATTCTCTGACTTCATGAGTTAGAGGAACTCTAGATCACCTGGCGGAAAATCCCATAGCCTACAATGCGGTGTTTCATCTTAGGCGAGTCAATAATGACTATTGCCTGCTCTTCCGAACCTCCACCGGTTGAATGTTTATCAAATAGCCACCAATAACCTCGGGGTAACATCACGTCTGGCTGAACTTGCACTCTGCTTGCGCCCGCGCTCCAAAGTTATGAACGAGGTCCGCCATCTCGTCCTCCTCTTCTCCCTTTCGGGCTAGGCCGGGAGGGAGGCAAGGCCTGGAGACTGGAGCAAAACCTAAGGGACAAAATATTCCTACTCCCTGCGGCTGTTTTCGCCGTTTCAGCACCTGCCTTCCCTTTACCAATTCCCAACGAACCAATTTCTAGCCCCGTGGTCCGGGCTAAAGACGAGTCGCTCAGACTGGTTAGGAAGGCCCAAGAATAACGTAATGCTCGCCTCCACTATTTCATGGGGAAGGAGGAATAATCAAGAGTATGGGAGAGGGATTGGTTACTCAACTGGCGAAGATTCTTCATGGTTAAAAGAATTTCGTGATGTCGTTTTAGCTCAGAAATCTCTAGTAACTTCTTAATCTTCTTGAAGCCAGCTTTCTCTACCCAGTTTCCAATCTACCTCTCCAGCTTTTCCCTATAAGAAAAAGTGTTTATTAAGAAAATACGTAGGGAAAACGTACAACGACGCATAAATCCCACAACTTGAACACACCTGGGAATGACATTGCCTGCCCAAAGTAAACGGGAGATGCGGGAGCTCTGGCCTGCGCCCACGCCTTGACTAAGATCACGCCCCTTCGCCCCTGGCCTTAAAGGCAGGAGCCTCGTAATAACCAGAGCCGGTGACTCCCAGGCCGATATGATGGGCCTACCTCCACGCCACAATTCTTCAGCCAAATAAAGAAACATCCACTAAACGAAATATCTAGTCAGAAGGAGGTTCAGAGACGCCATATCTGTCAAGATCCTAATGATATTCGAGGGACAAGAGTAGGCGCATCCAAGAAGTGTAAGAATCTGGTTTGACAGAGACGAAACTGCCGGGCTCGACTACAAGTCGCTCTAGTAAAATATACTACACCGTCTTCCTTATCGATAGTGGATTTAGCCGGACCATCCGGCAACTCAAAATCGATATTATCAGAGAAGACCATCCGGCAGTAAGACCTCAACTCCTCCATAGACATAGAAGAAATAATGCTCCTTGCAGAAGGCGTATCCCGGCCAGCCCTCTCCTGCGCCCGACTTGACTAGTGGAAGTCTCTTCTTGACCTCTCGCCATACTGCAAGAAGACAATAAGAAAAGGACAGATGAAAAGGGAGTCAGTTACATGCCGTAATACCAAACTGGTAAAAGGGCGAGAAAGCACAAGAACCCACCAGCCGTGGAAAACCCCTACCAGCATACCTTAAAACACCCCCACGCTCACGTCACGACATGCCGGCAAGAATCGAATCTAACGTATACCTGAGCAAAAATGTGGCTTACTTGGAAGGTAGGGACAAATGAACATCTGAACAAATTATCTATAAAACACGCGACCCCACAAAGTGAAGGTATTTCGCAGGCTCTTTGAATCTGAGAGAAAACAAGAAAAATGGTGTGTATTAATGACAGAGCAAAAAGTCCAATTATTATTCCCTAAGAATAAGGCGTCTATCCCCTATGGATGAATTAAATGGGCCGTTGACTCATCACCCTTCCAAACGATTCGAATCCTAACGACTCTTCACTCTACGAAGGCACAAAGTGGAGTGATCAGAGGCCGTGTCTCGCGGTCCCTAAAGGCCCTATGCCCTCCCGATGGATTCGGCTTAGGTCAAACAACCTAGATGGGCCTAGTTAGGAACCGTAAGGGCCGATCCATCCTCGAATACATCAGCGTCAGACGCCATAACCCTTGTTCCAAGGCATGCTATAAGTCATTGGGACGAGAACCCTCGGGGTTTGTTCAATGACACGACAGCAGCCAACACAATAAAAATACATGAACACAACACAAAATTTTAAACACGATTTCATTAATTACACCAAATGAAGCCATTAATTACTATTAACCCTATCTGGCTGGAAAATCGAGCCTAAGACAATTACATATTAATCTATCTTGGCTCAAACTCAGCCTAAGAAAGAAGAAAACTGTGACAAAAGAAGATGAACTAGAAGAAAAAGAAAAGCAAGAAGAAGGCTAAGCAGGAAGAAAAAGATGAAGAAAAAGCCGCTACTGCAGAGTCTAAAAAAGGAAAAAACTGCTGCTTAGAGGCTAAGAAAGAGGAAAAAGCCCCGGCCGCCTTTGGCAGTATAATCAATAGTGCCAACGCAGAGGGGCATACAAGGGGGCTTATCGCTGAATATGGAGACATAGAGCTCCATCGATTTCAAGGAGGCGTTTTCCTTTCGAGTTCGCGAACCACCCAAGGGGACATATAAGGCTCGAAAATATCCCTTTAAAGGTAAATTAGCAAGCTCCAGGACGTTCCTTTTAATCACTGGCCGACCTCTGTCAACATCAAATTCAGCCTAGGAGCAATAAGAAAAGCTCGTCACTAGCAGCATTCGCCAATGTCCAGCCATGCATATCCACTGAAAACTCAAAACTAGCCAGTGAGATAAAAACCCGTCACCCTGCATCCTTTATAGGTTGGCAAACCAAATGGGAACCTAAAGAGCTGCATTAAATGCGACATACCAAAATAGAACACTCCCTGGAAACGTGCACGTTGGAACATGCAAGCATTAATGGTCCCCCGTTCCCGACGACAACCAAGTCAAAAACATAGAATTTTTTCCAACCAGGGAAGATCAAACTCCTGCCAGGAAAAAGTGCACCGTGGTGGTCATGGATTTCGCCTCGCCCAAAGATCTCAACTCGTATGGCCCAACGGATCAAAAGCCCACAAGAGGCCCAAGCATCCCTACGCGAACACTATCTAGTTCTAAGTCCAAATAGGCCACCATGCCCTCTTTCTAGCCACCGCCATCTAAAGTTAAGGTGGCCACCAAAGATTTCCCTGGGCTGGATTCCTGCAACTCGAGAACATATCTCCCACAAACCTCGACGTAATCGCCCTGTTGATGAACCGACATTCGAGGGCTAAGACTCCCACAATCTCGTTATCTTAAAGGAAAAATGGTTGACACGCAAGTGAAGCGCCTGCCTCCCTTCCATTTCGAAAACCAATCACCCACTTTCCATAAAAAGTGGATCATCACCTTCTTCATAAATAAGGGAGGTAATGCTAACGAAAAGGTATGCAAAAAAAATATATATGCCTGCAAGACTGACATTTTGACGCTCTCTATCTTTCTAACTAACTTAAGCATTGGAAAGCCGGTCGACACACCACCGCTGCTACCTTGTTTCTTTTGCAGGTTCTCGTTGCCAGGTTCATACCCCGATGATCCGGAGACTCTGAGAATCTAAGAGACCACAACTTGGAGTCGAATATGATCCCTTCCCTCTCATGCCTTAACCTATTTAATCCTTAAACATTATATCACATGAGTTAAGCATAATGGGCAACGGTTTTTTATTTTTAAAAACGGAAAACAATTTTTAAAAATTCATAATAGGTTTTAATTGTTATTTTTTGTTTTCATTTAAAAAAATAAAGTGAATGACACGCCAAACAACTTTATGATTGAAAACCTCCAGGTTGAAATATTTATACATATAGGTTGAAATATTTGTTTTTATTTTTATTTTTAAAAACTTTCAAATCATTTGAATTAATTTTATAATTGTTTTTCAAAACTAAGAAAACTAGTTTCGTTTATGATTTTAAAATATATCTTATTATTTTTAAAAATGATTGTAAACATTTTACAGAATTGTTTTAGTATATTCTTTTCTCTCGGAAATTTTTTAAAAATAGAAGAAAATCATTCTTAGGGAACAAATAACTACTTTATAAAAATCAAAGGAGACAGAGAAATAAGAAAAAAAATTCATTAAGTCATACCACATTCATACGAGCCGAGAGGGATCACAAGGACGTTAAAGCTCTACCATATAACATAACTGCATTCTCATGTCTCGAATTCGAGATCACTAATTAAATTAGGAGAGACTACAACCATTTTACATGTTCAATGGTATTTCAACTGAAAATTCATACATTCAACAAAACAAAAATATATTATAGTTATATTGATTGATAAAAACGAGTAATCACCTTTGGTTAAATAGAAAAGTTGAGTATTTGATTTCTCTACTCACACGACAAACAAACACCACCTTATATTATCTATGATTCATGCAATATAATAGAATAATATATGTAAAACCTGAGAAAAAAAAATGGAATTTTGCGGAAAAAAGGTAAAACGGTAAATTGCTGCTATAGTATAGGTTGAAAACCTGGAAAATTTCTAGATCTTGGATGACAAAACGGACCTTATCGTTGGATTCATCTTGCAAAATCTAGTTACCCAGACAAATTTTCGTGGAATTCCGAGATAGTTGAAATTTTCACGTTTTTTGGGGTGACGGGAGTCTGATAGACCCAAAAAATGAGATTTTTGAAGAAAATCTTGGATGTTGTAAAATAATTTAAAGAAAGTTCATCTAAGAAGATAATTTGAACTTGAATTGGGACGAAATAAATTGTTTCAGGGCAAAAAGGGACCCGAGCAAGGGGGGGACACATGACGCAACATGAGCCACATATCCAAAGTATAAAAAGGGAAAATCTCTCAATTGGGAGAGAGATCTCCCATTTCCTAATTTTTTTGTGTGTCGAGAGAGAGAGAGAGAGAGGGAGAGAGAGAGAGGAAGGTTTCCTTTAGAGATTCATGGGATTTCGTCGGGTTAAGAACTAAAGTTCATCTCCTCGACGAGGGCTACGCGTGGGTACTGAAAAGGAGGGATTTCACCGAAGATCCACAGGAGGGGATTTGGGGAAATCAGGGGCTTTGAGTTCAGGAAGTGTTTTAAGGCTTCATACGGTTTCTATGACGCTCAAAGAGGTAGAGATTCTTCATATTTTGATTTTATTCCTACTCAATGGGAATTGAGATTGTTTTGAAATCACTGTCGTAGTTTCGATGGTTTTTTGCGCTATGTTATGAAACGTTTCTGCGGGCTTTAATTCAAAGCCGGTTTTGGTGGCCGGGTTTTGTGTTTTGCTCGGGACTCGTGGTTGTGGCATGTTTAAGGAGTTGTTTCTGGGTCAAAATTCGTGTACACAGCTACCTATATTGGCCTAAACCGCAGCCTCGGGTTGCGTAGCCTTTGCACCCCTTTAACCTCCAACTTTAAACGACCATATTTTTATCGTCCGAGCTCCGATTCGCATGTTCTTGGACTCTATGGAAAGCTCTTTGAGTCTAGTATCTACCCATATGCTGGTGGATGACATTTGGTGCTCACAGATTTATTGAAAATTTGATTGTTGCACCAATTGTTCTATTGTAGTGACAAGTGATGTGAAAATGATCCCACATACTGTCCAGTTTTGGGATTGATTTTTTTTCAGAAAAAATGGGGAAATTGGACTAGTGTCCTTCATGGAAATTGTAGTTGACCCCACATACTATAGTGACATGTGATGTGAAAATGACCCCACATACTGTCCAGTTTTGGGACTGATTTTTTATCAGAAAAAATGGGGAAATTGGACTAGTGTCTTTCTTGGAAATTGTAGTTGCATTAGTGAACTTGTGTTAGGCTTTTCAATCACCTAAATTGGACCTCTATAACCTGCTATGGTCCATTTTCCGTGGATCGCCATAGGCCTGCCTTCTATTTCGACTCCATAATAATCGGGCCCGCATTTCGGGGACCGATTCCTGGCTAGAAAAAAAGAGGGAATTCGACTAGTGTCCATGACACCCAAATTGATGGTTTTGAATCACCCAAATCGACCTCGTAGAAAACCTGGTTATGGTCCATTTCCCGTGACTACTACAACTTCTAGGCCGCTTAATGGTTCAGGTCCGGGGCCAGACTAGTTTCTGAACTGAGTTCGGAACTATTATGTGGTCTATTATGGTTCGATTGTGAGTATGCCACCACTTTACAATGTAGTGACCTGTGTGGATGTCAATATGTGTACTCCAACATATTGACATGTGATGAATTGTACAATTCGCTACGACATTCGCTGGCCAAGGTGTCATTGCTTGATCATAGAATGACATGTCAATGTGAATGTCAAGTATATGTCAGATGATATTGGATACGAATGAAATGATTATGGAAGTCATATGCAGGTGATGGATTGTCCATGACATCGGTAAATACGCTGGGACGGCGGTCGTCCACGAAGATTCATTACGAATGCCGACACGATATAACATGCAATTTAAGATCTTGCATCGCATTACGCACATGCGACATCGTAAATTAAACGCGAAATGCATGGGTCAGTAAATCGACACCGCTGGGTGTTTGATCGCGGGCTCAGAATCGACAACGCCCAATCAGAAAGTGGCAATTTCCGCTTGAATAAAATGGTAAGAAAATATGCCTGCATCGCCAAGAAGGGATAGATCCCCCCTCGGGTGAAAAACCCGCGAATTATGGTCAGACATAGTCCTGATCGGTGAAAGGCCGTAAAAGTGTCTGGGTTTGCGGAGTCCGCGGTGAGACAACAAAAATTCGCTACCCATAAAAAGGCGCATGGATTTTGAATATAAAATGATCATTGTGATGTATCATCTAAAAAGCTTTTGGTTTATAAACAAATGAAATTTGTTTTCAAAATGATCATTGGATGTGATTCATCAATCATGGAATTTATCACACATTGACATTGCATTGTGTGGTGGGACTCGGTAATGACTTGGGACATGGTTCATGGGTGAGTCTCATCTCATTTCATGGCATGACATGTAGAGTTCCAACCTAGGATTGCATAATCTTATTCGACCAGTATGTGAATGCATAAGTGACATCAGACACAGACTTGCATGTGAGTACTCAGATGAATTATTCTACTGTGCATAATACCTTTACGGGACCCCCATTTCGTGCACAGGAGTAATAATCGCTGGACGACGCTACTGAGTCGCACCAGAAGAAAGCCAGGTGGTGGCGAGTAACCATTTCAGAAGATGCTGTGAAACGAACTAGTTCTAGCATGATTCAGATAAAAAGAATCAGAATTAAATTCTTATGGATTGCTTTAAATATAATTTTGTATGTTTTAAATGAACATGGATAAATAGACCCCTGTGGTGGTCATTTTTACTCATATGGACTCGTGAGGTCATTGTATTATATCACCCTGGGCGGCCATGTTACTATGTTTTCAGACAGTGCTGTATTTCTCGTGAGCCCCGCATACGAGACTCCCATCCGATTAAATTACGGGTTCCAAAGAATGGTGACACAATAAAGGTGATATCGCCTTCCGACATCCACAAATTTTCGGCCGACAATGGGCCAACGCACCCTGCTGGGGGGGTGTCACAATATATCTTTCTCACACATATTCAAAATTGGTCTTTTGAAAAGAATGGGGAAACCTTATTCTACAGTCTAATATTTCCATAACCAATAATTTCTATGAAATTTGAAAGTATAAAAATTGTACAATAAATACCTATTTGATATTGCCAATTTGTCATTGATCCTAGCTCTAGTGATATATTTCATACAGGAGAATAAAGAATAAGGTCCAGTTTGATACTACTTCTTGTAATAGTGCTGGAATGGGATAAGTTGTACCTCACGTGTCAATCACATGGATGACCCGAACTCAATAGAGACTCGCTTGGCATGTGGCCCACTAAGATCAAGCATCGAATCCATCTCAGTTGCGTCGGGCACCGAAGCGCATGGGGTTAGGCGCTTGATTAGTCAAATCGCCTTTGGCATCTAAGAAGAAAACATTTCCTCATCCACCTTGACAAGCGTTATACCACAATTAATATGTAACGTAGGCGTTATGGCACGAATTTAAAACCACTCATAATTGTATACCTCATAACTGCCCACCTTATAAGTTCCTATAGAGCCCATGGGCTTGGATCGGGAAAAGAAGGAAAAGGCTTTTGGGCTCCAGTTTGCATTAGAGAAGCAATAAAAAATATTTTGGAAGGTATTCCGAAACCTTTCCATAGACGCCGTTTGTGGGAACGAAAACCCCACACTTCTTTAAACTGTTGAAAAGACAACCGGGAGTTTACTTCTAAACAATTCGGTAGGAGAGATCCCCCCTTCCAATTCTGAGCCTACGTTGGACAAAAAGCTGCTGTTGCTGGAATGGATGCTGAAAGACCAACATGAATCTCACCAACAGCAATTGACCTCCTCCCTAGCGGAAAATGCTACCTTACATGAAGAAAACGAAACCTTGCGGAATGCGGCCGCCACCCTCGCCATGGCAACTCGACTTTTCCTCACAGCCCCACGGGATCTGAATCCACAGGTAACTTCTTTTCTCCCCCTCGCCGGGATCATCCTTCTATCAATAACCCTCGACTGATTCGAACTCCTTCCCCTCGATTGAATGGGGAGATCTTAGTCCATCAGGGACTTTATGAAACGTTTTGGGGCTGTAATCCTCCAACTCGACGCCTTAAGACCTGTTACTGTCCTACAAGCAGTGAAATAAGCTATTCGCTCTAACACCTAATTTTTTAATTCGCTATCCTTGCATTCCCCCACAACTGTTGACGAGTTGTTCCAAAGGGGAAACCAATACGCCATGCTCAAAGATGACATAGTTGTGGCAACCAAACTAACGGTCACCATTACATCGGATGCCAGACAATACGGCAGAAGTAAAGGGAAGAGCGATCGAGACGACCGGGATAGAAGGGTTAAACACAACTTTAGAGATACAAGGTGAACCGATCATCACAATGAGGTTGAGGGATCGGGTGACTGAGCAGTCGAGGATTCGAGGTAGGATGATAACACCAAGAAGATGAGGTTCACGTTGCCACCTTCTCAACTCCTCCAAATTATTTAGTTGCTTCAGGGGTTCGAGTGTCCTAGGCCTCAAAGGGGAGATCTAGATGGGAGAGATTGGTCTTGATTTTGTAAGTATCACAAGGACGTCAGGGATCAGACCAACGATTGTTACCGACTCTAAAGGATGCTGAATTACTTGGTCAAAATGGAACATCTCCGAGAATACATTGAGGAGGCAGCCTCGAACAGTTTGCAACCCTTGCGACATATAAGATCTCACCCTGTGATAGATACAATTCTTATTGGCCCAATGTCACCCAAAACATGAGGCCAACCACGCTCGGGTATCTTTATGGTCGAAGTTAACTACAAGCCACCCCTCGAAAGTAAAGATCCACCCATCGACAAATTTCATTACCTTCTCCGAGTCTCCCTAAGATGTCATTCATGCCCTAATATACGACTAGTTTCGACTCCTCAGTTTGGAAACTCCGAAGAAACAAATTCTCGTCACCTCGATAGTTGTTGCCGACTGCCGCATTTCGCTCGCTCGTTTCTACGCTTCTAGCTATAAAGTTCTCAACAATCTTTGCAATCTTGAAAGGGTGTTGGTTAGTTTTAATGGATCGTAAATCAATTTGTTGGGAGAAATAGTGTTTTCGGTCTCGGTTGGACCTGTCACCACCCTGGTTCACGGTGATTGATGAGCCTTCATCCTTTAGCATAATTTTAGGAATTTTTGGATCCATGTGATGGAAGGAGCTGCCATCCTCGTACCACTAATCACGAGATTTCAAGACCCGTGAGGATAGATTGACAAAATGGGGAGACCGGTGGCGGCAATTACTACTACGAGGTCGAACTAACGGAAGATAATACGTTGACCAAATAGCAACAACAGCTTGAGGCCTGCCTCGTTGAGCATGATGATCCCAAAGTCATGGAGCCTCTACGGTTGCATCTATTGTTCGGCCCAGACAGGCCCGAGTAGGTCACATGTTGACATTTCTCCTACTGTGACTAAACACTACCTAAACCTTTAAAAGCAGTGCAAGCCAATCGTCGAGCGAGATGATTTACTAGCAATGAATTTATGTGAGTTGAAAAACTCCCTGTAGCTAGTTTTATCATAGAGATTTAGTACCCGAATGGCTATTCAACATTGTGGTTGTCCCCAAGAAGAATGGAAAATGGCGCATGTGCTTTGATTATTCTAATCTAAAAGATGCTTATCTAAAGGATACATTTCCCCTACCCTGTATTTATCATATAGTGGATGCAACAGCTGGCCATAAACTCCTATCCTTCCTCGACGTGTAATCTGGCTACAATAGGATCCTGATGTATCCCACAAATTCGGTGAACATGACATTCATAACTCCAATAGGGATGTATTGTTACAACGTGATGCCGTTTGGGCTGAAGAATGCTGGAGCCACCTACCAGTGCATGATGTCTTGCATTTTCGAACCCTTATTGGGAAATACCATGGAAGCCTATATCGATGACATGTTAGTCAAGTTAAAATCTTGAGGATACCATTTAACGCACTTGCGAGAGGTGTTTTAGTTCATTAGAAGGCACCGGTTATGGTTGAACCCTGATAAGTGTTCGTTCTGGGTCGGATTTAGGAATTTCCTAGGGCTCCTGGTTAGTCAAAGAGGGATCGAAATGGACCTCAGAAAAGTCAAAGCCATTGAGCAAATGTAGCCCCCTGTCACCAAGAAGTAGATACAAACTCTCATAGGAAAGTTAGTGGCACTAAACAGATTCATCTCCAGATATTTATATCGTCTTTAGCCATTCTTAGCAGAACTGAAAGGTGCTTCCTCGAAAGGATGGGGACCAGAATGTGACAAGGCCTTTCACTCTATCAAGGACTACGCCGCCTCCCCTCTATCTTTGTCTTAACTAGTTGATGGCGAGGAGCTCCACCTATATATGGCCACCTTAGCTATTGCCATGAGCTTAACTTTAGTAAGGTTAGATGGAGATGGTAAGTAGAAGCCATTTTACTTTGTGAGTAAGATGCTAACAAACGTTGAAACCCGATACACCGACTTTGAGCGAATCGTGTTGGCCCTTAGAATGGCAGTGAAGAAGCTATGCCCGTACTTCCAAGCTCACACTATAGTCGTACTCACTAGTTATTTGATCAGAGCCATACACTATAAACCAGATGCTTTGGGGTAGTTTATGTAATGGGTTGTTGAGTTAAGTGAGTTCGACATTGAGTATCGCCCGAGATCGACTATAAAAGATTAAGTCCTCGTTGACTTTATAGTTGAGTTGTCAAATGTGCAACCCCAAGACCTCGGTGAAACATTATGGATCCTTAAGACCGACGGCTCATCTTGAGCAGTGGGAGGGGAAGCCGGTATGGTCCTACAATCCCCATAAGGCTTATCTATTGCTCAAGCAATAAAGTTTGCATTCGTTGCCTCTAATAATGAAGCCGAATACGAAGCTGTGCTGCTTAGGCTACGACTAGCTAAGTAACTTTCGGTCGCAAACTTTAAGCTCCGATGTGACTCGCAGTTGGTAGCATCTTAGTTACGAGGGGAGTACGAGGCCAAAAACAGGATAATGGAGCAATATTTGAAGCTGGCTCAGTCCTTAATGGCTGGATCACTCAATTCGTAGTAACCTAGGTCCCTAGAGCATAAAACCAAATAGCCGGCGCTCTAGCCAATTTAGCATCCACCGCTCCATACCCTAACCACGTGGAGTTGAGTATAATAGACCATCCATCTATTTGTAATACGACAATCCTCACAGCCAAGGATCTGGCTAAAAACTCCTGTATATCCCCTATCTTGGACTACTTAAGAAACGTCCCTACTCACGGACAAAAGCAAGGCTGTGAAAGTAAGAGCTCGAGCAGCCATGTACACCTTGATAAACGATATTCTGTGCAAGTGATCATTTTCTAGTCCATACCAGAGATGTGTCCCACCCGACGAGGCGAAACTAATCATTGAACAAGTCCATGGAGGCATTTGCGATACCCATATTAGCGGACGATCACTTTGTCAAATAATTATGAGGGTTTCTATTGGCCCGCAATGAAGAAAGACTCCGAGTTGTTCATGAAAAGTTGTGATACCTGCCCATAAATTTGGAAATATTATTCATGTCCCAGCCATGGCGTTCCACTCCGTGTCAAGTCCACAACCTTTCTACAAGTGGGGTATTGATATCGTGGGATAGTTACCCCTAGCTATAGGTCAACAAAAATTTATATTGGTAGCCATTGATTATTTCACAAAGTGGGCGAAAGCCGAGGCCTATGTGCTGATCAAGGCAACCTAACTCACGCTGTTTGTTAAGAGGAACATTGTATGTCGATTCGAGGTGCCCCATTCCATCATTTCAGACAATGGCCCACAATTCATTAACAAGCCCTTTCAACAATTTTGTACCAAGTATAGGATAAAAAATGTCTACTCTATGCCTCGGTATCCCTAATCTAATGGCCAAGATGAAGTCATGAACAAAACATTGCTTAGCTATTTGAAGAAACGGTTGACAACAAAAAAACGAAAGTGGTTTGACGAGCTACCTATTGTACTTTGGAGCTGTCGCTCACTTTGGAAGCGACCATGGAAGCCTTATGCGCCCTTGCGTTTGGGTGAAGCGTTGATTGAATTTGAGGTTTTGGACTTGAGAGCCCTATCCCACTATGACACCTTTACAGGCTCTCTTGGGCCTTGAAGAAGCTCAGAGAAACGAGATCGGGCAGCCATTAGAATGGCCGAGTACCATCGCCGAGCCTTTCACTAAAGGGAGAAACTCATGAAGCCAAGGGCTTTCATTAAAGGGGATCTTGTCGCGGCAGAACTTCGAGGAGGAAGAACTAAAACCAAATTGGGAAGGTCCTTGTCATTGTGATGATGGATCAAAGATGCATAGCCACAATCCCGTCTTGGAAAGATGGGTACCCTTGGAACTAAATCTATTTGACGATGTTTTCGTTGATGCCTCCAGGTATGTGGATATTAATGATTAACAGAAATGGGACATAGTTTGCATGGATGCTTGAGATGATTTTTTCTCCATATTTGTGAGACGATTATTTCTCCATTTTTATTGAGATGCTTTATTATAAGCCTATGGCAGCTAGCCCTCGACAACCCTCGTCTCGGTGACATAGAATCCATCTGAGACTGCTTCTATGTTACCAGATGGTTATCTCAATTTTTATGAGATGCATGAAGTTACTTTTCTAACCCGGTTTGTAGGATGAGTTATTTCTCCATCTTTTTCTTGAGACGTATGAGAGGATTATTTCTCCATTTTTATGAGATGAATGAGAGGATTATTTCTCTGTTTTTATAAGATGCTTGAGATGATTCTTTCTCCATTTTCATGAGATGATTATTGCTCCATCTTTTGCTTGATTGTTTCTCCGTTAGGATGATTGTCTTAGACCTCGACAACATAAGCTCTTATAGGCTATCCTTGCCCTCGAGCATTGCAAATTATCCCTAGACCTTGGGCATAATACGCCCCTATTTGCAATATTTCTCCTTTTTGATGAGATTATTTTAAAGCCCTAGGCTGTTAACCATCGATTGTCCTAGACCTCTAGCAACGTAAGTAACTGCAGGCAACATGGTATGACAGAAGGAGAGCATATGTGATAGTAAAGTTTGTTATCAAAAGATATCTTCATTCAAACAAAAGGAATATTGGGAACAAACCACCTTGGTTGGTCAAGGTACACTCTAAGAAGGAGGAGGTCTAGAAGGTTCAGTTACAACAGTTGGAACCTCCTGCAAAATAATAACGATGGGCTCTACGCTAGCCACCACCACACTTTCAGAAGTCCCCTCCCATGTTGGTATAGGTAGGACTCAAGCTTCTTCCCTGGCGCTACTCGACTCAGCGGACTTCGTACTACGAGTGGGCTCAAGAGAATCCTTGGCGGATAACTCTAGGCCGCCACAAGCAATCCGCTCAACTTCCGCATAACCGGCCCAGTAGCCTAGCTCGTATCTTGTTGTACAAGGCCTATAGTTTTGATAGCACTCGCACCCTCTCAACTTTGCAAAAAGAGTTTTTACGTTCTATATCCTCTGAGTGCAGACCACGCAGTCTTTCAACCTCGACTTGGTGAGCAGTATGGAGTCCCTTTACCTCGGCCTGGTGGACGTTGCATAACCTTAATATGTTCTGCTTCAGTTCGTCCAACTCGGCCTTCAGCTTTGGCACTTTCTTCACCTCGGTGACCAAGTCGGCCTGCTCTTTGGCAAGATTGGTTCACTTTAGCCGAGCCTCCTCCAAATCCTTCTCTAGTTGAGGAATCTGAGAATCCACCTGCACCTTACTGTACATATCTTGGGCCCTCTCCCTCAAATGGGACAGACGACTTAGCTGGTGTTGATTAGTGTCACAATACTTTACCATATAGGCACTAAAAATGCTCATATGCAGCAGTTGCAATGTTAAGAACAGAAAACAAAAATGACCATAAGAGATCAAAGAGGATGCTTACCGATGCTATCATTTAGAAGGGGGTTGAATCCCTCAGGAGGTCCCACACCTTTTTCGTCACCTCCTTCCCCTACACAGATCCTAATGAGGAGATAACCTCCTCGTCCGAGTCCTTTAGAAGCGACTCCTTGAAACAAGACAAGTATGACATGAGCGCCTCAAAGGAAGGAGGGGATGTCGACTTCTCCACAGATGGAGGAGGTTTTGAAGAGGCTATCACCTTTTCTTTCCCATTTGCGCTGATTAGGACCACTTAGGGGAGAGGGGGGGGTCTGCGGGTGCAGCTCCCCACCCTCCACAATTCTTATCCCTCCTTGAGTTTGGGAGAGAGGATGGCACTCCACGGTCGATGTAGTGGAAACTTAAGCAGCCTCCCTTGGTCGGGGAATCACAACTCTCTCCCTTACCTGTTAGTGTCTCGGAGTGGGCTCCCGTTGCTTCAACTAAGACATGGTCTTTGGCTCCAGATACCTTCACCTTTTCAGTTGGGTTGGCAGGATTCTCGAGACGGAGTGTAAGGCCCTAAAATCCGGGGGTCTTTTAATCACCCATCAACTCGCGAAAAACTTATGGATTATCGAGTAACCCGATCCCACATCATGTGTCCCATTTACCGGGATCCATAATTTAACAAAAATCAGACATAGTCTCATTTGTATGGGGAGCTCTATCAAATTCCCAACCTGTACATTATACAATCACATGACCTATCGGGACCCGATATAACCTGATGACTGACAACGATTAAAATTGCCACGAGTAGGCTGAAATTTGAATCAACAATATTTATATACCTAAGTTCCTCCTCTTTGCGTAGTCAAGCTCTTTGCGATGTAGCCGTCTAGGAATTCGAACACGAGGATGGGTTTCTTCCTGGAAATATGGTTTGCATTAGGGCATGAAAGTGGAAGGCTTTCTATTTGGACTTTTTAGTTTGTCCAAGGCGCAAATGGTTTAAAACTGGAAATTGCAAAAACTGGAAATGGTAAAAACTAGAAGTTAAAAATGAAGAAATTTACTTTGAAGATTCAGGTCACTAACTTGGTAAGCTAGGGCAAACACATGTCCTCCAGGTTTATCTACCCTCCTATTTAAAGTCGACAGGATCACGATTCTTATTTTTGTTTAGAAACCTAACATTCATTTATCCATTTATCTAGGCTAGTAAAGACCATCTAAAGAATCACGGTCATCTCACCGAACCTTGAACCCTAAATATGAGTATTGGCGGGGAAACAATAAAAGTCAATGTTATTTGGCCTAATTTGAAGAACCACAACATGTAAATATTATCTGAGGCTCGTAAGACCATCTAAAGAACAACAGTCCTAAAGCATGGAGTATTGGCGAACAATAACATCCCATGTTATGCAAGCTGAATTTTGAAAATAAGGGCCATAAATACACTACCCATGACTTTTAGTACAAGGGACAAGCATGCTTAACCCCGCACAGGCTGGCTTCGCCCATCTTTGAGGAAGGAAGCATGCTTATCTCTTGAGTTGTCATCCTCAGAGGTGTGTTTGCGTAAAGAGAGGAAAAATAGAAAGAAAGAAGAGAGAAAGAAGAGAGAGAAGAGAGAAAATAAAAGCAAAACTAAAAAAAATAAAACTTTATTTACAAAAGCAGTAAAATGAAAAAATTACAAATCACCAAAATTCTTGTATTCACTTCTCTCCTCCTCTCCTCTCCTTTATTACAAAACATGAGGGGTATTTATAAGCCTCCTCAAAGTATGAAATTACCAAAAACCCTAATAACTAGGCTAAGTTATAGGATAATTGGGTAATAAACCAAGTTTGAAGGCGGTTCGGCGTGGTCGGAGGATAATGACAAGGCACAAATTTAAACTCAGGGATGAACCGCTAATTAGCGAATTTGGCAAGGAGTTAATTTGCAAGTGTAGCGAAAATTGGAAATTTCAGCTAAAGGGAGTGTTAGCTAGCTAGCGGAATTGCTAAACCCAGCGAAATTTTGTGGCTTGCCCGATATTTTAGCTAATGAAGCAGTGTTTAGCGAAATGGGATTTGGTTTAAGCGAAATTCATCATTTCGCGCAAACTGCGAGCAGTTAAATTAAGCAACTTCTTGACGATTCACGAATGTTTTGAAATTGGCTAGGGTTCTTAATTGTTTGCGAAACAGGTTCTGAAAATCTGATTTCTTTCTTATGCCTCTATCACATCTTCAAGCTGCATCGTTTCTTCATTTTTTCCTTTGTTTTCCATCGATTTTGGGCTTATTGATGGTGAGACTAAATTTCCGACCTCATGATTGATCGTTTGCATTGAGGTTGAAGTTCAAATGTGTACAAAAGTCTACAAAACAACCAAAAACACCCTCAGAATTGACATAAGTGTTACTAAGATGACTTGAACACTTCAATTGGGATATATGACATGATTAATGATCAAAAAGTACTCAAAACCTATCTAATATAGGGTTCAAAATTGTACTTTTTGGACACTAATCACACCCTCCAACCGAAACGTTGCTAGTCCTTAGCAATGAAATAAGAATTGAGATGCATGGTGAGGGGATTTTCCAAAAGGTTGTGTTTCAAAAGGTTGATATTTCAAAAGGTTTGATATGCATATATATACATTACTTTAAAGCTGAAACATTGAAATTAAAAAATATGAAAACCTATATGAAAGACTCAAATCTATAGAACAATTTTAAAATACTAATTCCATGATTTTCAACTAGTTTCCACCTGATCTAATGGTTCATTTGTATCAGTTGAGCCAATAAAGCGCAAAGTACCCTACAACCCTAGCGACATGGCCTTAAGTTGTTGAACTTAACCTAGATGGGAGCTAGTTACACTTCTTTCTTTATTCCATCTATGCGTAGGGTGCAATGCTTCAAATCCGACTTTACCAAAGTCAGATTATACTTGAGGTCCACCGATGACTCCAGCAGGTGAGTTTAGGGCATCAAGCCAAAAGGATCAATGACCACTAACTACAAAGAGCTTCACCGGACTCAGACCAAAATACGAGAAAATTAAGCATCCACAAGTCATTAAACTTCCTTATCCACCCATGCTTGAACACTAAATCGATGACTCCCAGCTAATTAAGGCTTAGGGCATCGGGTTTCAAAGGCTTTCGCCATACACCCCTCGGACCGTGCTCGGGTTTCAAAGCAAAAATTCACGACTTTATTTTTCTTTTTCTTCTTTTCTTTTTCTTTTTCTTCTTGCTTTTTCTTTCTTTCTTTTCTTTTCCTTTTTGGAGACAACATTGGTCTTCAAATGTGGGTAAACTCAACCTATCTGATTGCCAAAACATACCTAAGGCACGGCTATGCAAAGCGAAAGAAGGCACACAATTTTGACCTATAAGAACAATGGAGTGCGGTGTGAATTAATAGGAAATTTCAAGTTGAGCATCTTTGGAGCAGTATTTGAACACAAATTGTTTCAAGCGTATGTATCTAGCATATAGGTGACAACATGATGAGTCAATCTTCTAGTTTAAACAAATTAATTATTTAACCCAGCAAATATTATTATTTGAAATCATTATGTAGTTCAACTTCATACATAATATGGATATGATGAATATGCAAAAATTTGAATATATATATATAATACGAGTAGCTTTTGATATAGCGAAAATGGCTTAATACATGCATAATTTACACAAAACATATCACTTGCCTCATGGCTAATACAAAAAAATCATAATCAATTATTGGCAGTTGATAAAGTGAAAGCCATCATAAATCAAAAGAGAGACTAACCACCTCATAGCTGTGGTGGTAGTGGTGAATCTGCGAGCTGCGTAGGATCTTCAATGAGGTGCATCGGTGCGGGCTCCTCTCGGGGTAGGATCATGAGGAAGACTGGTGGGTCGTGATACGATGAAGCATGGAATGGCCTTGTCCCAAGTGGCCTCGGCTCGAGCTGATCTACGGTCACTCTTGCATCTTTGATTTCACACCAGTGGGCACTTCTAGTGTGCGGATCGCATCCATCACTCGACCATCTCCTCGAGCTAACATGTGTATACTCCGGTGAGGCGGGTGTCTTTGAATGAAGAGGCCGGAGGTATGCGCCCAGGGGCTGCGGCTGGAAGTAGTGGGTGGAGGGGAGATGGAGGAGCGTGCGAAATAGGAGTGGGAGGCCTGCGTACCTCGGGGTCGGGGCGAGGCATATCATGCATGGTGGTCATCGGCCTCGATCAGGTACCTCCTCCTGGTCTCGTAGCGTATATAAAATGGGCCAGGCATAGTCATGGCAGGTCATTTGCTCTTGCATGTAGGCATCTGTCTCGCATCTCTATCCCAGGCTCCTCTGGAAATCCCATCTGCTCAAGAACATAGGAAAGAAGCCTCGGCATAAGAAGTGGTATGCTCTCTGCGCGTGCGAGGTCTCTCCTATGGACCTTCTCCTCAAACTGTAAGAGCGAAGTCATCGCATTTCCGGATGGGCTAAACCAGAGAATTGCAGAATCCCGCATTTGTGCCTCGGGGATGAGTCCCCTCCTGCGCGCACATAATCTGCGGAGGAGCCGCGAGTGCGTGGATGGTCGATGATCAGCACCATAGGCGGAAGCGCCTCCGATAAGAGGCTATGGACCGGTAGCATCCACGGCCGATTCTTTCTAACCATCGCTACGGGCGGAGGGTGGAATGATCTCATAACCTCTGGCATTGCGTGGTATCGCGCAATCTCATTCTTTGGCTCGCCATTTGGTAGAGTACACTCGGCGGTCATCTATCTGAAATGCTGGATCCTCCAGTGGACCATACGCATCCCAGAGGTCATGGAGTGAGTAGGCGCGGGACCACTCTCGGGTAGTAAAACTGTCTCGGAGTCATAAATGGGAGAGGCCCGAATACCTCTCGATCAATCTCATCGACTCCTGGTATCTGGGGTTGGCCATCAATCCGGGAACGTCGTAGTACGACTCCTGCTGAAATGGTCGGCTACGTAGATCTGCATTCCCAGGAATGGGGTGTCCCTCGAACATGGGCCTCCTGATCCGCGAGGCCAGTGAAGCCCGAGGTGAAGGTGTGCGATTTCAGCGATGCGGGCTCCGATGATGGTGGCGGTCTAGAAGATGACTCGCTGGGCGAGTGCGGGCCGGCTTGGTGGGCCCTCCTGGCTCTCCTCTACAGGCACGGGGATGGGGCCGGGGTCCAGTCAGGTGTGCAATAGCGTCCCCGGAATCCCGGAGGCTCGTGGATACGGCCTCGGGGACGGTGATGGCTCACAGTGCGAATGCGAAGTCTTTAGGAATGCCCTAGTCTTCTTGACCTCTTGCTCGGGTGTGTGAATCTCACCGGGTGAACTCTGGGGACCCACCCTCGTGCGGACCATATCGATATCTAAAATAAAGCTACTTTGGGAAAGGGTGGACTCCACTTTGAATATGCATTTGGGGCACATATGCGAAATGAAGATCACGAATCTGTTGAATCCTCTGGAATTCAAACTATCCAAATAGAACTTCTTGTGAGACTGAAATGGACCCTAGACTGATAATCGAAGTCTCGAACTATGATGGATCTTGATCTGGGCTCCTTTTAAGAGCGAGGCAGAAACCTGATGTGAGCTAGGCGAGAGGTGAGGGCTCGTACGCGCGTGGTGAGGGCTCACTCACGGCTCGGGGCCCCCCGGAAGGGATGACGGTGGAGGCTCGGCGCTCTTTGCTCGGCTGCGATGGTGCGAAAAAAGTGACTGAGGTCACAGCGATGTGTAGAAAGTGGGAGGGCTCAGTCGGAAATTTGGAAGCACGAATTTGCTGCGCGAACAGGGCACGTGTGAGTGGGAGCTCGGGAGCAGCGGGAGGGGAGAGAGGGTAGAGTGTGATTTGGCTAACCCCTCAGGACGCCAATGGAGCATCCCTAAACTGTTGAAGGGTCACTTTTACAGCCTCATTGAAATTTTTTTCTTGAGATGGACTTTTCGCATTCAAAAACTTTAAAATTGATTACTAATATTAAATAATAATATAACTACAAAAATTATTGTTAGAAAATTTACTATAATACTATGATTAGTACTTTGAAACATACTATTTTTTCATATACAACTAAATTATAAAAAGGAAAATTGCTAAGTTAAAAAAAATTCTGAAAAATTATTTAGACTAACAGAATTAACTAATATAAGACAAAAAATTAAAATTTGTGACATGTCAGGTTTTAGAAAACACGAACTGAGTTCAAGTTCGACATGCTCAAGGGGATCAAGGAGGTAGTCTCCTCGGCCCATGCACAGTGGCACAGGTACGACTCCATGATGTTGGGTGCCCATAAGTTGGACTGGTCCTCAGTGATGGCTGTTGAATTGAGCAATTGGCTTGCTGTTGGTGTTGTTGGTAAGACCAATTCTTCTTTATCTCCAAGGTTGATCACTCCTTGCTTTTCCTTAGCACCTTTTGTACCTGCACACTGATCAACTGAAACAACCTTATCAGAATTTTGATTTTCAATTTCTAGCAACTCATGTTTGTTGTTCAAATGAAAGATATTCAACTCCATGGTCATGTTACCAAAAGTTAATTGCATGACTCCATTCCGGCAATTGATGATTACGGCATTAGCGGTGGCAGAAATGGTCTTCCTAAGATGATTGAGTACATGATTGGGTTCACTAGCAATTGGTTCGGTTTGTCAAGTACCACAAAATCTTGGGTAGTAAATTTGTCTATAACTAGGATGTCTCAACTATCCCTTAGGGATTTTCACGGATCTATCGGCCAATGAGTGTGATGTTGTGGTTAAGTTCACCTAAACCCTGCGCCTTATGCTTGAATACGCGGTGGGTTCACTTGGCTCCCTAAATCGACGAGGACTTTTTCTATGCGATTCCCACAGTATTGGTTGAAATTGTGGGAGATCCGGGATCTTTGTATTTAACGAGGGTATTTGGCTTTGAATTTATAGACATGTTGGAGTGAAATGCTTTCTTCTCAATGCTAATCCTTCTTAATTGTGCAAGATCTTTCAAAAATTTTGCATAGCGAGAACTTGTTGATTAGGTCGATAAGTATGTTAACCTTGCTTGCCTTAAAGCCTCGAGAATGCTGCTTGTTGAGATGCCTTCTTCTTACCTCTAAGTGCTTGTGGAAATGGAAATTGGTATCTGATGTTTCATTGAATCTTCCTCCTAGGAGGATATGCTCGGTTGCATTTCTTCTCATGCTTATAGGTTCTTGACGAGGTTTTTGGCATAGGCTGATCAACCTCTTTTCCACTTCTCAGGGTGATTATGGCCTTAACCTCATCCATTCCCGAATTGTTAGATGATCCTACCTCATGAATTCCTTTAGGATTTGGAACTGTTTGTGATGGAAACCTTCCATTCTCTTGTACTTCTAGGAACTTGTTAATCTTGGTGATTGAATACTGTAGGTTATCAATTTTCTGGTTGAGATTGCTCTCAAGCCCATCTATTCTCTTATTCAATGTACTTTCTACATTATCAATCCTTTGTGCCAGTTGCGCATTAATTCCTTTTGTTCGCCAGCCATTGCCCCTGCGCCGCCAATTCAATATGGCCTCTCTTTTGGAAGAGGATGGTGGTTGTTGTGGCTTGTGAGGAAACTAAAGCGAGGTTTGGCTCTGGTGGTACATAGCGGGGGTTTGGTCGCCATGCAAGGTTCGGGGTGATTCCTCCAATTGGGATTGTAAGTATTCCCATAAGGAGCATTTGGTTGTTGGGGCTTGGTGTCCTACGATTAGTATTGCACATTCTGACATCAAATCCTTCACTGCAGGGGTCATGGAACACTGTTCTATTGGGTGTGCTGGGGATTGGAAATTTGTGCAGGGATTAGGTTGTGCAGTGTTGTCAGTCACTGCATGCACCTCTTAGGCTTGTTGCTTCAAGCTCCTCTACCTTCTACGCTAGGGTGAAATCTGGCTCGTTTCTGTCTTGAAGGGTGCTTACATCCCACCTTTAGTTGTGGTGGTTTCATCCTATCCGTTTCTCTAGGGTTAAGCTCATCCCAACCCTTAGAAGTTTCAGCCACGTAATTTAAGAAATCCATGGCTTCATCAGGATGTTTACTTAAAAAGTCTCCCCCACACATGGTTTCTAAGAGTTGTCTCTGGCGGACATACCACCATAAGTGGTTCACCAACATCCATGTGTCAAACCCATGGTGTGGACATACTGTTGATGGTTTCCATAAATCTCCAAACCTTTGGTAAAATCTCTCGCCCATCTGAGCTGCAAAAGTATAGATTTGTCTTTTCAAATTATTAGTCTTATCGATGAAAAACTTCTTGAGGTCGACTTGCGGCTGGGCCAATTTCTGGTTCACAGGCCTCAATGAGTTGAGCCGTATCTTAGCCTTGTCCTTTAGAGTCCAATGGAAATGCCTTTAGTTTCAGCAAATCCGTATCATCATTACCTTCCTTGAGGTAGTGCAAACCTCCTCAAAATCCCTTATGTGAGTGTATGGATTTTCATTTTCCATACCATGATATGTAGGGAGTAAAAATTGCAGGAAATATGGCCTCCTTTGCTACATCATCGCGGGAGGAATGATACGAGGATGGGGCACTAACTCTAGGAGGGTGGATGTGATCCCTGTGGTTCTATATGCATTTGGATTCATAGGGGTTTCTGGTTGACTTTGTTGTTCCTCGGGTATAGGATCCATGGTATCGGTTGCTACTTGACTTCACTAGCTGGTCAGTTGTGTACTTATCCTATACAATCTACGATGTGTCTCTATCCTTTATTTGCATACACAGTTGTTACACAATTAAAGAGACAACAAGGCAACAAACAACCTACCACGAATTAAAATTAACTTCTTTGTAATCAGCGGCCAGATAGAAAAGTAGGCGAAACGGTCACGATTCTTGCAAGGAAGTAAACAAGCGGCGGAGTTCACGCAGGCGGAGTTGCAAAGAAGTAAAAAGAGTTACCTTCACTTGTGATGTGGATCACAAGTACTCTTCAACACCATTTGTGGTTTAGCTTATCCACAGGGAAGCAACGGCGCCATTTGATTATTTTGCCACGAGTAAGTACATTGAATCATGATATTTATATACCTAAGTTCCTCTCTTGCATTAGTCAAGCTCTTTGTGATGTAATGATCTAGGGTCGAACACGGGGATGGGTTTTCTTCCTAAAATGGTTTTTGTGGGCATGAAGGGTGGAGGCTTTCTGTTGGACTTTGGATTTGTGTCAAAGTAAATGGTTTAAAGCGAATTGCAAAAGCGGAAATGGGTAAAGCTAAGTTATGAAGAAATTTACTTTGAAGATTCAGGTCACTAACTTGGTAAGCTAGGGCAAACACATGTCCTCAGGTTTTATCCTCCTATTTGAGTCAACACAAGATACGATTTATGGCCCCTTGCTACGTTTAAACCCTAACATTTATTTATCATTTATCTAAAAGGCTAGTAAAGACATCTAAAGAATCACGATTGCATCTCGCTGAATGCTGAACCCTAAAGTATGGAGAGTATTGGCGAGAACAATAAAAGTCAATGTTATTTAACCTAATTTGAAGAACCTAACATGTAAATATTAGCTGAGGCTCGTAAAGACCATACAAAGAACAATAGTCCTAAAGCATGGAAGTATTGTGAGACAATAACATCCCATGTTATGCAAGCTGAGATTTTGTAGGGCCATAAATACACTACCCGTGACTTTTTAGTACAAGAGGACAACATGTAACCCACACCAAGCTAGCTTCCTTCTCTTCAAGGAAGGAGGCAGCCAACATCTCTTAGGTTGTCATCCTCAAGAGGTGTGTTTACTGTGTTAGGAAAATGAAAGAAAGAAGAGAGAAAGAGAGAGAGAAGAGAGAGAAAATAAAGCAAAACTAAAATAAAACTTTATTTACAAAAGCAGTAAAATGAAAAACTTACAAATCACCAAAATTCTTGTATTCACTTCTCTCCTCCTCTCCTCTGTCATTTATTACAAAACGCGAGGTATTTATAAGCTCTCGAGGTATAGAAATTGCAAAGCTATCGCTTCCCAGGCTGGGTATAGGATAATTGGGTAATAAACCAAGTTTGAAGCGGTTCAGCATTATTGAGAGGATGACAAGGCATAAATTTCATCTGAGGGATGAATTTAGCTAATTAGCGGGTGGCGAGGATTGCGAATTTGGCAAGTGTAGCGAAAATTGGAAATTTATTGAAGTCTGTTCATGCTAAAAATTTTCATGTGAAGCAGATAATTTCGCTAATGAGCAGTGTTTATGAAATGGGATTTGGTTGCTTGAAATTCATCATTTAATGACTTGGAAACGGAGTTGCGAAATTCGCTTAACTTCTTGACGATTAAGAATGTTTCTTGAGAATACGCTAGAGTTCACAGTGTTCACCGAAACAGGTTCACGAAAATCTGTTTCTTTGTTCTTAATGCCTCTCATCACATCTTTTCTAAGCGCATCTCGTTTCTTCATTTGCCTTTGTTTTCCATCGATTTTGGGCTTGTTGATGTTTGGACTAATTGAAACCTCATGATTGATCTCATTTGCATTGAGTTGAAGTTCAAATGTGTCTGAAGTCTACAAAACAACCAAAAACACCCTCAATTGACATAAGTGTTACTAAGATGACTTGAACACTTCAATTGGGATATATGACATGATTAATGATCAAAAAGTACTCAAAACCTATCTAATATAGGGTTCAAAATTGTACTTTTTGGACACTAATCAGACACCGGGTCCATTTATGAGTAAAAAGTATAACTCTTTTACATAAAAATTACATATGAGTTCAATTCACTCATTAATACATTAGTACATGTCAAAATGAATTTACTTCAAACATTTTACAAAAATGATTACAAAGCCTGGCTAAGCTTTCTTCACTCTCACGGCTTTTGGATGGGAGCCACCATGGCTTACATTTCCCACACACGAAATGTTATCCATATAGAAGGTGAGCCATGCCCGATAAGGCAAGATTCCTCTGAGAAGCTATTCCACCTAAGTGCACATGCAATGTTCACCTTAACAATCACATTCACATCACAATTCCAAGCAGAGATATCAAGTCTTATGTTGGAATTCTACATGTGCTGCCAAAAAAATGAGATGAGACTCACTCATGCCATGCCGGGTCTTTGCGACTCCTGCTCTCGAGTCTTCTGACTCCTTACGAGAGTCTTTCTGAGCTCCACCACACAATCACGATGCCCATGTGTGATAAATTATCATTAATGGATTATATCCAATGATCATTTTGAAACAAGAATAATATTTTTATAAACCCAATTTTGGTAGCGGATTTACACGAGTCTCACCTTCCATTTCTGCCACATCTACACTTTTTTGGACTTTGTGATCGGTGTGTAGTGACAATCTTAGTCTTTCATGAAGTGTCTAGCCTTTTTTGCTATTACCCGACATAAGTTTTTCCGTTTTACACAACGAGTTCGACTACGGTGGTTGGATTCAACGATGCAGGCACAGCGGAAATCACCAATTGTGGTGTTAGATTCTAACCATGCACCCACATCCATGAAATGTGATGTTCCCATGCATGATGCAATGTAATGTGCCATTGTATGTTAATGCCATATTCCACATGTAATGAATGCCATATAAACCATACAATTTACCTTGTATCATGGACAATTATATTACATGAATATAATTTCCAATTAAACATTCACAATAATGTTAATACATTTAGAACACACATATTAACATTTCACCAAACCACAACAAACAAGCATATATCACATAAAAGCAACAACACAGTTTAATCCTTAGGGCAAAATGTGGCATATAAAGTGCCAAAACAACAAGCCTGACTACCTTATTAAGCGGGATCAGGCGCGCAGTCCTAATACGAGCACATCCCGAGTCCATCTCCAACTATAATTTTTGACCACATCCTTAGAGGTTTTAGACAAAGTGATCTGCTAACAAAATTTTCACTTATATATAGTTTTCAATTCTCACAGTTAGGTCATTTTGAACACTTTAGAATTATAGGAGATATGGCCAAAACATTTATGGAGTATACTACATAGTTTATAGAAGCTGATATTGTGTTCTCCAATTGGGCCAATTTGGAAACAATAGAGACATAATGTGACCATACTTTCTTCATAGAGAAGTTACTCTCTTGGGTGTCTAGTTTTGGTAGGATTTTATTCACATCTGTTTGGATCGGTATAACTCAATACTTCGGTCCAAAACGACATGAGTACTCTGGGTGAGGGACGGAATCAATATCTTCTTTGTAAAAAAGCTCATTTTCAAAGGTTTTCAAGGCATTTAATCCTTAGTCTTCAATTTGCTCTCTTGTTCTTAGGGTTCATTTCTACTAGAGTCATCCAATTTGGAGGTTCGTAAGCCAAGTTATGGCAAAAATTAAGGACAAGGGTCTAGGGAAATTTTTGGAAAAATTTCCTCTTAACCACTCATATATAATTTTTTTTTTCACATCTTTGGTCCTTACCAAAGGCCACAACCAAACCAACCCACAAATAAGCCTTAAAAACAGCTTTAAATAGTTCCTAGATCAGCCAAATAGGCCCTTAGGACCTCTACACAACATTCCCCCAAAAAATCAGCCCCGTAGGGTGGAAATAAACAAAAGTAGGAAGAATCCCTACCTCTTATAGTGTATTAGAGTAGAAGGTCTAGGAGCAGCACCTCAACCCAAAACTTTGATTTCCCCAAATATCCTCCTTTGGATCTTCATTGAAATCCCTCCTTTTAATTGCCAGCGATAGCCATATAAAGCGATGAGAACTTTAAGCCTTGGCCAAACGGTCGATCGACAAGAAGGCACATGAAGATCGAAGAGAAAGCTTAGGTTTTCTTTTTTCTCCCTTTCTCCTCTCTCACAACAGTTTCTAGCAAGAAATGTCGAATGGGACCTTTTGTCCTAAGTCTCACTTAGGTTTTAAAGTGGAGTAGAGCTCACGTCCACGCCATATGTCCACGGAAGCCCGGTGTGTAGTTTTGCACTTTGAAACAATTCATTTTAAAATCCAGGTTCAAGTTTAATTTATTTTAAATAAACTTTAATTAATTTATTTTTTTTACTTTCGATATTTTTCTCAAAAATCCTATTTTTTTTGGGTCCACTTTAGGCCCTGAATCGTAAATTTGGTGTCTCGAAGATTGCAGTCGTCTAGGTAATTAGATTTCGTGAGGCCCAACGTCAACAATGAGGTCCATTTGTTATCAGAGATCACAGAAAATTTGGTCACGTAGCACAATAACATGGCTATAATTTCCTATTTTACCCTTTTAGGAAAAATTCAAATTTACCCGGGTTTTACACGAAGGAGGGATGGACAGAAAATCATCGCCAACGTCACCCCCATCCTACCATCTGCCTCCTGGGGCACTCGATCTCGAGCCTCGGGCATGCTTTGAATGGCAGGAAGAGGCGGCATGCCGAAGCACTCTCTCCTTTGGCAGGCACTCCCTGGACCCTCTTAGTTCAGATGCGGGACCTTCGAGAGTACAAACTCGAGATGATCAAATACCTCCCTGAGATTTGTTGGCGTCAGGAGATGTATGAAGTCCCTCGTGGAGCTCGGGAGAAAGCTGGTGCAGCTACCCTGACAAGTCATTTTGGGATGGATCTAAGTCATCCTGAATTTCTCGAGCCAGAGACACTTGCACTGGCGCCATAACAAACGAAATTAAGGTAAGTTCGTTCCATTTAACTAAATGGCCAAGCCAGGGACAGAATAAGGTTAAGATCCCTATGCTAGACTTGCATCGGAGTCTGTGTTCACCAGAACTCTCAGAGCATGGGATCCCTTACACATCCCCAAGCCGAATAGCAACATGTTACCTTATGGCTTGTTCTTACTAGTCGTGGGCAAGTTCGTTACCAAGTGCAACAATTTTTCGTCGGCAACAAGGTAATACCTCTTAAGGTTATGCCGCTTGTGGGTATAAGCAAAGAGAACCTGCTCCAAACCTTGACGCAACTCATATTTTCTATTTAACACACACACCCCTAGTAGAACACGGATAATGTTCACATGAACGTGGACAAGTAGGAGTCAATTAAAGTGTAGAAACTGGTGTATTAGGGGGGGAAGGGGGAATCTCAATCCCTTACTAATATGAATCTTCAGCCAGTAAATGGAGTTTATTCTACCCTAATCCTCGTATGTGCAGTCCACATAATGAGGCCCCGAGGAAGGAAAGGAAACCCGGACATTGGGAGGAAAGGAAAATTTCTTCCGAAAAGCAACTACCCTAGACTCCTTAACGGGTTTGAGCCACGTTATGACCCCAGTAGCATCCACATGCGAAAGATCCCCCTTAGACATAGAAGGAAGATCCTCGTCTACTTGGCATCCTACATTACCTCCCCTTTGGCCATCCTCTTAGTGTCTCTGTCACCGACACGAAGCTTGAAATATCTACCAGGGTAACTCATCCAGCCTTAAGGGAGAAGACCCAAAAAAAGAAAAAAAAGAAAAGAAAAGAAAAGGCAAGCAACAAAGGTACATAGAACACCAATGGCGAAACTTTGAATACTAAGGCTGTTTCAATTGTTCTCTGATTTTCGGAGTCAAAGTTCATCTTTACTGCAAATGGATGGCTTGAGGAGTCAATTGTGTCGACGAGTTCAGCGTAGAAGAGCTGCAGAGTGTGTGAGCGGGAATACACTTCAACAGAAGACCTCTTCGATAACTTAAGTAGAAAATCCCCTCAAATGAACTTAGGAGATATTTAAAACCAAAGGGAGACACCGACATTGTAGCGGGATATTCAAAATCAAAATTAAACGTACTGGTCATATGGAGAAGCACTCCAATGCAAGGCCGAATCAGGGATTTCCACTTGTGTAAAACAAGATCATGGAGTTGTCAGTGTAATAATGGCTTTGGCGGCGCACGAAGACCAAAGGTTCTATTGCCATTCCTACCCTAATGTCTTGAAACGACCCTAGAGGGGCCTATTGGAATGGGATAAGTTGTACCTCATGTGTCAGTCACGTGGATAACCCGAACTCAATAGAGACCCGCTTGGCACGTGGCCCACTAAGATTGGGCATCGAACCCATCTTAGTCGCCTCGGGCGTCGAAGCCCATGGGGTCGGGGGCTCAATTAGTCAAATCACCTCGGGCATCTGAGAAGAACACGTTTCCTCATCCACCTTGACAAGCGTTATACCACAATTAATATGCAACTGTAACGCCCTAAAAATACCCTAACGGTTCTATAACATGTTAAGGGTGTAAAGTAAATTGAATTATATTTTTCCAGTTAAATACAGAACGAAAAATGATAAAAAACCTTAAATTTATGTGACAAATAAATTTTGGTAAAATGTCAAATGAGGACCTAAGGCCATAAATGAGGAGTGTAAATGTTAAAGAAAATGAAATGAATGAAGTGAAAATGAAGGAAATGAGGTTTTAAAATGAGAAAATGAGATAAGACCCATTTAATGATAAACCAAACAGCGCCTTAAGTTAGATTGGGGATTAAAGACTAACACGGCCCATGCCCATCGCATTCACGCTAGAGAGCTGGGATTCGGGCTGAGAGAGAAGAAAAAGGGAAGAAGAGAGGATTGTAATTTATTCCATGAGATCAAGAGTTAAGGATCAAGAAGAAGAAGGAAGAAGAAAGAAGAAATAAGAGATTTAGCGTAAGAAACAAAACCCAACCCTATTTTCTTGTGGTTCGGCTCAAGAAAAACTCAGCTTATAAAAGTGTTCTTTGGATGGTTTTAGTTCATTTGATGTTGTTTTGCATTGTTTTGATTGGTTTGGATTGGTTTTGAGGAATGATGAAGTTTCATGATCGCCATGTCAAAATATTTCAAAAAACCCTTGTTTTTGTTTTACAGTAAGTTGTTATATAATCATCTTAAATTGGTAAAGAACCATACAAGCTAGAGCTACAAATGTATAGAAGGGACCAGGAGCAAATTATAGCTCTAAGGCTCCCGAATATGGGCTTAAAAGTAAGTTTCGGGTAGCTAACATGTATGCTTTGTTTTGGGTGTGGTTGTGGTGTTTTGGTCGTAAGTTGAGTTTCACTCATCCAAATTGAGTGGGATCTAAAAATTATGGTAACCATACTGGGGAAATAATTTACTTTGAAGGAAGTGCAGGCAAATTGTAACCCTCCAAAGTTCTAAACCCAAGACAAAGTGGAGCTTAGTAAGAACAACTGATTTTACTTTTGCAAATTAGAATAGTCCCTGACAAATAATAATCAGGTTTGATGATCCAAATTGAATGATTCTAATCGAGGAGAAACCTTATAACCATAGCTTTGAAATGATTAAGGAACTATTACTAATATATGGAGTTAAGACTCTAAAGAGAATAACATTAGGTAACCGAAAGTGAGCTAAAGATATGTCAGAATCTCCGAGTTTGGTGATCCAATGAGATGATTCCAATTCTACTAAAAATACACTATAGAGCTATAATTTTCAAGGAAGCATGAGCAAAATATGGCTCATGTGTCCCTATAAATTTTTTCAAGTGAAGGTGTATTGGGTAGACATCAAATCCTAACCAAAAAATCCTGTGAATGCCAACTATATTTTTTTTCTTTGGTCGTTTTTGATAGCATATATTTGTGACGGATTGTGGGTCAGACGAGGAAGCCTTCGATCCAAGAACGGATCAGAACTGAATCAAAGTACAACAAGCTTTTTGCTGCCTCTCTAATTCTTTGTTTCCATTTCGAGTTTGTTCTCCACCAATCTCTTTATGATTTCAAGTCTTACGATCATTATTCTATTATTGAAAATGATTTTTAATAAACCGCATATCAAGTGTTTTAATTGATTTGAGGCAAATAATCGTGGAAATGATTTGCATATGCGAAAATCAGATGAGTGTTGAAAACAGAATTATTTGTATAAAGATGTATATACTGGGTATTGTATTTTGCTAAGAATGATTTGAATGTTCTTAATAGAATGTTAACCGCTAAAATTCGGAAGTTAAGGATATATCGGGTATACCAATAAGGGTCAAATGTATAAAGATCGCTACCGAACGTAATGATGTGTCAATTCGATCCGTAACTCCACGGGATGACGGTGAGGTTCATTTAATTGATTTTTTAATAACCAAGAAGAGCCCAGCGAGACCGTGATTGCGTTATACTTTTCTTCAACTTTTTTATACCGGCCTCGCTGTACCTCAATCTGACCGTGCCTGCAATTCACTCAGGCACCGAAAGCAAAGTTAAATTCACTTATGGAAAAATGAAAAGAAATTCTGTGAATGCAGTTGATTTAGTTTTGAATGATTTATTGCATATGAAAGTGCATATTTGAATGATCAATAAATTGTAAATGAAATGTATATAAAATGAATATATTATCAGACAGGTATCATCATTCAAAAAAGTTAAATGGGCATGTTTTTAGAAAATGCATGAGTTGATTTAAACTCAAATGGAAGAGAGTATTATATAGAACCACTAAGAATGAAAATGCTTAGCACGTTGTTTATATCATCGCGCAGGTATCGAGTAGAAAGTGGCAGGACCAAAGATCATCGGGCGTAGAGTCACCGTCAAATAAAGCGAAGTATAAGTAAATGCTCCATCTCATGCATATCATTTCATTCATGATATTTTGTAATTATTTTGGATTGAACTCAAAGATGTAAAAGTCTTCATAAGAACACAATTTTTTATATCTTTTAAAAGTATTGAAATGTATTTGGCATATTGTTGACAAACTGTGGTGAACCCATATTTGTACTTGTATTTGAAAAGGCATGGAATGTCAATTTGTATAAATGCGTTATTCAAGAACAGTTATGAGCCCTATTTAAATTAAGGAATGTATATTTTGTTTTATCAAAGCTAAGTTAAATTGTTATAAAAAGGTTAAATTTGTATTTTTATTGGTATTTGAATATATCATAAAGTAAAGTATCGTAATGTATCGAACTACATTTGTAAGGGTATTTGAGCTTGAAGTTAAAGGCTCACAAAAATGATTTTGAAATTGTTTACATTACACTATTTGCACATATAATGGTTATTTTGACTCATGCGATTCGTCGGTCTAATAGTAACATGAATGGTTCAGACCCCATAGGTTAGAGGTGACCCTAGAAAGTAGCCCAACAACTTAGCTGGAAGGGATAGCGTCCCATGCTCCATTGACTTCTTAAGGTCAAGCAGCCAGGAGGTTCTATGATATCCTCCACAGATAGTCAGTAATGTAAAGAGCAAAGACACACAACCTCAAGCCGGCATTTTGTTCTCGCGATCATCCATGGAGAATGGAAAAATATCGGAATCAGATTTTCTTGAAGAAAAAGACACGAGCTCTCCATGGCGGAAAATTGGCTCAAAAGAACCGGTTAATGCTTCATACACAAATGCATTACTGCATACCGTAGGAGAATTTAGAGGGGCACATGGTTTTACAACAGATGAGTTCTGGCGGGTTTCTGCGACTAGGACCACATCTGAGTGTTACATGGGGAGTTTCTCTCGCGAATTCGTGAAGCAGATATGTGGGTCGATTTATCCGACAAATATGAGACGAGTCTCATAGACTCAAAACAAAGATGATGAGTGTAACTCCAGTATTGATTCGCAGCGCAGAGGGTGGTCCGAATCAACAAAATTTATAAACCTAAATTCTCGCACCGTCGAGTTACGTCATCGGCAAAGATAGCGGTCAGCGCCAACACGTGGATGGTTTTCTTCGTGTAAATGGCTTATGGCTGGTTTAAAAAGGTGAATTTGTTTTGGATTAGGTATAAATAAGTGTGGAGGTGAACAATGGTAGATCTAAAATAAACTAAATAAAATATGAAAGAACCCTCAAAGATTTGGGCCGCATCGGGTTCAGGTCCTAAGGTAACTTGTATAGTCCTCGTCCTTTTCCTCATGATTGGGAAGATGACCCTTATAGTCATTTTGAACCGGATCTTCATTTAGTTATAAAAATCGAACCCTAATACCTTTCCTTTAAATATAGCATTTATTGGATTAATGCTCCTGACGTGAGAATATATCCTAAACCTACACCGCTTACAAGAACTAGAAGGCGATTGATGAATCTCAGTCGATCTGCAAAAATCCACCAACCCAAAGCTGCTAAATGAACAGGTTAATCAAGGTACATTTAAGAGATTTGAACCCAATGAGAGGTTGATAAATAAAAACCACGTTAAAAATCAGAGAGAACTAAAGATTTTACCTGAACCCTGCCCAAGAAATGCCTCTTTATCTTCATGAGAAAACTGGCTCACAACCATCCCTTGAGCTAGTGTCATCCCTGTAAAGGTGTCATAAACAAGAAATGAAAGAAAGCGGAGAGAAAAATGAGCAAATAGGTCAAAAAGCTGGGAAAACCCCACTTAGTAATGGTTCTCTTACCCTAGCAAAGTTCTTTCTATACAAAGTTCTACTTTATAACATGAGAGAAGCAAAACATGTAAAATGATCTAAACCACCTACAATACGTAGCGTATTTAGGAAAACTCACAAAAACTTGGTCATGGGTCAAAGGAAAAATCAAGAAGAATGCAAAAGCATTTTCTCATATATAATTCCTCACCCTCAAGTAAGATACTCAGATCTTTCCTTCCTGACTGAATCGACACAACAGTCGACCTGAATTTTCAGGTTGATCGATTCAACAAATTTGGCATTAATAGCTGGTAAACCAAAATTAGGCCACAAAATGTGGATCAGAGGAATCTGGATCTTAATGTGTAAATCAGTAAAGATTTTTGTTGATGCCAAGACAAACCTAAGGAAATAAATATGGATCAAAATAAATTGGGTACCAACTGGCATCGAGACCAACCAGCTGGCAAGGTGGCGCTTCCTTGATGCGTTAATCAGGGAGAAATGTCAGAAGCTGAAGATGGCCTCAATGACCATCGGTCCATGTCACAGATTTTGCCATGATGTGATTTCTCTCCAAATTGTGACATGTACTCTAAATGTTGAAAAGAGGAAGAAAGAGGAATATGAAAGAAAAAGAAGAAGACAGAAAATCCTAGATTTGCACGAGTAAAAGAAATCAGAGACCAAGGTTCTTAATCACCCCATGTGTCAGACCAAACAGACTACCGAGTAGTAAGAGACTATTCAATTAACACCACTAATTGCAAGTGCACCAGAGGTTTTCAAGAGACTATCAGCCTCTTAATGCAAACACATTGTGGGAGGAAACATAAAGGAGAGTGTGTTGGAGATTGGATTACAAAGTTATGTTTGTCAGGATCCATAATGAGCACAAGAGATTGTCCAGCCAGCTCTTTCATACATCACCTGGATTGGGGTATAGTTTTTGAGGTACGTAAGAAAGCAACAAGGACAACAAGAGGTTTCTACCACCAGCATCACTCGAGATGTTATACTAGAAGACTATGGTATCAGGATGTTCATGCCCAAATACCAGGTATTACAATTAAGGCAGCAAGAGAAGGATAATCAGATGTGATAGCTGGTAATCATGAGAGTTCTCAGACCGTCATACTTTACCCATAGATCCAGTTCAATCCATTCATCGAATCATTATATTCCAGTTTGGGTAGTTTACCATAGAGAACCCAGTATGATATCTAGACAAACCACCGCAAGGTCATCTGCAGGAAATGGTTTGTATGAGATTGTTCCCAATACGAGTATGAGTTTCCGTGAGACTTGATCGAGCACAGCTAAGAGAGTTTGATGATATTTGGGATGGATTGTTGTCCTTAATAATTCAAGTGGTGGTTGATTAAAGAAGGAAGAGAGTGACCTTAAGGACACCGAGTGGTGAGGAAGTGACTTTTATCGGTGAGAGGTTGAACCACCTCTCTAATGTGATATCCGCCCCTACTGCTAGAACTATGGTTCGAAAGGGGTGTGAAGCCTACTTGACATATGTGATAGATACGAAAAAGGTGGAGCTTAGTTTATCATACATCCCTATAGTTTGTGATTATCCGGATGTGTTTCCGGAGGAATTGCCAGGATTGCTCTGGCGTAGAGAGAGATTAGCGCTTGTAATCAATATTATCGTGCCACTTCAGTATCCATTACAGAAAATGGTTCCAGCTGAGTTAAAAGAATTGGAAGCTTTGTTGTAAGAATTGTTAGAGAAAGGATTTATTCGCCCGAGGTATCACCAAGGGGAGCTCCAAGGTTTTTATTAAAAAAGAAAGATGGTACGCTTTGGGCGAAGTGTGTTGATTATAGGCAACCGAACAAATGACAAGTAAAGAACAAATATCCGCTACTCCAAGATACGATTGCTTCATAAAAACCCCTAAAATCCAATTCAAAAGGTAAATCGCATCTATAAAACTAAATTTTTCAGATCTCGACGATGAAATGGACTCTCGTTAAAATCGTCACCTGTAACCACGCCGACTCGCTGGATTCCGAGGTGGTTGGGATTTACCGCCGAGACGGGATGTCAATGACACATGGCAGGTTAGGGGATGCCATATGGCACCAAGAGTGTGACACTTGGCATGTATGAATGACTCACAATGAGCCATGGGTGGCATGATTCCATTGGCTCATATTAAGCTATGTAGGTATGATGTCATAAAAAGAATTATGAAATAAAGAAAGAAGGAAATGGAAAGCCACACATTTGGCTTGAGGAAGAGGAGGAAACTTCCTCCTTTTGACCCATACGGTCAATGCTCCAAAAAGGAGGATAGAAATTCAAAGAGAAATGAGGAAATGGGGAGAAAATGAAAGAGAAAAAGAAAGAGAAATGAGAAGAAGAAATGATGGGAAAATGAAAAGCAAAAAGGAAGGAATAAAACAAAGGAAAAGAAAACGTGAAAGGAAGAATGGAGATCCAGTAGCTGACTTCACCATTTTTAGAGAGAGAGAGTGAAGCTTCTCTCTAAAATATCGGGCGATCCGACCGTCTACAGCCTTCTGATGCATGAAAGCCGTCGATATGAGAGGGCTTCAAGGTGGGTACTTATTTAGGAGTTTCAACCCATGAGGTAGGGGTTTCATCCTACTTGTTTTATTCTTGGTTTAAGTGTTTTGTTGATGTTTGTGTTGATTGAGGCCGTGAGTGGCTGTTTGATCGGTCCCAAATCTTGGAACCGAAATGTTGAAATTTTTGAGACCCATTTGTGCAACTCAGCGCTTTAGGACCGGTTTTGGTGTTGTGTGATGATTTATTAAATAAATTGTGCTTTTGGTGAGTAGGGTCGAAATGGTCATGAAATTGGTTTCAAAAAGTGAGCCGAAAGGACGTGTGGGCTACCGCACTGACAAACCCACATGTTCGCTTTTCGGATCATAAAATCACCTGCTTGTGTGAATTGACCAAAATCGTCCATATGTTGTGTGCTTGAATTGTTGAAATTAATGGCTTGGTATGTGTGGAAATAGATAGGTTAAGACATTATTTTAATGTGTTAACACAATGACACAATTATATAAAATAAAATTATGTTGTAAGCCATTGAGACGATAAGGATTCGTCGAATGAGCCAATCGGGGTGATGGTTGATGTGTTGAATTACATGTAATTGTAGTTGATTGAAAATATGCATATTGACATATTGTCTAAATGGTTTTGAAAATGGCATAATGCATTTTCATATGCATTGGGTAACCTAGAAGTTAGGTGTGAGTGCATGACATGACACGAATAAAATGAAAAAAAAAACGGACATGGTTGCGAAAAGAATTTCACAGGATGATATTCCGAGAATCAAGGGGGAGATGGCCAATGATCATTTCGGATGGTAATTCATGATCAAGTTTCGGGAAAGCCTACCAACCAATTCGCCGGAGGGTAGTCCCATATTTTTACCGACATTCGGTAGTGTATTTACAGTCAATGTTTTGTTTTAAAATGATATTTTTCTATACATGGGCGTAGGTAGCGAGAGTCGTATGAGGACTCGAGACATGGGAATGGGCATGTAGACATTCAAGCAGATCACGTATTTACTTGAGTGTGTTTAAATTGGAGCATTGCATATGCACTTAGGTGGAGAGTAAACTGGCCTAGGTGATTCCACTACTAAAGTATAGCTCACCCCGTCGAGGGAACATTTTTTTCGTGTACGTGGGCGCCGAGAAGACGCTTCTTTTGTAGACTGATTTTCAAGAAGCCAAGGGCTGGATGATTGGATAATATGTATTAGAATTGTAGATTTTAGTTATAGATTTGTATTAAGAGTAATGAAATAACTCTTGGACTATTGGAATATAGTCAAGTACATGTTTGATGAGTATTGATGCAGACGCTTCAAGCGGCCATTTTTACTTTAGGGTATTTGTCTCGTGATACGCAGACGATAGATTTTCTCCGTGAGGTTGACAGCAGTTAACGGACCCCGCTGGCGCCGCATGTTCAACCAGCTTGAAAGGTGCAAGTGTTCAGAAGATTGACGACTTGCGGACTAGGCATCATCGCTATGATTGCTACCGGATGCATAAGAAGGCGCGAATGTCGTATGGACATTATGAATTCTTGTAATGCCGCTCGGTTGACAAACGCATCGCGGCTTTAATGGACATAATGAATCGTTTTCAATCGTATGTAGATCAGCTTGTCGTGGGTGTTTATAGATGACATCCTCGTATTCAAAGGATTGGGAAGATTGGGCGATACACACCTTTCGCAGTGCTAAACCTCGGGAGAAAGGAACAATTATATGAAAATTGAGCAAATGTGAATTTTGGTCGAGAAGTGTCTTTCTGACATTGTATCGGTTAGGCCGACTTCGAGTGGATCCAAAGAAGATAGAGGTGATTTTTGAATGGAAACCACCGAGAAATGTCACGGAAGTTTATAGTTTCCTGGGATTGGCAGGTTACTACAGAAGGTTCGTTAAGGGGTTTTCTATAAAAGAATGTGAGATTTGAGTGGAGTGAAAAGTGTCAAGCTAGCTTTGAAAAGTTGAAAGCATTCTTAACCAAGGCACCGTTTACTTAGCCGCACTACTTCGTGAAAGAATACGTGATTTTTAGCGCATGCTTCATTAAATGGACTTGATGTACGTCCTTTATGCAAGAAGCGTAAAGTATATCTACGCCTTCCAAGGCGCCTGCCGCATGAAAAGAACTACCCTACGCGCATGATTTGGAATTGGTCTCCACTTCAGGTTCGCATTTAAAATATGGAGACACCATTCACGGAAAAGTGTTACATCTACATCGATCACAAAAGTTCAGGTGATTTACCGCAGCAGAGCTTAACTCGAGACAATGTAGATGGATGAAATTGATTATGATTATGATTGTGGCGATCGACATCATCTCGGAAGGCTAATGTAGTAGCAGATGCTCCGGTAGAAAGTCGCGACAAATGTTTCAAGCGCTGGAATGCTCACTTGTCATTGTCGACGACGCAATAGTAGCGGAATTGATAGAAAAACCGGATTTTTTGAATCGAGTGCTAGAGGCACAAAAGAATGATGAGAAAATTTCCGCAATTGTAAATCAGAGTAGAGAGGGGAAATAAATTGAATTTACAGTGAACAAGGATGGATTTGTGTATTATAGAGATCGGGTTTGTGTACCTAATGATGATGAGTTGAAGAAATCCATTCTCAAAGAGGCACACAATGGATCTTTTGCTATGCATCCCAGAAAGGTCGTAAAAGCATGTGTATCGTGATTTAAAGACTTCATTGGTGGTCCTAATGAAAAGTGAGATGTCGAATTTCAGACCAAGTGTATGGTGTGTCAGAAAGTGAAAGCTGAACATCAAGTTCTTTCGGGATTGTTACATCCTATCAGGATACCCGAATGGAAATGGGATTGAATCATAATGGATTTTGTGGTCGGGTTACCGTTGACAGGAAGAAAACATGATTTAGTTTGGGTCATGGTAGATCGATTGACTAAGTTAACTCACTTCCTACTAGTGAGAACCGACTATTCACTTGACAAGTTGGCAGAGCTTTACATAAAGGAAATAGTTCGGTTACATGGAATTCCAATATCGATCATTTCAGATAGAGATACGAGGTTTACCTCGAGATTTTTGGGAAAGTCAGTAAGAGGCTTCTGGTACTGATCGAATTTCAAAGACAACGCTCCAGACCACAAAGGATGGGACAATCGTAGAGAGTGATCTAAGAGTTGGAAGATATGCTAAGAAGTCAGGTGATTGACTATGAGGTAGTTGGGATAGACACATTCCTCTAGTTGAATTTAGTGCCAACAACAGCTTCCAAATGAGTATTGGAATGGCGCTCACGAGGCTCTCTATGGAAGAAATGCGTAACACCCAATGTGGTTGACCGAAAGGCGAGAAGAAGATAATTGGCCTTTATTTGATTCAAGAAACATAAGAAAAGTGAAAATGATTAGAGAAAGATTGAAAGTGGCCATGGATAGACAAAAATCCACGCGATACGAAGAAAAGATACCCGATATGAGATCGACTAAAAGCATTTTTGAAAGCATCGCCTGGAAGAAAGTAATGAGATCGAAAGTGGCAAGCCGAGCCCTAGGTTCATTGGGCCATATGAGGTGATAGAGAAAGTAGGTCCAGTGGCATACATATTAGCTTTACCTTAAGAGTTGGAAAATATTTATAATGTTTTCCATGTGTCAATGTTGAGGAGGTACAGGTCAGACCCATCGCATATAGTCTTTTCATAGACAATTGAGCTTAGGATCGATTCGGACGTATGAAGAAGAGCCGCTGGAGATCTGCTCTGGAAGGAAAGAGTCATGGAACAAGTGAATCGCATTGGTCAGCGTTGCGGAGGAAACCATAAGACAAAGGGAAGCCACATAGGAAAGCTGAAGAAGTTATGCGGCAACAATACCCTCAACTGCTCACATCGAAGGTAATTTGGTGGACTAAATTATTTTTAAGGGAGGAGAGTTGCACGCCCTAAAAATACCCTAACAATTTTATAACATGTTCAGGGTGTAAAATAAATTAAATTATATTTTTTCAGAGTTTAAATTGCCAAAAACGAAAAATGATAAAAAAATCGAAAATTTTACAAGAGCCAAATAAATTTGGTAAAAATATTTAATGAGGACCTAAGGGTCATAAATGAGGAGTGTAAATGTTAAAATGAAAATGAAATGAAGTGAAAATGAAGGTAAAATGAGGCTTTAAAATGAGAAAAATGAGATAAGGCCCATTTAATGATAAGCTAAACATGGCCTTAAGTTAGATTGGGGATTAAAGACCAAAATGAGGAGTGTAAATGTTAAAATGAAAATGAAATGAAGTGAAAATGAAGGTGAAATGAGGCTTTAAAATGAGAAATATGAGATAAGGCCCATTTAATGATAAGTCAAACATGGCCTTAAGTTAGATTGGGGATTAAAGGCCAAAATGGTCTATGGAATGCCCATTTGGGCATTCACGTTTTTGAGAGAGAGCTAGGGATTCGGTTGAGAGAGAAAAAAAGAGAAGAAGAGAGGGATTGTGACTTTCTCCATGAGATCAAGAGTTAAAGGCGGATCAGTTGTGCGAGTTAAGAAAAAAGAGAGCGAAGAGATTAAAGGTGTAAGAAAACAAAACCCTAACCTCCTCTTTTCTTGTGTTTGGGTTTGGAGAAAACTCAGCTTTGTGTGTAAAGTGTTCTCGGGATGGTTTTAGTTCAGCTCGAGGCTGTTCAGCTGTTTTGATTGGTTTTGGAGGAATTTTGTGCAGAGGAAATGATGAAGTTTCAAAGGAGTTGATGTCAAAATTTTCAAACCCCCGCTTGCTTTTGGCTATGTTATAATCATCCGCATTGATTGATTCCAATTGCAAAGAAACCATAAGAGCTGTGAGATATAAATGTATAAAAGGGACTAGGATCACCAGCTCTATGGTTCTTTAATAAGGGCTTAAAGGTAAGTCTGTAATAATGTGGGCATGCTCATTTTGGGTGCTATTATGGTGTTTCACATAAGTCGAACACTCATCCAAATTGAGTGATTCAAAATTCTGGATAAACTATACTTCTAGGGAAATAATTTACTTGGAGGAAGTGTATGCAAATTGTAACCCTAAAGTGCCCAGAAATCTGTCAAAGTGGAGCTATGTGCAAGAACAATCTGATTCTGCTTTGCAAATTAGAGTAGTCTGGATGTAAAATGCAATAACTTGAGGTTTGATGATCCAAATTGAATGATTCTAATTTGAGAAGAAACCTTAGAACCATATCTTGAAATTATTAGAAGGAACCATTACCAATATATGGAGTTAAGACCCCTAAAATCGTGACACAAGAGAACTCGAGCAGTCTTTAAGATATCGACGTTTTGGCATTAAAATGCCATAACTTGAGTTTGGTTGATCCAAATGAGATGATTCCAATTCATACAAAAAATAAACTCACAGAGCTATAATGTTCTTGAAGGAAGCATGAGCAAAATATACTTCACATACCCCCATAAAATTTATGTCACAGACAGATAAGATCAACTTCTAACAAAAATCATAGAACGCATAACCGATTTTTTTTTTTTTCTTGGGTTGTTCTTTGATAGTGACATATTTATGATGGATTAGGGTTGGTGATTTAGGAAGCTTGACTCCCAAGAACGTGGACTCCGAGAATTAGAATCAGTACAACAAGCTTTTTGGTTTCGTTTTTCTGAACAACGTTTCTTTTGTTTCCATTTTGGAGTTTGTTCTCCACTCAATCTCTTATGATTTCAAGTTTTACGATCATTATTCTATTATTAAAATGATTTTCAATAAACTGCTTATTGAAGTGTTTTAATTGATTTGAGGCAAATAATTGTGAAATGATTTGCATATGAAAAATTGCATGAGTGTTGAAAAATGAATTATTTGTATAAAGATGTATATACTATATTGTATTTTCCTATGAATGATTTTAATGCCCTTAATAAAATGTTAATCGTTAAAATTTGAGTTAAGGATAGATTGGTATACCAATAAGGGTCAAATTAGCAGTACTGCGTTGAACGTAATGATGTGTCACTCCTCCGATCCATAGCCTAGCAGAACAGTATTGGTAGTGTTCATGAATTGATTTTTTTTAATAAACTAGCATGCCAGCGGGACCGTACTGTGTTATGTAACTTTACCGGCCTGTACCCCAGCGGGACCATGCCAATGATTCATTATCCTGTGCACCGAAAGCATAGGTTAAATTCGCTTAAGGGAAAAATGAAAAGAAAATTGAAAAGAAAATTGTGAATGCATGATTTGTGTTTTGAATGATTTATTGCATATGAAAGTGCATATTTGGAATGATCAATAAACTGTAAATGAATGTATATGAAATGAATATATGTATTGTATTGCATTGATCATTCAAAAAAGTTAAAAAGGGCATTGTTTTAGAAAAATTCATGAGTTGATTTAAACTGAAATGGAAGAGAGTATTATATAGAACCACTAAGCATGAAAATGCTTAGCGCGTTGTTTTTATCATCTATTGCGGTATCGGTGCGGTGGCGCGCAGATCAAGATCGTCGCGTGAAAGTCACCGCCAAACAGAGCGGAGGGCGCGAATGTTTGTTCTATGCATATCATTCATTCATGATATTTTGTAATTATTTTGGATTGAACTCAAAGATGTAAAAGTCTTCATAAGAAGATCACAATTTTTTTTATATCTTTTTGAAAGTATTGAAATGTATTTTACATATTGTGGACAGCCAGGGTGAACTTCATAAATATTTTGTACTTGTATTTGAAAAGGCATGGAATGTCAATTTCAGAGTAAATGCTAAGTATTCAAGAACAAGATGAGCTCCTATTTAAATTAAGAAATATATATTTTGTTTTATCAAAGCTATAGTTAAATTGTTATAAAAAGGTCGTATTTGTATTTGTATTGATATTTTAATATATCATAAAAGTAAAAGTATTGGTGGCACATCGGACGCTACAAAGTAACTTAGGCATTATGCCACGAATTTAAAACCACTCATAATTGTATACCTCATAACCGCCCACCTCATAAGTTCCTATAAAGCCCATGGGCTTTGATTGGGAATAGAAGGAAAAGGCTTTTGGGCTCTAGTTTACATTAGAAAAGCAATAAAAAAAAATATTTTGGAAGGTATTCTGAAACCTTTCCAAGCACTTCTAGTCAAAACGCTTTCACTGACAACACTTCTAACGTGTTTATAAGAATATGAAAAAGTGATTCTACTAGAGTTTTTTGTAACATGCCGTATATGTATAAAATCTCTTTTATATCATTAAAATTACGAGAAAGGACATTTAATACTTAATTATAAAATAGGATATCATAATAAATAAAAAATTTATTAGAAAAGTATAAGTACATATAAAATTTTATACATTTAATATTTAATTATAAAAATAGGATATCATAAGAAATAAAAATTTCATTACAAAAGTATAAAAATAAGTGAATTAATGAATAAACATATATAAATATTTATATTAATAAAATACTAAAATAATTATTTTTGCTATTATAAAAATATTCAAAAACATTTATAAAATGATTTGAACTAATGAATAAACATACATAAACATTTGTGATTATAAAAACCTAAAATAATTATTCATATAATTAAAAAAATATTTACAAAAATATATGAATTAATTAATAAATGCATCCAATTGTTTTAATAAAATCTTAAAATAATTACTTTTATAAAATATTTTTTATGATTATAGATTTTTTAAAATATTTACAAAATATATGAATTATTTGAATTTTTAAAAGTATATCATATTATCCGGATTTTTTAAATTAAATAAGAGCCAGTTTGGTACTGCTTCTTATAATAGCACTTATAGCCAAAACGTTTTTACTAACAACACTTCTATCAGAAACGTTTTTATATGAATATGAAAAAGTGATTATACTCAGTATTTTTTGTGACATGTTTTATAAGTATAAAAACACTTTTATATCATTAAAATTATGAGAAAGGACATTTAATATTTAATGATAAAAATAGGATATCATAATAAATAAAAAATTTTATTAGAAGAGTATATAAATACATATAAAAATTTATATTAATAAAACCTAAATCAACTATTTTTATGATTATAAAAAAATTTAAAGATATTTACAAAAATAAGTGAATTAATAAATATTTGTATTAATAAAAACCTAAAATAATTAATTTTATGATTATAAAAATGTTTTAAAATAATTATAAAAATATTTGAACTAATAACTAAACATACATAAACATTTTTATTAATAAAAACCTAAAATAATTATTCATATGATTACAAAAAATATTTACAAAAAATTTGAATTAATTAATAAATATATGCAAAATTTGTATTAATAAAAACTTAAAATAATTATTTTTATAAAATAAATTTTTATGATCATAATTTTTTTAATTATTTAAAAAATATTTAAATTATTCAATAAAGATTTGAATTATTTGATTTTTTAAAAGTATATCATATTATGGGGATTTTTTTAAATAAAATAAATAGATGTTTTAAGGCTAAATAAATAACTATTTAAGGATAAACAAATAAGTATTTTAGGAATATCTAAAAACTTTTAAATTGCTTTTTTTTTTTTAAAGAAAAACATCCCAAATGCATCTTTTGAAAATATCACCAAATGTATTTTTTGTCCTATAAACACTCTAAAGTGTTTTTAGGCCAAAAAACACGTTTAAGAAGCTCTGCCAAAGTGACCTAAATAGACGTTTTAAAGAAAAAATAATAGATATTTAAAGATAAACAAATAGGTATTTTATGAATATTAAAAAACTTTTAAAATATATATATATTTTTTAAAAACACCTCCTAAATGTTTAGGCTTAAAAACACTTCTAAGAAGCTCCTTCTAGCAGGTTGCTTGCAATCAACCACGACGTAAAGTACTATGTTTTGAAGTACAACTATTTTCTATTCTTTTCTAAGTTTTTCATCAATTTAATGCCGAGAGGTTGTATTGCAAGCAATCTAGTCCAATCTATTTAAAAGAAAAGTAAATAGATATTTAAAGATAAATAAATAGGTATTTTAGGAATATCAAAAAACTTTTAAGGTGTATTTTTTTAAAAAGCACCTCCCAAGTGCTTCTAAAAAAAACACTCAAATTGAGGTCATACTTGGTTGAGCTGATTGAGGAGCTATCAGGAGCTGATAGCTGATTCACCCCTAATTAACACTTATAGAGTGTTTGGTAAAGACACATAATCAACTCCTGGTAGCTGATTAAGGGTAAAAAAACTCATGATTGGACTAAAACGTTCCTAAAAATATTACATTTTTCATTTATATCCTTATTTACCTAAATCTTCTAAGAAATTGGTTATATCTTGTAAGAATTTGGTTATATGGAAAAAGATTCGTGAGAAAATTAATTTCATAATTTTTTTACAATTAGTATTACCTATTTGATAATTATTTTGAATAATGTTTTTATTCTTAACAATAAAAATATAAAAATCTTGTTTGATAATAGAAAAATTATTTTATATTTTCTACTTTTACTAATAAAAAAGATGTTGTAAGACTATTTTTTTATTTATGTCAAAAACGATTATCTAAGCATAGAAAATAATTAAGTATTAAAAAAATTAGAGCAATAGACATACAAATTATGTTTTTAAAATCTATATAAATAGTTTTTTTGAAACCCTAGCTTCCATTTTCTCTGAACTTTTTCTCTGCTAGCCTTTTTTTCTTTAAGCAAGGAGGGGTGATTTTTTGGTCATTCTTGGCCTAAAATCACCCATCTACATGCATCTTTTCCATTTTTTTTTTCTCAGCAAGTGGTTCTTCCATACAGATCTAAGTCTTTATATGTTTTTTCATGATTTAGTTGTCGCCTTAGTGCGTGTATGATTTTGTCGCCTTTGTGCGCGTGTGGTTGTCGTCGTCTTGGTGCGACGAGTGGTTGTGTCGTCTCAGTACGACAATTAATAGCATTGATTCAAACTAACAATACATCAATAGAACATAGAATCAAAATTGTTAAAAACCACAAATGATAAAAACATCAAGGTTAATAGCATAATGAAACGACTCAAAGCTTATACATTTGATAATTTAGTCTATATATTTGATATTACTATTGTGACTATAATATATTTGACTCCAATTCTACAGCATACTGAGGACCATTGATTTGATTTCTTATCTCTAATCGTATGTGTTTAGGTGATTCGAACGAGCAAAGTACATACCATCAGAGACAATAAATAAAATCAATGGTCCTCAGTATGCTCTAGAACTGGAGTCAAAGGTATTCTAGTCACAATAGTAATATCAAATATATAGACTAAACTATCAAATGTATAGGCTTTGAGTCGTTTCATTATGCTATTAACCTCGATGTTGTTTCATCATTTGTGGTTTTTAGCGATTTTGATTTTATGTTCTATCGATGTATTGTTAGTTGGAATCAATGGAATTATTTTTCTATATATATATATTTAAAAAATTTTAAATTCTCAAAAAAACTTTTATTTTATAAACTATCTATGTTAAAGATAATATTTTTATTAAATAATTTTATTGTTAAGTTTATCTTTGAAATTTTATCCTTAATTATTTTATATAAAAATTTGTTTTAATTTTATCCTTAAATTCTCATGCCTTTAACAAGTGTAAGACCTCGAGAAATTCACCTCTCGAAAAGAGAAAAATCATAATTTCGATAAAAGCTCAAAATTTATTATCTAGATCTCTGGATGGCTTAAACGGATTTCACCGGCTGTTGAATTGTTTCAAATCTAGCTACCACGTCGATTCTTGTCGACTCGAGACGAATTTGCACATTTTCGAGGCACGAAGCCGTGTCGGAAAACGAAATCGATGTGACAAAAGTCACATATAACATGTGTACTCATGTTATACATGTTGCATGAGCAGAGAGACATTAAATCGACGGCTCGGGATAAATACCAAATGCCTAAAATCCAAGCTAAGTGGATAAATTTAAATATTAAATTTGGATTAAATGAGAATAGGACAAAAAAGGCATAATGTCATCTCTTTAATTCAAAAGGCCAAAAAACGCGAAAAGGGGGAGAAAGATGCAGTGAGGGGAGCCGTTTTCTTAGAGAGAGAGAGACTTCTTAAATTTACTAAGCATCCAACCGGCCGGAATTTTCGGCTACGAAGTCGCTCTAACTTGGCGAGGGCAACATCGCATGTAAACCCGCGAGAAAATTCTAATTTTCAAACCAGAAAATTAATTTCGATCAAAATCCAGAATTTTTCTAGATCTTGGATGATGAAACGGACTTCACCGTTTGAATTGTCTCACGAAATCTAGCTACCATGTCAAATTTCGTGGAATTTCGAGACAGACTGAATTTGCACGTATTTCGAAAATAGACAACGAAAGAACGATGTCAAGACAAGCTCCCACACCGCCACGGATACATACAGTAGGCTACGTGTTCAGAGAAAGTATACTTTGCATGAGGGTAAATGTTAGTGATTGCCAGGTGTCTTGATAGCTTTGCAATGAGGAATTTAGTGGGAAGAAAAGTGGGTTAGAGACAAGTGGAAGCGAGGTGTCAAGAGACTTAGGATAAACATGCTCTCTAACTAGACTAAAACTGATCCGATGGAAAAAGAAAAGAAAGAAGGAGAAAAGAGAGTTTAGAAAGGAGACTACCTTCTCTAAAATTTCCTGACGATCGAACCGGCGGTTTTAGGCGGAGCAAGAGGAAGAGTTCATCCACGACAAGGCTTCAAGATAGAGACCGAATTTAGAGTTTCGATAAACTCTAATATGTAGGTCTTCCTACTTTGGTTACTTTATATCCTAAGGTGCGTGGTGGCTTCGCTGTCTTAAGGGGAATGTTTACTGTATTAACCATGAGAAGCTGCCACATCAGTAAATGACACTTTACCCGACTTTAGAACTGATTTCTTGTGTGAAAGAAAGGGAATTTAGAGTCCGCTCTCGATAAAAATGGCAAATGCACGTCACCGAACTTAATGTTAGCTTTTGAATTTCAATGTGACCTCAGACAAAGTTATAGTCCGTTTAACTTGAACAGCCAGAACGGAAGGGCTGTTCTCATTGGTCACCGGCCGTGCACCCCGGCCGGGTTCACCGCGGTGCACCTGTGCTGGGTCTGCCCGGCTGGGTGCACTCAGCTGGGTCACCCCACTGGTCTCGTCGGCCGGGTTCACTCGACAGGTTCCCCTTACCGGGTTCCGTCCGGGCCAGGATCCCCGCGTGACCTCCAACTTCGAAGTCATAACTTCTTCGTCCGAACTCCGATCTGGGTGTTTTTGACCTATGGAAAGCCCATTGAGTCAACTTTTCCAGCCGACCTTTGAGGGCAGTGGGTGCTTGATCCGGCCGAAATGGCCGTCCAGACAAGTAAGGTAGGTCGCCAGTGGAGACACGAATATGTGTGACCTCCAACTCGAAGGTCTTAATTTACCGGTCCGACTTCGATTCGGTGTTCTGGATTCCATGGAAAGCCCATTGAGTCACCGACCCGACCCTCGGAGGGGCGAGGTCCGAGCCGGCCAAAAATGTCCGGTCCGGCAGTGGCGTAGGCCGCCCGTGAGACAAATTAGTCATGTGTGACCTCCAACTCGAAGGTCATAACTTTCACAAAATTCCGATTCAGGTGTTCTTGACTCTATGGAAAGCCCACGAGTCACCTTTCCATCTGACCACTTTGAGGGCAGTGTTCGAGCGCTGGAAATGGCCGTCCGCAAGGTAGGCTGCCCTAGAGACAAATGCAGTCATGTGTGACCTCCAACTTCTGAAGGTCATAACTTTCTCAACCGAACTCCGATCAGCAGGTCCTCGACTTCATGGAGTTTCCCATTGAGTCAAGTTTCATCCGGATGTCCTTTTGGAGGTAGTGGATGCCGAGCGCCGGAAATGGGCGGCTGGGCAAGGTAGGTGGTCGCCTGGGGAGACAAATAGTTCTCACAGACCTCCAACTTCGGAAGGTCATAACTTCTTCGTATGAACTCCGATTTGGGTGTTCTTGGACTTCATGGAAATCCCATTGAGTCTAGTGTCCAGCTGGATGGTTTTGGAGGGCAGTAGGTGGCGGATTCGGCCAGAAATGGGCGTTCGGGCAAGTAAGGTAGGTCGCTTCGGGTGAGATACGAATGTCCGCATGACCTCCAACTTCGGTTGTCATAATCTCTTCGGGTCCTAACTCCGATTCGTAATTGGGACTCCATGGAAATCCCATTGAGTCAACTTTCTAGATGGATGTCTTTGGAGGGAAGTGGGTGCTAGATCCGGCCGAAAATGGGCGTTCGGCAGTAGCGGTAGGTCACCGGTGAGACAAATGCCTAGTCATGTGTGACCTCCAACTTTAAGGTCACAACCCTTCGCTCGAATTCGATTCGCTGTTCTTGAACTCGTGGAAAGCCTATTGAGTCAAGATTTCAGCCATGTTCCTGTGATGACATTGGGCCATTTGGGCAGGTTAGTTACTGAAGAAGGTGTTGCGGTTTGTGGAATATGACATGTTAAGGTATGTTGTATGATGTATTAACATGGAATTTGTATGCACTTTAATATAAATGTCCAAATAATGCATGGATGAATATGCAGGAGTATGTGTGCACATATAGTTCTCCTTTTATATGTAGCACTTATATATATGCATTTGGCATAATAGCATTGCACGTGCACGAAAACATCGCATGACATGGGGCGCAGTACATGGTCAGGACAGACCGTGTTAGGTGTTCGCGAGTGTCATGGGTACATGGTTGTGGATCAACACTGCGTATGGTGTTGATTGGTGGACTCGGGTAATGGGATAAAGTCCAAATGAGTCACACGGTTTTGAAAGGAATGAAAATAAATATAAGTGTGTTGGGCATAGCAAGATGGGGTAGATCCTTCTGCAGTGAAAGCATCAAAATGTTATTCACTGCTGGGGACATATGAATCCCGACGATGTAAGTTCGTGAAAATGTTGGAACGACGTGCGGCGGTGAAAACCCAAAAAATCCGTGGCCCACAAATACATAAACACACGTAATTTGATCAAATCAAATGAGCATTGGAGGTTTTTCCAATGGGTTACAAATTTTTAAAAGAAAACAAAAAAAAAAAAAAATTTGTTTTGGAAAAAGGTCATCAGGAACAATGATCAAGCAGTATTTCTGCTTAATTTTGGCCTAGGTAGGTGTGAGGGAGTCGGTGAGTGACTCGGGATCTGGGCATGAGGACATTCATGCATTGACATTCATGTAGCCATCTTACTTGAATGTGTTTTATGTGCAATCATTGCATTTCGCACTTAAAGAGGAGTAACCCTCAGAGGGAGATTATCACTACCGGGCTTTGCTCACCTGTCGTGGACCCCCTTCAGTACACCGAGAAGACGATTTCTCGAGGTCGTGAGTACGAAGGAGGCCGGGCTGCGGTCTTGGAGAAGCTACTTCTTGTAAAATATATTAGAATGCAAAGATAATTTTATATATTTTGCATGTAAAAGAGTCGTACATTAAACTCTCTGTATAAAAACGACTCTAAAATTAAAATATAGCGTAGGTAATGTGGTTTATCGGAGTTTCACAAACTCCGTGAGGTAGGGATTTATCCCATTTCTGGTTTTACTAATTTTATTTAAGTGTTTTATAATGTTTTGTTGGCTTCGAGGCCTTAAACAAACAGGCTGACGGTCCCAAAAACTGGACCGAATTGTTAGAATTTTTTTATTTTTAATGACTGATGCCCACGGACTGGTAATGGACGCGAGGGAATAGTTGGGTGTTTATTTCATAAATTTATGAAATAAATCTTGTGTTGATGGTATGAGGCCTAAATGGCTTGAATTATGTGGAAATGTAATGTGAGCCGGTGGAACCGCGAACAATGACCTCTGCGGTCATCGTTCCTCAGAATAGTGTCTACAAAATACTCTTGCGGAAATAATGCTCGGGTCAGAAGAATTCAAATCTAATTGTTTCGTTGGATAATTAGTCCAAGTGAATTCAATTTTTGGTGTAATGAATTGTGAAATTACATGACATGTTTGTGTGATTTAAATTATGTGAATATATGCATATTATATATTTACATGTGTTATATAATTGTATCGAATTGGCATCATGCATTCCATATGCACTGGGGCACCCTAGAACAATAGGACTGAGTGCATGAGGTGATTCTTAAGATAATGGTTTCGGAGGGTTGACTAAATAATAATAATAATTATCGGAGGGTAGTCCATATAAAATATCAATCGTCGGAGTCGGCCCAATTGATATACATAGGAGGGTTGTCCACTAAATAGAATATCGGAGTCGGTCCACTACTTATATCGGAAGGGTCCATAACAAAAACAAACATCTTTGTTGAAAATAAGGTTTCTCATACGCGGCTTAGGCAAGTGTGAGGGAGTCGGTGAGGACTCGGATATGAGTTGATCATGGTATATCCGCGGATCACGCATTTACTTGAATGTATGTTTTCATCGAGCATCGCGATATGCACTTAAGTGGAGAGTAGCCCAATTAGAGTGATTCCACTATTGAGCATTAGCTCACCCTATCGAGGGATATTATTTTCAGGTACAGGGAGCGCACGAGGAGACGGCTCATCATAGAGGCTGCTTTAGAAGAAAGCCGGGTTGTGGCTTTAGTTTTATTATGTATACATGTATTAGAATTCTAGATGTAATACCCGAGAAAATTCCAATTTTCTCAAAAATGGCAAAATTGTAATTTCGGTAAAAATCTGAAATTTTTTCTAGATCCTTATGACGAACGGATTCTCCGCTGAAATCGCTCAAATTTAGCTACCACTGCCGATTTTCGCTGAATTCGAGACAAATGAATTGGCATGTTCTGAGAAGGAAGTGCCGGGATGACACATGGCAGAGCCAGTACGCCACACAAGACCTCAAGAGGTGACACTTGACATAAATGACCCGCCACATCAACCAATATGGGCAGACGATTCCATACTATATTAAGCCAATGCAGGTGCGACATTACAAGAGTGATTAAGAAATAAAAGAAAAATATGAAAATTCAAAGCCCACACATTCGCTTGGATGGTTGGGGCAGAAATTTCCTCATTTTGACCCATACGGTCAATGCTCCAAAAAGGAAGAGAAAGTGCAAAGAGAAATAGGAAGAGGAGAAAAGAAAAACAAAAAGAAATGAGAAAGAGAAAAAGAAAAGGAAAGCAAAAAGGAAAGAAAAAGAAAGGAGGAAAAGAAAGAAAAGAAAGGAGAAAATGAATAGAATTTGTAGAGAGAAAGGAAGGGAAATTGAAAAAGTGAAAGGCAAAACGTGAGGGGCTCTTACAGTGGCTGAAAATGGTGATATTTTTTTTAGAGAGAGAGTAACTTCTCTCTAAGATTCCACTAATCCACCGCTTCTGATTTCTTCTGACCAAAGCAAAGTGGTTCTACTTGGCAGGCAACGCGTGACTCCTGCTTTGAGGAGTTTCGACAAACTGTGGAGGTGGGGTTTTATTCTACTTGTTTTACCCTCTTGTTTAAGTGTTTTGTAAATGCTTCAGGTTGGTTTGAGGTCGTGAGGGGCCGCTTTTGATCATCCAAATCTTGGGAACCAAGTGTGAAAATTTGAGAATTTTTCGAGCTCCATTCGGGATACCCGTGACTCCGTGTAGGGGTCGTTTTGGGTGTTCAGATCATAATTTATATAATAAATTATTATTTGCTCAATTATATGGAATATAATTGTGTGTATAGGCCATTGGAGATAAAATTAGACGTACTTCCAATTATATGGAAGAGTAATTGTGAGCATAGGCTGGAGATGAAATTGAATTGCTCATGAAGCTAATTCGGGTGTTGTTCATCCATATCATGAATTACATGTAGGAATTTCTTTCGTACCAGAATGTTGTATAATTAATATATCGGGTATATATTGTAAATGTTTTGGAAATGGCATACGCATTTTCTATATGCACCGGGTTGTCTATTTTCAAAACGAACATGGTTGGGCAGCGAATTTCGTAAGATGATTTTCCTGAGAATTGAGTCAGAGATGGGCCAACAGATTATTTCGATGAGGACTAAGGATCAAGCTTCTTAAAGCTCACCAACCACCCGCCGAGGGTAGTCCTATTTTACCATTATCTTCGTAGTATATTTTTCAAGAACAACAAGTTTTGTTCTTTGAAATGATTATTTTCTCATATGGCTTAGGTAAGTGTGGAGTGAGTCATGCAGGGACTCCAGACATGAGAACCGGCATTTAGACATTCAAGTGATCACGATTACTTGAGTGTGTGTTTAAATCGAGCACGATATGCACTTAGGTGGGGAGTAACCCATTTAGGGTGATTCCACTATCGAGCACCAGCTCACCTTGTCGGTGACATTATTTCACAGTACAGGAGCGTGCGGCGACGGCTCGTCCCAGAAACTCGAGGCTTTAAGAAAGCCTGCCGTATTGGCGATTTTATACGACAATTATCTAATTTAATATATGTGTCAGATAAGAGTAAAACATTTGAACTCTAGGGAACTCTTTGACATAGTTGATTCATAGTTGGTATTGTTTAGTGGCCAAAGTGGTCGCTTACTCATGTCAGGATTATATTGGACCGTTTCGTAATGTGCTTCACATGTGTCAGATTCGGGGTAGAGCTCCCGCACAAAGGAGACTCTCTATTTTTCGTGAAAATGCTCAAGTCATCGACATTCACTAGCATTCCGGTTGACGGTAGTCAACTGACCCCGATTAGGGCCACACTAGAATTTTTGATATATAGTTTATAAGAGGAATTATCAACTCTTAAACCATGAGATATGTATTTGCTGGGATATATTGGCCGAGTGATGATGCAGGGGCTCAAGTGGCCATTATTTACTTCATTCGGGACCCTATGGTGGTCGCTGGATGTGTTGGGACGTATTATGTACTAAGGTAGAGCTCCCCGCACAGCGCGAGACTCGCCCATTGTGGAGAGACGCCGGGTCACCCGACATTCACGAGTGTTTCAAGAAAGCTGACGGCAGGGTCAACGGACTCAGATTCAGCGTCACATACCGCCTAGGCGCGTGACAAAAATAACACAAGATTGACCATCTTTTTTTCAAGCTTCCTATAATGTAAAGGCATTAAAAGCATTATGTCTAGGCTCAACGCTATTCCTGTCTTTTAGAACACTGGTTGTTATACTTTTAGGGAGAATTTATGTCATTGGAAATTGTTGTTTTTTTACGAAGTTAATTTAAATTTTTATAAGTATTTTCAAGACAAACAGAATTGCAAAGCAAGAATTTTAAAGGTGTCATTTACTGGTGGGATTTAGTGCCCTATACGTGAATTGGCAATGACACTCTTAATTCAGAGTTGGGGTGTTACAACAGCCAAGTAACTGTGAGTAGAAGAAGAAAAAGAAGAAGAGGTGTCGACCGAGAGATACGGGAAGCGGAGGAAAGAGATGGAACTTGGAAGGATCGGTGTGGGAGATGTGGCCAATGTAAGAAGTGGTGGCCGGAGTATCCAAAGGGCCAGCCACGAGGAGAATGGTGATGGAGAAGTGGTGGGAGCAACGGCGGAGGATCAGCTTGCCGATGCCTGGAGCTGGATACAACACTATTGCATCCTCCATTATCGCTCACTGTTGATCTGTGAATTGGTTTAACTCAAATGAGTATCTTCAAACCGATTTAATGTCAAGCTCTGTCATATATATATATATATATATATATATATATAAAAGCTTGCCCAGCTCGACCATGGACACCTCTGTTCGATTCCTGGAGCTTGCCTTAAATGAGTATCTTCAGACGTGTTATATATATATATATATATATATATATATATATATATATATATATATATAGGTATATATATATATATATATAGAAAGAAGCATAAAGCTCGAGCTTATATAAGCTTGCATTAGATCTGAATTTTTATCACTTTTTAAAGTGACTGAAAAAAAGTCAGCCTATACTTTTTTCTTAGCTTCTCAACCTTATATATATATATATATATATATATATATATATATTATGGCTTTAATGAGTATCCTCTTTGGGAATTAAATTATAGGGAATCAAGGTTAATCGTGTGCCACGAGGCATTTAATTTATTTGAACTTTAAAGGAATGTTTGTATATCGTTTTGGAAAATTGGTTTTTGTTAAGAAAAATAAGAAGAATAAGAAAAACATTGAAAACATATTTGATTCATAATTTTTTTTTCTTGAAAAACATGAAGAACATAAAAAATACTAACTTCAAAAAACAAAAAAAGTTTTTAGATAATACAAAAATGGTATTCGTTGTGTTTTTAAAAACTGTTCTCGAGAACAATTTTAAAAAACACCAACCAAACAAACCCTAAGAAATCAATAAGTACTAGCTTGTTGGTGATAAAAAACCAGTACAAGAAGCTCCTAAAGAAACAAACACGAGTCGTGACAAGTAGGGATGACAACGGGGCGGGTTCGAGATGGGTCGACCTTGTCCCAACCCCACCCTGATCTTATTTTGAAATTCCCAAACCCGACCCCGACCCGCTCCGATCCCAACTTCCCCACTCCCACCTTTTGACAAATGCGCTATTCTTCATGTCCATATTTCTCTTTACTGGTTTTGATTTTTTTTTTCTCTTCGATCACCTTGGTTTGAAGCAAGTTGTTATCTCTCCCTCTATCACCACTGGTTCTGAAGCAGATTTTTTTTCTCTTCGTTCACGACTGGTTCTGCATTAAATCTTTTTCTCTTCGTTCCATCCCAAAAGTAGATCTTTTTCTCTTCGTTCCATCCCAAAAAATAGATCTTTTTCTCTTTGTTTCATCCCAAAAACATTTTTTTTCTCTTCATTCCATCCCAAAAACAGATATTTTTCTCTTTCTTTCATCCCAAAAACAAATATTTTTTCTGTTCATTCCATAAATAAAAAAAACGTATTTTTTTTTCTTTCGTTTCATCCCTAAAAACAAATCTTTTTTCTCTTTGTTCCATCCTAAAAATCAAAACCTTTTTTCTTTGCTCCTTCTCAAACAGAAGATTGCTAAAAACTAGTTGATCAAGTAGAGTTTTGACAACGTTTGCAGTAGTGTTGGGAGCAGTGAGTTTGGGCGTTGATCTGGCTGTAGAGATTCCTCCTAATGTGGCCTTTACATCACTTCTTGATCTCCGCAACTCTCAAGAAAAAAATTCAAAAATTTCTCCATAAAAGAAAAGCTCAAAACAGTGAAGTGATATATATGGGAGAGAGGGAAACAGGGAGGCATACTACCTGGGCAAGCGGGGTAGGGCGTTTGGAGGGGAATAAACCAAACATCTCCCAAACTTGAATCGGGTTTTAGAAATATTTCCCAAATCGGTTAAGGACCCGTTTAGGCATGCACCAAACCCGTCCCATTAGGGGCGGGGCGGGGCGGGATGGGTACCTGGATAAATCGGGTACATTGCCATCCCTAATGACAAGGGTTTAAATCTCAAGCTACAAGGCCAAGAAATGTTCAACATAGCAAAAAGTCTATATAATATAGAGCTACCTTTAAGTCGTTTCCACTGATAGACAAAACGAAATTCTTTGGTAATGTACGACCTACAATTTACCAAAGAAAAAGATCAAGTTCATGTGAAAGGTCAACCAACCCAAGGTTATTGAAAATCATTCAATATGTACTCAAGAAAAGTTCAAAGCAACTAAATGGCTTAAAAGAATTTTTTTCGAAGGTGTGTTTATGACTTTGTTCAGAGTCTGCATGTAAGAAAATTTTCGAAACAAGCCAAAAAGCTTTAAAGAATTTTTCGAAGGTATATCCATGATTATTTTTTGTAATATACCTCGGGAAAGGTTCAAAACAAGTCAAACAATTTCAAAGAATTTTTTTGAAGGTGTATTCATGATTATTTTTTATAATATACACCCTAGAAAGTGTTCGAAACAACCAAACAACTTCAAATAATTTTTTCGAAGTTGTATTCATGACTCTTAATTTTCAGAGTTTGCACTTAAGAAAAATTTCAAAACAAGTTGAAAAGCTTCAAAAAAAAAATTTCGAAGGTGTATCCATGATTATTTTTCGTAATATAAACCTCGGAAAGTGTTTGAAACAACCAAATGGATTCAATTTTTTTTTTCAAAGGTGTATTCATGGCTCTTTTTAGAGTTAGTACCTAAGAAATTTTTCAAAACAAGCCTAATAGTTTCAAAGAATTTTTTTCAAAGGTGCATTCATGACTTTTTTTAGAGTCTGCACCTAAGAAAATTTTCGAAACAAGCCAAAAAACTTAAAAGAATTTTTTCTAAGGGTGTACTCATGATTATTTTCAAAATATACACCCAAAAAAAGGTTCAAAATAGTGAAACGGCTTCAAAGAAATTTTTTGAAAGTGTAGTCATGGATCTTTTCAAGTTCTACACTAAAAAATGTTCAAAACAAACCAAAAGCTTCAAAGAAAATTTCAAGAATGCATTCAAGATGATTCTTCGAAAATTATGTACCCAGGAAAAGTTTCAAATGACATCAAGGAAAAAATTTAATTTTTTTTGGCATAAAAGAAAGCTCGAAAATTGCATCGAAATTACTTCTTCAAGAAAATCCTCAATCAAAAACTACATGGTCAAGAGAATCATAAAAGTTTTGATCTTTTCATCAATGGAGGTACCTACTATGATGAAATTCGACGAACTACAGCAGACAACATGTGACTTCGGATGAAGGATTTTTGGCCGCACCAACGTCGATTATGGAAGTGTACGATGGCTTCTACATCGCCATCAACGGTTTCCTCATCGCCACGAACGGTAACGATCTTCTTGTCTTCACAAACGATAACCTCGGTGATCTTGGCAGCAACGCCAACGATCCGAACAGTGCAAACATCGTCACCGACAACAGTAGTGCCAGCTAGAGAGGCGACATCTAAATTGAAAAAGACTTGTTCAACAATGGAAGAGCGGACGTCGATCTCCGCAACAACGTCGTCATTGTCGATGTCGTCGTCGACGGCAGCAGCAGTCCTTAATGGTGGCGCAAAGGTCTTCAACTATGAGTTTACAATCGGGGAACAACAATGGTAGTCAGAAGTAGTGATGGTGACCGAAGAGACAACAACGCCTTCGTCTTCGGCATTGGCGGTGTCTTCCTCAGCGGCGATGGGGGTAGAGACGGTGGTGACGACTAGGAAGGAGGAAGAAGAAGATAAAAAAGGTAAAGTAAAAAAGCTTCCTTTCTCCAAACAAGCGGGGGTTGTTTTAGAAAGTGAAAATAAATTCTTTTTAGGAAGGAAAGAAGGTGATCCTAAGTTTCTTGGAGAAGAAGTCAAATGGTTATTCTTTGGATGGACAATATCCTTTGGTGGAGGAAGAACAAAAGTTGGAGGTTTAAACTTGATGATGGGGGGAACTTTTGCTTGGGGAATCAATAATTGCTTCCTTATTTGATCCGACTTGGCTCGTTCTTGCCATCATAACTCAACATCATGGGCCAAAAATTAGATTTTGGGTCCCATAGTTAGAAGGAAGCCCAGAAAAATATTTTTTGAGACTTTAATACATACAATATGGCCCTTGTGCCACAATGTATGCAAGGGGCAACTGTTTGCACCAAAATTGAAATTTTGACCTGATCCAACAATGGGTTACGCCTAAGCCCAAGTTCATGAATAAAAGTCTAAAAGAAAGGGGCTTAGATCCATTTGTACAAGCCCATAGAAGAAGTCCAAGGGTATTTATGATTTTTTTTTAAAAAAAATTGGAAGTCAAAGGAAGCTTTTATCAAATATCATAAGTGGGGCAATTATGTGCCAATGTGGAATATTCTTGAGGAACAAGTCTCCATAATGGAGGCGTGAAAGAATTCTTAAGGATAAAACCTCCAGAATGGAGACGTGGGCGGGTACTTGAGGAACAAGCTTCCTTAATGGAAGACATGGATAGTTACTTCAGAAAGTGGAGAGAGTGGAGAAATGGAAACTTGGGTAACAAGTCTTCTACGCCTGTAAAAGGAGCAGAGAAGGAGGGAAAAAGGAGCCAATCAACTAACCAATCAATCAATCAACAATTCAACAAATCAATTGACTCAATGTCAATCTACTTTAGCAAATCATATCTTTTCAACAAGCTTTCAAATTTTCAGAAATTTCAGCATTCTAATTCATAATATTAGCCAAGTTCTAGAAAATTTTCATCGGTGTTATTTTATTCATTCGTATTGAACTGACATTTTTCTAGCAATTCCCAAAGATTTTGCTGCAAGTTCTTTTTCAAGTTTTTAATAATTTTCACAATACCGTTACGTTGAAATCCAATATTTACTTCAACAATTCCAGCATTCTGGTTGCAAGTCCTATTCAAGTTTGTCAACTTTTAGCACTGTGTTATTTCATTCATTCAAATGAAAATCTAACACTTTTCTTCATTAATTAATTCCTACGATATTTCCATTCGTACGTTTTCCACTTTGATTCTTAGGAACTGTCAAGGAAACCAGAGAGCCTACATAACCCGATTAGAACTTTGATCTTACGAGTTATTCAAGTTTGGAAACACTTTAACTTCCTAGTAGACCCACACATTTATATTTTATATGTTTCGTGTGGGATTCAAAAATCACTACAATAATTTATATAGATTTTCATTTTCTTTGATGTTGTCTCTTTAAGAGATACCTTCAGTAAAATATTGGATTTATTCCACGATGTCTTTTCAAAAGACTTTTTTTTGGGGTAATATTGGATTTTATGAATTTACGGAAAGTATTTTTCTCAAAAATATTTGTAGTTTAATATTGAATTTCCTAAAATTATAAAAGTTGTTTCTTAATCAGACACATTTAATATAATATCTTTAATAGGCACTTCCAACATTTAATATAATATCTTTAAGAGATACTTTTATTTTAAATTCTAAGATTTGAAAATTTTAAAAAGTTTTTTTAGAGAGGCTATTTCCTGTGACAAAAAGTGAAATAGGTTTATGAATATTTCTCAAACTACCTCATTTCAAGAATTCTTTTAAAAGTCAATAACAAAAGTAGAAAAAGTTAGAGCTGGGAAATGGGCGATTGGACTCATTCAACCCACAGGTCAAAACAGGTTGGATCAATTTGACTCATTTTTATTTAGACCAACTTTTAACTAGCCCAAACTCATAGGCCACGGGGCCAGAATGAAAATTTGTATTTTTCATTTTGGATTGTCATAATGCAAAATATTAAAGAAAAAATATAATTAAAATCAATAAAGTTATATTTTTAAAAAAATCATTTAATATTTATATCAACATATTTATAAAAAAGAGTAAGTTTGAAGTAATATATAAAAAATTATTTAATTATTTAATTTTTCTCTTAACTTTTAATTAATTCATATGAAGAATGCAACACATTGAAAATAAGCAATGGAATATTATTAAAATGGTTGCTTGTAGACATATTGGTAATTTCTCAATTATTGTTGTTAAATGTATGACTTTAAGAGATTATATGTTAACTGCCAAGAGAAAGGGTTTTTTGCATTGAGAGATTGAAGGTGACTCAAAAATAGTGATAGATTGTTATAATAAGAAGATTAGTATTCCTAGTTCTATTTTGTTATTACTAGAGGATATTTGGAATTTGTCGTAGGTTTAAATATTTATGTTTTATACGTCATATCTATAACAAGGTAACAAATCATAACTGTCTTACAAAAGCATTCAGAATAGATTCTAAATAGTTAAACAATGGGTTTTTTTTCAATAAAACAAAAACAAAAAGTTGTGTCCCACATGGAACAAAGACAAGGTTTTTTTGAGCTTATATATTAAACCCATTTATGGGCTTATACATGGATTGAGAAAAGGAGGCTCTCAAGTACAAGACAAGGAATGGGCCAAAGCCTCCGAGGTCCACTTCTCGCTACGCGGTATAAACCATTGTAAAGCCCGATCAAAAAACTCGACTTTGAGCCTTTATAATCAAATCGGCTTTGAAGTCATAAATGGCAATAAATACCAAAAGGTTTTCTTTGAATCAAAGTAATAGTATAAACATAAACAACCACAGATTGAATTCAAAGTCAGAATCCGTTTTATGCATGTTATAATAGAATTATTTTATTAACTCCTATAGAATCCGTTTTGTGTTTGAATTCATAACAGTTTCTGTTTGGTCAACTACTGTTGCCTATAAAATCAAATGTAGACTAGCTTTGAAAAAAGGGATCTTCTTCATCCAATTTTTCCTCTCTACCAAGACTGCTTCTCCTCCTTGCTATTCTTTATCCGTACTTGCCAAGGACTCATGGATCCTTGGGAAATAAATTCTAAGGACAATGTTATACACACCTCGCTTCCCTCGACACGGGTTCTGATCACTCCAGATTCCAGCTTATTGTTTACAGTAATAGGCCATTTCTGTTCACCTGCTGTTGCTCCACACCACAACCGGTCGCCGCTTCCACACGGCCGGGTCAGCCGCTCCACACGCATACAGCCTTCTTCTTCATCGATCATCCTTGCTGCCAAGTACCCATCATCCTCGCTGCAACTACCATCTACATCATTTTATCTATTGCTGCTGGATTGATATCTATTTAACAATCTTAGGAATTTATTTGCTCCACTTTGATCATGGAAACAATGCCCGGAAGAAATTTTCCCGCCGTCACGCCGACACAATTAGTTCCGCCCACGCATCACTCCCGACATCAGCTCGAACTCACCAATCACTACTATACCACCGCCTCCTCGCTTCCTCCCTTTACTATGCTAAGCCATTTCCTGACATCTCCGCACTTCAGTCTTTTTCTCGTCAAATTACAACGCCGTGTGAACGAATTTACTCCACTCTCAATATGCATCGAGTGGCGTGGTTACTGACAACTGAAAACGCCCTTCCCAACTCTCAGCCGTGGACATATGCGAACAAGGTTTGTCGACATACCATCCTAATCACGTTATTCAATGAATTATTTGATGTCTATCAGTTTATATGAACAAAGGTTATATGATTCAATGTTGAAAAATACACTACTGAGGATGTGTGCAACCAAAAATTTGTTATAGGAAACTACTACAAATGGGAGATGGTCGACAACAAAGACATAAAACTCCAAATTAGCGAGTACCATAAATTGCTGGAGGAACTAAAAGTTAAAAAAATAGAACTACCGTAATGGGCCAGAAGGTGGATCGTTGATAGAGAAACTACTCCTCGACTCTACGGAGTGAGTACAGTCAATAGTTGAAGCACAACAAAAGCAATTATCCTCGGTGATCTAATCACCACATCATTATAGAAGATGTGAAACCAGTTAATAAAAGGTAGCTAAAGCGAAGGTATGTCGACTAAGGCAAACTGGTTCAAACCGACACAAAAAGGTACAAACATAAATCTCAAAACCAGAACAAACTCAAAATTTTTAACCTCATAAGCTTCAAAGAGAGGCACTCGCTTTTGTTTGTGGCAAACCAGGCCATCAAGCACCACAGTGCAGAAAGAGAGTAAAAACTGGAAACAGTGAAAATCCTCCTAAAGCCAACTTGGTTGAAGGAGATGACATAATAGCTGCTGTTATCTCATAAGGTAATATGGTGACCACCCCAAGAATCGTAGACTCAGTAACAAGGCACATTTGTGCAAACAAAGATGCTTTACCTCCTACACTTGGTAGGATGATGAAAAGGTTGTTCATCTTGGTGACTTCACACCGCCGTTCCGGAAAAGGCAAAAGGCCATGCCGGGCTCACTTCTCGAAAGACTCGCCTTAAATAATGTGGCCCATGTTCCCAATATAAGAGCAAATTTAGCTTCAAAGAGCTCTATTGGGAAAGGTGGGGTTAAAGGGTCATTTGAATCGACAAGATTATAATGACAAAAGATAATATCTTTGTAGGAAAAGGGTTTGTAATTATGCCTCTTGTGATTAGTATCTCTCGGTTATGAACAGAGAATGCTTCTTCTTCGCTTACTTGGTTCATTCGCATGATATATGGCATGCTAGATTAGGACATGTGAGTAGTGGATATATTAAGAAAATGCAAAACTCTAGGCCTAATCAATAATATTGGATTATTCAGTTTTTTAAGTAAGTGCCAACATGTGCCACTTAAGCTAACTAAAAGACATGTATCTCAATGACAGAACAAAGTTATTAGAACTTGTTCAATATGATCTAGGAGATTTAAAACAAACCATGACTAGGGGAGGTAAGAAATTCTATGTAACCTTTATTGATGATTATTCTAGGTTTGCTAGAATTTACTTACTTAGAAGTAAGGAATAAGTATTCGACATGTTCTAAGCTTATAGTGTTCGCAGAAAATCAACTTGATAGGAAAATCAAAAGGATTAGATCTGATAGAAGGGGCGAATACATCCCTTTAAATGATTATTGTGAAAAGGAAGGAATAATTCATGAAGTGATTCCTCCCTATTCACCCGAGTCAAATGGAGTTACTGAAAGAAAAATAAGACTTCTTAAAGAAATGATGAATTCTCTACTTGTTAGTGTCAAAGACCTAACAACTGCGGCGAAGTTTACACTTCTCGCATGTCATCTACAAAAAAGAATTCCATACAAGAAAACCGTAAACACCCTGCAGTGAAAGGTGGAAAGGTCATGAACCTAACCTTAAATATTAAAAGTGTAAGTGTTCACATACATAAGCATTCGATTCAAAAAGAGGAAAATAGTAATAAAGACTTCGATTGCATATTTATTGGGTATAAGTATTAGTGCATCTTATAGATTTCAGTTTTGAAAGTCTAGTTTGAACAAATTCTTCTCTACTTTCTAACAATTTCATACACCCACAACTGTGGATGTTTAAAAATCATATGATGAGCATGTGCCCACTTATGTGACGAGAAAGCTCTCATGACGTAGCTGAGAAGGCGTAAGAGACGGCAAAGAGGTTCCTTTGAGATGATTTTTTATACTTACTTAATTAAAAATGAACTGGCTATCTTATTTTGAAGCGATTTTTCCTTCAAGATTACTTTGGAAAGAAGCCATTAAAATTTGAGCTTCGACTCTATTCCAAAGAATAAAACATGGGAGTTAGTCGATTTACCTTCACAAGCAAAACCCATTGGTTACACGTGGATTTTCAAAAGAAAATACTTTCCAGATGGTTCCATTGAAAAATACAAAGCTAGGTTAGTAGCCAAGGGTTTTTCACAAAAACAAAATATTGACTATTTTGACATTTGCTCACTACTAGGATCTCTTCCATTCGTATTTTAATTGCTTTGGCTTCACTCATAAACTTTTATCCATCAAATGGATGTTAAATGGTCTTTAAATGAGGACTTGGATGAAGAATTTATATGTTACAACCTAAGGTCAGATACACTGAAAAGAACATAAAGTTCGTGAATTAAACAGTTCTATATGGTTTAAAACAAGCACCTAAACAGCTTTAATGAGAAATTTGATAATGCTTTGTTGAAAAACGGGTTTTTATCTCACAGCGGATAAATGTGTATATACAAAGTGTACAGAAAAGAATGTGTAATCATTGCATCGTATGTAGATGATATGTTGATCTTTGGCATCCAATGGTGGTACGGTAAAGAGGTATCGAGAGATTTCTTTTAGCTTCACGCTTTTAGATATGAAAGTGAGAAGTGGTTAAGGTCATTTTGGGTGTGAAAATCATAAGGATGGATGATAGCATAATGCTATCACAAGAACATTATGTTGAGAAAATACCAAGATGCTCGTCATTTTGATGCCAAACCTGTGAGTACCCCTTATGATGCAAACACTCATTTAATGAAAATTAGAGGTGATCCTGTGGGTCAAGCTGAGTATGCACAGATTATTGGGAGTCTAATGCATTTAATGAACTTTTCTAGACCTGACATAGCATATGCAGTGTGTAGATTAAGTAGATATACACATAATCCCAATAATGATCATTGGAGTGCATTAGCTAGACTAATGAAATACTTAAGGGGTACCATGAACTATGGTATCCTATATAGTGGCACTACAAAAAACAGCCGATTTAGCGACGGATTTTAGCGACGGATTTTATCCGTTACAATTTAACGACGGATTAGCTTTAATTTGACAACCAACTTAGCGATTCGATTTATCGACGATAATAATGATTCGCCGCCAAAATATAGTTATGGAGCTATTAGATAGCAACGGATTATCAGTTCGTTGAAAGAGATACACGGATTATCATTCCGCCGCTGGCGGAACTTTCAAAGATATTAGTTAAAAAAATTATGCTGGGAATAACGACGATTTTAGTGTCGTCGCTAATTTAGCGATCGATTCTATTGTCGTCGGGTTAAATTAGCGACGATTATCACCGCCATGGAACTTTCAAACATTTTAGTTAAAAAAAATTATGCTGGGAAGAAGGACGATTCTTTAGTGCCGTCGGCAAATTGTACGACGGGACTTTAACACCTCGCCGCTAATTTAGCCGAATACTCGGACATCGCCTGTCGAAGCAATTTAGCGACGGACGCCCGCCGCTATGGAACTTTCAGTATTTTAGTTAAAAAAAATTATGTTGGAAATAGCGACGGATTCTTAGTGCCGTCGCTAAATTAGCGACGGATTCTTAGTGCCGTCGCTAATTTAACGACGGATTATCAATTCCGTCGCTAAATTAGCGACGGATTATCAATTCCGTCGCTATGGAACTTGTCCCACATCGGATAGAGATAAAAACTTGAGGGTCTTTATATACCCTTCTATTCTTATAAGGATACAATGAGCTCTTGAGCTACAGGTTAGAATTGGGCTCAGATATGTGGGCTAAATTCTAAATGGTTAGCAATGAAAGCCTTAAATTGTTGAGTCGGTCGACCGTCCGGCTTCACATAGAACCTTCGTTCGAAAGCAGTCCACGTCCAACCGCCGGTCCTGGCCCGAAGCTTTAAAACATTGTCGAAAAAGTGTTCAAGAAATTAAATGAATATTTGAATGCGTAACAATCGGTCGCTAAACTTTAGCACGATTAGCAACCCGGCCGCTAAGTTTACGACTCCGACAGACTTCCGTCGCAAGTTTAGCGAGGAGCTTACTCATCGAATTTTTTCTTCGTCGCAAACTGGTCGCTAAAGGATTTAGAGACAGATTTTTTTGATTTAGCGATGGAAAACTTGCCGCTAAATCTCCGCATCTTGTAGTGGATTTCACCGTGCTGAAGGATACAACGATGCTAATCGATCTCTCGATTCGCATGAGATAAAAATCCATGAGTGGTTATGTCTTTACTTTGGGAGGTGGTGTTGTAGCTTGAAATCATCTAAACAGTCCTCTCTCATTGCTTCTTCTACCATGGAATCGTGAGTTTATAGCTCTTGAATCAGCAAAGAAGCCGAGCGTTAAAGAGCTTCCATCAAGAATTTTGAATAGCAGCCTAACACCTTCGGTGTTTATGCATTGTGATTGCCAAGCAACAATATTGATTGCAAAGAATAAAGCGTTTTAATGGGAAAATGGTATATTCATCTAAGACATGAGGTAGTGAAACAGTTTGTTGAAAGATGGAATCATTTCATTGATTATGTAAAGTCGTATGAATTGGCCGATCCTCTGACTAAGCCTTTAGGAAGAAAATTAATTTTGTAAACATCGAGCTGACTTAGATTTTGCCAATATGAGATTAATAAAGAGCGAACCCAACCTTTGTGATTGGAGATCCCATGAAGAAGGTTCATATGGTAATAACAGTCACTTGTTAATCTCGCTAGCACCAACAAAATGGTCCTTCCTATGGTGTGTGATTATGGTGCTAGGAATGCATAATTTGAGAGGTTGATTAATATTTTAATGACTTCATATCCTCATAGGTGGTACATATAAATGTAAAGATGTATTTGATGAAATCACCTATATAAGTGTGGAGTGGGCTGTCTTTATGAAGTGGTATGACAAGATTTCTAGAGCACTTGGTGAACCAGACCAGCACAGATGTTCTCACTGCTACAATGACGTTTGAACAACAAGAATCGTGATGTGTGGAAAGGTCATGATAAGGTCTCAATTTACGATTAAGAGTATCAAGTTCATAGCTATGTTTCACCAAAGCTCAGGTTAAACCTATTCATCTATGTTTGTCTATGTCTGTCAACGCCAAACTTAAGACATTAACACATTCTTCCATATTCCAAACAATATGTTTTAAATACAAAAGATTCTTTCTTTCTTTTGAAAATGGGGATTGTTGTAAACAAATGGGTTTTTTTCTAATAAAAAACAAAAGCAAAAGTTGTGTCCCACATGGAACAAAGACAAGGTTTTTTCTAGTATTAAAACCCATTTATGCTTATACATGGATCGAGAGTGGGAGGCCTCAGGCGACAAGGAATGGGCCGAAGTTTGAGTCCGCACCTGGATTTGCCCCCACCCCTCGCGTGTGTATAAACCGGGGACACATTCGGTTTTGTTCTAATTAATTTAATTTGTAAAAAAACCCCGGAAGCTGAGCCTTTAAAAATCCAATCGGGTTTTGAAGTCATAAAATGGGCAATAAATACCAAAAGGTTTTCTTTGAATCAAAGTAATACTAAGAGAAACATAGCAGTTTGTATTTTAATCAACATCTGCTGAAGCATATGGTTATTAATGGTTTTGATAACCGAACCGATTGCAACAATCTGGCACGCTTCGTTTAATCAAACCTTCTATACGTCATCAATTTTAGTTAGTCGCACGCCAACGTTGTCGATAACAAACAGATCAACGAAAAACGATCTTCTGATCGATCTGTCCAAAGATTCCGTTTCCTCCCGTCGTTCGATCCGTAGACCTCTGGCTCGGGCGCGACTAATCCAAATATTGTTTACGTACGCTTACTTGTTACACTCTTCCAAGCCCATTAATATTAACCTCGTTGTCGCCACGCTTCCACACGGTACCGCTTTCACACGCATACACCTTTCTCTTTCTACCGATCATCTTGCCGCTACTACCCATCATCCTCGGGCCAAGAACGCCATCTACATCATTTTATCTAAGGTCGCCGATTGATATTTATTTAATATAATGTTTGGTGGTCAAATATCCCTAAAGATGTTACAAATATCAGCTTTCATGATCATTGTAGTTTTTTTTCCAATCGTCTTTGTAAGTTTTTTGTTCGATAATCTTCTTTCATTAAAAAAAAAAAACAATGGAAGAAAAGAGAGAGAAAAAGAGTCCACAGATGAAGCCAACCTTTTTTTTTTTTTTCTGATAAAAAAAGACTCGAAAATGTAGCTGTAACTATCTGAAAATATTATACAGAAAAGAGTCAGGAATATTTCCCGTAAGCAAGTTGTTTGATAGACACCTAATTAGCATGCACAACATCTTTATTGTGGTTGAGAGTTATTTTAGCCGTAACGATCTCAAAATATTATGCAGATGCATTCTTGGTGAGAATAGGAAAGAGCAAAGAAAGTTTACAACAAAGGAAAACATCTGTTCTGAAATACTTGGGACATGTTCTGAAAGTTGGAATAGAGATCAATGGAAATAAAAAATCTATTCCTAAGAACCATCATCATTCCATTACCTAATGGCAAAATAAATTATCCTTTTGAGTTAACTTCAGTCAACAATCTAAACAAATAACAAGGTTAGAGTTTTGAAATCCAAAACCCAATTCTATCTCCTCTTAAAATATAATGACACGATCCTGATACAAACAGTCCCTGTAAAAGAAAGAAACCCACAAAAACACCATAGGAGAGAGGTCAATTCCGCCATCACCCACAAAATTCTAATCAAAAATATTTCTGGCCATTCACATCTATTTATTTATGATAACATTCATTATAACTCAAACCAGACATGGTCTAAAAGGCTCATCTATGCCATGAGCAAGAGCTTTTCATCATCTTCTTCTTTCATTGTAAACACATGAGGGAAAAATTCCCCAACCTATTGGTAGTTTCATGGCCACTAAGCTTGTTCAACCACCAATCCCTGCTTCCCTCTAAGGGTGTAAACGACTCAAGCTACTTATGAGTTATTCGAGCTTAATTCGTAGAATACTCGAATTCGACTCATAATTAATTAAGTTAAGTTCAAGTATTATAATCTCCGACTTGAGTTACTTGCGAGCTTAATCGAACTTTACTATTTTATTAATCGAGTCGATTTCGAGTCAAGTTCAAATATAATTATTTATTAATTTTTTAATTGATTTGAGCTTAATCAAGTCGAGTTTGAGTAACTCCACTATTTTTCGAGTCGAGTTTTGAATATCTGGAAAAAGCTCGATCAAGTTCAAGTGGAGTTCGAGCTTTGAGTTTTTTAATCGAATCGAGCTTGGCTCTATATCGATTTGACTTGACACGATTACACCTCTACTTCCCACATGGTAAATCCAATACCTAGATGCTAGAATATTTCATAAAATCAAGAATACTTATTGAGTAAAAATCAATTGATTAATAATCAAATGATCCAATAAATACATTACAGAATAATAACTTTATTGAACAAAGAAGCATATCAATTCGTACTGGGTAGAAAATATACCTGGCATGGATTCAGAATTATTAGCTGTCATTTGTTTCTCAAATCTGCAAAGTGTGTTCTACAACCCCTTATAAAATTATAAGGTTGTATTTACTTATATATATAGAGAGTACAAGGGAACAATTGGGTTTTAGTCAAATGGGCTTATCAAAACAAGGGAGAAGATAGAGCCATGAGCCCATAACTAGTTAATATTAAACAATTTCATAAATGTGCTATAATTAACATGCACAATTATACAATTAAAATTGTAATATGATTATGCTTAATCCATAATTAATAAATTAATCTAACATTCTTTCACTTAGACGACATAATCATAACTTAAATGCTTTCTAAATAGATCTACATAGTCATAACCAATCATATACAATTAACATACCGAGAGGATATATAAGTTGTACATAATCAGGCGCTAATAATCAAAATCATAACTCAAATGCTTCCACAAAAGACTTACATAGCCATTACCAATCATGTGCAATTAATACAATAAGAGGATATATAAATTGTACATAATCAGGCGCTACTAATCTAGAAGCATTACAATGATGAGTATTGATTCAACATAAAGAAAAAACATCATTCTTTCATTCATCTAGTCCAAATGACACAAAATCATAAGATAATGACAAACGTCAAAACGTGCATGTAATAATGAAAAACATGAGTTTTCCTTACAAAATACATGGAAAGGCAAAACTCTCATTAAAACAAAGAGTCTAGGCTTCTAACAATCCCATGCAGGTGACGTGTTCTTGAAACACACAAATAGGTAAGCCTTTAATTAGTGGATTTGCCAACATGCTAGTCGTAGGCTTGTTCTTAACTGAAATGAGGGACTCTATAACTTTCTCTTTAACAAAAAAGAACTTCACATCAATGTGCTTGGAAAGAGAAGTACTCCTAGTGTTCCTAGAGAAAGATACATAACCACAGACATCATAACAATTTCTGGCGCTTATAGAAATGGAGTTAACAACCTTCTAAAGTCTAAATGAAGTTCTACAACCATATTGCATGACAAGTAGCCTCATAACACGCCATATACTCTGCCTCCATAGTAGAAGAAGCTGTAAGTGTTTGTTTGACACTTTTCCACAAAATGGCTCCTTCAACCATCATAAAGATATAACTTAAAGTTGCCTTTTTATCATTCACGTAGCTTGCATAATCGGAATCACTAAAACTAACTACCTCAAGAATGTCGATACATCGATATGTCAACATGAGATCCTTAGTACCCTGAAGATACCTCAAAACTTTCTTAGCCGCTTTCTAGTGGCTTTGACCAGGATCACTCAAGTACTAACCCAACACTCCAACAACAAAATCAATATCAGGGCATGTGCATAGTTGAGCGTACATCAAGCTGTCCACAACTAAAGAATAAGGGATTGCTTTCATCTGATCTCTCTCAATATTATTCTAAGGACATTGGCCTTTAGAAAATCTATCACCTTTTATAATTGGTGTCTTACCAGAAGAACATGCTTGCATAATGAACCTTTTCAGAATGCGTTTAATATACATCTATTGAGACAATCTTAAAATGGAAATAGGTCTATCGGGAAGTATCTGTATGCCCAAGACATAAGATGCTTCCACAAGATCCTTTATATCAAAATGGCTAAACAATAACTTCTTTGTCTCAACCAACATGTTAGTATCATTGGTTGCAAGCAAAATATCATTAACATATAAAACTAAGAATATGTATTTGCTCCAACTGACTTTCATATATATGCATTGATTGACGATGTTTTCCTTAAAACCATTGGCGGTGACAACTTCATTAAACTTGAGATACCATTTCCTAGAAGCCTGCTTTAAACCATAAATGGATTTATGGAGTTTACAAACCATGTGTTCCTTTCCAACTTCCTCAAAGCCAATAGGTTGAGACATATAAGTATCATCAACTAAGTCTCAATTAAAGAAAGTTGTCCTCACATCCATATGATGCAACTCCAAATCAAAATGAGCCACTATAGCCATAATAATGTGTAGAGAGTCTTTAGTGGATGCGGGAGAGAAATTTTCCTTAAAATCAATACCTTCTTGTTGACTGTAACCCTTAGCCACTAATCCTGCTTTATATCTCTCTACCTGTTCCTTGGCATCACGTTTGGTCTTGAACACACATTTTGCACCCAATTGGCCTACAACCATTTGTCAAATCTACCAAGCTCCACACTTTATTCTGGGACATGGAAGTCATCTCATCTTTCATTGCATCAATCCAAAAGTTGGATTAAGGAGTAATAATGACTTCTTTGTAGACAATGTAGTCATCTGAAATTGTGGGCCTACGTACCCCCTCTGACCTCCTCAAGGGTATATCCATGACTACATCTAGGGCTACTATGTCTACATATGGGGCTACTAGAATTACATCCTTAATTGATCATCGCACATTAATGGATGCTGGTCAACAACGCTGGCTAGAGATCGAGCCAGTTGCAATAGACACCCGGAATAAAAATAAGTGTCTTCGAATACAATTTCGCCCTAGCTTGTACCAAGATAACTTCAAAATAGATAGTTCGATTTGACTCAATCACTTTGGTGGTGTGCGACGGGCAATAAAACCTAAAACCTCGTCATCCCACACAACCGCCGCACCCAATTAATGTTTTTTTTTTTCTGATCAAGATTCTTAGATTATGGGTCTCTACAGCCTTTACTCTCCACCTTATAGCTCTAAACATGGAAGTGACGAAGACTAGGCTTCTTCTTTGACCATAGCTCACATGGAGTCTTAGGAACAAACTTACTAGGCTCCTGGTTCAAAATATAAGTGATGAGTTCTAAGCTCATTCATTTTTAATCCATTTTTCTGGTATATTTTAGAAGTTTATGATTCTTTTTTTTGTGCTAAATTATGGAATATTCACCAACTTTGTGTTTTGCAGATTTTTAAAAGAAAAAGAGACAATTCTAGCAAGAAAAGTAGAAAATTGGCCAAGGGTAGAATTCTCTATCGCGGCATAGTTTCAGAATGTCACGATAGAATCCCCCTAGAACCAGCAAAAGTTATATCGTAACAAGGATCAAGCTGAACTCAAGCCAGAAATGAAGATTGTCGGGACATAGTTTTAGATAGACTGACTGATTTCTATCACGACAATTGATTTTTATGTCGCGACAAAACTGGAGAAGTTCATGAAGAAGAATATTGCAACATTCCTTAATCTGTCACGACAATGATCAAGCAAATGGCAGTGGAATTTTGTCGTGACAAAAGACAATTCTATCGCGATAGAAAATGGCAAAATAATGAGACAGGTCAAGATACGTTTATACAAAGCTTATGTTGGCGCATGCACATTTCACCATGACATCAAGACGTGATTATATGTCGCGATAGAAGAAAAATATGTCTCGACATAACATTCAGAGTCAACAATGAAAGATAAGAAGACTTTGTTGTGACAGAGAAGTTTTATGTTGTGACAAACACAACTTAAGGTTGAGGTGAACTCTGGCCGCTAATAAAGATGGCTATTGTCGGACGTAGTTTAAATTGGTCACGTAAGTCGAGAAGAAGAATTACAAGAAGAATGTTGCGACATAGAAGCTTATGTTGCGACATAATAAAGAACTTATGGTAAACATCTCTATCGCAACAAAAGAAGATTATGTTGCGACAATAAAAGCTGCAGAGTCAAAGATTTTTGTCGCGACAAAGAAGTTTTATGTTGTGATAGAAGATGGAAGAGAAGTGAGATAAGCAAGACGTTTGGTTATGACAGCGATTTCAATGTTGCAACAAATCTGTCAAATGGATACGTAGTTCGGGCCTCAAGCAAAGGTAAGATAATAGATTGTCGCTGGCTAAAGAAAATACATGTCTTATTGCAGATTGAGCAGAATCCACTGGAAGTATGTTGCAACATAGAAAAGAAGGTTACAACAAAGTTGAAGAGCTGGAGGCAGAGAATTCTTTGGCGACAAAAGAAAACTATGTCACGACAGAAGATGAAGAAGAGAGAACAGAAGAGTGTCGCGACACAATAGGAACAAGAAAGAGTTAAATTACGTCACGACATTTCAAAACTCTGTCACAACATAAAACAAGTAGAAGACTGAGAAACTTTGTCGTGACACAAAAATTCTATGTCATGACACAAAGCAACGTAGCATAAGGAAACTCAGTTGTGACAAAGGAATTTGCTGTCATGACATACTATTCAAGTATTCAAGATGCAAGGCACCCAAGAATTGTCACGACACAAGACACCCCTATTGTGACAAGAAAAAGATTGCTTCAACACGACTCTCTTGCGACATAAAAAATTATGTTCCGATAAAATTCAAAGAAAAGGCAAAAAATTATATCGCGATAGAAACTACAGGCCACGACAAGAGTTGGGGAACAAAGATGCCAACTATGTCGCGATACAATTTTCTTTATCGCGACAAAGCAACCAATTGGGCCAGAATTTTTGGGATCCACAATTTCAACCTAGAAGTGCGACTCATCATTTGAAAATCTATAAATATACGCATCTAGGGCACTATGAAGAGCGTCCGCCAAACCAGGAACTTCTGGGTAGATGGAACTCCTTTGTATATTATTATTTTTATTAATTTTCTTTTATTTCTTGTAGTTTTAGATTAGCATTTCTATTAGCTCTTTTTGGGATTGAATAGTGATCTGGTGTGAAGTTTTGAGCTGGGTTCACTATAAAAATTTTGGTTTTCATTACTATCTGACTTGAATGAATTGGAAATTTTCTAGAGGGTATGTTAGACTAATATTATGAAACTAATTAACTCTTAAAGATTACTTCGATAGATCACTAACTTACTAATGGTGTGAAACCCCAAAAAAATTCCAATTTTTGGAAAAAGGGCAAAATCGTAATTTCGGTAAAAATCCAAAATTTTTCTAGATCTCAGATGATGAACTTCACCGTTGGAATCATATCACAAAATCTAGCTACCAGCCGACAATGGACTCGAGATACTTCTAATTTGCTCGTTGAGGAACGAAAGGCTGCAGGACATCATGACTTTTGAGGACACACAAAGGTGACACGGTCAAGACCGATTCAGTCCACTTGAGCTCAATGGGGCCCATGTGGACACATGGCATGATTCCATTGGGTAGAAAAGTCAAGGTGGTTGGGTTGAGTGGATAAGAAATCCTCTCAACCAATTAGGAGAGGACATGTAGCAAAGTGAGAGACAAAAAGGAGAGCTTCTTCTCCATTTTTTGGCTGAGACGTGCAGTGAGTGAGGGAGAGGTACAGAATTCAAAAATGGAGGGTTTTTAGTGAGAGAGTGTGCAACTTCTCTATAAGATTCCCGCTGACCGCCTGCGATTTCTTCTTCGCCAGCAAGCAAGTGGTTCGACGCGCCAGCTTCGTGGTATCAGGCTGTGAGTTTTGACAAAACTCCGTGAGGTAGGGGTTTTATCCCATTTGATTTACCTTGCTTAAGTGCTTTGAAATGCTTGAGTTGATTTGAGGTCGTGAGGTCAGTTATCGGTCCAAACTCGGGACCACTCATGGAATGAGGCTTTGAACCTGCTGAGCAGCTGGGGACCGCTTGGTGACGTTTTGCATCTATACAATAATTATGCTTTGTGCAAGGAAAATGAAATGGTCATGGGAATTTAGGGTTCCACAAAGCGGAACCATAAGCTCGTGAGCGTGGTCACGCCGGCCACTTCGACAACCCACTATTTTCGCTTTTAAATCTAAAAATGGGCCTGCTTGTATGAATTGACCAAAACGCCCATGTTGTGTGCATGAAATTGTTTGAAGTGAATGGCTTGAGTTAGTGGAATTAATAGGTTAATGCATGAACTTAATGTGTTGACATGGATGTCACAATTATATAAAACATAATCAGGTGTGTGCCATTGGGAATGAATCTGTGGATTAGCTCAAGTGAGCTAATTTAAAAGTTGGTTGGATCAAAAATTGAATAACAGGTATGAGTGCAATTTGTAATATATGCATAATTGATATATTTGTATAAATTGTGTTAAAATGGCATAATGCATTCATATGCTCCGGGGTAACCTAGAAATTATGTGTGAGTGCATGACATGAAAGAAAAGAACAACGAACATGGTTGCGAAAGGAATTTCAATGGATGATTTTCCGGAGAATTGTGTTGGGAGATAATCCAACAATTACATGTCGGAGGAGCCCATGAATTGTTTAGGAAGGTTCTCCAACACATTCGCCTCGGAGGGTAGTCCAATACTTTTACCGAAATTTGGTAGTGTGTTTTCGAGAACAACAAGTTTTGTTTTGAAAACTATGTTTTCTCATACATGGCTTAGGCAAGTGTGAGGGAGTCGGTGAGGACTCGAGACATGGGATTGGGCATGTAGACATTCACGTATTTACTTGAATGTGTGTGTTTACATTGAATCATTGCATATGTGCACTTAGCGGAGTAAATTCCATTTAGGGTAATTCCACTACTCGGCAATTGCTCACCATGTCGAGGAATATTATTTAGTACAGGAGCGCTTGAGAAGACGACTCATTTTAGGAGGTTTATTTTGAAGAAAGCCGAGTTGTAGCTTTGATGTTTTCGTATAAATATGTATTAGAATTGTAAATTTTAATATTGTTTGTATTAAGAGTAATGCAATAACTCTTTGAAACTATCGAATATAGTCGCGTATTTGATGAGTATTGGTGCATGGCCCAAGTGGCCATTCGTATGGGTCTCGATACGAGGACGACATAAATTTTCCGAGGTTGTCAAACTCGACAATTTGTTTGGGGCGTCACACATGGTGTGAGGATAATTGGATGATGCATCAATTTAATTGATGAGAGGTTTCTCCTCAATCTAATGGAAGGATCTTGATTTCGTGTTAACAGAGATCTAATCAAGGAGATAGAGAATTTTATCAGATTCAATGGATAAGTTACCAATTAGATTGGAGGAGGCTTGTAATATCTTGTCTATAAGGTCAAAAAATTTTCAAATTCCTAAGAGATTCAAAAGGGCATCGAAAAGGAAAAATACCCAGATTTTAGAAAGAGGTTTCTATGCTACAAGCAACTGATTAGACTAGTGTATTCGAAAGGAACATGGATCTCTAATTAGTGAAATGTATGGTTTATGGAGAAATCCAAACTATACTACTCAGATTTCAAACTAATGGCTAAGCTATGTTATAAAAATGATGCAGAAATTTATAATTGTATAATCGATTTAATTCGCATAATCCTGTTTACCCAAAGAACTTTTCAATCCAATTTTAAATTCTTTATACAGTTATAGAACTTTATATTTAGTTTTTCTTTTTACTGCTAGTTACTAAATCATTTTTTAACTTTGAAGCAAATAGCAAGGATCTTATAAATGGGGTAATCGATACTGGATTTCATCAATCCTTGTGGGAATGATAACTAGACTTAAATCCACTTTTATTACTTGAATGACTTGTGCACTTGCAGTGATCTAGACCCAAAACACATTTTTCAATGGAAGCCTTCTCACATAAGGCAAATAACGTAGTTTATACCTTAATCGCAGTCACAAGCTACAGCCGTCGATCCAAAGTTAACCTGGATTAGTTCTCAAAGTGTGGTACAAGAAGTTTGGCACCTATTGACTTCTTCATATTTATTTAATTTGGTCTTCAACTATTATTTTGTTTTTAGTCTATGTAAAAATCAGTCAACAAGTTTTTGGCGTCATTTCCGAGGATTGAAAAAGATGAATCTAAATATCAATATTCTAACCAAAAAGAGAATTGCTAATTTGGACATTTTTCTTTATTTTATATAAATTTCAAAAAATATTAAAAAATAGTTTATAACTGTAGTAGTTGAGTAAGCTACTGAAAATATTTTATGAGCTTAAATTGATTATAGTTATTTCCACAAATTTAATGTGATCTCGGTGTGTTTTTATTTCAAGAAGATTTATATGCATAGAAAACCAGAAGCAGACCTGCTACCTTTGGATACAGAACTGGAAAGAACACTGAGGAATGAGAAAGGTTAAAAGTGCAGAATCAGCAACTATGGAAAATCGAGAGAAAGAATGCAACCTATTCTGTAAGAATGTATAGAGAGTAATTTCAAAGGCAAATGACTTTCACTGAGACTATCGGAGGCTTGTTATTCAAGATGAATACTTTGCTGTGAGACAGCCTGCTATAGAAGCCGACAATTTTGAACTGAAGCCAACTTTGATCACAATGGTGCATCAACACTAATTTACTGGGCATCCTAGTGAAGACCCCAATGAGCATATGGGAAGATTCATGAATATGGCTAATACAGTCAAGTTAAATGGGTCATACCTAAAGTGATCAAGCTATAACTGTTTCCATTTTCATTGAGAGATGTGGCAGGAACTTAGTTTGAGTCACTGCTAGTTGGATCAGTGAACAATTGGGAGGAGTTGGTGGAGGCCTACATGAGCAGATTCTTCCCTCCTACCCTCACTTCTGAAGGGAGAGGGGAAATCATAGTGTTTAAGCAAGGAGAGGATGAAAGTCTCTACAATGAATGGGAAAGATACAAAAGACTACTGAAAAGATGCTCGATGCATGGAATAGATCTGACCACTCAGATGGATATTTTTTACCATTCTATGAATTATACCTCCAAAGGTATAATTGATGCAGCCTGCTGTGGAGGTTTCAAAAGAAAAAGTGCTAAAAAGGCAAAGCAATTGATTGAAGACCTTGCCCAATGCAATTATAGAGCTCCATTTGAGATTTCAGGGAGCAACAACAAACTTAAAGGAAGTGGTGTGATAGAGCTGAACCAAATGACTGCCATAGAAGCAAAACTAGATGCATTGATGAACAAAATGGGGAATCATGAGAGAATAATGCACTTAGCAAATGAAGTGGGGATAGTTGATGAAAAGGAGAAGAGGAATAGTGCTGAAGAGGGACTAGCCCATGAGGGTCCCTACCAACTTGAGGAGGCACAGTATCTCAATGCTAATAGAAGTTATAATTTTAAGCCCAACCTAAATTTGCCAAATCATTATACACCAGCACTTAAGAACCATAAGAATTTCTCATATGGAGGAAGAGCACAACAAGGTCAAAGACCTTGGTAGAATTTTCAACAACATTATGCTTCACCTGGGTTCCAACAACAACAACAACAACAGTAGCAAGGAAGTCAGAGGGTAGAAAATCAGGGACAAAGAAGATCTTCTTCCTTTGAAGAACATATGCTGACTTTCACAGGAGAAAATAAGAGGCTGTCGAACATTCATGAGGTAGAAATTTGCTGACTAAGAGTATCTCAAAGTAAACATAGTTGTGTTTTCAGCCAACACTAATGCCTCTTAAAGAACTGGAGACAGGGCAATCCAGCTCGTGAGCTGGCGCGTAATCAGACCAAGGATGCCTTCCCAAGTAACATAAGGAAGAACCCAAAAGATTGCATGGTGGTAACTTTAAGAAGTGGGAGAGAGATAGAGAATAGAAAATAAGAAGAGAAGAAAAAGACTGAGAAAGTTAAAGGAGAAGAAACTGGAAAAGAAAACAAGTCGAAAGCATACATTAGGATTTGATCGAAGAGACTAAAGGCAAGAGGTGCAGATTGGAGCAGACAGAGAGTAGATGAATCGGGGCAAAAGAAGATGGGAACATGTCCACATGCCTACTGTTCCATTTCCTTAGAGACCTCAAAAATCTAAAATGGAAGAGTAGTTTCCTAAATTCTTGGATGTCTTCAAGAAGATAGAGATCAACATACCCTTTGTAGAGGCATTGACTCATATGCCCAATTATGCTAAGTTTTTTTAAGGACATTCTGACCAAGAAGAGAAATTTTACTAAAAAATGAGTGGTAAACTTGACAGCTACATGCAGTGCAGTTATCCAAAGGAGCTTAGCAGAGAAGATGCAAGATCCTGGTAGCTTCACCATTCCCTACACTATTGGGAATTTTGAGTTCAAGAAAGATTTGTGTGACTTAGGAGCTAGCATCAACTTGATGCCTTTATCTATGGTTAAGAGACTCAGTTTGGGGGAGCTTACTCCCACAACTATGACTTTTCAAATGGCACAGCCAGAAGGAGTCCTTGAAGATGTGCTCATCAAGGTGGGACATTTCATTTTCCCTGTGGACTTTGTAGTCATGAATATGGAAGAAGACACACAAGTTCCACTACTGCTTGGAAGACCTTTCCTGGCCACTGGAGCTGCCTTGATAGATGTGAAAAATGAGAACTTACTCTCAGAGTAGGAGAAGAAGCAATGCACTTCAAGTTGAACATAAGCTTAAAACAGTCTGAGTTTGAAAGTCCAGATTGTAAGATTGTAGAAACTATAGTTCCCATCAGTCCTTAACTGATTTTTGGTTGTACTTTTCAAAATTCAATCAATGAAAATGAGATGAATTTCTAGTATCTTAATGATCTTGATTGTGAATTTCTACATTCCAGTTGTGAATTAAAGGAAACAGTCTTTAGTATGAATGGGAACAATATAGAAAAAATATGTAGCAATGAAGAAGAAGCAAGAGAAACAGAAACAAGTTCAGAAGGGTTAAACTTGAAGGAATTACATAGACAATTAAAGTATGCTTTAGAACTGCAGGTAGTAAGTAAAACTGTGAATACCCTGGCCCCAAGAGGTGTACAGATGTAACCGTATGTGCACCAAGGGCTTCTTAATTAATTTAGTTACAATAGAATTTTGAAAGTTGTTTTAAGGGTGAATTTTAAAGTTTTCAAAGAATTGGGGCACTTTGCAATACTCAAGGAAAGTGGAGGGGGTGAAAGTACAATTAATGGAAGCTAAATAGTAAAATAATAATAATAAATTCACAAAATAGTTCAGGAAGTCTCGAAATTCTCTAGATCTCGATGACGAAACGGATCATGTCATGTCTGGCCTCGCCAAATCTATTAATCCAGAGTCATAAATTCCGAGACAAATGGAATATTTATTTAATTTCTGCAGCGACGTTTAGAGTGAAACTCTTGGAAAACGGGATTTTTAAAAAATCTCGAAATGGCAATATTTAAAGAATATTCAATTATGATAAATAAAATTTTCCGATAGAAATAGACTAGAATGGGGGTAATAGAAATTATTTATCTAAATAGTAAGAAGAATAATTAAAAAAAACAAAAACGAAAATAAAAAGATAAAAATCAAAAGTGGTGTGCGTGAGACTCGACGCCTCGCAGAGTCATAGGAGACGACATTTTTTAGTTTTATTTCTTTCCTTTCTCGCATCTACGAAAATCTGACCGAGGCGTCATCAGAGTATGTGGTATATACGCCAAGAGAGCTACGCATGTGGTACCAACATTCAAATTAAGTAAACTTTAAATGTAGGAAAATTTGTTTATTTGTGTTATTTCAAGTCTAAAGGCTATGTAATGACTTGAAATTTTCTTAGAGGCCATGAAAGGTCAGAACTTCAAATTCCAAAATTTTAGACCGAGTTTAGGAATTTTTAGAATTTGGGACTGTTCGACAAGCCAGGCTGAATTTTGGGAACTATTTATGGATGTTTTTGATTGAAATTTCCTGTATGTAGCCTGATAAGCCTGGATGTGACTTTCGTAATGTTTTGGTATTTTTAGACTATATGGAAAGTCCCTTCGGCCAAAAGTTGACTAAAACAGATTTTTATAGTATGATTTAATGCGTATACATTTTGGTCACTTATCATATTATCGATGTCCATATCGAATGGGGACTAGCACGTAAAGCCTGTTGTAATCGGTTCGCTCGGAGCAGAAGTTACTTTGAAAGCCCCAGATATGTTTTATGGTTAAAACGCTGAACTCAGGCATTTTCGTAATTCAATGAATTGTGTGGTAAGACTTGAGATCCACTTCAGGAATCTAGAGTGCTTATGGTGATTTGAAAGAAATTAGTGAGAAAAGGTGAGTACTCAAAATCATTTTTAAAATGAAAGTGTTTAAATTATAAGTCATAAAGGTGCTTGAAATATAGATTTATAAAGCATTTTATTACCTCCCACCAGAGTGTTATATACTCCAAGAGGAAAAGTTCGATTTCCCGCATTTAAGAAACACTTTTGGCCCGGTTTAGCAAAAACTCCCTAGATGGCACCCTCGCCTCGTCAGATGGATTTTGACGGTGTGCCTATAGAAGGTTACGTGGATACATGATTAACTATATTGCCTCGGGTCGGTAATCGGGGGCTAGGATCTAGTATATATTTATATAGTGAGTCGCCTCCGCACATTCGAGGTATATAGTTAGCGCGCTCAATTTAGTACATAGCGATGAGGTGTTGGTTCCGAGGTCTCAACAATTTGTTAATTTTGGTTCCGAGGTTCCATTATGCTACATAGAACCCACTGTTCACTCGACCATCTTAGCCGTAGTGTTCCTGAGAAACCACTACCGATGCCAAAGTTCCGAGGTCCGAGGCATCACTTCAGGGTATTTTAGAAATGGGCCTGGTTGGTACTTTACTATGATAGCACTTTCGAGGTATTAATCCACCATCAAATAGCAAAGAAGAAATAGTTTTCTGCATCGTATTTACAAAGTAGAAGCAGAATTAGTTTTGTAATATTGCAAAGAAACAATTTCAACAGTTATAAATAGTTTTCATAATAGCTTTCAGAATGGTTTTCATAGCAAAACTCGTCATAAATAGTTTTACAACCATTTCTGTACGTATTTTCATATCGAGGTACAACAAAGAGACAAAAGAGCATTTCAGAACTATATACTCACTCTGAGCCCGTTTACGATTTTACATTTTTTAAAATAATTTTTCGGTCACGGTCTTTTGAAGTAGAAAGATCTTTCAAGGATTCTCGATCTAGGCGTTGTGTTGTGATTATATATAAGATAAGGTGTAAATTAAAACTAGTAAAGTTAAAATGTGACATTTGTATATATAAATATCTTTTGTAAAATATGCATGCATGGTTTAGAAAAAGCAGGTTCTGCGTCAACTTATATTGGATTGATCCTTATCTTATATTTTGATGAGGACCCGGAGGTCCTTTATTATTAATAGTTTGACATTTGGAAAACATTGGGAGTGTATTTTTGTTTTATCACACGGGTGATTTTGTATTTTGGGCTTGACAGCGTGCGGTCGTTATCTTCTTGGGATTTTTCGTTAAATCTAAAGGTGTGATTTTGATAGAAAGCGAAAATTTTATAACCCACGTTTTCCAAATGCGGTTTCAGCGGTTTTAGCGGCAGCTTCATGGTAACTTGTCGGTCGGCTGAGCTTGGGTGGGAGGTTTATTAATGGAGTTGCCGTGAGATTTCACAATCAACCCCAAGAGGGTGTCGACTTGAGTATCGGGACGAGTTTTAGAGCGATAGTTCTTTGTTTTTCGTGCATTTTCCTGATATTTTTATAGAGATTGTTTATAATGATTTTTATATACATAGCCTACATTGTTTGCTAAATCCTTGCATGCATCAAATATTGAAAAGTGTCTTGAATCTTTTAATCTTGAAGTTCACGGCATTATGCAGATGAGGTCGTAGAGGTCGATCTAGGACTTACTTAGGGCACCACGAGAGAGATATATAGGCACACCTAGATCTGAAAATGCTTCCAATGAATCAGCCCTAAGCGGAGACCATCGAGGGGCCGCGAGACCCGGGTGGCGGTACCTTGACGATGGATCGGGTTATCTGATTGTTATAGCGGTACCGGAAGAAGTGGGACAGGGCCTCAGGAGAGATAAGGGGCATGATAGAATGCACTCTAAAATTAGGGGCTAAAACTTATGATAGTACCGGCGACCCAGAGGCAGGGTACTTATGGTTAGATAGGGTTAGCGTCCTAGCTATTATATGGTGATGTAGACATGAGGTCTTTCCACCATAATTACCAGAAAAAGGTGACGTGGACACGAGGTTCTTCCACTGGCACGGTAGATACACAAGTTTCCCGTGTTTACTAGGACACAGTAAAAGCAAACAAAATAGTTTGTAAGTTTTTAGAAACTTTTAAAATCAAAGTAATGACAATATTATGAAAGTTTGAGAATTTGCGTTAAAGGTAGAAAGGGCGGGTTTAGTTCTAACTGAGGCTGACCAGACGGTAAGAGGTGCTCCTAGCACTAGTCAGCCAGGCACCAGTCAGTCTAGTAGAAAGAAAGGAAAGAAGTGGACCAGCGATAGAGGCTCAGGACGGGTAGCATTAACTGCGAGATCCGTTCGATCTGACGGGAGGTGGTAGATCTTGGGATCATCTTTTCCATTGTGCCACTACATGTCGGAGGAGGCATCTCGGAGGTGCGGGATGAATATGTGAGGATGTTTCCATTATGGGCGGAAGGTCACTTTATCGGGGCCCATCCATAGTTAGTAGGCTGCATAGACCTCTGAGGTAGAGTGCGTAGCATCTACCCGGGGCACAGTACGGTCGGTCGGTGGTAGGGGTGGATTTTAGAGCGAGTAAGCGTCTGACGCACGGTAGGGTCGTGGTAGGGGTGCAGGACGAGCGGTGCCAGATTAGCGGATTGAGTGGTACTCGTGCTCGGGGCTCAGTATTCTGATCCTGCACGGGAGAAGCGGATCATCGCACGAGGCGTGATGCGGTATGATTTTAGTTCGATCATGATGCATATGCATTGGTGGACCAGGGAGCCACTCATTCATTTATTTCGAATTACCATTCAGAGGGCAGGATAGAGTCGACCTATAGATGGTCGTATGGTGGTTTTAGGTACCCAATGGGGATACTATGACATCCGAAAGGATAGTTCCAGGTAGTAGATTGGTGATCCAGAATAAGGATTTTCCAGTAGACTTGCGATAGTGTTAGGTATCCATGATTTCGATATAATCTTGGGTATGGACTAGTTATCAGGCGCCGTACCTTAGATTGCTATAAGGAAGGAGTAAGATTGGTTCGGCCCGGAGGGCGTGATATTTCGGGAATCGAAGAGATGCGCCTAGTCTCATTAATGCCATGGCAGCCGAAAATGCTTGAAGGTTGCGAGGGTTGGCATTTGTAGTGGATGGGAGACGAGAGGGGACAATTTGGAAGACATCCCCATAGTCAGAAGTTCCAGATGTCTTTCCGGATATATTTCGAGTTTTACCCCGGGATAGAGAAGTGGAGTTCGTTTATTGAACTAGTTCCGGGATGAGCCGATATCCATTCCTCCATGAGAATGGCGCCGAGCGAGTTGAAGAATTGAAGAGCTGGTGGAGGAATTGCTAGCGGGCTTCATCCGACCTGTTACCTCCGCAGGTAAGCTCCAGCTCTCTTCAGAAGAAGAAAGATGGAAGCTACTTGCCAGGTATAGACTATGCATGCCCTCGAATCGGGCGACAATACGTTTAAACTTCTCGCATCCGCCTCGTATAGATGAGCTTATCGACCAATTGCATGGATCTCGTATATTCTAAGATTGGACGCAAGGTCGCCACGCACGCTTGAGGGTCCGAGAGAATTTATGTTTCTAAGATCGCCTTCAGACGGTGATACGGTCACTATGAGCCCTTTGTAGTGATGCCATTCGGATTGACTCACGCCCCAACCGCAAGCTCATGGATCATGAACAGGTGTTCAAATTCGTATTTAGATAAGTTTGTGATCGTATTCATTGATGACATTCTAGTGTACTCAGGCAGTTCAGAGGAACATGCAGAGCATCTCCGGATAGTATTGCAGATTCTTAGAGAGCGTCAGCTATACGCTAAGTTTAGTAAGTGCCGCTTTGTTGGACAGCGTAGCTTGGCCATGTCATTTCAGCGAAGGTATTAGTGTGGATCCTCGATGATTGAAGCTATAGTGAATTGGAAGCCGCCTACAAATGTTTCTGAAGTTCGCATTTTGATCAAGTGTGTTATTACAGAAATTTGCTGATAGATTTTCAAGATAGCAACACCGTTGACCACCCATTGAAAAGGATCGTAAATTGAGCCATCATTACTCCGCCAAAGATAGTTTTGAGGAGTCGAGACAAAGATTGACGATACCCAAGATTAGCACTACCGCGTGAGGTGACTTGGTTATGTGTATATGAGCATGCTCTGCATAAGGGTTAGGGGTGTGTTTTGATGCAGGATGGTAGAGTGATAGCTTGAAGCTTCCCGCCGTTAAAGAAGACGAGCGTAACTACCCAACCCATGATTTAGGAACTGAAGAAGGGTTTTCGCTCTAAAGATCCGAGGACATTATCTATACGGTGTCTTCTTGTCGATATTTAACACGCACTGGCAAGAGCCCGTAATATATCTTTACTCGTAAAGAGCTTAACTTACATGGCCACGGTGGTTGGAGTTGATTAAGGATTATGATTGCACGATAGAGTACCATCCAGGAAGGCCAATGTAGTGGCCGATGCCTTGCTTTTAACCAAACCGGGAGGGTTCCTATGCTTATCTCATGCATGTGATATCTCCCATTGTTGATAGAGTTGAGATCTTTGGGAATTCGGGCCAGTGTAGCTGATACAGTGGACACATCAAGCATCATTTCTTTATGTTCGTCCTCTTCTCTGTGGATCGATCAAGGAAGGCCGCTGGTGTTTCGTAGATGATTAAGTTGAGGGCGATCGAGGGTGGTAGGAAACCAAAGTTCTAGATCGTAGACGATGGCGTAATAGAAGGAGGGAGTCAATGTGTACCGAAATAGGCAGAACTAAAAAGGGAAATCTTGGAAGAGGCTCACTCTTCAGCATATGCCATGCACCCTAGTAGCACCAAGATGTATCATACTTTGAGGGAGCATTTTGGTGGAAGGGCATGAAAAAGGAAATTGCAGATTTCGTATCCAGATGCCTAACCTGTCAGCGTGTGCGCATACACTGTGGCTCGCAGAAAGATACACTCCCTTCCGATTCCCGTGATGGAAGTGGGATAAGATTACTATGGATTTGTTACCTGACCCGAGAACTCGAAGACAAATACGATGCCATATGGGTGATAGTGAATAAATCCAACGAAATCAACGATTTTCTCCCGGGGCTTAGCAATGATGACCCATCGACGTTGGCCCCAATTATAGTGGAGGAGATAGTTAGATTACATGGTGTTCCTCTATCGATAGTTCAAACCGAGACCCCGCATTCACATCCGCATTTTGTTCCAAGCATAGGATGCCATGGGACTCGATTGCACTTTAGCACAAATTTTTCCATCCTCGGGATCGATGGTCACGAGAGAACTATTCTGCATTAGAGATATGCTTAGATCATGCGCATAGAGTTTAAGGAAGCCTGGATATGCATTTATCTCTCGATGGAGTTCACACAACAACGCTTATCAATCGTATAGGCATGGCTCCATTTGAAGCATTGTATGGCCGGAAGTGTCGTACTCCCGTATGCTGGGATGAAGTAGGAGAGAGGAGACTGATAGGCCTAGAGTTAGTACATATTACCTTAGATAAGATCCAGATTGTCCGAGACAGACTCAAGATAGCCAGGGACAGACATAAAAGTTATGCGGACAAACGCCGTAGGGATCTACACTTTAAGGTGGGCTATAGGGTCTTCCTCAAAGTTTCCCCTTGGAAAGGTGTCCCGGGGATTTGAAGACGCGAAAGCCGAGGGCCCACACATGTGGCCACATGACTATTTCCAGAGCTGGACCATTAGGCATATAGATTAGACCTTCCTCCGTGAGTTGTCTAAGGTCTATAATGTTTCATGTATCCATGTTCAGAAGTACAATTCCAGATCCCTCCCATGTACCAGAGATCAGCCAAGAGAACTAAAGGATAATTTGACCTATAAGGAGCAAACTAATGCAAGATAGTGATCAGAGCGAGATTTCATGAATAAGGTCATTCCGTTATCAAAGTTTTATGGGGAATCATGGGATTAAAGCGCTACATGGGAGTCGAGGCTCAGATGCGCAAATAATATCCTCGCTGTTTTCTCGATTAAGGTATCCTCTTTATTTTAGTTTTGTTCATTTTCGAGGACGAAATGTTCTTAAGGAGGGAGGATTTGTAACACCCCGTCCCGAGATGGTGTACGGTATGTGTAACCGTATGTGTACCAAGGGCTTCCTTAATTAATTTAGTGCCATAATAGAATTTTTGAAAGTTGTTTTAAGGGTGAAATTTTAAAGTTTTCAAAGAATTGTGACACTTTTGCAATTAAGGAAAGTGGAGGGGGTGAAAGTATAATTAATGGAAGTTTAAATAGTAAAATAATAATAATAAATTACCAAAATAGTTCAGAAGTCTCAAAATTCTGTATCTCTGATGGCGAAACGACTGCGTCGCTAAGTTCGTCTCGCGAAATCTATTAATCCAGAAAGTTTCTAAATTCGAGATGTCGGAATATTTGGTTTAATTTCTAGCGACGGGTTTAGAGGAACTTGAAACGGGACGAAAAAAATCTCAAAAATGGCAAATATTTAAAGAATATTCAATTATGATAAATAAAATTTTCCGGGATAGAAATAGACTCGAATGGGGCAATAGAACATTTATCTAAATAGTAAGAAGAATAATTAAAAAAAAAACAAAAAACTAAAATAAAAAAAAAGATAAAATCAAAAGTGGTGTGCAGAGACTGGACGTCGCGAGAGCTGCAGTGAGACGATTTTAGTTTTATTTCTTTTTTTCGCTCTTTCGTATCTACGAAAAATCGACCAGAGGCGCTGTCGTGAGTAGAAGGCAAAATTGGTATACGCGAAGAGTAGCTACGCATAGGTACCAATATCTACTTTTGTTAAACTTTAAAATGTAGAAAATTTGGTTTATTTGTGTTATTTTCCAAGTCTAAAGGCTATGTAATGACTTGAAATTTTCTTAGAGGCCATGAAAGGTCGTAAACTTCAATCCCAAAATTTTTAGACCGAGTTTAGGAATTTTTAGGAATTTTTGGGACTGTGTTCGGACAGTCAGGGCTGAATTTTGGGAACTATTTATGGACAGTTTTGATTGAAATTTCAGAAGTGTAGTCGGATAAGTCGGACAGAATTTTCAGAAATGTTTCGGGTATTTTTAGACTATATGGAAAGTCCCTTCAGTCAAAAGTTGACTAAAACAGATAGTTTTTATAGGGCATTTAATGTGTATGGACATTTTGGTCAATTTCACATCATATTATCGATGTCCATATCGAATGGGACTAGCACGTAAAGTTTTGTTAGAATCGAAGTTCGTTCGATATAGTTACTTTGAAAGCCCTGTATATGTTTTATGGTTAAAACGTTGAACTGAGGGCATTTTCGTAATTTGAATGAATTGTAGGCGATTTGAGTATCCGACGAGAATCTAGAGGAGCCACAAGATTTGAAAGAAATTAGTGGAGAAAAGGTGAGTACTCAAATCATTTTCTAAATGAAAGTGTTTAAATTATAAGTTTGTAAAGGCTTTGAAAATATAGATTTATAAAGCATTTTTATTACCTCCCAATTGTTATACTCAAGTAGGTGCTCGATTCAAGATTTAAGAAACGCTTTTGGCCTGTTTAGCAAAACCCCTAGATGGCACAAATGCCTTTGCTTCACGATGTATTTTTGACAGATGGCAAGGTTATGGGATATTAAGACTAACTATATTGCCCGGTCGGCAATCGGGGGTTAGATCTAGCATATTTATATATGAGTCGCCGTACATCTCGAGGTATATAGTTAGCGCGCTGACTTAGTACATAGCGATGAGGTGTTGGTTCCGAGGTTCCATCACCGAGCATTTTGGTTCCGAGGTTCCATTATGCTATATAGATCCCGCCGTGTTCACTGGACCATCTTAGCCGGGTAGTGTTCCGAGGTTCACTACCGATGCCAGGTTCCGAGGTTCCGAGGCATCACTTCTAGGGTATTTTAGAAATGGGCCACAGTGGTTGGTACTTGATTTACAGTATAGCACTTTCAGATATTAACCACCATCAAATGGCCAGCAAGAGAAATAGTTTTCGCACGCATTTCAAGCAGCTGGTAATTAGTTGTAATACAAGAAGGTAAACAGCTTCAATGTACTATAAATAGTTTTCATAAATGCTTTAAATGGTTTTCATAGCAAAATCAGCTTTCTCATAAATAGTTTTACAACCATTTCCTTGCACAGACATTTTCATATTGGGAGTGTACAAACAGCAAGATGTTATATTTAGAACTTATAAGACTCACTGAGCCCGTTTGGCTCAAGGCCGCTTTAAAATAATTTTTCAGCAAAGTCAATAAAGATCTTCTGGCGTGACTACCCCAGACGCGTTGTGCTGTGATTATATATAAGATAAGGTGTAAATTAAAACTCAAGAAAAGTTAAAATGTGACATTTCAGATATGTAAATATCTTTTGTAAAATATGCACATGGTTTTGAAAAACAGTTACGATAAACTTATATCGATCGCATCCTTATCTATATTTTGATGAGGACCGAGGTCCTTTATCATAGCTCATAATTTGGAAAACATCGGGAGGTATTTTGTTTTATACAGGTGATTTTGTATTTTGGCTCGACCACCGTGCAACGTTATGCCGCCTGATTAAGTAAATCTAAAGGTGTGATTTTGATAGAAAAGCGAAAAATTTTATAACCCACGCTTCCAAATACAAGCCAAATAGCGAACGGGGCTTAGCTTCATGGTAACTTGTCAGTCGAGCGAGCTTGGCTGGGAGGTTATTGTGGAGTTGCCGGCAGATTTCCTGTCACTAAGAAGGGGGTCTGTCAAAAACCTGTTATTATTTTAGCTGCATTGACTGAGCTTGAAGAACAGAAACTGTTGGAGATTATGAGAAAATACAAGGAAGCAATTGCTTGCAATGGGTAGCATCAGCGACCACCTTCATCCGCATGCACAAGATCCTTTTAGAGGAGAATGCAAAGACCTCTATAGAACATAAAAGAAGATTGAATCCAGTAATGAAAGAAGTTGTCATAAAAGAAGTACTAAAATGGTTGAATGTAGGATTCATATATGCAATCTCAGACATCCCTTAGGTGAGCCCAATTCATATGGTTCCCAAGAAGGGTGGATTCATTTGATCAGAAATGAGAAGAATGCATTGATTCCTACAAGAACTGTGACAGGATGGAGGGTGTGTATAGACTATAGAAAACTAAATACTGCTACTAGAAAGAATCATTATCCTCTACCTTTCATTGATCAAAAGTTGGACAGGTTAGTAGGACATCCCATTACTGTTTTCTTGATGGATATTCTGGTTATAACCAGATTGCTATAGCCCCTGAGGATCAGGAGAAGACTACATTTACATGTCCTTATGGCACCTTTGCTTTCAGAAGGATACCATTTGGATTATGTAATGCTTCTGCCACCTTCCAAATATGTATGATGTCTATGTTTTCAGATTTGGTGGAAGAGGCCATGGAAATATTCATGGATGACTTCTCAGTATATGGATCCAGTTTTGAGAAATGTCTGGAAAATATGGAAACAGTACTTTAAAGGTGTCAAGACAAAAATCTAGCTTTGAATTGGGAAAAATGTCATTTCATGGTAACATAAGGTATTGTCTTAGGACACAAAATTTATGCAATTGGATTAGACCAAGCAAAGGTTTCTATCATAAAAACTCTCCTGCCACCTACAATGGTCAAAGGGATAAGAAGTTTACTGGGACATGCTGGTTTTTACAGGAGATTCATAAAGGACTTCTCAAAAATCTCTAGACCATTATGCAGATTGCTTGAAAAAGATGCAAAGTTTGAGTTTGATGAATCATGCAAAGCTGCATTTGATGAAATTAAATTCAGATTGGTTACATCCCCTATCATGGTAACACCTGATTGGAATAAGGAATTTGAAATTATGTGTGATGCCAGTGATTATGCAATGGGAGTTGCATTGGGACAAAGAATTGAGAAGATGTTTAAGGCCATCTACTATGTTAGGAAAACCTTCAATGAAGCAAAAAAGAACTACTTTACAACTGAGAAAGAGATGTTGGCAATGGTATTTTCTTGTGAAAAATTCAAGCCTTACATATTGGGTCCCATGTCATAATACACACTAATCATGCTGTAATTAGATATCTTATGGCAAAGAAGGATGCCAAACCAAGACTGATCATATGAGTATTATTACTGCAAGAGTTTGATCTGAAAATTAAAGACAAGAAGGGTAGTGACAATGTGATAGTTGACCACTTGTCTAGACTGGAATAAGCTATTGAAGAAGAAAAGGGAAGTGAAATAGCAGAAAACTTTCATGATGAGCATCTGCTTTTATTATCAATCCAAACACCCTGGTATGCTGATATTGTGAATTACTTAGCCAATGGACTTATGCCATATGAATTCACGAATCGCAGAAAAGAAAGTTGAGAACCCGGAGCAGCAAATTCTATATTCGAGAAGAGGAGAGATATGATTTTCGTGAGATGTGTACCGTAAATTGGTAATGAAGTGAAATCATTGATAAATGTCATGCATCACCATATGGAGGACATTTTATAGGGATAGAACAACCCATAAAATTCTCCAATCAGGTTTTTATTGGCCTACTTTATTCAATGACTGTTTTGAATAGGTAAAACAATGTGATAAATGTGAAAGAATGGGCAACATAAGTAGAAGAAATGAGATGCCCCTACAAGGAATCTTGGTGGTGCAAATTTTTTATGTTTTGGGGATAGACTTTATGGGATATTTTCCATCATCATTTGGAAATCTATACATTCTCCTAGTTGTGGATTATGTATCCAAATGGGTGGAAGCAATATCTTGTCCCAGAAATGGTGCTAATACAGTTGTTGGGTTTATAGAAAGAAATATTTTGAGCAGGTTTAGAGCACCCAGAACAATTATTAGTGATGAGGGAAGCCATTTTGCAAATAAAGTTTTTTCAAAACTCATGAGCAAATATGGAATCGAACACGTAATGGGATTGGCTTATTACCCTCAGTCAAATGGGCAAGTAGAAATTTCCAATAGGGAGATAAAGAAAATTCTGGAGAAAACAGTGAACATAAGCAAAAAATATTGGTCTATAAAGTTAGATGAGGCATTGTGGGCTTATAGAACTGCTTATAAAACTCTCATTGGAATGTCCCCATACAGAATTGTATTTGGAAAACCTTGTCATCTCCCTCTAGAACTGGAATACAAAGCTATGTGGGGGGTCAAGAAACTGAATTGTGACTTTTAAGCTGCCAAAGAAGAAAGATTACTCCAATTAAATGAACTGGAAGAGTTAAGGAATGGAGCTTATGATAATGCCAGAATCTACAAAAATAAGACAAAATAATCGCATGGACCAAGATTTTGAGGAAGGAATCAAAGGTGAGAACAAGTCCTATTATACAATTCTAAGCCCAAGTTGTTTCAGGAACCGGGTCAAGATGGAGTGGTCTCCATAGTAGTAGCAAGTACACTTTGAGCAAGAATATCGAAAAACTGCTCTGGAAGTAAGTTTAAAGTGAATGGTCCGAGATTGAATCATTACTTTAGAGGGAACATAAATAAAGATTGAACTAGATTTGAAAGAGAATGAAAAATTTTGCTGAAAAGAAGACATTTTGCAACAAATGTCTAGCTGGAGACATTAAACTGAGTAGCTTCTTGGGAGGCAACCCAAGCAAATTTTAATTATCATAGTTAACTTGATTTTGTTAAAATTGGTGTGTTTGAAGTTTAGTTTTAATTGTGTTTGAATTTTTACTTTTTGTTTTTCCTGATTTTTCAAGTACAGTGAAGCTAAATTAGAAATGGATTTTATTAGAAAGCACACTCTCTCAAACTGATTATGCAGAAAATGCTACAAGGGGGAGTATTTCGATTTCCCTAACTTACTCTTTAATGATAATGCATAGTTGAAGTTTAGGGGAATGTAATTTTGTTTAGAGTAGAAAATGGATAGTAGCTTTGTTGTTCTCATTCTTTGAATACTCTGAATATCATCCTGTTGAATCATATTGACTGAAGAAATGAAATGTGATTGTTCATACTTGAATTGAGGTTATTTGATGATTAGATGTGTTTTCACAAGTATGTTATGATCGGTATGAATGAATGCACAGTGTTTTTATTTGATTGAAAAATGTGAATTGTGCAACTTTGAGAAAATTTTTCATTGTTGCGACAATTTTTCTCTATGTTGCAACCAAGTTGGGTTTAGACTCTAATATTGCAAGGAGGGTGTTTGTCGTGACAATTTTTCTCTATGTCGCGACATTAAATTACTTGAACATCATATTTTTCTTGTCGCGACATTCTTTCTTTGTCGCTACAAAGGATAGATAGCTTTTAATTGAGTGCAGAAGATATGTCGCGACATTATTTTTCTATGTCACGACATAAAATTAAAAAGGGAATAAAACCCTAAGTTAGTTTTTGTCGCAACATTTAATGATGGTGCAACAAATATTGGGCCTATAAATAGATTATTTTTGAAACTTGAAAGACCACTTGCCTCAAAAACCAACAACCCACTCAGCTTTCTTCACCAAATCTCTCTCTCATTTCGAAAACCCTAGATCCCAAAAACCTTCTTCTGACCATGTCTAAGCCTTCGAACTTGGTTCCTAATCTAAACGAAAAGATGGAAGAGTATACCGAGAGGGAGAAAGAAGCAGTCCAAGCGACTCAAGCAGAAATAAGGCAGGAAGAAGAAAGAGCTGAAGCTAGAGTAAAGCCTGAGCAGCCAGTGGAAGAAACCAGAAAGAGGAAGAGAGGAGTTGAAGAAGCAGGAGCTGAGAAAAAGGAGGGAAAAGCAATCGATTAGGTTTCAAAGTTGACCTATTTCGCATGGAGGGTTAAATTACAGCACAAAGATTTCATAGGCGAAAGAGGCTTCAGCAAGTGGATCTTACCATTCCAAGAAGTTATTGAGAATAGAGGATGACATATTTTCTGTGAGAACAAGGCTCCAGGATTTGTAGATGTGGTAAAAGAGTTTTATGTCAACATGGTGGGAATGAAGGACAACACGGTATATGTCAGAGGTAAATGGATATCGTTCAAAAGGGAGGATATTGATTAAACCTACAATCTAAACGAGAGAAAGAATGGTTCGGAGTTCAAGAAACTGGTGAAGGAACCAGACTTCTAGAAGATTGTAGATTTGCTAACTGAGGGGCAAAGGAAAGTGAAATGCCACCAGGAAAAGCCCTCATGAGTCCATCGCAAGAGGAGCATTGACTGAACAAGAAAATGTTTGGTTTTATTTCATTTGTTCAATTATCTTACCGTCTAAGCATTTGAGTACTATAAGGGAGAAGGAGGCAAAGATCGTTGTACGCCTAAGTATTGAAAGGGTACTGTCTTGTTGGAAAGCATAATAGAAAACTAATTTTGAGTTATTGCGCAGGCGGCAATATGGACTTAGTACTCCCATCCAAAGACCGATCGCTAGGGCTTTGTATCTTGGGTAGTAGAAGAGATCGTGGAGGAAGAAGAAACTCCTCATTTTAGACTTCACCTCTAACACCGACAAGAATCACCAAGGGGCCTAAGAACAGAGGCAAGGAAAGAGAAGATGAAGTTGCAAGAGAGGAAGAAGATAACATAGAAATCAATAAGATACATATTGATAGTGCAGCTCAAGAACAAGAACAAAGGTAAAACAATTTGAGCCCAATTCTGACCCTTTCCCCAGATTTGAGACAAGTCCATCAGGAGCAAGTTGGAAGCTCATAACATTAGGGTAGCAATATTGAATTGATGGAAATGTTAAAGGCTATGAAACAAGGGATGCAAGAAAGGGATAGCCAGTTGAAAATCCAACTCCATCTCAAGGATGAGTACATGGATGCTGAGCTAAAAAGAAGAGATCAAAATATGGAGGAAGCACTAAGGATGAGAGATGAAGAATGAAAGAGCATATGGGAAACAAGAGAAAGATAACTGAGTGAAGAACTCAAGGCAAGAGAAGATGCCTTCCTCTCAAATCAGCTCAGGAGGGACAATGAGCTACTTAAAATAATGAAGGAGAGAGAGGATGCTATGGAGCAGAACTTGCTACAGGAGGCAGATGCCTTCAGGTACCTATATAAAGAGCACCAGAAAGAGATAAGGCTCCTCATAGAGAAAAATGACAAGGAAATGGAAGCCACCCTAAACTATAGGGAGAAATGTTGGATAGAAAGCTTAGATATGATCAACAACAATTTGATCAAAATGTACTATGCCCAGGGTGAGTTCGAGGGAACCCTAAACTCTATTGGGCATAGACAAAATGATTTCATCAAACAAATGGCCCTTTCCATGGAGTGGTCTGCATTCAGCAGAACTGAAGAAGGCAATAGGTCTAAGCAACCACAAGTCCAGATTCCTGAGTTATCTCCTTCTGTAGTTGGTTACAAGTTTGAACTAGTGAATTTGCACTCCTCCCATAGGTATGATAAAAGAAGAAAATAGCTTGCCTTGTTGTCTCTTCCTCTTTTTCGTCTTTATAACCATATCTCTTATACCTAAAAACTTAAATGAAAAGAAAATTCCTTTGTGTCCACTCTCATTTTGCATCTCTTTTGTGTTTTATTTTATTTTACTTTCCTTAGTGTTAAATAAGTAGAAACTTATGACCTTTAGTGAATAGCTTTGTTGAATAATGGAGAAACCATATTTCCTGGGTTGAATTACTTAATTGCTGTGAATTGTTTGGTAGAATTGGAAAGATTGTGGAATTGAATTGTTGCTGTGTTAAACTTCTCTGACATGAATGGTTGATTTGAATAAGCTTGTAACTGGTAAAATAGCATAGCAACATATCCAGGAACCAAACAAGAATTTGAAAGATAAATTGGGGTAGGATGAAATGAACTGAAAAGGGAAAGTTGTAAGGTTATTAATGAATATGTTGAACTTCAAGAATAAGGAAGATTGAAACCAATTGATGAAACAAATGAGACCTATGATTATGTTTTTGTAAAGAGCTTAGTTATTATGAATCCTAATAAACATTGCACATGGTCAAAAGTATCTCTGAAACAATATGTGCTAAGGTTAGGGACATTGACAGGCCTCTAGCGTGAGTGTGTAAAATTAGGTGGGAAATGCAAACCCGTGTGAGCAAGTATACACGTCGAGTTGATCGTAGTGCGGTTAGTCATGTCGCCCTCAAGAGAAGCATGTCGACCATCGGGATTTAATGACTTCGACAATATTCGATTCATCTCAAAGCGACTACGACTTCAAATTACTAGAATTAATAAAAACTTAAAATTTGATGTATTGAATTATATCGATGTTGAGAAACCTAGGGTTTTACCGTCTCCTACCACACTTGATGGATGCCAATTCAATTAAGGACTTGACTCAAGTATTCATATGAGTTAAGGCCAAGTGGTTGATATTTCCTACAAGATATTCTCTCAAGGTATATTTGCCTATCTTGCCAGTGAGGTGTATTGCATCTCCGCTCAACCCCCGACTAAACGCTTAAACGCAGAAACCCTACACACACTTCTGCAAACTGAATATCTCTTATTCTTCGACTACCCAAGTGTCATTTAACCATGTCCCTAGAAGTCATCTTCTCTCGATCTCAAACTCCTAGCTTTAGCATGTCACGGTTGGCCAGACAATAACATGTAATTAATTCCATAATTAAAGCAAACATATGAACTCATATTACTATTCAAATAAGTCAAAACTGAGAATCAATCCATCAAACTGTGGTCATGGTTGGAAAAACCCTAGAGAAAAGAATTAGTTCATCATATTATTCATTACAAATTGAAGAATTCGAATCATGAAGTAGGTTGAGGGAAGAACTATAGAAAAATCAGTCTTCGCGATCTTTCTTGAATCCGTCTCTATTGATCTCCCTCTACCTGTATCTCCTCTTTCTTCTCGATCCAATCCCCTCTTTTGCTTCGAAATTACTTCCCTTTTATACCTCAGGATAGGGGCCCATTAATGGCCCATAAAAATTAGGGTTCTACGAGCTCCCGTTTTGGAAAGGGACCCCGCTTACGCCAAGGGCGGCGTTGCTTCGCCACGATAGCCGAGACCCTTCCCGCATTGGTTCGAGTTTGCTTCTCGCAAGGGGGTCTTCATCACGACGGCGCTACGCCGTATGGCGTCTCTTCACCGCAGCTGAACCGGGGTGAGCGCTCGCTGTCCTACCGCTGGTCATTTCGCTTCGTCGCTTTTTCGTCTTTAGCCGCTTCCTTTGATTCCAACATCGCCATATTCTATAGAACAATATAACATGAGGGATTAGCGTAATATTAATGAAAATTGCTGTGAATCATGAATTTTAGCTATAAAGAACACCGAGAATTCAATTGAAATGCACGCATGATTCATCTCGATCAACACCCCCAAACTTAGCTTCTTGCTTGTTGTGGACCTTACCCAATCCACGGGCCGGCGCGACTCGCTTTTAAATGAAAAGAAAATGTGGGTTGATTTTCGAATTTTAGAAAATCCGTCCCCGAGGAGGAATAGTTTTTCTTTGGAGTCGCCACTTACTTTTTGTTGTTATTTTATAAAGAGGAAAACCAAGTAAGAACAAAAAACCCCAATGACTCCAAAGATGGAAAAGCGGTCCGCGAAAAACTAGATTTCTAGGTCCCGGATCAGACACTAAGGTAGGTACTCTCATATGAGGTAGCACCCCAGGGCCCGGAACTCGGGTCTCGCTAGTGAATTGGGTATGTGGGAGCATATGGGTCACAGATTAGATAGTCTCCTAGGCTAAACATACTACTTGGATCAGACCAACCTAATTGGTATCTAGCATGCTTAAATACACTCAACCAAAAGGGCAAATGCCGCGTACCTGTGGTCCCTAGCCAAGCGCTGCAAGGGAAATTTAGTAGCACATTTTGAGCATACAATAATCTCTCAAAATTAGATATCAAAAGCAAAGGAAGCAAGGAGAAACCATACATGGCATCTCAACCACTCATTGATGCTACACTCTTGTGCAACCATATCTATTCATCCCGAAGAAACGGGCTCAACAAAATACTAGATTATTGGTGCTTAACTAATCACCCTTGGACCCGCATAGATCCCGATTCTTAAGAATCCAAAATTGAACCACATTAACTTGAACTAAACCCCACTTCAGACCCTAAACATAGACCTACACTGATCTAGAGAGAATGGGCCAGACTCACAAAGGTCACGGGCTTCAATTAAACTGAAATCGGAATACCCTTACAAAACTCGAAACACTGGCTGATCCAGTTCCCCAACCGGTCGATCCGGTTGAGAACAATTCTGAAAATTTTTCAGAACATTCCTTACAAAGTAAGGAAACCAAAAAATACAAACGGTGTACAATTCGAAAACCAAAAAATACAAACGGTGTACAATTCCAACACCGAATGACTAAGAATCGACACAAACGGTGCCAAAGACCCAAACTATTATTTCAAGAACCGACTAACGAACCAAATTTATTCGGGCTTCAACCAGCTCGCTTGGTTGAGAAAGGCTCTCAAAATTTTTCCAAACCTTCCTCAAAGAGTCAGGAATCCAAAAAAAAAAACCAAGTAGAAAACAAACTCCGAATGATTGAGAACCGACACAAACGGAGCCAAAGACCCAAACTGCTGTTTCAGCAAACCGAATTCAGTGAACTGACTGATCTGGTTTCCCAACTAGTTTAGCCGGTTGAGAGAGGCTCTTAAAATTTTCTAGAACCTTTCTAAAAGAGTTAGGAATCCAAAAAAACAAACCGAGTAGAAAACCAACTCCGAATGACTGAGAACCAACACAAACGGCTCCAAAGACCCAAACTACTGTTTCAGCAAACTAAATTCAATGAACCGGCTAATATGGTTTCCCAACTAGTTCAGCTGGTTGAGAGAGACTCTCAAAATTTTCCAAAACCTTTCTCAAAGAGTTAGGAATCTAACAAAACAAACGGTGATTGATTCTCAGCTCGGATGAGTGATAACTAACCAAAACAAATCGTTGTTCTCTAAAACTGAGACTACCCAGTAGAAACTATTGAACCAGCTCTCACGTATGAGCGTGAAAAACGGTTCAAATGGTTGAGGAAAAACCTCAAATTTGGCCATAATGTCCCTTAAAGAATAGAGTGGAGCCAGGGTCTATTTCTTTACCTCTTCCACAAAACGCTAAAAAGAAACCAAGCTACATCTCGAAAGCAAAATCAAGAATGTGCGGCTCCGAGCCCGGAAAAGTGCCCCTCTAAAAGTCCCTTCCACTTTGATCTTTCTCCCCTTTTATATTGATTCCCACCTCAGCCTCTGAGCCTACCTGGTGTTTTCTACCTTCAAGCTTTGGAAAGAGATCATTAGTCCTAATCGCCTTCCCATTAACTCCCTCCTCATTTTCCATGCAAGCCGAATATCTTAAGTTTTCACTATTTCACCACCAAGTATCCAATGGACTCATGGTGGGTTGTGCCGTGGTCTTGGCCAAGGCCCAAATGGACCTAAGTAATAATACTGTCCAAGGTCGAGTTGGAGCTTACGGGCCTGAGCCATATAGGATTTGGGTCTAAAATCACAAAATGTACTTCCACACAGCCGGCTCTTACTTAACCGAAGATCCAGACGCCAACCAACCGAATGGCTGAGGAAAATTATGAAATTTGATAGAATGTTCCCATGAATAAGGAGACTAAAAATGGTGCACCATTCCAAGTCCGATGAGGGATATATGATCGGGAACAAGGAGGAGTGCTCATGTAAATAACAAGGTTATATACGTATCGTCCCGATGAACTGCCAAACCGACGGGTCAAATGGTCGATAAAAATTATGAATTTTTAACAAACCTCCTCGTGAATAAGGAATCAAAAACAAATAGTGAACAATTCCGAGTTCGACAAGGGAGATACGATCAAAACAAGCTTATGCTCAATTTGACATACTCTAATAAACTTGATCGAGCTAAAAACCTCTGGGCCCACTTGCTTCCTATGGCACGATGCCAATAACTAAAAAAACAAGCCATGATGACACTCTAAAGTGAACTACATACGCACTCAATGACCACACAGCCCACCCGAGGCCTGAGACGCACTAAGCCTAAAAGGGCCCTAATGATGTTATATGAGAACGATGGGTGAGTGTGACACCCATAGGATAAATGCAAGTGTTGAGGGGAAAAATTGAGGGTCTACACTTGTCCCCAAGCAAGAATAGACTTCACCCAGGGCATGCGAGAATAACGTGAAACTATATGACGATATGGGTTAAGCACACATGACAACAGCCAAAAGGAGTCTATATTAACCAGATCAAAAGATCCAGGGACTACCTTGATTGTTTAGCTTTCAGGAATCTGCACTGGGTCGGTCTCGGTTGACCAAGTAGCTTAACCCCATTTTTAGTGCTTAATACTTTTTCCCAAGGAGTCTAAGTGCGGTTAAAGTGTGATCTCTAATGTATAGTTTGACTGCAGTACCCCCAAACTTGAATTGAACTCACCTATTTGGAATAGCTTAACACGGAAGGATGAGAACGCACCAATTTATTCACTTCTACTATTCCTAAGGGGATTAACTCTAAGACAAATCCGGGAGAGTACTAGTACCAAGAGGTTTTAGGTGAGGGTTCCTGTAGCGGGGATCCATTGGTGACTCCCACCGCTGGTTAAGGGGGCACCGGCATCTGGGCCTCTAGAACTCGATTCGTGCCACAAGAGGGTCGAAATAATCAACAATATTTATATACTTTGTTCCTCCTATCGTCGTAGTCAAGCTATCGCAGATAAAGGGTCTAGGGCCGAACACGGGGATGGGTTTTCATCCTAGAAAATGGTTTACATTAGCATGAATGCAAGGCTTTCTATTTGGACTTTTCTTGGGATTTGTGTCAAAAGTCGTAAATGGTTTAAACTGAAATTGCAAAACTGAAATGGTAAAACCGAAATTTAAAGTGAAGAAATTAAACTTTGAAGATTTAGGTCACCAACTGACAAGCTAGGGGCAAACACATGTCCTTAGGTTTTATCCTCCTATGTGAGTTTCTCACATGATGCGCTTATGGCCCCTTTTTGTTTAAAACCCTAACATTCCTTTATCATTTTTAGAGGCTAGTAAAGACCATCTAAAGAATCACAAATAAGATCTCTCACCCGAGCACCGAACCCTAAAGTATGAGAGTATCGCCGAAACAATAAAAGTCAATGCGTTATTTAACCCTAATTTGAAGAACCCTAACAATATGTAAATATTATCTCGTGAGGGCTCGTAAAGACTATCTAAAGAACAATGAATTCTAAAGCATGGAGAGTATTGGCCACACACATCCCATGTTATGCAACCGAATTTTGAAAATAAGGGCCATAAATACACTACCCAGACTTTAGTACAAGAGGACAACATGCTTAACCCCACCACCAAGCTAGCTTCCTTCCTCTCAAAGGAAGGAGGCTTAGGCCAAGCATCTCTTGAGTTGTCATCCTCAAGAGGTGTGTTTATGTACCTGAAAATGAAAGAAAGAAGAGAGAAAGAAGAGAGAGAAGAGAGAAAATAAAAGCAAAACTACAAAAAATAAAACTTTATTTACAAAAGCAGTAAAATGAAAAACTTACAAATCACCAAAATTCTTGTATTCACTTCTCTCCTCCTCTTTTATTACAAAACATGAGGGGTATTTATAAGCCTCCCCTAAGGTATGAATTACCAAAAAACCCTAATAACTGTGCTAGTTATAGGACAATCAATAAAACCAAGTTTGAAGGCGGTTGCATTAATTACAGAGGATGACAAGGCCTGCAAATTTCGCTACAGGGATGAATTTCGCTAATTAGCGAATTTGGCAAGGGTTAGCGAATTTGGCAAGTGTAGCGAAAATTGGAAATTTCGCTAAAGGGGTGCAATTTCGCTTAGTTAATAAATTTCTCGCTGCAAGCTAGCGAAATCTTTGTGAGAAGCTTAGAACTCGAGCACTTCGCTTAATGAACAGTGTTTAGCGAAATGGGATTTGGTTTAGCGAAATTCATCATTTTCGCTAGGCTTGCGAACAAGTTGCGAAATTCGCTAACTCATGTAACTGACATGTAATGTTTTACAAATTCGCTAGGTTGCGAATCGCTTAAGTAACAAGCCATAAAAACTGCTTGTCGTTTCTATGCCTCTCATCCTGACTTCAACTGCATCTCGTTTCTTCCATTTTTCCTTTGTTTTTCCATCGATTTTTGGGCTTGTTGATGGCTGAGACTAAATTTCCGACCTCATGATTGATCATTTGCATTGAGGTTGGTCTACATGTGTACAAAAGTCTACAAACAACCAAAAACACCCTTCAAATTGACATAAGTGTTACTAAGATGACATGAACACTTCCAATTGGGATATGCGACAAGATTAATGATCAAAAAGTACTAAAACCTATCTAATATAGGTTCAAAATTGCACTTTTTGAGCACTAATCACACCCCCCAACCGAAACGTTGCTAGTCCCTTAGCAATGCAAAATAAGAATTGAGATGCATGTGGTGATTTTCAAAAAGGTTGTGATTCAAAAAGGTTGATTATGCATATACATATTACTTTAAACCGAAAGATTGAAATCAAAATTTGAAAACCCATATGAAAGACTCAAATCCATAAGAGAACAATTTCAGAACAACACTAGTTCCATGATTTTCAACTTGGATTTCCACCTAAGTCTATTTGGTTCTTTATATAACCAGATTAAGCTAATAAACTGCAAAATTGCCACCTCCCCCCAACCTAGCACTGACATGGCCTTAAGTTGTTGAACAACCTAGATAGGGCTAGCTACTCTTTTCCTATTTTATTCATCAACATCATAGAGTGCAATGCTTAAAATCCAATCTCAATAAAGTCCGCGTAACTAAGTCCACCGATGACTCCCAACCAATTTAAGGTTTAGGGCATCAAGCCAAAAGGATCACTCGACCACTAACTCTAAAGGCTTCACCCCGGACTCCGAATGACTTCGAAAATTAAGTACCCACAAGTCATTAAACTTCACCTATCCACCCATGTAACGAACACTAACCACACTCTGCCCACCATATTAGGCATCGGGTTTCAAAGGTTTTCGCCATACACCCCTCGACCGTGCTCTCAAGTTTCAAAGCAAAAATTCACGACTTTATTTTTTTTTTTTTCTTCTTTCTTTCTTTTCTCGCTTTTCTTTCTTTCTTTTCTTTCCTTTTAAGAAAACATCGGGGTTCAAACGTAAGTAACTCAAACTCATCCTAAAGCTACAACATACCTAAGGTCACAGCAAAGCTTTCTAAAGAAGGCATGCACTTTTACAAATTTGGCAAGAATCACTGAGTACGTGAATTAGCATAAAGGGGGAAATTTCCAAGTTGAGCATGCCGAATAAAGGATCGAACACAAATTGTTTCAAGCATAGCATATGCTCTAGCATATAGGTGACAACATGATGAGTCAATCTTCTAGTTTAAAGCAATTCAATTGTTCAATTTGAAGCAATTCAATTGTTCAATTTGAAGCAATTCAATTGTGTAGTTTGAAAGAAAAACACATACTTGTACATAGGGGACACAGTAAACACAATATGCAAAAAGCTGAATATATATATATAATCCGAAAGTAGCTTTGATATAGCCAAAATGGCTTTAATACATGCATAACAAGCTACACAAAACATATCACCGCTTACTATGGCTAATACAAAAAAATCATAATCAAAATTAGTAGGCGCTGATAAAGTCGTAAACTATACATAACCGTGACCTAACCACCTCACCGTCGTGGTGGTGGCGCGAAGATACTACACCGCCGTCAGATATCCAATGAGGCCGCATCAGTGGCGTTCCTCTCTCGGGGGTAGGATCAAGGAGAAGACCTGTGTGGGTCATGATCCGATGAAGCATGGAATGGCACTGTCCTAAAGTGGCCTCGCCGAGCCAATCTCTCGTCATGTGTTGCATGTCATCGCCTCTGAAAGGTTAACAGCAAGGTGTGTGATCGTGATCCATCACTCCAATACTCGTAGCTAACATGTGTATATCCATGGATCAGCCGGGAACATGAATAGTCCTGAGTATCCGTAGGGGCCGCAAACAAGTAGTGGGGTGAAGGAGATGGAGGGGAACGATCCGAATAGGAGGAGGCTCTGTATTCCCGGTCGTGGAGCAGCATATCATCTCGCATGGTGGCTACCGCCCCGATCCTACTTCCTCCCGTCTCGTCGGGCGTATATGGAAATGGACGGGCATAGTCATAACCCGGTCCACTGCTACTACATGTAGGCATCCTGTCTCGCATCTCATCCCAAAGTTCCTCTGAAATCCCATCCGCCTCAAGAACATGTGAGCAGCTTCCCCAGATAAGAAGTGGTATGCCTTCCGCGCGAGGTCTCTCCGCGGACCTTCTCCGAACCGTAAGAGCTAAGTCATCACCACCGATGGGCTAAAAACCGTAATTGCCCGAGATCCGCACAATGCCTGTGGATAGGTCCCTCCTCTCGCACATAATGCCAAGCAGTAGGAATAAGCAAAAAGGCAGCAGATGGTCGACGATCAAAGATATGAGGCGGGTCGCTCCGATAAAGGATCTCGTAATTCAAACGTAGCATCCTCGCCGCGCTCTAACCATCGCCCCGGGCGGAGGGTGTCAATTTATAACCTCGCATTGCGCTGCGGTATATGCGCAATTTGTATCGCCAAATAACCATTGATCGAGTACACCTTGCCATTATCTATCCCGAAATGGATCTCCAAGACCATTCGTATCCCGGGAGGTCATATGGAGTGGTAGAACCGCGCCGACACTTCTAGGGTAGTAAACCGTTCTCGAGTCATAAATGGAGGAGCCGAATACCTCTGAATAATCTCATCGACTCCCCGGTATCCTGGTCGGCCATCAATCCAGGAACGCCGAGAACGACTCACGAAATGGCCTGGCCACGATATCCGCATTCCCCTAATGGGGTGTCCCTTCAACATGGCCTCGACCTCGCGAGGCCGGCATAGCCGAGAAGGTGTCGCTCACCGCCGATACCGGTGATGGTGGCGGCCTGTAAGATGATGGATTCGCCGGGCCCGGCGCGCGGCCCGCCAAGGCCGCCCTCCTAGCTCTCCTCTCAGGCACAGGATGGGGCCCGGTCCCATCCGTGTCCGTAACGCTCAATCCCGCAGGCTCGCCGTGCACGGGCCTCGGGACGCGATACCTGCACCGCATCGTGCCGGCATCGTGTCGCTGGCCTCTCGCTTCTGTAAAAGCAACTCACCCGAGGCTTCAACACGGACCCACCCTCGTACGGACCATATCTGATATCTAAAATAAACTGCTGAAAAGGGGTGGACTCACTGAATATGTAGCTGGGGCCTGTATGTCTGAAATGAAGATCCCCTATCACGACTCAACTCTACCCCGGGAAGGCCGCTGAACCTCTCGAACACCGAGACTAAAATGGGTCCCTTAGAATGATAACCAAGTCCCCAACCATGATCACATAATCATGTAGGGCTCCTTTAAACCGAACCGAAGGCATGCAAGTAATGATTCAGGCGGCAGGTGAGGGTCTCGCACGTCGCGTGGTGAGGGCTCACCACGACCAGCAGATGACTGGAGGCCCTGGCCAGTCGCCCCGGGCCTCTCTACCGGATGCGAAAAGTGACTCCGGTCACCAAGTAGTTGATGAAGGCTAGAGGGCTCACTGTATCACACCCGCTTACCGCAGCCGAACAGGCACGGCGGCAAAGTGGGAGCTCGTAGCACGGCGGGAGGGGGGAGAGAAAGGAAATTGTGGATTTGGCCAACCCCTCCAGTTTAAATAGACATCTCTACAAATTGAAAGGGTCACTTTTCGCTACTCCCAGCGAAATTTTTGCCCAGATGGACTTTCTGCATTCAAAAACTTTAAAATTAATTACTAATATTAAATAATAATATAACTAAAAATTATTGTTAGCAAATTTACTATAATACTATGATTAGTATTTGAAACATACTATTTTCATATACAACTTAAATTATAAAAGAAAGGAAAAATTCTGTTAAAAAATTTTGAAAATTATTTAGACTAAATGCACTAACTAATATAAGACAAAATTAAAATTTGTGAACTCGCAATCCGTTGGAAAACACCGAACCGCTTCAAGTTCAAGAATACTCAAGGGGGACTGGCGAGAATGATTCTCAAACATGCAAGGGTCTGGCCGCTCCATGATGTCAGGTGCCCAAGGTTAGACTGTTCCTCGCTGATGGTCGCTGAATTGAGCAATTGGCTTGCTGTTGGTGTTGCTGGCAAGACCCAATTCTTCTTATCCCAAAGGTTGATCACTCCTGCTTTTCCTTAGCACCTTTGTACTCGCACACCGATCAACCTAAACAACCTCATCGAAATTTGATTTTCAACTCTTAAAGAACTCATGTTTGTTGTTCCAAATGAAAGATATTCAACTCCATAGTCATGTTACCAAAGCTAATTGCATGACTCCATTTCGCAATTTATTATTGTACTGGCAAAGGGCCGTAAATGGTCTTCCTAAGATGATTGGTACATGATCGTCTACTAGCAATCGTTCAGTATCAAGTACTACAAAATCTAATTGGTAGTAGAATTTGTCTATCTTAACTAGGACATCCTCAAACTATCCCCTTAGGATTTTCTACCTGGGATCTATCGGCCAATGAGAGTGTGATGCTTAGGTTTAAGTTCACCTAAACCTAGTCAGTTGTATACCGAATACCTGCATTAGGTTCACACCGGCTCCTAAATCAAGCAAGGACTTTTCTATGCACCTACCAATATTGGATCGTAATTGTGGGAGAACCAGATCTTTGTATTTAACAGTATTTGCTTTGGAATTATGGCATCGAGCATGTTCAAAGGAGAAATGCTTTCTTCTCAATGCCTAATCCCTTCTAATTGTGCAAAGATCTTTCAAATTTTCAGATAAGGTGGAACTGTTTGATTTAGGTCCAAGAAAGGCATGTTAACCTTCACTTGCCTTAAAACCTCAAGAATGCCTCGCTTGTTTGAGATGCCTTCTTCTACCTCTAAGTGCTTGTGGAAATGGAGGTGGTATACAGATTTCATTGAATCTTCCCAGGGAGGATATGCTCAGTTTACTTCTTTCTTCTCCTTGCCTAGGTTCTTCAATGTGTTTTGGCATAGGCCGATCAACCTCTTTTCCATTTCTCGTGGTGATTATGGCCTTAACCTCCCCATCCATTCCCGAATTGTTAGATGATCTCTACCTCATGGAATTCCTTTAGGATTTGGAACTGCTTGTGATGGAAACCTTCCATTTTTTGTACTTCTAGAACTTATAATCTTGGTGATTGAATACTGTAGTTATCAATTTTCTGGGTTGAGATTGCTCTGCCCATCTATCTCCTCTTATTCAATGTACTTTCTACATTCATCAACTCTTTGTGCCAGCGCTATGACACTTTTGTTCCTCAACAGGTGCTGCCCACCACCTTACTTCAAATTCATATGCTTGCCTCTAACGGAGAAGAGGATGGTAGTTGCTGGGTGGACTGCAGGGAAACTAAACTGAGTTTGGCCTCGGTGGTACATGTGGGGGTTTGGTCTCCATGCAAGGTTAGGGTGATTCCTCCAATTGGGATTGTAAGTATTCCCATAAGGAGCATTTGGTTGTTGGGGCTTGAATTGTCCTGCAGTGCACATTCTGACATCAAATCCTTCACTGCAGGGGTCATGGAACACTGTTCTATCAGGTCGATTGGAAATTTGTGCAGGATTTCAGGGTTGTGCAAAGGTTGTCACCACCGCATGCACCTCTGAGCCGCTTGCCTTCAAGCTCCTACCTTCCCGGCTAGGTGGAATCCTAGCCTCATTTCTATGTCTTCAAAGGCATACATCCCACCCTCTTTGGTTGACTCGGTGGTTTCATCCTATCCGTCTCTCTTGGGGTTAAGCTCATCCCAACCCCTTAGAAGTTTCAGCCACGTAATTTAAGAAATCCATGGCTTCATCAGATGTTTTACTTAAAAGTCTCCCACACATGGTTTCTAAGAGTTGTCTCATGGCAGAGACATACCACCATAGAAGTGGTTCACCAACACCGCCGTGTCAAACCCATGGTGTGGGACATGCACTGAAGGAGCCATAAATCTCTCCTAACACCGGTAAAATCTCTCACCATCCCGAGCCGCAAAAGTATAGATTTGTCTTTTCAAATTATTGGTCTTATGAGTAATCGAAAAACTTTCAGAATTCAATTATAAAACAAATTCCTTCAATTTCTTATGGTTCTAGGCTCCCAATGAATTGAGCCATATCTTGGCCTCATCCCCTTAGGAGTCAATGGAAATGCCTTTGCCTTAAAATCCATCCATCATACCTTCCTTGAAGGTAGTGCAAACCTCCTCAAATCCCTTATATGAGTGTATGGATTTTCATTTTCCATACTCATGATATGTGGGGAGTAGGGTACTAAATATGGCCTCACCGCTACATCATCACATAGGAGGGAATGATACGGTGATGGGGCACTAACTCTAGGAGGGTGGATGTGATCCTCATGGTTCTATATGCATTTGGATTCATGGGGGTTCCCGGTCAATTTCATTGCTCCTCATTGGATCCATGGTATCGCTGCACACCGACTTCACTAGCTAGCTACTCAAGTTGTGTACTTATCCTACAATCTACCCGATGTTCTATCCCACTGTTGCATACACAAATTTGTTAAGGCCAATTAAAGAGACAACAAAGAGCAACAAACAACCCGCAAAAGATTAAAATTAACTAACAACAATAAGACTGATCAATGAAAAATCGAATCGGGGAACAAAGGCAGTTACTGCAAAGTGAAGCAAACTGGCAGTTCCTGCAACTGAGTTGCAAAAAGAGGTAAAAAGGTTACCTTCACTTGTGATGTGGATCACAAGTACTCTTCAACTTACCATTAGTAGTCAGGCACCATCCCCGGCAACGGCGCCATTTGATTCGCGCGCTTAGGCTGAGTCGAATCAACAATATTTATATACCTATGTTTCTCCCATCGCGTAGTCAAGCTAATGGGCAAAGATAGTGGTCTAGTGGTCGAACACGGCGTTTTCATCCTAGAAATGGTTTGCATTAGGGGCATGAAGGCTTCTATTTGACTTTTGGATTTGTGTCAAAAGTCAGAATGGTTTAAACCGAAATTGCAAAAACTGAAATGGTAAAATCAAATTTAAAGTGAAGAAATTAAACTTTGAAGATTTAGGGTCACCAACTTGACAAGCTAGGCAAACACATGTCCTCGTGTTTTATCCTCCTATGTGAGTCAACACAGGAGCGCATTTATGGCCCCTTTTGTTTAAAAACCCTACCATTCCTTTATCATTTTGGGCTAGTAAAGACCATCTAAAGAATCACAAATAAGATCTCCTCTCACCCGAGTTAATCGAACCCTAAAGTATGGAGAGTATCGGGTCGAAACAATAAAAGTCACGTTATTTAACCCTAATTTGAAGAACCCTAACATGTAAATATTATCTCGTGAGGCTCAGAAGACCATCTAAAGAACAATGTAGCCCTAAAGCATGGAGAGTATTGGCCAAGACAATAACATCCTGTTATGCAAATCAATTTTGGAAAATAAGGGCCATAAATACACTACCCAAGTGACTTTTTAGTACAAGAGGACAACATGCTTAACCCCACCACCAAGCTAGCTTCCTTCCTCACAAAGGAAGGAGGCTTTAGGCCAAGCATCTCTTGAGTTGTCATCCTCAAGAGGTGTGTTTGGCAAATGAAACGAAAGAAAGAAGAGAGAAAGAAGAGAGAGAAGAGAGAAAATAAAAGCAAAACTAAAAAAAAATAAAACTTTATTTACAAAAGCAGTAAAATGAAAAACTTACAAATCACCAAAATTCTTGTATTCACTTCTCTCCTCCTCCTTATTACAAAACATGAGGGGTATTTATAAGCCTCCTCAAGGTATGAAATTACCAAAAACCCTAATAACTAGGCTAAGTTATAGGACAATTGGGTAATAAACCAAGTTCGAAGCACAGACACCATGAGAGGATGACAATTCGCAAATTTCGCTACAGGGATGAATTTCGCTAATTAGCGAATTTGGCAAGGGTTAGCGAATTTGGCAAGTGTAGCGAAAATTGGAAATTTCGCTAAAGGGGTGCAATTTCGCTAGCTAGCGAAATTTTTGTGAGAAGCGAAAACTGATAATTTCGCTAATGAACAGTGTTTAGCGAAATGGGATTTGGTTTAGCGAAATTCATCATTTTCGCTAGGCTTGCGAACAGGTTGCGAAATTCGCTTAACTTGCGAACTGGACAAGTAATGTTTTATGTAAATTAGCTAGGTTGCGAATTGTTTGCGAACACATGGGGGTAACCTGCTTTTGTCGTTTACGCTTTCTCATCCTCGTCTTCAACTGCATCTCAAGCTTTCCCATTTTTCCTTTGTTTTCCATCGATTTTTTGGGCTTGTTGATGGTCGAGACTAAATTTCGACCTCATGATTGATCATTTGCATTGGAGTTGAAGTTCACATGCCAGTACAAAAGTCTACAAAACAACCAAAACACCTCAAATTGACATAAGTGTTACTAAGATGACATGAACACTTCAATTGGGATATATGACATGATTAATGATCAAAAAGTACTCAAAACCTATCTAATATAGGGTTCAAAATTGCACTTTTTGAGCACTAATCAGAACTTCACCCCGAACACTCAACCAAACCTCGAGGTCCTAGATTGTGGAGATCATCCATCCTCTGTCCCATGTAGCGGGCAGTGAAGTCAACGGCTCCCGGCCAGTTGACTTAAGGCATTAGGCTTTGAGAAGCCCCTCAGATTGTGCCCAAGATATATATATATATATATATATATATATATATATATATATATATATATATATATATATATATATATATATATATATATATATATAAGGTGTTATAATTTATTTATTTATTTATTTTATTTGGGGCTCCAAGGCGATCCTCTTTTTCTAAGGTGTCCCATCACTTAGGTGTTTACTTCCTAAGGTTCGTAGAACTCTTGCATGGTGAGTCCGGAGTCCAAGCATACCCCGAAGATCACGTGTGTGTGTGTAGAATAGCCTACTTCGGGAATTGAGTTATTGAGACCTAAAAAGGGTGGCCAGACATGGTTATTCTCGACTTTACACAACGTAGTCCCAATTGTCAAACAACCTCGAAGTCCCTACTTCATTGAACATGGGTTGTTTTTGTGATTGCTACAACACCCTTTTGTTGCCATCATGCTCAAAATTAAGGCGGATACCTAATACCAACTCGAGACTGGCCCCATTATAATATGTGCAATTTGCATACATGTTGGTGCATGGGAAACAACCTAACGCACGCTTAAAAAAGAAATGGACCTAAACATGCAAAAATAGCAAAAAAAAAAAAAAAAGGACCTAATATGCAAAAATAGAAAAAATAACCCAAGTCAAAATAAAACTAAGTCAACATAACAGTTAAAATAAACTAAGTCACACCAAAAATAAACTACATCACACCCTATACACCCACACCCCTAAACTTAAAACTGAAAGTGTCCTCAATGGCAGAAAGAAAAGGGTAAAGAAATACGTCCCAGAAAAATCATGGTGGTGGTGGCGGTTGTGGCGTTGTGTGAAATGATAGAAGTCGGGCGAATACCGAGACTTAATTCCGGCCGGCATGAATGGCATCATCTCAAATTATGGAATCCATGTCCTAGCTCAGGGCAACCCGGTGCTCCTGAGACTCGTCCTAATAGGCGTCGAAGCGGGTGGTGAGTGCATGGACTTGGTTGGCTTAGGAGACTGGCCGAATCCAGAGGGGACCTCGTGGTCGCCGTCCACCCGGGTCGCCGTACCGGGTGTGGCCGCGGGATCGCCCCGTCGATCCCTATCGCGACCCGCCGTGGCTCCCGAACTTCACCCTGGGCAGTGGAATGGGCAAGCGCTGCTGTACCTGCTCCTCGGAGTCCAACATCAGAACCTCGGCCGAGCGGCATAGCTGAGTGATTGAGAAGGGATGGATCAGGGCTCTAGTGCAGCGTCCGTGAGTTGACTCGATCAACCCCCGCTCAATGACCGTCCCGATGTCAAACTGGAATCCCTTGGTCATAGCGTACAGGAGGATCGTCTTGTCCTTTGTAACTGTATTGAGATGTAGTGAAGGTTTAATCTTAACACATAGAAAATTATACCAAACCTTCGCCACGGGCGTGAGCGCTGTCATCGAAAATGTGGTGAACTCACCCGTCAACGGATGGCGCCGCCACACGCCCTGGCCCTGTGTGAGCTCTTGCATCAGGCTCGCTGCTACAATAACGCTGGTACTCCTCACCGCTGTCCCGCAGCCTGATAGATGTGGCTGATGGTCCGGCCCGAAGCTCCACTCCACCTACCCCGATAAACATGTTCTTGCCAACCCTAAAGCAGTCGAATGGAACTCGCATCGACAAGGGCCAATCTCGAGGGCCTGGAGCACACAGTTGTCCGCCATCCTCCGTCCGATGGTGAAGTTGAAGAATGTATCGGAGGCAGGAAACCCTCTCTAGAACTAATGAATGGGCTGCAGCAATCCCGTGGTGTGAGCCGCCCGCCTCCCGAGAGATGAACGGCCGCGGATCATCCAGAGGGAGTGGTGCCTCCCGTGATGTGGAGCCGAGCGTTATCAAGCCACAAGCAAGTTTTGTCGGGAGCCAAGGGTGAGTCACGATTGGCTAGAAATTTTCAAAAACTATCACCGCATAAAGAGCAGAGACGGCGGGCACACAAAAAATGGGCTGAGGGAAAAATGGACAAGCGTGGTATTTATAGAAAATTCTCCGAATACGAAGTCGCCCACGCGCGGGAAGGATCCCCACGCGACGAAGCCATATTACGCAATGACGGCCGAAGCTTTGTCAGCCGTTGACCTCGAGGTCAAGCATGTGATCGTTTCTCCTCCGCAAAGAGCGTGAGTGCTTCGCCGTGGGCAAGGAACCGAAGTCGAGATTGCATTTTTTTCCTCTCGCACGGCCGTGGCCGGGCTCTCGCCAAGCAGTTGGACCAAAAAGTCCGGGAAATCAGGCTTTTGCCCTCTGCCTTTAAGACTCAACTCTCTATTAAAAATAAGCACAGGTAGAATGCCCAAAACAAAAATTTTACCGCAAAGCAATAAAAAAGAATGTAAATACACAAGTTTTATGGAAAAAGAAAATCTCACAAATCTTGGGTTGCCTCCCAAAAAGCGCTATGTTTAACGTCGTTAGCTCGACATTCCTGCATCTCCATGTTGTATTCTAGAGGAACTGGGAATGCTAACGCACCTTCGTAGTGCTCAAAATCGCTGCTCAGGGCGGTTGGACTATTTTGGCTACCATGCCCTTGATCTTCTAGGTAACTCAGACAACACGGTATTCCTATCCCGTGAGTTTACCACTTCACCTTGCAAGATCTCTTTGGGGTGGAGGACCGAGGTATCTTTGTTAGGGTAGTCATCTGGGAGCTTCATGGGCTAGAATACATGAAAGGTGATCTCGTCTCTTAGGGCTCTCAATTTCAGTTCTCCCTTCTACACATCAATAAGTGCCCCTCTAGTTTCTAGAAATGGCCTACCCAGTATGATAGGTATTTCTTTATCTTCTTCCATATCCAGAACAATGAAATCTACCGGAAAGATGAACTTGTCCACTTTGACTAAAACATCTTCTATCACCCCCATGGGGTGTTTCAGTTGACTGCCCGCAACCTGAGTGTGACTGGGTGGTCACGAAATTTCACCTAATCCCAATCGTCTGAATATAGATAGCGGCATGAGGTCGATACTTGCTCCCAGATCACACAAGGCCTTCTCAAAGATGGAATTTCCAATTGTGCATAGTATAGTAAAATTGCTGGGGTCTTTCAGCTTTTGTGGTAGTTTTCGTTGCAAGATGGCACTATACTCCTCAGTGAGGTTTACTATCGCAAAGTCCAATAGTCTTCTTTTCTTGGATAGTATTTCCTTCATGAATTTCATGTAACTAGGTGACCGGGGCTTCAATGCATCTAAGAAACTGAATGTTTATATGTAGTTTCTGAACACCTGCAAACTTGGTGGGAATTGTTGTCCAATTTACTTTCTTTGCCTGAGGGTACGAAATTGGGATAGCGGGTTCACCGTGGTTGTCGATCCCGACTTCTATTTCTTTTTCACCCAACTTTTCTCGATGGTGTCGTTCCCTACTACTTTTTCTCGATGAAGCCGCCTAGCATCGCTTAGTTCTTCACAATTTAATGTGACAGCCTACATGTTAATTACCTTCTTGCCTCTCGGGTTCATTTCGACCATTCTAAGAATGCTCCTCGGGCCGCCTCTCCGTCAACAACGCTTATTCGGGCCCATTTGCACCTCTAAGTTTCTCAATTATACTGCCTGATTGTTCAATTGGGGCGGTCCGTTCTGCAAATTCGCCGTTTCATTCATATAAAGGCGGTGTGCGAGGCATATTGTGCAAGTGCTTGTCTAAGTCTACTTTCGCTTCAAGGGGTGGTTCATTCACTTGGGTAGTGGCATGTTATTCCGACTATTCCTCCATCCATACCATTGTTCCGACTATCTCCTGATTGCCTCCTCCATCCTCGGCCTCGATTCCGATTCTCGACTCCCCGATTTCGTATATGTTCTGACATGCATTGCCACCATACGCCTGTCAGTTGTTGATTCCGTTTGATTTTGATTCACATATTGAGCACGCCTCACACATTATACGCCTGGCCCGACCTCCATAGTATTGTCAACATCCGCCTGAATTCACAAAATTTCAACGGATTATTGAATAGCATTCTTGTACCATTATCTATGGTGTTTAGTTAAGCGTACGACATGATTTACCAGATTACTTAGAATCTCTTTGTCTACTCCTGCTGAGGGCTTTCTAGGTGATGATCTATCTCTAGGCAACTGATTAGTGTTGGTAGCTGTATCTTCTAAGATCTCATAGACTTGATTCGTGGTTTTCCTCATCAGGGCGCCTCTTACTGAGGCATCAATAATTATCCTAGCTGAGTCACTTAAACCGTTGTAGAACGTATGCACCTGCATCCACTTAGTTAATATGTGATGTGGACATCTCCTCAATAGCTCATGAAATCTCTCCCAAGCCTCAGCTAGGTTCTCCCCCTCAAATTGTCTGAATGTGTTAATTTCCTACATCAATTGAGCTATCTTCGAGGGTGGGAAAATTTTGGTCATAAATTTCTACACCAAGTCATTCCATGAGGTGATGGAGTCTGGAGGCTAGCTGGTCAACCAGTGCTTAGCCCGGTCACTAAGTGGCTTGATGGGAATAGCCAGCGATCCCGAGAGCTTCTTAGATTTACTCCATTATACTTGGCGTATCATAGACTTGATAAATTTGGTCAAATGTGCGGGCAGTTCTCACTAGATAGCCCATGGACGTATATTATTGAGCATCTGCAAAGTTACTCCTTTTAACTCAAAGTTGTTCGCTTGTATAGGTGGTCGTCGTATAGCTGACTGAACAACTGTCGATGGCAACGCAAACTCCTCAAGTAACATATGCGGATTATCGGACTGTACGAAGGGTGTGGTGGCTTGATTTCTATGGTTCTATCCATTTTGTTCCACCTGCGGTTCATCCCTATCATGAATATGTCCTGCGTTTACTTGATGCTGCATGATTTCAGACTAGGTTACGCGGGCTTCTCTACGTAATTAATGCAGTGTCTATTCTAGTTCAGGATCGAATGGAAGCAGTTCCCTATGATCTTGTCTTTGCATACACTCTAAATACTTTCCTGAAATCACAGGATGAGATCGAAACCAAATCACAACACGGATGCAATAAAGGAGAACACGTAAACCAGGAATAAAAGTAAAAAAAAGAAAAAAAGAAAAAAAAAAAGAAAATGATCAATAAGTGAGAAGAACTAAAGAAAGTAAAATTGATCCAAAGTACAATCTATGGCACGATTGTCAATATCAACACTAAACTTCTCCCCGACAACGGCATCAAAAATTTGGCAAGCCTCTAGCGTGAGTGTGTAAAATTATGTGGGAAATGCAAACCCGTGTGCGCAAGTATACGCATCGAGTTGACGTAGTGTAGTGGTTAGTCAAGTGTCGTTCCCTCGAAGAGAAGCGTGTTGACTATTGATTTAATGACTTCGACAATATTTGGTTCTAATCCTAAAGCGAATTACGACTAAATTGCTAGAATTAATAAAACTTAAAGTGGATGTATTGAATTATATCGTGTTGAAACCACAAGGGTTTCTGAGTCTCACACCACAATTGATGGATGTCAATTCAATTAAGGACTTATTGAAGTAATCATATGAGTTATGTTGGCGGGTTGATATTTCCTACAAGATATTATCTCTTGAGATATATTTGCTTATCTCGCCAGTGGGGTGTATTGCATCTCTGCCTCAACCCCTCGACTCAGAAATGCCTAAATGTGCAAACCCTAGTGCCACACTTGCAGTCCGGAATATCTCTATTCTTCGACTACCCAAGTGTTGCTTTAACCATGTCCCTATAAGTCATCTTCTCTCGATCTCAAACTCCCAGCTTTAGCATGTCACGGTTGGCCAGACAATAACATGTAATTAAAGCAAACATATGAACTCATGACCTATTCGAATAAGTCAAAACTGAGAATCCAATCCATCGAAACGGAGTGGTTAGGGTTGGCAAAACCCTAGAGAAAAGAATTAGTTCATCATATTATTCATTACAGATTGAAGAATTCGAATCATGAAGTAAGTTGAGGGAAGAACTACAGAAAAATCCGTCTTCGCAATCTTTCTTGAATCCGTCTCTATTGATCTCCCTCTGCCCGTATCTCCTCTTTCTTCTCGATCCAATCCCCTCTTTTGCTTCGAAATTACTTCCCTTTTATACCTCGGGACACGGGCCCATCAATGGCCCAGAAAAATTAGGGTTCTGCGAGTTCCTAGTTTGGAAGGGGACCACCTCATTCTGTAGCGGCGAAGGTTGCTTCTTCCAGCTGCGTGCAGGACCCTTCAAGCGGTCTCAGGAGTTCGTTTGCTGCGAAGGGGGGTCTTCAGCTGCGGCTGAAGTGTTACGCCACGTGAAGGGTCTCTTGCGATGAACCGATGCGCCACATTTGTGCTTTGTTTGTCATTTACGCACTGTTTTGTCTTTACGTCTTTTAGGCGCCTTTTGATTCCAACATCGCCTTATTCTATAGAACAATATAATATGAGGGATTGTAATATTAATGAAAAGGCGCCAGATAATGCATTTTAGCTATAAAGAACATCGAAAATTCAACTGAAATGCACGCATGATTCATCCCGATCAGACATCTTCTGGGATCTATCATAGTTAAATCTCCAAATGTCCTAGAACTTAATAGATTATTAGTCAAGGAGAAATCCTAAGCAATACCACTAACAGGAAATGATATAGGCAATTCTTGAAAGATTGAGCCTTTCAAAGCCTACCCTTATAATATGCACAAGCATACACCTTAGTTCCTTATTTGAGCGATACTTAATTCATTATCAACAAACCAAATGAAAAAGCCTAGATCCTCCCTTAAAAATAATCCTATAGTAAAGAACCCTTATTTGCCTAGATCACATGACATAAACATCAATGATAGAAGTGGACAAGTTTGGGGGAATATTATTTCAAAGTATAAAGAAAGATAAGAAGGGTTGAGAAAGGAAAACCAATTGAGATGACAAAAGATGAAAAGAAGTTGTAAAAAAGAAAAATATAAAGGTGGAATGAGTTTGGCCTTGTAGCCTTCCTCCCTTGAGCAATTAAGCCCTTAGGAGTGTTCAACACCTAGTACCCTAATGCCAACTGGTATGGGAGTTGTTGACCAAAGTTCGTTAAGGGTGGTAGAAAGCTTAAAATGGCAAAACATTGCACTATTCCAAATACCTTGATAAAAGATGAAAAGCGAAAAAAAGCTTCTAAGGAAGAGAGTTTACTGTCTGAATGTGGCCAAGAAAAATACCATAAGAGAGAGTATGCAAAAAGATGCACCAAACCAAGTGGGGATGTTAGAGAGTTGACATCAAGGGAAAAATCAAGGATGCATAATGAAGGCAAGTATGTCAAGTTGCAAGTGAAATCTAGGTAAAGTTGAGCCTAAATTGTCCAATTATCTACCAAATTACCCAAGCCACACATTATAAGCTTAAAAGACGTAATTGATTTTGAAGGTGGTATATGCTCACATTAGTGGAGATTAATATGAAAAACAAGCATATGGGACTTAAAAGAATAAATGAGGGTATTCTATCTAAGTATTATCCCAAAATATTAACTAATCTGCCATGGAAGAAGAGAGAAGACCATCACATACTCACAAATCAAGGTTGAATAATTGAATTGTTTACATTATAGAAATTATTTGGCTGTTTAGTGAACTTAATTGAAAATCTTCATGATTCTAGATTGGAAACATATTTAAAAATAATTTTGCAACAAAATTATGTTCTTGTCAGATTATGGATTCCACAGAAAAATGTCCTTAAAAATAAAAGCTAAATTGTTTGAGGACAAACAAAATTTTATTTTATTTGCTTAGGGGCAAGCAAAACTTTAAGTTTGGGGGAATTTGATGAGTTCTAAACTCATCCATTTTTAATCCATTTTTTGGTATATTTTAGAAGTTTATGATTCTTTTTTTTTTTTATGCTGAATTATGGAATATTCACCATCTTTGTGTTTTGTAGATTTTAAAAGAAAAAGAGACAATTCCAACAAGAAAAGCAGAAAATTAGCCAAGGGCATAATTCTCCATTACGACATAGTTTCAGATTGTCGCGACATAATCCCACTAGAACCAGCAAAAGTTATGTCGCAACAAGTATCAAGCTGAACTCAAGCCAGAAATGAAGACTGTCGCGACATAGTTTTAGATAGACTGACTAATTTCTGTCGCGAAATGGATTTTTATGTCGCGACAAAACTGGAGAAGTTCATGAAGAAGAATATCGCAACATTCCTTAATATGTCGCAACATTGATCAAGTAAATGGCAATGGCATTTTATCACGACAAAAGACAATTCTATCGCGACAGAAAATGGAAAAACAATGAGACAAGTCAAGACAATGTGCCTGTGACAAAGTTTTCTATCTTACGACAAACATTTCAGATTGTGACAAGACGAGATGGGTATATGCTTCATAACGAAAGAAAGTATGTCACGACACAACGTTCGGTCGGCAATGAAGATAAGAAGACTTTGTCGCGACAGAGAAGTTTTATGTCACGACAAACACAACTTGAGGTTGAGGTGAACTCTGTCGCGACAAAGACAGCTATTGTCATGATAGAAGTTGAGAAGAATTAGAAGAAGAATGTTACGACACAGAAACTTATGTTGCGATGTAATAAAGAACTGAAGGTAGACATCTTTGTCGCAACAAAAGAAGATTATGTCGCGACGATAAAAGCTGTAGGGTCAGAGATTTATGTCACGATAAAGAAGTTTTATGTCGCGACAAAACATGGAAGAGAAGTTAGATAAGCCAAGACAAGTTTGTCGTGACAAATATTTCAATGTTGCAACAAAGAGTTCAGCTAACGACACAGAGTTCAGTCTCAGCAGTGCAAGACAACTAGATTATGTCGCGATAAAAGAAAATATTGTCACGACAGAGATTGAGTAGAACCACAAAAGTATGTCGCAACATAGCAAAAGAAGGAACGCAGCCAGATAAATAGAGAGTAGAGAGTGCATTTGCGACAACGCTATATAACCAGCGACGGAGAAGATGAAAGAAGAAAAGCAGAGTGTCGCGACACAGAAGGAACAAGAAAGAGTTAAATTATGTCGCGACATTCCAAAACTCTATCATGACATAAAACAAGCAGAAGACTGAGAAACTGCATTAAAGCGTGTTAAAATTCTATGTCTGGCCAGCTAGCTTGTGCGACAAAGGAAACTTCGATCCACGACGAAAGTTTGTTGTCGCGACATACTATTCAAGTATTCAAGCTGCAAGGCACCCAAGAATTGTCGTGACACAAGACTCCCCTATTGTGACAAGAAAAAGATTGCTTTAGCACAACTCTGTCGCGACATAAAAAATTATGTCGCAATAGAAACTGCAGGCCACGACAAGAGCTAGGGAACAAAGATGCCAACTATGTCGCTATACAATTTTCTTTGTTGTGACAAAGCGACCAATTGGGCCATAATTTTTGGGATCCACAATTTCAGCCTAGAAGTGCGGCTCATCGTTTGAAAATCTATAAATACTCTGCGCATCTAGGCGTGTGAAGAGCTTCAGCGAGCCAGGGAACCACGGGTAATTTGGAACTCCTTTGTATATTATATTTTTTTTTTCTTTTCTTTTAGGTGGTTTTAGATTAGCATTTCTATTAGTTCTTTTTGGGATTGAATAGTAATATGGTGTCAATTTTTGAGTTGGGTTCACTATAAAAATTTCTGTTTTCATTACTATCTGACTTGAATGGATTTGGAAATTTTCTAGAGTTCATTTAATTCAGTTTGCTTGTAATTTCAATGAATTTTCCTGATCAGCTAGTCACTGTTAGTTGGTTTTGAAAGATTGATGCTCCCTCTTGGATTGGATCGATGTTCATTATTGTTTTCTATTCAACTTAAAAGAATGTCACAGTTCGAAATCTTGAATTTATTTAATTGGTAATGATCTAGAAGTTACATGTTCAAAATATTAGTAGCGTGTACCCAGAAAATAACTCTATCTTGCCCTGATTTCCAGGAAGCCCCATGAGTGACACAGAGACAGAGATTCCTGAGAGTATGGAGCAGTTACTTGGGGGTATGTTAGACTAATATTATGGAACTAATAAACTCTTAAAGATTACTTCGATAGATCACTAACTTACTCATGGTGTGAGGATAATTGGATGATGTATCAATTTAATTGATGAGAGGTTTCTCCTCAATTTGATGGAAGGATCTTGATCTCGTGTTAGCAGATATCTAATCAAGGAGATAGAGAATTTTATCAGATTCGATGGATGAGTTACCAATTAGATTGGAGGAGGCTTGTAATATCCTGTCTATAGGGGCAAGAATTCTTCAGTCCTAACATTTAGGTGTGAAGTATTAAAAAAAAATGCCCATATTTAAGAAAGAGGTTTCTATGCTACAAGCAACTAATTAGACTCATATATTCGAAAGGAATATGGATCTCTAATTAGTAAAATGTATGGTTTATAAAGAAATCCAAACTATACTACCTTGCATCTTTGACAAGTTCAGATTTCAAACTAATGGCTTAGCTATGTTACAAAAATGATGCAAAAATTTATAATTGTACACTGATCTAATTCCCATTGTTAACTTACCTATTGAACTTTTCAATCCAATTATTTTAAATTCTTTATACATAGTTATAGAACTTTATTTAGTTTTTTTTTTTTTACTTTTCTGTTAGTTAGAGCCAAACCATTTTTAACTTTGGAGTTCAAATAGCAAGGATCTTGAGTAGATGGGATAATTGATGTTTAGATTTCTCATCAATCCTCGTGGGAACGATAACTGGACTTAAATCCACTTTTATTACTTGAATGACCTATGCACTTGCAGTAATCTAGACCCAAAACACATTTTTCAATGGAAGCCTTCTCATCCAAGGCAAACAACGTAGTTTATAATTTTAGTCAGTAGTCAATAAGTTTTTGGCGCCGTTGATCCAAAAACTGATTAGTTCTTGGTGGTGGTACCAGAGGTTTGACACCTATTGACTTCATCATATTTAGTTAATTTGGTCTTCAACTATTAGTCTGTTTTTGGTCTATGTAAAAATTAGTCAACAATAAGCTGTAGCTTTCAAAGCTTCACCCCACAAGAACTCAGGTAGTGAGGAATTAATAAGCATGCATCACACCATATCAAGAAGTGTGAAATTCCTCCTCTCCGCAATCCCATTATGTTGAGGAGTACCAGGTATTGTATATTAAGCATCGATGCCACGCTCCTGAGGTACTTTGCAAATGATCCAAGGTTGCGTCTCGTCTCATCATATCTACCATAATACTTACCACCTCTGTCAAAATGAACCACTTTGATCTTCTTCCCTTATTAGAGCTCAACTTTTTCTTAGAAAGCTTTGAAAGCCTCCAAAGAGTCAGACTTCTCGCAAATGAGCTTGACAAATCCGTAAAGGGAATAATCATCAATGAACATAATGAAATATTTGTGGCCACCTATAATAGGAGGAGTGAATGACCCACAAATATTTGTATGAATAACCCTGAGCAACTCAGTGCATCTATCAACCTTGGCGATCAGTTTACCCTTCATGCAATCTACATAGGTATTAAAATCTGAGAAATCAAGATCTGGAAGAATCTCATCCTTATTTAATCTCTCCATTCTTTGTCTAGAAATATGACCCTAACGCTTGTGCCAAAGAGTAGAAGACTTTTCATTCAATCTCAAACGTTTGGAGCTACTAACAGTATTAACAGTAAGGGTAGCAAAAACATAAGACAAAGCAGACAACTCTAATATGTAAAGTCTCCCATAAAGTATTCCATTGTCAATCAATAGTGAATCTCGATACAATTTAACTTTTTCTAGTTACAAAAAGAAAGCTATATCCAAGTCTATCCAAAATGGGTACTTATATCAAATTTCTCCTAATCAAGGGTACAAACACCACATCCTACAATTCCAAAAAAATTCTTGTACTAAGCTACAATCTAACAACTCCCAGAAAATCAACTTAGCCTCTTGTAATTCTCCCATGTACACGTATTACTCCAAACTAGTTGGACTTCTTCTGCTTATCACCGCTTGCATAGAATTGCAAGCGTGAATATTCACCGCTATCTATGCTCCAGTGTCGGATGACACGTATTGATATTTGGTTCAAGCAAACATTCACCCAATGATTATTAGATAGCTCATTTTTCTCATTATTTGAAAACTTTGTATATTTCTTACTAATAGCATATAAGAACTCTTTTGCATTCTCAATCTTGGGAATGCTTGCATAAATAGAATCCTCCATATGATTTTCCATGATCATGGCATCCAGCTAATTAGAATACTACGAGTCCTCACTTAGAAATTCTTCTCTTACGAGAAAAACTTCGACAATGGGTTTTGGACGCACTTCAATTTTCAAGGCCAAGTTCAGTTTCATAATTGTCAAATTCATCATGAGAGATTCAACCCATTGTTTGTATTTAGTCCCATTAAGTTTCGTGATGGCAGAGAATTGAGGAAAACTCAAATTTGAAGAATAAGAGAGCAATGTCAAAATACATGTAAAAGCAGGCAATGCAGGTGATGAATTCTTTGGCTTACCAAATGTCTACAAAAGTAGTCGCCAAATCTTTAGAGTCATAAAATACAAAAGAAGACTCATACATAAGTAAAATGGTCGCAACCGTCGCTGACGAATCGTCAATTTATAAGCCGATAGGGTAGTAAAATTGTGCGGTTCATGACACTTCGTGAAATTTCTTCACCAAACTAAGCATCCTGCTAAACAATAAAGTCATTGATAGGAAAACTTCACTATTTGTATGAATCTTAACAAAATTGATATGCAAAATGGGAGAAATTACAGTTGTAGTATCAATTCTAAAAAAATATCCGACATGGTCAGACTCACGAGAGACAAGTCCACAAGCATTCAATATTTCTCAATTTTCACCAAAGTTCATTTATACTAATAATTTCATTCCAAATATGATTCTATAAATGATCATATAAATAATCATAAATAGCATAAACGAAAATTGAAAAAACAATATGTGAAAAAGAGCAGTAAAATTAGTGCATAGTTGGGTAAAAAAACAATTCTGCCAAAAAATGCGACGTACTTCCCAAGAATTTAATAAATAAATGATAAAACGATGATTTCTATGAAAAATTCGATAATCCTCTGGCAAAAGAATTTTTCAGAACAAAAAATACATGTCATATCCAATCATGACATTGAATAAAAAAATATTAAAAAAATTGAGTTTTGAACAAATATAATTTATTTAAAAAAATAAAATAAAATAAGTTGAAAATCAAAATAATGCCTAAATTAGTACGTTCTAGCTACGTCAGCATACACATCAGTAATACCGCAGTCATTGATTATGGCATTGAACTTTAAAATTACGATCTTGCTGACTTATGTCGAGCATTATTTTGATTATCGCGACCTTAGGCCCATCTCGTGTCTTGAGTGCATGCGGTGGCCATTTCTTTATGTGATGTATAGCGTTGACTGCGGAATGGATAATGCGTGGCCTTGTCACGTTTATCGCGACTACTTTGAGTTCTTGGTTGGTGCTTGGGGTGTCGTGATATTGTCGTGGCGTTCGCGTTGACGCTCAGCCCGGATGAATCATCGCGATAATTTTCGCGATGTCAGCGACGTTGTTCGTTGTTTTTCCAAGGACTCTTCATGTTTGTGTCATGACATAAGTTGCAATGTCATGACATAAGTTGCGGCATTGTAATTTATTTTAAGTGATTGCAGCATTGTAATTTTTTTTTTAGTCAATGTCACAATCACTAACTGCAACAATGAACTTTAAAAAAATTACAATGTCGTAACTTATGCCGTGACCTTCCCTTCCAATCTTGTGTCTTCAAGGTTTGTCGTGACATTGCCTTCCTAATGTACAATTGTTGACCTTTGAAATGAATGTCGCGACACTATAAGTTGTTAGTTGGTCTTCAAGGGTATCGTGATATTGTCGTGATATTCTTGCTCGACACTCATTTTGGATGAATGTCGCGACAAGTTTGTGAGTGTCGCGACAATCTTACTGGTTGGTCTTCACGTTTGTGTCACGACATAAGTTGCAATGTCGCGACTCAACTTATGCCACCTGACTACGGCATTGCTTTTTTTTTTGTTAGAATGAGAATTTTAAGTTACAAATATAGAAGCGATCTCTATCATCCTATATATCTAAAAAAACAAACCAATAATGATACAAAAAGCAACTTATGCTTAGGATATCTAAAAAAAGCAACTCACAGGCATAAGTTGCTTTTTGTATCATTATTGGTTTGTTTTAAATCTGATGGTAAGTCGTTACTACTCTTGTTACTTAATTCTCATTCAAGCTAAAAAAGCAATGCCACTCATCAACTCAACGTAAGTTATGTAAGCGATATTGTAACATGTCATGTAGCAAACGTGAATAATGAACTTTACTGGATGTTGAAAAACCAAACCCTTTGTGATGTTGTTAGAAGATTGTGGGAAGGCAGATCTAATAGTGACGATGTCAAACAGTATGAAGACCAACTAATGCTTCAAAGCGGTGTTGCGCTTCCGTTCGAGTTGATAGTTATGCATTAAGAGGTAGTGTCGCGATAAACTTTTGAAAATAGCAGATTGAAAGGAAGGACGTATGTAATCAAAAATAATGTCGCGTGTAATTTTTTAAGTTGATGTCGCGATCAGTGGCGCGCGTGGCAAAAAAATTACGATGTCATCAGATTAGTGACGGCATTCTTTATGTGTATCACCGATGTATTTAGTTAATTTGGACATTATTTTAATTTTTGACTTATTCTAATAATTTTTTTAAATAACGTACATTTGTCTAAAACAAAAAAAAAAAAAAAAAAAAGAATTTCCTTAAGAAATCGGATGATCCTTTGTCATTGTCATTAATACGAATCAAATTAGAAATTAATAAATAAAAAATTCCACCAAAAATGTCACGGAAGTCAAAGTGGAGCCATCAATTCCTTTATTACAAAACATCGATTAGGTAAACTGAAGCTGTCACCTTTTATTTTATTTTATTATTATTATAAAAAAAAAAACTTAAAATCATTCTCACACCTATATATCTGACAAGCATTCAATAAGGGAATGAGTAAGGAGCCATTCTCACACAAATTTTTTTTTTTTTTTAAAACTCTCGTGAATCTCGATACGTCAATGAAATAACAAATAAAAAAGACACCCTTTTTTTTGTTTGGTTCTTGTGAATCGTCGTCATTCAGGTCGATCAAGCAAATAGAAAAAAATGTTCATGATTAAACTTTTGAAAAATCAAATGCGAACAAATCTCATGGTTCCAAATCGATAACAAAAACGAACAAAACCCAGAAAAATAAATTTGACAAGTCAAATAAAGCCGCTTTGATATCAATAGTTAGAATATTTTGTAAAATCAAGAATATTTATTGAGTCTAAAATCAATTAATCAATAATTAAATGATCTAATAAATATATTATAAAATAATAATTTTATTGAACAAATAAGTATATTAATTTATACTAGATAAAAAATATACTTGATATAGATCCGAAATTATTGATTACCATTTATTTCTCAAATCTATAAAGGATAAGATTAAATAAATGTTAGGCTTAAAAGATGGTTATTTTATTCTTCCCAAAGTATGTTCTACAACTTCTTATAAAATTTTGGTGTTCTATTTATTTATATATAGAAAGTATAATAGAACAATTAAACTGTGATTAATAGACTTATTAAAGCAAAAGAAAAGATAAAATTATAAAGTCATAATTAGTTAATATTAAACCATTATATGAATGATCCATAATTAATACACATAATTATATAATTAAAATTGTAATAAGATTATATTTAATTCATAATTAGTAAATTACTCACAAAATTGATGAGAACTCATCGACCAGTCTCAGCCACACATTAAAGGTCATAGAGGGGGTCCATATTTGGAAAGTTCTCATCTGGGTCATGACCCTCTTAACGCCAATAGAGTTGCATATAGCAGAGCGTTGGCTTAGTTGGGGACAACCAAAATATTAAAGTGAAGGAAGAAAAAGAAGAATACGAACAAGAAGGAGCATCAACAACGAGATGATTGCGAATATAAAAGCAAATCTACATCAGGCAGTTCAAGGTAATACCCACTTCAATTCTCAGCTCGGCATCTATTCTTTCTTATTTATTTGATTAGATGAAGAGCTTGGACGGTTTTTGGCACAAAAAAGGGATAAGGCTAATAAATTTATATTTATATAAAAAAGAAATTTTTAAAGAAAAAAAATGGCCAAACAAGCTTATCCGACCCAAACGTGAATAGATTATAGACTTATTCGAGCTGGGTTAATAGGCTTAGGTTTTATTAGAGACATCAATTTTCTAATTTAACCCTTAAAAAATATGAGCCAAAATATACTGACAAACTAGGGTCCGCTCATATTCACAACTCTAAAAAAAAGCCTCACATTTAAAGCATTTATATGCACGCTCTATCCCCACGCCTTGATGCAACCCATTTGGTTTGCATTTACATCCAAACCTTTCCTTAGGATGGATGGCTCCAACCAAAAGTTTACCTTCTTGTGGCGAATATTTATAATTTTCATATTATGATATCATTTTTCATATTTTTATTTATACAATTTCTGTAAATTATTATACTTTTTTTTTTACTGTTAAATGTTTTAGTTACAATATATTAAATTATCGATACTAAGACTCGAATATGGTATCCCTTTTCTTTTTATGCATTACGTATTTAAATATTGAATGTTCTACCATATAAGTTGGACATAATGAGCTTTTAAACTATTATACTTATATTTTTAAAAATTAAAATAAAAAACACCATTCATTCACATATGTTAAAAAATATTATTTTTCAAACTAAAAACAAAAATGATATGCAAATATAACTTACATATAATTTCATTCAAAAAAAAATTATTAATAATAATTCTTTAAGAATATTTAATTTCAAAAGTAGTATTTAAATGTAGGTAAGCATAAAATTTTCAAAGTAGTCATATTATTATTTTTTTAATATAAATTTGCAATTCTTGTCATAATACACATTTCTTTTAAAAAGAAAAAAACTAATGCTTTTTATTTAGTAGAAAAAGTACATTTATATAAATTAAAATTTGAAATTATTTTTATTTTTAATAAAGTTTATTTATTTATTCTTTAATGATGATTATAAAGCCGATAGAGAAGGAAAGAGCTCAAGATTCTTGTCTCAATTGGAAGTAAGATATTACCAAGGAACAAAAAATCGGTTTTTTCGGCCGATATTTCGCGAAAAAATGTCGGTTTGGCCCGGCGTAGAAGAAAAATCAGAAGGAAAAATCGTAGGAGGAAAAAATCGAGGAAAAATGGGTGCGTCGCCGATTTTATTTGGCATCGGAAAAAACGATTTTAACTTTGGCATCAGCGGCCCCAGTAGAGCGCGTAGCGCTTGTGCAGGAATTTTTGAAAAAATATCGGTAAAATATCGGTAAATATCGGTGAAATATCGGTAAAATATCGGTAAATATCGGTAAATGTCAGTGTCTACATTTAATTTCGAAATTTTATAAATCTGCATGTCATCTGATCTCTTTCTATTTCGTCAAATCTGCGTCAAACTCAGTTAACTCAAAATTATTTTCTTTGTGATTTATACCGATATTTTGAAGATCTTTATTATGAATATTATCTTCGTGAATGGGATCGCCGTGAATAATGTAATGGAGCGCGTCGGTGCCCCGTTTGGTTTTAAATTCGCGTAATCTGGATTCGATAAATTATAATGAATATTATTTTGATAAGTGTATATTTCTTTATTTATGTCTTATAAAGTTAAGCCAAGTATTTGTGAATTTGAAATGTTTTATTAATTCGAAACTACAGATATTTTTGTCGAAATGTCATGAGTATTCTGGAATGTTTAGATATATCGTAAAATCAGAGCTCTGGAATATATCGCAGTAATTCATAGATATTTTGTTAAACTGGATATTACTACGATATATTGGAAAGTAAATAGCTGTCGAAAAATAATGATTACACAAGCCATAATAATGCAAATAAAAAACAATGTAGACTAGTAGATTGTATTATTTACAGTTATTGTTACTTTTAGATAAAAATAATATATCTTTCTTCACTAACATTTTTTATGTACGATTTTAGTGGCCGGTGATGATTATACATCCATCTATTAATTGATAGATATTTTTAGTTCATAAGATTATTAATTTAATGTAGAAATAATATTTTGATGTATTGGTTGGAATGATAACGAGGGATGTGAAAGTGATGCATTAATGGTTGGCATGAGGTAATTTTAGAAATTTTGCGTATAAAATGATGAATATTATTCTAATAGGTATATTCGGTTTAAAAAAAAACCTCAAATAACGTTCCAAAATTCCAGAACCTAACCACATTTCTATTTTTATTTTCTTGAAAAAAATTCATTTAAGACAAAAATAACCTCTACGGATTAATGTATTTACATTATCTTATAAAAAAAATTAACAAAATGTTTTTCATGAAAGTGGCTTTTTGGGATAAAATAACGGTCCTCCCATTTGCTTTCCCCATTTAATGGAGTTTTGTCTCAAAATAATATATTTATTTAACTTCTAACTTAAAATTCAGTGATCGTAACTTAAAAAAAATTTAAAACTGCGATCAATAACTACTACGGCTGAAAACCTGTGCTCGCGGGGACCACAAATAGACACAGCACATTGATGTAATATTGGTACAGTGATAATTCCCAATAACTTAACAATAAAGATCATGTGAAAGTTCTCCAATCCAGAGATTCAGCAGTTGGAGTAAGCAACAATGGAGGATGCAATAGTCCTGTATCCAGCTCCAGGCATCGGCCATGTGGTGTCTATGATAGAGCTAGGCAAACTCGTCCTCCGCCGTTGCTCCCACAGATTCTCCGTCATCATTCTCCTCGCCGCCGGTCCTTTTGACACGCCGGCCACCGGCTCTTACATTGACCGCATCTCCCAAACCAATCCTTCCATCTCTTTCCACCGCTTCCCGTATCTGTCGGTCGACACAACTTCTTCTTCTTCTACTCACAGTTACTTGACTGTCCTCTTTGAGTTCATCCGTCTCAGCGCCTCTAATGTCCGCCATTCTCTCCAGCAACTCTCCAAAGCTTTCACCATTAGGGCATTCATCGTCGACTACTTCTGCACTTCAGCTCTTCCTATTGCTCGTGACCTTGGAATTCCCACTTTCCACTTCCTTACCTTCGGTGCTGCTGGTGTTTCGGCTGCCCTCTTCTTTCCGACCATTCACAAACAGATGGAGCAGGGCAGCCGTAAGAGCTTCAAGGACATGGCCACTACATTTGTACATTTTCCTGGATTGCCGCCGCTGCAAGCCACTCGGATGCCTCAGGCCTTGCTCAACCGAGACGACCCCGCCTACGATCATATGCTGTACTTCTCAGAGATTTTGTCCGAATCCGATGGACTTGTGATAAATACATTCGATGACCTTGAGCCGGTAGGAATTAGAACAATCGGAGAGGGGAAATGTGTTCCTCACGGGTCAACTCCGCCGGTTTACTGTATCGGCCCTTTGATCGCCGGTGCTGGTGAAGATGAAAGCAATGACAAAGCTCGTCACGCTTGCTTGTCCTGGCTTGACACGCACCCAAGTCAGAGTGTTGTCTTCTTGTGTTTCGGGAGCAGGGGAACCTTCTCTCCCGCTCAGGTGAAGGAAATAGCTAATGGTCTGGAAAGGAGTGGGAAGAGATTCTTGTGGGTGGTGAAGAACCCACCATCTGCGGTGGCGGAGGATGTTGATTTGGAAGGTCTATTGCCGGAGGGGTTCCTGGAAAGAAGCAAGGATAGGGGAATGGTGGTGAAGTCATGGGCGCCGCAGGTGGCGGTGCTCAACCACCCGTCGGTGGGTGGGTTTGTAACTCATTGCGGGTGGAACTCGGTATTGGAGGCGATTGTCGCCGGGGTGCCGATGGTGGCGTGGCCTCTGTATGCTGAGCAGCATATGAACATGGCAGCTCTGGTGGAGGTCATGAAGATGGCAATTGGGGTGGAGCAGAGGGATGAGGATATGTTTGTGAGTGGAGATGAGGTGGAGAAGAAAGTGAGAGAATTGATGGATAGTGAAGAGGGAAAAGAGCTGAGAGAGAGATGCAGGAAGATGAAAGAGATGGCTATGGCAGCTTGGAAAGAGGAGGGTTCATCCACCACCGCCCTTGCCAAATTGACTCATGTCTGGACCCAACATTAATTAATCTGAAGGTATTTTACAATTTTAATATTTCTCCAACATGAATAATGAATCTAGTACGCTTCTATCTGTCTAATCAGGAGAAGCCTATATTTGAATCTTTTTTTTGTTCCCATTGATGTATTGATCAAGCAGTTGGAGAAGGGATATCGCAGAACTCATAATCAAGAGTCACAGACCCAAAACTCAAACACTTCTAAAATTAATGGTTGGTAAAGAATGTGTGAAGGAGAAGATCATGGGGTTGAACTTATCATCAGCTACAATAAGATTTTGTTTGGCGGGTCATTTTTTGTTTTCAGAAACAGAAAACAAATTTTAAAACTTCATCATCGGTATTTGTTATGAAACCCTAGTTATTAGGGACCTTGTTCAAAGTTATTGCTTTATTTTATTGTTGGGCTTAATTGATTTAGTCAGTCATTAATTAAGTTATGTAATGGGCCATGTGGCTAAGTGGGCACGGTAGTGGGTCTATTATTATTTTTAGTAGTGGGTTAGTTGGATGTTTCCGAATAATAATAATAATAATAATAATAATAATAATAATAATAATAATAATAATAATAATCTAGTGTGATTTGAAAACTAATCATAAGTACAGTGTAGTTTACTTTGCTATTTAGAAGGTATTTCTTTTAAAAGACATTTTCAGTTTTTTGAATTTTTAAAAAGTGTATTTTCAAAATACACTTTCAGTATAACATTTCAATAATTTAAAAAGTGTCTTCTAAAAAGACACTTTCAATAGAAATTCAAAATTTTAAAAATTATGAAGGTGTTTTCTTAAAAGACTTTTCACTATAATATTTCTACAATCTAAAAAGTGTTTCTTCTAGAGACATTTTAAGTCTAAATTAAAATTTTTTCAAAATTATGAAGTGTCTCTCCAAAATACATTTTCAATGTAAATTCAAAATTTTCAAAATTAAGAAAATATATTAAGAGATACTTTCAGCTTATATTAAAAAAATTTAAAAATAGAGAAAGTTCAAGAGGCACTTTTAGATCCATATGTTAGATTTACATGTTAGATTTACAACATTAATCCAAGATCGATGCGTAGTTGATATAGAACACATCTAAAACACGGAAATCAAAATCATCACCGATTGTTTAATAAAACATTCTAGAAGTTAAATTACATTATCAAGATATACGGTTGGAAAGCGATAAGCGGTAGGCAGCCATACTCGCGTCATAACAAAAAACAGGGTTTCTTCATTCTTGTGTGTTCGCCGTGAATGAGAAGCGCACACTTATATAAGACGGGAGAGGGGATTCTTGTTAATAATAATTTAGTATAAAGTAGGCTTTAGTGCAGTACTACGCCTTTTCATATCGCACTTATTATATATATATATAAATATATATTTCTTTGAGGAATGACACAAGTACAGCCAAGTATTGAATCACGCTAAATGGATTTGGGCTTTGCAGTTACTACGATTCGATCTGTTTTTCAGAAACAAAAAAATCGATTAAGCGAGAAGCTAATCTTTAAAAATATTTCCAACATTCTCCCACTTGGGCAATGCTAATTGAGTTTTATGAATTTTAAAACAGTTTAAAAGACTCTGGATCGAACAACAACGTAGTAGCCCGCAAAAATAAACATCTGTTTCGAATCCGTCCCAATGCAAAAATATCTGGAAGCGTGGCGGTGAGCATCTCGAATTGATCAATCCTTAATAATCATAGCGCTAAAATTAAATCGACCATGGATTCGTAAGTGTGATAAAGTGTAGTGCGATGTCGGCCTTGTGATTCGAAATAAATAAACGTGACAAGCGTTCGGTCCTCTTTATGGTTTCATAGAAACCACAGTATGGGGCTAAATCCACAGCTATCTTCGAGGAAGAAGCACAGTAAAGCTTTTATGTCATAAGACCTTTATAAGCGTATGAGCTCATAAAAGTTTATACGTTCCCCGCAACGTCACGCCGTAATATAAAGGTAATAAACAAAATAACCACAAGTGGGAACTGAAACTGGAATGTATTATGCAAGCATCATGAATAGAAAGTACATCACATACTCCACTAACTTCGATTACATCAAAGATCACGGCAGTGCCAAAAATCGAAGCAATTATCAAAAATCGAAGCGGTCGACCAAACCGCGATCGAAGAAAATTTTGGATCACGTCGCGCAAAGCGATTCGCCGGATCTGTCTTAACGAAGAAGCAACCAGCGCAAAAAGAAACCTCGGATCTTTTAGCTTCCAATTTGCCAGTCGCATAAATTTTTAATTTTAGGGTTTGAAATCAAGCTACTTATTTGGTACCACGTCTGAAACATTAGATTTCGTGTTAGATTCTGGCGATGTCGAATCGTCACGTGATTGATATAAACATCGCTGCAATCAAAATAAAATCCGATTGTTGTCTTATGTTAAAAGTTACGAAGTCGTAATCAATTTTGGTTGAAAGCGATAAGCGGCCCAGGCGCCACTCTCATGATTATGCTTCCACATTTAGGGTTTCTTATTTAACGTGTGTTGTGTGGGCGAAACGGCGCACGCCTTATATAGGGCGGGAGAGGTGCAAGCCCCATTAATAATAATAATTTGGGCCTCCATCAAGAGCGCTTTAATTAGATTCTCTCTGGCACTAAGCCTCAGCACATTATATATATATAAATATATATTTCTTTATGAAACTGACACAGGCGGCTGTATTGAATCACATAAATGGATTTGGGCTTTACCGGTTCTACATTCGATCTGTTTTTCTCAAAACAAAAAAATCAATTAGCAGAAGCCCATACTTTAAAAATATTTCCAACACCATATAGCAAAAACTACATTGGATTTAGAAATATTTCTAAAAAATTTATATTTGAAGAATATTTTTTCTTTTTTACAAATGCCTAAAAAGCCCTGGTTTAGTTGTTAGTTAGTCTTTCTACTTTGTTTGTGGGTTGGTTCGATGCAGTCGTTTGATTAAGGGGTTGTTTGTTTTTGGTTTCTTCCGAAAGCTAAATAAGCTTTGGCATTCGATTGTTTGTTTTAAACTTCATGACATTATTGAAATTTTTTTAAAGAGTTATAAATGAAAAAGTGAAAATATTTGAACTTTTTCTGATGAAAAATCAATTTTCACCAAAGATAAAAAAACTCCACCATTGTCACGATAATGAAGAGAATTTATTAACGTTCGTTTCACATGGATGACAGTGGGTGGGTTCGGGGCAGGCGGAGTCTCATCCGTCTTGGACGGAGTTTATTTTTGATTAAAAGCACTGTCACATTTAAAAAAATTAAGCAGGTGGGTTGGCGGGGATGAGAAAAGTGCAATCGTAGGTTCATTTGATTTTTGTTTTATTTTTTATTTTAAATTTTTATTTTTATTTATTATTATATTAAAATTAATATATTTCATAAAAAATAAAAATATTATGAATACATAAAATATTTATTAAATTTTTAATTATTATTATTATTTATATTAAAATATAAAATAAAATAATAAAAAAATATTTTTAAAATATAATCGGGATGGAAATAACAATACTTGAACCCATTTCGGGCTTAAGAAAATAAACCCGAGCGAATTCGCCACTTATTACAGTTAAGCCTGGCAGATTACATTAAAAGCGGGACGGACGGAGCTTAGAAATAATCAAATACCATTGTAAATTATACTATTTACTTAATATTAAAGCAATGACATCTTAATGTTATTAAATCTTTATTGATATTAAGCTAAAAAAATTATATTCAATATTAAATAAAAAAAACAAACGGCACATAAGTCTATTTGTCCATCTTTTTATTCTCATAGTTACCGGAATGAAATTCATTTTTTAGTTCCTACAAAATTGTGAGTCAAGTCAGAGGATCGGGCCACTCGAAGCGCCTATTTCAATTTATTTTATTCGATTTTCCAACAACCATAGCGGTATTGATTATTGAGTCTTTTTTATTTTTTGAATTTTTTTTTTAAACTTGCAGTGTTTAAGAGGAGGAATGCCATTTTGATGTTCCTGAAAATTATTTTTATTCTCTGAAAAAAAAAAGTGGAAATCAAACTTGTTCATCGTGTTTTCCTTTTTTTTACAACTAAATTTTTTAATTACAATGTAAGTTACATTATAGCAAACTATCTCCTCCCTATGTTTCCCTTTTTTGAATGTTTGCCGCATTGAGTGTTCTTGGTGTTTTCCTTGTTATTTTTATTTTTAAGAAAAAACAAAAGAATCAAGTTCAATTATTATTTTTATTATTATTAGTTATTTATTTAATCCTACTTTTTAGGATTTATGTGTTACGGTTTTTAGGATTTATTTGTTAGGGTTTTTATGATTTATCTGTTTAGGTTTATAAGTTTATACATTAGGATTTTGGGATTTATCAGTTAAGTTCTTGGTGTTTATAAATAGCGTATGTTATTGTTTTTGTAGACTTCATATAATATTGAAAAACTTCCGAAAATTTCATTTATTTATTTGTTTGCTTTTCTTAATTTTATTGTTTCGTAGTAGAAATTTCACATCGATTTGGTATAAAAACATAACCCCGATCAGGAATCGAGTTATTATTCTTGTTACACATCGATTTAGTATCGGAGCTGCTTGATCAGAGATCGAGTTGTTTCTATTTGTTTCAAGTTCTTGATCCAAGATCAGAGCTTCTTGTTTATTCGGTTTAGTGCAGTCCTGCAGTGTCACAAAATTCACTAACGTACCTTTGATCCTTTCATTATTCTCTACACCCGACAACCTTCCTCGGATGTAGTCCATTCTCTATCGCCCTCGCTCATTCGACACCTTTGCTACTTCAATCGATGCCATTTGCTTCTCTGAGGATCGAAGTCTTTGCTTCTCAAGGATCGAAACCCGCAGCTCTTGGAAGTTCTTTGCGACAAGTTTGATCTTTGTGACTATTACTTTGCCGTAATTCGTTATAGCCACCGCTCCTTTTGATTTCCGATCATGAACTTGGTCTTTGCGGCATCCGTGGCTTGATATCTTGCTATTATTCGAGGTTCAATCTCCTCCGACAGTCTTGGAATCAACTCATCTGGAACCAAACACCAAGTTTGGCATAAGAAGAGAGCTTGACATGAGAACCCCTTGGATCAGATTCACTACTTGGAGTCAGCTCTCCATAGTCGCCATCTCTAGTAAAAGAACATTCAACATCCAACTACATAAATTTCAAGACTTTGGAAGAAAAATCAAACATGGGATATTCGAGGAGTAAGCAAAAAAATGACAATCTGAACCAAAAGGCGACAGTTTAGAAATATTTGTCGGCTCTTGAAGTCGAGGTTAACTCAAGCGGAGGAATGATGGGGCATGGAAGCGGTATATCTAGGCCCTAGATGAGATAGGAAAACCAAGTTTAATTATTATTTTTTATTATTAGTTATTTATTTGTCTCGTACTTTTTAGAGTTTATTTATTCACGGTTTTAAGTTCTTTGTTTGGGTTTTAAGATTTATCTGTTAGGATTTTGGGATTTATCACATTTGGGTTTTAAGTTTATCTATTAGAGTTTTGGGATTTATACATTTAGAATTTTAATTTCTAATTGAAGTTCATATAATTTCGGTATTGATAATTGTTATGCGTCATTATACGGTGATGATTAGTGTAGTATCTAGAGACAATTATCGGTGTAAATCCTCCGTCTTAAGTCGTTAAAATTTGAAGTATTTTAGTGTGTTTTGTTATATGAGTAAAATGTCTTAATAAAGACATTTAATAGTAATATCTTCTCTTCCTGCCTTTAATAATATTTAATATTAGTAACTCTTCCCTCTTCTGCCTTTAATAATATTTAATATTAGTAACTCTTCCCTCTTTCACCTTATATATATATATATATATATATATATATATATATATATATATATATATATATATATATATATATATATATATATATATATATATATATATAAGGCATAGAAAAACACACAACTTCAAGGGGTTTGATTTGAAGGAGTCAGAATCAATCAAGTCATATACATCAAAAGGAGCTGATTTTAAAAGTGTTCTGGATCGCGCCGAGAAAAACATATATATATTATTACGGCTGCACTTGGGATATTCAATTATCGTGATGGACAGTAAGTTTCTTTTCATTTTACGTAAATTATGTCATGATTAATTAAAATTGATTGATTTAATTGTTCTAATAGGATCAAATTATTCATCGTTTTGAAAATTTTCAACAATTTTAGTATCGAGTAAGTTTAATAAATTCAATTACAATTTAGGGTTTATGAGAATTTAGGTATTTTCTCAATTAAAGTTAATTGTAGTTAATTGATGTTTAAATTAGCTGACATGGCATAATTAACTTGGGTTTTATTTGAATTAACATTTCGGTTGAATATTTGAATTGATAGTTCGGCGTATGTGTGAATTCAATTGTTCTCAGAGAATTGTGATTTTGAATAGTTTATATATAAATGTTTACCTTGGTTTTAATTGACGATTGTCGATTAATTGTGATGAAATCGAGATTAATTTGTCAATGCGATAAATCGATATAATTAACACTGTGAATACATCTTTGTCAGTAGAAAACAATAATTATATATGCAAATCTTTTCACATAAAACCAATTTAATAATGTAGATGTTATATATTATTATTTGAGCTTTAAGAAATACGTTAATGAATTAAGAATAAAAGATATTAAAGTGTCTTTTATATTATTAAACTTAATAATTTAAGTTTATATGATTTAATCTTTAATATTTTTAGTGAGTGCGTTAGTCACTACAAAGTGGCCCTCGGATTTCATTAAATGATTTAAATAATATTTATAAATGTTTATTTGATATAGCATCATAAATGACATTTAAAATTAATAAACATTTATAGTTATTAACATGTAGTTATACGATTACCCAATTAGGTCTTACTCATGTTAATAACAATTGAAAGTAAGTTATGAACCTTATTGTTAATATATAGTGTACATCCAAAGATGACTTATGTTAAATTAAATTTTGTGATTGACCTTATATATGTTATATGAATGATGCATATTTGTGATTGTTGGTTGTGTTTAGATTTAGCCCAGGTGAATTTAAATGCAATGTTTTTAGTATATATTATAGTCTGAATTGTGATTTAAATTCAAAGTAATTAATATGTGAGATGTAAATGTTTGCAGCGATCTCTAATGTGACAGCTGATGGTATCAAGTTTAATGGATAGAACTATGATGTCTGGATCGAATATGTCAAGCTAAATGCTGGCCTTTTGGGACTCGATTCGGCTTTGGTTATCAGGATGAACCACTGCGAGTACGATCTTGGTTGGAGCGGGAGCAAAATGTGGGAGGAATTGGGAGAGGTCAAATAGGCTTATGATGAGCTTTCTTAAGCAGCATAGCGCCTGTCAGTAGCCTTCCATTGAGACTGAAAATGTGAAGGAATTTGTGGCTGAAATTAAAGTGTACTATAGCGGACATTGTGGATAAAGTCTTATTTATTTGCTCTTATTAATGATTTATCTATTAGAGTACACCATAGCTCAGTCAATGGAGGAACATGTGCTCACGTAATTGAATAAACCCGACTTAAGAAAAATGGTCTCTTCGGATCTTAAGGCCATGCTCATGCAAGAGGAGGCAAGACAAAGGAAGACCTTAGGTCAAACTTCCCTGACCAACTTTGCCTATTATGGTAAATCAAATCTTTGGTTCTAGTGGCGGCAAAGCTCCAGTAAGAAATGGAAGAACAAGGGAAACTGACCATTTAAGGTGCAGCCGGTAAAGACGAGAGAGGTTGAAAAGATTCTAAAATGTTTCTTTACAGCCAAACACAGGCCTGAGGCCGGTGCCAAAAGAGGCATGGTTTGAAAGAGAGAGTAGCACATTTGTTTCCGTATGCTTTGAATCAAATCGGTTGAGGAATTTCTTCTAATGCTTGGTGACGACCTTTGGTGCAACCACTCATGTTTCTAAATGTTATGCGGGGGTTACCTAAACTTCACGAATCTTGCAGGAAAGTGAAGCTTTCTATTTATGGAGAAACGGGATGAAAGCTAGAATTGAAGGTGTAAAGACTATATAAATTGTGTTGAATCACGGGCTATTGCCTTGATCTAGAGAGAAGTGTTTATATGTTCTGATTGCTGAAAATATTGTTTATGTTTCTAGATTGGATGTTTAGGATTTGATTTTAGGATTGGACATGGTTGTTTTTCATTGTATCATGGAACAAACCTTTGTGAGTGCGGTTCGTTGTCGGATACTTTATATTGTTTCCATCCCCGAATTCTACTTTTTGTTAATTCCACTGTTTAATGTTGATGTTAAATATGATGTTGGTATGAAAGGAGTGCACTTAATGAGTCTTAAAGCGACTTGTGGCATAAAAGGCTCGGTCATATATCGAAGAAAGGATTTTGAGACTAATTAAAGCGAAGTTTTGCCTCGAATTTAGTTTTCTGGAATTGGAATAATACTTGTGTGGATTGCATTAAGGGTAAACAAACCAAACATGTATCGAAACAAGCTGCCCGCGAGGAGTAGTGGATTCATGATTTAATACATACGGATATTTGTGGTCCTTCGATGTACCATCTTGGGGCTGTGAGGAGTGGCACCATCACCTTCATTGATGATTACTCTAGGTCTTTTATTACCTTTATTTTCTGCATGAAAGAACTCAATGCCAGTTTGATGTCAGCAGGACATTCATTTCGAAGGTTGAAGGCGGTTAAATAGAAAGGTTAAGGTAATACGTTCCGATAGAGGTGGTGAATATTATGGAAAGACATCGGAAGTTGGACAAATTCTAGGCCCATTTAAGAAACTCCTTGAGTCCAAGGGCATTTGTGCTCAGTATACAATGCCCGGATCGCCACACCAAAATGGCATAAGTAGAAAGGCATGTCGTACGTGATGGAAATGGCAGGAATTATGGTGAATGATAAGTTTTATTACTGTTTCATTGTGGATGCTTATGCGTAAGGACAACCGCATACATATTAAATAGGGTACCTAGTAAAGCAGTTCCTAAGACACCTTATGAACTGTGTGGACATCTAAGGCTTTAGTTTAAGACATCTTCACGTGTGGAGCATCCAAGCGAGTGAGGATAATCCACATGAAAGAAGTTGGATTCAAGACCATTAGTGGTTATTTCATTGAATCAACTCAGGAAGGTCAAGGGTATAGATTCTATTGTCCTAACCATAGTACGAGAATTGTAGAGTCCGGGAATGCTCACTTCATTGAAAATGGCAGTGTCAGTGGGAGTGTGGGAGCACGTGATGTGGAGATAAGAGAGTCATTGATGGATAGAAAACCCCTCAAATGATCCATCTCAAATTGAAGTTCCTATTATTGTAGCACAACCACAAGGCATGAATATGGAACAACAACAAATGGATGCTCTAAGCCCAATTATGGATGCCATTGTTCAAGAAGAGGAGGAAAATGCTCAAGTTAATGAGCAAGTGCGACCTCAAGAAGAAATAGTATCAAGGAGGTCTACTAGAGAGAAAATATTGGCTATTTCGAATGACTATATAGTTTATGTACTTGAGCATGAAAGTGACTTGAGCATTGATAATGACCCGGTCTCTTTCGACCAAGTCATGAGCGGTGAAAATTTTGATAAGTGGTTAATGGCCATGAAGGAAGAGTTGAAATCCATGGATGACCAGATAATGTTTGGGAAATGGCGGAATTCAGAAGGATTCTAAAAGAGTCGAGTTTGTAAGTGGGTCTTAAGATTGGCGAGACTCTAAGAGGCGATGTCGGGGAGTCTGGCCAAACTTGTTGCCGAGTTACACTCAAAGGATGGCATTGACTCTGAAAGAGACTTCTCTCCAGGTTTCTAGAAAGGACTCTTTAAGGATTGCCAATGGCTTTGGTGGCTCATTTTGATCTTGAGCTTCACCAAATGGATGTTAAAAAACGGCCTTTCTCAATGGAGATTTGGAAGAAGAAGTATATATGGATCAACCTCAAAGGTTTTGAGACCACAAGTAAAAGAAATGCAGTATGTAGGTTGAAGAAATCAGTATGGATTAAAGCGAGCTTCCAGGACAATGGTATTTGAAGTTTAATGATGCCGTATTGTCATATGGATTTGTAGAAATGGCCAGTTAATAGGTGCATCTACATGGTTAGTAGAGAAACAGTTCATATTCTTGTGTTGTATGTAGATGATATTCTTCTGCCGTGTAGTGATGTAGGTTGTGCATGATGTTAAGAATTACCTTTCTAGTAACTTTGAAATGAAGGATATGGGTGAGGCTTCCTATGTGATCGGAATAGAAATATTTAGGGATAGATCACAAGGAATTTTGGGATTATCTCAAAAGGCTTACATCAACAAAGTTATAGAAAGATTTAAGATGGAATCATGTACACTTGATCAGTTCCATCGAGAAGGAGACAATTTCAGTCTATCGATATCCCAACGATTTGGAGCATAAAGAAATGGATAATATTCCTTATGCTTCTTTAGTTGGGAGTTTGATGTATGCTCAGACCTGTACTAGGCCGGATATAAGCTTTGCGGTCGGTATGTTAGGTCGTTATCAATCAAATCCCGGATTATTTCAGTGGAGAGCTGCAAAGAAAGTTTTGAGGTACTTACTTGAGGCCTTGGGATCACATGCTCACATATAGAAGAACTAGTAACCTTGAAGAGGTTGTTGGTTACTCGAACTCGGATACGGATGTAAGGATACCTGAAAGTCCACATTTGGCTATTTGTTATCCCAGGCGATGGAGCTATCTTTCATGGAAGAGTAGTAGCGATGCAATCGTGCTACTTCCCTTTATGGAGGCTGAATTTATAGCATGCTTTGGCTACAGTTCAATCGTTGTGGCTACTTAATTCTTTAATGGTTTAAGTATCATTAGTTGCCATTGCTAAACAAATGAGGATTTATTGTGATAATGCGCGGTTGTATTCTTCTCTCACAAGAATGATAGATACTCAAGGGTGCCGAGCATATGGATTTAAAGTATCTATACATCCAGAAGAAAGAGGTGCAAAATCAAAGAGTTCAAATAGTGCACATTGGCACCCATGATATGATTGCGGATCCGTTGACTAAAGGACTAGCTCTAAAACATTTATTGGCCATATTAAGTAAAATGGGGAGTAGTCAGCGGGAATCCTTGTATATCGGATGATTGGTCACACATGTGAGATTTTATGTTTAGCACGTTTATGTTTATTTGATACTCACAGATATCGATGTTTGTTTTTGGTTGCCATCTATGAATCATATTTCAGTTATGCATATTTTATTATGATTATAGATATTAGGTCTTATTTAATACATTGTGGGATAAGGTGTTTTCGATTGTCTACCTTATCAAATTGTAGTTGTTGAATTGAATTGACTTGTGATACATGGAAGGAATCGAGGCGTTTGTCGGGCTCGTGACCACCATGATGGTGGTTTTGATTCCCAGTTGTGACTTATATATAACATTTTAAGTGAGCTGAGTTGTAATTTAATATGTATGTACAGTCATTATATGAATTAAGTGGGGAGAATGTTAGAAATTTTAATTTCTAATTGATTCCTATAATTTGTTATTGATAATTATTATAAATCGTACCTGCAGTGATTGATTATTAGTATCTAAGAGACAATTATCAGGTGTAAATCCCTATATTAGATTCGTTAAAATTTAAGTATTTTAGTGTGTTTGTTATAGAGTAAAATGTCTTAATAAAAGGCGTTTAATATTAATAACTTCTTATACTCACTGCGCTTTAATAATATTTAATGGTAACTCTTGCACTCTTCTGCCTTTATATATATATATATAAAGGCATAAACTTCCTGGCTTCAAGAGGTTTGATTCGAGAGTGAAATTATTCAGTCGCACATATCATCGAGGCGATTTTAAAGTGTTACGGATGCGTGTGGAAAAACAATATACTTATATATATGCCGGGATATTTTCAATTATGACGTTGGATTATTAAGCCGAAGATTTTTCTTTTTGTTTTATATAAATTATATAAATTATCTTATGATTGTAAAGTGGTTGAATTATTTTGTTATCAGGATCATTATTGATAGTTAAGAAAATTACCAACATTATCATTCCGGATTATTCTTTTCCGTTTTATATTAACATATATGTTCTTCTTTGCACATTAAACTTGGACATTTATTCAATTTTAGTTTTTATTTGTTTGCTTCTTATGTTTTAATTTGGTATAAACATATTTATGATGGATAGTTGTATTCATATCTGGATTTTTCTATTTGTTTAAATAATTAAATATTGTAATTAAATATATATAATGCTGATGGAAGCCCAACGACCTGCCTGATTGATTTATTAACTTAATCAATAATTTTAAAGTAATTTAAAACTTAAAGAAATAAACTTATTATTATGATAAATTTTAAAATTCAAAAGGATACCTATTTTTTATTTTTCTTTTTAAAAAAAAAAACAATACAGATTTCATCCGGACAAGCTTTTTGTTTCTAATTTTAAGAAAGTTTTTTTTTTTTTTGTAACATCTTTGGCAAAAAAACACTCCTCTTTGTTCTCTATTTCAAAAAACTAAATAAATAAAAACAAATTATACAAGAAAAAAAACTGTCAAAAGGGGCCTTAATTATGTTGGGTTTTCAAAGATTATTAACAATCCATGACATTTATGTACAAGGGGCGGCGTGGGTGACGGGGCCAAGCCAGTGAGATCTTCTAAGGATAATTTGGGTATGTTTGAAGTTGATAAATATGGATGATTGAGTAAAGAATAATCACAATTATTACTTTGCCACTGGAATAGGATAAATTGTACCTCACATGATAGTTGTGACACCTCAATTTTCGGGGGTCCCGTTGATAGCCCGTCAACCCGCAAAATTTCTATTTTAGGTTGTCTTGCATCTAAGTCTTGATATCGGACCGGTACCCAACTACCCATGAACATCGAGTTACGCGGCACTACTTCCATACGTCCCTTTACCGGGATCCATTCATTCATATTTAAATCTAAAATATGAAAAGAAAATGAATAATTACAGTCTGTGGAGGTCTGATCACGGTCCTCTTACCATAATTACATATCTGACTATTTATACAATAGTTTAAAATAATTTTATAAAAATTCTTTTATACAAAACACTTTATAAAAATGTTACTCAAGGCCTCATGTTAGCCTCCTTCGTAATCACAGTGTCGTCGGAGCACCGTCTCCATGTACACTCCCTATACCTGAAAGGGGGTCCCACGACGAGGTGAGCAATGCCCAGTAGAAAAATTCTCCTACAAGACTGCACCAGCCAAATACGCATGCAATGAGCATACATACATCAAACCACATTTCATCTAAAATCTGATCTTATATGAAATATTTATTATCGTCGTGAGATAAAACTCCCTTATTACATAACTGATTAAATTGACTTTCGCGCGTCACGAATCTGAGTGCCAGTGGTGGTGTTTCACGATTCACCAAACATTGGACAACCCTCGAATATTTATTTAATTTCATCCAAATCACATGTTTTGTGGGTAGCCAATTCAGGGGTCTCACATTGAGCTTCACATGTCTTAGGCGGCTTTCGTGAACTTCGTTCTTTGGATCGTATGTATAACCAAAAATAAAATTTGGGTCTTTCACCTTGGGAGGTGGATCTACCCCATCTTGCTTCACCCAACACACGTATATTTATTTATTTTAATGTTATTGTTTTCCTGTTATGCAACCATGAGTCTCTATTTTGGGCGCTGTCCCATTTCCGAGCTCACTACACATTCACCAAGAATGGTTAATAACCATTTCCAATGCACACACATCCGACTTGACGCGATGTCCCTGTGCATATGAAATGCAGAAATGTCATTGTATCATGTTACATGCATAATAGAGCTACATCTTGACATTACCCCGAAACATGAATAATTATATTTTACACATATAATTCCACATGTCGAAAGAGCATATATCAACGCCAGTCTTTTCGCGCAGCGTATTCAATCAAGCAACAACACACAAAATGACCCCGATCTCGGACCCATAAAAAAAGGGCACCTCTCGGTCTTTTCACGGCTATGAACCATTTTTGGTTCCATTCGTCGCCAAATCATTGTGATACCAAAACACACAACAAAACCCGAAGACATCAGTCCCAAGATCAAAACTAAATCTGCCACAGTTTGGGATTTGCCGGTACGATCCCAAAAATCAATATTAGGTCCCAAAATCTTAGGACTAAATCACTATGTTGATCCACTGACCACAGAAGAAACCTATGTCATTAAATGACTTTTAAGTGAAATAATCAAGTAGGAAAATTCTACCTCTTGAGTTGTGAAACTCAGTTTTGGTACCCATGAGTAGCTCTCGATGCGTGGACTGACTTTGCCTTTTGCTCCGACGAAAACCTACGGTCCGGTTTCCATAAATCTTAGAGATAAGTGGAAGCCCCTTTTTCTTTTCTCTCTCTGCTCTTTTCCTCCCCTCTTTTTTTTTTTTTTGGTTTTCCTTCCCTCTTTTCTCTACTTTTTCTCTTGGTCTTATCCCCACCGATTTTTCTTGGTTTGCTCCCTTCTCATTTCTTTCCACCTAATTTCTTTATTTTTCTTTCTTTCTTTATCTCACACTTGACACTTGGCTCAATGTGAGCCATTCATCTAAGTTCTTTGCCTTATCAAGCTATCATGTTATGGCATTCCTCCCCAGGGTGCCATATGACATCCTTGGTCATGCTATGTGTCACCGACACTCGATCGCTTCGAAAAGCGTGAAATTAAATGCCTTTAGGGTGACGAAGTGACGGGGTAACTAGATTTCGTGAGAAGAATTCAACGGAGAAGTCCATTTCGTCATCCGAGATCTAGAAAATTTTCAGTTTTCAATCGAAATTACCATTTTACCTTTGTTTAGAAAAAATGAATTTTTTTTTCCTTGGTTTTACATTCTTCCCCCCTTAACAGAATTTCGTCCCTGAAATTTACACATACTAGCACACATAAACACATGCATATGCAGTAATATTCGAGTGCCAAATATTAGACCACACATCTTCGTCCTCAAATAGGAAAAGATAGGTAGCCCGCATCATGTCCACGCTTTCCTAAGTTGCCTCCTCCATTCCCCGGTGTTGCCATAACACCTTCACTAGCCTCACGGTCTAGCGTTGCAATACCTGATCCCAGTTATCCAAGATACACACTAGTTCCTCCTCGAAGGTCTGTCGGTATCATGATGAATCTCCCCGATCCCTTCGTGGTGGATCGGAGTATACTTCGAGCATGTGGGCGTGGGACACCTCATGGACACGATAAACTCGATGGTAAGCGTAACCCGATATCTGTTATACCCACCCTCAGTATCTGAAGAGGCCAAATATACCTAGTAGCTAGCTTCATCGCTTAATCGGGTGACCCACTCCCTCTCTTAGGCATCACCCGAGAGACATGATCACCCTTATAAGAGAAATCTAGAGGTCGGCAAATCTGTCGGTGTAGCTCTTCTATCTACTTTAGCCGTAAGGAGGCGCTCCCGAATCAAATTCACCTTCTCAGATGTGTCTCTAATCAGATCCAGACCATTAGTGGAACTCTCTCCCACTTGTGTCCAATAAATCGAGGATTGGCATGACCTCCCATATAAGGCCTCATAGGGTGCCATCTATATACTTGCATGATAATTGTTGTTATAAGCGAATTCCAGTAAGGGTAAGTGCTCATCCCAGCTACCCTTAAGATCCAGGACGCATGCTCTTAGCATGTCCTCTAAAATCTGTATGGTCCTCTTATTTGACCATCACATGTGAATGAAGCGCGGTCTTTCGATGCTCCAGTATGTCCCAGCCTTTTGGAAACTCTTCAAAAGTGTGCCATAAACTTAGGATCCTGTCGAATCATGGACATTAGTGCGCCATGTAATAGGAACAATCTCTCGAATATACCAGAAATAAGAATTCCTCTAGTGTGAAGGTCATGTAGCTGTGAAAATGTCTTAGACTTGATGAATTCGGTCCACTATCACCCATTACCACATCATGCTTAGCGGTGTGTGTAAAGTGGTCCGCAAAGTCCATCATTGACATGCTCCCACTTCACTGCTTCTACTCTAATAGCTGAGTAGCCTTGCTGGCTTTTGATGCTCAGCCTTGATCTACTGACACGTGAGACATCGTTGAACAAAATCTCCAACGTGTTGCTTCATTCCGCTTTAGTAATACTGGAGACGAAGATCTTAGTACATCTTCGTGCCACCTGGATGCACAACAAAATGGGAGCAGTGGAACTCCTGGCGGATCTCCTATCTCAGATCGGTCAGTTGGGGAACCACAACCCGCTCCTTATACCGAAGACTACCCATGTATGGATAGCTGACCTTCATCACCGTGCACATGTGCCGGTCCTTGATGGAATGATATCTCTACGTCACGCCCTTGGGACTTAATCACTGCACTCGGTAGGGATGGCGTAGTACGGACTCCCAAAATTGCCCCAGGCACGATCCGGTGCTATAATGCGACGCCCCCAGGTCGACATCTTCCACTCCAGGTCATGTGTAAGGTAATTCTGCTTATGATTCTCTAACTACCGAGAACCATAAGCTACCACCCTCCCGGACTGCATCAAAACACATCCTAGTTCGTCATGGGAGCGTCGCGTGCGATTACAGGTGTACCTCATCCTGTGCAGGACTATCGAATAGGAGTGAAATCAAGCCTCCTTTCAACTCTTGAGATGCCTTCTCACGGAGTCATTTCCCTCAAACTCTGACCTCCTTTCGGGTCTATCTAGTCCATGGAGTCTTGCTAGCCCAGGAGAAATCCTCGATATGAACCTCACCTTAGTACCTGCCGATCCAGCTAGTGCCGAAGATTGACTTGGCCTCTCGACTCATTACAACCTCTTGCCTTCTCTCGGGTCTTGACACACGGAAGCGAAACCTTAAGTGTCGAATTTCACCTCAGTAAGCCAAAACTCGCACTTACTGAACTTGACATACAACTGATGAGGTCACAGGTGCACCGGAGAACAATATTCGATGATCATCATCTTTCCTCCTCGAGGCTAGGAGTAGATCGAGATGTCGTCAACCAAGGCACGACAAGCGATCCAAATAGGGTTGGAATATCCTATGCATGAGATCCATAGATGCCAGCGGGCATTCTCGTATTTCGAAGGTATCAACGTGAAATTGAAATGCCCATGCACTGCGTCTGTGGCCCATCTTGGGGATATTAGTCTCACAACCTTATATTTGATGATGCGTAGGTGCGAAGGTCATCTTGGAGTAGACTCCGCGCCTCTTTGACTAATCGAACAAATCATCAATCCTCGTGTGGATCTAGATTCTTGTGATAACCACATTCAGTGTCTATAATCAATGCATAGTCGAAGAGTCTTGCCCTTCTTCTTAGAAAACAGAACCGGAGCGCCCCATGGTGAAGTGCTTGTTCTAATAAAACCCTTGTCCAACAATTCTTGCAATTGGACCTTGAGTTCTACCCAACTCAAGCAGGGTGCCATCTATGAGGGTCCGCCCAGAAATGGGCGGCGTACCAAGGTGTAACTCAATGACAAAGTCCATATCCACATCTTTGAGGTAATCCGGTAGCTCGTCAGAGAAAAGACATCCTCATTACTCGGGCTCCTTTAAGGAATTATGCACAATCCTTGTCTCCTGTCCTCTAGGAACAAGGCTTGTTATGACATTATTATCCACTCTCACGGAGTTGTACCTGATCTGAGTAACATCATGCTTCTCCCACGAAGAATCCTACGGATACCATTAGTGTGTAGGTGGCTCTAATCCTCCTACTATCACAATTAATAACGACTAGGTGTGCGTCGACGATCGATGCGAATGACATGGAAATGCAATATGTCTATTAGAAGGGTTCGTGGCTGATCCACGGGATCTGCAACTCCTGATCACGACATGTCGGTCAATCCTCACCCTACTCCCTAGGGGAGAACTCACATGTAACGGCTCATCCAAGGTTTTGCACCTCTAAACTTTAAACTTTTTCACAGACATACATTTATAAGCATGAATATGATGCATCGAATTAAACAACATTCTAGTTTAGAAATGAGGCGAAGCGTACCATGTACATCGGAGTGATCAGTAGCTCGGTCGTGGTACCAGTGTAGACATGCCTAGGGTGCCTAAAGTCTCGGCGTGAGCTCTGTCTCGGCCCTCGACCCATCTGTGACCTCTCGCTTTATGCTGCGTAGCGGAGAGGCGCTGGCGACACCACGAGGCGATATTGGTCCCTGCGGCAAATGCAGGGTGAAGGAACAAGCCCCAATGTTCACCGCTTGTCCAGTGATGGCCCACAGGATGCAGGGTATCTCATATCCTTGGGATCCACACTTTCTGTAAACCAATCTTGTCTCACATATCCATTGATGGCAATGGAAACATGTCATTAGTCTGTCGTGAAGCCCTTAATCGCCTTGGCATGATAAGCCAGTGGCCCGAATCCTGAAATCCTTGGGAAGTAGAAGTCTTCTTCTTCTTTCCCGAACTAGAAGAAGAATGATCCTCCTTCCCTTTGCCACTAGCACTCGTATCTCGGATGCTTCGTGCATCTTCTCTTTTCGATGGCGAGGTTGTCCGGCCCTGGTCCCTCGCTCCCATTATGTCGGAGGATGATGTCTGAAACCCTTAAGTTACTCGTCCCTCCTTGGCCGCGGTGCCGCTGGTCAGGTGTAGTGGTAGCGGCCATAATACTACCTTTGCCTGTGAGAGCGCAGCACCTATGGCCTGCAAGGCCTATGCGATTGACACGGTGGTGGCTGACTATTATTCTAGGGATAACCTCTACGTCATCTTCCTCGATTTTCCATCTACAGGTAGGATAAGTAAGTTTCTTTCTTGTCCCAACTAATAGTGTATGTGCCTTTACTAATAGACCCCATCCAGAACTATCACGTTCATTTTGTTCTTGAACTACTAAGGTTATGTTTTCCTAGCCACAGTGTTCTTGATTTCTATACACATTCTATCATGCATATATTCCCACATGACCCGATACATCTCACTTGGCACATATTAGAACACCCAGTAATCGATGCACACGATGCGGTGTTCTATACCCATACCCACTAATCTAGGTATTTGGACTAACTCGATACTCGGCTATGACAAAGCCCGATGTCTGAAAACCTTTGGTGGATACCCCAGCTAGAGCTCTAGGTAATCGTTAACTGGCTACGATACCAAGTTAATGGCCTTTAATTTTGGGGTCCGTTGGCTTCGTTAACCGCGGAATTTGTCTTAAGGTAGTCTTGCACCTAAGTCTTGGTAGCTCGAGCCGATTTTGACTATCCATGGACAGAGTTACTTGGCATCGCTTCCCTATGTCCCTTCAGGACCCGTTCATTTCATATTTAAATCTAAAATATGAAAGAAAATGAATAATTATAGTCCAGAGGTCCAGATCACGACCCTCTTTTTAATTACATACCATTTATTTATACAATAGTCGAAAATTTAAAAAAAAAATCATTTATCTAGCTTAGTTTTACAAAAATGTTATTGAAGGCCACATGTCGGCCTCCATAATCACGGCCTCGTCGGAGCGCCATCTCCCTGTACACTCCCTGTACCTGAAAGGGGGTCCCACGACAGGGTGAGCAATGACTTGTTGAAAATTCTCTGCCAGGGCTACTCCACCTAAATGCGCGTGTGATGGCAATACGTATATCAAACCACATTCCATACGGAAAATGCAATCCTATATGGAATATTTCATGTCATGCATAAAGGACAAGACTCCTCATGTCCATAACTTACAGTCTGTGGGCGCTCCCTCACACATACAAATGCAAGTGTAGAAAACCGGAGTCATTGGTGTTACACAAATGAATTAACCCGTTTGGAAAACCCTCACAATATTTATTTAATTTCATCAAATTAGTGTGTTTTTGTGGGTAGAATTTCGGGGTTTCATCGCATAAGCTTCCGCATAACCAGACACTTTCGCGAACTTTCATCGTTGGATACATATGTCTAACCAAGAATAAAATTTAGGTCTTTCTTTAAGAGGGGGGGGGAGGGAGATCTGCCCGTCTTGCTTCTTGTACACGTATATTTATTTATTTTAATGTTATTATTTTCCTGTTATGCAACTATGAGTCTCTGTTCTGGACGCTATCCCATTTCCGAGCTCACTACACATTCACCAAGAATGGTGAATAACCATTTCCATGCACACACACCTGACTTGATGCGATGTCCCCGTGCATATGAAATGCAGAAATGCCATTTCATGTTACATGCATAATGAGAGCTACATGTAACATTACCCGAAACATGGATAATTATATTTTCTACATATAATTTACATCCATCAAAAGAGCATATATCAACATGATCTTTTCACACACAACATGTTATTCAATCAAGCAACAACACACAAAATGGCCCCCGTCTCGGACCCGTAAAAGCCGGGGCACCTCTCGGTCCCTTCACGGTACATGAACCATTTTGGTTCCATTCGTCGCCCGAATCAACGTGATACAAAAACACCACAGCAAAACCCCGAATACATCGATCCACGAGATCAAAACGAATCTCGGCCGCGGTGCGGGGCTGTCCGAATAATCCCAAAAATTTCCAATATTCGGTCCAAAATCTTGGGGACTAAATCTCTGACAGTCACGGCCAGAAGAAACCTATGCCATTCATGATTTTTAGGCTGAGAAATAATCAAAGTAGGAAAATTCCCTACCTCTTGGGTGTAGAGCTCGGTTTTGAGGTACCCATGGCACGTAACTCTCGTCACGGTGGGTGGCTTGCCCTTTTGCTCAAGGCGAAAACCTATGGTTCGGTTTCCATAAATCTTAGAGAGAAGTGGAAGCCTCTTTTTCTTTTCTCTTTCTGCTCATTTCCTCTATTTTTTTTTCTTTTTGTGTTTTCCTTCCCTCTTTTCTCTACTTTTTCTCTTGGTCTTATCCCCACCAAATTTTCTTGGTTTACTCCCTTCTCATTTCTTTCCCCCTCATTTCTTTATTTTTCTTTCTTTCTTTATCCTACACTTGACACTTGGCTTAATGTGAGCCATTCATCCAAGTTTGCTGCACCACATGGCTATCATGCCATGTGTCACTCCCATAGGGTGCCATGTGACATCCACATGGTCATGCCATGTGTCACCCGACACTCGATGCCTCGAAAAATGTGAAATTCCGACTACCTTGGAATTCGACAAAATTTGGCAGGGTAACTAGATTTCGAGAGACAAATTCAGCGACGAAGTCAGTTTCGTCATCCGAGATCTATAAAATATCCGGTTTCTTATCGAAATTACCGTTTTACCATTTTTTAGAAAAATTTAATTTTTTTTCCCAGGTCTTACAATAGTCACATGGATGGCTCGAATTTAATAGAGACTCATCTGGTGTGTGACCCATGAAGGTTGAGCATGCTACCATTTCAGTCACCTAGAGCATCGAAGCACTTGGGATCGAGAGCTCGTTAAACAAGTCACATCAGGCATAAGAGATAAACGAGTGGGACACGTGGACCATCGTGGAGCCCCTTGACATTGTTGCCCACGATTCATTATTCCACCAAGACAAGCATTATGCCAGGAATTGCGAACCACTCATAGCTGTTCACGATGTATCTCCCACAATTTCTATATAACGTATAAGCCTGTATCCCAAAAAGGAGACTATTCTTTTTAGTTTTATTTGTTAGAGATATAATACAAATTGTTTTGGAAGGAACTTGAAACCTTTCCATTGGCGTCGTCTGTGGAAAGCGTAAAAATCCCACACTTCTTTAAATTGCTATAAAGATAATCAAAAACTTTTTCCAAAGAGTTCAATGTGATGCAAGGTCATCCTGGACCGACTCAACTTGCAACATGACACTTTCTCGGATTGTTCTGCGATCAGGTTAGAAGGGGAAAAGTGAAGACGCCACAATCAATTATGGAATGATTGATTGATAAGTCGATGAGATAAATACGCTACAATCAATTATGGAATGATTGATTGATAAGTTGGTGGGATGAAGAAACCACAATCAACTATGGATGGGTTGATTGATAAGTCGATGTGATGAAGACGCCACAATCAACTATGGAAAGGTTGATTGATAAGTCGGGAATAGTGAAGACGCCACAATCAACTATGGAAGGGCTGATTGATAAGTCGATGGAATGAAGACGCCACAATGAACTATGGAATGGTTGATTGATAAGTCGATAGGATGAATGCCACGAAAAAAATTCAATAAGTTCAAAAGTTCTAACGACCAAGAGGAAAGACTCAAATTTTTAATTCATAACTTCTTTATGTGTTGTTCTGCAAAGCATTTTTATTTGGGATGACTGGAAGGATGAAACAAAATATCTCTTTGTTAACAAATAGTTACTTAAAACAAGAAAAGGAAACAAATCTAAATATAAATAAACTAAAAGGAAAATAAATAACTTGGCATGCAAGCCATACCATTTGATCTAGAAAAACATCCCAAATACATCTAGATTCTTCTAGAATTTGAATTAGTATATTGAATGTAAAACCCGGGTAAATTTGAATTATTTCGAAAAAGGCAAAACAGTAAATTGTCGCTATAGTACAAGTTGTATACCTGAAATTTTCTACATCTTTGATGGAAAAACGGACCTCACCATTGGATTTGTCTCACGAAATCTAGTTACCCAGATGAATTTTGTCAAATTTCGAGATAATGTCAGATTTTCATGTTTTTCGAAGCGGCGTCGGTCGGTTGAAAAAATTAAACGGGATTTTGAAAAAACATTGAAAATTGGGGTCGGTGGATAAGGTTCGCAGAAAGCGATTTAAACTTAAAGCGAGGATGGAAATAAATCGTTTGGGATATCGCGATTCGGATAGGTCGTGGACACGTGTGACATGGGTACATAACACCTTAAATTATACCACTAGTAGTTTATTTGCAATTTAGTGGTATAATAAAAATCAAAGTATGTTTTTGGAGATTTAGAGTGTGAAAAGGATATAACCGGGATTTTTGAAGAAGTAAAGGTGAATATGGTAATTTGACATTAAGGACCCAAAGGTCATAACATAAGAAGATGATATGTTAAAGTAGAAATATGATAACATGAATTGCAAATAGAAGAAAGGTGAAGGACTAAAATAAAAAGGGGAAAAATTGAGGGCCAAATGTCTTAAAGCCAAACATGGCCTTGTTAGAAAGGGAAAATTTCTAATTTTGTTTGCTTTGGCTAGGGCTTCGGTTTTGAGATGATAAGACATTCTTGGTGATTTCTCTTCATTTGCTTTGGAGATCTAGCCTTATTTAAGAGAAAAAGTGAAGAAAAGAAGAAGTTTGGTTCAAGTCTTTAAAGATCAAGGTATGGAAACTATAAGTATGGAATCCTAGTATGGAAATTCCCATAAATTCCTCTTTGTTTAGGGTTATGTTATGAAAAGTCCGAATTCTTCCCTTATATGTATTTTGGGCTGGCTTAAGTCAGATTTGGGAGTTGTTTTGCTTTGCTTTGGTTTTGATTGGCAAATTTCTAGTGAAAAATAGGAAATTGCCCATTTTTGGCGAATTCGACGCTCTACGCCTAGGTGTAGGAGCGCTTGACTAAGCATAGGTCTCCGCCTAGGCGTAGGAACCTAGGCCTAGGCGAACCAGAGGCCTGAATTTCCTAACTTTTTGATCTGCCTAGGCGTAGCATTGCTTCACATAGGAGTACCGGTAAATCCTGTTTTGTTTTCTCTCTTTCGTTAATTCTAGCAATCATCCATTGGATTAAAGGAGGATCCTAATATGTGAATGAAAGTCCCGTACACGTATCTAGTGATATGGGCAGCTTTGCCTTGACGATCTGTGGTTAGTGAGCAGTATTTCTTGCCCTTATTTGCTAATGTGATTAAGAACAATATAACAAGCTCGATAATACACATATAATTGTATACTGACTTAAGACGAATAAGCGAATGAATAGGCACCTCGATCGGTCTTCTGACACTCTTGCTAATCTTTATGACATTGCATTAGGCGGGCATGTCTCACAATTACCAGTACTTGACACCTTTGTTGTTACTATCTGGTACCTTCAGTTACCTATTGTCTTTAATGTCTCTCATTTATTATTCCCGATCTATACAGGCAAACATTTATATGATATGAATCTGAATAATGTGATATATGGAAATAATTATATGAAATCACAAGTAATCAGTTCTATTATGTAGTGTACCTACAGGTACCCTCTGTACAAGATTTCTGTTTTGCACTCCCACGAGAGATATGAAAATGATGATATATGAACTATTGAATATGTATACTGTAATTGAGGACCACTGCTGTGGTCATATATATTATATGTTTTCCCACTAAGCTATAAGCTTAGCATGGGTGTTTCATCCGTGTAGAGGACATCAGGGGCATTCCGCGTCGCCCGAGACCAAACCACCACGTGATAAGGAGTCACCATATGTAGGTTTTTACTTTGTTTGTAATGTAGTAAATATTTTGGGAATGGGTGCAGCTTATGTAAGTCACAGTAAACGAGACTCAAGAATATATGTACAAGAACATTTAAACACCACTACGGTGGTAATATTACAAGTTATATCTTTTGGAAGAATTCTTGGATTTAAGTTAGGTCAATATGTACAAGTTTGATTTATATTTCGAAATGGGCCCACCAATGTCAGAAAATCAGGTAAAGGAGTCCCAGTCCCGTGTGGCGTCCTATAATCCTCCTAAGCAGGGGATGGGGCGTTACAGAGGCACTTACTTAAACTTAAGTGAGAGGCTTTGGACAAAAGATCCCATTTTTCTTTTCCTAGAGAAAACGTGAGAGAGGGGAAGAGATTCCAAGCTTTCTTTCGAAGATCGAAGGAGAGCTTCAAAGCTTTCTTTAAAAGATCGACGGAGTTCTGTCGGTTGGAATTCGTTGAGACAAGAACTAAAGTTCATTGCCTCGACGAGGGCTATGTGCACATACCACAAATGAGGGATTTCATTGAAGATCAAAAGGAGGAGATTTTGTGAAATCAAAGATTTCGAGCTAGGGAGGCTTCATACCCATACTATTGCACTTCAAGAGGTAGGGATTCTTCTACTTTGGTTTTATTTCCATCATATTGGCTGATTTTAGGAGGAATGTTATGTGGGTGTCCTAAGGGCTTGTTTGGCTGATTTTTGGACTATTTATAGCCCTTTTTATGGCTTATTAATTAGTGGTTGTCTTTGATTTGTGGTGTTCATGGCATGCTGAAGCATTGTTTTAAAGAGTTGTTTAATTTGAATTTATGCCCTAAGGGGCCTATTCAGCCTATTTTAGAAAATGTTTAATGAATTAGTTTGCGGTCGTTTGTGACGATTTGGTGAATCGATTTGTGGTTGTGTATAGTACCCCAAAAAATTGTTTAGGGATTGTTTGGATAGAAAATAACCGGACTATTGGGGTTTGTTTGTAGGTTTTGTGTCGGTTAAAGGCTTGTTTAGCTTATTTTATAGCCGGTTGAAAAAAGTCGGTTTGGGACCGTAGTGTGGGGTACATTTTATGAAGCATTTTATATGTCACCGATTGGCCTTGAGAGTTAAAGTCGTTGTACTTGATTTTTTAATAACATGGTTGGTGATCGTTGTTTGATGAATGTTGGTATATGTGTGCTTATATATTGACAGACTAAATGGTTGTTTTGGAGATTATATACATGTAATATAATTGTCCATGATACATGGTAAAGATGTATGAGTTAAATTGTCCATATGACATTCATCACATATGTGGCATGACATTGACATGCAATGGTGTATCATAATGCATGCACGGGAACATCGCATTTCATGGGTGTGAGTGCATGGTTGAAATCAAACACCACATTAGTGATTGATGAGTGGGCTCAATATCGTTAAATAACAACAACAGCAACAGTGTCTTCTGCTCTTTTCTCTCTCCTCTTCTTCTTCTTCTTTGCCTATATATATATATTCTTCTTATATATTCTGCCTTCTATATATATATATATATATATATATATATATATATATCTTCTTCATATATATATATATATACATATATATGTAGTATATATATGTGTGTGTATATTGCCAGAAAAGTCAAAGTTGCAAAATTGGATGAAATGGTAAAAACTTGTGTCGGGTAATAGCAAGAAGGGCTAGACACTCCCTCGGGTGAAAGACCCAGTGTTGGTTCATACACTCCAATGGTGAAAGTCCAAAAAGTGTAGGAAGGCATGCAGAGCCTACAGTGAGACCTCGAAAATTCACTGCCCGAAAAAGACACATGGTTTTGTATATGAAATTATCATTCAAGGTTTAACATCCAAAATGCTTTTGGTTTATAAACAAATGATTTTGTTTCGAAAAGGGATATTGGATGTAAATCCGCCGATGCGTAGTTGCTCCAGGACATTGACATTACATTGTATGGTGGAAGTCGGTAAAGACTCGGGTATGGTGCATGAGTGAGTCTCATCTCATCTCATGACATGGCATGTAGAATTCCAACCTAAGATTGCATATTCTTGCTTGGAATTGTTGATGTGAATGTGAAAAAGGTCAAAGTTGAACATTGCATGTGTACTTAGGTGGGGAGTAGCCTTCGTAGGAATTACTCTACTAGGCGTGGCTCACCCTATACAAGACAACATTTCAAGTGCAGGACATGCTCCGGTGGGCGGCTCTCATCTGGGGCCGTGAGAGTGAAGAAAGTTGGCTTGTGGCTTTATGATTATTTTGTAAAACTTTTGGATAAAATTCATTTTGGCATGTACTAATGTGTTAAAGAGTTGAAATGGAACTCATATGTATTTTTTTTATTTTATGTAAAAGAGTGAAATTGAATTCACTTGGACTGTTTTTAATGTAACTGTCTGGTAGTAAATAGGCTTTACCTCCCCTAGGCGAAGGTGAGCTTCGCTAAGGCAAGATGAAGGTGGGCTTCGCCTTGGCCAGTTCGAGGCCAGGCCTGCATTATGGGCTCTACCTTGCCTGGGCGAAGATGGGCTTTACTTAGGAGAACCCGGGTTCTCTTGCTAGGTGTTGTTTTCCTATAGTATTACATATTAAGTAGGTTGGTTATTTTAGGAAGAGCTCCTCGTATGAAGGGGACTTTGTTCGGTTTTTGTGAAATTATGAATTCCAGTGAAAGGGACACACGGTGTGGTATCGGGTTACACGATATCCACAGGCTTCCGCGGGTTGATGGGTGACCAACGGACCCCTAGATTTTGGGGCGTCACATTGAATGCATCCTTGATCTTCTTTCCTTATGCTCTCAAAACCTGCCTTTTTGGAACTTTAATAGTAACCTTAGAAGCCATGCCTTGACTTTGCATCACAATGAATGCCCATTCGGTTAAATCATTGGATACGCAACTATTGTCATTGGAACAAATGTTGAAAGATTAGTAGGAATCCACCAGTAATAGCTGGCCTCTTTCTTAGCGGCCAACTTCACCTTGTGTGAAGAAAATGCTGCCTTGCATAATATGACCACCACTCCTCACCCTGGCAATCTAGTTGTGCCTCGTAGCCCTGCACGATCTGAATCAAAAGAAAAATTTTCTCCTTCCCTCACCGTGACCAACCTCTTATCAATAATTCCTTATCGATTAAATCTCCTTCCCCATGGAGAAGCCTAGATCCTGCATTGTGCACATTTGACAACATGCCATCATACTCGTTTGTCCCTGCCATCTTACACCAAGATGTCCCGCTGCACTTCGTTTTGCCAAAATTTATAATGTATGATGGTCCTGAAGACCCCTTTGATCACTTGATGCACTTTGACACACATCGCTGACCTTTGCCAGTTAGTATGGCCATCATGAAAGTCTTCCCATCCAGCCTAGTAGGTTCAGCCTCGTTGTGGTTTCACCGGTTATCGCCAAACACAGTAACCTCCTTTCGATGTCTATATGAAAAATTCGTAACTCAATTTATGTGTTCGATTCGAGAGAAAAACGAGCGTCACCCGATTTTTCATGCGAATGGAGATGCGGAGTCCATCAAGGACTTTATGAAGATTTTTGGAGCCACGATCCTCTAGCTCTATACCTGACCACCGGCCAATTTATCTTGTAAATTAGTGAGTGACTATTAGATCCTAACACCTAGTTTTGATTCAGCACATCGGCTGCATCCCCCATAACTATTGACGAGTTGTTCTAAAGGGGAAGCTAGTATGCCATGCTTGAGGATGACATAGTCATTGTGGCCAAATGAGCAGTTTCCACCACATCATATTCTAGACACTATGGTGGAAGTAAAGGAAAAAAGGGTCGGGGATGACGAAGCGAGAAGGGTAGAATCGGGGAGATTTGAGGTGTACGATCCCTCCTGATGAGGTTGGGGGATAAGGAAGGGGAACAAGTCTCGTCGAAATCGAGAGCGGGATGCTGACCTGTGAGCAGCTGCGAGTTCGAGTTGCCACATTCTCAGGTCATCCCTATCATTTAGTCTCTTTAGGGGTTCAAATGTCCCAGGCCTTAGAGGGGTGATATGAAGGGTAGAGACAAGTCCCGATATTGCGAGTATCATAGGGACGTAAGCCATCAAACCAATGACTGTTATCGACTCCAGGGACTACTGAATTTCATGGTCAAAAGGGACATCTCTGAGAGTACATTGAAGAGGCGGTTTTGAATAATTCTTAATCCTTGTCATCCACAAACTTTCAAATAGCGATAAATGCAATACTTGCTACTCTAACGTTGCCAAAAATTCGAGGTCAATCGCACCCAGGTATCCTTGTGGCTATAGTTAACTATAGTTTTTCCCCGAGCAGCATCCGACCCATCGACGGAGTCATAACCTTCACCGAATCCCCCATAAGGCTATCTATGCCCCTTGACGACGCACTTGTTCTAACCTTAGAGGTTGGAAAATACTTGATGAAGCCTATATTGGTCGATTCTAGCAGTGTTGCCTACCTTCTCTTCCTGCAGCCTTGATGCGGCTGGGCTATAAGCGGATAATCTTCGCGATCTAAGAAGGTGTTGGTCGGCTTGGCGGATGTGGCCCAACTCATTGGGGGAGATAGTGCTACCGGTTTCGACATGACCAATCATTGCCTTGGTCCCACTTATAGTGATTGATGAGACCTGATCCTTCAACTCCATTTTAGGACGCGCGGATTCCGCGCTGGTAAGCATTACCATCCCTCTTACCTGAAATGTTGAGTTTCCGGACTCCGGTACCGGGCGGTTACATAGAGGAGACGAGCTGACTGGCTTTGTTATGAGGCGATAAAAAAAAAAAAATGACATGTCGACCAAATAGCAACGGCGGCTTGAGGCCCGTTTCCTCAAGCATGAGGATTCCAAAATCGCGGAGCCTCTACAAGCCCAATCCTCTGTCGGCCCGGGCAGTACAGTGAGGTTGGCACAGGAAACTCCCTTTCTTGAGAAGAAATTAACTCATTCTTATCACTATTGTAGGAGTTCTCTGATATCTTTGCATGGTCCCACGCCAACCTGCCTGGCATTTCTCCTACTATGGCTCCACACTATTTGAACCTTCAGAAATAATGTAAGTCGATACAATAGAAACTAATATGATTCCATCAAATGCGCCGAGAAGTCATAAAACAGGAAGTTGACAAACTTCTTGCAGTTGGTTTCATTAAAGAAATTTAGTATCTCGAATGGTTAGCTAACGTTGTGGTTGTCCTAAAAAATAATGGCAAATGGCGTATGTGTGTCGATTACTCTAATCTAAATGATGCTTGCCCAAAAGATACTTTTCTCCTCCCATGCATCGATCATATAGTAGATGCAACAATTGGGAATGAGCTTCTATCCTTCCTCAACGCATACTCTGGCTACAATAAGATCCCGATGTTTCCCCCCGATTTGGTAAACGTAGATTTAATAACTCCAACGAGGATGTATTATTACAATGTAATGCCTTTTGGTCTTAAGAACACCAGAGCCACCTATTAGCATATGATGTCCCGTATTTTTGAACCTCTATTGGGAAAAAACATGGAAGCATATATTGACGACATGCTAGTCAAATCGAAATCTTGAGAAGACCATTTAGCTTACTTGGAAGAAGCATTTCAATTGATGAGGTCGCATTGTTTACAGTTGAATCCAAATAAGTGCGCATTTGGGGTCGAATAGAGGAATTTCCTTAGGTTCTCGGTTATCCAAAGAGGAATAGAAATGGTGCATGAGTGAGTCTCATCTCACTTCATGACATGGCGTGTAGAATTCCAACCTTGGATTGCATATTCTTGCTTGGAATTATTGATGTGAATGTGAAAAGTGTCAAAGGTGAACATTGCATGTGCCAGGTGGGGTAACCTGCATAGGAGTGCTCTGCTAGGCGTGGCTCACCACATCTGAAAAAACTTATTCCCGGTGTGGGACATGTCTTGGGTGGGCGACTCTCATTTAGCAGTGCGAGTGTGAAGAAAGTTGGCTTTTGGATTTATGATTATTTTGTAAAACTTTTGGATTAAATTCATTTTGGCATGTACTAATGTGTTGAAGAGTTGAAATGAAACTCATATGTATTTTTTATTTATGTAAAAAACTGAAATTGAACTCAATTGGACTATTTTTAATGTAACTGCCTGGTAGTAAATAGGCTCTGCCTCCCCTAGGCGAAGGTGAGCTTCACCAAGGAGAAGCAGTTCGCCAAGGCGAAGGTAGAGTTCGCCGAGGCGAAGGTGGGCTTCGCCTTGGCGAGCACAAGGCCAGGCTTGGATGATGGGCTCTTCGTCGCCTAGGCTAAGAAGGTGAGCTTCACTTAGGCGAAGGTGGGCTTTGCCTAGGTGAATTCGGGTTCTCTTGCTAGGTGTTATTTTCCTATAGTATTACATATTGTGCAGGTTGGTTATTTTGGGAAGAGCTCCTTGTATGAAGGGGACTCCTTCTGGTTTTTGTGAAATTATGGATTCCAGTGAATGGGACACACGGTGTGGTATCAGGTTACACGATATCCACAGGCTTCCGTGGGTTGATGGGTGATCAACTGACCCCTGGATTTTGGGACGTCACATTGAATGCATCCTTGATATTCTTTCCTTATGCTCTAAAAACCTGCCTTTTTGGAACTTTAACGGTAACCTTAGAAGCCATTCCTTGACTTTGCATCACAATGGGAGAAATCCCTCATTCCAGTTCTGAGCCTATGATGGAACAACAACTATGTCATTGGAACGAATGCTGAAAGATCAGTAGGAATCCCACCAGCAATAGTCGACCTCTTTCTTAGCGACCAACTTAACCTTGCATGAAGAAAATGCTGCCTTGTGTAATACGACCACCACTCCTCACCTTGGCAACCCAGTTGTGCCTTGTAGCCCTGCACAATCTGAATCCAAAGAAAAATTTTCTCCTCCCCTCGTCGTGACCAATCTCCTATCAATAATTCCCTATCTATTAAATCTCCTTCCCCATGGTCAAGCCTAGATCCTGCATTGTGCACATTTGATGACATGCCATCATCCCCGTTTATCCCTGCCATCTCACACCAAGATGCCCCACCGCACTTCATTTTGCCAAAATTTCAAATGTACGATGGTCTTGAAGACCCTTTTGATCACTTGATGCACTTTTGACACATCATGACACTACAGATTGGTAACGACGCCCTCCTGTGAAAAGTCTTCCCATCCAGCCTAGTAGGTCCAGCCTCATTGTGGTTTCACCAGTTATCTCCAAACATGGTAACCTCCTTCCGATGTCTATATGAAAAATTCGTAAATCAATATATGTGTTTAGTCAGGAGGAAACAAAGCATCACCAGTCTTTTTCACACTCGGATGGGGAGATCCGAGTCCATCAAGGACTTTATGAAGAATTTTGGAGCCACGATCCTCCAGCTCGATGTCATAAGCCTCGACACTATCTTGTAAGTAGTGAAGGAAGCCATTCGTCCTAACACTTAGATTTTGATTCACTGTCACTGCATCCCCCCACAACTATTGAAGAGTTTTTCTAAAGGGGAAACCAGTATGCCATGCTTGAGGATGACATAGTCGCTCCGACCAAATGAACAATTTCTACAACGTCAGATTCTAGACACTATGGCGGAACTAAAGGAAAAAGTAGTCGGGATGACCACAGTAGAAGGGGTAAACGAGACTCCAGAGATTCGAGGTGTACCAGTCATCACAATGAGGGTGGGGGATAGGGAGAATAAGTTGCCAAGAATTTGAAGCAGGATAGTAGCATAGAGCAAACACGGTTCACGTTGCCACCTTCTCAGGTCTCCCTATCATTTAGTCTCTTTAGGGGTTTGAATGTCCTAGGCCTTAGAGGGGTTATATGAAGGGTAGAGACAAGTCCTGATATTGCAAGTATCATAGGGACATCAGCCATTGAACCAATGACTGTTATCAACTCCGGGGACTACTGAATTTGATGGTCAAAAGGGGACATCTCCGAGAGTGCATTGAAGAGGCAGTTTCGAACACTTCTTAACCCTTGTCACCCACAAACTTTCGACTAGTGATAGATACAATACTTGCTAGTCCGACGTTGCCCAAAATGAGGTCAACTGCACCCAGGTATTTTTTGTGGCTGGAGTTAACTATAGTTTTGCCCCGAGCAGCATCCGACCCATCGACGGAGTCATAACCTTCATCGAATCCCCCATAAGGCTATCTATGCCCCATGACGATGCACTTGTTCTAACCTTAGAGGCTGGGAAACACTTGATGAAGCGTATATTGGTTGATCCTTGTAGTGTTGCCTACCTCCTTTACCTACCCGCCTTGCTTTGGCTAGGTTATAAGCCAGATAATCTTCACAATCCAGGAAAGGTGTTAGTCGGCTTCAACGGATCGTAGACTAACTCATTGGGGTAGATAGTGCTACCGGTTTCGGTAGGACCAATCACCACCTTGGTCCCACTTATAGTGTTTGATGAGACATGATCCTTCAACTCCATTTTAGGAGCGCGCGAAAGTTCCGTGGTGAAAGTATTACCATCCTCTTGCACACAGATATTTGGAGTTTAGGACTCAGGCCGGATTGACTATAAGGAGACTAGAAAACGACAAAGCCTAATGAGGTCAATAAAAAGAAGATGACATGCAGACTAAATAGAAACCGGCGGCTCGAGGCTGTTCCTCGAGCATGATGATTCGGAAATCGTGAGCCTCTGGTATGTCTCTGTTGGCCCAGATTATGCCGGGCATGTTAGCCTAGGAAACTCCCTCTCTCGAGAAGAAATTAACTCATTCTTTTCATTATTGTAGGAGTTCTCTGATATCTTTGCATGGTCCCACGCTGACATGCCTGGCATTTCTCTTGCTATGGATCAACACTATCTGAACCTTTAGAAAGAATGTAAGTCGATACAATAGAAACTAAGATGATTCCATCAAGTGCCCTGAGAAGTCATAAAACAGGAAGTTGAAAAACTTCTTGCAGTTGGTTTCATCATAGAAATTCAGTATCCCGAATGGTTAGCCAACGTTGTGGATGTTCTAAAAAATAATGGCAAATGGCGCATGTGTGTCGATTACTCTAATCTAAATGATGCTTACCAAAAAGATACTTTTCCCTTCCCATGCATCGATCATATAGTAGATGCAATAATTGGGAATGAGATTCTATCCTTCCTCGACTCATACTTTGGCTACAATCAGATCCCGAGTTTCCCCCTGATTCGGAAAACGTAGCATTCATAAATCCAACGGGGATGTATTATTACAATGTAATGCCTTTTTGTCTTAAGAACACTAGAGCCACCTTTTAGCGCATGATGTCTCGCATTTATGAACCTCTATTGGGAAAAACCATATAAGCGTATATCGATGACATGCTGGTCAAATTGAAATCTCGAGAAGACCATTTAGCTCACTTGCGAGAAGCGTTTCAATTGATGAGGTCACATTGTTTACGGTTGAATCTAGATAAGTGAGCATTTGGGGTTGGATCAGGGAATTTCTTTGGGTTCCCGGTTATCCAAAGAGGAATAGAAATGGCCCCCAGTCAAGTTAAAGCCATCAAGCAAATGAAACCCCCTATAACCAAGAAGTAGATACAAACTCTCACAGGTAAATTAGCGGCGCTAAACAGGTTCATCTCCAGATATTCAAATCATCTTCGACCATTCTTCATAACGCTAAAAAGGGCTTCCTGGAAGGGGTGGGGACCAAAATGTGACAAGGCCTTATATCCCATAAAGGAGTATATCATCTCCCCCTATCTTTGTCTCAACCTATTGATGGCGAGGAACTCTACCGATATGTAGCCACCTTGGCTACAGCCTTGAGCGTAGCTCTAGTAAGGTCGAACGAAGGCAGTAAGTAGAAGCCAATTTACTTCGTGAGTAAAATGTTAACGGATGCAGAAACTAGATACATCGACTTTGAATGAATCACGTTAGCCCCCAGGATGGTAGCAAAGAAGCTAAGCCCATATGTCCAAGCCCACACAATAATCGTCCTCACTAACTATCCAATCAGAGCCATACTCCACAAACTAGATGCTTCGAGACGATTCGTACGTTGAGTTAAGTGAGTGTGATATCAAACACTACCCGAGATCCTCTATAAAAGGTCAGGTCCTTGCTGACTTCATAATTGAAATGTCGGATGTGCAACCTTGAGACATCAGTGAAATGTTATGGATCCTTGAGACCGATGGTTCGTCCAGTGTGGTAGGAGGGGGAGTTGGTATGGTTCTACAATCCCCGGAGGGCTTATCCATTACTCAAGCTATCAAGTTTGCATTCGTTGCCTCAAATAATGAAGCCGAATATGAAGCTGTTTTGCTCGAACTACAACTGGCTAAGGAACTTCCGGTCATGAACTTAGAACTCCAATGTGACTCGTAGTTAGTAGCACCTCAGTTGTGAGGACAATACGAGGCCAAAAATGGACTAATGGAGCAATATTTGAAGCTAGCCTAGTCCTTGATTGCTGGATTCACGAATTCATAGTGGCTTAAGTCTCGAGATCAGAAAATCGAATGGTCGACGCCATCGCTAATTTAGCGTCCAACGCATTGTACCCTTGCCACGTGGAGTTGAATATTATTGCTCATCCATCAATTCATAATGTTGTAATCCTCACAACCTAGATTCAAGAAACAGGATCTTGCCCGAAGACAGAAGTGAGGCTGTAAAAGTTAGAGTTCGAGCAGCCAGGTACGCCTTAATAAACGATATTTTTTACAAGTGATCATTTTTCGAGCCATACCAGAGGTGTGTGCCTCCCAATAAGGCAAAACATATCATTGAACAAGTCTATGAAGGCATTTACGACACCCGTATTGGTGGACGATCACTATGTCACATGATTATGACAAAGGGTTTCTACTGGCCTAAAATGAAGTAAGAGTTCGAGCTGTTCGTGAAAAATTATGATACTTGTTAGAAATTCGACAATATTATCCTTGCCCCAACCACGACACTTCACTCCATGTCATGTCCATGGCCTTTTTACAAGTGGGGCATTGATATTGTGGGTTAATTACTATTGGTAAAAGGAAATTCATCTTAGTGGCCATAGATTACTTCACAAAATGGGTAGAAGCTAAGGCTTATGCACAAATTAAGGCAAGCCATCTAACACAGTTTGTGCAGAGGAACATTATGTCGGTTCGAGGTCCCTCATTCTATCATCTCATACAATGGCCCACAGGTCATTAGTAAGTCGTTTCAACAATTCTGTACCAAATATGGAATAAAAAACGTTTATTTCACACCTCGATATCCCCAATCCAACTACCAAGCCGAAGTCATGAACAAAACATTACTTTGCTATTGGAAAAAAATGTTGACATCCGCAAAAGGAAAGTGGGTGGACAAGTTCCCTATTGCACTTTAGGCATATCTCACCACTCTGAAACAGCCTACCAAGGAAACCCTGTATGCCCTTCCATTTGGAGTCGAAGCTTTGATTCCTGTTGAGTCAGGGCTTGAAACTCTACGCACTAGCAACACTTCTGAGCTCTCTCATGCCATGGATGAGCTCGAAGAGAAGAGAGATCGAGCAACCATCAGAATGGCTAAGTATTATTGCTAAGCTTTTCACCAAATGGAGAAAATCATCAAGCCTAGAGCTTTCAATAAGGGTGATTTTATCCTTTGACGTACTTTCGAGGAGGGAAAACTGAAACCAAATTAGGAGAGTCCTTTCATAATTGCTTATAATGGATCCAAAGGTGCATACAAAATACAATCCCAATGCAGAAAGATGGAGGCTCGCCCTTGGAACTCGGCTTGTTTGAAGAAGTATTTTCAGTAATTCTCCATCATCACGAGATGTTTGTATCCTTTTTCTAGTGAACGAATAAAAGTTTCTCAATTTTCATGAGACGATTATTTTATGCCTTTGGCGGCTAGCCATCAACAACTTTAGGCCTCGGGTAGCATAAGTCCCTATAGGCTTTATTTCTTAATTTTCATAAGATGATTATTTTATGCCTTTGGAGGCTAGCCATTGACGGCCCTAGGCCTCGGGCAGCATAAGTCCCTACATGCTTTATTTCTCCCTTTTCATGAGATGATTATTTTATACTTTTGACTGCTAGCTATAGTCGACCCTAGGCCTTGAGTAGCATAAGTCCCTATAGGCTTTATTTTTCTATTTTCATGAGATGATTATTTTATGCCTTTGGCGATTGGCCCTCGACGACCCTTGGCATCGAGCAGCATAAGTCCCTATAGACTTTATTTCTCCATTTTCATGAGATGATTATTTTATGCCTTTAGCGGTTGGCCCTCGATTGCCCTTGGCCTTGAGCAGCATAAGTCCCTACAAGCTTTATTTCTCCATTTTCATGAGATGATTATTTTATGCTTTTGGCCGCTAGCCATCAACTGCCCTAGGCTTCAGGCGGCATAAGTCCCTACATGCTTTATTTCTCCATTTTTATGAGATGATTGTTTTACGCCTTTAGAGGCTAGCCCTCGATGGCCCTAGGTCTCGGGTAGAATAAGCCTCATATAGGATTTATTTCTCCATTTTCATTTGATGGTTGTTTACGCCTTTTGCGGCTAGCCCTCGATGGCCCTTGGCCTCGGGCATCATATATCCCTGCAGGTAACTTGATAATATGACAAACATATGTGATTATCAAACTTTTTGACAAACGATATTTTCATTCAAAAAACCAAAAAGCAATGTCTAGGAACAAACCACCTCGGCTAGTTAAGATACATTTTGAGGAGGAAGAGCTGATGGCCCAACTATATCAACCAAATTTTGAGAAGGAGGTGTTGGTGGCTCAGCTACATCTGTCTGGAACTCTTGAAATATAATAACAACATGCTCCATGCTAGCTATCGTATCGTTTCAAAAGTCCCTTCCACAATTTGGTCCCTCACCCGGTGGCTTCCCTAGTTGCTCGGTTCAACGACCTGCATGTTGTGTGGGCTCGGGAGCATCCTCCATGGATAAATCTAGGTCACCAAGAGCGATCCGCTCTACTTCAGCATATCCAACCCAATAGCCTAGCTCGTATTGATCTTGATAAATACCAGGTAGTTTGGCGTGTATGGAAACTGTGGTTAGGTAATTGCCCGCACCTTCTTGGCTTAGCGAAAAGCCTTTATGTTACATCTCTGCGAGTGGAAGCTCACCTTGATCTTTGTTGACTTGTTGAGTTTCTTGCTGACTGACAGTGTAGAGGAAGCGACCCAGAAAAAGCGAAGCGAACACATAAGAGAGAAGCTCCCGATCGCGCGAGCAAAAGAAATCACGATGGAGAGGTTTGAAGATATTTAAACTCAAACATATCAGCATTGTGGGTGAGACATTCAAAATCAGCATTAATAGCACTGGTCATATTGATGAACACGCTAATTGCGAAACCATATCAAGAACCGTCACTTGTATAAAACGAGATCGTGGAGATGTACGTGCAATGCTGGCTTTTGCGGCTCGTGAAGACCAAAGTGTCTATCATCATTCCAACCCTAATGGCTTGCAACAATGTTAGGGGTTGCTAGTGGATTGGGATAAGTTGTACCTCATGTGAGAGTCACGTGAATAGCCCGAATTCAACAGAGACTCGTCTAGCTTATGATTCATGAAGGTCGAGCATGCTACCATTTCAGTCACCTCGAGTATCGAAGTACTTGGATCGGGAACTCGTTGAACAAGTCGCCTTGGGCATCAGAGATAAACGAGTAGGACATGTGGACCATCATGGAGCCCCTTGACACTGTCGCCCACGATTCAATATTCCACCACGACATGCATTATGCTAGGAATTACAAACCACTCATAGCTGTTCACTATGTATCTCTCATAATTACTATATAACGTATAAGCTTGTATCCCAAGAAGAAGACTATTTTTATTTTTTTTATCAATACTTGTTAGAGAAATAATACAAATTGTTTTGGAAGAAACTTGAAACCTTTCCCGTCACCATTTAGTAAAGACCATAATTATTCCACTATATCTGGTCTGGCTTTGATACAATATTGAAAAAAAAAGGCTGGAGTAATGGATTCACTTTAATCCAATATGTCTTGCATTAATATGAAATATCATTGTTGGTATAGCTCGGAATATGGGCATAACTCGATGGGTTCACTTATTTTGGTATGGATTTTTAGTGGATTCGACTTAAATTTTCACGGCTTGAATAGAACCTAATCAAATGATCTGATACATCTGTGGCCCATGCGGGCTCAGGACAGATTGACTTATTTGACTCGATTTTTAAATTTTTTTTTATTAACTTAAAAGCTAAATTAAAAACATAAAATATGTTAAAAATCAAACAAAATAATTTTTTTTTATATCAAATCAAATAATAATTTTTAAAGTAATTTCAAAAAGTACTTTTTCAATAAAGTTTTATTTTCAATTCCTTACAAATGATTTTTTATATAATATTTATACGTTAAAACTATTTTTTACTATTACTTTTAATAACTGTCTTCCAAACACATTATTATAAAAACCTATTTTAATTAATATTTTTGAAAATGATTATAAAAATATTTTTTATTAATATTTTTTGAAAAATATTATATAATGTTTTACAATACAATTTTATATATAGTATTTATTTTTAATAATTGTACATGTTTTTGTAAATATTTTTTTAAGTAGTTAATTTTCTAATTAAAAAATATATATTTATTTTTTATTATTGAAATTATAAAAATATTGTTTAAATAAATAAAAAAACTCATCATAGTAATTTCAATTGTTTTTAAAAAATAAAATAATATTCAGATAAAAAGAATTAAAAAATAATAATATTAAAAATAATTTTGTTATATATTCTTTTAACAACATAAAACAAACTATAAGTATTTTAAACAAATTTTATTTTATAAAATATTTAAAAATTATAAAAATGATTTTTAATATTATTACTGTCATCCCATTTTCACCCATTTTGGCCAATGACTCGCATAGGACTGTATAAGACTCGTTGGGCTAGTCAAATATTGATCCAAATAAAATGCGACCAAATGACCTGCTTATATTGGCTCGTAATCCGATCAAGTGATTAGTGCCCAAAAAGTGCTATTTTGAACCCTATATTAGATAGGTTTTGAGTGCTTTTTTGTGCACTAATCATGTCATTTATGCCAATTGAAGAGTTCTAGTCTTCTTAGTAACACTTATGTCATTTAGAGGGTATTTTTAGTTTGTTTTTGTAGGCTTTGCACACTTTTGGAGTTCAATTTCAATACAAAGGATGAATCATGAAGTTGGAATTCAAGTCTCGACCATCAACCGATATTACTAAATCAATGAGAAAATCAAGGCAAAGTGAAGAAAATTGGATGTAGTAGAAGAAGAATTGAAGATCAACAAAATTTAGATTTTAAACAGAGTTGCGAAAATTTTAAGCTAGGATACTTGAAAATTTCGCAACCTTAAGCAAATTTCACTGGCTCTAAACGAAAACACCAAATTTCGCTAGACCACTCCAAATTTCGCTAGCACTGTTCCTTAGCGAAAATAATTGATTTCGCTTCTCACAAGAATTTCGCTAGCTTAGCAAAATTTCGCTAGCTAGCGAAATTGCCTCTCGCCGAAATTTTCTTGTTTCGCTAGACACAGTGATTTGGCTAATTAGCGAAATTCTTATTAGCGAAAATTGATACCTCGTCATGCTTTGTAATTAATGCCAAACCGCTCCAAACTTGGTGTATTACTTAATTGTCCTATAACTTAGCCAATTTCATAGGTTTTGGTATTTTCATGCCTTGAGGTGGCCTATAAGCCCCTCTTGTTTTGTAACCCTAAGTAACAATTTTGGAACAATTTGAAGGAGGAGAAGATATTTTGTAAGTTTTCATTTTGTAAATAAAGTCTCGTATTTTTATTAGGGTTTTGCTTTCCTCTTCTCTCTCCTCTTTCTCTTAATTTCTCGGAGTACACTTGAACACCTCTTGGGGATGACAACTCAGAGATGCTTGAAAATAAGCCTCACTTCTTTGAAAGAGGAAGGGAAGCTAGCTTAGTGGTAGGGCATATGCATGTTGTCCTCTTGTATTAAAAGCCACGGGTAGTGTATTTTATAGCCCTTATCTTCTCAAAATATGGTTAGAAGTAACATTGAATGTCATTTGATCACGCTGATACTCTCTGCTTTAGAAGTTCGAGTGCATACCTAGTGTTAGATGCCTTTGTGATTCTTTAGATGGTCTTTACGAGGAGCTACAGAATGATGTTTTTAAATGTTAGGGTTTCAAAGTGAGGTTGAATAGCACTTAATGTTATTGATTTGGCCAATACTCTCCATGCTTCGAGGATACGAGTGCATACTTGTGCTAGATGCACTATGGTCCATTGGGTAACTACGAGCCTGCGAGATGATATTGAATGTAGGGTTTCCAAGCCAATTAAAGGGGCCATAGCGCATGCTACAATGTTGACTCAAATAGGAGTTGTTTCAAGGGTGAGGTTTTCTAGTTAAATATAGATCAGTTATGCCATGGACTATAGGTTGCATGTCATAGCAACGAGGATAAAACAGGGGGACACTTGTTTGCCCTAACTTGCAAGTTAGTGACCTAAATCTTCAAGTTAACTTTTTCACCTTTTTACTTTCAGTTTTTGCAATTCTCAGTTTCTAAACCATTCCCAGTTTTGAAACACAATTCCAAGAGTCCAAATAGAAAGCCTTACCTTGAAGGCGATGCAAACCATTTTTAGGATGAAAACCCATCCCAGTGTTCGACCTGAACCCTTTATCTGCGGTAAAGCTTGACTACGGCGGTAGTAGAAACAGAGTGTATATAAATTTTGTTGATTTTAGCTCGACCCTCTTTGTGTACGAATCAAATGGCGCCGTTAGGGATGGTGCCAAACCTTACAAATGGTAAGTTGAAAAATTACTTGTGATCCGCATCACAGTGAAGTAACTTTACTCTTTGCGACTCGATTCTGCGAGGAAGCTTGCCCGATTTTTAGCAATTAAGCGTTAAGCGCCTTTGTTTCGAGTTTTGATTCGATTTGAGTTTTTCATTGATCCAGTTTTATTGTTGTTAGTTAATTTTAATCTTCTTACCAAGTTGTTGTTTTGCTCTTTGTTGTCTCTATAATTGTGCTTAATATGTGTATGGTGGGATAGAACACATAGGAATTAGTTGCATAGGATTAGTACACAACTTGACCTAGCTAGTGCGGTTAGTGTACCAATTGATACCATGGATCCTATACACGAGGAACAACGGAGTCAGCAGGAACCCCATGAATCAAATGCCTATAGAACCATGAGGATCATCACCCTCCCCAGAGTTAGTGCCCCGTCTGTATCATTCCTCATGTTGAAGATGTAGCGGTGGTGCTTATTTGGTACCTCTACTCCCATATCATGGTATGGAAAATGAAAATCATACGCTCATATTATTAGGGATTTTGAGGAGTCTGCACTACCTTTAAGGAAGGTATGATGGACATGGATTTGCTGAAGCTAAAGGCACATTTCATTATTTCTACAAGAGGTGAGGCGAAGATGGCTCGACTCATTGAGGCCTAGAACCATTAGAAATTGGGTGAAATTTTACTTGGTGAGGAGTCTTGAAAAAGTTTTTCAGTGCTCATAAAACCAATAATTTGAAAAGACAAATCTACACTTTTGCAGCTCATGATGGTGAGAGATTTTACCAGTGTTGGGAAAGATTTATGGAGACCATCAGTGCATGCCCACATCATGGGTTTGATACATGGATGCTGGTAAACCATTTCTATGGTGGTATGTCTCTATCGCCAAAGGCCATTTATTGGAAACCATGTGTGGGGAGACTTTTAAGCAAACATCTGATGAAGCCATGGATTTTTTAAATTATGTGGCTGAAACTTCTAAGGGTTGGGATAGACCTAACCTGGGGGTGGATAAGATGAGACCACCGATCAATCAAAGGGGTGGGATCTTGTACCTTTACTGAAGAAATGAAATGAGAGCTAGGATTTCACCCTAGCTAGGAAGGTAGAAGGCTTAAAAGCAAACAGCTCAAGAGGTGCATCGTGGCCGAAAATCTGCACGATCCAATCCTTGGAAATTTCCAATCACAGTAAGCTTGATAGAACCATGTCCTATGGCCCCTTCAATGAAGGATTTGATGTCAGAATGTGCAAACACTGTAGGACAATACAAGCCACAACAATCCAATGCTCCATATGGTAATACCTATAATTCCAATTGGAGGAATCACCCTAACCTCTCATGGAGACCCAACCCCACATATGTACCCCCGGGTGCGGACCTCAGTTTGGTTCCCCCTCACAGTCACAACAACCACCATCCTCTTCTCCAGTAGAACAAGCCATTTTGAATTTGAGTAAGGTGGTGGGCAACTTTGTTGAGGAACAAAAAGGAATCAATGTGCAACTGGCACAAAAGAGGCCAATCTTGTAAGAAGTACTGCTTTGAATAAGAATAGATGGGCTTGAGCAATCTGAACCAGAAAATTGATAACCTACAATATTCAATCACCAAGATCAACAAGTTGCTTGAGGTACAAGAGAGAGGGAGGTTTCCATCACAAACACTTCCAAATCCTAAAGGGATTCATGAGGTAGGGTCATCCAACAATTCGGGAATGGATGAGGTCAAGCGTAATAACCACGAAGTGGAAAAGAGGTTGGTCGGCTATGCGAAGCACGGTTGAAGAATCCGAGGCGGGGAGAAAGTGCGACTGAGCATATTCTCTGAGGAGGATTCAATGAAATCTGAGTATACCACCTGTTTCCACGAGAACTTAGAGGGAAGAATGACTCGACAAGCGAGGCATTTAGAGGTCTTAAGGCAAGTAAAGGTTAACATACCTTTCTTGGACCTAATCAAACAAGTCCACAACATGCAAAATTTTTTGAAAGATCTTTGCCACGATCAAGAAGGGAATCAAGAAGCGGATTTAAAAAGGTGGTAGTTGATAGTGAGGTTATTTCACTTAACACATCGGGCGGCCATGGTCCAAAGCAATGACTGTTATAAATATAGTGTGATCTGATCTCCACTAATTGTACTAAGATTATGAACCATAGAAAAACTTACTGATTTAGATTTTAAAGGAACTAATGTCGATTCAAATGATATGCTAAATAAACAGTGAACTGAAACTGCCCACACCATGACTCTCATCGTCATGATCAGTGTCCTGGGTGAGTAAGGCTGGATAATGTCTATGAAGATAGACAAATCTACCACCCAAAGACTTTGTGAAACACACCAAACCCACTGCATAAGAACTTAATCCACAAAAACAACTATCTAGAAATATTCCATTTCTGGCCACCACAAAATATTAAATTGGCCTGAATGGAGTCATGCAATTAACTTTTGGTAAATACACTATTTTTGAGTTGAACATCTTTCACATTTGAACGAACAAACATGATTGCCAGAAATTGAAAATCACCGATGAAGTTATTTCACTCTGATCAAAGTGAAAACACAAAGGTCTCAGTAGAGTTAAAAGGGAGTAATTACCCATGGAGATGAAGATATATCAAGTTCATCAACACCTAATCAAAACCAATTGCTCAATTCAATGTCTACAACATATACATATCAACAATCAAGTACCAAACCATGAATTAGCCCAGCAATCATGTGGGTCTGAGAGAGATTATCCTCCCGACCCTCCTTGAGAGAGTACTGGGTATCAACTGGTTTGGTGTTCTCAAAACCAACAACTGCGCCTCAACAATTTTTGTTTTTTTACTTAATTTAGTAAATTTCCTACTTTAGCTATTATTTTTAGTATGTTTTTCAATTTAGCAAATTTTCCATTTTAGCAAGTTAGCATTTTGCACATCTGTGTATATTAAATTACAGATATATTCTTTGGCTTCCTAATTTAATTTTAATTTTACTTTTTAGACATATTATTCATTCTAATCTAAAATCTCGAATCACAGTGTGGTGATAGTGTGGAGCCAAATTCAAAATAGCTGTAAAATCGCGTAGAATGACCCTTCACATTGCTACAAGCTTAGATAAATAGGGAGTTGGTTTAGAATATACATCATACCTCTCCCCTCCCAGCCGTGCCTCCGAGTCCCCAAATAAGCCCGAGTCCCGGGGCCCCGCCGCCGACCAAGCCGCCGCCGACCCCTCGCTCCTCGAGGCCTCATCATGATGTCTGTCCCAAGACTCAGTCACAAATGCACCTGTGCTTTGCTTCGACTGAGTTTCAGTAGCAGCTATCCTGCCACGACGCACTGGAAGCCCCCATCGGCCTCAAGTGAGATTTTCTACCACTCACAAGACGAGCCTCAGATGTTCATCGTCACCATTTAACATCGTCACAGATAAATTGTGTTCTGCTTCAATTTTCAAATGGCCTCCACCCCGCAGGGTGATAAGTTATCGAATATGTTTGGTTAGTTCCAGCACTGGAAGCACACGCCACGAGCCCACCCGGGCTGGCTTGCTGTAGAAATGCAAGAGGCCTCCAGCTCTTCCGCCCAAGACTACGCTGGGCAACAGCGAGGCTTCAGAGCCGAGCTTTCTCTCCTGTAGGGTTTTCTCTGAAGGAGTATTTGAGGTTCGCACGGTGGTCCCGTTTTCTGGCTTCGTGAGATCTCAGCACGCCCTGAGAGGCGGCAGGCCCTCCCGCCTCAGACTCATCACCGTCCCAGAGGCAGATTCGAGGAGCCTGTGGATTCCGACGCATCAGACACTGATGGGACTCCCGGGCCCGCACTTCGCATCAGTTAGAGTCTCGGCCACTGCCCGCACACGGCCTGTGCGAAAGTCGATTTCACCACCGTAGTCTCGCTCATCTCCGCTCAGAAGGCCGCGAGGCGATTTCATCACCCCAACATCGCCAACATCGAGGATCAGAGGCCCATGTCAGGTGTGGAACCCCATTCCCGGAAATGTACGACTCCACCGCCAGAGTTTCATCAGGATTACTTAATACGCCCCGTGATTACAGTGGCTCGACCCCAGACACGGAGTCTGAGATTGATCGAGGAGCATTCACTCCGCCCTTCATGACTCCCGACGACAACACCCAAGAGTGGTACCGCAATTTACACCCACGACATCCAGTGAGACGACGGTCCACTACAGATTCGCCGCGATAGATGACCACCGCGTACTCGCACCAGCCGCGACATTTCAGCAAAGATCGGGATTGGGCGACACCGCCGCCGCAACCCAGGTACAGAGGCTTCAGCCCACCCTGGCACCTACGTGAGATGGTCCCAGCACCGCCAGACACCACCGCCGGTCCAAAGATTTTACGTGATGCGCCCCGCCGATGCCGCCACTGTATCATCTTCACGCAAGACAGCTTGTTCCTCCAGAGCACGCAGAGGAGGGGAGCCATATCAAGGTTTCACGGATCTCCGAGGGATTTCGGGTTCAAATTTCAATGAGCTGATGACCTCTTCACAGTAGCTTTGAGGAGAAGGTCCATCATGACCTGGGTCCGAGCTTGAGAGTTACATCCCACTAACACGAGACTCATGCAAAGGCTCGGAGCATGGGATTCTGTGAGGTCGTGCCAGATAAGAGCGCCAGATGCCTGGCATAGTGTCAGATCGGCAGACTATGCCACCGCTCTCATTCCATGCAATGATCACAGACCGCAGAGAGACGGGGTCGAGGTCATGACCAACACGATGATATACTCGCCTGAGTCTCAGGTACAGGATCCCAACAGTCAGACATCTCACCCCCATCTCTTCCATGAGCACACCAGCCGCAGATACCCTCTGGCCTTTCCTATTCAATATTATCATCCACCGGAGTGACATCCAGTGCTAGTTCGAGAGAGATAGCCGGGTGTGATGGATGCCATCTCGCCACTGCAGCCTGCGACAGTCGCCCGTGATCGAGGTCTAAAGGCTATTCTATACGACAGATCCATCCTGCCTCCTCGTGACTCATCAGAGAGGTGAGCCCACCACGATGCAGCTTCATCGATGTTCCGTTGCAACAAATAGCAGTTTTGACCCACCACCACCACAGTTAAAGGAGGTGGTTAGGTTTCTTTTTACAATTTGTATATTTACCAAATTTTATCAACCGCCTACTAATTTTGTTTAGATTTATGTGAGAACATAGTAGCAAAGTGATACTACGCTTAGCTATATTCACGCACAGCCATTTTCGCTACATCAAAAGCTATTCAGCAGAGAGAAGGACTGGTATTATCATGTTTTCAGGCTCTTCACCATAGGCTTTTCACCTGAACAATTGAATTTCTACAATCGACAATTGAATCGCTTGTGTTGGAAAAATTGAACGATCGTTTGTCACTTTGCTATATGCCAGTGACAAATTCCATGCTCAAACAGTTTTTTTTTGTCAACTAAGTTCCAAAGATGCTCAACTTGAAATTTCCCCTTATGCTAATCTCACACACTCAAAGACTCCGATTGCTCCAATAGTCAGTGGAAATTGTGTGCTCTTCTTTCTACAAAGTCGTCTTAGGTATGTCGGGCAACTCAGATAGGCTCGTTACCTACGGGCCAAGATCAATGTTGCTCTCTCAAAAAGGAAAAGAAAGAAAAAGCAAAAGAAAGAAAATAAGAAAAGAAAAATATAAACGCTTAGTTTTGTCAAACCCCAGCACTGGTCCGAGGCGCGTAAGCTCAAACCCGATGCCCCAAGCCTTAACTGTCGGGAGTCACTCATTTTGTGTTCTTTACACTTGGTGAGAGGAGCCCAACTAATAGCAGGTGCTTGATTTTCAAGTCATCTCCAGTCCTGTGGTGGCTCCTAGAGCATGGTCAAGGGATCCTTTTCGCTTGATGCCCTAAACTCAATTGGTTGGGAGCCACGGTGGACCCCGCTATTATAACGCGACTTCTGGGCCTGATGGCATTGCATCTTTACCATGTAATTGAAAAGAAAGAAAAGTGAACAGTCTACCCAGGGGGTTGTTCGTCCTTAAGGCCATGTCAAGGCTAGGTCAGGGGAGTGGGCAATTTCAGCTTTATTAGCTTAACTGTTACATAAAGAATCATTGTACTTAGGTGGAAATTCAAGCCAGAATTGCGTGATCCAATATCGGGTTTGTAAATCGCTCTTGTATGGTTTTGATTCTTTCACGGCTTACAACTTTGATTTCCAATTTCTGGCTTAGTATTGTTTATATGCAGTATATACCTTTGAATCATAACCTTTTGAAATCACCACATGCATCTTTTGCTTGCATCAAGCAAGTGGACTAGCAACTTTCGGTCATGTGATTAGAGTCGTGTGCTATTTTAACCCCATATTAGAGGTTTTGAGTGCTTTTGTGCACTACAATCATGTCATTTATGCCATCTGAAGAGTTCTAGTCTTTATAATATGGTTTCATTAGAGGGTATTTTTTGCTTACTTTACACTTTGAGTCTCAATTTCAATACACAAAGGATGAATCATGAAGTTGAATTCAAGTCTCACCATCAACCAGCCTCAGAATCAATGAGAAAATCAAGGCAAAGTAAGAACGATAAAGAGAAGAAAGAGTAATTCGAACAAAGTCGGACTACAGAGTCATGGTAAAATTTTCGCTAGATCATAAAATATCTTGAAACACCACCAGACCACTCCAAATTTCTAGCACTCATCTTGAAGGAAAACACCACTTCTGCCTCAAGAATTCTCTTGGTTAGCTAAATTTCGCTGCCAGTTTAAATTGCCCACCCCCACAAATATCCCTTGGCTGCTGAGATTCGTTGATTTCATTACTAATTCATTTAAATTCTTCACCAGCTAAATGATGCTCTCAGTCATGCTTTGTAATTTTACGCCAAACCGTCCAAATTTGGTGTGTATTACTTAATCGTCCTATAATCTGTAGAAATACTATATGGGCTTCTTGGCAGCACATGCCTCGAGAAAGGCTATATAAGCCCCTCTCTTTATAGGTAACCCAAGTAACAAATTTTGGAACAATTTGGAGGGAGGAGAAGATATTTTGTAAGTTTTCACTTGTAAATAAAGTCTCGTATTTTTATTTAAAGTTTTGCTTCCTCTCTCTCTTCTCTCTCCTCCCTCTTTTCTTCTCTTTCTACTGCTAAACACTCTCTTGGAGATGACAACTCAAGAGATGCTAGACAATTTCCTTCTTCTTCTTTTAGAAGAGAATAGTTAGCTTCGTGGTGGGGCAGTATGTTGTCCTCTTGTATTAAAAGCCACAGTAGTGTATTTATGGCCCTTATCTTCAAATATGGTTAAGTAACATTGAATGTCATTTGATCCGCTGTACTCCATGTTTTAGATCAAATAAGATACTAGTGTTAGATGCATCAGATTCTTAGATGGTCTTACTGTAGCCTTCTAGAATGATGTTTAAATGTTGTGGTTTCAAAGTAGGTTGAATAGCACTTTAATGTTATTGATTTGCATTAATACTCATACAGCCTGCCAAAGATACAAGGTAGATGACTTATATTAAGCGATGCACCGTCCATTAGATGGTCTTTACGAGCCTCCAGATGATATCAATGTTGGTGGTTTCAACAAGAAGGCCATAATCGCATACCGTATTGACTCAAATAGAGTTGAGTCAATGAGGTTTGCTAGCAAATAGATCCGATTATACACGGGAATATAGGTCGCAGATGTCATAACGCGAGGATAAAACCCGAGGGATACTTCTAAGCTGCCCTAACTTGCCAAGTTAAGGACCCAATCTTCAAAGTTAACTTTTTCACCTTTTATCAGCTTTTACAATTTCGCCGAACCATTCCCACCGCTTTTTGAAACAATCAAAGCAAGAGAGTCCAAATAGAAAGCCTCACCTCTGTAATCGATGAAACCATTTTTGGGGATGAAACCCATCCTCATACTCTAATTCTGATCATCATGGCATCCCAGTAGAGTTTAGACTACCAGTGAGTGGAGGAACTTTGCAAGGTGCAACCTTTGTTGATTTTAGCTTCAGCCCATCGGCAATTAATCATCAAGTCCGCCAAAATGTCTGCCAGTTCACTGGCTTCACTGGGGATGGTAACTGGCTGGGCTTGGGACGGCACTCCTATCCCATTCCCGTCCGAATATATAAATATTTCTTCATACTCTGTTTTGAACTGAGACTTGATGGATAGTTTGTTCCTCATATATGTTTTAAAAATCCCATCGCCAACCCGAGCAAAGCTTCAAAAACTACCAATCGTTGTTTTCTCAGCAACCAAATAATCTACATTGCTCATTTTCTTAACAACCAAACGAATCCAGTCAAATCACAAAACAACATTCAAATTTATTATTTAAGATGGTGTTGAAGATACTGCTTCAAGTTACCTAACAGAAGTTCATTCATATAACTGGTCTTCATCTCCAGCTACTAAAAATGTTTTTGAAACTATTTCCAGGATATCAAAAATTAACTCATGTGAGCTATAACTGCACCAATTAACTCGTACCAACCTCTTCAGATTCTTCTCTCGATGTTTAAATACATGTCATTCAATATAGAAGAAAGTGTCCTCCGACGCTTTGAAAAATGCTGAGCCATTTAGTCAACTACAAGAGCACTCCAATGCGCCAATAACCTCTCCCTTTAGCTATTTTAGCTTTTTAGTTAATCCAAACCAACCTCAACGTGCTCTAAGATTTGGCCTCTCCATTTCCCATATCCTTCGTTTGACTCGCCACATGTTGCAAGCCATCTTCCTCGCCACATTTCTTTCTCCTTCCATAGATCGGAATCCTCCCTTCACCAAGGTTGTAGGCACTTCACGCTTTCCTCTCGATTACCCTCAGATTCGTCACACCATCAACATGTTTCATACCGTTGGCTACCTATCCGTACTTCTATTTCTTCCAAAATTAGGATTGAAATTTGATTTGAGTCGTAGAAAACCTCTGCTTAACGAGGCCCATCCGTGTTTTCTATTGATCACCGTCATAATTTTTCCACTTCAATGTTTTTTGATATCATGGTGTTCATGTTTCGCTTCAAACTGAGATCGACAATTCCCGGCCCGGGTGTGTTCCAATTTTCCTTGATTCAGTGGTTTACGAATGATTTCAACTTTGGCAAAATGTCCCCGATATGTAAGCAGCAAAATGGTAGATTTGGAAATGCAAAATGGTCTTCAGACGTCAGTGGATACTAGATCATGGATCTTCATCAGAATATGGTTATTTTCCCCTCGTTGGATACAAAGCTGCCACGCCATCTCCAACCGCCGAGCCATGAAGCTTTCAAATCTTCGTTGATCTGAGACAGGAATCCCATTTGAATTGCTAATCTTCTCTCTAGAATTGTTGATTGTGTGGGAATGGTTTAGGTTTGTTAGGTTTCCTTTAGTTTTACTTTCGTCAGCCACACTTGTCTCGCTCTCTCGCCTGTGTGTCAGGTAATCTATCTACATTTGCCTGTTTTCAAAAATGATGTGTTTCATATATTATTATGTATACAGTGCTAATTTTCTCGCCTCGCTTGTTTTTCTTCGCTTTCTTTTGTAAAAATGAATTGGTTTGTTCAGATGTTAAATAATCGGGTATAATGATACAATTAGCATTAGCTAAATTCATGTTCACACTCATTGCTACATGAGTTCGATTTGCATCTGGCTCGTTTAGTTTTCTGGTCTAATATAGTCTTTGGGGTTTCTAAAAGTATTCTCAAGTGTTGTCATTGCATAAATTTCACGGCACTAATCGAAAAGGTCTCGTGGTGATTATCATTATCAGACAAAAGTTTACATAGCACTTTCAGAATACCAATGCGCAGCCGGGGGAAGCCTGGATACTTAACTGAGTCACCGGTGGTGATTACTATATAATCAGCACTGAATAATCGGGCCTCGTTTGCGAGATGAAATTGGTTTAGAAAACAAACATTTTGTAGTGTCGAAACTAAACCATGACGTATTTGATTTTGGATAATTCTCACATTGAAATACTTGCTTTTTTTTTTTTCAAATGAAAATCTGTCTTTATTTTATTTTCAAATTGAAATATTTTATGTTTCCATTCCCATTTTTGGAACAGAACTGGCTTGTTTTTGTTCTTATATCGATCGTCTATATTATATTAGTTTTAGTAATCTTCAGAATACAAGGATCTCGCTCAAAATATGTGAGAAAATGCAAAACCCACAAGAACTTCAAAACTTCTGATTATGTGCAAGACTAGTGGCTCATAAGTCATTTGGTTGATTTCAGCGTTACCTAATCGGAAATCCGTGGGAGATTACATCCGAATTTAAATGGAGGATTACAAAATCGACAGATGCCTTGTTGTTACTACAGTCAACCTACCACCACCATTTTGTAACCTCTATCTCAAACCCATATGTGGATATATATCAGCTTGCTGCCATCACCTCCTTCAATTTCACTGTCCCTTCTTAACATTGCATAATGGCATCATTCGATGAACCTCGTCCCACTGGCCTTTATCGTTGCCGCTTATACCAAGAGTGCAAAGTATGAAAGGATGGAGTCTTTACCTGTGGGTCGCTTGTTTCTCATTCTCTCATATTCTCAAACTGCTTTTTCCTTTTTGTACTTCAGGTTGTATAAAACTATTTCAGGTTGGTTTCCGAAGAGAACATTTTGGCATCGTAGGTGTTGTCTACCAAATCCTAGAAACCGCCCATCTTCGATCCATTCCATCATGAAAGCGTGATTTATCAATTCTGGTGGGTAGATGGAACATTTAAATGATGAGGTGTTATGATTTAATCTTCACCAATATCTCTCGCATCACCACCAAAAAACAACGAGGTGACAATTTACATCGAGAGAAGACATTATGATAATCTCGGGGCGTGGCTTAATATTAGTTTGGATGTCGTGCAAGGAAATGAGCAAAAATCTAAGTCATATCGCAAAGTGGTTTGCGAGTACTTCACAGAATACAACTGAAGTCATGCCCTATTCTGTAGTCAAAAGATGAATCGCTGGTTTGACAATTCGCCTAGCCACCACCCTTTGCGGGTGCTTGCATGCATAGAAAGACTTAATCAAAGTGGTCATGGACAGAAAGACACAAGGCTCTGAGTTAATATTTTCTTGCAAAATAGTTATCTTTAATGACATGAATATTTTGTTGTTGTGTACCAGATTATGATGCCAAGAACTCATAGACATGAACCTCTATAAATCTTCTTTTCCGTTTGAACATTGTTGGAATGAGTTAAGGTATCAACCAAAATGGATACCTGAAGTTTCTAAGCAAGCAAAAATCATTACTGTCTACTCTTGATAGCTCTGTGCCTTCTAAGTCAGTAAAATGTAGGTGATGACGATGGGCCACTATGGATCCTTAAACGAGACCAAGGTAGGAAAGGCGAGAAAAGCGACTAGAAAATCCAAGAGCAAAGAAGCTGGAGGTGATGCAAAAAATGTTGAACTAATTAATTTGTTAGCAATTATGTAGGAAGAGAAAAAAGTAGCGAATGAGAAGAAATTTGAAATGATGGAAAAATGTTATCTTGAACAACGTCTACTACCACAGAGAACAACGTCTACTACAAGAGAAAGAGAAAATGAAAATGGAGCAAATGAAAGAGGAAGATGTCGAATATTATCGATGGATCTGAGTTGCATGCCTCGTTGCAAGCTGAATATTATCAACACCACTTGAATGAATATAGGAAAGAAAGGATGATCTTTTTATTAATAGACAAACAAATTTAGATGTAGTAATCATAGTACAAATCTTGTAATAGCATTTGCTTAAGTAGTACTAGTAATTTCCATCCATATTCCTTTGATGCTCAACTAGATGCTTGGGTTGGAATGAATTTCTTTGTCTATCTGATATTGGTATTAATAAATTGAAGTAGTTAAGACTCCGTTCGAATTATGACTATAGCCGGTGGGGACTCTCATCCAACATCATAAGTAAAGTCCAACTCATTAAGCGTTCCTCTCATCCTCGACAATCATGTTATGTAATATGCATGCCTTCATAATATCTTTTTAGCACTTGAGTTTCCAGAAACGTGCTGGTCCACGCACTATAGCAAATCGTGCTTGGAGCACTCCAAATGCTCGCTCAACATCCTTTCTTGCTGACTCTTGAGATTTTGCAAAATGTATTTGTTTATTGCCTTTGGAGATGGAATTGTTTTATTCAAATCTTCTTATTTTGGATATACCATCGGCAAGGTAATACCCCCCATTGTATAATCGTTTCAGTTCGAAATTAATTTGGAGGCAGAGCCTTACGAAGAAGCAAAAGCAGCGTTCTGCATCAGTTGATATCATCTGAATCAGTGCTTTGAAAGGCATGCAAATCCACGGATCATATGAAGCAAACCTTCAAAATAGTGTTGGTTCATGGAGCGTGACCCAGGAATACATACCTTTCCATCTTTGTTGGACAATTCTTCCATTTCCAGTACATCTGATCAATGCTGACATCGGGAAACCGCGGTGGTACCCATTGCTAATAATGCAAAATGTATTACGTTGTTTGGTGACTGAGATATTCATTGGAAAAATTGCTACTACCTCCCTCACAAATCTTTTAAACTTTCGGTTGTGATGCTTTCGCCAATCCTCACATAATCATCAAATGACCTCCTACTTCATGCTCCATAAACAAGCATCCTTTATGGCGGTGTCATCTTTGCTGAAGGAGAGAACCTGACCCATAATTCTTGGCATTTTTTGTTTGAACTAAAAATATGGATCATAATTTTTCCACCATGAATAGAATCTGAGAAGGAAAAGGGTTCGATTCATTGAAACCTTCTTAGTAAATTTAGGGGATAGATAGGTTGGATTCGACCAAATAATCACGCGTCTGACCTCTACTCGTTGCCCGCAGACTCGATTGCGCAAAATAACTTAATGACCTTGAACGGAACCACGACGTACACGAGACTCTCGCTATTGAGAGTTCTTCCATTTCAATAGCACAGAAGTTATTTACCATCTCAATTCGGCATGAATTAAATGATGAAGAATCATCTTCATTACGGGATGTGAGCCATAACACTAAACTGAGAAAAATTAACAATGCCAATAAATGGGTTCCCAGGGTGTATGTATTAAGAGATGAAAGATCCCTATTTATACATATCAAAAAAATATGACCGTTGCAAATATGGCTAGTTGTAAATATGACCGTTTCAAATATGGCCAGATTGTAAATATAGTAGATTACAAATATGGCCAATTTAACAACTATGGCCAGTTACAAATATTACTTGTTCCAAAAATTCAAATTTTAAAATTTTGAATTTCGTGATCGTTAATAAATATGATTGTTAGTAAAAAATTAAAAAAATTAAAAAATTTGATGGCGTGGCGTAAACACATCAACTACGTGATGTCATCAATATGGTGATGACATGGCTTTCTCAATGAAATATTTTAAATTTTATTATTGAAGTTAGTTGAAATGGATAGCTAAAATAGAATAAGTTGTTGGAGTGACTTTGAAAAGTGGTTAGTTAAAATAGATAATACAATATTTTAATATATTTTGAGTAGCTATTTTAGATAGCCTTGTTGGAGATGCTCTAACAGATGGAAAACCATTTTGAATTACCAGATCCAGTATAGAATAGAAAACCAAAAAAGGCATAAAATGATTGATCATAAACACCATTAACATTCAAAAACCCATTTAGATCTATCTCTAACACAATTTCTCTATGTTCATAAAAAAATTATAAAAATTTGCTCTCATATCTAACCAAAACAACACCAAATCAGATTGAAAACATACAATACTAAAATCCAAAACCCAACTAATAAGCCACAAATCAAATATAGGTGGTCCAAAAAAATGAACAAATAAAAACTTAAACCCCACAAAACATGAGCATTGCTCAGTTTCACTAATAGATCTAACCTAAAATTACACCAATCCGAATAAAAAAACATCCTTAATCCATCAAAGAATGAGAATGATAAATAAAAAATCTAGCCCTAAATCGATCGATTCTATTAAAACTATCGTTATTGACAAAAGAAGAAGCAAAAGAAGAAGAAAAGATGTTAGTATATTGTCTGTCCAGCTTTGTACATCAATATTATGACGAAAGAAGACTCGAAAAGAAGAAAGCAGAAGAGGAGTTGATCATCTAGGGTTTGCTACTTAATGGGTTTATATACTCAGTTTTTTTTTTATATTAACCAATAGATTAAGGGTAATTTTGTAAAATACTTAGCAAGGTGGGGCAAGTTAGGACAAAATCCGTTCCCGCCCCGAACTCAATAAGGGTTTTTCAATAAAATTCCAAACCCGATTACATGATTCCATACCCATCCCAATAAGGGAGGGGCGGAGCAAGTTATCGGGTTTTCGGGTTAAATTGCCATCCCTATTTCCCACATCTAATTGTTGGGTTAGTGTCGAAAAGAAATATATATACACATTGGCTATTTAACCGGATAGGTTTGGAAGGGATTAAATGGAATAGTGGTTGACCAAATCTCTTTTCTTGCAATTCTAGTCTCGATAAGTTTTCTTTAATTAAAGGTCTTTAAAAATCTAATTTTGAAAGTTTAACTTGACATCATTTTTTGACCTTGTTTTGATAAAAATATCCCTTATATTTTCATATAGAAATAATCTATTCTCTTAGAACATGCATACAAATACTTAAAATTTTAATGAACATATCTGTCAAAGGAGGGTTAAATATTTTGGTCTTATAACTATATAATATCCATTATTTTCTTATAAAACATAATTTAAATATTTTTTAAGAGAAAAATAATTTTATTGATTGAAACTAGATAATCAAATCACTAAAACTTAGAGGATGAAACAATATTTAGGTTAATAGCATAATGAATGGTTAAACCTTACATATTTTATATACTATTGTGACCAGAATACCTATGATTAAAGTTTTGTAATATATTGTGATTATTATTTGATTTTGTCTACGTCAAATCTGCACATTAATTTTAATACTTACACAACCAATAAATGCACATAAGCAGTGACAATCACACACCACACTAAGATGACGACTAAATCACGAAAAAATAAATTAAACATACATGTAAATATATATATATATATATATATATATATATATATATATATATATATATATATATATATATATATATATAAATCTCTAAGACTTCTCTTGTCTATAACCATTTTTTTTATCAAGCCATGAGATGTCCTGAGTGGGCCCGTGAACATATGAAAAGATGCCTTTAAGTTATACCACACCCAGGGTAATCCCAATTCGAATTGGGATAGACCATAAAGGCGATAAAGTTTTACCACAAAACACAACTGTATTCCCAAAGCTCTAATTCTAGACCTCTGGTAATAAATAACCCATTTTATAAATAAATGTTCTTTATTTAAGATGGAATATATATATATATATATATATATATATATATATATATATATATATATATATTTAAGGAAAGGTCAAAGTGAGTGACTATCCGCCAGCCTTGAAGAGACATAGACACATTCTGGCTCTACTAGAACAATTTTTCATAGTGGCTTATAACATAATTTCTATTACCCAATAGTAAATGGTGTTAAAAATTAAAATAATATGATGAGAATTTATCATTGTAAAACCCTAGAAAATTTTAATTTTTTGAAAAAGAGTAAAATGGTAATTTCGGCCAAAATTCGGAATTTTTCTAGATCTCGGATGATGGCTGGACTTCATAGTTGGAACTAGTCTCCACGAAATCTGAATGCCACATCATTAGATAGATACAGAGTGAATTTAAGTTTCAGACAGAATCAATGTGATCACTGCTTGATTCAGTCAATAAGTGCATGTAATCAAGTGAGCCAGAGTCAAATCAGTGACCCATAATGGACATGTGGCATCATGTCATTGGAAGGAAATAAGGATAAGTGAATAGGGTGTAATCCAAAGAGCCACTTAGAAGTGGACAAGTGGCAAGAGAGAGAAGACAATTCTCTTGACCCACCCTTGACCCAACCGGTTTGGGGAGAAGAGAAGGGAAAAGAGAGAGGAAAAAGAAGGAGAGAGTTTTAAAGATGAGATCTACACCTTGGGTGCCCTGACCGGTCGATTAGTCGAATCCCGACGGGCAAGAGGCAAAGTTGATCCCGCTCCACAAGGGCTACGCATGGGTCTCGGTATTGGAGTTGAGCAACTCAAAGAGGTAGGGGTCTTTACCTGCAGATCTTGGCAGCCTAAGCCACAGAAATCGTTTTTGTTGTTGTACGAGGCCGAAGCTGTGTGGTTTCGGTTCGAAGTGGGCAGTGCTTGATGAGAAATTTGTCCATGGGCGACCCACGTCTTAACTGGGCTATTAAGTCGGATTGATGATTGGACTGGGATTCGTCCATGTGTTTTGCTTGCATATTTAGCCAATTGAATGGCTTGAAATGTGTATGGGAAAATGATATGGTATCTTTATATAATTGATGTTAACATGGTTGTTTTGTAGATATATGAAATCTCAATTGTGTATGAGTACGTAGGTGGATATATGGTGTATTATTGCATTCATGTGCACAGTGACATCGCGTCGAGTCGGGTGTGAGTGCACGACATGGTTGTTCACCACTCTTGGTGAATGTAGGTTGAGTTTGTCTTTGGGACCATGACCAATGAAGACTCATAGTTCAAATCATAAAATGAAAAATAATTCATTTGTATGGGGTAAAGCAAGAAGGGGGCCGTTAATCTCCTCAGGTGAAAAGCTTGGAACATGGGTGTAAGAGACCCGCGACATGAGCCAAAGTTTCTGTATGGCGTAAGGGCTTCATGATTATGGCCAGAAAAGTTCTATTGCCCCAAAGAAAACACCGCGGTTATGTTTATCGCCCAGACTTAGAGTTGAGTGATACAGGGTTAGGATGACTTGGGATTGATTTGCCCATTGGCAAATTGCATTGGGTGTTGGTGAGCCGACAAAGGCTGATATATGGAGTGTCATTAATTTACTACTAGTAGCGATTGTACTTAACATGAGCATGTGAAGTCGGTGAGCGACTCGGGGTATGGGCATGAAAACATTTCATGCATGATATAAATCATTTCACATATTAATTGTAAATTGTATGGAATGTGGATGTTGTGATGTGCCATTGCATGTGCATTTTAGGTGGGGAGTAGCCTTGGTAGGAGAATTCAACTACTGGGCATTGCTCACCCCATCGTGGGATCCCCCTTTCAGGTACAGGGAGTGTTCAGGAAGACGATGCTCACTATAGGCCGCTTTTGAGAAGAAAGCCGACATGTGGCTTTGTTTAGATATTTTTGCAAAACATGTATGTAACATTATGATCAATGCATGTTTGTATAAGAGTGTAATTAACTCTTGAAACTATTGTAATATAGTTGGTTATATTTTGATGAGTATGGATGCATGAGCCCGACGTGGCCATTTTTACTCATGTTTGTCTCTGGTAGAGAGACACTCATTTTGTGGCATTGAGACACTAAATGGTTACATGTATTCCGCGGGTTGACGGGTTGTCAATGGACCCCCGGGTCGGGGCGTCACAATCATTTTCACCAAAAGTATATATTATGTTCCTGTGGAGTAATAGAGATGACAATGGAATGGGTATGAGATGAGTTGGCGTTGTCCCAGCACAGTTATATTATCGCTACAGAATTCTCGCTCACGTATAAACTCGTGAAGGAAGCGCTATTGGGGCTCTAGAAAATTTACAAACCCATTACTCGATCATAGGCCCGTCTTGATAGAGATGATTTCATGCCCCTTTTCACGACCTCTCCTCTCTTCTTCTCCCACTCTGTGAACAAACATCATTCACCTTCAAAGCCCCCACACAAACAACATTAAACCTAAAAGCTCATGTCTTTCCCTTTATTTAAAGCCTTTTCTTGTTTATCATTAGGGGTTGTGCATAAAACCGGTTAAAACGAAAAAAAATCGATTAAACTGAATCAAATCAACCCAATTTTGAAATATTTTAAATTATTTTTTTAAAATTCGGTTTTAAAATTTTGAAACCGAACAAATGCGGTTGGGTTGTCGGTTTTAATTTCAAAATTTTAAAAATAATAGTATCTTTTAAAATTGTATTCTGAATTAGATTTGGAGACATGATAAATTAATTTATTTTAATTTTATAATTTGGATAATTTTAAGAATTTGTTTGATATTTGAAGAATCAAATTGATTTGAATAATTATTCAAAGAAATTGATTTGGATAATTTTTAGGAATTGTTTTAAGTCTTTTGTAATATTATATTTTAAATATTTATTTTGATAATTTGATTATAATTTTGGAAGAAATGTTTCTCTTTAGTTTTTTTTAAAATATTTATTGTGATTAATTTCGTAATAATAGGTTGATAGCTTTCTAAATTTACATAATCTTTTAGAAGAATTATATATTTCTAGGTTTCTTTTTAAATATTATGAAAAATCTTATATTCCATTTAAATAAATTGGACTTAGAATTTAAAAAAAATAATTATTATAGCTCTACTTTTGTTATTATTTTAATATTATATTTTATAATTTTTATTAATAAAGTTAATGAAAATTATGGATTTTTTTGGATAACATTAAATATATTATTTTTATTTCTATATAACCATTTTAATTTTTTACTCGGTTTTTAAACCAAGCTGAGTCCAACCGATTTAAATTACTTAAATATGTTATTATCTATAAATCGAATTAAACCGATGTTATCGGTTTTATATTTCAAATGATAATAAATTAAAAACCAATCATTATTGTTTCAATTAGATTTTTACATTCAAAACCGAACTTAATAAACCTTGCACAACCCTACTTATCATCTCAGCGTATTTAAACACACTCCCTATTCTGTGTTCAATAACGAAAACAACTCTTATGTATAAAACTAGGGTTTCGATGGAGGGTTTAGGAAGATGCGTTATTAATGAGTCTAGTGGGGTAGTTGCGGGTGTCATCAAGAAGGTAGTATATACACAGGGTGTCATGCGACCACGACCTCCTTAGTAGATAGTGACTATGAGTTGGATGATTTAGGTATGATTGAGAGCATCTCCAACAATAAATCTCATTGTTAAACTCTAAATTGGCTTCTTCTCTATATTTAGATATGATGAGACCCACATTTTAGAGACTACAACAAACAATCTCTATTTTCAACTCCAAATCACTATTTATTCTTCAAATATTGATGTTTTAAAACAAGAATATTTTAAAAATATGATATATGAAATACTTTATTTTTACTTAAGTATAAATATAAAATTAAATATAATAAATAAAAAAAAATGAATTAAAACCTAAAATATCTTTAAACTAATAAATTATATTATAAAGCATAATCTTACATTAAAAAAATAAAAACAACATTAAAACTACATAATGAAATTACATTAAAAATTATAGCAAATGATAAAAATAAAATACAAAAATATACGGTGGTAAATCCACCCTAATTTCCATCAAATTCATTGCAATTGTAAATGGCAGGCACGTTATTGAGAGAAACAAGTGTTTCGTGATATTATGTCAGTGTGCATAATAATGCATAATATAATTATAGAAGATGAATTTAACGCTCATGTGAACATTGTTGATTTGAATGTGATGTTTGTTCCGGAAATTGATATGATAGTAGATAAAACATAATAATTTCAATGGTTCCTTATTCCGAAAGTTGAAATGATAGTAAATAAACATAATAACACCAATTTCAACATAGTTTTGCCATTATCATAAACAAATTAAAGATAAAGAAGCTCATTATGCATTTCGAAATGCATTAATTGAGCATTTATAGGAAATGTATTGTGACAATGTTTCTTGTAGTTAATATTAATTTTTTTTTTGACAAAGAAATGGGTTGTCTTTATTTAGTAAAATTAGAAAGTAAGACAGCCATCATAGTAACTTTTGGAGGGGAGAAAGTCTATTCTCTATCTGAGCTTAGAACAGTTATAGAGCTAACAAGTGGCGCTCGGTTCGCTAAGTAACCAAACAAACACTATGGAACATTCAAGGATGTTCGTCATCAACTCCTTACAATTTGAGATTATTAACCTGATAGTGGATATGTAACCACATGGGCCATTAATGGCGTTGACGAGCACTTGACAATCAGATTCAATTTGCACTCTTTGCACGCCCCTCTGTTTTAGCCACCCAAGAGTTGCTCTGTAGCAGAGGGCCTCCACTGATAGTGCGTCAAGTGGTCCCTTGGAACAAACACACCCATGTGATATTAAATTACACTACTCATCCCTACCAATCCACTCTCCTTGAATAATGCTCCATCTATATTACACTTTATGAAGCCAATTTCCGATGGGTTCCACTTGTAGGAAGGTGTAGACGACATTTGCAATTCAGATGGGGTATCCACGTGATGGATTGATCTCCATACAATGGTCTCCTTGGTTTTCTTGTGAATAAGGTGGCCATCACCCATCCTTCTACCCTTCCTACCAACAAATTCCTATTATACCATAATTCCCAGCAGACGTTGGCATGTAACTGAAGGTCCCTCTCTGATAGCTTCTCACACTGCTACTTCCACCATTCGATGAAGGATGAGTTAGAGTCTCCTGCTAACCAGCCCGAATTTTGCCTCCAAATTGATTGAGCCACTCTACACTGCACCAGGGCGTGATAAGGCGTTTTGGGCTCTTCTTGGCAGCATGAGCAAGTGTTTGTGGGAACTGTATATCGATGATGGAGTGAGACCATTGTAGGGATCAAACCCGTTGATAGGTGCTTTTCATACACTCTTTTATACCATTAATCGCCTATCAATCATATGATTTTATGGTGTTTTTAACAACTATAATGCTTAATTTTATCATCTTATGGCTCTAGGAACATTTTGAAGCAAAGAGAGCATAAAGAGGGCAAAAAAGATGAATTTATACAGGTTATACCACTTGGCCTCAGTAAGCCCGAGCATGATATGGATGGATTATACACCTTCCAATATTTCCAACGAGTCAAGATCACCAAATTCGGAGTTCGAATGAAAAAGATACAACCTCGTGAAGTCAAGAGAGGATTTTCCAAAACACCACATGCAGCACCCCTCAACATTTGTGCATTTTAAGTCTACCTAGTTTCCTCTAATTACTCCAAGCTTGATATAGATAGATTCTACTCTCTCTTAGCTTTCCGAAGAGACCAAAATCATTGCATTTGGAGGTTGGATGAGAGAGTTATGATCATTTGAAGTCAGAAGTGATTCGTAGAGGCGAACTACCCTTTGTCGAGGCGAAGGAAAAAGCTTAAATGAGCACATTCTAGTTCGCCTAGGCGAAGAACATTGAGGTGGAACAATAAACTCGTATTTTTAGCCCATTTTCCATTTTATATACATATATCATCTTCACACTTGTTTAGAGTTCAGTTTTAAAGGAGAACACCTCTTAGAGCTTCTCCTTCCCTCTTCTTCTTGAGCCCACATTTTTAGGGTTTAGTTTTGTTTATTTTTAATTTGTTTGGGTTACATATTGAATCTAGCTCATTAAGGAGCTCTTGCAACTGTGGTGTAGAGTTAGGGATGAATTTCACCTTCCATTTGTTTTGTATCTCTAAACTCTACTCTATTTGTAAATCTTTCATTGTATATTTATCTTAAATATGAATTTTGTTGGATGCACTTAGTTTGCAATGAGTAGCTAAACATCCTCTAGGGATGATTGCTCGAAGTTGATGCTTGGTTTATATATATTTTATGATGGTTTTGTGAATTCATCCTTGTGTGGATGTTAGTTGATGTAGTTCTTAGGATTATTATTGTTTTAATTAATTAATCCATACCGAAACTTGGGTCTTCGCTGCCCACAATAGGGCATTCTTGGTGACGCTTGGATTACTCCCTAAAATCTGGTCCTGGGTCTCTTAAGGTATGAATTGGCTAATTAAAATACTAATAAACCTAATCGAAGAAGTCTAGGAAATTAAAAAAGCCTAGTACTAGATGGATTTCATTAGGAGTAGCACCATCTTAGCATTATATGAGGATCGTATGGACCAAGAGATGATCGATCCGAGCATAGTCCAGGTAGTCCTATTGTATAGACCAAGAGGTGACCAATAGGATTCCGAAGGGAAGAACTGCCTCAGAAAAGCATTGCATTTAATGACCTAGATGGACCGAAAGGAGAATAGGGAGTTGGTATGAGAAATTAAGGGGAGACACGAAAGTGTAAACCTTATATCAGCTTCCTTGGACATGCACAAGTATACACTCCCTTAATCAACGCTTAATGAATATAAACAAAAAATGCATCAATGGAGACAATCAACCATGGAATCTTTCCTTGAGTTACATCCCCGATATCACTCCATTCCTTGTGAGTGGACATTGATTATACCCTACTTTGTTTTATTTTATTTTGTTTTGTTTTTAGTTTAGTTTAGTTTAGAAAATATTCTCCTCTCACCCTCTAGTCGCTCAAATAGTGAATGACTTTAGTAGTCGGGGTATTCAATCCTCGCTAAAACCGCACCTTCCCTATGGGATCGATATCTAGACTTGTTAGTCCAGCTGTATTGCCAATAGACCAACTTGCAGAAAATTGCTAAGTTTTGGAATCGTTGTCGGGGAAGGTAGTATGGTTTCAGTTTGGTTTGGATTGATATTTTGGCAAAGAGAAGTTTATCTTCAAGGCAAAAAAAAAATTCTTTTCCTATTTTCTTTTGTTTCTTATTTTTATTTATTATACTGCAATTCTTTTTCTTTTATTTTGTATAGTTTTTTTTAAGGTGCAGAGCATAATGTCGAATAAGGAGATGAATGAACTCTTCTACTCCCTCCAACAAGAATTTTCTTCTCAAGTTGCCCAAATAGCACCAACATGGGAAGACATCGTCGTAAGGCAAGCACAAACCTCAGTGAGCTAACAAGCGTATAATTTTAGAGGGGTGAATTCTTTCAACTAATCACGGGTTCGATCTCTCAACCTAAAACTAATGTCGAGCCTTCTGCATCATTCGGGTTAGGGGACACATGACAATCTCTCATATGGCCATCCAAATATGCAGCCACAAGAAGGTTCAAGTTCCTACTATCAAGAGCAATTCTAGGAACCATCGTATGAAGAGCTATTCCTTGCATTGAAGGACGAAATTAAGAGGGATAATGAGGTTTTACAAATGCGTTTGCCAAGTATGGAACCCAAGATGGACGCCAACATGATAGCAGACATGGGCACCAATTTGAAAGATCTCAATAGAGAAATGTGTATGCTATCATGGAAATAATGGCAAGACAAGCCAAAGAATTGGAAAAAGTTATAAAGGAACAATCTTCAAGGCCACTCCTGAGCGACACAAAGAATGATGACATACGAGAGATTGAAAGCATACCTTTAAGGCTTGAAGATGAGTTTTCGAATCCCGCATTGGATGAGGACAATAACATAATGGAGTGTGATAAAATGCCTTTGATCCTTGAGGGAGAATTGCAAGAACCAACATTGGTTGAGAAGAATGAGCTTGCTATTGACGAAGAATCGTCATTGAAAGAGAAGCAAGTGGAAAAGCAACATCCCGAGCTTATAATGGAAAATGTCTTAGTTGGAGTTAAAGACTTCTATTTCCCCATAGAATCTTTGACTTTTGGCATGGAAAATGACTAACAAGTTTCATATATAGAAAGACCTTCCATTGCAAGGATGATGTGGATCGATACCGACATGGGAAGTAACTACTCCTTGTTGGTGAGAAAATGAAGTTTGACCTCCACCAAAGAAAACCACTAACGAATGAAGAAATGAGGGCATGCAAGAAGTTAGAGATCTCATTTCCGCTCATTAAGGAGTAAGCACCTGTAATCCTTAAAGAGGACACTCTTGAAGGATATAAATGTGAGGCCAAATCTTTTCCCACCAAAGAGTTGGCATTTGAGCTTACATTGTCTATTTTGGAGGTGGAGGAAGTCATCCTCACGAGCGATGAGGATGAAGAGGGAGTATTGGTTACAATAGATGAAGGGCCAAAGAAAATATCTTTGACTTCCCTAATGAGTCTAGCTGGACTCTAAAAACGGATGAGTCTAGCTAGACTCTAAAAACGAAGCAACTCTTGAGAGGCACCCCAAGCAAAAATAAGGATTTGTTTTATCCATTTAGTAGTTTGGTTGTTTGTCTTTAGTTATTTTTAGTTTGTGTTGCATGTTGATTTTATTTTAAGTGTTTATTTGGTTTTTCACTCAAGGTATTGAGTTGAATCTTGTAAGGAGTTTCATCAAGACCCAACAGCAGGTCAATGATCACTCTTGATGTCTATCAAAAAAAAAGAAAATAAGGGGTCTCTATACCTATTCTTTCATTTTTAATACATTGAGGACAATGCATGGTTTAAGTTTGGGGGTGTTGAGGGAATCTTCCTTTGTTTTTAAATTTTTCCAACAATTTCAATTATCCTACCTTTAGTGTTTTCTTTTAGTTGTTGTATATATTTTTAGTTTTAGGTTAACTTTTTTTTTCATTTTTAGAATGTTTTGTTTTTGTCATTTGAGCTTGTTTTGAGATAATTGTGATGCCTATGATGAATAATGTGACGCCCCAAAACCGGGGTCAGTTGATAACCATAAACTTCATGAAAACTATTGATCTTGATGACCAGATCTTGCACTATTATGTGTTATCGGGATCTATAATTTAACAAATTAGGCAGTCTCCTTTGTGAGGAGAACACATAAAAATTAAACCTGTACAAAACATAGTAACATGGCCCATCCGAGGCTGATATAATCTGATAACCTTCTGAAACAAAGCCTTATGAGTAAAAATGGCATCTTGGAGCAGTAATAAATCTTCAGAAATAAATATCTATTATATTAAATGGTAAGATTATACATTTCTCTTAATACACATACATATTAAAATTTTAATTCTAATACATATTGTCAAAAACCATCAAAGCCACAGCCGGCTTTCTTAATCAGGTCTCTAGAAGGCGGAGTCTTCTGGTTTACCACATTTTGAAAAAATGTTCCCTCGATAGGGTGAGCTATACTTGATGAATCAAGTCCTTACTAAAATGGTTACTCTCCACCTAAGTGCATATACAATGCTCCAATTTAAACACACACTCAAGTAAATACATGATCTAGCAGATGTCTAAATGCCAGTTCCCATGTCTCGAAGTCTTCAGGCTCCTCACACTTGCACAAGCTATGTACATGGGGAAAATATCATTTTCAAAACAAAAACTTGTTGTTTCTTGAAAATACTGCAACGTGTCGGTAAAATATGGGACTACCCCTCAAGGGAGCCAGATTGGTTGGTGAGCTTTCCGAAGCAGTCATAGTCCTCATCAAAATGATACATTGGCCCATCTCTGACAATTCTCAGGAAAAATCTATCTGTGAAATTCCTTTACACAGCAGCCATGTTGGATTTTCGGAAAATTCATGCAAATTCTTATTTAACACACAATCTCTAGGTTACCAGTGCATATAATGCCATGATGCCATTTCAGAAAACCATTTATACAATATATATACCAATATATTAATTATACAACATTCTCAAATTTGCAATTCACACCACATGTAATTCAACAATATGGATCAAAGCAAACACCCAAAATTAAGCTCACTTGAGCAATTCAATTTCATCTCTAATAGCTTTATACTCACAATTTATATTCCATATAATTGAGTAAATCACAATTTTATCTCCAATGGCCTATACACACAATTATATTCCATATAATTGAGCAAAGTACAATTTTATCTCCAATGGCTATACATAAAAACACAATTTATTTTCATAGAGATTATTAAACAAACACCCCGAACAACCCTACAGGTCACGGATAATCAGATGACTCAAAAAGGGTCTCCGAAAATTTCCATGCCGGTTCCAAGATTTGGGACAAGTCAAGCGACCCCTCACATTTCAAGCTAACACAAGCATTTACAAAACATTTTAAACAAGGGTCAAAACAAGTAGGATAAGCCACTCATAGAGTTTGTCTAAACTCCGACTTTTTGAATGTCAACACGTAGCTCTAGTCGGTGTAGATCTTAATTTCGCCTTGACCCCCCGATCAAAACCTAAGATCCGTTTGTGATCTGAAAAGTAAAGAGAAGAAAAAAATAAAAATAAATTATCTCTCTCCTCTCTCCTCCCACTTGCTCTCTCCCTCATCTCTCTGCCAAATGGCATTTATCTTCCTTTTATTTGCTTTTTTTCATTTATTACTATTATAATATATATGTATTATTATTATTTTGAATACATATTTCCATATTACCTCATCGGGTCGTTTAATCCGAAAATTTTTATTTCTTTTGATTCAATTCTTTTAAGTAATTTTAACAAGTCATTTCGACTTTCGAGATTTTCGTAAAAATCTCGTCCCTGAAATCACTGGCGATTTATCACCCAGAAATTCGTAAAATATTCCGACTATCTACCGGAATTTGTGAAACTTTTAACGGGTCCTAGATTCGAGGAGCCGAATTTAGCGCGATCCAGTTTAGGTCATCCGACATCTAGAGAATTTCAGTTTTCAATAATCTCGAAATTACAAAGTTTTACGCTTTTAGGAAAAATTAGATTTTCTCGGGTTTCTGAGGGGGTCCCATAAAGGGTGAAATATGCAGTGAGTAAATTCTCAGGCTCTCCCCCACCTAAGTGCGAGATGCAATGGTCATGTTCACAATTCCACATTCCAATAGATAATGCAATCCCTAGTTTAAGATTCTACATGCCATGAGATGAGACTCAACCATACCATGCCCCGAGTTCTCACCGACTTCCATCACACTTGAGTCCTCACCGACTCCCATCACATCCGAGTCCTTACCGACTCCTATCACACAATGCTAAAGCCCATGTGTGATCAAATTCATCATTTCTGGATTACATCCAATGATCATTTTACAAAACAAATTCATTTGTTTTCAAACCAAAAGCTTTTTGGATGTTACACCTCAATGATCATTTATATTCAAAACTAAGTGTCTTTTTGCGGGTAGCGAATTTCCGAGGTTTCACCTTAGGCTTTGCAAGCCTTCCTACACTTTCACGGGCTTTCACCGTTGGACACATATGTATAACAAAAAATAACATGGCTTTTACTTGAGGGGGTATCCATCCCTACTTGCTATTGCAGAGCACACTCTTTCATTTTCATGAAACCGTGCGACCACCATGCAAGTACCCAATCAAACACCAAGCGGTGTTGATTATAACCAACACACTCACACCCATTTTCGTGATCACAAGTGCATATGTAATGAGATGTGCCCATTTGTACTATACCATGTCACATATATGATGAATGCTATATGAGACAGTTCTACTCATACATATCACCCATGCATCATGAATGATTATATCAATCAACATAAATTTTCCAAGCGATCACATTTCATGTCAACATATTTGCACACACACATATATCAGCATCAACAAGTCTATACTAATCAAGCAATGACACACTTTGTTTCTCTAGGCCAGAATTGTGACATAGCATGTCCTATCCTTCAAACAAGCCATGCAATATATTTATCATACAGGCTCATACATGTGGCTTATTAGGTAGGGTGGCAATTAAATTATCGATGGGTCGTGTTCGTGTTGTGTCAATGTATGGATTGTGTCAACATTCGCCAACCCAAACCCGACACGAATAATAAACGTGTCAACATTCGCTAACCCAAACCCAACCCATTTATTATTCATGTTAGGTATGTTAACATGAATACTTATTATTAATTTGATTATTTAAAATAGCAAATTATAATTAATCATTCATGCATGTTTAACACAAATAACCTAATAAATTTAACATGTTTGACTAATTTTATTATTTAAATTAATAGGAATTATAATTAATAATTCATATTTAACACAAATAACTTATTAAATAGGTTAATTAATTAATATAATAATTAAATGGGTCAATTTAGGTCAAATTAGTGTTAGGCAGGTCAACATGAATATAACACATTTATTAAACGTGTTAGGCGGGTCAACACGAATATGACCCAAACATGATTATACTCAATCCAAACTCGTAAAAACCATGTTGGGTTCGTGTTGTGTCAAATTTTGACAGCCCTAACATTAGGACACACATATTGACCTCCAATCAATTACCACCAAGCATGTCACTCAAACTCAAGCAATGATAACTTGATCCTCAAGACCAGTTGTGCCATAGAGATGCCCACAAAACATTAAACACAACAAGCCATAATAGACCAAATAATAGGTCTGAACTCAGTTCAGAAACTAGTCCCCTAACAGTCACAAATTTTGGACACAAACCATTAATTGTAGCAGTCCCGGGAAATAGACCATAACTTGAGTTGTACATGTCCAATTTGGGTGATTAAAAAACCTACATCAAGTTTACAGATGCAGATATAATTTCCATGGAGAACACTAGTCCAAATTCCCTCTTTTTTCCCAACTAGAAATCAGTCCCAAAATCTGGACAGTGTATGGGGTCAAAACAGGGCAACTTGTGGCAGTCCCATAAAATGGACCATAACTTGAGTTATAGAGATCCAATTTGGGTGATTCAAAAGCCTAACATCAAGTTCTTAGATTCATCTACAATTTCTATGAAGGACACTAGTCGATTTCCTTCTTTTCCCCTGATAAAGAAATCCAGTCCCAAAATTTGCTGGATAGTATGTAAAGGTCCAAAATGAACGCTTGTGGCGATCTGGAAAATGGATCATAACTTGAGATATAGAAGTCCAATTTGGGTGATTCAAAAATTTACATCAATTTTACAATTGCAGAAACAATTTCCAAGGAGAACACTAGTCAAATTCCCTAATTTTCTAATCGAAAATCAGCCCCAAAATCTGGACATCATATAGGGTGAAAACAAGGCACTATTCCCACATCCCCAAAATTTTGCCAAATAGCCTCTTAGGGAAAAACACGGCCAAACAGCCCCTTAGGGCATAAAACATAAGCAAACAACCCTTAGAGTGGAAAATAAACCAAAGTAGGAAGAAACTCTACCTCTTAGAGCGTGGAAGAACCGAAAGAAGTCTTGAACACCTCCTAATCCCGAAAAATTCCATTTCACGAAACCTATTCCTTTGGATCTTCGGTGAAATCCCTTCCTTTTTGGTACCCACGCGTAGCCCTCGTCGAGTAGATGAATTTTCACTCTTGGCTCGACGAATTCCGATCGGCGGAACTTCCGGGATCGGAGAAAGAAGGTTGGAATGCTCTCTTTCTTTCTCTCCCTCTTTGCTCTTTCTTTCTCTCCCTCTTTGTTGTCTCTCACATTTCTTTTTTATTCCCCCAACAGAAACCGTCATCTCCCTTTTGTCCCAAGTCCCTCACTTAAACTTAAGTAGGTGACATCGTCACATGTTACTTGTGACCTAATATCTAGTTCCGTTTCTGCAAACATTTTATTTTATCTTGATTCAATTTCAATTTATTTGAAATGAAATTTACTTAATTTATTTTCCACTTTCGAGATTTTTTTCTTAAAATCCCGTTGTTAAGATCGCAGACCATGCGACACCTCAAAATCCATAAGAAAATCCAATTGTCTCGAATTCAATGAAAATTTGTGTCTGAATAACTAAATTTATGAGACAAATCCAACGGTAGATCGTTTCATCATCAGGGTGCAAAAATTCTAGTTTGGCGAACTAATTTACAGTTTGCCATTTTTTTTGAGAAAAAATTAAATTTAGGTTTACATTATTCCCCCTTAAAAATTTAGTCCTCGAAATTCACATACCTCTATACAAATCACACATGCACATATACTTTACTCATTTTGTATCAATGACTAAAAGCACCTTACGTGAGCAAGAGGATAATTGTATGAATAGTGTCTTACGTGTCTATGTTGCCTCTTCACTTCTACCAGGTCTTACAACACCTTTACTAGCCTCACAGTCTTGCCTCGAAAAACTGATCCCATTCATCCCACCCAAAAACCTTCATTTAGGAGCGGACAATTCGTCTCTAATCTGTTTAAAAAGCAATTCCACTATGGATTAGAGACGAATTTCCGATCTTAAAAGCAGCAGTATGTGATTTCGTAGTCTCTAATGAGTCTACGATTAGAGGCGAAGGACCATCTTAATCGAGAGGCAGGATTAGAATGGATTTTCCGTCTCTAATTAATAATTCCCGACGTTAAAGTCTCGATCTGACGAAATTACTGATTTTAAATTTCGTCTACTGACCGACGGATTGGTCCGTCTCTAATCGAGAGCGAGTTGATTCCGTCTACGATCAGCGGAATTTTACGGTCTCAAATTCGCATTCTTTGAACAAAGGCGGATGGATTGTCTCGATTGGGAGCATAATCAAATCGTCTACGATCGACGAATTTTTCGTCTCAATTAAAATGCTCTATTCGAGGAAACAGATGATTGATTAATCTACGGTGGCAATTTGGTCCGATCCTACGTCGAGAGGCAGTTTGAATACGTCTCTAATCGAGGCCAGATTTTTGGTCTCAAATTTGATCTCGTCGAAAACGGAATGATTTGCGTCTCACGTCGAAAACGAAATTTTCGGTCTCGAATTCCGGTCGATCGAGGCCGCTAACATTCCTTTACGGATTAAAGGACCAAAAATTTCGAAGTCTACGAAAACTTAAATACTCAGAATCCCGAGACGGAAAAATTATGTCTTTATTTCTAATCAGAGACGAAAATTTTTGTTTCTATTCTATCTATATATACTAATATTTTTTGTTCACATGTCTTGACTTTTCCTCTGGAGTCTTATTGTCATTTCAAAGTATTATATGAAATCATTAAGATGTATATAATAGTTAAATTAATAGATATCATTAAATAAGTTTGAACACTACACAATGCACCCAATTATAAAATCAATATATTCTTAAATAACAAAGTAGTAATATTAGTGTCAAATACTTGCTTCATATGATCATTATACCCACTGACTTGACCAAGCGTGATTTCATCTGCTCCTGCATCTCTCTTTGCATCTCCTGCATTTGTTTACGCCAAGGATCAAAATATCGGTAAAATGCTGGATGTCGATGGCGGATTTTACGAATACTCAGATATCGGAAAATATCGGTGGATATTTTGACTAAAATATCGGTAATGGAAAAATTGACAAAAATACTTTGAAATTCATAGAAATACTTTGTTTAATTATAAAAAATGCATAAATAAGCAAATATACACTTGTTGAAGATGATATTCATTATAATTTATCGAGAAATTACATCACAATAGTCATTTAAAACCAAAATGAAGACCATTTGGCTCCATTACATTGTTGTGAAGGGATTCCATCTTGACTGAAGGCAATTCATGCAATTCATGGTATTGCAATAATATTGATTGTAACTTGGTGTGCAATGCATAAATGTCTGTTGCTCCACCACAACCTCATGTGGATGGGAAATTAGGGGTTCACCCATACCGTTCCAAATCCTTCTTGCATTTGATATGGAATTTGGGGATGGCATGTGGATCCTTGAGGATTATTAATCATTCCATATTCTTCGCAATAGAACCTGAAGGATGTGCGAGAAGGCTGACCATAATTCATTGTATAAGGGAGGAAATATTTGCCTCATTTGATGAATCGAATTAGTTCAATACTCGCTGACTCAAGGCGTGAACAACGAATCCTCATTGTATGTGTCATCCCCTTCGTTGTCTTCCTGCATATGGCTTCCCGATGGCTCCGAAACACACGGACCGGCTCTCTAGACCGTGGTCTTCATCTTGTATGCTAGCATAGTGAAATCATCACTTCACACGATTGAATGGGCTCAATGGATATTGACTTTGTTGTGGATCTGCAATATCTCCACCATCATTTCGATCTCGCTACCGTCATTAGTCCCTCTGCCTCTTGAACCATCATATCCTGGTTGAAGTACCAGCAAAACTTGGTCTATACTATGTTCAACACTTGAATCTAAAGAGGGTCGATAGCAATGGGTTGAAATGAGTCCCTCTTGTCTTATTCAGCTATCACTATGAACTTCTTCGAGATAAAATAGCTCAACATGCTAGCTTCTCGAACATGCGGCGAATTGGTAGATCGGGATTTCCATCTTCATCGTCTAAATGGAAGTCTAACCCCATTGAAATAGTTGGTCTTCGTCTTCCTCTGAAACTCAGCGAAATTCATTAATCGAGAAAATTATTTTGGCAACTTTATGGTTCTCGACCTCCTCTATCAGGATCTTTAGTTTCATCATTGTAATATGAAAACCAATTATTTGGAACTCAGTTAACATAACCTGAGTTTCTTTGTTTTGACAGATTAGGCAAATGTGCATCTAATTCTTTCTAGCGGAGGATGATGCGGTTTGCGAAGAACAACTAAGAGCCAAAGTCCTTGTGTTGGAGCGTGATTTTCATACAAAAACCACCATTCAAGATTGCAGCCAAAATTACTTATATTTAATATATAATAAAATAGTTATAAAATTTACTTCCTAACTGGAAATTTAACACTCAGGAACCATTTTTTGATCTTAGCCTTCTTCTTTGCCCGATCACCAAATCCTTTTGCATCATAGAATAAACCGCCATTTGTGAATACAATGTCAAACAATCTAATATAAAAAATCAATTGAATAAATTGAATCAATTAATTAAATTAGAAACTTCGGTAGTTTTACCTCATTTCCAAAATTACATAGGCCTGACATTAGGTTCTAATTTGAAAAACTTCATGAAGCAGACCAGAGTAGCTCGGGGAGTTTAAACCAACTCCAGTCGATATTGAAATTTTGGTTTAGATAGTATGCAATAGTTATTGAGAAATTAGTATGCGAAAATAATATAAACATAATATTATTAAATGTGAATATCGGCGAAGAGGATAGTAGTGGTGCCTGGCATGAAGAGGGATGGCAGGGACACATCCAATGATGCGATGGTATGTTTCACCCAGTCTTTAGCTTTGAGTCGATCTACAAATTTGCCTTCTCCTTGAATCCTTCATTTTCAATGGAATGGTTGGGACAACTTACGAGATCCAACAATGAAACCTTTATGCATATAGTGCCTCATAGATGGACACTAGCCCTCTCCACCCCTTCTCCCCTGATATCATGATCAAACATGAGCCTTTCAACCTCATTTCCAACTTCTGTCCGACTAAGCTTATGAGATGCCCATTCATTACTAATAAATATTTTCTTCAAATCAACCATCTTTTTCAGAAGACTGTCAAGGGCAATATAGTTTGTTGCAAATCTTGTTGCTCCAGGATGCATGATATCTCCACCACAGACCTGTCGCATCTTTGCAAGCAACTAACCATGATTGTAAATGAAGTTGGTTATCTTTCGACCATTCTCGATCAAGCGAACACTTGATGTCCCTTTTAATGTCTTCGAGACATTCGTCGATGCGATTAATCTTGCCACGTGTAGATCCAATCAGTTATATTTCTCATCAACAACTTTCCCTCTTTCACAAATGTCGATCCATTATTCAAGGCAATTGCACGACATTTGCTTCTCCAATCCTCCTTGATAACGCCCTTCAACAAACCATATATGTAGTTTGTTGTCTATAATTTTATTCGACGTATCAATCGATTTAAGGAAAATCAGGCTGCTTTTGAATAAACTATGAAATTAATAATGTTCAATTTAGTTGGCCCGGTCCATCCATCGCATTACACTGTACATCCATATGTCTCCATTTCCTCCTTTGTATGTTGACATAATCTTCCAATTCTTATACTCCATTTCCAAGTACTTGCTTTTGATTCAGATGATGGTGGTTCGATGCCCATCCCTATATATAATAATGAAAGGAAAGTTGTTAGTGGTTAGAAATTTGTAATAATTTGATAATAATGTAACTATTAAAACAATATACAATCGACAAACCTGCTTGTTGTGCAATCAAAATCATGCTCTTAAAATGGTGGGAGTCCGCTGAGGTGGAACACTTTCATATATGAAAACTTCAATTAATCGGTCTCCATTGTTTCCTTGATTGAACCACCTTGAACATATTTTTTAGGCTGCCAGAGCCTAAGACTCAGATAATGACGGGTGCAGTGGCGGTGATGGATCCGTATGCCGGGACTCAGACCTTTGAATACGTCTTGATGGATCACCGGTTGGGGAAGACTCGCCATTGCAATTATGCAAATAATCAATTCAATTTACATTATTTCATACATGATTATGTGAAAAATGAATTAGGTATAAAGATTTACCTATTTTTCTTTGCCTCTCATAAATCTCCGCAGAACTCCGTTCTCGGTTCCATTCACTCGCTTTTGATGCACGTATCGTCGATATCTGCCTCGCCATCTGGTGCATGTCACCGACATATACACATCCGCGATCACCCTCCTCCTCCTCCTCCTCATCATCATCATCAATGAGAGTGCAGATGTTTTCTCCCATCAGGCCCCTCGTAATTCGTACCGACTCTGGCCCATAAGGAGCCGCTTTCGCCTTCGCTTTACTCTCTTTTGTTCCCAAGAAAGGTTTTACTCTTGCTTAACTTCCACACATTTCACACACTTCTAGTATTTGAATTCGATCCGTATGCGACAGATGAAACTTTGCTGGGAATTTTACCACTTTTTACGCTTAAACCACAATAATTGCAACCCGTCTCCATTTTTATGTCCGTCCAAAGGCAATACTCCACGCAGATCTCTGCCCACTTCCACTACAGCATCCTATAAAACACATGTGAACATTATAAATAAATTACGATGTATGTAATATAATTAATTAAGAAACATTATATTAGTTACTAATATGTTGATGAAATAAATTTCTAATATAATATAGTTAATTAGGGTGGCAAAGATTAATTAATTAATATGTTTTAATTAAAAATAACTATTAACTAAATAACTAATATAATTAATTAACTAAAATTATAATATCAAATTAAACCAAAATAAAACTATATAGTATAAAACTATTATAAACTAAGTTCAACACCAAAATAAATTAAGATACATTAAAAATAAAATATGCATGTAACTAATATTAATGCTTTAAATTTTCTAATATAATATAGTTAATTATATAAAAGATTAATTAATTAATATGTTTTAATTAAAGAACTATTAATTCAAATAACTAATATAATTAATTAACTAAAAATTATATTATCAAATTAAACCAAAAATAAAACTAGTATAAAAAACTATTTATTATAAAACTAATTAACACCAAAATAAATTAAGATACTAAAAAATAAAATATGTATGTAACTAATATTTTCAAAATTTAACATAAATATAGTTAAATTAGTAAGTAAAAGATTAATTAATTAATATGTTTAATTAAAATAACTATTAACTAAATAACTACATAAATAATTGTCCAAAAATTAGTATTATCAAATTAAACCAAAATAAACTATAGTATAAACCATTTTATTATAAACTAGTTCAATATCAAAATAAATTAAGATACATTAAAATAAAATATGCATGTAACTAATAATGCTTCAAATTTCTAATATAATATAGTTAATTAGAAAAGATTAATTAATAATATGTTTTAATTAAAATACCATTAACTAAATAACTAATATAATTAATTAACTAAAAAATTTATATTATCAAATTAAACCAAAATAAAACTATAGTATAAAACTATTTATTATAAACTAGTTCAACACCAAAATGAAACTAAATAAAATATGAATAAAAACAAAATTAATAAACAAAGAAATATACCTTAATTCACAAAGATCTTCAAAAAATTTGGGTAAAGAACAAAGAAAAATATTTGGGAGTGAAATGGAGGTTAGATGGATGGATGGGTTTGTAATGATATTGTATGATTTAAGGGTATTTATAGAATTTTTGAGTCAAAATAGCCATGGATTGTCAAAAACCGCTGTGATTTATTTCTAACCGCTGGATTTGATTTTGGTTCAAATCACCGCCGATCATCATATATCCGCTATAAATCATTCTCGATCGCTAGGATCGCTTCCTAGATTTAAAATCAAATCGCTGGATCATAAATATAGCCGTTGGATTTTAAAAAACGCCGAACAACCGCACCGCTGGATCAAAAAGCAAGATCAAATCGAAAGGGCCCCGGATTCTCACAAAACGTCGCATAAATCGCCGGGAGCAACCTGGGCGATAAATTGTGGCTCATCGGGAAAAATCGGGCGCATTTCTCTCAGCCAACGCGCTCCCAGTAGTCGCCCACTCCCCGATTTTTCCACCGATTTTTCTAAGAAGCCCGATTTTTTCACAAAATCGCGACAAAGCCGATTTTCCGATTTTTCCGGCGCACTAACTTTCCATCCGCTTTTTCTTTCATGCCCACCGGTAAACGACATTTTTCGCCATTTTCTACCGATTTTTCCGACTTGGCCCCCGTTTACGATTTCCCCGCATTTTTCATTTTGCTATTGTATTTTTGAGCCGGGTCTTGCAAATCCTTAAACTGATCACGTAACAGCTTATTTTCTTCCTGCACAAGCTACAATTTATCCTCTAACTCATGGCTATGACCCGTCGCAGGTGAAGTGCCACTAAAAGAGGCAATGCTACAATATGTTGATATTTCAGAGCCAATACCATATAGTCTCGATTTCTTCACTCCCCCGACATTTTTAACAAAAATTTCATTGTCATCAACTGCACGAGGTTCGACGACCTCCTCCGGGTCGGGACATCTCCTCGTAGTCGGATGAAATCATCCCCGCACTCAACAACACATCACATTAGAATTTATAAATTTAGTAATGAAAGAATTGTCCATTAATATAATAAAACATTAACTCCTTTTAATTTAAGATGCTTAAATATTCCTAAAGCTTTATTTACTGGACAAATGAGCCATCACCTTTTAGTATGATTGCGACAAACAACTCATAGTATGTAGGCTTTTCCCAAACTTTGTTCCCGTGAGTTCAAAACAAAAAATGTATATAATATGATCACAATAATTAAACATTATTGTAACAAATTTTCTTATCGTAACTAACCATGTGGCATGTGAAGAATGTGTGATAGATCCTCCGGTATGAGTGCCAGGTTCATCGGCTTGCCGATTTAGCTTGTTTTGTCGTGCTCTTGCTATGCACTCAGGCTTATTGAATTCATCATTCCATGCCTTCCAAATATCATCAGAAACATAGGCCGACTTCTGTTTGGCATTCTTAATGGTCAAAATGAAACTATTGTATCTAATAGCTGCCTGTTTATGCCAAAGAATCTTGACTATGCCACTTATTTTTGGATCAAACCGAAAATATTTCTATAAATTTGCAAAAAAAAAAAACAAATAGTTAGTACAAACTCATTTTATATTTTAAAAATTACAATATATTTGAAAGAAATATTGCCTGAAAATCCTCAAATACAAATCCTAGTGTTTGAGGAACGCTCTTCCAAGTATACTCCGCCTCTTGTGAAGCCGCCAATGAAAGTCTTGCTTGATCAATCGCGAAAGCATTTTTCGTGAGGCAACAACCTATGATGAAAAATTACTTTCTTGTTAGTTTCAGTATTGAAAAGAGTTAATAATACTAAACAAATAAAGAAGTCATTTTCTTGGTATTGATATTAATCGTGACGATTGGTAATTAAATTCAATTGACTTAAAAATTCTAAACAAATGACTTGAACATATATTTATCCAAACCATATACATTGTGGACAAGTGTTTGTAGTTTCTTGAAACCTTTCTTATGCTGGTTAAGTGATTAGAGTAATTAATGGATAGCCTGCTCTAGCTGGTCTAAGAAAAATGATGAGATAATGGGTCGACTATCGATCTAAAACAAAACCCAAAAGAAAAAAATTGTTGACTCTTTCGCCAATCGCTTACATTTGATTACTTAAACTATGAGTATTCTAGTAAGGGTACATGTTGATTAATTAAATAAGCATTAATTATGACTATCTTTCATTAAAGCACTTGAGTGGGTAAATTCAAATTTCCTAGATTGATGGGATAGGTAATGCTTATGACATGTTAATATAATACCTCGCTTTATTCGCATTATTAGGAAGAAATTAAGTTGATAAGTTTACTCTCTTTCAATAGTGATCACATCCTAGGGTCAAATCTAGAAGCACCATCAACAGCCTCAACATTTATAGATTCAACAACAGGATGCTGATGGCAGCCACTCTGCAAACTCCTGTTTTTGTGGTAAGCCAGGTCGCTAGAGAGGATGGTCAGATCAAGGAATTTGTGGATCAGACATGGGAGCCATGTTCCTCAGTCTCGGTACATGATTTATTCATCAATAGACTTCTGTCCCTATGATCTACTTATTATTACAATTACCTTCATGGTTTCCTCCTCTTCCTTTACCTCTACCTTCATGGTTTCCTCTTCTTCCTTTACCTCTACCCATCTGCACATATGATGGTTAGTAAACCAACCACCCAAGAAGTTCATCAACAAGCATAAAGTGTTAATCTACAAGCATAAAGTCACTAAGTAGATTCATATTGAAATATGATCACAATAGCAGAGCATAATGATATACAAATTCAGTACTTACTTCTACTATATTCCTTCCCGATCACAGCAGATCACACAGTAGTAAGCAAGATCGATAGTATAAAAAAATAGCAGCACCTGCACTTGCTTGTATATGAAGGTGAAACACATAGATAAAGGAATCAATCCCTCATCTGCAAGTCAAATATATTTCTCTCGTGATTATCTCCTAAAAGGATTCAAAATTGGTGTAGTCGCTGGCATTGACGGTGACCAAAGTCAGCATTTGTAGCGGGATTTCTAACAAGGCATCGTTATTGGTATATATATATATATATATATATATATATATATATAGAAATTGAAATAGATATATATATTCATGAACAACCAACTAAAGGTATCATGCAATTCATACTTAGACTTGCCTTTGTCAACTCTAAAGTTCTTTCTGTTGATCATCAGACTATAAAATGATACATGAGATGAGTCACGTTTTTCAACAAAGATTACATGTGTTTTCTAGATTTAGTTAAAAAGGGAGACCAATATTTTAAAAATAAAATTCCAAAGATAACCGATTTTGCTACGTGTAATATACCCATCCAAGATAAAAGGTTTATGCACTTTAATAGCAAGTAAGTTTGTCCCAATTCAGAAGCATCCAACTATACGTTGTATTTGAGGTAGAGCCTATAAACCTCAATATTAGGTATAATATGAATATTGAGTTATGTCTAGCCCATCACAATCAAAAGACAAAGGAAAGGAAACATATACATTGTGTAAGATTTTTTATGCACAGAATTTCTCAATATATTGCCAAACACAAAAGGAAAAGATTTTCTCAAACTTTTTCCCTAGTCCTAACGATCACACTCCAAAAACCCCTCGTCCCAATCACGCATCTAGAAAAAGAATCAATGAATGGAAGGATTGAATCACTGGGTGTATCATGGAAAAATAAGCATAAAACATGGAAAATGGGAGCCGCAAAACATCTAATTTCCAACAAATTTTCCTTCCTCAAATGCATAAGATAAAATAATCACTAAATCTGGCCCATCCAAAGAGAGTGCTAACACTTCTATCAATGGTTCACTGATCGCTTCTGTGTAAGAATAGAAATCTTGAATGCCTCGAATCCAAAGAACCAATAGGTAGGTAATAAAATGAAAAAAACTTAACTATACCCGTAATTAAGTAATTGTTCCACCAATCTCCAGATACCATGAAATGGGGAAAACTTAAGGGCAGAATTATAGTTTTATATTTAAGTTTCATGAAAAACAAATATGCATATTATTGTTTACGATGATAGTGACTCGGGATTGTGATTTGAGGAAATGGTAGATGTAAACCCCACAATAAGGACTTATAAGATGGATTTGGAGAAATTAGTCAGTTTCTAACAGATGTTTCATCCCGAACTCACAACCCAAGAAGAAGGGTACTTGGTCCATTAAAGAATACATAGCCATTATGAATTATTATAGTGATATTAAAATTCCAGTATATTATTTTCCAATCTATAGAGTTATGTTTGGTCCATTAAATATAATTATTAGGAATGAGAGTAATCATAAAGTAGACATGATAAGCAATGATAAGGAATAAAAGCATACCTCAATATTAGTATCTGGCGTAAACAATAATTAATCAAGGTAAACAATAATTAACTAATCAATTAAAGCTCCTAGTACTATATATCATTTTCTAAGTATACTAATATCATAAGTATCAAGTCTAGTATCAGTAGGTCATGATCTTATTATCGAGTAGAACAATATGATATTCTCAAATAAGCTATCTTGAATGGATCTTATTTAGAAGGAATCTCGTGGTCATTGGTATTATACATTGCATAAATACCGAATCTTGAGATCAGAAGTGTTATTCATTTTTGAATTTTTCTTCTAATGAAGCTTCATCATCTTCTCTCGGTTTTTAATGTAAAGATGGAACCTACCTGATCGAAGGAGAAACTCATAAAGCAGCAGTGACTTTGTCATCAAGGATCTTATATTGTTTTCTATGAAGATCTTCAGAGGTCTATTCCTCATCTGACATGGCCTAAAACCAAATAAAGGAAGATTCTTTGCTCTTCAAGCGTAATCTTAGAAAGAAGCAAAATTGTACAAGCTCGGTTTTGCGTTCGAGATTCGTTTACCATCATGGTGAGCATAGTCTTAACAGCACCATTATTGCATGGCACAAGATCAGGTAGCAAATAACATAAACCTTCTTCTACCAAATGGTCAATTTGGAACTCGTCAGCATATGAGTAAGAGAAGTCCTGCTTCTTCTAGCCCCATTCATCATTTAAACCGTTATCCTTACCTTGTATTCTTGTTTAATTATTATTTTTCTAACTTCATTTTAGGGAGTGAAAGATCATGCAAGTGCAAGGTATATATACACTCGACTTTCTCCAATCACGCGATTCTTGTTCTAAAACATGACGACATAGTCCTCATTAGAGATTACTTTAAATGAAGATGGATAGCTCCATATTGAACCCAATTTGGTAAGCTTTCTCGATTAAAAAAAGGAAAGGAGTTTGTAGATTTTTATTAAAGAGCAATAGATGAAGAGAATTTTATTTTTTTTTATTTTTTGTGATTCAGGTATGTCTCAATCATTCCAACGGTTCTAGTCAATGGAAGTGAAGGCATTGGAACCGGATGGAGCTCTTCCACCCCAAATTATAATCCTGTAGGATATTATTGCAATGTGATAATTTATTTAACTATGAGATGATGATTTATGGATCCAGCACAAAGGATTTAAGGGAACTATTGAGAGAATAGAACTGTCAAAGCAAGAAGCGGTTGGCTACACTGTTAAAGGAATAATTGAAGAAATTAATGAGACAACACTGTGGATTACGTATTTGCTCACAGAGATGGACTCGTGGATTACAAGGCACTTCGAGTCCATTATGACAGAAATGATAAAATCAAGATCCTTTTCATCAAGGTGACATAGTACATTTATGTTCAAGTCCTGGATATCATCAAATGGTGCATTAAAGAGGTTCTTATTCTCATAAGAAACTTCTTTTGGTTGCAGGATTACAAAGAGCACAATGATGACAACAAAGACACTTTGAAATTATAATGTCCGAAGAGAACTCGCGTATGTACAACAAGAGGGTTTGTCGCAAATTCAAGCTCACTCACTAAAATCTCCACGTTAATATGCACTAAGCCAATTCCAATGGCACAATAAAAAAATATGAAACCCTTGAACAAAGTATGAATCGTGACTTTGTGATTAACAATTTAAGTTAACTTGTCGATATATTACAATCTCACTATATTTATGCTTCTCTTTTTCCTTGTACAAATTTCTATAGAGTTCTTTCATTTATTTAATTCCACTTTTATGAAAAGAAAGGTAATTAGTGTGATCCATAATAATGGAGGGTGATACAGAGGCTTTAAGTTTTTAATTTATCGGGGAAATAGACTGATTATAAATAATTCCATGTAGAAAGTTCTATTAAACAATCTTGAACTTGAGCTGTTGAAATTGGATAACAAAGTTAGGTTTATACTTGGGGTTGTGAGATGAGAGATCATTGTCAACAACAGAAAAAGAGCTGATCTTTTCTTGCAGTTGCATCAAAAAGGTTCCACTCCTTTCCCAAAGAAATCCAAGACAAATGAAATTATCAAGGCTTCGGTAATCGATGGCATGTAAGAAGTCAAGAGAACACAGATGTGTATACATTAAAGGAGGAGTAATGGGCCACTGGACATATGAGTACCCACTGCTCATGGGCCAAAGAAAGTTTCCAATAAATAACATATAATATTTAACTAGCACTTTCCCCAATTGTTTGAAACCTGATCCGACGCCTAGGGACAAAGAAACTTCACCCTAGCAATCGGATAATTATAATCTCAGGACTGTGCTATGGAATCAGTGGACATAAGCCCAACAACATTAATAAGAAAGAAAATAAAATACAAAAAAAGAAAGAACATGAGAGAAAACTGGAAAAAGGAAAAGATAGGAAATAACATCAACAACAAAATCACAATCACAACCATCACGACACCACCCTATAACTTCTCTACCCAAATCACAATAGAAAAATCCAAATACCAGGAAAACCAATCAATTAAAACTTAAACAGAAACGCATATGTAGCCCAAATGGAAAACAAAGTAATGAAAATGAAACCTTAGTAATCCATGCATTGGGCTCTCTAATAGCTAAACCATGAAACCTCTAATGTTCAAGTACTAGCCATAATAGTCAACTACCTAGATATACTTGAAGAAAAATGAAAAAAACAATGGTATGGTTTTCTCACATGATTGAACTCAGGACACCCAATAGAATAAATCAAAACATCAATCTTCAAGATAATGGAAAATAAAGATTAATCATTAATCACAAACAGTCTCATTTGCCCGAACAAAGACCCAAATCAAACAATTCACAAGAAACAAAAAGAAATCATGATTAATTTTCGAACCATGAAAAAAACGAAAAGAAAATTTGGGGTTGTGTTGATGGGTAGTGGTGATACTTACTTCAATTCGGAAATTTCTCTTGCTCGTGGTATGAATGATGGTCTGTGCACAAATATCACCAAACCTCCAAATCAGACTAGAGCTGGTGACCTAGTTCTTCACTGGATGTACACCAAACAATCCTGATACCATTTAATGATACGAAAAAGAAAAAGTTTCTAAGAACAAGTAGAGATTCAAGAGAGCAAATATACTTATTTATGATTATAGACTTATAGCATCTAAAATAAGACCATTCATCATCACACACATGTAGCGGTATTCATAATTCTAACAATAAAGCATACATTATCATCTGTCCACACTTGACTGGGTCTTCTTTGATGTGTACAACCAAATAACAATTTCAAATGGAGCAACTAGAAATAACGGGCTTACTAACATCAGAGAACATATCAAGAAAATCACATGGACAAAAGCAATTAAATAAAAAGGTAATAAAGAATGAATGAAGAAATTTGGATATAAACTCTATTTTCAAGTGCAAGTTAATCATTAAAGCCATACCACTAAAGCAAGGATTGTTACACAATTTTTTCCCTAAAAAAAATACTAGAAACAGAAACCAGCACAAAATTCCAAACGCATCCCTTCCCATTACATCAAAAGCCAGGTTAAGGAGTCAGAAAATGGACAACTAATGATTATAATATCTTGGGAGATAAGTTTACTAGGGTGTTTCAAAACAAGATTGCAAAAAAATACTATAAATCAGCAAAGTCTTCATCATCTTCATCTTCCGATTCAAATTCCAAACATGTTCAAGCTCATCTTCGATTCACCTCATCATCTCCTACATCAAAACCTATATCTCCACCATTCGATCAGAAGAATTTCAAGATCATTGTCCTCCACCACCTCAATCTGATGTAAATTAATTTCATTATCTTGAGTGACAATTTCGTATCAAGAAGTTTTCTTGACAATCAAAGGTATCTACAATCGTCTCGCTCTTAATTCTGCACACAAATTTTATCTTAATCTATTTGGGCTCGCCTTAATGAAGGATATGGTACATAATATGCATGGTACGCTTGCATTGCAAGTGATAATGGTCTGTATCTATTAAACCTTCTACTTTTGTTGACTTCTACGAAATGTAATTTGGGTGCCTCTAGTACCACAGCCTGAAGGGTCAAACCAATCACATTTAAATAGAATCGCTCTTTGAATGGATAACTAGGATACTCTAACCCAATATCTCTATCAATCGACCATAATAATCACTAGCATTTTCACTAAGGGGCTTGCACCTTTAATGCAAACACCACTGCTCATGGTAGCTCGACTGGGCCCATGGCCTATATAGTATTGAAATTTGTACCCATTGATGTGCTACATTGGATATGACTGTGGTTCTATTTGGTACCATCAACAAGAGCCTTACAAAGATGTTTGTCACATTGTTACTAGGATTACGTGGTCATAATACAAAAAAAATATTAAATGTCATTATGTATTTGATTTAAAATATTTGATTATGAAAAATTATGTAAGAAACTTAAATACTCTTACATAAAGCTCAACTATCTAACAAAAATTATTATCCAGCATTTGATCAATGTTAGCATCGCTAATTCTGGATCTTGTCTACAGCTTGAGAATGTAAATACTCAAAATAAAAAATAAACCATTAAAATACAAAAACTTCACAATTTTACTAATATTCATAAATACTTACTCAATATAAGGTGTAACCTCATCACAATTCAAAAGAATATAGGCCTGAGTGGTCTGCCCCGCCTTCAATCGCCTAGGCTTTCAGCCTCCATAAGATCGCCTGTGATAATGCAATATTGACAAATTACCTTCTATTGGGAACAGCAACCCCGCCATCATCATTACGGACACATTCCTACGTTTTGTGTGAACATGCAATTCAAAGTAATGCAAGTAGGGGAAAGTTTGATGCTTTCTTCAACTAAATACGATACATATTGAACCTTCAACTCGAGGCCTCCTTTATTTACCGATACATTTTTTTTCAAATGACGAAGGAATCCTATATACATATATATATATATATATATATATATATATGGACACTAATTGTTTTCATATGTTATTAATATCAAATATCAAGGAAATTGAAAATTTAATATGAGAAGTTAGTACCTCTCAAACGGGTACATCAAACGAATCAGACAAATCCGCTTATCCTTGTTTAGCGGCAAGTGGACAGGCAAATGTTCCATTGAGTCAAAGAAAGCAGGAGGAAATTGTAAGACCCGAGAAATTCCAATTTCTGGAAAAAGGGCAAAATCGTAATTTTGGTTACAAAATTTTAATTTCGGTTAAAAATCCGAAATTTATTCTCTAGATCTCGGATGATGAAACGGATTATACCGTTAGAATCGTCTTGTGAAATCTAGCTAGCACGTGAAATTCGTCGAATCTCCAGACAAATAAATTTATCGCTGAAAGCATCCAGCCTAGTGCCGTAAATCATTTTCGATGCGACGAAAGCTACATATGACACGTACCTATGTGTCATGGCGGTATGAGTAGAGAAATGATAAAAATGGACTAATTTAGATAGTGCCGAATGTCAAAACTGGAAATGAAGGACAAATCATTTGGAAATTGATTGCTATAGAAAAAGACAAGATAATGAATAGTATCCTTCCTTAAATTAAAAAGGGGTGAGAAAACGTGGATACAGAGGGAGGAGAGAGAAGACCAAAAAAGGTGGGAGAGAGTCTTCCTTTTCTAGAAATACTTAATTTTATCCCGACCGCCTACACTTTTAGATTAGCATGAGTTCATTTACGCAGAAAGAAAGCACGCTATGGGACATCGGATTTGAGGAGTTTTGACAAACTCCGTGAGGTAGGGTTTCTCCTTCTGGGTTTTACACTTTATTTTAAGTGTTTTCAATGTTTCGTTGGATCGAGGCCTCGAATCGATCGCTTGATCGGTCCCAAAACTTGGGATCGAATTGTTAGAATTTTTTTGTGAGCCCCGCTTTCGTACACCCAGGGGTAGGTTGCTCGGGGTTAATGGTAAAGATTTATGTATTAAATGGTGCTTGGGTATGTATGCCCATAATGGTCATGGAAACCCGGGTTCACTAAGTGAACCGACGATTGGTGATTTTCCGGGAATAGTAATCGAGGGTTTTACTATTCCCAGAATAGTGTCTACAAAATAATTTCAGAAATAATGTGTCGGTCAGAGTAATTCAAATCAATTGCTCGTGGTTTGGATCATTAGCCCTATGTGGAGCTAATTTTGATGTGATGAAATGCGAATTACATAACATGATTGTGTGATTGAATTCTTATGTGAATATATGCACGTTTGTGATATTTACATGTGACATAGACTCTAATGGAATTAATTATGCATTCCATATGCACCTGGGAGCAATCTTTAGATGATGGAGTGAGTGCATGAGGTGAGTCTTAGAAAATGTTTCGGAGGTTGTCTTAAAAATACAATTATCGAGTGGCAGTCCATACCAAAATATCAATCAGTTTGAGACGAATCTGAATTGATATATACACATCGGGAGGGTTGTCCACAAACAAATAAACATAATAATTTCCTATACGAGGCTTAGGCAGTGTGAGGAAGGCCTGAGGACTCTGGCATGAGATGACTGCTAGACATTCAAGTAGGATCATGCATTTGCTTGAATTTGTGTTTATTTTGGAGCATTGCATATGCACTTAGGTGAAGAGTAGCCCACTTAGGGTGATTCCACTACTGAGCATTAGCTCACCCTGTCGAGGGATACTATTTTACAGGTAATGTGAGCGGCGAGGAGACGTCCCATCATGTAGGCCATGAAGAAAGCCGGGTCAGGGGCTTTGGGTTCATTTTGTATAAAATGCATTAGAAATGTTTTTCATTTTAATATATGTTGTGTAAGAGTAAGTAATTAACTCTTGTAACTATGGTACATAGTTGGTATGTTTATGAGTAGTGTTTTCTGGGCCAAAGTGGCCGTTTTACTCATGTTATGGATTATGTTGGATAGTTGGGATATATGTTGTGAGTATAAATGCAGGGGCCCAAGAGGTCATTTTTACTCAGTATAGTTGTATATGAGACCCTGTGTGGTCATTGATGTTGATTGGGATAGGTTATATACAGGTTTTGTATTTGGGTAGAGCTCCCCGTACAAAGGAGACTCTGCCTGATTTTCGTGAGAAATGTCGGGTCACCCGACATTCACGAGTATTCCGCGGGTTGACGGGTAGTCAACGGACCCCCGGGATCGGGGCGTCACAGAAATATCCTCTCTAACTTACATAGAATTTCTGGGATTTCTAACTCCAATCTCCTCATATCTTCCTCCTTGAGTTTCAGACAAAGTTAAGCTCCTAGCGATGTTCAACTAAGCTCATGGTTTCAAACATCTATCGCATCAAATTCCGAAATGCTATTGGGATTAACCTCTGCATAAAGACGTGACAGTCATGACTTTTCATTCCAAAAAGTTTGTACTTCTTTAAGTCCACACATCATCCCATATTTGACACATAGCCATCGGGAAATTTGAGGTTTTTCACTCCATTCACAAACAATTTTGAGTTTACCATTCTTATCCAAAGTGTAGTTTGCCTTTGGATATTTACCGTAACATTCTTCTCTAACTCTTTTTATCGACAAAACATGTAAAATCCTCCCTAGCTTTGATGTTGTCTTTGTTTTGCCCTCGATAATTTATGATGAAAAGTAATGAACACATTCTCGAAGCACATTTTTCTCTATGTGCATGACATCTGAGATTGTAATGACGAATCAGTTGGTACTCCACTAAAGTCCCTAAACCATACTCGTTTCTCGACCATAACCCCTTGGTTTTTACAAATGTTGCTATTGATCTATGCATCGGCTTGATTTGCTTTAAGAGTCACAAACATCTGGTATGCTCTAAGATTTATGTTCCGGACCAGTGGTGGTGAGTGGGAAGAGTTTTCATTTTTAATAAGCGAGTTCTTGTTTATTAGAGAAATTTGATTGTGAGAATTAGAAACTTTCGATGATTATCAAACCATGATGTCTTCTGACCCATTTTAGGTGAAAATGCATCACAGTACTCCATTAAATCTTGAGACGAAGCTAATTTGTCGAGCGTGCTCCATCGAACCATTGGTATCTTGGAAAATACTAGTAGTCCCTGACAAAGATGCTCTCATTTGAAAATTACGTTTTTTGAGACACATCATATGTTTCAACACCCACCTCCTGAAGTGTTTCAATTCGGCTATCGATTGGTGAGAAGGAACATCATCTTATGCTTGAGGTTGTTCGTGGTACAATTACTGATAAGAACATATGAGGCTCTTTGTACACATCCTGGTGGCAAGTGGTGTTACAATGTTTGGCCAACACAGACAGTACTTTACCCGATTGACGAAAGCAGTTTGGAATCTAATTTATTCGTAATCGACGACATTTCTACTCTCATGGAAAATGAAGGATGCATACAGTGAAATGAGCCAGCCTTGAATCGGATGGATGATGCATAACCAGTCTTCCTTGTCATGATGTCTTCCTTTCTCTCGCTTGATTGCTTTTTGAAGCATACAATCTCGTAGCCTAGGAATGAAGGAAGCTAATACATCTCTTCTCGAACATCACCATTATGTTTGTTGGCTCCCTTCCTCCTGCTTTTCTTCTAGGATGCCCCATAACTTCCAGCCTTCAAAGCGCTATCACACACTGCCCAACTATCATGCTATGCTCACAACAATCAATTTTCTCCACTGGGGAAGACCCAATCCTTCAACCATCTTCATGACATCATAAAATTCTCGGCAATGTGTTTCTGGTAGTGCCTCTTCGTAAATTCAAATAGAAATCATAACATCTCAGGTAAATGATATTGACATATTAACAATCGAGGAAACTCACTGAATCTTGTGAGTGCTTCTCCACACCTATTTGTGCTTGATCGCCAAACATAAGATCTCATTGTTTTTGTCATGATTCACTAGTGGGCAGGTCAAGGCGGATCGAGGCGGGTTCGGGGTGGGGAACCTAAGCCCCAGGACTCCTTTGCACCTTTGCAGACGATGGTATGTCCAAGTCTTATAACTATATCAACATATCATATACAAAAATACAAAATAAACTACCACCGTAGTGGTGTTTACAGTGTCACCTACATATAGTCCTATCACATACATATAGTCATGTCACATACATATAGTCCTGAGTCCCATTTACATATACAACCAAGACATTTGTTTGATCGGAGCTGAGAACCTACAGGTGATGAGACCTCTCGTGTCATGGCCCGTTAGAATGAAAGTCATACTCACTTCTTTTGTACTACGAATTAAAAACCCGTGCTTCGCTTTCTGCAGCAGTGGGGAGAAACATATCGATATGCATATACTGATTATATTAAGCGTATAACAATAACGGATATCGGAATTTTACATGTATTCATATAAGGAACTATACAATTACTTATGCTTCTAACGAGACTTATGCTTATTGGATCTTCATAGTGACCATGTGCTTATAACAACTTTGTAGCATTGGATCTCATTAGGAATTCTGAGATTATTCTTATTCAAAAGTACCTTGACATTTTACGAATCGAAACGATACACATTTGTTTACTCTTATTCATCGTTCGGAGTTATTATCATATAACTATGGGAATACCTAGACAGTCTCAAATAAAATGAGTAGATTACGGCATAATAAGTATCGAGAAGATGCTATCTGATCTTGAGTCTTAGTAACTTCATGAATCTTGGGAGCAGCGTCGAGGAACACCTTCTTTATAGCAGGGTGTATTGTACCATGATCTTGAAGCACTAATAAGAATAAGTGTCGTAGCACTGGCGAGTGCAAGCACTTATGTCGAGCAAGGAGTGTCGTAGCAGCGGGTGTGGAAGCACTAATGTCGAGGACGTGTGCATACATGTGACATCTTGAAGTCTTGTGTCATTTAATACAGTGTAGGCATTCCTACTATTATGTATTCGAAACTTCCTATCTTATTATTGGGGCATGAACTTTGCCCTGTCAGATTAAACCGTAGGCGAGGGTGCGATACATTTTCACTTAATTCTTGCTGCTATCTATACTCCACGGTATCAGGTATAAGCTTCAACTATGCAAAAATATAAAGCAGACTCTTGGAACCAATGATCTTAGGTACCACTCTGTCGTGCAGTGCTGACTGGTGGAGGGTGTCTGATAAAGCTTTGGAGTGAATACTTAGATGCCAGTTGCCCTTTGCATGGGTGATGCCGTTGCCTGAGATGCAGTGGGTACAGTGTCTGGAATACGCCGGGAAATCAAATTCACCTTTCTTCCTTTCTTCCATAAATCACTTCCATTGAAGCCCTTCATAAAACAAAGCAGGATCTCGAAACAACTCCACTGACACTTTTAATTGTAGAAGAATCTAAGGATTCATGCAAAGTTCTGACTCTACAAAGCCTTTGGAATTGTGAAGGATTTCATATCTAATTATTATCGACTAAGGAATTTCAACCCAACTTCCCTTAAATCTAGAGTTAGGATGTATTCCTAACAAAACCCTAAAGGAACAAATTAATGTCGAAAGACCACAACAATCCCATTACCAGTAGTTTTGGGCCCCAATCTCTTCTGTCTTCTGAGTCCAGCACCAAGCTCTTAGATCATACCTTTGGCACCTTCTCGTTCTTCCTCTTCTTCTTCTTCTTCCTTTTCCTCTTCCTCCCGTAAGCTCTCTTGTTTGGAGACAAAAAAAATGAATTATTTTTGGTCTCCCTCCCTTATTTATAATTAAACTTGCCTTTATTTGCCTTTTTGGTCCTCCCTCATTTTCCTATTTGCATTAATGTTTATGTTATTTCCCTTTTGACCTCAACATCTTAACAACTGTGGCTTTTTATACACTTTTGTCATTTGGTGCCTTATATGTGCACAATTTCACGGGTTTACCAATTCCCATGTTTAGGCTCCAATTGAAAAATTCAATTTATGCCTAAAATACCACTAAACATGTTGAAAACAACCAGGAGTGCTATTCGGAGTGTTCGACTTTGCTATCGGTTTGGACTCTCCTCCGTAGTGTGAGAAGTCGTCGAGTCCACAGCATCCATAACCATGGTATGGTATGGATTGGTGATTGATGTATAAAGCGTGTATGACTTCCTTTTGTTTATAGTTTCTACGAGGTTGTAGTTTCCCCATAAATCTCCACTCATAATAATTTAGTACAAAACCCTTTTTACCTTGGGTTGTAACTTGCATTCTAAGTTTCAAAACTTTTGATTCTTACCCACATACACGGACACCTTATTCTCGATCCATGATCCGTATAGTTGACTAATTGCAAATTGAATAAACGTACTCATTAACAAATTTTGAGTTTAAGCAACCACCGCCTCACATACTTACATCCATTGTCTATAGAACTCATATAATTCTGATGGTAGCTTTGAGGACAATCAATATTTTATATATTTTTAAATTTCTTAGTCCTTATATAATAAGAAGCATATATTGTTAATGTTATTTGGGCTAGTATGACTATGCAGAATGGACAGCAGTTGAAGTCAATTAAACGAAGCTAAAAAGGACATCTCCAAAAGCAGATGGTTAGAGGCAGAGAGAAAAGAATATCTTTGAAAAAAATTCAATTCTACCATAACTATATATAACCTGCCTCATTCTGGAGTAAACAGCTAATGCGTGGCTTGAGCGGTAAAGGACCATAGAAGGAGCACATAGGTATGTAGTGTGTATAACAATTAATTTATTCCCGAGTTCTGCCTGCTTGAAACTTGGAAGTTGAATTTGGAGTTAAAACATGCAGAACCAATGAAATGAAATCAAGTATGTACAAGTTTATTATAGGAATTAAAGACAGGTGGTGTGGAAAATGGGGACACCCATTGATTAGGGGGTTTAAATGAAATTAAGGGAAGATAGTGGCCTGTATCTTTCCCACTAAGGGCTAAAGTGATCACTCGAAGATTTTTGTATCTCATAAATAGCAAATGGTAATGTACAATGGCGACAAGCATGACCGATGTCCTTGATTACTCATAATAATCTCTCAATTCATAGAGCTGCATCCAATTATTTTGGAACAGGTATATTTTTCTAATTTCTAAATGCCAGCAAAGTCACTAGAAAGTGAAATCGAGTTAGCCGGAGAAAAATGCAACATAGTTGATAAAGCTCTTTAGAGTGAAGTTCCATATTTGTTTTACCTCGGGCCTCAGTGAGAGATGGGCGAAGAAAGTTTCAATAAATAACATATAATTTTTAACTAGCACTTTCTGATTATTTGAAGTAGGATCTAAATAGTAGGACAAAACCACTAACTGCTGGACATTATAATAATCTTGTGGATGACCATGGAATCGAGGTGATTATTAAGCTAACAACATTAATAAGAAAAAAGAAACTGTTGAGATGATATGGAAATGGCTGGAAAATGAAAAGATAGGAAGCTAGCTTCCTTGGAAAATGCAATCACTTTGCACACGACACCACAACTTCTCTACCCCAAATCGCAATATAGAAATCCCGGATACGGGAAAACAATCAGTTAAAACTTAAACGAAAGCATATAGCCGAATCATTAAATCAATCAAATACTAAGCTTGAGGATTTTGTTAATGTTATTTGGGGCTGTTATATTATAAAATAGGAATCATCATAAAGAAAAATAATCATCCGCAAACTTACAATTAACAATTTGCTGCCCAAGCTTTGACATGTCCCACATATGTGGAGGTAAGATTCAAAACTTCACCTGTGCATATAATTACAATTAACAAAACATCAAATTAGTATTACCACAGAAACTTCTGGCTTTGATTCAACAAAACATAAAAATCCATAATATACATGCTTTATGAAGAAACAAAACCAAAATAATCAAAGCATTATTCTGATCTGTATCCAAAAAAAATCACGAGATCTAGAAAATCACGAAAAAAAAAAAAAGTAAATAGAGAACTGGAGCAGCGATGGGCGTGACCCTACCATGCGCGAACATGTGATTAGTGGACGAAGCGCTCGAAATCCAGTCCATGGCCGGAAGCTCAACGCGGGCCCCAGCCCTCAATGGCGGACTCGAGAAATCATTGGGGTGAAATGGGTGGGTGACTGATTGAATCGGGATCCGAGTGGTGAGTGTGATTCAGCCCAGTGGAATCCAGCGGGAGATATGGGACCCAACTCATTACTCGTTGGATGTGCTAGCAGGCATGATGCTAAGTCAATCGATTAGATCTGTGACACTGAAATCAGAGAGTGAACATTAAATAGGGTGGGTTCTAGTTTTCTTATGATAATATGTGTGATCTGTTGTGTACAAAGAGGTTGGAAAGCGCAAATGTGGGTGGGAAAGAAACATAAATCGGAATGGAGATTTGGAGAAGGATGAGTGTGAAGTTTGTACCATTTCTAGTAGGCATGTTTATTTTTCTTATATAAATTCATTTCATTTATTTCTTTCTATTATGCAAAGTATTAATAGTTTTGATGTTTAAAATTTTTGTGAACACTAATTATGTTTTATTTTCTTTACTATTTTAAAGTAAAATTAAAACCTTCAACATGTGTGTCTGATAATTACAATGGTCAGATAAGTAACTTTCAATGATCATAAAAGTGACTGAATGGTGATGAGAATTGGGTAACGAATGTTATCTATCTATCATCAAAGAATATTGAGAATATATTGAGCACTAATTATCTTTAATTTTCATTTTATTTTGTGTGTATACACAACTTGCTAGAACCTTTCTTGAGGCCAGAAGATTAAAGATTTGGCACTTGGGGACTGTAGGAAGGAGTTGTCCTCAAAGCTCAAAGATCGAAAGGTAGAATAAGGTCTTTACCAGGGTTGTCTATGTGTTTTCAAACTTGTCAATTATGACGACCAATCGACCAAGAATCATCAGCAGTGAGTATTTTACATCTTTTGAAGGCTTGGAATGTATGCAACATGATGCAGAGAGATCAAAGAAATAATCTTTACCTATAAGCGGCTATTTAGGAATAACTAGACCCATATTTTTTGTAATATATAATTTATTTTTTGGAAAATAGCATAAAACTCTTGGGATTTAGAGTTTTTCATATCAAAGTCTTATTTTTTAAAAATATTTCTAAGTCTAAATGAATTATTAAAAACAAATGATCTAGAAAGTAAAAATAATAAAATAATGGATATTTGATTGTTTAGAAGCAAGGCTTGGAAACTTGACTACTCTTCTTAGGATTTTCATTGGATTTTATATATCAATATTCACACTAATATATTTATTAATTAGATATTATAATTATAATGTTTAATAATATTAATATTGGAGACTAGTCTAATAAGTATAGTTGGAAGTTTCAGTACATGTAGAACTTAGTCTATGATGTATCAATGTTTTAAATGAGGAAATATGGTAGACTCTTCAGCATGACAACATATTCCAGGCCTTATTTTCACGAAATATCTAATGAGTCTATGTTCAATTTATTTAAAAATTAGGAACAACGACTTTGAAACCAAGGTCGAGATCCTTCGTTTAAAAAATGTTTGATAAAAAGGTACAGCTCTTTATACATGATCTAATAAACCTTAGATATTACCTCAATAAATCTTAAGTATGAGGTTATCTTATGCATATAGTTATACCCCAAGTTTAATCGATCATGTTTAATTATCAAATATTTTGTCATCTTGAAAAGATTTTTAATTGGGCTCTGGGTATTCCTTTCCATTACCCTTCTTGAAATTCCCCAGCGAGTCGAAGGTTTAATGAGGTCATATTTAGTATCGTATTTGTCATCTTAAATGATTTTTTTAGTGGGGTTCGGAGTATTTCCTTTTCCTTTACCCTTCTTGAAAATTTAACCAAGTCACATGAACCAACATTATCACAATATCACGTCCCTTCTATGATTGCACAGAATTTTAATATGCCCAGGAAGAGGCCTTGTATGGACTTACTAACAAATAATTGTATAAAGTATATAAATTAAATAAAAAGGACAAGTCATTAGTATGTGGCGCCACGCTACCATATTGATGTATCTCTTTGCATCACTTCAAAATGCGGTACCACCATATTAAAATAATATATATTATATGTTGGATGGTGGAAGAATATGAAACATCTAATTTATCATGCTGCCGTTTAGATTAGCCTCACACAACCTACTAAGATTTATAGAATTATGTAAGGATGATGCATCGTATCTTTGTTATTTAATAAGGTCATTAAACTATTAAAATTAAGCATAATATTGCATATAACCCAATGAAACAAAAATATATTTAACTGCGGTGTTTTTTGACAAAACCACTACGAATCCTATTCCCGACACCAGGCACCCTCCTGTAGGGCAGAAATTCGATTTATGGAAAAATGGCAGTCATCATTTTTATTACAAAATTGTTATTTCGGTTAAAAGATAAAATTAATTCTCTAGATCTCGGATGGCCAGAAACGGATTATTACCGTTACGGAATTCGTCTACATGAAAATCTAGTGATCGTAAGAATTCGTAATATTAGAGGCGGTCGAGTGAGCCGTTTCGAGGCATCGCGTTTGGTCGCCGTAAAGCGATTTTACGATGCGACGAAGTCACATATAACACGTACTCATGTGTAAGTGGTATGGTAGAGAAATGATGAAAATGGACCAGTGAGATGATGCCAGGAATATCAAATACGAGAAAGAGGGACATAATGGAGCATTATAGGAATTGTTTACAATTAAACAAAGACGAAATTATGAAATAGTGACCTTAACTTCATTAAGCCAAGAAAGGAAAGAAAAACTGTGGGAAGGATTTTTTTGGAGAGATCGAGCAAGCTATTTTAGAGAATTGTTGCAGAAGCCTACAAGTACCTGAATCCAACCAGATCGACAGTGTGATACAAGAGGAGGCTTTGCTTCTACGCGGAGAGAACTGACGTGGGTAAGTTTTGGGAGTTTCTTGAGCTCCTTGATGTGAGATTTTCTCCCCTACTTGGGTTTTATTCCCATTTAGTGTTTTCGAGTGTTTGAGTCTGTTGAGGCCATTAGAGTACATTTGATCGGTCCCAGGCAACTTGGGAATGGGTCAATATAAAATTTTGAGCAAAATGGAGCAGCGTGGCGCTGCTCCACGACTGATGGTGTGAAATTTGTATTTTGGTGTTAATCATGTGGATTGGATTTTAGTGGGAAGTGGCCGAGTGAGTAATGTGGGTTACTAGAGTGGGCAGATTCATATATTTGAGTGTTGGAACCGTAGAAGCCCTAGGGTTTTCTTGTTCCTAGGAAAGAAAGTGACACGAAAATGTATTTTCGTGAAATTATGTGTTTGGTTAAGTAATTGAATCGGTGTGTGTTTAATTAGCCAAGAGAGCTAATTTTGATGTTTGAAATGATAATTCACATGCGTATTTTATATGGACCCAATGACACATGCGAGTATGAAACTAATGTTTATATATTTGCATGTGATTAGAATGTATTGGAATTGGCTTTTTTGCATTCATATACATGGAACATCCTAGAACTATAGGGTTAGTGCATGAGATGAATTACAGAGAGAAATGGTTCGGAGGGTAGTCTAAAATATTAATTATGGAGGTAGTCCACAAACCAAAAAAATATGTCGTCGGGATAGTGATTGATATTCTTCAGGGAGGACCATTCCTGAAGTAAAATAATATATCAATCGTCGGGCGTGAATGAAATATATATATATACATCGGAGGGTTGTCCACTAATAAAACAACTAATTCTCATACACAAGGCAGGCGAATTGTGAGGAGAATTAGGTGAGGTTTCGGGTTCGAGTTGGTCGTATGAACAATCAGTAGGATCATGTTTGCTTGATGTTTACTTTGAACGATGCCAAACGCACTTGGTGTTTAGTGGCCCATGGAAGCGAACTACTCTCTTGACTTTAGCTCACGTCGATAGGTTGCTTTTCTGGTGCGGGGAGGCGTCTTGAGACGGTTCGTCCTATAGGTGGAGTGTGAAGCGAGATCTTGGCTTTGTTGATGTTTACATGTATTAGAACTCTTTAAGTTTAATACATGTTTTGTTTAATAATTGAAAATATTGTAACTCTTGTAACTTCATCGGATATATAATTGGATCATAGTTGGTATGCACATTGAGTATTGTTTATAGACTGAGTGGCACGTATTACTCATGTGATTGGATATATTGGTTCTATTATATGTTGAATTTGTTTGGGACGGGATATGCGAGTCTGTGTTTGGGTGACTCTCCGTACAAAGGAGACTACTTGGAGTTTCTGGTGGCATCGGGTGCTTAGGCATCCTTGTATTCAGGGTTGTGGTGGCTGGACCCCGGGTTTCGAGGGTGTCTGACCCAGGCATGGGAAGCAGGTATCTGAATACCTAGGGAGCTCGGGTTTGAGTCTCCATCGCCTTGGGTGGTTTGATGTGGCGATATGGGTGTGTAGGCTCTATAGTTGAGGGATTGGGGCTGGTACTGATTGAGTGGGCATCTTACTTGGGTGGTTCGATCTTGAGACGATGTAGATTACTGGAAAATCCAGGACAACTAGGACCTTTACGTGCACGTGTGTTGATGTGTTTGTGTGATTTGAGTGAATGACCAATGTGATTGATGCTATTGTGTGAATATTTGATGATTGGTGTGTATACTATGTCATGTTGTGTGTTTGGATGGGTGCTTGGGTAAATGGCACATAGGAAGGATGAAATTAAAGTGAGTTAAAAATGGAAAGAAGATGTAGAAAATAATTTTTTGATGAATTTAATTGGATTAAATTGAAGAAAAATAATTTTCTAGGTTTTTACAAAGTTGTAAAATTGAAAATGGAGAAAATAAATTTTTATAGAGATTTATTGGAGTGGAGAAAAATTTACTAGGTGAAAAAGCTGGAAAAGGAAATAAATTTTAATAAATTTATTTGGTTTAGAGTGAAGAAATTTAATTTTTAAGGTTTCTGATGTAAGTAGAAAAATCAAACTAAATATTTATAATTTATTTGAGTTGTTGGAAAATGAGGAAGAAATTTTAAAGCAAGAAAATAAATTTGATACAATTTATTTGGTTAAGAGGAAGGGAAAATAATTTTCTAGAGATTTTTACAAGGTGTCAAATTGAAGAAAAGTAGAAGAAAATAAGTACATAAATTTATAATTAATAAAGAAAAAACGAAAATGATTTTTAGTGATTTTCCATTTATATTCTTGGAAATAATTGGGAAAAAATTAATAATGTTTATAATGAAAAAAAATTTAGTGCTGAGTAGTTTTTGGAAGCTTTAATACCCATTTATATTGTGGAAAAAAAAAAAATGTATTGCAAGATATTAGTGTATTTATAACAGAGAGGAACAGTGGCACAGGAGGTGTATTGCAATGCGCATTCAGTGAAGTGCTGCGAGGTTGGAAGGGTTGGTTGCAATACCGATATGTAACACTGAAGCAGTTCAGGAGAAGTATATTGACATAAAGCTGTATTCTGATGAGAGGTTGGCAAAGGCTGGGTCTGTCTGATTTTGTATCATTGACTAGGAAGAAGCTGATGGGCTAGGAGGGTGTGTGTAATACCATGGTGTGTTGACGGGCACTCAAACGGTAGGCGGCTGGGCGACGAGGCGTGCGACGAGCGGGCGGCTGACGGCGGGTGCGGGATCATGCGGAAGTAATAATTACAACAGCACTCACAAATACAGCAGACTGTTTTGTTGTGCTTCAGGAGCCAAACTACATTATCTTCTTGCTCTTCAGCCAGTCTTTGTCAAATCACATTTGATTAATTGGAGTGAGTTGGGTTTTGGTGAACTGGCTCGATTTTGACTCGGTTGACAGTTTGACTCGATCACTGACTATAGAATCAATTTTCGGGTACCTTCTAAAAAGATTTATTATATTAAATAAAAATAAAATAAATCAAATAAATTTGATAAAATTTTAGAAAATAAAATTTTCAAAAAAATTTTTGAAAATAAAATTTTTAATTTAATGATATTTTAAATACAAAATTAATTATTAATATTCTCTACTTGGAGTTAATATACATGATTGATATCTAGGAACATGTTTATGCCTTTGAATCTTGTGTTGTATTTAACCATTGAAGTGAGTGATTTGAAGGTAGTTTCAACGTGGAAGTATATGCATGGTGTAATGCGTATAGGAAAAGGGTGTGAATACTAAGTTAGGAACTATGACAACAGGTTACAGGAAAAAAATGAAATGAATAAGGGGAACTTAGAACCTTATTGAAATAAATAAATTGGTGGTGAATTTGCTTTTCACTTGGAAACAGGCGGTCAATTCATGGTTGTAAGTCTATTAGTAATTAATGGCATTTGCTAGATTGGCTGAGATGAGGCAAACCTGATTCTTGTTGCCATTTGAAATATTCGTAGATGGCTGAGTCGAGGGACGGACATTGGGAAGTCCCGCTGGGCAGGTCGAGCGAGCAGTGACCAGCGCAGGCATTTGTTGGCGGGCGCTGTGGGGCATGCAAGTGTTCTGTGTGTTTGCTATACGGTATAGCGGTGATCGGGGAGATCTAATAACCTCCAGGAGGTTTGATGATATCATCTCAAACCTTGGGAGATCAGATGTTGCATTATTAGTTCATCTGATCGAGAGGGTGTTGAGGCTATGAGATTACCTCTTTGACTACCAGGGATATAGGCGCATTCAATTTGAAAGTAAGGCGAAACTGAGTGGAAATGGCGAGGACCTCTAGAGACCTTAGGGCTTGTATGTGAGTTCTCCACTGGGTTAAGGGTGAGAATAGGGTGACTATGAGGTTGAGTTAGGAATCTAGAGGACTCTACTCACGGTGAACGAGGGATCATGGACATGAGGATTCAGTGTGCATCACAGGAGATGGATTGCGGCAGCTTGGATGGAGTGTATCGATTGTGAGCGTAGGAGTGATACCGCCTATACACGCAGGACGGTACTCGTATGGTATTTCAGGGGGACAAGCATGACATTTGCCCCCGGTGATCGGTCAGGGTGTAGGGACGGAGTTAGCGGGTTGGCTAGCGAGCCTTACAGAGGACGGAGAGGTCGGACTTGGATCTACCTCGAGTGGTATGTTGAATATGTGGATGTTTTCGGATGGGCTGCAAAGATTGCCTCGAAGGTGTGAACCTTCCCGATGTCGGAGTTACACCTGGTACTTCACCCATCTCTATGACTCATAGGATGGCGCAGGTTGAGTTGAGGCTTCGAGTCCAGTTCTGGGGAGCTATTTGGACCAGTGTTTATTCAGGCGAGCACTTCACCATGGGGCGCCGAGTTACAGTTGCGAAAGGAGGGCTAGGTGCCAGATGTGCGCGTGAAACTCTGACCGAGTTGAATAAGGTTACTATCAAGAATCGATTACCCATTCACAGAGGATTGATGATTGACTGATTAGTTGAGAGGAAGAGTCTACCAAGATAGACCTTATGCGGTTACCATCGGTGAGAGTTAGGATCTGGAATCATCACCAAAGTGACATAGGGCCGAATTGAGAGGTTCTGTTGATACCTGCTTTTGGATTGTGAAATACCCTGCAACATTGTGGATCTGTTTCTATGGGGTATTTAACCTATCTAGATCGAGTTTGTCGTGATTCTTGTTGGATGACATTTAATCCTCCCGATTGATGGGACCATGAATATGTCATGGTCGTTCCTGGTGTTAGGAAGAAGTAAATAGTATATATTAAATGTCAGTATAGAATGCGGTTTAACTTCGCAGGTGTTGAGATTTTAGGATGTGGTGTGACACGAGTGTCCCGATGCGACCTAGAGAGGTTGAAACGTGAGTGATTGGGAGAAGCCAGAATGTCAATGCTGAATCAGTTTCTTAGGATTGGTAGATAATCTGAGAGATGGGGAATGTTTGAGTACCATCCATTCGGGCGGGTTCTGGTTTACCTGGTTTTCGGGCTCATGGGTTGATGACCGACATAGAGGGAAAATGAATCGCCGTTCACCCTCGGGATACGGTGTTTGATGCTTGAAGGGAGGATCGAGGCTTTCTCTTGAGTTAGGGAAGGCTGGAGGCTTCACGCCACACTATGTTTGAGACCAGGAGCCGAGTTGGGCGGGCTGGCAGGATTTTGAACACCGGGGATCTGGAGCTTTAGGATAATCTGCGATCCAGTTAATGAAGTAGGATAGGAGAGTACTCCAGTTCATTCCTCCACACACAGTCATGATTGGGAAAGGCTAGTTTGGGTTACAGGGGTGCTATCTGGCTTTCTAAACGACACAGATTAGCGAAAGGGCGGAGTGCTGGGTGGCATTAGTTTATCTCGAGGTTGGCGGTGGAAGCGTAGTGGACCTTAGGGTGGTAGACATATTGGTTGTTGATGTCGAGTTTGAGCATGGATGGAGTTGGCTGACCCGTGAGTGGAAGTCGACCAATTGAGACCACAGAGTTGTCATACTCGACCTGACATTGGATTTGGGCTTAGAGGTTAATGCCTTTAGAGAGCCAAGTATAGATGTTCTTCCAGGGTGTAGGGTGGCAGGAGATGACTGATGAAGTCGGGTTATAGAGTGGGAGATCCTGGGGTCTGCTCATGGGTGGAGCCGGGATTGATTGTCACGATAAGATTATTGCGTTCGTGTGCCCACGGTAACCTCACGTCAGTCGGATTGTGCGTGCCTGGTGATGTTCATTCTCTTAGTGAGTGTGGGTTGAAGTTTATCTTTAGGACTGAGTCTGATGAAGACTCTGGTTGATCCGAGGAGTGAAGTAATTAGAGTGTGTTGATGAAGCAAAGAGGAGGCGTTAATCCCACAAGGTGAGAATCTTTGGAGTTAAAGTTTAAGAGACTGTGGAGATATCAGAATTCTATGTGAGCGAAGAGGCTAGAGAGTGCTGGCTAGAAGAGTTATGTTGCTGGGATAAACAGGACGCCGGTTATCATGCTGGACTTGGAGTTGAGTGATAGGAGTTGGGAGTGACTCAGTTTATAAGGATACCCTTTGCAGTACGTAGGTGTTGTTGAGTGCGAAATTTCGGGAAAATGGATGTCATTCATGACATGGACTAGATTGACGGTCCAGTGGATTGTCAGTGATTATGACCTTGGAGAGGTTAGTGTTATAATAATTCACGTGTTGTATAGATTCACATCCTGGTGTTGAGACATCTTTAGAGCATGCGTCTTGAATAATAGGAGTAAAGGATAAATTGCCCTTGAAGTAGGTCGCCTACAACAAGTTATCAGGGCGAGTATCGGATAACTTCCATATAGGCATTAACATGGAGGCCATGGGAATCATGGTGTTGAGCCGGTGGGAGAGAACTCCATCATTGGGTCACATTCGGTGGGGGAGTGCCACCTCTGAGGTGGCAATCTGTCTTCTCACGCGGCTCGGAGCCGACGGAAGAGCTCTGCGGATATGCGGCTTGTCGACCACTGAGGCTGGGTTGATGTTTTGCCTGGTGACCACTCAAGGAGAGGAGTGGTGGGGTTCGGCTGGGCGCGAGAGCTATCAGCTAAGAGGTTATTGGACCTTCGGGTACAGAAGTTTTATTAAATGGGTTGGCATTGCCCGACATGATAGTTGTCCCGAGTGTTTGCCGATCTCAGCTAACAGATATGCTCCGGAGATCATTCATGTGGTGGATTGGAGGTGATTGAGTTGACTGCGAATGGGACCTTAAGAGGGACGGTGTGCCAGTGTTGGATAGTGTGATCAAGGGTTTTTCATTGTGGCAGTGAGGCTAGTAAGTGCTATCAGTGGCCTTGTAGGTGGGGTGTGATGAGGCAGGGGACACGATGCGGGCCGCTATCCACTTTCTTGTTTAGGGATGGAGGTAAGTGTTGATCAGTTTAGTTTGAAGCTGTTCTTGCTGCATGGTAGAGGCGCGTTGCATGTGTATGTGGTAGTTCTTGATTGTCTTTGAACGTTTGGGGGATGAAATTCCTTTTAAGAGAGGAGAATGTAGAACCAGAGAATTCCACGATTTTATGGAAAAAGACAAAATCGTAATTTTGATTAAAATTATTATTTACATTAAAATTGGGATCAGATTCAACTTTGGATCTCGGATGAGTGACAGTTCTTACGACGGAATAATCTCTCAAATCTAATTAACATAGTAAAATTTAAGTAATAATCTTTGATTGAATCGAAACTGCATTTGAAGGCATTCTAGTTTAGATGTATAACAGTTGCTAAATCAATGAGAAGTCACATATGTAAACCTTTCCTTGTATATGAGTAGTATGATGAGAGAAATGAAATAAAAAATGGATTAATAGAATGATCACAGAGATATCAAATAGAAGAGGGGACATATTATGGAATGTTTTAAGTCACTAAAGACGAAATTGTAAATATGACCTTCTAACTAATTTAAACTGAGAAAAGAAAAAACGCGTAGGAAGGATTTTTGGAGATCCGTTTAACTGTTATAGAGAGATTCTTTTAGAGAGAGAAACTTCTCTCTAGAAGCCTGAGATCCAATGGTCTTGATGCAGAGAAGGCATCTATTGAGGAGACTTCAGCGTGGTACGGATTTGGGAACTGTAACTCCTTGATGTAGGATTTATACTATTTTGGGTTTATTCCGTTTTGATGAATGTTTGAGGTCGGTGAGGCCATTAGGGCTGTTTGATGGATCCCGAACCTTGGGGGCCGAGATTAATATAAATTTAAACAAGGCTGTTGGCAGTAGCTACTCCATATTCACGTATCATTGGTGAGTGTGGCTGTTTTTGGTGACAATATCATGTTGGATTCAGTTTATGACTGATCAGCGTGAGGAAATGCGGAGTTCCTGAGGAATGAGCAGATTATATATTGAGTGTTGGGGCAAGTAAACCACAGGGACTCACTCTCACTGGAATAAGTGACATGAAATGTATTTTCCTTGAAATTATGTGTTGGTTAAGTAATTCTAATCCAATTGTGTGTTTGAACATTAGCCCAGAGAGCTAATTTTGAAGTGTTTGAAATGATAATTACGCCGCGTGTTTGTGATTTAATTTTTATACGAGTATATTCATGTTTATATATTTGCATGTGATTAGAGTATTGGAATTGCTTTTTGCATTGCTTTTTATGTACAGGTATATCTAGAATTTATAGGTTAGTGCATGAGATGAGTCTAGAAATGGTTGGGAGGGTAGTCTAAAATATTAATTATCGGAGGGTAGTCCACAGGCAAAAATATGATGTCGGACATTTGGAGTGTTGTGTGGAGGGTGATCATGAGCTGATAACCTCAATAATGCTGTGAGGACGTGTTGATATATATATATGGGAGGGGTTGTCCTCATGTCAAAACAATAATTCTCAGCCTGAAGGCTTGGGCGAGGTGTGAAGGAGTGGTGAGACCGGGATGCAGGTTAGTCGTATGAACATTCAGTAGGATCGTCATTTGGCCCAGTGTGTGTTTACTTTGGGAACATTAATTCATGGGTGGTGGCGTGGCCCTTGGGGCGGGTCTCATCATGAAGCTGTTGCTTGATCGTGGGACCCCCTTTTACGTGAATGCGGGGGCGTCAGGGAGGCGGGTTCGTCTTAGAGGCTGAATCTTTGAAGAAAGACGAAATATGGCTTTGTTGATGTTTATGTATTAGAACTCTTTAAGTTTTAATACATGTATTGCAATAATTAAATATTGTAACTCTTGTAACTATGGGATATATAGTTGGATCATAGTTGGTATGCACATTAGTATTGTTTATGGGCTTGATGGTAGTATTACTCATGTGATTGGACTATATGAATATATATTGTATTTGATTGTTGGATGGATATCTGGGAGTGTTGTGTTGGGTGAGCACAAAAAAGTACAAGGAGACTCTGCCCAGGCCTGAAAGTGGCGTGGGTAACTTGGAGCATCCATATGATAGGGTTGACGGTGGTCAACGGACCTCGGAGTTCGGGGCGTCACACTCTGACCACTCCCGAAATTCCATCGAGCCTATCTAATAGTCTATCTTTTAATTGCTCCATTAATGAATTTTGTTTCTGACCCAGAGACGAGCTAATTTCAGTCTCTAATGAATGAGTCAGATGAGTATTGATTTGAAGACGGAAGGGTCAAAGGCTCTAATAAAGCAGAATGTTTAAGTCCCAAATTTAAATAAATTTTATAATGAAGCCAGTTTTTCAGTCATATAAATAGAATGGAAATGATTTATGAAATTTGAGACGGAAATCTTTAGTCTCTGTTAGTGATGTTTGTTTTTCAAGTCTCTATGTCATGAGCGAACTTTCAGTCTCAAATAGACGGTTTTCATCTAATGAAGGGAATAGGTTTAAGTCTCAAATTTAGGACAGGAAATCATTAGTCTGTTGAATGGAACTAAATATGAAGCCAGGGTAGACAAAACAGTCTGTAAAATGCAATCTGAGGAGTCATTTAACGATCTATTGAGGCAGGGTTTATCTCATTTAGGAGCGAAATTCCATCTCTAACAATTGTTTGTATCACGGTCGTCTCTAATCGTCTCTATTTAGAGAGGCAGGATGAGTGTCGATCTACAATTTCGTCTCAAGTTAATTTTTAGTGTCCATCATGATTCCCTGATCTAAAGGTTTAATAACATCATAACCAAACTCTTGATCCACTATGAATGGGATCAGGTAATATCAGGCGCTGGAGACATGCATTACCATGAAAACCGATAAACTTGGTGGTAAGCTAGATGCCTTGCACCGCTCTAAATATGGCGAAGGGCAGAGATATACCTGCGACAAACTTGACTTCCCTGGACGACCTTTTCATCTCTTAGGCGTACCTTCAAATCATGATGCCCCACATAAATATAAAGGTGGTGGTGTGTTAACATGGCTTCTTTTGTGAGCTTTGAGACATGAAGAAGTGCTTTCATATAAAGTCCTTCTCACAGGTGTCTACAAACTAAAATGGGACTTTATGGATGTCTATCTCTCACCTTGTCTAACAACGGAGATGGGCACTGGCCTCGTGGTACCTCTGTAGTTTATATGATATCCTCTATCAGTTATTATAGGAGAACCACACTGAGGCAAATGCTTTCTGGCTCATGTAAATCTGGAGGCATGCCCATAGCATGTCTCTCTGTCTGAATAGTCCTCTCGACTAAGTCACAATTTGAGGATGAAACGGTGCTCATCATCAAGCGTATTCCATGGCTCTTGGGAAACTCTCCCAAAAATGAGTCGTAAACACCACGGATCCTAGTGGTGCTATGAACACTCCATATGTAGGATGATCTCATATATACAGCTTTGTAGGAATTCCTCCAGCGTGAAGGTTATCAGCATCCCAAAAATGGCGACTTGGTAAAAGCGGTCATTATCACCCACACCGCGTCATGTCTCGCGATGTTTCCAGTAATGATGGTGCAAGTCATGTGGCTTTGTTCCCACTTCCCACTTAGCTGTCGAGGGCGAGATCATCTGTTAGCCTTTTGGTGCTTTCGATATTTACTGCGGCATATGAACGCTGTTCTGCTGGCATGATCTTTATCATCTCTTTTACAAATGTCCTGATGATCGGTATATCTTCGTGCCACCTAGATGCCGCGACAAAAGCGCGGGACGATGGAATTCCCGGATCTTCTTACCAAATCATGGCCGAGGCCGGCGTCCTATCACAGAAGACTTATGTGAATGATTAATCAGCGATCACCTTTACTGACGTATCCGGTCCGGTGGAAAATACCTTTATGTCTGTCTTGGGACTGATCACTTTGCTCGATAAGGAAGGCGTGGCCACTAAACTCCTGGAGTTAAGCGATCAGCATCTGTGCTTGACATCACGATCTAGAGCAACCAAATACGAGCTCATTGTGCTCTTTGCATGATTACATTTGGCGCATCAGCCTATATTGTGTGGGGGTGTGTCTGGTAATCGTAATCCCTCCAGATCTCCATAAGCTTGCATTTGCCTGTATTAGGTCAGTTGTGTAAAGATGTACTTCGAGACTCTTGTAATTTTGAAAACACCTCGGCCCCCGCTCCTTGTATAAATAGTGGCGCCAAATCTTCAAGGCAAAGACAATGGCCATGATATATCATGCGTGAAGGTAACTGCTCATGGTTCTTACTTCTGAGAACCATAAGCATGACCTCAAGACTACATCAAAGGCATCGAGTAGTCATAGGGGCATCCTGATACAGTATACTATCCCTTCCGAGACTATCATAATAGGGGCAGAAGTAAGCCTCCTCTTAAATTCCTAGAATTCCTTATCACATGGGTCATTCCACTCAAACTTAACCCATTTCCGGGTCCATCTTGTCATAGGTGCAGCTAATCGAGAGAAGTCCTCAATGAACCTCCTATAGTACCATACCAATCTACGAGAATTGGTATCTCGAAGGCGACATGATCTCTGCTCATAGCGCCTCGACCTTCTCTAGGTCATGGATACTGCAATGATACCACGTTCACCGAGAATCTCACCTCGTGGCTTATTGCATGTGCAGTTTGGCGCCTGGCAGATGTTTCTTTCCAAGATGCGGAGGCGATCTCAAATAATCTGTGATCTCTCAAACTTGGAGTAAGGTCAGATGTAGTCCACGAGAGCCACTATGAGGCAGATCATAGGTAGGGATGGAACACTCTATGCATAAGATCCATGAATTCCACTAGAGCGTTCGTCGACGAATAAAAATCGTGTGGTGAACTTCGAAATGCCAGTATCGTTTCACAAAAGCTCTTAGGGATATTTTTGTCTGTAACTCTCAATCGATGTAGCAGATTGAGAGATCTATCTTGGAGTAGACCACCTCTCAATTGATTAACAAATCAGCCAATCTGCAGAATCACCTATTCTTGATAGTAACCTATTCAACCAGCGATGAGTGAGTCGAAAGAGTCTTGTCCGTCTTCTTGTGAAGCGAACTGGCGCCTTAAGGTGAAAGTCTACGTCTAATAAAGCCATGTCCAATAAATTCATATAATTGGACCACGCCAAGGCTCTTGCATTTCAACGGTGCCATTCTATGCGGTGTCGTGAAATAAGTGATGTACCGGTGTAACTCATTAAGGTAGAAGTCACATGCACACGAGGTAATCACGGCGGGGAGAGGGGAGAGGGTTAGGAGGGGAGGGAAGGAATCTCTTTAGGAGAAAAACATCTCGCCTCACAAGGCCACAGATGAGCTAAAAAACCTATCTGGCCTGATCCACTCCAGGGGTGCAGGCTTGTTGGCCCAGCCATCGACTACTGTCTTGATGCAGAGTGTTACACGACAGGGTAAAAACATGAGTGCCATTCACTCAGGCTTGCCGAAACAATTGCCATCTGGTTGTGTAGGCAAATAGCAGCTCTACGATCACGATCAGACGACTCGATATTAAAAATTGACCGGTCCATCAGGATGACATCAAACTCAAGGGCATGTCCATGACCTAGGGTCCACGGTGGTAGAATCAGGATCTCTAACTCACAACCGTTTATCTAATCAGTACTCACTGATTCCTAAGGGGAAAAGAATACCACCATGATGACTCTTCAGGTTTGACACTTTAAGCTGCTGCTTACATCTTTAACACCCGCCTCCCAGATGTTTTGTGCATTGTCCACCTCCCTCTTAATGGTCATTGTTGTCATGACCATGGGATCTCTCTTGTAGAGAAGTCCCACAATTTCGCCGGATGGTAATTTCTTCCATCCTTAAACTTTCCACTCACTTGGCCATATCATGACACATGAAATCATCTAGCAGCTTGAACTAACTCAATGAACTTAACCAGCCCCGATGCTTGTCATTATTCCTTGTTTTAACTCTAAGACTCCCCCAGCTTTGCATGTGGCAGTGCGAGGGAATGCTTGCCCATGAAGAGCTCATGGAACTCTTTCCATGTCATTGCCTCCAAGTCCCTTGAGGGCTTTTGACCGATCCACTATCTTGGTTTAGAATGCATTCGAACATTGTCTTGTCTAACCAAGCCAGCACATGCGTCAACCACTAATAGACCTCGACATCGAGAATTTCTCGTTTCATTCTAACTGGGAACTCTATTTAAGGTTATGTTTTCTAACCTGGTGTTCACTCTTTTTCTACATATTCTACCATGTATATATTCGCAATATGAAACACAAATCCGCAGTACAAAACATAAGGTTATAATGAATGCAATGGTCTAAGCCCTTGCCATCGAGTGCAGTGTCGCATACCTACGCCCTGATACCAAGTTGTGAATTTGGTATCAAATATTGGCATGAGTGATAACAAACCTAAGCTCGATGCGAGAAGCTATGACAGTATCAGGATGCACATCAAATGTCTAGCCTAAGCCCATGCCCTCAAGACACAGGTACTCGTATACTAAGCTTTGATACCAAGTGTGATATAGTATAAGATGTCTTAGAAATGTCATGGCACAGGTGCATGCCCTCGAAACCCTAGGTGTGTTATTATCTGAAGCTCGATCACCGAGTGTGTGCTGAGCCAGGGTCCATTGACTGTCGACCTATAGAAACTCGTGGATATCGGGTGACCAGATACCGCCTTTGTTATGTCCCATTCTGGGATCCATAGCTATAAAATGAATAGTCTCCTTTAATATGAGGCTCTATCAAATTCAACATGTTGAGCATAATAACATGCCACAAATCAGAATGACAAATATAATACAATGACTCTGACTCCACTTAACAAGGTAATGACACCTTGAATCCATTTATCCATGTTCATTTAAAACATACACAAATTATATTTATTCTTAAAGCGGAAAAATTCAATTTTTTTAAATGGCAAAATGGTAAATTGATGCTATGAATGCAGGTATTTGCAATTTCTAGATCTCGGATGTCGAAACAGACTACACCGTTGAATTCGTCTTGAGAAATATAGTTACCTAATCGAATTTTTTTGAATTCTAAGATGGTTGAAATTTCACGTTTTTCGAGACACTAGGTATCGGGTGACACATGGCATGACCAGGGGCTTCTACATGGAACCATGGGAGAAGGACACATGGAATGAGAGCCATGTGGTGTGGAGAGTTCCACTTAGAATATGTGTCCATGTGACACATGAACCATGGAAAAGGTGACACATCTGTTTGAATCAGATAAGTAGAGTGAGAGAAGCTTCCTCTCACTTGAAGGAAATCAAACAATCTGGTGGGGAAGGGGAAAAGAAAAGAAAAGAAAAGGAAAGGAAAAAAGAAAAGAAAATGAAAAAAAAAAAGTGGAGGAAAACCGTGCTTGGAGAAGAAAAAAAAGAGTTCCAGATTCCCGATTAAACGATCGAAGTGATTGATCGGGTAATGAAGTTGAATTACACTCTGTGGACCTACCCGATCCACGGGCTGAAGCCAGTGGCTCGCTTTAAATGGAAGGAAAAAATGTGAAATATAATCTGGTGCAATTTCTGGGTTTTGGAAAATCAGTCCCCGAAAGGAGGAACGGTTTTGCTTTGGGTCGCCACTTACTTTTTATTTTAAGTGGGGAAAACCCAGTAAGAACAAAAAACCCCCAATGACTCCAGTATGGAAAAAGCGGTATCTGAAAACTAGATTTAAGGTCAGGATCGGATTACCTATCGGAAGATTTACCTCGTATGGTAGCACTTTCAGCCAGGAGCTGGGGTCTCTGCTAGTGAATTGGGTATGTAGGAGCATATGGGTCAAAAATCAGATGAATACCATAGCTAGGCATGCAACAGATCGGATAACTAATTAGCCTCTAGCATGCTTTAAAAAGCTCAGCAAAATGGCAAATGGCCAAGTACTGTGGTCCCTGGCCACGTGCTACATCAAAGGTTAGCCAACAAACATAGCAAGCATGCATGACACCAAACACCGAAGCATCTAATGTGAGTCATTTTGACATTAAAAGCACCTTTTCTGTGGTCCCTAATACTTGTGCAGAGTCTGGAGTCAAAAGCTGGAATGCATCTAAAATGTTAAAATCAGGCACCATATGCGCATATGAATACAAATACCAATGCCTAAGCATGTACCGAGATCCTAGCCATGCATAGCGAGACCTAGGTAGAACAAATATTACATAACAAACCATGCATTCTGAGCTTGAATATTGGATCCCATTACCAAAAGAAAGGCAGTTTGAAGGAGGTAAGTGGTTTGCACTTTGCTGCACATTCTACTTAAAATCCACAAATCAAACCACACTTACAAGATACCACATTGCCCACTACCCACTTTGTTCAATCCAGGCTGAGACTCCAGACCTAAAGTGCACTTTCTGAGGTTCTTAGGGCAACTAAGAGCACACCATAATATATTGAGAGTGAAACATGCTTAAATAAGCTGCTTATGAGCTTTGTCTTTAACTAAGGTTGAATGGTTTCAACAAGTCAAAATGATTGAAAATTCTGAAACTTTTTCGAAAATCCCTCACGAACTCAGGAATCTAATAAAATAAGCGAATTTTAATTCAGGCTCAGGAGGCTTGACAGAACAATACAAACAAAGCAAAGTACCTAAAGCTGTTCAAGGAGAAGAGCTATTGTGAGCCGGCTGGTTTGGTTTCGTCAGTCCAGATAATTGAGAAAAGATTTCAAAAATTCAGAACCTTCCTTAGAAAGTCAGGAATCTAAAAAGATAAGCAAGATGCAGTTCCGACTCAAGACAGGCGAAACAAACACAAGCGAATAAACTACGCGAACATGTTTCCATAAACTGAATTCAATGAATCGGCTAATCTGGTTTATCAACCAGTTCAGCCGGTTGAGATAGGCTCTCAAAATTTTTCAGAACCTTCCTAAAGGAGTTAGGAATCTAAAAAAACAAACGGTGATTGATTCTCAGCTCGGATGAGTGAGAACTGACGAAACAACAAAAAACTACACAAACTGCCTTTCCTGAAAACCTAATGAATGAGCCAGAATGATCTGGTTTGAACCAGTGGAAAATCGTTGAGGAAGGCTATAAAAATTTCCAGAACATAAAGAGGTTATAAATCTAACAAAACAAACGATTGATTCTCAGCTCGGATAGTGAGAACCAGCAAAACAACAAAAACTACATAATGCCTTTCCTGAAAACCTAATCCCCAGATGAACGAATGATCTGGTTTTGAACCAGTCTAAATCGTTGATGAAACTCTCAAGAGTGCACCAGAACTTTTATAAGGTTATAAATCTAACAAAACAAACGGTGATTTATTCTCAGCTCGGATGAGTGAGAGCAACCAAAAACAACAAAACTACACACAAACTGCCTTTCCTGAAAACCTAGCCTGGACTGACAGAATCAGTCTGGTTTGAACCAATTGAAATCATTGGAGAGATTCTCAAAATTTCCCAGAACAACCTAAAAGACTCAGGAATCAACAAAACAAGCAGTGATTGATTCACCAGCTCGGATGGTAGAACCAACCAAAACAACAAAAACTACACAAACTGCCTTTCCTGAAAACCTAATCTGAATGGAGCAGATGATCTGGTTTCAGAATGAAGATCCAAATCTGTTGAGAGAGGCTCTCAAAAATTTCCAGGAGCATAAAGGAGTTAGGAATCTAACCTTAAACGATTGATTCTCAGCTGAGGATGAGTGAGAACCAGCAAAACAACAAAAACTATGACTGCCTGCAAGCGGTGAACCGGCTTTCCACGTATGAGGCGTGAGAAAACCGAGCTCAAATGATTCGGAGAGCTTCAAATTTGATCGGAAACGTATCTTAAAGAGAATATAGTGGAGAAGATTAATTCTTACCTCCTCACATAAGGCAGCTGAATGAAACCAAGCTCTTATCCCGGAAAAAATCCAAGCAGCGTGTTGAGCTGAGTGTGCCTCAAAAGGTTCCTTCCAAATCGATCTCTATGTGCTATGCTAAATTCCACCTCAAGCTTCATCAAAACCTCTTGATTTTCTCTCTGCCCAGAAGCTTTGGAAAGGGCCTTTAATCAATCTCGGAAATAAGCTTCCATTCACTCCCTCCTCGTTTCCCATGCAATTTGGATCAGCAGAAGTTTTTGGCAGCCACTTTTAATATCCATGGGTTCATGGTGGGCTGTATGTAACTTTAAGACAAGGCCCAAAATAGACCCACAATACTTCCCAGGTCAGGCTAGGGCTTATAAATTTGAAACCATTGGATTTAGACCAAAATCACAAAAGCAGTGCTCCGCTAAATTTGTCCCAAACTATGGAACAGACCGGATGCCAACGGTGGCGAGCCGGTGGGAAAATTATGAAATTTGGATGAGAATGTTCCTGAAGAATAAGGGGACCAGCAAAAGAAGCAGTGCACCATTGAAGTGTGGATGAGGATGTAGTCAAACAAGGAGGAGTGCTTGCCAAAATCACCAACGGTGTTTTATACATACTACATGAAGCGAACCAGGTCAAACCCGATTGATTAAGCGGTTGACCAAAATTATGATGCAACATAACCTGTAGCGAGATAGAATTCAACAAAACAAATAGTGAACAATTCGAAGGCTCGGACAAAGGAGATACAATCAGCATAGCTCAGTTACTCCAAATATGACATACTCCATAAACTCAGGTCAGGCTAAACCCTTGGGAGCATGCTTGCTTCCTATGGCACGATGCCAATAATTGACACTCGATGACACTCAGTGAATCATACTCTGTGGACCATATACAAGCCCACCAGGAGCTGGAAGACCAATAAAAGGGCCTAAATGGTGACTATGAGAATAATGGGTGAGATATGAGCCTTATAGACCTAAATGCAAGTGCTTGGGGACCAGAATTGAGGTCTCGTACTCAGAGGCTGATGGTACGAAACCAGAGCTAGGATGGGGTTTTCCCACATTGGTTCCTCCCCAATCTAGGGCCATTAAGCTAAACCGTGGATTCAAACCCCGACCATGGAATTTGAGTTTTGAATGGTCAGAAACACATTTTTAGGCCCATTTTGAATGGTTTGGGAAATTTGCTTCATGGTTAATTTATAGCAGGTGTGATAGTCTTGAAATATGTTAAAATAAATAAATAAAACAAAAGTTGAAATCTCTGGATTGAGTTCAGATTATTTCCAAGGCTAAGTATGGCTGGATTTATAGCTAAGAATGGCTAGTTTGTATGCACTATTTTTGTGTTTTATTGCTGAAAATTTTATAACATGCTAAATATGTTGTAAATATGTTGATATATTGGTGTTATATATATTAGCATGAATGGATGTAAATTATATGCTTTCGATATAGTTATCCATGGTACTTGGCATAAAGTACGAGTTATAAATTGTTCCATGTAGTGTTCATTATACATGTAACATGAGATAACATGCAGTGGCATTTTGCATTGCATATGTACGGGACATCGCATGACATGGGTGTGAGTGCATGGTAGAGATCGACATTGTGTTTGGTGTTCGATGGTATGTCGTGAGTACATGGTAGATTAGCATTCTGTTTAGTGTTCGATGGTGGGCTCGGTAAAATGGAACAACGTCCAAAATGAGTCTCACTGTTGCATAAAAGAAAAGGAAATGAAAAATATGTGTGTTGGGTATAGCAAGGAGGGATAGATACCCCCTCGGGTGAAAAAACCCGGTATTCTTGATTAGACATATGTATCTAACGATGAAAGTTCGCGAAAGTGTCGGAAGGAGTGCGAGAAGCTTGAATGAGACAAAGAGTCGCTACCCACAAAAACACATGGGACAGTAAAAACAAGTCTCCCGGAGTTTGTCAATGGATTTGATTTATAAAACAAAAAGCTTTTGTTTTTTGAATGGTCGTGATGAATCATAAATGACGGTTTCATACTGACATGCATGTGGCGAAGTGTTGTGTTGTTCAACTTTTATTCTGTATTGATGAGGACTTTCGGGACATGGGACCGGGTGAGTCATTCTGTATTCTTATTATTATGCATTGTATCCATGTAGATATTTGAGTAGGAATGTGTATTTTTTTACTTGAATGTGTCAAATGGCATTGATAAGTGACTCAACCTCCTAAGTTTCAATTTCCGAAAAGAAACTGTAACATGCATTTGATCGTGATCGCATACAACTCAGTTCCACCCAAACTTGATTCAACAATGTTGGAAGAATCCCAACTAGGAAGGGATAAAGAGCATACGCACATTCAACAATCCTACCTACTCCCTTGAAGAAAAGCAGTGCCCGTGAAAAGTTATATTTGAGTGTTCTGTTCTGTCTCAGGGATTCGTTAGTGACTCCCTACCAGTTGGTTAAGGGCACCAGGCATTCAATTCCCCTCGAACTTCACCCCGAACACTCAACTAAAACTAAGGGCCCTAAGTTATGGGAAACTTCCATCCTCTGTCCCTTAGCAGGCGTGAATTCAATGGCTTTCAGTGGTTGACTTGAGCATTGACTTTGCCCTCAGGATTGTGCAGTTAGTTGAGCTCAACTTATTCTATTCATACTTTCTTCTCTCTTTGCTTTTTTTCTTTTTCAATTAGGGCTGGAAAGGCAGATTCTCTTTTCTAGGGTGTCTCATCTTTTCGTCTTTGAAACCCCAGGGTTTATTAGACCTTAGTAAGTAGAGTTAGAACTTCTAAATACCAGAATCATACGTATTAATGAGATTAGATAGGCTGGTTGAAATTAATTATCTTGTTCTAAAGGTGATTACTTTCTATCTCCTACCTATCCATGAAATTCTCGAGCATCTGCGACCTACAAATCCTTTAAAGGTTATACTTTGTTTTTCAAAAGATTTTGTACAGTCAAAGATCATGAATAATGAGCATGGCATCACACACAAACTACCTAAAACAATCCTAAAACCGAAACAAACTAAAACCGGGAACCCTCAGTAAACAGAAACAGGAAAAAGCCTATGTACATTTGATACGTGATCTCTAGCATATCATGGTTAAGACCTACAAGTTGATTAACTCTCTGCTATTTGGAAGAATCCGCTCACGGAAGGATAAGGCATACCCTTTTGTTCAACAATTTACCTACTGCATGAAAGAAAAACCCGGTGCACAGTAAGTTTATGTTGGTGTTTTACGCCAGCGGGGATTTGTTGGTGACTCCCCACCGATTGGTTAAAGACGCAGGGCATTCAGTTCCCTCGAACCTCACACGAACACTTTCGAGCTAAATAAGGGCTAAGTTATAGGAAACTTCCATCCTTTGTCCCATGTAACGGGTAGTGAAGTCAATGGCTTCGAGTTGATTGGATGATAAGATTGTAGGCTTTGAAAAGCTCGGTTGTGCTAGAGATTCAGGTCGCTCCCACTTGTTCTATTCATACTTTTTTTCTCTCTTTGATTCCTTTTTTTTTCTTTTTCAATTGGGGCTCGAAGGCAATCCTCTTTTTCTAGGGTGTCTCATCACTTTGGTGTTTAGAAACCCCAGGTTCATTAGAACCTTAAGTAATGAGTTTAGACTAGGCATACAGAGATCATCATTATTATTAGTAGCGATAAATTTGGATGAAAGGAATTGATATCTTGAATACCACGGAGGTGATTCAATATGTCTCTTACAAATCATAATTTACAGAGCAACTAACAACTCTGGATCTTTGGATTTATGCTGTTTTCCAAAGTTTTGGTTAAGTCGAAAGAGATCTGTGAATTCATGAGGCATAGCATCAAAAGCACACACTTTACATAAGCAAATAAAGCGAAACAGACTAAAGCGAGGACCCCGATAGCGAAATAAGAAAATATCTTTCGAAGATCTCAGACCGATCACTACGGACAACTCCACGATAAACAAACAAGCCCTAAGAGGACACATATAATAAGCATAGGAATTGACATACTAGAATAGAAAATGTAAAAAATAGCACAGAACGCACTAAAACGCCAGCATGAAAATAGCACAAAAATAGAGCAAGCCAACTGAAACCTATCACCCATACTTTACGATAAATGGACGGTGTCTTCAATGTCTATGAAAGAACGAGAGTGGGCATAGGAAACTTCCCTGGTGATCGACGGAATCACTAAGGTGACGATGGAGGTGGCAGGTGGAGGCGAGAGTGTCTTGGTGGTCTGGATGGGTTCTTTGATTGGGATGTTGCTGATTTATCCATGACGGCAAGCATCTCGACATGGAGGGCCTTCACATCACGGTGATGAGGACGGTGCTCTAAATTCTCATCTAATAAGCCTCAAAAACGGTGAATTCCCCTTTTGGTCCCTACTCAAGTGGAGAAAGTTATGGATCTATCTGAGACCTTGTTTGTGGGTGAAGTGGGGTTGGGTGTGGGATTGTGACAGTGGGGGATGGTGGAGGACTATCGACATCTGCCAGGTGGTCTCACGGAGACAAACCCTGAACTGATCTGTCTGGCTCTATCCTTATCTGGGGTTCATTTAGCTGGGTCTCAAATCCCTTCTCTTCTTAATTTTTAGGCATCACACGCTTGATGTGATTGCCTTGTCGGGTGTATCAAGCCTCGTTATCTTCTAAGGGCACCATGAGAAGCTTGCATGGTAGTAAATGAGGGAAGGGGTGCCCTAGGTTCATCTTCCATCCTTGTTATGGAGTAGCTCCTCTATCTTTGCCAAACATCGAGGTATATCTGAATAATAGCGCGATTGAAATTTGGGCTCGTTTGGCCGTCACACACATTCGTCGTCGGAATGAGATGCGATGTGATGAAGTGAGGTATACAGAGATATAAGCCAGTTTGGCATAAAGTGTTCGCGTTGCCGCTAAACTATTGTCTTCCACTCACCTGGCGTTGATGAGGCGAAATAAGTGACCTCGGGGTAGTCGGGTTGCGCATGAAGCCTAGCAAAGGGCTCAGGGGGAACTGGTTCAAAGTTATAGTAATGGTTGATAGACTTCGTGCTGAAGTCTACCAACACCCCGCGCACCCGAACCTTCTTCAATACATGGGGTGAGATTGGTGTAGACTGACCTCACACTTGCCTGCGAGTTAGGCGAGGAGGTTTACATAGTGCGCAGCCATCAGCACCGCCCAATTGTTTTTGTGGAGAATCATGGGTGGTGAAACCCCTTTTCCTTAATGAACGACCGGTTTTTGGAGATGGTGCCGAACCTTTCGGTTGCGCTCTCATTGATAAACTTGTCCTTATCGTAACTCTGCGTAGGCTCCTGTGGCGACTCTCACCCGGGTGTCGGCACTCTTTACTCTGACATTGACACGAATGGGGTCTAGTTGAGCTAGGGGTCAAAGTGTGTCGCTCCTTTTTGTGGTCTCTAGACCTCCTAACACTAGTGATCACGAGTGTGAACAATTAGCTGCTTAGAGCGCAAGCTCACTTGAATTTTAATTTTGGGTGTCTTGTGGAGATGGGCTTTGTGATGCTACCCTAAGACTGCCAATACCCCTAAACACTCCTAAGGTGCCTTTCGAAACCTAACGAGACCCTAAGAGCAACAATCGGCTCACTCTAGAATGGCTCGAAGCCTCCACGAGTCCATACACAAACAAGGTGTAGGGCTCCAAGCAACCTTGGGCTCTGGAGATTCGTGGCTCGAGGGACGGTCATAGGGGCAATCGGTAATGAGGCTGTCCTAGGGCTGGTTGGGGCAAGCATAGATGGATGTTCTGGGTTCTGCAAAAATGGAGGGTCTTTAGAGCTCAAACTTAGGGTTCGCGTGGGGAAGAAGAATGAGGCTATTGCTCATAGAAAATAGGGGCAACGTCGCGACGTTTGGGCTTAACATCGCGACGTTCTCGAGGGTTTATTTCCCAACGTCGAGATGTTCTAGAAGGGCCAGATTGCAACGTCGCGATGTTGAGATACAACGTCGCGACGTTGAGATACAATGTCATGACGTTGCAAGAGAGTCCATAAAGCCAACGTCACGACGTTGAAATCGACATCGTGACGTTGAATGAAAGAAATCAGCGGCGTGACAAAACCTTGAGGATTTTAAGGTTTCGCCCGACATCGAAGCGTTGGGACGTTCAAAGCCAACGTCTCGTAGTAACGGGAGGGTTATTGAAATTTTTCCAAAAATTTCGAGTTTGAAAAAAACCTGGATGAAGTCTTGACCTTTGCGCTCTTGGAATGAAGCTATAAGGCTATCTCATTCATTATCTGGGTCCTGAAAACAAAACCCAATCAAGAAAATCTTCATTAAGGAAGAGACAAAAACATGCCAAAACTAAAAACACTCAAAACTATATGACAGAAAGAAAGATATCGAAAAAACTTGGGTTTTGTCTTAAGTGGCGCTTTGTTTAATGTGATTCTTTCCAAGCATTACGCATATCAATGTTTGATTTTCGAAGAAACTCGGAATGCTGACACATCTCCCTAGTGCTCAAAAACACTGCTCAAGGTGGATGAAATATTTTTGCTTCCATGCCCTTGACCCTTGTGTCTTTCTGTGAAGCAATCGGCTTATCTCGGAAGTTTTTCGCGTCGCCTTATAAGATCTCCTTGTGGTAAAGTTCCGATATATCTTCATTTGGATCATCATCTGGATGCTTCATGGGCTGGAATAAATGGAAAGTGACCTCGTCTCATGGATACTCTCAATTTGAAGCTCACGCTTCTTGCATTGATTTGCTGCTCAGTGACGAAGGGTCACAGTATGATGGGAGCTGTGTCATCTTCCTCCATGTCCAAGATGATGAAGTCTGCTGGAAGGATGAATTATACACTAGGACATTTCAATTACCTCGAGGGTGTTAGTGGGACGATCGACCAGTTGTAAACTAATTGTGGTTGATTTTGGTTCCCCAACTGTGCCACCCAAACATCGAGGCGGCATCAAGTTGTTCTTGCTCCTAAGTCTAAAGGGCTTTTCTGACCTCAGGATCTGCAGAATGATAGCAAAGTTACCGGATCTTAGAGTTTTTGTGGGAAGCACTTTTTTGAAGATTAATTGCGTTCTGGTCTGGTGATGGTCCCTTATTCCTCCAATTTCTTCTTACTTTCCAATATCTTTTTCATGAACTTCACGTAGCTTGTCATGTTCTCTAGTGCATCCATAAAGGGTATATTAATATGTAGTTTCTTGAAATGTCAAGAAGCTTTAAATGCTTCTCTAACCTACTTCTTCAGCAGATTGAGATCTGAAATTTAGCATGGCGGGTTCTTATCTTTTCCACAGGCTATCTGTCTATGTTTTGCTTATTGTCATTATTTGCTCTCGTCTCTGGGGCCTCATACATCTGATCTTGGGCTAACTTCGGTCTTGTTCTTTAACTTAAAGACTACTCTTGGTTGTTGTCCTAGTTTCAAAACTCTCACTCCTTAGAGTGATAAGCCTTGCGTACTCTTTCCTATCTTGGGTATGCCTCGAATTAACTTTAGTAGAAGACCCCTCTTTAATTAGAAAAATGACATTTGTTGCACCTCTAAGTTTCTCGAGTTGCTGCTGTGATTATTCAATTGGGTGGCCTGATGCTGCAAATTCGCCTTTATCTCATTCATAAAGGCGGTATGAGGAGTAGGCATTTGAGCAAGGGCTTGTTCCAAGTCCACTTTTTTCTCGGAGGGTGGTTCACTCACTCAAGGGTATGTTGTTACGATTGTTCCCTCCATCCATGGTCAGTTATTCTTGTGCGCCACCACGCCTGGTCGATTTTGATGAGTTGTTGCTCCCATCTGACCTTCTTTGTTGTGGCTGAAACAAACCGATACATCTTGGGCAGCCTGCTCCGTGTGTTGTCGGACTAACATTTCATACTATTGTGCTATCTCCACAAATTAACAACTCTCATGGTTTGGTTTTTGACATGACGTTTACGATTACCTTCTTTGTTTTTGGTGTTGCTTTGATGAATTCTAGTGACATGAGTGACCAAATTTGTTGAGAACCTCATTAGCCATTGCCTCCCGGCTTTTATTAGTGTAATCCTATCCACTGAGCCCTTTGATTGGTGTTAGTGAAGCGTCCTCAAAGTTTCATATGCTTGGTTCGTAGTTTTCTTCATTGTCGCTCTATGAGATGTGATCTTGTTTTTGAGTGGCATCCTTAGACCATTATAGAAAGTATGGACTTGCATCCATCTAGTTAACCTGTGGTGTGGGCACCTCCTTAACAGTTCATGAAATCTATCCCATGCTTCGACTAAGTTCTCTCCCTCCATTTGTTTGAAAGTATTGATCTCTTGCACCAGCTGTGCAATTTTCACAGGTGGGAAGAACTTTCTTCGAGAACTGCACTAGGTCATTCAAAAATGACTGGAATCAGATGACGACTTGTCAACTAGTGTTTAGCTCTATCACTGACTGGAGCGGGAACAATCTCGGTTGAGTGCCTCTTGAGTCTTCATTATACTTGATCATGTCATAACTACAGTAAAGTTGGTTAGTTGCATATTGATTCTCATGGCAATCCATTCAGACATAATATTCTAAAAACATCTGCAAGGTCAACGCATGACTCAAAGTTGTTTGCACAGACATGTCTGGTTGTCTTCGGATCATGAGCTAAAACTCAATTGTAGGTGGTAAGGCGAACTCTTCTAGCAACATAAACGGATCATCTAGCTGTATAAACAACCTGGGAACATGATTCCTACCATTATTCCCATTGTAACCCCCTTGCGGCTCATTTTGCTCTCGGCCATGATCTTGCTCTTCGTCGTTCTGCATGATTGCTAGATTTCTTTGATGTGCTTCTCTCAGTGCTTTGCGTAAAAGGTGTAAAGTTCTTTCTGGTTTAAGGTCAAACTGATGTAGTTCAACTTGAGCCCTTAACCGCATACACTCTGTTAACACTATTTGCAATCACCGCATTAATACCACGAGAAGACCAAATTAAATTGTATAAGAAAAAATAAAAATAAAAATAAAAATAATATTCGAGTAATATCTAGGTACACTTATCGTCAATATCAACACTAAAACTTCTCCCAATTGTATTATTTAAAAAAAAACTGATGAGTGGAGTTTGTGCTATATGTAAAATAATAATACAGCCTATGTGCACTGAGTCATGCGATCTTATCAAATAATATAGGTACTTTAGTGTGGATCTTTGATCCACGGGGAGAGTCGTTGACTAAATTAGCCCCTATAATATTATAGGACTTTAAACTCTTAATGGCTATCTAAGCGATATATGGGATTAAGGCTAAAAACTAAGGTGGCATGAAATTACTTTCTGTTGTGGAGACTGGGATTTGTCTCCACTGCTTTGATGATTCTTACTGAGGAATTACTGCGGGTCTATCAGGTGACTTATGATATGGCCAGGGTGATCGTGCCTGAGTCTCTCGAGGTGTATCACTTTATCTACGCGATAGGGTTGGGTGCATCTACCTTGATGATACTCAAGCTAATGTTGGACCTAATCACTTTTGCCTGAATCCCAGGGATATCTTTATTTATCGATTTGCTTAGAGATTCGCTCTGTCAGATCCACAGGTCTTTATCTCGATCTTGGATACTTAACGAGGATCAATACTTGATGTTGGCGGACATTACCATGTATATAAACCACGGATACTAAAAGCAGTTAGTGCAAATCATAAATAAAGCTAGATAATATAAATTAAACCTTAATCCATTCAATTGACGGGGTTCAGCGAAAACCCTGAAGAAATCCCTAAACATATTGAAGCGGGCTCTTAAAATCATTCTAAATCATTAAAAATTGGTTTATGAGAAAGAAAAATAAAAACTTATTTGTCTTTTCGGCTGACTGAGGTGTGCACTACTACATTTTCAAGTGCTCTAGTCCGCACGTTCTTCGATGCCCTCTAAATTAGGTCTCTTTTTCTTTTTATGATTAAAGGCGATCGCGTTAGTCGCGGCGTTGGGAGTATCGTGGCGTTGAGACGTTACAGCGTTAGATCAGCCGTTGACTTTCTTGATGACGGTTGTCGCGGCGATTGTGACGTCCACGGCGTGAAACTGTCAGCGACGTTCTTGCCGTTTCTTCTCATTACCTTTCTTTTAGCTCAAAATGATTCCAGAAAACCACCAGCTTCACGTAATGCACATAGATCTAAAATCAAATATCGGGCTATAATGTGTATTTTAAATATAAAATCAAACTAAAGCATTAGAGCAGGACGGGTATGACATGAGTGTTTTAGGCACTCACCACCTATCTCTCAAGGTATATCCACTTTATTTCGCCGTAGGGTTCAGAGCATCTACGCTGACCACGAACAAAAATGTAAATGCTCAAACCATAACCACTGGGCAAGGGATATCTCTGATACTTTATTGACCCAGTCTTCATTTCTGCACTGAATCCTAGGAGTCCTTATCTCGATCTCGGATGCCTACAAGATCATGTAGCGTTGGCCGAGACATTAAATGAAATAAAGCCACATCTGAGCTTGTCAGATGTCTTCTGAATAAAGTGAACAAATAGAATTAATCTCTAATCCATACATTTGTAGGGGTTTAACAAAACCACAGAAATAAATCTAGAACATAATGAAAATTATTACAATCATAGTTCTATAATTCATTGATGTTTTGAGGAAAGAAATCTGAACCAGGTTTTTCGAATCTGCAAGATCTTTCATTAACCGTGTTCCTCCTTATCCGTGCATTAAAACTGATCCAGAAATTAGATCCAGTGCTTTTTATAATTACGATACAGAATGGCGAAAGCATCCCGCGGTGCGACGTTCAACATCCGACATTAAGCACTCTTTGACTTTGCTTGTGATAGCATCGCGGCGTTTCAAAGTTTACTTCTTCTTCTTAGCATTTCAAGCTTTAAAAACCTACCATATTCACACTTGTGCACAAAAAGACCCAAAATCAAATGAGACAATGGCCAAACGTATTACTATAAAAATAGAACTAAAACATGATACAGTGTTGGGTATGACATAGGTGTTGAACACTCATCACCCCAGCTTAACTATTAGCACAATGCAGCTAGGAGACTAAACCAAACACACAAGAAAATGACATACTAAAACTTAACGACACGAGTGTGATGCACATGTTGCCAAAAGGAAGGATAAAAATGAATGGTCTCACAAATCTTGCCCTTTTTTCAAATTTCAGAGGATCCATAAGGTTGTTCGACTTTCGAAAGAATTGAGCTGAACACGGTTCGGTTGACAAGTGACTCAACCTCCTAGGTTATCAATGGCCTTTCCCAAAAAGTCTATGTTCATTTGATACATGATTTCTAGCATATAACTCGGTTTTGGTACCCCTAAACTTGAATTCAAATTGCCTATTTGGGAGAGTCTAACTACGGAAGGATAAGAAAGCACCCTTTTTATTCAAACTAACCTACGTACTCATGAAAGAAATGCTAGTGCCCGTAAGTTTATGTTGAGTGTTCCTGTAGCGGGGATTCGTTAGTGACTCCCCACCAGTTTGTTAAGGGCACTAGGCATTCAGTTCCCCTCGAACTTCACCTCGAACACTCAACCAAACCTAAGGGCTCTAGGCTAAGGGAAACTTCCATCCTCTGTCCCATGTAACGAGTAGTGAAGTCAATGGCTTCCGGCCAGTTGGCTTAGGGTATTAGGCTTTGAAAAGCCCCTCGGATTATGCCCGAGATTCCGACTAGAAGATCCCACTCATTTTGTTCATACTTTCTTTTTTATCGTGCTCTTTTTTTTTTTTTTTTTTTTTTTTTTTTTTTAACTGAGGCTCAATGGCAATCCTCTTTTTCTAAGGTGTCCCATCACTTAGGTGTTTAGAAACCCCTAAGGTTCGTTGAACATTAGTAAGCCGGGTTCGGAGCCTAGGCATACCCTGGAGATCACATGTGTGTGGGTGTGGTAGACTAATCGGGAATTGGTTTCTTGAACACCTCGGAGGTGACTCACTATGTCCCACCTACCTATCCAACATGTAATTCCCGAGCATCTAACAAACCACGGATCCTTTCTTGATTTGTATTGTGTTTTTTCCGAAAAGATTTGAAGAGGTCAAAAGGGATCCTTGATTAGCAATCATGGCATCACTCACAGATACTACCTAACACAACCCTAAAACCGGAGACACACTAAAATAGGGAACCCCCAATAAACAGAAACACAAAAATAAACACAAAAACAGACATAGTAGAAGACACCGACATAAACACCAAAGAAACCCTAAACAGGAAACACATAAATAAGCACAGAAACAGACACACTAAAGCAGAAAACACAGAAATAAACACAAAAGCAACTCGATCACCCACACCCCCCAAATAAGAGCGGACCATGTCCTCAATGTCTATAGCATAGCAAGAGAGGGTGGAGGGACTCCCCTGGTGATTGCCCGGATCACTACGATGGTGGTGGAGGTGGCATGCAAAGGCGCAGGAGTCAAGATGCTCTGATGGATTGCTACTGCGCATGATGGTCACCTGGTTGTGCATGGCTGTGCGCATGTCGGCTTGGAGTGCATCTATATCCTGGCTAATGAGGACCCGATGCTCCTGGGTCTCAACCTAGTACGCATCAAATCTAGCAGTGAGGTCCTGAACCTAGTCCTCCAGGTGTAGACCCAAAATTTTGTCCTCTTGACATATTCTTTTAAAATTGATCATTGACCACTTGGTTGAAGCTCTTAGGTGGCCCATTGTTTACTCACATAGTTTGCATGGGTGACATGGCTTCTGCATGGCTCATGCATGACTTTTTATTTATTTATTTTGTTTTACTTTATTATGTTACTTATTTGATTTATCTATTCATTTTTATTATTATTATTTTGATCATTTTTTTTTAAAAAAAGTAGTTTTTACTCATTTATTTTAATTTAATTTTTTTTTTTTAAAAGGAAACTTTTACTTTTTTCATCTATTTTTTAAATTTTATTTATTTAATTTAATTTAATTTAATAAGCTTCAAAATGATTTTTAGTTATTTAGGTTAATATTTTTTAAGAAGATGTTTGTTTATTTAATTTATTTCATTATTTAAAAAATGCTTTTTTTTTGATAGTTTGACAATTTCAAAAAGGTTTTATTTTATTTTATTTTGTGAGTTTTATTTACGTAAGGTAATATACTTGGAAAAGGTATTTTTTTTATTATTATTATTGTTTTACATTATTTTGAGGTGATTTCATTAACGTAAATAACAAAAGAGTACATGGAAAAAAAGGAAAATAGATAAGGATTAATGGGTTTTGGGAGAATGAAAAAAAGGAGGAGTTCCCCAAAATAGAGATTTTGGTTTCTCTATGCATGGAAAAATGAGAAGAGTTTTAATAGGGCACAAAGTTTTTTTAAAAGGAAGGGGAAGGTTTTTCTGAAGGAAGGATTTTCTTGGGAAGGAGGTTTTCAAAAGGAGGAGGCTTTGACGAACAAATGGTAAAAGGGAGAGTAAAAAAGGAGAAGAAGAAAGAAAAAAAAGATTGGGTAGAACAAGGGAAGTTTTTCAAGTGGTGGAGATTAGCTGTTTTAAAACATTTTAGTTTCTTTAAAAGCAAAGTTTGTTCGGTGGAGAAGAAGGTATTTTGAGACAAGGTTATGATACCATGAAGCACACACAATTTCCTCCAGGTAAGCGATTTCTTGTGGTCTTATGTTATGTTACTTTATTTATCTATTTATTTTATAAAAAAATAATTTCTGGATGTTTTAGGTTCTTGATGTTTAGTTGTTTTATAAAAAAAGTAATTTCTGGATGTTTTGGGTTCTTGATTTTTAGTTGTTTTATAAAAAAATAATTTCTGGTATGTTTTGGGTTCTTGATGTTTAGTTGTTTTTAAAAAAAAAGTAATTTCTGGTATGTTTTGGGTTCTTGATGTTTAGTTGTTTAGTTATAAAAAAATAATTTCTGGATGTTTTAGATTCTTGGTGTTTAGTTGTTTTAGAGCAAAATAATTTCTGGATGTTTTGGGTTCTTGATGTTTAGTTGTTTTATAAAAAAATAATTTCTGGATGTTTTGGATTCTTGATGTTTAGTTGTTTTATAAAAAATAATTTCTGGTATGTTTTAGGTTCTTGGTGTTTAGTTGTTTTAGTAAAAAAATAATTATTTGAATGATTAGGACTATATTAATGTTTAGAGTTTTCGTAAAAATAATTTCTTAATTTTTTTTTAGGTTATATTGATTTTTAGAGTTTTAGTAAAAATAATTTCTGAATCTTTAGGTACATGTTTTAGAGTTTTAGTAAAATGATTTCTTATTTTTTTTAGGTTGTATGGATGTTTAGAGTTTGGTAAAAATGATTTCGATTTTTTTTTTTAGTTATATGGATGTTTTAGAGTTTTAGTAAAAATGATTTCTATTTATTTATTTTTTTGGTGGGTTATATGGATGTTTAAAGTTCTAGTAAAAACGATTTCCGAATGTTTTCAAAATATTGATGTTTAGGAGTTTTAGTGAAAATAATTTCTGGTTGCTTTTGGGTACTATTAATCATGGAATTTTGGTTAAAATAACTTCTGAATGCTCTTCGATTATGTTGATGATTAAGATCTTAGTTTGGTAAATTTGATAAATTATATTTAGTTTGCTTTGAAAAATTCTGGGTAGAAAGGATTGGATTCATTGTTTATCAAATTAAAAAGTTAGTGTTTTAAAATTTAGTCTTGGTGGCTGGTTAAATTGAAAAATCTTGTTACATAAGTTAACTAGTTTCAGTTTAATAGTTAGATTGAAGAGTTTGGTTTTTTTAGGATTGTTCGTTCATTCGTTAGAATTTAGTTGATTATCTTAACTTCTTTGGTATGAATTTTGGTGTTTGGTTTTGAATAGTTGTTGAATGCTTCGGGGCTAATAACTAACTTTTTAAGAAGACATGGCAGACCTGTGTACGCGCCATTGGTCTTATTGTTGAATTCATATGCATGCCAAATACCACTTAAGACTATGTGATTCATGTCATCTATGTAGCCTGAGCGGGTTAAGCCTGATCTTTCACCCATATGCTCCCCATATACCCGGGGCCCACTAGTAGAGACCGAGTTCGGCCTAGAGGGTGCTAATTTCATATGAGGTACTGATAGGTAATCCGATCCCCGACCTAGAAATCTAGCTTTCGCAGATCGCTTTTTTTCCATAATTGAGTCATTGGTTTTTTGTTCTTACTTAGTTTTCCCCTTTATAAAATAACAACAAAAAGTAAGTGGCGACTCCAAAGAAAAACTGTCCTCCTCGAGGACGGATTTTCCAAAAATCGAAAATCAACCCTTCATTTTCTTTTCAATTTTTTTTTTTTCAACTCTCTCAACGATATGGAATGGTTGAAACCGCATCAGCCTGCTCATTTTAGGTTAGGCTCAGAGCGCGCTTGGGTAATTTGGTTTATTTTGGTTGGTTCTCACTATCCGAGCCGAAGAATCGATCACCGTTTGTTTTGTTAGGATTTCTCGACTCTTTTATAAAAGTTATGGAAAATTTTGAGAGCCTCTTCAACGATATGGACTGTTAGGAAAACCGTACCGCCTTGGCTCATTTAGGCAGTTTCTGGTGGCAGGAAAGGCAAGCTTTTATGTAGTTCGTCAAGTTCTCACTCATTCGAAATGAGAATCGATCACCGCTTGTTTTGTTGCATTTTGACCTTTAAAAGTTCTGGAAAATTTTTGAGCCTCTCACCTGGGGATGGACTGGTCGGGAAACCGCACGCCTTGCTCATTAGGTTCGGCTTGCTAGAATGGCAAAGCTTTGGGTAGTTTGTTTTGTTTTGGTCAAGTTTCACCATCCGACGGTGAATCGAGCACCGTTTGTTTTGTTAGATTCCTGACTCATTTAGGAAAGTTATGAAAAATTTTGAGAGCCTCTCTCAATGGGATGGACTGGTTTAGAAACCAGATCAGTCGGTTCATTAGGTTAGGTTTGCGTGAACGATAAATTTAGGTACTTTGCTTTGTTTGTGTCAATTCTTGGTCATTCGGAGTCGGAATTGCACTCCGTTTGTTTTGTTGGACTCTGGATTTTGTAAGGAAAGTTCTGAAATTTTTTTAACGGACAACCGGATGGACTTATTAAATGCAATCAAATTTCTGCTCATTAGGTTCGGGTTTGGTCGGAATTGCGCTTGGGTAGTTTGTGTTATTTTGTGTTGGTTCTTGGTCATTCGAGTTTGGGACTGCACTGCTTATCTTTTGAATTCCCGACTTTGTAAGGAAGGTTCTCAAATCTTTTGAAATCTTTTCAACCATCCGACTGTCAGGAAACCTAACTCCGCCTGTTCATTTAGGTTAGGTTTTCTCGAACTAGCTTGGGTACTTTGCTTTGCTTTTTGATATTTAATTTCGAGAACAAAGATAGCTCCAAATGTGCAACTAACTCCTTATGCAAATACTTAAGAAAATTCACAGGTATGTGCTTTAATGGGTAATGAATTTTACATAGATGCTTGTGGTTCGGGGTGTCATGCATGCTTGATATGCTCATTTGGTTAACTTGCGGATGTAAATGGGCAGGGCCAGTGGACCAAAGGTACGCCTTAATTGGCCTCTTTGGTTGAGTGTTTTACATGCTAGATACCAATTAAGTCAGTATGATCTTAAGTCAGATAGTTTCACATGAGACCTGCCCGACTGGTGACCCATATGCTCCTACATACCCAATTCACTAGTAGAGACCGACCGCCTAGAGGGTGCTACCTCATACGCAGGTACCTTCCCGATAGGTAATCCGATCCTGACCTTAAATCTAGTTTTCGCAGACCGCTTTTTTCCATACTGAGTCATTGGGGTTTTTTTTTTCTTACTTGGTTTTCCCCTAATTTAAAAATAAAAATAATAAAAGTAAGTGGCGACCCAAAGCAAAATCGTTTCCTCCTTGGGGATGGATTTTCCAAAACTCGAAAATCAACCCACATTTTTTTTTACATTTTCCTTTCATTTAAAAGCGAGTCGCGTCGGCCCGTGGATCGGGTATGGTCCATAAAGTAAAACAAAATAAATAAATAAAAAGTCATGCATTAAACGAGCCATGCAAGCCATGTCACCCATGCAAACTATGTGAGTAAACAATGGGCCACCTAAGAGCTTCAACCAAGTGGTCAATGATCAATTTTAAAAGAATATGTCAAGAGGACAAAATTTTGGGTCTACAAATATGCCCCTCTTCGGTAGAGTGAATGAATGATTAGTTCGCAAGTACGTAGTACGAGCGGTGGATGAGTGAAATGAACTCTAGTGAAGAAATTCTAAAGACCAACAATTTTGTCCCTGCACAATCAAAATGAAAGCTAAGGGAATTGGGTGACGATGATCGGAGGACTAATGTGTGAGACCTCGGAAAATCCAGATTTCCTAAGGAAGGATAAAATGGTAATTTCGGTCAAAATCCGAAATTTTTCTAGATCTCAGATGACGAAACGGACTTCTCCGTTGAAATGGGTACCGCGAGGGAATTTAGCAACCATTGAATTTGATTGGATTCAGGAATTGGTCGAGATTCCCGCGTTTTCGGCGTGGGTGTCGGATGACACATGAGCGAGATAAGAGGATGCATGGCACCACAAGTGTGTGACACTTGGCATCTCAAAAGTGGTGGCTCAGCGATGGAGCCGGGGTGTGGGAAAAGGGATCCCGTGGCTCGCATTGAGCCATGTGGGTATGATGTCGTAAAGAGAATTATGAAATAAAAGAAAAAAGGGAAAAAAGGTGGGCAGCTCATTTGGGCAGGGAGGTGGGGAGGAAATTTCCTCATGTTGACCCATACGGTCGATTCTCAAGAGAGAAAGCGAGAAATGAGAAAATGGGGAGAAAATAGAAAGAGAAAAAGAAAGAAATGAGAAAAGAAGCAAAAGCAAAAGGGGAAGCGTAGGGAGGAAGAAAGAAAAAAGATCAGGGAGTGCTGGATCCGTTTTTAGAGAGGAGTCTCTTCCTTCTCTCTAGGTTTGTGCTTCGATCCAAATAGTCAGTTCTTCCCGCGACAAGAAGGAGAGTTGTTCTACGAAGAGGACACTTGTGTGGGGCTCCAGTTTTTGGGAGTTTCTACAAACTCCGGAAAGGTAGGGGTTTTTCTCCTACTTGCTTTACTTTTGGCTTAAGGGTCATGTAATGGATAGGGATTTGTTGAGGCCTGGATGGTCGTGGTCTCGGTTCCAAAAGATTTGGACCGACTGAGGAAATCCCTAGAGTGTTTTGGAGCGACCCAATTTGTTTGTGTGTGATTTGTTTGATTTGTGTGATGTTGTGTTATTGCCATGAGAAAATAACATGTTTATTGTGTGATTTATTGGGCGGTTCGAGATGAATTTGCCGTATTATTATATATAGTAATGTGAGCTAAGTTTATGTTATTATTATAAACTGAATAACATGATGTATGGAGTTAAATTGTTAATATATGCATGAGTGATATATTAGCATGTGTTGTATGCTTTGTGTGCCATTGCATTTCACTTAGGTGGGGAGAAGTAACTTGAAGTAGGGAAATTCCACTCTGGGCTTCTCACCCGTCGTGGGACTATTTTTAGGTGCGAAGGCGCTTGGGGATGGAACGGCTTAGGGGCCTTAGAGCGACGGCCAAGATGGCCTTATCTTGTATTTTTGTAAAATTCTGGGCAAAGGACCCAGTTTGTATAAATTGTAATTAAATACAATTGTAATAAATCATTTTTGTATAAAATGTACATTTTTTTCATGAAGTAGGATGTGTAGGCCCAGTGACGTTTTGCACATGTACGTGCCTCATGACATGAGACATGTAGATTTCCGCGGGTTGACGGGTTGTCAACGGACACCCCGGGATTGGGGCGTCACAGCATGGTATCAGAGCTAAGGTAAACGGTTACCTTAAGGGCTCGATTGGGTGTAGAGTTAGGTATACGAAATACCTAGGACTTTGTGGGCACGGGATAGATCATACATCAGTGTGCATTTTGGTGAATTAAATGTGATGTGTGATGGTGTGTATAACATGTTTGTTATGTGTGTTGTGTTAGTATGCTTGGTGAGTAGCATAGGAGAAATTGTTGAACACCTACGGTTATGTTCCAGAATTTATGGGCAGGACGGTCCAGAAATGAACAAGAAATAAACGAAAAAAAAAAAAAAAAAATTTCTGGGCAGTGTTCCAGTTTTTGAATAGCAGTAGATGGGTGTTGTGAAATTCTGGAAGGTTGTTCCAGTTTTCGCACATGGAAAGAGAGTTGAAATTCAACTCTTAAATTTTTAAAGTTTATGTGAAGCAGTGGGTTAGGCTACTGCATCAATGGAGTAGCAGAAAAGAAGGCTACTAGATGGAAAAAAAAAAATTTATTTGCGAGTTAGGACACATTTGAGGTGTGACATGGACAGGTGACACAGGTGTCAGTTGGGCGTAGAGGTCGCGACCAGGACAAAATGGACCTCGCGACCTGGCTGAGTTGCAGTAGGAAGTGGCCAGTTGGGCTTGATGTCGCGACATCATCGTGAGGTCGCGACATGGGTGGCAGTGGATGAAGCGGAAGCGATGTCGCGACGACATCGTCTGAGTCACGACATAGACGATCACGGGAGGTCGCGACATGAGGCGATCTTCGCGACATGGGTTAGTCTTCGAGGATGTCCGCGACATGGGGTTGATGTCGCGCATAGGAATGAACGACGGCTTGGGGGCTGGACAGTGAAAGCGGTGTCGCGACACCAAGGTGATGTCGCGACATGGGATGGGCTCCAGGAGGTCGCGACCTGGAAACGACGTCGCGACCTCGGCGGTTTGACTGGGCAGGAGGGAGGTCGCGACATGCGCCACGACCTGGGCGCTATGCGCGCGACCTGCGCACGCTGAGAGCACGCGACCAGGCGCCCCAGTTGTCGCGCGGCGACATCGCGAAAAGCGACATAAGGCGTTATCGCGCGCCATGGCCGCCCCGCCGACACCAGACTCTGCTTGGCGTCTGGTGCCACGCGACATGGGTTACAGGTGTGCGCCTTTGTGCACTCAACCGGTTACGATTTAGCACACTGTTTGAAATTGCTGTTTGGATCCTTTGTTCATGGAACCTTTGTTCATGAACAACTGTTCATAGGGAAAAAAAAAAAAAAAAAGAGTACAAGTTTTAAAAATTTTCTTGTGTATGATTTAATATATAAAATATTTATATTGCAATTACTATAAATGCAAATACGTGGTATGTGAAATTTTTTTTTTGTGTGTGAATAGTGTCTCGAGGCTGCATTTTCACCCTTGAGACACGTTCTTGAAATTAATTGCCTTGACATGGTGTATGAAAAAAAAAAAAAAAAAAAATTCCTGTGTATGAATAGTATCTCGGGGCTGTGTTTGAGCCTTAGGGATGCATTAAATTTAATCTACCATTAACTTGTGTAGATGGCTAGTAAGAGGACAAGGGCGTAGAGAGGGACGTCCACGAGGGCAGTCGAGACATCACCGTGTTGTCTTACTTAGTATTTGATCCCGGCATACCTTTCTTGAAATTTGTAGGTGTTGCGGCGGCTGCTGCTCGCCTGAGACAAGCGTAGCGGGTAGTCGGGAGGTCTAGTAACCTCCGGGGTTTAGGCGCACCATCCTCCGGCGTTCACGGGAGGAGATCCGATATTAGCGGACCGATGGTTTATGCGGTCAAGGCTATATTGGAGCTATGGAGATCACCTCAGAATCTACGACCGGGATCGGATTATTGCACATTCCGGCTAGAGAGCGAGCCGGGTATGAGTGGAGATAAGGTCGGGACTTCTAGAGACTTGAGGAGGTTATGACATGGGCGAGTTTCGAGGCGCTGTTCATGGGTAGAGTACTTTCCAGTATGAGGCATTGAAGGCTCAGGAGTTCCTAGAGCTGAAGCAGGGGGCGATGACTGTGATGGACTACGTGGCTAGATTCACAGAGTTAGCCCGATTTGCTGATGATTACGTGGCCACGGACATGGCCAAAGTCAGGAGATTCGAGAATGGGCTGAAGTTGTCCATTCGAGGTAGGATAGTAGGACTTCGCCTACGGGACATGGACTCCATGGTTGGGACGGCCCTGACCATAGAGAGAGAGATCGAGGATGCTCGGAACACTCGAGATGCGGGTGTTGGTAACAAGAGGAAGGATCAGCCTTCTTCTAGTTCGGGGAACAGGCAGAAGACTTCTGCTTCACACGAGTTTCAGGACCAAGGCCAGGATTGGGCGGTTAGTCGGGAGTGAGGCGGGTGATATGTTATTTACTGCCAGACGGCCGGACTGTGTGAGGCAGGGATTATCCCCCCGAGAGGCAGGGGATCCGGGTTTTGGGATTAGCGCGATCCCAGTTAGCTATAGAACACGAGAGGCGTGCGGTTTGTTCCCTCCACACCCCTAGTGCGGGTCGGAGGGCCGGTTTCGGTTCGGGCGTTATGCGGGCACATGACTGACCGCAGGTGGGCGGAGGGGCAGTGTGGGTCGAGGTCGGATCTGAGACTTGCAGTAAGGTTTCTAGTCGAGCCGGGGCGGACTATATGTTATTTACGTCGACAACTGGGCATATGAGGCGAGATTGTCCTAGGAGCGAGATCTCGTGGTATAGGGGCGGCGTTCGGATGGCGGCCAGGATATGGAGTGCGTTTCTACTCTCTCACTTGTTGACTAGAGTAGCGTTTAAATTGGATGCATCATACTCATTCTTGTTGCATCTTGTGTGATAGACTTGGGCTTAGAGGTTGAGACCTTTAGAGAAGCCAGATATGGATGTTTTCCCCTAGGAGATAGGGTGAGAGTTGACCGGATAGGTCAGGATTGCATTCATGTGCACGGTGACATCACGTCGAGTCAGGCATGGGTGCACGGTATGGTCGTTCACCACTCTTGGTGAGTGTGGGTTGAGTTAGTCTTTGGGACTACGTCCAATGAAGACTCATAGTTCAAATCAGGAAATGAAGAGAAATTATTGTGTGTTGAACAAAGCAAGAAAGGGGTCGTTAATCCCCTAAGGTGAGAAACCTGGAGTTAGGGTGAAGGAGACCGCGGTGGCAGTATCCAGGTCTGTTCTTGGGTGTAGGGCAGGGAAGCTATTCAATTCTGTATGGGTGTAGGGCCAGGAGATGTCCCAAATTTGTATGGGTGTAAAGAGACCGGAGATGTCCCAATTTACGTGTGGGTGTAAGGGCAGGGGAGGATCACTGAATTTGCAAGCATGGGTGTAGAGACCGGGAGATATCCCCAATTTACGTGTGGGTGTAAGGGCCAGGGGAGATGTCCAAATTTCTGTATGGGTGTAAGGGCCCAGGGAGATGTCCCAAGTACGTGTGGGTGTAAGGGCAGGGGAGATATCCCGAATTTACGTATGGGTGTAAGAGACCGGGAGAGTCCCAATTTACGTGAGGTGTAAGGGCAGGAGATATCCTGAATTTCTGTGTGGGTGTAAGAGACCCGGGGAGCGATCCCAAATTTCTGTGAGGTGTAAGGGCAGGGAGATATCTGAATTTACGTGTGGGTGTAAGGGCCCAGGGAATGATCTGAATTTACGTGAGGGTGTAAGAGACCGGAGCGATTAAAAATTACGTGTGGATATAAGAGGCTCGAAGTGTAAGCCTAAAAGTTTTGTTGCCCAAGAGATGAACACACGGACATGGTTATCACCCAGACTTAGAGTTGAGTGATAGGAGTCGGGAGAGACTCGAGATGAGGACATACGGACATGGTTATCACCCAGACTTAGAGTTGAGTGATAGAATTAAAGGGAGAGACTCGAGATAGAGGTTATACGGGACATGGTTATCACCCAGCAGAGTTGGTGATAAGTGGAGAACTCGAGATGAGAACACTCTGAATATGGTATTCACCCAGACTTAGAGTTGAGTGATAGGAGTCGGGGGTGACTCGAGATGGGGACAAACGGTCGTGGTTATCACATAGACTTAGAGTCGAGTGATAGGAGTCGAGAGTGACTCGAGATTTGGGTACCCATTGCAAATTTCATTGGATGATGAATTGAGCGGAGCAAAGGCTCAGGTGGATAGATGTCATTCGGGACATGGATTAGGTTAATGACCCATTTAGGTTGTCGGTGGTTGTGACCTTGGGAAGGTCGACCATTTACAGCGGGAATTGGGTTGTGTAGGGTCGCATATGCACGTGTGGTTGGATGCGTATGTGCGTGGAATTTGGAATGAAATTCTTTTAAGGGGAGAATGTGGACCGTCCCGGATTTCCTAAGGAAGGATAAAATGGTAATTTCGGTCAAAATCAAAAATTTTTTCTAGATCTCCCGGATGACGAAGCGGACTTATCGGGTTGAAGTAAATACCATGAGAATTTATAGCAAGCGTCGAATTTGCGTTTGGATTCAGGTGGTCGGGATTTCACGTTTTTCGGCGTGGGGTGTCGGATGACATGGCAAGATAAGAGGATGCCACATGGCACCACAGAGTGTGTGACACTTGGCATCAAAAGTAGTGGCTCATAATAAGCCATGTGTGGAAAAAGGGATCCCATGGCTCACATTGAGCCATGTGGGTAATGATGTCATAAAGAAGGAATTATGAAATAAAAGAAAAAAGAGGGAAAAAGGTGAGCCACTCATTTGGCTTGAGGAAGGTGAGGAGGAAATTTCCTCATGTTGACCCATACGGTCAATTCTCCAAAAAGGGGAGAGAAAGGCAAAGAGAAATGAGAAAATGGGGAGAAAATGAAAGAGAAATGAGAAAACAAGCAAAGGAAAGCGTCGGAGGAGGAAGAAAGAAAAGATCCGGGAGGTCTTGGATCTCATTTTCTAGAGAGTCTCTTCCTTCTCTCTAGGTTTGACGATCAATGAGTCGGATTCTTTCGCGACAAGAAGGAGAGTTGTTCTGCACGAAGAGGACAACGTGTGGAGGCTCCGGTTTTAGGAGTTTCTACAAACTCCGGAAAAGGTAGGGGTTTTCTCTACTTGCTTACTTTTGGCTTAAGGGTCATGTAATGGATAGGGATTTGTTGAGGCCTGGATGGCCGTGGTCTCGGTTCCAAAAGATTTGGACCGACTGAGGAAATCCCTAGAGTGTTTTGGAACAGCCCACGGGCTGTTTGTGTGATTTGTTTGATTTGTGTGATGTTGTGTTATTGCCATGAGAAAATAACATGTTTGTGTGATTTATTAGGCGGTTCAGATGGGCGCCGTATTGTCTATAGCCATGTGAGCTAAGTTTATGTTATTATTATAAACTGAATAACATGATGTATGGAGTTAAATTGTTAATATATGCATGAGTGATATATTAGCATGTGTTGTATGCTTTGTGTGCCATTGCATTTCACTTAGGTGGGGAGTAACCCAAGTAGGGAAATTCCACTACTGGGCTTTGCTCACCAGGTCGTGGGGCTATTTTTTAGGTGCGAAGAGGCGGCAGGGATGGAGCGGCAGGGGCCTTAGGCGACTTGGCCAAGATGGCCTTATCTTGTATTTTTGTATGTGGAGTCACGGGCAAAGGACCCGGTTGTATAAATTGTAATTAAATACAATTGTAATAAATCATTTTGTATAAAATGTACATTTTCATGAGTAGGATGTGGTAGTGGCCATTTTGCACATGTCGTGCCTCATGACATAGAACATGTAGATTTCAGCGGGTTGTGGGTTGTCAGCGGACACCCGGGATTGGGGGCGTCACAAATGGATCAACACACGATGTCGAAGAAGAAGATAGGGAATCCGGACATTACGCAGAAGAGAACTAATGGGATCAGGAATTTGAGGATATCGGAGGAGATAAGAGGGCTCCAGGACACGATACTCTAGAAGATAAGAAGATTCGAGACACAATATAGAAGGGGAAAAGATCGATCCGCGATGCTAGAGGTGGTATAGTAGGAATCTGGACACAATGCCAGAAATCTTAAACATAAGGACTAGAGGATTCGAGTGTGATGACGGAGAATCACCGGAAGCAGGGAATCGTCAGGGAGAGTATTGGAGGAACTCAATACAAAGGATCGAATCCAGAACAAACGGGAGAGACTCTGAAACAAAGGGATTGATCTGGGTGAGTCTGGGAAAGGATCGGTGAGTATCTGGAAAGAAGATAAAGTGATGCGGGGAAAAATAGAAATACGGGCGAGTACCAAAGAAGGGTCTGGCGAAGTCTGGGAAGGTGGGATCAGAGCTAGTATCGGAGAAGGCTCGGGTGAGTGCGGAAGAAGTGGAAATGTGAGTACGAGAGGATGGAGATCCAGGGTGAGTGCAGAAGGTCCGAGTGATCAGGAAGGTGAGATCCGGCCAGTGTCGGAAAATGAAATTTGGGTAGTGGAGAAGGACCCGGAATTGAGTCTAGGAAGGATCGGAGAAGGGGTAGAATCCGGGCGAGTACCGGAGAACCACCAAATTAAAAAAGGATAGGGGATGCTAAAACTAAGGCTCTAGATGAACTAAACTAAATGGGGATGCCCTAAAACGAAACCTAGAGCATAATGGGGAGACTTAGGATGTAGCGTGAGATGCGACCTTGATGACAAAAGGATACCCAGGTGTGACGTCGAGGAAAGTGCCAATAAAATGACAAGCGAGAAAAACACTAACAAGATGGAAAGAAGGAGGTACGCCCCTGTAGGACAATCTCACAAATGTGACCAAATGTGAAAGAAAAGGGGTTATGCCCTAGTCTAGGGTATCAATGCCATGTCAAAATCTCATAACTGCACATGCGGTCAAAAATTAGAGAGAGCTGAAAACATACAATCATTCCATTCATGAAATCATCCATTTTATTCCATAATATCAATATCCACAAAAGCTGATATAGGAGTATGCCCAGTGTACTATACATTATGCAAGTACCTCGATAAAAACTACGAAATAAATTTACGAAGACTGAGTATCTGAACAAGCGAACAAGACAACATATGGGGTGTGCGCCAGCGTGCACCCCTACTGAGTTGACGAATATCCGTGAATCTGACCCCAGGCCCTTAGAAACACTGTGCTGCACGAAGAAACCCGTGTGCATGTAGAGCATACTCAAACTTTGATGCCAAAACATCTCTAGGCGAAATGGGCTGCCAGTGTACATGCGTATGAGCCGAAGCCAACACGAAAAGATGGAGATATGCCCCAGTGTGAATGTGTCAAAGCATAAAGCTAAGATGCTATTAATGGCCCCAATTCTCTGTATCATTTGTATCTAATCATGAATTTGAGGCAAGCAAACTGAATGGAGAAGCAATATGTGACCCTCGATACTCCCCAAGAACAGAGACCTGTCGACATCCCGTACTCAATCAGTAGATAGAACCTGTCCGTATAAAATGCTTCGAAGCAAACACGAGATCTCATGGTCTCAGGGTGGTCTTACAACTCGGACCGTAATGTAGGCCCAGGGGTGAAAGGTGAATGACATGATGGGAAGCAAGCCCCAAATACCCGATAAATCTTGCCCAGAGCCCTGTACGCAATGTCAAATATCAAAGGATCATGTGAGCAAGGTGACTCAACCAACATCCGAATGAACAATGTCAAACGACAAGTGAATGCACCAAAGGACACGTCGCTTAAGAAGCGAGATGACGATCAATAAGAGTAGAAGAAGACTGAAAGGGATAAGAAAAATGATGAATGGATAAAGCAAAAAATAAATAAATAAATAAATAAATAAATAAAAAATAAAAATAAACAAGCTAGGATACAAATGTGGTAATATGTGACAGCGACCAGACAACTCGCCCGGGAGCGTCAAGTCAAAGCAAGTCAGTGACAACGACGAACAACCAACAGGAACACTCAAGTCAAAGCGCCATAGAGATAGATGGGGTAATGATCCAGAATCAGTATGAAGAACCAACCCAAATTAAGGGAATTGATCCATGAGATGATCAAAGAATGCTTTCACCCAAACTCAGAGGTTAATAAATTTCAAACTGAATGAATATAATCAACATCAAACAAACACCATTTTTTATTTTTTATTTATTTTAGTTGTTTGTTTGTTTTGTTTTGTTGTTTTTTTTTTGTTTTTGTTTTTTTTTTAAAATGAAACATCGCGGTAGTCGAATGCCACACAATCCAACCAAAAGAACCAAACCTTCAATCCCAAATGGTCCTCTTCCCCGTTCAAGAACTAGATCAAACCCATAGTGAACAAGGTAGAATAACCTAATTGAAGCTCTGGGGATGAGAGCACGTCATCATCATAAAGGAGATAAAGTGAAATGAATAGAGATGATTGAAACCAGACCAAAGGGCAGACGGTGTGGGAAGATGCAAAATGGAGAAAAGAAAACATGCACCGATGCGAGAAAGAACAAACAAAGAATGACACAATGCCCATAATACGCTCACATGATCCAAATAATAAATGAAACGCACAGGTACCCAACCCAGGTCAGAAAAAGTATGCAGCGAACGAAAGAATAGGCTGCCATACAACCGCGGAGGTCAAAGGGCTAGGCGCAATAGGATATATCAATGTATGGTGTAATAGGGACATGGCTAGTCAGTGATGTCACCATCCTTGACCATGATCTCACGCATAAAACTTCTTTAGCTGATCCACATTGACTGGCTCTGTGAACTGATTTCCGTCCAAGTCTGTCAACCAGGCTGCTCCTTCTTGAGTCAGATCTCGGATGACATAAGGCCCGCTCCAATTCGGTCTAAACTTACCTCTAGGGTCGTTGGTCAATCCCCTGAGGACCTTCAAGACTAGGTCGCCTTTTTGAAACTTCCTGGCCTTGACCCTTTTTCCAAATGCATGGGTCATTTTCCTCTGATAAGCCTGGAACAGGACTTGCCTCAATCTCCTCATCCAAAAGGCCAGATTGATCATAACGTGGGATTGAGCCCACCCAGCCTCAGATATCTATGCCTCAATGCTACTCTCATGATCCTATCTCACTTCAACAGGCACTGGCTTCCATGCCATATACCAAGAGTAAGTGTAGCCCCAGCTAGGCATTGAAAAAGATAATGATGCTTCCATAACGCAAAAGGAGTCGGACCAATCCCTGGCACAACCATCTTTCTGCAAATCCTCTGATTTTATTTGCGTATTCTGTCCGCCCCATTAGTTCAGGCCTATAGCGCAGATGATCGATGATGCTGAATACCATACTCTTGGACCAGTGTATCCACTTCGCCTCTGAAATGCTCTTCTCTATATGAGATCAACACATGAGGGACCCCATATCGGTAGATAATGTGCGATCTGATGAATTTGGCCACTCTGGCCGCTGTCAATCCACCCACTTAGTGAAATAATCAATAGCCACTAGGATGTACTCATGCCCACTAGAAGACTCCGCGAGATCTTCCCAATAATATCACCCCATACCAAAACGCCAAGGGATGGGTGCATGCAACTCGGCAACATCAAGTCTCCGTGGCATTTGACACTCGGACATCTCCGGCAACCGCAACAACTGGCCTCATAGTCAACCAAAGTAACCAGTCCCGCGACCACGCAAGATGGCCTCCTATGTGGGCCACAGATCGATGAACCTCCTCCGCATACCGACGGCAGCGGCCCATACACAACGTCATCGGGCAGGACTCTATAAAGGGCATCCACAAATAACAAATCTGGCGCTTCAACCGCCTCAATGCTCTCCTATCTCGGGTGGTCGCTTCGTGGTAAACGCCATGACGTAAACCGATAAATATCATGATACCATGGTAACTCATCCCGATTCTCACACTCAACCAAACAACAAGAAGCTGGCGTAACCTCGTCTCAATCAATGGTCGCACAGCCACTCCCGCAGAATCTCAACCACAAGCGGTGGCTAACGCACAAAGAACTCAATTCTCTCGCCCAGCAGATGTATATTCAACCGCCAACTGGGCAAACCAAGAGGTCTGGTAAGCATGGTGTGTCAGCCTTCTCATCTCGAAACCTCCAGATACCCAGGTTTATCAGATAACCAAATTGGAATCCTATGGATCTCTTCCAACCGCCTAATGCCAAGATCCAAAGTGCGCCTGTGCCTCGCAATGCCTCTCATACTCAACTATATTATTCGCTTGTCCGGCATGATCAAAATACTAATCGAATCGACCGAATGTGATCACCCCGTGGTGATATCAATAAGATACCACGCCCAAACCCTCGACCGATTACGGCACCATCAATACGTCCGTCTATAATGGGCCGGTCATTGAAACAAATCGCCATCGTGGAAATCATCGGCACGCAATCGATCGCATCGATAACGCAAAGCCACAAACATCCGCATCAATGCTTTTATTGATTTTTGTGTCGACACCGAATATCAAACTCACAACGTAACCAACCATCTCATGAGCTCATCAATTAGAACAAGCCTATCAACGATGTTCTTAACTAGATCCAATCGCGTGAGACCAAAAGTATGGAATACTCACACATAGTGCCTGAGCCCTCGGTGGTCTAAACCAACGCTAAAACAGAGAGACGCCAATCATATGTATTGTACTATTCCAGATCCTCTGTTTGATAATAAATGGTCGCTTCCTTCGAATCTATCGAGGTCGAGCTAACATGAACCAAATATATCCAAACTAATAAATATAAGCAGTCGCCTTGCGTGGGAGGCACTTAAACCGGGAGAAAGCAACACTCCCATCTTCTCAAAGTACCGACAATCATCATTCCAAACCGTAGGGTCGGTTCTTCCTCGGATTGTTAGGCTCACATATACGTGTTAGTCTAGCAATGAAACGATCATGTATCAGAATCGCCTAAAAGCCTGACTTTCTCACCGGAGCTGGCATGTCAAGTATGGCCTTACTGGATCAACCTCATACCGCCACTAACAATGTGACCTAGTTACTGGTTACCCTAAAGGTGCACCTCTGGGATTCAATCTCAATCAATTATCTCGATCCTCTCAAAGAATCTCTCAGAAGGTCGTAAGTGATCTCGCTCGCCTGGGATTACCACTATGTCAATCCACAGACACCAACATCTTTATGCATCATATCATGGAATATAGTTGCGCCCGGTAGGTGGCCCCCGCATTTTTCAACCCAACGGCATAACCCTGGTGAGTGCAAGTACCCCATTCAGCCTATTGTTAAGTTTCCACATCCTCCTGGTTATCAAATTGATTATACCCGTAAACTCATCCATGAAGGGACAAATACAGGTGCTCAGCATATCAACTAAATATATCGATGGGTGGAGGGAAAATCATCCTTAGGGTCAGGCCTTATTCAAATCTCAAACAACACAAACTCTAATTACATCCGAAATGTGGACATTATTAGCCACCAGATACTAATCCATCGATAAGAAGCCAACACGGTTACTTCGATTTCTCTTCCTTAACCTGCAAACTCCATCGAGGGTGTAGTCTCCTCAATTTTTGCTTAATTGGCCTAGCATGTGGCAAAATAGAAAGGTGTGACAACCATAGCAGGTCAAGGCCTCCGGCATGTCCTCACACGACCATGAAAATACATCCAAGTATGACCTCGAGCATGTTAATCAATTTAATTCCTCTCATCGAGATAGGAAGAGCCAATCCCACCTCTAGTCGATCCGGTACACCAAAATCTATCCATTCTCAGGCTATTAGAAACCAGGTGTAACTTTCCTATCCTCTCAGGTCATAATTGGGATCGACCACCACCTATGGTCATCCGTGGTTCCCATGTTCACAACATCAGATACATAAGCCGCGGAGCTGGTGTGGTAATCAAAGGAAAATGTCGTGACACAAGCCGGTTACCGAAATACCATACGTTATTATCATCGTAAAGTCAACAAAGCGGGTGACAAACTTATTATTGGGTCGTTATGTGGGTCCGCGTAGAGCCTGACGCCCCACTGGTAAACAAAGATTATGAGTAATATTAGCAGCAACAAGCCCATCATCATCAAACTCAAGCATAGAAATCAAACACTGCACCTGGGCCCTGGGAAACATCCAGAACGCGCTGCCGATCATGTCCACGGCGGCCAATGCAAGCCGCTATAAAGTGTCACAAAAGATCGTATCAATCATAGAAACCCAAACATGTCAGCATACCGGGTCACGCAGCGTCAGACAAGGATACGCCATGGCTATTGGCACCATCTCATCCATGGTATCGTGAAGACTACCCATCGGGCCATCCCCAAATCCATAGTAGATCATAGCTGCGGATCTCTCGTGAAAGCACATGGAAACAATAATCGCTCTTATCCGGCGGTGGTAACCGCCACGGCCTTTGCGTTTGCGGTCTCGCATCAAACAAATCCGGCCCTAGGAGCATGTTGAAATGCCCTTCAATCTCGGCCATTTTGAAATACGGTCATCCCCTCTGTGGTGCAGCGTTTCATGATCCGTAAATAGCCAACCAACCGGTGCAATGGCGGCGGGATAACGAATGGAACGCATACGCAGCTCTCACTCTTTCTACGCCAGCCGGCCATGTGCCGCGATCATCCGGCCGCGCTGGGATGCAACCCAACCCATGCGATGGCGTCATGATCAATCGTATTAGTAAACTCGCGCCCCCCCGCCGCGGCACTCCAATCCCAAACCGTGCAGGCATACGCTCATCAAGCACCGTGCGCCATCAGATCGATCAATGACATGGGTACCAACCTCACACATCCTTCAGCGACAACTGAACTTCGCCAACAACCGGCCACAAATGTGTGTCATCCTCACTATGGTCAATCGTGAGGCACCGGCCTGCAGGAAGTAATAACATCTCACCAGATCATCGATAATGCGCCTCATGGCGCGAACTTCACCTTCCATGAAGGGAAGATGGTATAGCACCCGCCCCGCGAATCCAAGGGCTTACCAAGAAGCGGGGTTAGCGATAATCGATCCAACCCCGCAGGCGTATATACGACCGACCAATCGGCGACATGTGCGCCGAGTGTACCCAAACCGCCCCCTCTCGAGTCCCATCATAAAGTCGACGTCGTGGATGGCCTAAACGATGGTAAAATCAAAGCAATGGCGGGCAACGCGGACAAACGCTTAGGCGAGCCGGTCTGTGCCAAGACCGATGGCAACCTTCGACCGGAATAAAGTGTAACATCAATGAATGCGACTAACATACTAATCCCGTGTAAATCATTGTCGAAATATAAGGTAGCCCACCACCGTTAGAAAGTGGATCAACCTTCTGGGGTGGTAGTAGTGTTAACTCCAATCCGATCAGCCTCTGATCAACGCATTCTATGTGCGCCGGATGAGGCCAATAAGTCTAAATGGAATGGCAACAGAAAAGTGAAGCATGAAAACACCACTTTCCTCCAATCTCATCTCTAGCATCAATGCCAACAAAGGTCTATCAAACGTGTAAACAGTTACCCTCCCACTCCTCAGAATAACTGAACATCTCTATGCATCGGCCCATACTCCGAATGTGTCGTAAAGGTGTCATGGGAGGAACATGCTGCGCACCCACATGATATCACTGGCCGAGGAACATCACCGAATCAACTAAATGGCCTGGACCACGAACTCTGGGTGTATACACTAAAACTGAAGCCATATAAACTACTGGTCGATGGAGCCTCTCCATCCCATCCCATCATGAATATCTCATTCCTAATACTCAATCAATGTACACTGGGTGGTACAAATCTAGGTCATGAGGGGGAAGTGGGGTCCCGAAATGCCTGGTAGGACGCCCTAAATCAACCAAACTTGATCACCTGAAGTCCTAATAGCGCGTTTAGCAAAGCATACAATCACTCAGACATGACCGCCTTGAGCTACGCTACAGCGAAGAGAACCCAACCAGTGGGGTAAATGTAGTGGTGGTCCGGGTGGTGGAACAATCAAACCCCCTTCAACTACCCTTGAAATGCTCCTAGCCAAGCATCCCGAGTTGTGTAAACCCGTCAGCTTCGCCTCGGGCATGAAGTGCAGCTCTGATATTTAGGGCTGTGGCACCCAGGCGCCGTAGCATATACCGGCCGGTGGCTGATGTAGAAAAGCAGGCCCAACCGGCCCCAAAGGAGAAATGTCCACCGATCCCGCCTCATCATCCGTAAGGTGTCTCAAACCGCCTTCGCAGGGTGACGGGGACTGTGGTCCTCGCATGCCAATGGCCAATATCCGATGATTCGTCCACCCCGCCCTTTGAGCCTGGGGCGAGAAGACGCCACCAGACAAAGCCCTCAATGCCATAGAGAAGGCCCCCGCCAAACTAATGATCCAAATTGTGGAAGCCTGGCGAGTTGCCTAGCAAGCGTCAGACTACACATAATCATGTCGATCCGATCGCGCCTCGAGGGTTTATCCCACTGTAAGGCCTTCTCCTCCATCAAGAGATAAAATGATGTGATCGATTCATCCGGCCATCGAGGCCTCAACTCTCCTAGGATACGCCCACATGCATTAAAAAGAATATTGTATGATAAACTCTTTGGCCCAAATTGTCAGCGTCCTACGCCGGCGGGTCCAACGAGTCCAACGCCAGTAACCACTACACAGAGGAAAAAGCATGATCAACTCAGGCCTCATACACCTATGCCCGCGCATAACAGTTACTGTGATAACCGTAAGTGAACACAAAGTTCTGACCAGCAAATTTCCGATAAACCGCATGTGACCCAATCGGGCAAGGCTGCCAATGGAAGGTCATCATATCCGTTCAACCCATAATCATCAGAACATGCAGAGACCCGATCTCTCGCTTCAACCGATCATACGCCCGAAAATAACAATACCCAGGGGTCACAATAGAATGTGGCATGGTCTCGGCCCACCATGTAGAAACAAAGTCTAACGTAAGATTGAACCATGGTGGTGGTGGAAAGAACCGATAAATCTACGGCATGCGGTCCAGATGTCGCGTAAAGGGTGAACCGCGAGTCCTCGTCATGCGGTCCGTATGATGGTGGTGGTCAGGAGGCGGTAGAGTCAGCGCAGCGCCTCCTAAATTGGCAATGGCTGGGCCTGATGCCCATCAACTTTCGTCCTGGGCCCCAATATAGATCCCTGAGAGATGCCAGGCACTTGAACTGTTTAGCCGGTCGACAAGAGCGACTGGAGTTCAGGCACTTTAAGGATTATGATGTTTGTTCTAACCGAATCGTGGATCCGAATCTCAACAAGTCTACCTCCGATCCAATCCAAGTCATAACCCAAATGCACTTAATCAGCAATCCTGAGAAACAAGAGGCGGCGCTGGCCCCCGTGACTATCAATCCAAAATCAACTCCAGCATGCAATCCCACAATGAAATTTAAGGGAAATGAGTCGATATGATGTTATCTAATTCGATAAATGGCCCACATGCGGAGCGATTCGACATGGTAATAATTTTAGGGGTAAGATGGCTCAGAAACTAACAAAGAGAAGAGGCGGGGTCCTAAAGGCTAGATGGACCTAGACCCACAAGGATACACAACCTGAGATCCTAATCAACAATCAAAGTGACACACTGTTGATGAGCTTAAAAGTCATCTATTTTTAATCCATTTTATGTCGATTTATCCAAAGGCAATTAATATGCAGACCATGAAGAAACTCAACCAATTTGTTATGGTGGAGTGTGAAAGAAAGAAGAAAAAGCGCAGAGGAAAATGCAGCACCTGCGGGAGTAAAATACGAACGCAGGCGCAAAATGAAAGCAAACAATCGATGTTGGCGCGGCTTGTATTGTCCGGGGCTATGGAGGTCGCGACATCGTGAAAATTTAAGGAACTTGATGCGTGTCATTGTGCATTACAATGTAGGCAACCAAGACTGTTCAGACTTAAGAAATGATGTCGCTGACAACATCGTGGATGTCGCTGATCAAGATCACGCCGCGACAAGGGATGGAGGTCGTATTGAGAAGCACCTTGACGCTTATGATGCTTTGAAAAGATGAAACTGATGTGATTTAGTCGTAGTCGCGACAGACCGACGCCGCGACACCCGTGCCAACCGGGCTGGCCGCAAGGCCATAATCTGGAGCGTCGCCGGTTAAGAGATCGAGGTCATGGCACGAGACTCGGCCGCTTGAAAGTCGCAATTCCATAAAGCATACGGCGACAAGGGATCGGCGTCGCGGCATCGAAAACGCCACGCCGCGAGCACGCGCATCGAGCTTGAGCGTCGCGAATAAAGAGATCGGCGTCGGCTACGCAGATACCGTCACGCCACAGCTCCTAAAGTTGATGTCGCTGACAAGAGATCAATATGTCGCGACATCGAACCATCGCGGGAAAGCTTCAAAACATTATAGTCGTCACGATAAGGGATTGAGGATTGGCATCGAAACACTGAAGCCTCCAGAGAAGTTGCGATGTTTTAATAAGAGATCAAGGTCGACATAAGAAGACACAAGTTCAAGGGTCGGTGATAGACTGAAGCCGATGTCGCTGACAAGAGACTCATGTCATGACACTAGGAACGACCACCCAAAGCCGCAGCCATAGCGATGTCGCGATGGGGCGAGATTACGAGTCGGACATCAGAATCACGTTAGTTGGACCAAGACATGAGCTGATGTCATCGACAGAGATCGATGTCGCGACATCAGAACGTAGTCGCTTAAACCTGCGGGAGGCATGGGAGTGATGTCGCGACAAAAGATTGATGTCGCTGACATCGTAAAACCATCATCAGCGTTGCGTTGATGTCGCGACATTGATTCCTTTGTCGCGACATAAGGTGCTTGGTAAGAAAACAAAGGAATATCACCATCGATAAATGTCAGAACAAGTGCTAAACTAACTGAAGTGTCGCGATGCGGCTTAGGTCATGATCGAACAAGAATATGGGCTACCCATTGGGAAATCTACAAAGATCAGATTGGAATTAGGGCCCAACTTTAACCCCAGAATACGAAGTCACAAACACGTAAGCGTACTTCTTGGCGACTTGGAAAGAGAGATCTGGTCATAGGCTCGTATTTTTTTATTTTTCTTTCTTTTTCTTTCTTTTGTTTTCGTTCTTTTCCATTTTATTTTAGATATTAGTGTATATTGTCAATTGATTTGAACGTTAGCCAGAAGTGGATTGAGCTGGAACAGATGTATACTTTAAAATTATCGTTCGGTTGTCGGTTCCACAAATTCGGGATTTAACACTTAGTTCGACATAAAGGGTTTTCGATCACAGTTTCAATGTATGGTATAATCGTAATTTAGAAACCCACTTCCATTGAATTGATTATTGTTGAAATAATTTTCCTCTCAAGATTTCATTCAATAACTTCACGTTAAATCGACTTGTCGGTTTAGTGTTCTCGAATTGATCCCACGCCTTTACTCCATAACGAGGTTGTTTCAAACGATTTGAGGCCTCAAGACACGCAGAAGGCATTTCCCGAGGAAACAATTTCTAAAGTACTGGAACCTGAGACAAAGGATCTAATGCGCTCCTATATTTAAATCAATACATCCTTCGCTTGTAACCAGAGGAAACGAGCTGAGTGAGTTATAAATTTATGAGACGAGAGTTCACCTCAATTCGACAGTGAATTCGATCCCGTGTTAGCAAGGATCTAACTGCTGAGATTTAATTTTGAGGTGAGGAACCAGATATAAACCTCAAGAATGACCACTAAGGAGTCAGCCGCAAATTCATGTCAGGGGTATGAATGAATGAAAGAAAAATACCCGTAATGTGCGCAAATCAGCTTTAAAAGAAGATTTCACCCCTGTGGTTCAGAGAAACAAGCATAGTGAGATGATGAACTGTGTGGTATGGAGAGATCCAGTCACACCATATTAATCCTTGGACTAGTTTGAAGATCTGTAGTCTAAACCAAAGATGCAAGATGCATCAGAGAATCGATTCTTCACAATAGTCGAGATTAGTCTTCAATGTTTTCTTTAGAGATAATCAAGAATCTAAAGTTTGTTATTTTGATATTTCAATATTCAATTCATTTATTGTTCATCCATTTTTCTTTACATCATCATTTCAAGCTTTCAAAGAAAAATCTCAATATCGTGATATCGTCCGCGTATGGAGCTTTTAAGCAGAAGTCAGTAGTTGATTGAAAAAATTTCGAGATCTCGTGATCGAGTATTTGGACTTAAATCCATTTTATTACTTGTCGACCTGCACCTTCAGTAAAAGATACCTTGATCAAAACCACAAATGGTTTATTCTATAAAAATATCTTAATCAAAGATACTTAAAGAAACTCACACTAAGTTTGAAGGGTTTATTTATCGAGGATTAGACAATAGTCCTCGGGTAATAAGTCTCAAATTTGAATAGGTGTTTTGATCCACAAGAATTTATTGATGTAAATTTAATCATCTATGGTATTGCTGTCGATTGATAATAGTCCTTAGGTGATGATGTTATACACTGTGTACATACTCATCCCAATGGACAAGTTTTATGGCGCTTGTTGTCAGATTAGATACAATCTTTGGTATCAAAATAAAGAGTACACTAAACACACTCGATCAAGTCAACAAAGCCATGCATGCCGCTACTGTAGACTGCAAAAGAATTAGTAAACGAGATTCTAGTCAAAGAAGGAAATGCTAATTTGGACATTTCAAGAAAAATAACAAAAATAAATTTTCAAGCAAAGTGGGGTTATTTTTAGCCACTAACCTTAACAAACCATATTGAAATAATCTGAGCAAACCAGACTCATCCTATTAATGTACAAGTGTTTGATTTCGTGGACAAAATTTAACATAGAATTAATCGATCCGATTCACACACTAATTAGAGAGAAGCCTAAGTTTGAGAAAGATAAAGAAGGCGTAAAACTCAATTAGTTACTACTGAAAGATAGATCTAATGAAGCACGATAGAGAAGCAAATGGAAGCCCAATCATCGATACTATGATGACTTCGAAGCCGATTATTCAGATGAGTACTGGCAATCGCAAATAAACATATTGATGCAAAACAATTTGAACCAACCATCAATTACAATGGTCCAAAGAACATCGGGCTTTATTGGTCATCCCAATCGACTCAAACGAGCACCCCGGAAGATTTTCTCGTGATGGCTAACACAAAGAAGTTGGAATGGGGTGAGAACGTAAGTCATCAAACCGCAGATCTATTTCCATTTCTCCGAGAGATACATCAGCCATGAAGACCTTACCATACCAAGATACTTGGGAGATAGTAGAGGCCTACGGTAGATTCTTTCCCCCAGCCTCACCCAGAGAAGGAGGGAAATCATTGTGCTCTTAGGGAGATGAAATTGTGTATGTAGTTTCGGGAAAGATTCAAACTTTATTGCCGAGAAGATGTCCAATGTGACGATGGACTCAAGACTCAGATGGACATTGTATATCATGCCTTGAATGATATACTGTGGCGGATCACATGCTTCATGTTGTGGGAGCATTCAAACGAAAAAGTGTCAAGAAGCAAGAGAGCCGATTGAATCTGGTTAATGCAATATGAAAACTCCTTTCCTCTGAAGCTGTGAGGAAACAGCAGTAGGGTGCGGATCATGGAGTTGAGCAAGATGACAGGAAGCAAGTTGATGCAATATAAATAAAATTAGACAAGTAAGAAAGGAAGACACACACTACCCATGAGATAGGAGCAGTTGAAAGAGAGTTATTGAAGAAGTGGCCGAGAGAGTGCCATCAAGAACAATCATGACATCAAGAGGTTAAGTATCTCAGAGTCAAGAATTACCATTTCAAACCCACACTAACCTGCTCGTGACATTACTCTACCCAAAGATCATGTTCATGAGAACTGATATGGTGGAGGGGTTTGCCAAGGCCCAGTATGGACGTAACCTCACCAGGTTATCAACAACCACTGGCTTTCCAGAATAAGAAAATAACATTGTAAATGAATATCGTGGTCGAGGAGGCCAAAATCTTTTGAAGAACAGATGTCATATTTCACATGGCTGGCAGCCACAACCTTCATGAACAAAGTTTGTGAAAGAAGCAATCGCTACCAATTCTCAAATTCTTCGTAACACCACCAATGCATCCCCAAGAACCTGGAGACACAAGGGGGCACTACCAACCCCGCAAAGCTGAGAAGACATCTTCCAAGACACAAATATAATCAAGGACCACAATGTGTTTTAGAGTGGGAAGGAGTTAGAAAAGATGAAAGAAAAAATGACAGCAGCGAAGAAGAAGAAAGCCTGTAAAGAAGAAGCACTGAGAAAAGAAAGGTTGAGCGGGACAGGAAGGAGTCAAAGGCTCTAGACCTGTAGGTCCCATTTCCAACGTAGACCGCAAATCAAGGATAGAGGAGCAAATTTGCGGTTTTTTGAAACCTTTCAGTTAGAGATCAGTATGCCCTTACGTAAGTGGTAACTCGATGCCACTATATGCAAATTCGGGTTGACATGTTATAAGAAAAGAAAGAGGCAGGGGTTAGGATTTGTGGAATCAACCCGCTACTGCGCATTTATAAAGAAAGAATTTCGCTTAAAGATGAAGGATCCAGAGTTTACCAATTCCTGCATCATTTGAGGGGTTGAATTCCAGAAGCTCTTGTGACCTGGGTAGAGCTAGTATAAACTTGATGCTCTTTCTGCTGCCAATAAGTCGGGAGGTTATTCCCACCATCATTACTTCGCTGGATACGTATCTACGGTAAACCCGCCATAGAGTCATGGAAGATAGCCGGTCAACGTTGGGAAATTTGTTTCCTTCCCAAAGAGACTTCATATTCGGACATGGCAGGCATTCACGCACTCGCATCGGGGGACTGATTCTGGCCACTGAGCCGCCCACGAATATGCAAAATGAAGTTCTCACCTTGAGGGCTGAGAGGAAGCTGCTGCTTCGTTCTGATCAAAGCATGCGTAATATAGATATGCACAGAAAATTGCAATGTAATTGATGATGTCTATACCTACAACCCCGATGTTCACAATGATTGTAATGCTCAAATTTTTATCAATAAATGAAAAAGAGATGAATTTTGAGGTTGAAGATGACTTACTCGATTGTCCATGTCAGTTTTCATTCTAGAAACTGTATGAGCCCGGGCTAAAATGTAATGATAAAAGGGAAAATAATGAAAAAGGGGAAATCACATGTTCAAAGTGAAGAGGGGGCTAGTGTTGAAAGCAGTTCGCTGTCATTTCAAGAGGCTTATTTAGAATCACCAAAGAGAAGACCAGTGATTGACTTCTCATAGACTTAGAAAGATAGATGAGGAATGTAGGTTGTCAGAAACTAAAGAAGCTATAAGAGTCTATAGTTTGGTCCATTGAAGAATTGAAGGGTACTAACTCCACTAATTGAAGGCACAAATTCTTCGCTAGAAGAACTTTGTCATCCTCGTAGAACATCAAATAGAGACCGAATCAAGAGACTATGAAGTGGTCAGAGTTGAGGTATCAAATTGCTAAATGTCAGAGTTGATCTAAGTGTACTCGATAGTCTGTGAGCCAACCATGGTCTAAAGAAGGGTGTGGGTTTAATTGGATCCGCAATGAGAAAATGAATTGATTCCAACAAGAACAAAGGACAGATGGAGGTAAGGCGATTGATTACGTGAAGTCAGAACACGTACCCACCGTAAAAAGATCATTTCCTTGCCCTTCACATCAAATGTTAATGTGATTAGCAGACAATCTCATTTTTGTTTCTTGATGGGTATTCGTATCACAATCAGATTGTTATTGCACCGAGACCAAGAGAAGACCACATTCACATGCCCCCAGGTACCTTTCGCTTCGTAAGGACGCCACTAGCCATTCAAAGGTGGTATATGTCAATATTCTTTAATTTTTATTGAAGAAGCAGGAAATTTTTATGATGACTTCACCGATATGGATCCGGGGCTGATCAGTGTTTAAGAACCTAGAAAACAAAGGGTTTCAAAGATAAGACAAACAATGAAAATCGACCAAAAATGCCATTTTATGGTAACATAATGTTCGCACAAAATTTCATACCTGGACTGGAAGTAGACCAAATCCATTGCATTCATTATCAAAACTCTTGCACCCCTACCACGCAAAGGAATAAGCTGGAAGGCTGGATTTTATAAGATTCATCATGACCTCAAAATACTGCGACCACGCTGCGCAGACACTGAGAAGGATACTGTTTAATTTTGATGACCTCATGGCCGCTGAAGAGATCAAGATCAAAATTGGTTCAAGACCTATATGGCTGCACCGTAATGGGACCCGGATTTGAAATACACAAAAGGATGCCAAGATTTTGCAATGGGAGGCCCAGTAAGCAAAGAAAGGAGAAAATATTCAGACCATACTATGCTAGTAGAACCTTCAATGAAGCACAGAAATTATTCACAATCTAAAGAGACAAGCAAATGGCGTAGTGTTTGGTTGTAAAAATCGAAAAGATATCTTGGGATCCCAGTTATCATTCATACCTGATCATGCAAAGAATCAGTACCGATGTCAAAGAAAGAAGCTAAGCCAGATTTGATATGTGCCAGACAAAGAGTTTTGACTTGGCATCACAAAGGGGTGTGACAATGTGATAGCTGATCACTTGTCAAGAGTATAAAGAAGCACTCACAAGAAGATAAGTAATATCAATAGCAGATCTTCCCAGATGTTACAAATCGTTTAAGCTCTCCAACTTCCATGGTATGCCATTGTGAACTATTTAGCTTGTGGGGTAATTCTTCTAATTCAAATAACAATGTAAGAGAAACCCGGGAATCGATAGTAGGTATTATATTTGGACATCCATCGTTATTTTAGTGAGGTGCCGACATGATAATAAGAAACGTACAGAAAAGAACAAAGGTAAAATTCAATGAACGCTGGGCATCACCATATGGGGGCTGTCATTTTTCAGAGAACAAAATTATAAGATACCCAACTGGTTTTATCGCCCACTATCTTCTTCAGAGATCGGCCGAGCGGTTAAATTGTGTGATAGACAAAAGATTAAACATCATGTTAATAAAATGCCCCTAAGAGGTATGAATGGTAAAACTGACATATGGAAATAGATTTATAATCATTCCACCATCATCGGAACTGGTATAATCGCAGTAGCTGATTATGTTTCCAAATGGGTGGAAGCAAAGGGTTTGTCCAAGGAAATGATGCTAATATTAGCCAGGAGTTTCTGCAAAAAATATTTCGGCGTATTTGGAACACCGTAACTATCATTAGTGATCAAAGTCATTTTGCAAACAAATATTTGCAAAAACCTATGAGCAGTATGGATCAAGACAAAGAGTCAATGTCATCGCCGCACTGTTGACGCGTAAATTTCCAACAGAGATTAAGTACAGAATACTTGAAAGACCGTGATCAAGCAGCATGATCGGGTCTTCCAAATCCTATGATGCACTTTGGCTTACAGAACCGCATAAAACCTCACAACAACCCCATATAATTTGTTTTCGCAAGCCATGTCACCTACCTTCCGGAATTGGAATACAAGGCCGGGCCATCAAGAAGTTGAACTTCGATGAAATCATAGGGAAGAGAGATTGTTCCAAATCGGTCAAATTGGAAGAATTGAGAAACAGCTCAAGATAATGCGAATCTACAAGATAAGACAGCAAGAAACTACAGATCAAAGGATCCCGAGGAAAGAGTTCAGAGCAGGGAACAGTTCACTATTTAATTGGATTAAATGTTCCAGAAAGTGAACGAATGGAGTGGGCCATACACAAAGTGGGTGTCATGAAGTACACGATGCAGCAACATTAAGGACCGGAGCATCGAGAAGAAACAAAGTCACTGACAAAGACCTAAGCACTATCTAAGAAGAGAAGAGTCAGAGCTCCAGAAGACTTGTAGAAAGAAGAAGAACCAAACAAGTCCAGCCTAAGGACTCAAACCGAAAATTGAAGGGGAGGCAACCCAAAAAGACTTTCAATTTAATTTTGAATTTGATGAATTACTTTGATTTTTTCTAAAGTTTATTTTTTATATAGTAGAATCATTGGAAAACTAGAAGTAATTAAGGTAATCAATCCTTTCAGAAATGTTGCAAGAGTGCTTGTAAAATGCGAGGAAATGAGAGAAGAGACACCTGGGAAACGACTCCACCAATTCAAGCAGAAGGAGATGACAGAAAGGAAGCATTCTTTTTCCTATACAAATTTCAGGAAAATTTAATTGAATACATGTATGAACCTATTGCAGAAATTGATTTGATGCCGAGGATTTGAGAGTTGATAAAGAATGAAAAACCCTCTGCTCATTAAATATAGCGCAAATACCATTAGTTCGCGATTTAAGATTGATGTCGGACTTTACCAGATAATAAGAAGAGAAGTCGCGATAAGAAGGAATTCTTCCTTGCAGGGAGCTGGCTGACATCATCATATTATAGAGGAAATAATTGCCGTCAGAGTTTATGGATCACTCATCCCACCAAAAGCTGATTATGCTTTATTAAGAATATGTCGCGACATCATTGAAATTTGCGTCGGGCGCCGTCATTCCTAATTTTAATGACGATAATTTCAACTTTGCATTGAAGTCAAAGATGCAGACTTATTGAAAACAATAAGTAGCCCACAAAATGACGATTCAAACCTGATAGCTTTTCACTTCCGCCCACTCTCCGTAAACCGTCGCCCTCCCTCTCCTTCTGATTCTCAATTCCTAAAACCAGCTCTCGACTTCCGTAGAAACTTTCCTTCCGTAAGTCAAATGGTTGAAACTCAAACCTTAACCCAACCCTGGAGAGTATGGAGGAATATGTGCAAACTGTATGAAGAAATCCAAACAGAGAATCTGAGATCACGTGGCACCAGAGGTACTAGTCAAGAAAGAAGAACAGACAAGGGAAAAGAAGGAGTAAGAGAAGAAGTTAGTGAAGATTTTGTATAAGAGGCTTATTCCAACCGAAGAAGCACTATGCCAAACAAGTGTCTGGGAGCAAAAGATCGTAAACCCGACACCCCTTTCTAAGGAGATGATTGAACAAAGAGGTTAAAACCGCGGCCATCAAAAATCAGCTACGCAGCAGCGGGTGGAAAGAATTTGACCCAAATCGGGTGAAAGTGGTGAGCATTAACACCGTAATTGCTAGAGGAGTGTGGTACCATATGGATTTCAAGGCCAGCTAACGGCTTGCGGTCAGTGGCACAAGCAGGTCCAAGTTCAAAAGCTCTGGAAACCCAAATTTTGAAAAAGATTGCCAAAAAGCTCACCGACCAAAGCACAACTGAGATTGGGGAAGGAGGACCAAAACTCGAATGTGAAGGCCCACCGAGAGCTATGTATGGTTCCTATTTCTTATTCTATTTTGTCTTCCAACCAAGCACAAAGACAGTGAGAGAGCACAGCACAATGTCAGATGCTATTCATGTACAAGCCCAAATGTAGGAGTAGTAATTGAAAATTCTATGTTAATGAAATATGAAGAAATATGATGATCCTCACCCAAAAGAATAACAATAACTCGCTTTTAGTGTTTAAAAATAAGATGGAGTTTAAGAAGAAGAAGTCCTGACATCACCTCTCCTACCGGCAAGTGAGCAAGGACCCGTAAACCAAAAGAAAAAGGGGGTGTTACTGGAATAAGAGAAGAAGCTCCAAATTGCAAGACTACAAGAAGAGGAGACCCCGTGAACCTCCTCAAAATAATACTTTCACATTTGCGCACAATGAAGGGCAAAAAGAAGCTCCTTAGATTTCTCCATCCTTAGTTGTTCTCCCTATGCAAAACGTAACATTCGTAGAGAAGGAGAGAAAGTCAAGATAACACCAATAATGAGGTTCAATGTTATATGTAAGACGGTTGCTCAAGAGTGAATCGCAACAAGAATCCGTAGTTATTTATGAAAAGAGTTAAAAGAAGAGATCAAGAATGGGAGGAAGAGTCGAAGAAGAGAAGAATAGATGAAAGAGGTTCTTCAAGAAAGAAAAAGAGGATCACAAGAAAGAATGAAGGAAGAGATCGCGACCTTCTACAGAAACCAAGTCGTAGTCAACTTTTAGAACAATCAGTTTGATGATTTCTCGCCTAAACCACGAAAGAAGAAAAAGGAGGAACAGAAGCCAAATTGGGAGAACAAATAGTGATTCAAATTATACAAGTCTCTACAAAGATTTTGAGACAAGTTATGATAGGAGACAAGAAGCAAAAAGGATGTTTAACTGCAGAGAGAAATGAAGAAAATTTGATTTGATTAAGAACAATCTTTCCAAATTAAAATAATGACTGAAATGGAAAAACACAATGAATGGCTTGGGGAAGAGACAAGATGAGCTAAAAACAAAGGTTGATTCTCAAATGAGATCTTCATTGAAGACTGTTGAGAAGGAAACTAAGAAGAGAAAAGAGAAAGAAGAGAAACGAATCTCCATTCCCACCATTTGAATACCGTATATCCCTGGATCCCCTAATATCTGTTGCTCTTCCAAAAGAAGAAAGAGATAGACTCTTCCAAACTCACTTCCTTACTCCAAAGCCCATATACTGTGGTATCCAACATTTGCATTGAATCAGAAATAAAATGACAAATTTGAAATGAATTGTTGTGCTATTTTCGTTTACAATTTTTATGTCATGTTGGTCGTATAGTTGGGAAATAAAAGTAGGAATTAGTTCAAGAGCAAACCTGAGATAATTAGATGGAATTGAATGAAGCAAAGTAGATTAGGAATAAGTTTCTAAATGTAGAATAAGGGCCAAATGAATACAGTTTGATTGAAACACAAGGTGCAAAAGTGACTTAAAGTCTAACCTGATAAGTCCATAGAGGGAAGGTAATACAATAGAAGGAATGTAGATATTTTTGAGTTTGTGGTACGAATAATAAGTCAAGGAACCTGAATATCAAGTAATTTAATCACCATCAACAAAACAGTGTCAATACAACTCATGTTTAGTCATTAACTATTCAATCCAAATACTCCTAATTTGTTAGATTATTGATCGAGGCGAAATTTAGGTGATACAAATTATAAGAGAGATGATGCAGGCCATTCTGGATAGGTTTGAGCCATTCTAGCCATCCCTATTCATATCGATGCATACACCTTAGTTCCGTAAATTGAGCCAACAAGCTTATTTTTCAAAAAATAAACCAATAGAAACCCCAAACTCCATCCTAAGAAATCAATCCTTCAAGAAAAGAACCGGTAGACACCAGAGTTCAAGGAGGAAGAAAGAAATGAAGTTTGGGGGAGGAGAGGTTTTGAGTAACCCAGAGGAAAATAAAAAAGAAATAAGGGAAATGAGAAAAAGAAAAGGCAAAGAGCAGAAAATGCAATAAAGAAAGCTTATAGGATAAGTTTTATCTTGTGGCCTAACTCTCTCGAACAATTAAGTTCTAGGTGTTTCAAATACCTAGTACCCCAATGTCATTCATGGGAGCTACTAACCCAAAGCTCAAGAAGAGGTTAGAAAGCCTAAAAGTTAAAACATTGCACTATCCCCTATTCAGGACAAACAAAGGAAATTTCCCCGCTTGAATTACTAAGTGAGAAATAAAGGCCTGAATTGAAGAAATCAGAAGAAATGTCCCACACATGAAGTTTAGGGAGTTTATTAGAGAAACCATAGAAGAAAGGGCAGGAGGAGAGAAAAGGTCAGGTAATCGAACCTAAAAATTCCTTCCATCCTACCCATTACCCAAGCCCAACAATATAAGCCCAAAGACCCGATTGATCTTGAAGGTCAATCACCTACATTGTTTTGAGATCAATATGAAAAATGTCCAGTGGAATTAAAGGTGAAACAATCAAACTGAAGGACTTTAGGAGTTAAGTGACTAATACTTAAGATTTAGAAAGGAAAATAATCTATTATTCAACAGATCTAATGATTATGTGTGTGGTTTGTAAAACAATTTCCAACGCTTTAGTTTTGTATACTATAAAGATTAAAAACTAACCTTTGAACTGGACTTAGTTTTAGATGTACGAAAACAATGCATTCTTGTATTTCAAGCAAAATTGGCTGCTACTACAAAGGCGGAACATAAAAATGTCCTTTTGTTTGAGGACAAACAATTCTTTCTTTCCTTTGCGAGAGATGACAAAGAACTTTAAGTTTGGGGGGAGTTTGATGAGCAAAGTCATCTATTTTTAATCCATTTTTTTGTTTGATTTTCATCAGAAAAGGAATAATTAATATGCGAATTATGAAGGAAACTCACCAATTTGTTATTAGCGAGGAGTGTGAAGAAAGAAGAGAAAAAAGCGATCAGAAAAATCGTGATCGGTGGAGTAAAAATCACGAAAATGGCGGGGCGAAATGAAAGCGAATTTGGGTAACTAATGTGCGGTTTTAGGCTTGCATTGTCTAGTTATGCGGTCGACATCGGGGAGAAATTCGAGAAACTTGATCACGGTCGCGGCGGGCATTACAATGTAGGCAAGCGAAGACTAACGGAGACAAAGTGATGTCGCGCTGACATCGTGATGTCTGACGAGGTCGATGTCGCGACGAGGGATGGAGGGTCGTGACAAGAGAATCACCTTGGCAGCTATATTGGTTTGAAAGATGGCGATGTGATTTAAGGCGTAGTCGCGACGGAAGGGCCCGGCGTCGCGACGCAGCGGCCGAGTTTAAGGCTGCCAAACCGCCATCCGTTATCGCTGATAAGAGATCGAAGTGCGGCGACATGAGACTTCTTTCAGTTGAAATCTGCAATTCCATAAAGTGATGTCGCGACAAAGAGTTGATCTTCAGCGACATCGAAACCATCAGTTGAAGTGCGAGAGACTTAAGGCGTGTAGCGACGAGATCGATATGGCGACATAAGATACCGGTTCGCGATTCACGGTTCTAAAAGTTGGCGATCGCGAGAGATTGATGTCGCGACGCCGAGAAACTCCTCGATGAAACTTCAAAAACATTATTTCTTTATCCACGACCAAAGGGATTGAGGACGCGACATCGGGAGACACCGGTTTTGACCCCTCGGAGACTAAAGTTGATGTCGTGTGAGATGCGATGTCGCGACATAAGGCGGCTCTGGTTCAAGGCTGCGAGACCAGGCGTGTCGCGACGAGAGATCGATGTCGCGACCGCCCAGGAACGACGATTGAGGCTCTGAGAGCCGTAAGGAAATGTCGCGCGACAAGAGATTGATGTCGGCGTGAGAAAATCATCGATTGAAGGCTGCGAAGACGCTGAGGCGATGTCACCAGTGAGAGATCGATGTCGTGACGCCGGGAGCGAGCAGTTAAAACACGTGGAGCCGTAGGTGATGTCGCGACGAAAGATTGATGTCTCGACATCGAAACCGCATCATTTAAGGTTGCGAGAATAAGGTTGATGTCGCGACATTTGATTCCTTATCGCGACGCAAGGTGCTGCAAGAAAGCGAGGAATATCATGACTTCGCGATAAATGCGCAACAAGTGCGAATAAGCGATGTATCGCGACAAGGGCGATCATGACACGAGCGATAACATGGGCGGTCAGATTGGGAAATCCTGGTACGTGGGGTGGAATGACTTGAGCCACATGAATCTGAAGGCTCTTTACCTGAAGCGGCTCTTAAGCGACTTGAAGAGATCAGGTTATTGAAGGCTCTGTATTTTATTTTTCTTTTCTTTTCTTTTTCTTTTGTTTTTCGTTTTCTTTCCATTTTATTTTAGATTAGATTAGTGTGTATTTCGTTCTAATTTGGTTGAACGTTAATTTATGAGATTGAGAATTTGAATGTAGATGTATATTTCTTAAAATTCTTTATGCAGTTTGTTAAATTCAGACAGTGCAGGATTCGAACACGAGTTTAGTTCTGATGGTTTTCTTGATCGTAGGCTTGATGTATGGTATGTCGATAATTTAGAAACCCGGCTTCCATTGAATTGGCGTTATTGTAAATAATCTTTCGCCGATTATTTCATTCGCAATAAATGAACCGGATGTTAAATCTCGACTTATTGGCGGTTTTGCGTGTTCTTGGAATTGATCCTTTTTAGTCTCTTGTACCCGTACTTGAGGTTGTTTAGACTCGATTTCGGGAGGCCCTGCGGGTGATACGAAGGCATTCTACGAGGAAGTAAAGAAACAATTTAGGAAGATATTTAATTTGATATTGCTGATACAATACGCTCTGTATATTTAAATCAATACATCCTCTTCTCAAGCATAGCGAGAATGAGTTGAGTGAGTTATAAATTTAAGTAGACGGAGAGTTCACCTCGGTCGAATAGTGAATTCGATCAGTGTTAGCAGGATCACAATCGAGGGAAAGAGTAAAAATTATTCCTAATTTGGGGTGAGGAACAGTATAGTGCAACCTCGTGATGACTCACTTGAAGGAGCTCAGGATTACTTGATCCATGTTGTGGGTATGAAGTATTGAAGAAAAATACGAGCAAGGTAGCTAATTTTAAAAGTAGTTATTTCACCCCTGTGTTCGAGGAGAAACGGGTTAAGGTGAGATGAAGCGTGTGGTATGGAGAGATCCGGTCACACTATATTAATCCTTGGACTAGTTTTAAAGATCGTAGTTCGAGAGAAAACCAAAGATGCGTCTGTTGCCCAGGAATTGATTCTTCCTGATAGGCGATTATTCAATGTTTTTCTTTAGAGATAAGCTGGCCAAATCTAAATTTGTTATTTTGATATTTCAATATTCAATTCATTTTATTGTTCATCCATTTTCTTTACATCATTCATTTCAAGCTTTCAAAGCCAAAAATCTCACTATGTTATACGTCGAAGCGTTATGGGCTTAAGTAGTTGGGGTAGTTGACTGAAAAATTCTTGAGATCTCTGTGGGATGGAAATATGCGGACTTAAATCCATTTATTACTTGTCGGCTGTGCACTTGCAATATCTTTGGATCAAACCACCACGAAAATGGTTTATTCTTATAAAAATATCTTTTAATCGAGTGATACTTAAAAAAACTCACACTCTCAACGAGTTTAATAGTTTATTTCTTGAAGTTAGGTGATAGTCATGGGTAATAAGTCTCGAATTTGAATAGGTGTTTTGATCCATAACAATTTATTGATGTAGTCTTAGCAGGTCTTATGGTATTGTTCAGGATTAGATAATAGTCCTTAGGTGATGATGTTATACACTTGTGTACATACTGCGATCCAGGTGGGCGAGTTTTATAGGCGCCTTCTTAGGGATTAGATAATAATCTTTTGGTAGTATGTTATACACTTGTGTACATACTACGTCGTCGACAAGCGTACGCATGTATCCATGAAATCTAGCTCAGAGCTATATAGGTCTTCTTTGCTCGGACATCCTTCATCTCCATAGTGCTCCCATACATCGATGCTAATACTTATGTAGACCACTATTCCAAACCCTGAAAGCTTGGTCGAGAGAAGCGAAGCAGATTGAGAATAACTCCCAAGCGACATAAGCGTCCATGAGGAATGGCGGAGCCCGAAGACTCGTGATTCGGAGTAAGGGGATACACACATTTACAAACCTGGCGCGAGCGGTCATGCGGGGGAAGGCAGTCATGCGACAAACAATCATGCCTGAAAACTGAGAAGCTATCAAAATCTACATTGATCCTTTAAGCCTAATCCCAAATGTTATAGCTAGATACCAATTAATAATGAAAGCATGCTATAATTCGCGGTGAACACACAAGCATCAACAATCTACAAATACAGAGCCAAATACCAATCAAGTGTATGATCATCAATGATCTATGTGGCAGACCTCACGATCGAGGAGAGCCATGTGCTTGATATACACAACTCAAGTTCAAGCTTGATCCTCTTGTAAACCGGGGTGCAGGTTTAGTCCCGATGGAGTCCTTGATTTGTGGACCTACGATCCACGGGCCGGCGCGACTCGCTTTTATATGGAAGGAAAATGTAAAAAAATAAAAAAAAATAAAAAATTGAAAAGAAAATGAAGGGTTGATTTTCGATTTTTGGAAAATCCGTCCTCGAGGAGGACACCAGGGTAGTGGAAGGATTGACCGGGTCCTCCTCTGGAGATGGCTGTGGTGGTGGGGGTTGGGTGGAGGACTGCCCTGCTTCTCCCTGGGTGCCTACTTGGATCCCAAACCTAGACTGATACGCTCTAAGCTCATTCTCATCGGAGGGCTCATTTCCCGATTCGTACACCTCCTCTTGGCTTGGTACACCCGATTTGTCTTTCTTAACCATGATCGCCTTGATCGGGTGTATCCAAGCCTCATTATCCTCTAAGGGCACCATGGCTTGCTTGCATAGGCCGTAAATAAGGAAGGGGTGCCCAAGATTCATCTTTGCATCCTTGTTATAGAGGATTGCATCCTCTATAACCTGCCCAACATCAAATGGAATGTTCTGGATAATGGCATAGTTAAGCAGGGCTTTCTTAGCCGTCACTTCACACACATTATTCGTCGGAATGAGAAGCGATATGATGAAGTGATGCCATACCTTAGGAATGTAGACGGAAATGTTTGGCCTTGGTGCATGGTAGTATCTTCAGCACATTAGTTTCACTCACACGTGCCCGTTGGTTAACATCTAGGACCTCAGAGGGTAGTTGGGATGCTCATGGAGCTGATCAAAGGCCTCGGGGTTAATCGGTTCTAGGTTATGAGTGGAGTTGATGGGCTGCTGAAGTCTGACCTACCTTTTGAACCACTGATACGTGGGAGGCGAGATTGACGTAAAACTCTCGTACCACACTAGTGGCAACTGGGCTTAGAGGTTGGCATAGTGCCCGCCATCCCTTATTCGCAATTATTTTACGAAAGAAGTCATTGAGGTGGTGAAACCCCTTCTCCTTGATGAAGGACCTATCTTTGAGACGAGGCTAAATTTCTTGGCCGCGCTCTCATTGACAAATTTTTCATGATCATAACTATGCGCTGGCTCTTCATTAGCCCAACTTCTCTTTGAGCTCATATTTTTGTTCTTGCTTGACATTGGGCACTTATAGGGTCGAGATGAGATGGTTGCCTAAGCTTTGCTCACCTCTTCGTGGCCTCCTAGGCCTCCCAACACCTATGTGATGCAGCTCAACCAAAGTGCCCAATGAGGCCTCCCAAAACTCACTTAGGCAAAATGTTGAACACCTAGTTTGCACTTTTGATATGGTGGTCGTGACTCTATCCTATGGCTGCTATGATTGTGACGCCCCATTTCCTGGGGGTCCGTCGACAACCCGTCAACTCGCGGAATAACTGTGTCTCATATCGTGAGACCCATACATGAGTAAAAATGGTCATATTGGCCTACACATCATACTCATCTAAATACGTCAACTATATTTTACCAAGTTCAAGAGTTAATATATCACTCTTAATACAACATGTTTCAATTGTAATAATTCATACATGTTTTACAAAAAACGTAATCAAAAGCCACATGTCGACTTTCTTCTCAAATGCAGCCTCTAATGAGCGCCGTCCTCCCGAACACTCCCGGTACCTGAAATAATGATCCCTCGACAGGGTGAGCAATGCCCAGTAGTGAAAATCTCCTACATGGGTTACTTCCCACCTGAGTGCACATGCAATGATTCAACATCAACACACACTCAAGCAAATACATGATCTTACTTGAATGTCTACATGCCCAATCTCGAGTCTCGAGTCCTCATCGACTCCCTCACGCATGCCTAAGCCAATGCGAGAAAAACCTCCTTTTCATTTCTCTTTCATGCCATGCACTCACACCTAATTTTCTAGGTTGCCCCGGCGCATATGAAATGCATTATGCCATTTCCAAACCACATATGCCAATACATCCCAATCATGCACATATTAACAAATTTACATACATGTCACATGTTATTTAATTCACGTCAATAACATGAAGTCATTTCGGCAGGCTAATTACAATTCATTTCGATATTTTATTATTTGTATAATTTCAAAATATGTTCAGCATTGTTGTATTGACGTATTGAATTCTGCATATGATTCCAAGCCATTCATTACAAGCAATATTTTGCTTACCACGCACATGGACCATTCAGGTCCAGCGAGCAAGCAAGATTTATTTTAACGAGTCCCACTAAATGGCATGATGGGGTTTGTCAGTGGCGACCCACTCTGCTGTAGTTCACTTTGTGGGCGAAATCCATAAGCCATTTCGGGCTAAAAACACCCAAACCATAATTTATTGCATAAATTATCACACAACCACCCAAAACAGCCCCTAAACTGTCCAAAACGGGTTCCATATATTCCAATAATTCAGTCCCAAGTTTTGGGACCAATCAAACGACCTCAAACCAACCAAACCATTAACATGGCTCTTAAAACTGAAAATAACCGAGTAGGAGAAGACCCCTACCTCCCGGAGTTGTCGAAACTCCACAAAACCGATACCCACACGTAGCCCTTGCCATGGGGAACAACTTTGCTTCTTGTCTCGCCGGAAGCCGAAGGTCCGATCGCCGAGAATTCTAGAGAGAAGGTAGAGCTTCTCTCTCTAAAAATCTCACTCTTTTCTCTCTCCTACGGTTTGCTCTTCTCCCCCTCTCTCTTCTTCTCTCCCAACCCACTTGGTCAAGATTGAGACAAGAGACTTGTCATCTCAATGCCGTATGTCCAACTCTAAATGGCTCATGGGATTACACCCTATCCCTTATCCATCTACTTTGAGATTTTCACCCAATGGCATGATGCCATGTGTCTCATGTGAGCCTCACTTGAGCTCAATGTTTGACTAACTCTGCACATGACACGTGGCACCTCTTGAGCCTCTCAAAATGTGTCAAGTGTCCCGCACTACCCTCGTTGCCTCGAAAAACGTGAAAGTTTGGTATCTCAGATTCGATGGAAATTCGGCAGTGATAGCTAGATGTTTCGGTGATTCAACGGTAAGTCTGTTTTCATCATCTGAGATCTATAAAATTTCAGTTTTGATCAAAGTATCATTTTCCATTTTTAAAATTAGGATTTTCTCGGGGTTTCCATGATGATCACCTAACCACTCTAAGGTGCGCTTCTCTATATAACTGACCCCAAAACCTCAATACAAATTGATCCTTCTCTTGTTATTGATATAGTAAGAACTCCAAACTAAGGTGAGCACTAGTGATTTCAGGTATAGGAACGTTCTTAGGGCTTTGGGGGTTTCTAGGATCAGTTGGGACTAGCTTGAATGTGCTTTTTCTGGGTATCTGCAAAAAATAGGAGCACTGTTAGGGTTTCTCAAGGTTTAGGATACGAGAAGAATGAACGTTTCTATTCATAAAAACAAGGCAACGTCGCAACGTTCGGGCTAACATCGCGACGTTCCTGAGAATTATATTGACAATGTCGCGACTTTGAGATCTAACGTCATGACATTCTAGAAGGTGGAAGTTTCAATGTCACGACATTAGGATCCAATGTTGCGACGTTCCCGAGTGTCACTTAAGCCAACGTTACGATGTTCCCGAGAGTCACTTAAGCCAACGTCGCGACATTGAAATCCCAACGTTAATGACGTTGAGGGCGTTACGAGATGGCTCAAAATGTGATACCCTTAACATCGCGGCGATTCAAACAATGTCGCGGCGTGAGCTTGTGTTTCGACTTCTTCAGCGTCATGGCGTTGGTGTGCTTTGTCGGCGATTCTGAGGAGGGTCAAATTCAACTTTTTTACAAAATTTTCTTAGTTTGAGAAAACTCCTTGAACGAAGTTCCAACCCCTTCGTACTCCTGGAATGAGTTTTTCGAACTAGCTCTATGCTGCCATTGCTATCTCGGGTCCTGAAAACAAATAAACAAACAATTTTGATTACGGAGAGAAACATAAAAACATGCCCAAAACCAAAACACTTAAAACTACACTACAGAAAGAAAAACATCAAAAAGCTTGGGTTGCCTCCTAAGTAGCGCTTTGTTTAATGTTGTTAGCTCGACTTCCTTGAATCTCAATGTTCGAAATTACGGAATTTGCCCACGAACTCCCTATGGCACTATTTTGGTGTGCTTTCGGATGTATGCTTTAGCTATGAAACTAAGCCCCCCCAATGCGGCTTCCAATAGTTGTGTGTTAACTTTAAAGGTTCCTTTCTCTGGGTGCATAATTTCCGCTCCTCCATACGAAAAAAACTTGAGTCATAGTAAATGGTCCCGACCACCTTGACTTTAATTTCCTTGGGAAAAGTTTGAGTCGGGAGTTAAATAAGAGGACCCATTGACCCGACTCAAACTCTTTCCTTGCAATATGCTTATCGTGCGAGACTTTTGTCTTTTCTTTATATATCTTCGCATTCTCGTATGCCCCATTGCGGAACTCCTCCAATTCACTGAGCTGCAACATGCGTTTCTCGCCGGTTATCTTACTATCCATATTCAACTGCCTAGTTGCCCAGTATGCTCTATGTCGATTCAGCGGCCGTGACAGCTTTCCCGAACACTAGCCTGAATGGTAACATTCCCAATGGTGTCTTGAATGCTATTCTATATGCCTAGAGCGCATCATCTATCTTTTTCGCCCAATCTTTCTTTAAGCTATTGACTATTTTCTCTAAGATAGATTTGATTTCTTTGTTCGACACTTCTGCTTAGCCATTAGTGTATGCAAGTGCAGTCTGATGCCGAACACCATATTTCCTCAACACGTTGTCAACAAGTTTGTTACAGAAATGTGTTCTCCCATCTTTGATCAATGCCCTTGGAGCTTTGAACCGGGTGAATATATGACTGCGGAGAAAGCTTGCTACCACTTTGGCATCATTAGTTCAGGTAGGTATGGCCTCCAACCATTTAGAAACATAATCTACGGCTAAGAGAATGTATAGGTTGTTGAAAGATGAAGGAAAAGGACCCATAAAATCCATCCCCGGATATCCATGACTACCTCTGGAAATAGGATGCAAAGCTGTCGTTTTGATATGCTTCCCATTCTTTGGCATTTGTCACAAGTGGACACAAAATGGTGTGCATCCTTGAATAAGGTGGGCTAATAGAATCCCGATTGAAGTACCTTTGTAGCTATCTTATTTCCCCCAAAGTCTAGAGCGTGACAATGACTTAGAATACCTTCAATTTCCTCTTCTGGGACACATCTTCTTATCATGATCAACTGAGTAGCATACGGGATGGGTTCCATCGATAGTAGTGCTTCACTATGAGAAAAATTTCTTCTTCTGCTGATAACTAAATTCTAGGGGGAGCACTCTTGCTACCAAGTAGTTCACAAAATCCACAAACCCGCAGTGCTGGCTCTTTGTCTGGTGCCAAAATTTGTTCATCGAGAGATGTCATTGATGGTTTCTTTGCTGATTCTTCGATCGTGAAAGATGGTCGACTACTGGATTTTCAGTCCATTTCCTATCTTTAATTTCCAGGTCAAACTCCTGGTATCAGTCTCGGTTTCGCGTCCTTCTTAGTCATCAGGTGCTTTATGGCGGAATGGTCGGTGTGCACTATTACCACATTACCCGATTAAGTCTGGTCGAACTTGTCAAGCGCCAAACACAATAGCCAAAGTTCTTTTCGATTTGTTGCATAGTGGGTTGCGCATCATTCAACATCCATTTCGCATAATAAGATAACAGGAAATGTTCTTTCCTTTTGGCCCTAGCAACTGTGCATAGTCGCTCGCATCACACATTAGTTGGAAGATTCTAGTCTAGTGCTACTCTGATAAGTGCGTGCAATTTCTATTTGAGAAACAAACGCTCAAGCACTGATCATCAAGCAAAGAGCTCCTTGAACAAGAAGATTTGTGGGGGCTTAGCTATTTTGGAGAAATCCTTTATGAATCTCTTTGTAGAATCTGCGTGACTCTAGAAGCTCGATATTCCCTTTCACTTTGAAGATGAGGCGGTAAGCTTCTCTATTGTTTCAATCTTGGCTTTATCTACCTCGATTCCTCTTTCAGATATCTGGTGCCCTAGTACAATGCCTTCCTTCACCATGAAGTGACACTTTTCGTAATTCAGCACAAGGTTGGTTTCCTCACTTCTTATCAGTGCCTGTCTCAGGTTCTCCAAGCAATTATCAAAGGATTTCCCTAGCACAGAGAAATCATCCATGAACACTTCAATTGTTCTCTCGACCATGTCTGAGAATATGGCCATCATGCAGCGCTAAAGCGTGCCCGATGCGTTACATAGCCCAAAGGGCATCCGTCTAAAAGCAAACATACCATGCAGGCACATAAATGTTGTTTTATCTTGGTCCTCTGGTGATATAGTGATTTGATTATAACCGAATGCAGTCGAAAGCGATAATACTCATGCCACCTTTGCTTAGATCTAGCATTGATCCCGAGAATGGTAGGAAATGATGATATTTTCTAGTTGCCTTATTTAATTTCACGTAATTACTATGAAATCCTCCACCACATGTTATTCGAGTAGGTAGCGATTGCATTATTCTCAGTCCGTTATAACAGCGTTACCATTTTGGGACAACTTTGTCTTAAACACCCACGAACTATCTGAGATGGGGTAGATCACTCATGCATCTAACAACTTCAATACCTCTTTTCTTACCACTTCCTTCATTGTTGGGTTTAGTCTCCTCTGAGCTTCTACTGACGGTTTGTGTCCATCCTCTAATAGGATATGGTGCATACACATGGAGGGGTGGATCCCCTTCAAATCAGCTAGAGACCACCCGATAGCATTCTTGTGATCTCTAAGCACTCTCAAAAGCTTGCTCTTATTCCCTTCATTTATTAGAGATCTTTGATGTGATAGCGGTAGGGTTGAGATTCCCAGAGTACGCATACCTTAAGTGACTAGGGGTTGCTTTTCTCTACTTGTGGTGGTGCCGGCCTCAGCAGGGGCACTAAAGTGCGAAGGGGTTTCTCCCAGTGGCTAATAATACTTCTATCTGTTCGGCTGTAGGAGTCCATCCACTTCACATACTCTTGGCCTCTTCATATTCCTCATAGCATCTTGCAAAGCTAGCCTCGAAAGTCGGTCAAACCACTGCAGTTGAGCATTATAGCCTCTACTGCCTCTATCATAAAGCATGTGTCTCTCTACACTGGATACCTCATCGCATTAAATACACTAAATGGCTTCATCATCCAGCGCTCCAGTTTTAGCTCTCCATACATGATCATAGCTGCCGGGTTGCTAGAAATAGTGCGCTTGATATGATGGGTATCTTTTACCTTCCTCATGTCCTAACACTTTATGAGAGTCGAAAACGGGAAGGAGTAAACTTGTCTACATTTACTAACCTTCCTCCATCACTCCTGAGAGGATGTTTCAATGATCTATCTGCCGGTGTAAGGTAACCATAGTGCGTCACAGCCGCCCAAACCAATGAGTCGAAAGGCTGATTGAGGCATGAGGTTAATATTGGCTCCTAAGTCACATAAGGCTCTCTCAAAGATCGAGTTCCCTATCTCACAAGGGATTGTGAAGCTTCTTAGATCCTCCAACTTCTATGGCAATTTCCTCTGAAGTATAGACTACACTCCTTAGTAAGATTCACTGTCTTAAATTCTGATAACCTTATTTTCCTAGATAGTATATCTTTCATGAATTTGATGTAGTTGGGCATCTGTTCTAATGCATCTGCGAATGGAATGTTGATATGTAGTTTCTTAAACACTTCCATGAATTTAATAAACTGCTTATCCAGTTTATTCTTCCTCAAACGTTGGGGATATGGTACTGGTGCATAGGGTTCAACTGTAGCTGCCTATTTCTTAGTCTCTTTCCTCCCATCTAGTGTCTTTGTTGGCTTCTCCTCTTGGGGCTGCTCCTCTTGCCTTTGATCTTTTGGGATGAATTGTTCCACTACCTCAGTTTCCTCTTCTCTTACTATTAGTGGTTGCCCCCATATAGCTAGCTCTCTACCACTTCTTAACGTGATAGCCTTAACATGCTCCTTACCTTCACCCCTAGGGTTTTTCTCTTAATTACTTGGCAAGGAACCTTGCGCCTCTCGATAAAGTATATTATCATTGGCCCATTGCACCTCGGTTTACCAACTATCTGGCTGATTGTTCCATTGGTGCTTTGTTCTAACATCGCCTTTGTCTCATTCATAAAGCGGAAGTATGAAAAAGTAAGCATTTGAGCAGAACTGTTCAAATCCACTTTCTACGATGGCGGTTCGTTCACTCGGGGTGGTGGCATGTTGTTCAGATTGTTCCTCCATCAATAATTCTTTGCCTAGTTATTACACCTGTAATACGATTACGGATTCGGGTGTTATTTGCTCCACATCTTACCCTGTTATTTGTAGCTGATTAAACCTCGACATCTTGGGCATGCTCTCTTGTTCCTTTGTCCGTATGACGTCTGCACTATTGTCTTGTCCCCCTGGGTCGCATAACTCCATGGGATGAGTGCGAGCGACATTTACGGTACCTTGGCTGTTTAGTGAGCTCGTGACGCAGGTAATCAAATTCTTGAGGACCTCGTTATCACGCCTCCCCTGACCTTTCCCGGTGTAATTTTATCCTAGGCCACTGATTGCTATTAGTAGCTGCATCGTCAATTTCATATGCTTGGTCCGTAGTTTTCTTCATTAGTGCACCCCCTGTTGAGGCATCTATAATTGTTATGGTCGCATCCCTCAAACCGTTATAAAAAGTGTGGACTTGCATCCATCTGGTCAACCTGTGGTGTGGACACCTCCTTAACAATTCATGAAATCTCTCCCATGCTTCAACTAAGTTCTCTCCCTCCAGTTGTCTAAAGGTATTGATCTCTTGCACCAGCTATGCAATCTTTGCAGGCGATAAGAACTTTGACAGGAACTTTTGCACCAAGTTGTTCCATGAAGTAATGGAATCGGTGGTTGACTCATCAATCGGTGTTTAGCTCTATCACCTAGTGAGAGTGGAAACAATCTCAGTCTGAGCTCATCTTTTGTCACCCCATTGTACTTGATCATGTCACATACTTTGATGAAGTTGGTTAGATGCATATTCGGATTCTTACTTGGCAATATGTGGAACATAATGTTCTGAAGCATCTGTAAGGTTACTACCTTCAGCTCGAAGTTGTTTGCTGATAGGTGAAGATGTAGGATGTGGCCCGAACAAGCGTAGGTGGTAAAGGCGAACTCTTCTAACAACACTCGCGGATCATGTTTGTATAAACGGCACAGGCGGATATTCTACCATTATTCCCATTGTGACCCCCTTGCGGTTCATTTTGTTCTTGGTCCTGATCTTGCCCTTCATTGTTCTGCATGGTTGCTAGATTTCTTTGATGTGCTTCTCTTTGTTCTCTGCGTAATTGATGTAAGGTTCTTTTTGGTTCAGGATCAAACGAAAGTAGTTCAACTTGACCGTCTTATGTCTACAATAACCTTCCCACTTTGTAATCCTGCGCCTGAGCATGAGGGCAATTACAAGCACTTATATGAAATGAAATAAAATAAAATTCGAGTAATATCTAATTGCACTATTGTCAATATCAACACTAAACTTGTCCCGACAACGGCGTCCACTGCAACTTGATAAGTATTAGGTGTTTGTATTAGAATATGCAAAATATATAAAAGAGTGCATATTACTGGCATGAAATTATCGCTTATCAGTATTAAAGTGTACCTAAGTACGGATATCGATCCACAGGGAAAATGGGGATGCTAAGTACCAAAATTATAACACTTCTCTAATATCCAAACTAACAATTTTGATAGTAAAACAAAATTTAAACTAAACTAATGAAATTTCTAAATCTAACTAATGAAGTTCGCAACTAAGGGATACCAAGAGTTGATAAATTCCTAGGGTACTTTGTGCAATTGGAAAATCCTCTTAGATCTAAGTCAAAATTCTACTCTATTGTTTCATGAAAATGCTTTCCAAGGTGACTCTTGTCTAATTTAATTATAAAGCCTCTCTAGAATTGAACCTACCAACTAACACTAGGTCTTTTGCTTCTCATTTCTGACCCCAAGCATTAGAATGCTTTAAGATCAAAGTCTCACACGCCTCCTAATTCTTGATAATTTCTACACTACAGGTTAATTAGGTTGATTCATCTATGTCTAGTACTTTTGCTCCATTCTGGATCTTGCAAGAGACCACTCACCATATTGAGATTAGCTAGAAATCAATATGTAAATAGAATCAAAAGTATGAATCAGTAGAGGTGCATTCACGAGAAATAATAGAACCACCAGACATTAAAAATAGATATAAAACCCATGTTCAATATATAGCAAAACCTTAGATCTCTGAATTTAAAAGCATGATAGAGGTTTGATACATCATAAACTTAGGATAAAACATGAGAAAGAAGAGAGGAGAAGAAACTATAATGATCAAATGAAGATTGAGTCTTCAGTTTTCTTCCCGCAAAATCTTATGAACTTCTTCCAAATCTTCAAAAACAGCTCCAAACCTCCTCCTTGGTCCCAAAGTGTGGACAAAGTTCCCTTCTCCGAGCCTTAGCTGCTTCCCTTTTGTCTCATTTGGGTTTGATCTTTAAAACCCACAATTATGGGCTCAAAATGGGCTAAAAATCCACCCAAAACCAGCCCCTAATATCGCGACATCGTTTGGCAACGTCGCGACGTTGCTACAACTTTCCTGTTTTTTAACCAACTTCGTAAGACCATAACTTTGTCGTCCGAACTTCGATTTTGGTGTTCTTAGTACCGTTGGAAATATCTTGAAGTGTAGAATCTTATATGGCAAGGAAAAATACTTTAGAAATTATTATAAAGACTGAATATACAAAATGCTCAAACTGATCACTTTTGAGCTCTCTTCTCTTATTTTTTCAACTACCAAGAGTCATAACTTGATCATTTGAAGTCCAAATGGAGTGAATAAGGTATATTTAGAAATCCTAAGAAGTCTCCTATCCATCCATATAAATATTGTAGTCATTTGAGATCATCTTGTAGCTGAAAACATCAAATCCCGGTGATTCTTTGCTTTGCATGTGTAGTTGCTGATTTTGGGCTTTATCTCTCTGTTTTTATATATTGGCTCATGGTTGACCTAATCACAAATTTGAACATTTAGAAGATTAGTGCTGATTTTATATAAAACTAATAAAAATATAAGCAAAATATATTGATAAAATGAGTATAAAGTATACTCATAAGAGGTAGAGACCTTGGAAAAGCCGTTATATGTGAGTTCTCCCCTAGGGACTAAGGTGAGGATTGATCAGATATGTCAGGATTGTGAGTTAGAGATCCCATGGATTCTGCTCAAGGTGGACCTTCGGGTGATGGACATATCATATTTTGATGTCATTCTTGGCACAGATTGGTTGATGAGGTCTCCTACTTGACTTGTTGGACCAAACAATCTGGTTGGGGGTAGGAAATGGGAGAAAAAGAAAAAGAAAGAGGGAGAAAAGAGAGAGAAGAAGAAGAATGAGAGAGAAGGTGTTTTTCGACAAACTCCAAGAGGTAGGGGTTTTTCTCCTACTTGGTTTAATTCTTGTCTAAGAGCCATTCAAATGGTTGAGGTGTTTGGGGTCGGAACGGCCGTACATCTTAGTCTAAAAAACGTGGGATTTGAATCTTTAGATTTTGGGATTTGTTTTCGAACCGATCCCGGCCAATTTATGAACTTTTGGATAGTCAGAGGCTGGTGCACAGGACTATTTTAGGCGGTCTCAGGAGGCATTATTGGTCCATGTGTGTTGTTTGTGTGTTATTGCTAAAATGAATAACATATTGGTTGTGTGAAAATGATGTTATTACATGCTTAATTGATGTATTAACATGGATTTCTTGATAATGTGAATTATATTGTAGAAAAATATAATTGTCCATGAATCATGAATGTTGTATACATGAAATGGCATATTTGCATTCATATGCACGGTCACATCGCGTCGAGTCGAGTTTGGGTGCATGGTACTGTTATTCACCATTCTTGGTGAATGTGTGGTAAGCTCGGAAATGGGACAACGTCCAAAATCGAGACTCACAGTTGTATAAAACAATAATAAATATAAATCACGTGTGTTTGAGTGTAGCAAGATGGAGGTAGAACCCCCACACAGGGTGAGACCCAGGGTATATGCGGTTGAACATAATCACTGCGGTGGCTTGTCAAAAATGTTGGAAGGCGTACGACGATACTACGGTGTGACCCCGAAAAATGACGTGGCCCATAAATAACACACATGATTTGATAAAAAATAAAAATTCAAGTGAATATTGGAGGATTGTCTAATAGTTTAAGTCATTGGGTGAAACACAAATGACTAGTTTTCACACTTGGCATTGTAGGTGTGAGGGAGTCGGTCAGGACTTGGGTTGTGAATGAGGAGTCTCATCTCATGCATGACACGTAATATTCCATATATGATTACATTATTCATATGGAATGTGATTGGATGTTTTCATGGTTGCCATTGCATGTGCATTTTAGGTGGGGAGTAACCCTTGTAGGGAAATTCATCTATTGGCTTACTCGTCGTGGGAAAATGTTTACAGGTACTGGAGGTACATCGGGGAATGAAGCCCATTCAAGAACTTAGTTGAGAAAAGGCCAAATTTGGCTTTGTTTTGTAACTTGTGAATTTTGGGTAGAAAAACCCAATTTCTGTATAAGTAAGTAGCAAAAAGTTGTAATTAAACTCATTTTGTATGATGAATACATTTTGGCTAGTTTTCCAAGTTTCCAGTTGTCTTTGTAACAAAAAGGCTAATTTATATCGAATTTAGGGTGTTTTAGAAAGAAAAGAAAGAGGAACTGGAGGTGCAAAAGACCATAATGGGCTATTGCCCATTTTCGGGTTTCTATCGCTACAGAGAATGCTAACCCTATGTCGCGACGTGGTTTTCCATGTCGTGACATGGTTCTCTCGAGCGGGCGCCTTGCGATAGCGCCGATTGTGCGTCACGTAACAAAGCTTTACGGCTGTGTGGCGACAAGTATCTCTACGTAATGTGACACTATTCCCGAGACATCTTGGGTGGTTTAGGTTGCGACAGAGGCCTTCTTAGTCGCGACAGAAATTTATCGGCCCTATGTCGCAACATAAATTCAGTGTCGCAACAAGGTTTGGGGCTGGGCTAGGTTTGGGTCGCAATAAGGGTCTCCTTGTGTCGCGGCGAAATTTTCTGAGGTGGGACATTCTGTCGAAAGGAAAGATTCCAGCATGTCACAACAAAGGTTTTTCCAAGGGTGGTGTTGCTGACGAGGGTGTTTTCTTTTCTGTCTACAACCAGCGGCGAACTGCGCTCGAGGCGAGTGCTGGCGCGCCACGGCGAGCTTTGGCATGCGCATGGCGAAAGCACCAATACCGTATCTTCGCGCTCGGCGAGAGAAACTGCCTTTGCCACGGCGTGTCGCGACCATACACACATTAGGCGTGCAATAACCGCGTGCGGCCCAGCGTGCGGCTAATGCGCCGCGGCGGGCACTCTGAGGGATCTGTCGTGTGAGACTTGCCCAGTAATAACGGCGCCTTTGCATTGTGCCTTGTTGAGCTCTTGTTCATGGACCTTGTTCTGAGAGATTTCCAAATTTGGTTTCCAAACCAGTGGGACCCGAAAAAAAAAAGACCTCCGAAATTTGGGGCGTTAAAGTTCTATTGTGTTGTTATTGCTTTAGCAAGAGGCTGATGCATTTATTGTAGATGCTGAAGAATGGGCTTGGAATCTCCCCTTTACATCTGACTAGGAGCTCTGTCCATCAGTTACTTCCTTCACAACTGAAACTACGTCTTCAATGTTAACGCGAATTTGACCCTTGTTGTTCCTCTCCCAAATTGTCATCGATGATGTTGAATCAACAGTAATTCCAAAGGGTAAACCAAGTTCACTTGTTCTTGCGTATCGTTTCCCAATTGTGGCCCCTGAAAAATGTTGTTCAAACATTTAGTGAAACAATTTGATTAAATAAATCCAAGGAAATAATATGGAATACCCTAATCTGATGTAATTTCAGAATGTGACTGAACATGAAGATAAGAAGCTAAGCTTCCATAGCCAATGAGTTCAGCTCTTCCCTCATAGCTCTTCACCCATCAAATGTTAAAATGCAAATTTTTGAGAAAACAAGGCTCAATAAGGTAATTAAATATCAAAATTCTCCACAGGAACAAGGCATTGAGAAAGACATTAAATTTTATCAGTGGTGAAAGAAAGTAGGGAATAACACAATGTGCATATACTTGACCAAACAGACTACCATGTACATTCATCTAACTTCAATTCCATCACTCAAACTTGGTATATAAGATGCAACTCGATGGTTTTTCCTTGAAAGAAAAAAAGCTAGAGAATGAAAGAAATAGAAGTATCATAATAAACTTGCAAACATAGTAAAGATCTATTGGAAATAAAAATGAAAGTGATTGAATTTGGACCTGAAAAAGAAAAGTGGGTTTATGTTTTTTGTACCAACCTGGACTATAGGATGTATAACAAACCCAAAAGCATATGGGATTCTCTTTCCTCTTTGTGATAACATAAATAATGCTTTCATATTCGTTATAGTTTGTCATTTCCTGGTAAATCAATATATGATTATGTAATAACAACATGTTTGAACCTCAAATAATCATTCTTTTATTATTTTTCTGATTTTTGATGTATAATGTTTTATCTAATGAAAGATGAAGTTAATATTTTTCAGTTCACCTTTAATAACATGTGCAGATATCATCTGCATTTATTCTCAGATGTAGTATATTATGAATGATAATGATTGGACAGGACAGATGATCTTGCTCAATACTCCTTCATATGAATATTGAATGTTTAACTTGTTGACTCTGACACCAATTACCATTTTGTTTATGATAGAGTGATAATAAAAGTACTGTGAATCCTTCAGTTATGGAATCTTGCACTTTTTTGAGAGAATTGAAATCCTAGTGGTAAATAGAGGCCACCAAATCTTTTGTTGGTCATAACTTTTAGGAATCGGGAATTGTAATTAAAAGTGAAAGGAAACTTTAATTGTGAATCTTAAGTTATTGTCATCACCATCTTCTTCTGTCAAGCAAAAACAGAAAGTTGTTTTTACATTTTTATTAGTGGGTACCACTAGTATGGTGCGAAGCATGTCTATCACATGGAGTCAAAGTTCACAGTGTATCACATAACATTAATTAATAAACAATGATATAGTTTTCTACCGCATACACCCATGCACGCCTGCCCTATAAATACGTTATGGAGCTTGCCTTTTTTACTCACAAGGTAGAGAAGTGTTCTTTCATTAATTCAACTTCCAAGGAATTAACATGGCCATTATTGATCCTCAAACCCAAATTTCAAAGCCCGAAATCCGCCCCATGGAGAATTTTCACCCCAGCGTTTAGGGTAACCAATTTCTTACCTACATTCCCGAAGACAAGGTAGTTAATCAGAGGCTTCTTCTATCCCTCTCTGAATAAGGTCGGTTTTTTTTTTTTTTTTTAAATGAGTTGGTTGGTCAAATTTGTTGGTCCTTACAAAAGCCAGGAAGGAGAAGCTGGTTGAAGATCTGAAGGAGCAAGTGAGAAGGAAGTTAAAGGCGGCTGGTGGTGGTAACACTTTCCAGTTGCTGAACTTCATCGATGCAGTGCAACGGCTTGGGGTGGGATACCACTTCGAACACGAAATAGAAGAAGCATTACGGCATGCTTTTGATAGCTTTCAAGATGGTGATGATATAGATGAAGATCTCTACAATAGTGAGCTTCGATTTCGGCTAGTGAGACAACAAGGGTACAATATTTCATGTGGTAAGAGAGAAAGGTGAAATTTGTTTTTTTTTACTTAACACTGAATAGTAATAGTGATTGATAAGATTAAATCTTTAGTTGTTTGGTTTTTAAAAAAATAATTAATCTTGTAATTTTTATCTTAATTTTGAGAACATAAATTTGAAAATAAAATTATAAAAATACTCATATTTTTATTTAATTAATATGAAGTGAATTATAAGTGTTTCAATTGGATCATATAACTGAATTGAAACAAAAATATCTAGTATTTATATAGAAAAAACATTAAAAAAACAAAACAAAAAATCAAGGATTTTATCTTTTCTTCTTAAATTTTAAAAAATTCAACAATAAATAATGGAAAAGTTTAAAAACTAAGAGGCTAATGCTAAAAGCAAATTGCTTTCGGGCAAATTAAAAGCCAAAAAAACAAATACCACCTAAGTAATTGATTCACATTTTATTAGAGAATTATAATTCTGTTAGAGTTGGGGTACAAGGGCATGAACTTGCTCAATTTTGGTATCCTATAAAAATATGTTGTATATTATTCTAGAGTTTCGGGGTTTTCTATAAATTAATAGTTACAATAATCTAATCCGATTTTTATTTATGTAGGAATATTCAACAAGTTCATGGATGAAAATGGTGGCTCAAGGAACCTTTGATTAGCGATGCGGTAGGCATGCTCAACTTGTATGAAGGCTGCATCTCAAGGGTCATGGAGACGACATATTAGAAGAAGCACTTGCATTCACCACCACTCAACTCAAATCCATGGCGGATCATCTTGAATATCTTTTTTTAGCGCAAGTTGTTCGTTACAAGAAGTGGCCCATTCGTAAAAACTTGGACAAACTAGAGGCAAGGTGATACATGACTATCTACCAAGATGAAGATTGCCATGATGAAACTCTATTGAAGCTGGCTAAATTAGATTTCAATCTGGATTCGATCCTTTGCACAAGGAGGAATACATAAAATTTCAGGTCGGTTCCGTCCTTTGACATGTGGCAGTGGGTCGTAAAGTCATAGGGATATAAATATTTTCAAGGGGAGCATTGTAGTACAATGGTTAGGAGTTCAACTCCCACTTTAGGAATGCCCTAAACTTGGTAGAGCCACCTAGTAAGCAAGTGGAGTCCAACCCAAAACCTAGGTTACACTCCCTAAAATTGTAGGATCTTATACCATTGGGCTACAATATCACATTTGTTAAGACATGACCCTCTCGAAGTTAAATCTTAGTGCACCTCTTGAGCTAATTAAATCCAAGCTTCGCCATTGCCCTAGGCTCTATGTAGCTCTGCCATTGCATGGTCCTTCTTCATAAACAATTGTTGTGTACTAATCATGTTGATTAATGTTATCTTAGGTGGTGGAAAGAATTAGACCTTACTAGGAAGGTAGAAGGCTACTTCTGGATGATCAGTGTGTATTTTGAGCCTTAATATGCACGGACTAGGGAATTTTTTTCCAAAGTATTTGCCTTGACATCCATAATCGATGATATCTGTGATGCATATGGCACAATTGAAGAGCTCAGTGCCTTATCATAAGCCATTGAGAGGTATCAAAAGTACCAACCTTGATTATGAATCATATGTTCGTATATATATAGATGTGCATGAAGTCAGGTGTTTTCTTTTCAGGTGGGATATCAACTGTAGAGATCACCTTCCAGAATACTTGAAACCCTACTATGTGGCACTTCTAGATGTGTATGAAGAAATGGAGAAAGTATTTGCCTTGACATCCATAATCGATGATATCTATGATGCATATGGCACAATTGAAGAGCTCAGTGCCTTATCAGAAGCCATTGAGAGGTATCGAAAGTACCAACCTTGATTATGAATCATATATATATATATATATATATATATATATATATATATATATATATATATATATATATATATAGATGTATACAAAGTGGGTTGTTTTCTTTTCAGGTGGGATATCAACTGTAGAGATCACCTTCCGGAATACTTGAAACCCTACTATGAGGCACCTCTAGATGTGTATAAAGAAATGGAGAAAGAGATGGAAAAAGAAGGAAACCAATATTGGATTCATTATGCCAAAGAAGCGGTACTTTTAATTTTTTATCATTTCTGATATTTTATTCTGGTTACTAGAAAATTTGAGGAAAAATGTAAAGCATAGAAAATTATTACAAAAAAAGAAAAAAAAAAGCTAGGAGGAAAGAAAATAATACGGAGAATAAAAATATATGGAAAATGCAAAACAAAGAAAATAAAAATGGAAAGTATCGTAAAGACAGAAAAATTAAGAAAAATAAAAATAGAGTTAATTCCAACATATTATATTTATTTACTACTGCAAATTTATTTTATTTTTTTAACTCATCATCGATATAAATATATATATATATATAAAATTCAAGAAATATGTAAGTTGCTAAGTAAATTTTTTTTTATATTTAATTTTTAGATCTTTTTCATCAAACCAAACATTAAAAAAATAATTTTACTTAGTATATATATTTTTTTCTCACCACTTTACAACAACCAAACACAACCTAACATTTTACTTAAGAGTTGTTTGTTTTTTGACTTTTTGTTAAAAGATAAATAGCTTTCAATATTCAGTTGTTTGTTTTTAAAATTTTTCATGACTTATTACTGAAATTTTTTAAAAAAAATCTGAATAGAAAAAGTGAAAATATTTGGTTTTTTCTATTCAGCAAAAGTTATTTTCCACCAACAAAAAAAAAAAAAACCCCACCATTGCCTAACAAAGAGGAGGGTTAGCAACACTCACTACTAGAGATGACAACATAAGGGTTTGGGACGAGGCGGCCCCATCCGGTCCCGGCCCATTTAGTTTTTTAAATTCCCAAACCTATCCCATTTAAAAAATTAAACGGGACGGGTTGGTGGGGATGGGAAAATTGCCAAATCCACCCCGTTTACTTTTGATTTTAGTTTTTATTTTTTGTTTTAAATTTTTAAAATTTTTTTTTTATGATATTAAAATTAATAAATTTCATATAAAATAAAAATATTATGAATTTTTATAAATTATTTATTAAAAAACATTCTAATTATTATTATTATTTATATTAAAGTATAAAATAAAAATATTTTTAAAATATAATCGGGCGGGAATAACAATACGAACCAGATCTCGGGTTTTAGAAAATAAACTGAACCCACTAAGAGCCCGATTATAATTAAGCAAACCCCGTCCCATTAGGGCCAAGCGGGAGCAAAATAGCACTCATTTTTGTCATTCCACCACTCTGCAATGTTAAAAAACAAACAACAATACTTAATGCTATTAAGTCTTATTGACATTAAAACTCAAAAAAAATTATATTCGATATCGAGTAAAAAAAATAAACTTATCCACCTTAGTCTTACAAATATATATATATATATATATATATATATATATATATATATAAGCTCATCCTTCGTAGGAATGGAGATGGCGTAACGAAGGAGGCCTTTGACTATGTTATCACTTATCAGTTATCACTGAACCTAAGATTATTACTGCTTCAAATGTTGTCGTCAGGCTCATTGATGACATCACATCGCATGAGCTATGCTGAATTGATAGGGCTTCGAGATTATGGAATAGTTTTTTTTTTGTTTTAACTTATACCCATGCAGACGATCAAATTTATTTGCAGCTATATTTTTAGTGAGGGATGTGTATTTAACATAACCGTGGCATAAAAAAAATATTCTTTGTTATTTATATAAACCAAAAACTAATTAATCATTAATACGATTAACTAAATCTTCTACTAATTAGTTTTTCGGTTAACCAAAATCAAAAAAGAAATTTACAATTCCATAATTATACATTGAAGTTCAAATTATAATAATTACTATAAATACAATTATAAAATACAAAAAAAAAAAGTGTAATATATTCAGTTGCAATCACTACAAGAAAATAATAGTTTACCTACTGAATATTTTTGTGGGTAATAACTAAAAATTTATAAGTAATTCAATTTACTTACTGATTTCGTACTAAACACAGTTGTAGGTGATATTTATGTCGGTAAAAAAAAAAAACTACCTACAGAAAGTTAAATAGTAGGTAAATTACCTACAGACTTTTAGTCAATAAATGGTATGTAATTTCCATGCCATATTTTGTCAGTAAAATGACTTACCTATTGTTTTTGTTGTCGGTAATTTGTAGGTAAATTCAGTAACTACTGTTTTGTCAATAAATTTTGTAGGTAAATTAACTGCATTTGTCTCTATATTGTCGGTAATATGTAGGTAAAGTGGTTGCCTAACTTACAAATTTTATAGGTAATTTGTAGGTAAGTTGGTTGACTAACTTGCAAATTTAGTAGGTAATCTGTAGGTAAGTTAATTGTCTAGCTTGCCAATTTAGTATGTAATTTGTAGGTAAGTTGACTGCCTAACTTGTCAATTTAGTTGGTAATATGTAGTCAAGTTGGCTGCATACTTACTAATTTAATAGGTAATATATAGGTAAGTTGGTTGTCTAACTTGTCAATTTTGTAGGTAATCTATAGGTAATTGGTTGTAATTATACATATTTTTATTAATTTAATTTAATTTAATTATAATCCTGATAAAAACATAATAAATTTACAAAAAAAAATAAAATAAAATAATATATGATTCAAAATGCTAATAAAATCATAACAATAATGCAATTAAAATATTCAAATTACATAAAACCTATCTAGAAAGTGAAGCTAAAGTATAGTCTTACATAAACTATAAAAGTGACAATAATAAAAAGTCACTATGAAAGTAAAGCTCCAGCCCGTCGACTTTTGTTGCGACGAAGGTATCTTCGATCTGACGAATTACATGTGTCTTCTTCTGTGTCTTGACTTCATACGGCGTGCACAGGCTATGCTCATTTATATACCTTTATCGTGACGAGCCTTCTTTCATTGCGACGTACTTGTAGCTTCTTCTTTTCAAGACTTTGTTTTTGTTGTGATGAAGACATCCTTTGTCGCAACAAACAACTTCGTCGTGACTAAGTCTTCCTTTATCGCTATGACCAAACTGCATCAATCATCAACTTCATCTAAACTTGATTTCTTCTATCACTTTGCTTGGTTTTCCCTTCTAAACCTGTAAAACATAAATAAATTGAGGATTAGAGCATTCTTAAGAGAGATTAGTGTGAATCCAGCATTAAAGTTGTATAAAAATATGAAAAGCATACTATAAATGCTAACAAGATTCACACCTATCAGAGAGTCCTTTGGTTATGTAAGACCTGAGAAATTTCAAATTTTGGAACAAGGGTAAAATCGTAATTTCGGTCAAAAATCCGAAATTTATTCTCTAGATCTTGAATGATAGTAGTTTGTAGTTGGAATTATGCCATGAAATCTGGCTAGCACGTCGAATTTTGTCGATTTCGAGACGGTCGGAGTTAGCGTTTTTGAGGTATCGTTTACGTGTGCGAAGTAAGCGATATTGATATGACAAGTCACATATAACACATACTCATGTGCCATAAATGTCATGAGTAGAGAAATGATGAAAATGGACGGCCGAGATAATGTCAAATGTCAAAAATCCAAGCTTAGGGACATAATAATCATTATTTAAATTCTTAAGTTAGAAAAAGACAAAACAGCTATAGTGATTGTCTTCCTCAAATTGAAAAGGCCAACAAAAACATGCTGGGAGGGGAGACTTATAGTGGCTATGGGTTTGAAGGTTTTAGAGAGAGAGAGGGCTTTCTCTCTAAAATCTTGGGCAGATCGGCCAGGTCGGAAGTGCTTCGGGCCAAGAAGGAGAAAGGCTGCTCTGACGGAGGGCCTACAGCGTGGACACGATTTGGGAGTTTTCGACAAAGCTCCGTGAGGTAGAGTTTCTTGGGTTTTACTTTATTTAAGTGTTTTATAATGTTCGGTTGGCTTGGGGTGCCCAGGCAGTAGTTTGATCGAATCCCAAGGCTTGGGGTGAATTGTTAAATTTTTAGCCATTGGACAGTCCATGGACTGGGTGTGGACGTGAGGGGCTGTTTGGGTATTTATTTCATAAATTTATGCTATAAATCATGTGTTGGTTTGTATAAGGTCGGAAATGACCGTGAAATTCGGGTTCACAAAGTGAACCGATGATTGGTGATTTGCCGGGAACAGTAACCCGAGGCTTTCACTATTCATAGAAATAGTGTTCACAAAATATTTTTGTGAAATAATGTGTTTGGTTGAGTAATTCAAGTTGAATTGCTCGTGTTTGATAATTAGCCCAAGTGAGCTAATTTTTGGTGTAATGAATTGTGAAATTACATGACATGTTTGTGTGATTTAAATTATGTGAATATATGCATTATTATATATTTACATGTGTTATATAATTGTATTGGAATTGGCATCATGCATTCCATATGCACTAGGGCACCCTAGAATAATAGGAGTGAGTGCATGAGGTGATTCTTGAGAGAATGGTTTCGGAGGGTTGACTAAATAATAATAATTATCGGAGGGTAGTCCATATAAAATATCAATCATCGGAGTCGGCCCAATTGATATACATCGGAGGGTAGTCCACTAAATATAACATCGGAGTCGGTCCAATACTTATATCGGAGGGTTGTCCATAAATAAAAACAAACATCTTTGTTGAAAATAAGGTTTCTCATACATGGCTTAGGCAAGTGTGAGGGAGTCGGTGAGGACTCGGGATATGAGTTGATCATATAGACATTCAAAAAGGATCACGCATTTACTTGAATGTATGTTTTCATTGGAGCATTGCATATGCACTTAGGTGGAGAGTAGCCCAATTAGTGTGATTCAACTACTGAGCATTAGCTCACCCTATCGAGGGATATTATTTTTCGGTGCGGGGGCGCAGGAGACGGCTCATCATAGAGGCTGCTTTAGAAGAAAGCCGGGTTGTGGCTTTGGTTTTATTATGTATACATGTATTAGAATTCTAGAATTTTGATATATGTTTGTATGGAAGTGGTGTAAATCTTGAACCATGAGATATGTATTTGGTTGGGATATATTGGTTGAGTGATGATGCAGGGGCCCAAGTGGTCATTATTTACTCTCATTTGGACCCTATGTGGTCGTTGGATGTGTTGGGACAGGTTATGTACTAAGGGTAGAGCTCCCCATACAAAGGAGACTCTGCTCGATTTTCGTGAGAGATGTGGGTCACGACATTCCACGAGTGTTCCACGTGGGTTGTGGGTGGTCAAAGGACACGGGGTTTTGAGGCGTCTAGCTTGATATCAGAGCCTAGGTATACGACTACCTAGGGCTTGAGGGGAATTGGGCTTAGGCCATAGTCTTTGAGGTGTAAGAACATCACCACTAGGTGTGGTTCGATGTTGATTTTAGGTATGAGATTACCTAGGAAGGCACTAAACAAAACTAGGACACTACATGTGTGTTTTGTGTGTGATTTGATGAATTGTTGTGTGAAAAATATGCATAACATGAATGATGTGTGATCATGTGTTGTGTGCTTAGTAGGTAGCACATAAGTGTATCGAGAAATTTTGGGGAGTTTACATTGTGTAAAAGCGGAACAAAAAAATAAATGAAATAAATTTGGAATAAATTTATTTGGTTTAGTAGATAATAAAATAAAATTTTAATAAATTTTAGGTTGAACACTAGGTTTAGTGTTGGATCATGAGATTTTGAGAAATTTTGGACAAAATGTCAAAATTAAATGAAAAAAAAAGGGAGTGAAGAAAATTATTTTATAAAGTTTCTGATTTGTAAAAACTGAAGAAAATCAATTAAAATAATTTTTTATAAATTTATTTGAGTGTTACGGAAAATGGAAAAAAAAAAAATATATATATATATATATATATATATATATATATATATATATATATATATATATTTTTTTTTATTTTCTGTATTTGAAATTAATATGTAAAAAAATTAATTAGAAATCAAAATCAAATCAAATGAGAAAATTTTTTTTTGAAAAAATGAAATTTTCGAAAATAAGAACCTGTTGGCAAAAAAAAATGGTTTAATATGGAGCAGTTTGTCTTACAAGGACTTGGTATATACAACGATTTACGTATGAATAGTGTCTCGAGTACGTGTTTATGCCTTAGAGATCTGCATTGTATATTCTTGCCATTAGAGCGTAGATGGCTGAGTCGAGGCGAGGGCGTGGGGGCGTCCACGAGGTGCGGTCGGGCACCACGGTGTTGTTCGGCGAGGCCTTTGTAGGGCTGCCAGGTATTGCGAGCTGCGGCTATGGCCTGAAGTGGGTATAGTAGGTAGTCAAGGAGGTCCTAGTAACCTCCAGAGGTTTAGGGCACATCATCCTCCGACATTCACAGGGGGAGGAGATCCGATGGTGGCTGACCATTGGTTCATGCAGGTTGAGAAGGTGTTAGAGGCTATGGAGATTACCTCGACCGACCCGAGTTAGGCCCAGGCTGCGTTCTGGCTAGGGTGAAACCCAGTATGGTGGGCCCCGGGCAAAGACCTCTAGAGACCTATAGGCAATGACATGGGCAGAATTCCATGATCTTTTCATGGGTAAGTATTTTCCGGATACTACGAGGCATGCGAAGGCTCAGGAGTTCCTAGAGCTGAAGTAGGGGACGATGACTGTGATGGATTATGTGGCTAGATTCACGGAGCTAGCCCGTTTTAATGATGATTACGTGGCCACAGACATGGCCAAGGTCAGGAGATTCGAGAATGGACTGAAGTTGTCCATTCGAGGTAGGATTGTGGGAGAAGCCGCCTCGGGACGTGGACTGCGTAGTTTGGGAACTGACCACGACCGTAGAAGAGAAATCGAGGATGCTTTCGGGCACTGCGTGATCACGGTGTTAGTAGCAAGAGGAAGGAGAGCCAGTCTTCTTTTAGGATAGAGTTGGGCTTAGAGGTTAAGACCTTAGAGGAGCCTTTGTATGTGAGTTCTCCCCTAGGGATTAGGGCGAGGATAGGAATGATATGTCGTGGTTGCGAGTTAGAGATCTCGGGGACTCACTCACAATGGACTTGAGGATCATGGACATGTCAGAGTTCGACGTTATCCTTGGGATGGATTGGCTGACGACTTACGAAATTAGATTATCGATTGTGGCGTATTATGAGGATTACCGCCTACCGTGGGGCCGGTACTCGTGTTGTGTTTGGGGGGGCCAAGCATGATATTTTGCCCCCGAGGACCGGTATACGAGTCCAGTGTCGGGAGACCGGTGATTAATTGGGTTGGCTAACGAGGCCTTACCCTAAGGACGGAGAGACCAAACTTAGATCTACCTCAAGTAGCGTCTGGTATGTGGATGTTTTCCATATGGGCTACGGACTACCACCTCCACATAGGGTTGTAGACTTCGTGTGAGTTACCACAGTACTTACTTCCATCTCTATGACTCCGCATAGGATGGCACCGGTTGAGTTGCGGGAACTCAGAGTCCAGCTACAGGAGCTGTTGGACAAGGGGTTCATTAGACCGAGCACTTCACCATGGGGCGCTCCGGTACTATTTGCTAAGAAGAAGGACAGGACCCTTAGATTGTGCATTGACTACAGAACAGTTAGGCAGGGTTACGATGAGAATCGGTACCCATTCACCCAGAGGATTAATGATTTGTTTGATCCAATTGAGAGGAGCGAGTCTACTCAGATAGACCTTCGCCTTTGGTTACCATCAGGCGAGGAGTTGGGAGACCCGATATCCCTAAGGCAGTTGGGAGCGCGTTATGAGCACTTTGAGTTTACGGTGATGCCCCTTTGGATTGGCGAATCGCCCGGCCCGTTCCTTAGATCTCATGCATGGGTATTCGACCACAATCTAGATCGGTTTGTCGTGGTCTTCGTGGATGATATTTTGATCTACTCCCAGTCTGAGTGGGAGCATGAGTATCGCCCGAGGATCGTGTTGGTTGTTGAGAGACCATCAGGCATGCGTAAGTTCGGTAAGTGCGAGTTTGGCTTGCGGGGGTGAGATTCTTGGGACACGTGGTGTGACTATCGGGCATGTCGATTGGACCAGGGAAAGGTTGGACCGTGATGAGTTGGGGAGGGCGAAGTCAGTCTTTGAGATCACGTAGTTTCTTGGGATTGGTTGGGTATTCTGGAGATTCATTGAGTTTCTCCACATTGGTAGCACTATGTGAGGGTTGACACGGAAAGGTCGAGTTTGATTAGGGATGGCGATGCGAGGAGGCATTCAAGAGTTGAAGGAGACTTGCGACTCATCTTGATAGATCCGGACGGGGGCGAGGGAATTTGGTGTATTGTGATGCCTCGAGAAATTTGGAATTTGGGATGTGTTTGATCTGATCCGGGAGAGTAGTAACCCATGGTTCCGTCGGTTGAAGCAATTAAATTACCCACCGACATGGAGTTGGCGGCGAAATTAGTCCTGCATGAAGATTTGGGCGCCACTACCTATCTGGCGAGGAGTTGAGGTATTACTCATACCATAAAGTCTAGTATATTTTCACGTAGCGGGACCTCAACATGAGGCAACATAGATGGATGGAGTTCCTAGAGGATTACGACTTCACTTTGCATTACCATCTGGTAAGGCAAATGTGGTGGCTGATGCACTCAGTCGGAAGTCACGAGGAGCGTTGGCTAGTATAGCTTCTCAAGAGTGGCAAATGCGGGGCGTAGGATGGAGTTTGGGCTGCGGTACAATGAAGCGAGACTCAAAGACACGTTGGGGAGTTTAGTGGCTGCACGAGTCTCTATTAGTAGGGTGATTGAGTCCCGGTGGTAGGGCTGAGAGATAGTGTCCATCGGGGGCCAGGAGTGCTGATCGGTATGTGACGAGGTTAGGCAGATCCACTCGGATAGTCACCGGTATAGAGGACGGGTAGTGGTTCCCCATTCGACCGATTTGAGAGAGGAGATTCTCAGGGAGTTTCATTGCTCTCGATTTGCCGTGCATCTAGGTGGCACGAAGATGTATCAGGATCTTACGATCGTCGGTATTCTCTTGGAGCGGGATGAAGAGGCAACGTAAGGGGACCTTGTGCGACGATGTCTTACGTGTCAGTAGGTTAAGGCTGAACACTAGAAGCCAGCGGGGCTACTTCAGCCATTGGAGGTGGCTGAGTGGAAGTGGGAGCACGTCACGATGGATTTTGTGACCCACTTGCCACGGACACCGCAGAGACATGATGCGGTATGGGTGATAGTAGACCGGCTCACGAAGTTGGCACATTTTCTAGCCGTGCGGATGACCTTCACATTGGAGAGATTCTGCTGGTTGTATATTCGAGAGATAGTTTGGCTACATGGAGTACCAGTGTCCATTGTGTCGGATAGGGACAGGGTTCTGGGCGCACTTTTGGGCAATTTCAAAATTTATGGGCACACGGCTGACGATGAGTACAACTTTCCACCCTCAGACAGATGGTCAGTCAGAGAGAACTATACAGGTGTTAGAGGACATCTTTGCGAGCATCGTGCTGGATCATCGCGGGAGTAGTTGGGAAGCACTTGCCTTTAGTGGAATTAAGCCTACAACAACGATTACAGACAGTATACGAGATGGCACCATGAGGCATTGAGAGAGAGTTCCATCAGTGCGATCGATTAGAGGCAGCATACGAGAAGGTGAGCTTGAACGGAACCGTCTTCTCACGGCTCGGGCCGGCGGAAGAGCTATCGGATGGCGTCGGCCCTTAGAGTTCGAGGTTGGGATCCGTCTTCTTGAAGGTCATGCCTAAGAGAGGGAGTGGTCGGGTTCGGAAGCGTGGGAAGCTATCGTAGGGTTTATTGGGCCTTTCGAGATGCTCGAGAGGATAGAAGCGTAGCGTCTTTAGTTGGTGCAGCCCAGCATGTCAAGTGTCACGAGGTATTTCAGGGCTCTCATGCTCCGGAGGTACCTCGGATCCAGCTCATGTGGTGAATTGGGGACATATAGAGGTTGACACGGATGGGACCTTCGGAGGGCGATTATGCATTTGGATAGTCGTGATCGGGTTTTGTGGCGCCAAGACCGTGAGGCTAGTGAAGTGCTATGGGCGGCGCTATGGGTGGAGGAGTCAACGTGGGAGGCGCGGGGACACGATGCGGGCCACCTATCCCTTCTTGTTTAGGGATGAAGGTACGTAGTTTAGTCGTTTAAGATTTAAATGACTGTTTACATGCATGATAGAGTGCATGTTACATATGCATGTGAGTGATTGTGATTGTCAAGAATTTTGGGATGAAATTCCTTTTAAGGAGGGGAGAATGTAAGACCTAAGAAATTTCAAATTTTGGAACAAGGGTAAAATCGTAATTTCGGTCAAAAATCCAAAATTTATTCTCTAGATCTCGAATGATGAAACGGATTTCACCGTTGGAATTGTCTCGCGAAATCTAGCTAGCACGTCGAATTTCGTAAATTCGAGACGGTCGGGTTGTACGTTTTTGAGGCACAGCGTTTGGGTGTAAAAGCGATGTCGATATGACAAAAGTCACATATAACACGTACTCATGTGCCATAAATGGCATGAGTAGAGAAATGATGAAAATGGACGGCCGAGATAGTGCCAAATGTCAAAAATCCAAGCTTAGGGACATATTGGTCATTATTTAAATTCTTAAGTTAGAAAAAGACAAAAGAGCTATAGTGATTGTCTCCTTCAAATTGAAAAGGCCAACAAAAAGGTGCTGGGAGGGGAGACTTACAGTGGCTATGGGTTTGAAGGTTTTAGAGAGAGAGAGGGCTTATCTCTAAAATCTTTGGTGATCAGTGTCGGAGATCTTCGAGGCCAAGAAGGAAAGTTGCTCTGGCGAAGGGCCCTCTGCATGGACACACCGGTTTGGGAGTTTTAAACAGAAGCTCCGTGGTGAGGGATTTATCTACTTGGGTTTTACACTTTATTTAATTGTTTTATAATGTTTAGGTTGGCTTGAGGCCTTGAGCAATAGTTTGATGGTCCCGAAACTTGGGGCAGGGTGGTGAAAATTTTTTTAGCCATTGGGATAGTCACGGACTGGAGTGTGGACGTGAGGAGCTGTTTAGGTATTTATTTCATAAATTTATGCTATAAATCATGTGTTGATTTGTATATAAGGCCCCGAAAAATGGCCGTGAAATTAGTTCTAAAGTGAACCGATGATTGGTGATTCTGGGACAAGTAGCAGGGTTTCACTATTCATAGGAATAGTGTTCACAAAATATTTTGTGGAAATAATGTGTTTGGTTGGAGTAATTAGAGTTGAATTGCTAGTATTTGATATTAGCCCAAGTGAGTAATTTTTTGGTGCAATAGTTGTGAAATTACATGACATGTTTGTGTGAGTTAAATTATGAATATATGCATTTATTATATTTACATGTGTTATATATTGTATTGGGTGGCATCGTATGCATTATTATCTTGTTTGGGAGCCTTTTCCTAGAACAATAGGAGTGAGTGCATGAGGTGATTCTTGAGAGAATGGTTTCGGGTTGGCTAAATATAATAAATTATCGAGGGTAGTCCATATAAAATATCAATCGTCAGTCAGCCCAGTTATACATCGGAGGAGTAGTCAACAAATACTCTTTTTATCGAGTCGGTCCAATACTTATATGGAGGGTTCATAAATAAAAACCAAGCGTCTTTGTTGAAAATAGGGTTTACCATGCGTGGCTTGAGCAGAGTGTGGGGAAGTCGATGAGGACTCGGGATATGAGTTGATCATATAGACATTGAATAGGATCACGCATTTACTTGAATGTATGATTTCATTGGGCGTTGCGTATGCGCTTAGGTGGAAGTAGCGGTGTGGGTGATTCCACTACTAAGCATTAGCTCACCGCCGAGGGATATTATTTTTAAGTGCAGGGCGCACGAGGGACGGCTCATCATAGGGCCGCTTTAGCGGGTTTGGCTTTGGACATTATGTATGTGTATTAAAATTCTAGAATTTTGATATATGTTTGTATAAGAAGTGAATTATCAACTCTTGAACCATGAGATATGTATTTGGATTTGGGATATATTGGTTGAGTGATGATCTGGGGGCCCAGTAGCCAGTGTTACTCTCATTTGGACCCTATGTGGTGATTTGGATGTGTTGGGACCCAGGGTTGTACTAGGGTAGAGCTCCATTACAAAGGGCTCTGCGATTTTACGTGAGAATGTCGGGTCACCCAGGCATTCCACAGTATTTCCGAGGAGTTGACGGGTAGTCACGGGCGAGTTTGGGCGTCACGGAGTTATGGCTGTAAATGGCTTGGTACAACCAATAAAAACCAAACATAGCAATCCCAATCCCTCTACCTTCCTCTTACACAGAAAATTTCATTATAGAAAAGGTTGTACAAATTCTTGATAATTATCCAGACTCTCTATAGTCTAACTATGTAAAGAGCTCTATTACTTGAAAGTTAGCATTTAACAAAATAGGAAAATGTAAGTGGAGCCCATTTAATTAGAAGCAGAAGAGACATCACAGATTGTCCAAAAACAAGAAGGAAAGCTTCATTTAATAAGATATGGAAGAAGAAGGGAACACAATTTTAGAAAAACATAGATGAAATGGTGGCTCAAGGGAAAGACAAATAAATAATTAAAGTGGAGACAAAAAAGAGCATCGAGTCATAGCTTGCTCTCTAGTTCAAATAATTTCTGTTTTAATAACTGCTTTTCAAGTTAATAAATCATAAAAAAATAAAAAAATAAAAAAATAAAATATTTTAAGACAAATTTTGAGGTTATTTCACTTGTTTATGTAATTGTGAATTTCTTGTTATTTTAGGTTATTTTTGTTTACTTGTTTAGGTTAGAAAAAATAAAATTATTAGAAAATCTTAAGATACAGATTAAATAACTACCCATAGAAATAGAATCTAAAAATATATATTATAAAAAATTAGATAGAAAATCTAAAGAATTGGAAGAACTTTTAAGAGAAACTAAGAAAGTACTGTTAGAAGCAAAAAGTATATGAGAAAGTTAATGACTATATAGAATAATAAGGATTACTTAGAAGCCCTTGAAATGGTAAAAGAATATCACAAAAAACCTTATACGAAGGACAACCTATATCATACCAGTATTATCCTAGAATCTTAAATACTTTAACTACCTTAGTTATTAAATTACATCAAAAAATAAATAGATTAGAACAAAAGATAGATACTCCTCAAAAAAGAAAACTAAAATAAGATCTAGGAATAGAAAATCTAATTCAACAAATAGAAAATTTAAATATTAATCCTAATAAAGAAGAGAATAATAAGACGAATAAAATTAGACCTTCCCGAGAGATGTCTATAATCATTAAGGCACTTTCTACACAATCAAAACAATTAAGGAAATACCTTCTACAATCGAAACAATTAAGGAAATACACCTTTACAAGCTAAGTACCAAATCATGAAAGCTATCACACACCGCTCAATAATTTCAAACACCCAGCTGAGAACAATATAAAACACTCAAAGATTGATATACCGAGGAAAGGACAACTAGCTCTCAGATGTAGAAGAAAAATTAGAAGAGCAAATTAATATACAGGAAAAAAAAAAATCCTAGAAGCAGACTCGCCCCAAATACCCATCTATAGACAATTTCAACACAACAAACAGCTAAAACACCTCAACAAACATAAAACAATTACCTTGAAGATTGATTTATGAGCAAGGATAAAAATATCCGATATATCATCGATATATCGGTTTTGGACTGATATATCATGGAAATATAGGGTATGTGGTACATGTGCGCGTTAGTTTAACTTTTTAGTAAAATATCGGGATATATTGAGGATATATCAACAATATATTAGGATATATCGGAGATATATCCAAATGGTCATATTTGAAATCCTGACTTGATCCAACGGTTATGGATTAATCCCAACAGTTTAAAGAAGATATAATAGTCAGATTTGCACAAAAATTAAATCCAACGGATATAATTAAATTACATAGATTTTTTTTACAATCTAATGCCTATTTTGACCCAAAAAAATAATCTATAAATACCTATAAAATCATCTCATTTGATCATAAATTCTCTCTGCCCATATCCAATTTTCATTTAACTCCATTTTTTTTCTTTGTGATAATTTATATGATACTTTCATATTTTAAATTAGTTAATTTAGTAATAATATATTAATAAATTAACATTTCATTATAATATATTAATATTTAGTTAATATTTGAAATATAAGCATGTTGATGAACCAAATTTCCTATCCATCGAGTTGTGGATCTGAGTGAACATTTATCGTGACATGTTACATCGTATAATCGATATTGTAGACATTATCTTGATATGGGTATTGTCTTTATCAAGATAAGATCCCTCTATCAAATTTTATAATGGAGCCACATCAATCTTAATTTTGATTTTAAAAGCTTATTGTAATGTAATTTCAATGTATATATTTGATTATTAATGTCATTTTACGCATTAAAAAGTATTTAATGAATTTAAATATTTTGTTAATTTCCGATATATCGATATTTATGTAAAATATTCGTGATATATCTCAGATATATCAGCCTAAAATTAATCTGCATTATATCGTAGCCGATATTCATTTGAAGGTGTTCTCTCTTTGTTTATAAGGGATGTTTAAATCGACGCCTCAAATCCATCTTGGATTCCCCGCGATTGATGAAAAAAACTTGAGCTACCATTCTATCATCCTCAAGCCCATTAGACGAGAAACTTTAAGAGAATACAGTTGTAGGATGTAGCGACGGAGGATGAACCATCTTTCAAACCGGTAAGCACCCATCATCCGCCCAGATTCAAAGCAACAATATTTCACAGGCACTCTAATCCCTTATCAAATCAAAATTTAACAAATCAACATCTTCTAAAGTAAAAAAAAAAAAGAAAAAAAAAAGATAAAAAAACGCTATCCATTGACATGAAAACATGAAATGGAGAGAAACGTTGAAAACATGAAATGGGTATTTTAGAAAGTAATATATAATCGCTACCGGTTCTGATTCTATAGATTTTCTCCAGCTCTAAAAATATTGGCGTCGCCACCCCCGCCCCTTCAGAAGACAGCGTCGGAGTTGATGTGGGGCCAAGAGTAAGCGGCACCACAAGCAAAGGATCTTGTTTCAGGAGAGGAAGCGTGATGTTAGGTCACCTTCGAGGCCGACTCCGGTTACTGGAACATGAGGATGAACTGGCAGCAAGAGGTGCAAGCGATTTGATTGGGCCTCATGCGTGGGTGACTGAGTTGGGTTTGATTCTCGCTTCAGGGGCTCGCTATATTTCTATTTCGTGGGTAGGGGGTGTATTAGGTTGGTGAGAAAATAGAGAGAGAAAGCATGGGAATTGTGGCTGTGGTTTCAAGGGTAGAGGAAGAAAGGGGGGTTGTCCTGGTAAAGGATGATGTTCTTGAAGAAATCATCCATGAAAATAGTTTTCCTAGAGAGGAGAGAAAGGTTCTCGGAAGAAGAAAAAATGGAAAGTAGAGAGAAGTTCCCTGTAATTTGTGAAACAATGGTGGGGTGAGAGAGACACCAAGTTTTATTTGTAACTAATTACGGACAACTAAATTTTGTAGGTAATTAATTAACAAAAAAATAATTTAAAAATATTTATGTTTACCTACAAAATGCTGTGGTCGCTAAACCAATAATAAATAAAAATAAATAATTTTTAGTTTGCCCACAACAAAATCGATAGCTAATATCTTGTTTTTTCCTACAAAATTATTTATGTAGGTAAATTATTTAGGTAAACCATCAAATTCTTGTAGTATAGGTAAGTTGTAGGTAAATTGTCTCTAATATCGTATTTACCAAATAGTTTTGTAGGTAAATATTAGTAGGTAGGTTGTCGCTACTATGTTCCGCCAAAAATTGGAGTCGTATTTAATGACTGAATAGATTTTTAGGTAAATGTTAGTAGATAAATTGTAAATAAGTTGTTGCTACTATATATCTTTCGCCAAAAATTGACACCGTATTTACTGACTAAATAGTTTTATAAGTAAATATTAGTAGGTAAATCGTAGGTATTCTATAAGTAAATTGTTGAAAATTAGTCCCCCCAAATTTTTTCGGTAATTAGTCAGTAAACTCATGTTTTTACCTACAAAATTGTTTCAATTGGTAAATTCAGTTGGTAAACTATCAAATTCTTATAGTGAATCCCTTGACACTTGGTGTATTAATAATACATTAATATATGAAACGTATGGGAGTGGAAAAGTCATGACTCACACAAATCAGTAAACATATTATAGTAATTTTTTTTGTTGGTTAATTGAAACCAAAGTTTTTATATTTTATACACCGAAAACCTAAATCGAGATTTGTATAAAATAAAAACCAAAACCAGACCGATTGATTCAATTAATCTATTTTTCAATTTGATCTTGTTCGATTTCTTTGGTTTTTTTGCCCACCCCTATTTTGACCTAAGGTCGTTAAACCACCTTCAGCGAGGGTGTTGATTTGCATTTTGAGCAGAAGAGAAGGCATGTGGCCTATGCCGTGGAATGTTACATGAAACAAAATGGTGTAAGCTCTGCGGAACAAGTGTATGATGAATTGCACAAGCAAGTTGTGAATGCGTGGATGGATATCAACCTTCAACCAGGCATGCCTCATACCCACTGATGTTATTTACACGGACGAAGACGGGTATACACATGTTGGGAAAGCCATGAAAGATAATATTGCATCGTTGCTTATCCACTCTGCACTATGATCAAATGAAGTCCATAGGTTACATTTATTCTGACTGATCTTGCCCGGTTTCAGGCATGGTTTTTATTATATGTTCCTCATGAATAGAGTCAATCAAATATGAAGGTAACCAAAGAAAGATTACATGTAACATAGATATGGTTTTATTTTATTTTTCATGATTTTGTTATCTTATTGTGACATTTTATCTGTATATAGTCATTCAAATGGGTAAAACATATTTGATCAAACAGAGATAACAAATCAGGTTATGCTCGTCAATATATTGTAGAACTAGAGTTTTAGGTATTCTAGTCACTATAATATTATCAAATTGTAGCGATTCTAGTCACTATGGTCATCAATAGCAGTGTTGTTTCATTCTCTATGATTTTTAACTATTTGGTTTTTGTATTTCTATCAATGTATTGTTGGTTTGAATCAATAATATTATTAATTATCTTTTCAAAAAAATCTGAATCTTATCTTAACCCAATTAAAACGAGAACACTAGATGGTCATTAAGATATGTACGAAGTTAATTACTCCTTCAATATTCCCCTTAACTATAATGTTGTATTTGAGGTACTATTTGGTTCCCAAAAACTCAAAAGGTAATTAATATTAAGGAAAGAAAAGGAATTGTTAAGGAAAATATTTCTTCCCTTTTGTTGTTTAATGGAAATTTTCAAATATATGTATAAAAATAAAAGTACTCGGATATTTACTTATTTCTAAATTACTTAACCTTTATGTTGGGAATTTTTAATCTATCATATGGGCTTATATGTGTATAATTGTTTATACAAGCTATCAAATAAGGTTGAGCCCAATTAAATAAAGTGATCTAATATGGTTTAGGTATTTTGGGCTTTATGCATAGAATTTAAGTGTGGACCTCATATGTGTAGAGACCGAGCTATAATTTCTAGTTTTATGATGGGCTAGACTAGAAATTATAACCTAGGGTTTCACCCTATATAAATGGTTATGGTCCCCAAATTAAAAGCATGCTCATTCTTTTGACATCCCATCATCAAAGAGGATTTGAGAGCTGCATTCTAATTTGGAAGACCAGCTCTGAAGACTCAATAGATTTACCAATGGAGAATTCGGGTATGCTTAAAGCTAGTATTTGTTTGGTATACTTGATGATACGTATGAGCGGATATTTGTTTTTAGAGATTAAAATCGGTATAGACAAATCTGTTTTTTAAGATATTAAAGATCTGGTATGAACAAATCCTGTTTTTAAGAGATTAAAGATCTGGTATGAACAGATCATGTTTTTAAGAGATCAAGATGCAGTATGAGAGCAGATCCTGTTCTAAGAGATTCAATTATCAACAAGTGGTATCAGAGCCTAAGTTCATGATTAGGTCATCAAGAATGGTTGATCTATTGTCTTCATCATGAAATTATTTATGGATTCCGTTGAATATCAATATGCCTTTATTGAATTTGTATATGACGGTTTTATGGTTTTCTTTAGTCGTCACATATTTCAAGATTTAAAGATCTTGAACATATTACATTATTATAACTTTGATAATTTATGATATTGTAATTTGGTTTTGGTATACATAGATTACACATGTATGTATACTGCTTTATATTTTTATTGAGAATTTAGAAATATATTGCTTTATATATATTAAAGATTAAGGTAATAAGGAAATAGATTTAGGGTTCAATTTACAATTTCTGGTTTGATTTGTAATGACCCAATTACAATTGGATGCACAATTTGGGTATTCTAGATTTGGTAGTGTAGATAATATTAGAAATTAAATTAATCAAAACAATATGTGCCCAACTGACCTACATTGTGGAAATTTATTTAATTTTGAATATTAAAAGGTTTTGTGTGTATGTTATTCATGCAAATATTAATCGGCCCAAAGGAAGGTTAATGTTTCGCCCGAATTGCATATACACCTGTGGTGGTAAACATGTGGTAATTCTTCGGTATAAAATATGAACATTAAGTCGGTCCAAAGAAAGGTTTAGTGTTTGACATGCTTTATTATCAGTGTTTGATCACTACACCAAGGTGCCATTTACAAGTTAATGTTTATGTCCAAAGACTAAATATTAATGTTATACTAGGTATCTTGTGATGGGGCCCTACCATTGTCTATGATTAATTAATTTTGCATATTATAGTTTTGTATATGTGAGTAATTTAGTTTATTTATTTTATTTTATTTTATTTTTTTGTTCTTTGTTTAGTTCCTGGTTCTGCTGCAAATATCTCTGCCAATATTAATTACATTCCAATGCTTAATGGCACTAATTTCAAGTCATGGAAAGAGAATGTTTTGATTGTTCTCGGGGTCATGGACTTTGATCTTGCTTTACTAGTTGACCAACCAGATCCACTTACACATGAGAGTACCTTTGACCAAAAGAGGGAGATGGAAAAGTGGGAAAGGTCAAACTGTATGAGCTTGATGATCATGAAGCGCTCCATTCCAGAAGCTTTTCGCGGCACTATGTCCGAACAGATTACTGCGGCTAAGGGTTTTCTTGAGGATATTGAGAAAATGTTTGCATAGAAAAGGCTTAAGCAGTACACTTTTAATAAAACTTATCTCGATGAGGTATGTAGGAAAGGAAACATAAGGGTACATTATGGAAATGTCTACTTTGACTTCAAAATTGAAAGCACTTAAGTTGGAGTTATCCGAAGACTTGATAGAACATTTGGTTTTGATATCCCTTCCGACACAGTACAATCAATTTAAAGTGAGCTATAACTGTCAAAAGGAGACATGATCTCTTAATGAGCTCATAGCACACTGTGTCCAAGAAGAGGAAAGGTTGAAGGGTGATAAGACAGAAAGTGCTCACTTAGCCATGTCATCTAAGGACAAAAGGAATAAAAGAAAGAAAACTACGAAAGCTACGGTTCCATAACCACAAAAGAAACATAAAAAGGATGAAAATCCGAATGACTGTTACTTTTGTGGATCTGAAGGTCATGTAAAGAAGCATTGCACTAATTATCACGCATGGCGTGAAAAGAAAGGTATGCTTCTTAGTTTGGTTTGTATTGAGGTTAATTTTACTTGATTTTCCTAGACACACACATGGTGGTTAGATTCGATTTGACTCACATTAGTGTGTCACATGCGGGGTTACTTTGAGGTCTTTGAAAATGAGTGATGATGAAAGATACATCTATGTTGGTGATGGCAATCCGATTGAAGTTGAGGCAATTGGGACTTTTAGATTATTGTTAAGAACTGGATTTTATTTGGATTTGATTGAGACTCATGTTGTACCGTCTCTTAGACGAAATTTGGTTTATGTTCCTGTTTTGGACACATTTGGTTATTGTTGTTCATTCAGAAATGCGGAAAAGTCATTCTAATATCAAAATTTCAAATTTGGTTAGTTTGGTTCTTTATTAAATTCTGATAATCTATATTTGTGACACTGCTTCATTTAATGAATCCTTTCATGTAAGTACAGTAGGTATAGAGCGTAAATTAACCAATGAGAATTCTGCCTCATAATGGCACAAGAGATTAGGTCACATCTCCCAAAGGAGAATTGAGAGACTTTTGTGTACGATGGAATTCTCGATCCCTTGATTTATGGATTTGACACTTGTATTTAATTGTATTAGAGGAAACAAACAAACGTTAGAGATTGGGTGCTAATAATTAACCGATGTCTTAGAACTTATACATGAATGTTGTAGGCCATTCCCTATGGCTTCTTGGAATGGTCAAACGTATTTTATAACGTTCATAGACGATTTCTCTCGATATGGCTACCTTTATCTTATTCATGAAAAATCACAGTCTTTGGATGTGTTAAAAAACTATAAGGCTGAAGTTGAGAATCAACTCAACAAAAGAATTAAAAGCGTTAGGTATGACCGTGGTGACGAGTACTATGACAGATATGAAGGATCAGGTGAACAACGTCCTGGACCGTTTGCTAAATTCCTAGAGGATTGCGGTATCGTTCCACAGTACACTATGCCAGGTACACCTAGCATGAATGGTGTTGCTGAAAGATGAAACATAACACTTAAGGATATGGTAAGGAGTATGATCGGTCATTCTATCTTACCAGCATCACTCTGGGGTAAAGCATTAAAAACCGCAGTGTATATACTCAACAGAGTTCCAACTAAAGCAACTAATAAAACCCCTTATGAGATTTGGACAGGCAAAAAGCCTAGTTTGAAGCATTTGTACATTTGGGGATGTCCAGTTGAGGCACGACCTTATAGGCCAAATGAAAAGAAACTAGACTCAAGAACTATCAATTGTTACTTTATTGGATATTCTAAAAGATCTAGGGGTTACAAGTTTTATGATCCCACTACTAAGGCCATTTTTGAGATGGGAAATGTCGGGTTCTTTGAAGATGTTGAGTTTGTGGGGGGAGAAAAGATTAAGGACTTTGTCTTTGAAGAGGAACATGTTGAAATTCCTCTAATTGCTTTTGACAATGATCAGGTTTAGGCATCTATTCATGATATTGTTCAAGAAGCAATTCTAGATCAAGACGATGTTGTAGATCCTCCTGCTCAAGTTCAACAAATTGTTCCAGAAGAACAAACTCTACAACCTCAGAGCTTTATGCCATTAAGGCGATCCACTATAGAAAGGAGAAGCGTAATTTCAGATGATTATGTTGTATTTCTCCAAGAACATGACATTGACATTGGTGTGGTGGAAGATGATCCAATCAACTTTCATCAGGTCATTGAAAGTTCTAACTCTCAAAAGTAGATTGATGCCATGAATGAAGAGATGAAGTCCATGAAGGACAATGATGTTTGGGACCTTGTACCATTGCTTGAAGGTAAGAAACCCATTGATTGTAAATGGATATTTAAAACCAACAAGGATTCAAAAGGCAATGTAGAAAGGTACAAGGTTCGTCTTGTCGCAAAGGGCTTTACACAGAAAGAAGGCATCAATTATAAAGAGACTTTCTCTCCAATTTCTTTGATAGACTCTTTCATGATAATAATGGCATTAGTGGCACATTTTAATCTTGAGTTACATCTGATGCATGTTAAAACAGTGTTTCTCAATGGTGACATTGATGAGACAATTTATATGGTGTAGCCAAAAAACTTTGTGTTAGGAGATGCAAAGTAAATGGTTTTCAAACTAATGAAATCCATCTATGGACTCAAGCAAGCATCTCGTCAATGGTATTACAAATTTCACTAAGTTGTCATCTCGTTAGGTTTTGAGATGAACTTTGCTGATGATTGTATATACCACAAGTTTAGTGGGAGTAAGTACATTTTTCTGGTTTTATATGTTGACATCTTTGCTTGTACGAATGATGGGCTTGTGCAAAGACGAAGATTTCTATCAAAGCATTTCGAAATGAAAGATCTTGGTGATGCCTCTTTTGTTTTGGGAATTCAAATATATCAAGATCACTCTCAAGGTATTCTTAGATTATCACAAAAGAGCTATATCGATAAGGTACTTAAAAGGTTTGGTATGCAGGATTGTAAACCAGGTGACACCCACGTACCAGGGAGATAAGTTGACTTAATATCGATGCCCACGATAATGACTTAGAAACTAAAGAAATGCAAAAGATTCCTTATGCCTCGGCTATAGGGAGTCTAATGTATGCTTAGGTTTGTACGCGTCCGAATATTGCGTACATTGTTGGAATGCTAGGGAGATATTTAAGTAACCCGGGATTGGATAATTGTAAAGCAGCCAAACGGGTCATGCGGTATTTACAGAAAACAAAAGATTTTATGCTCATACAAGAATCGAGATCAGTGGAATCATTGGCTATTCTGATTCTGATTTTCGAATGTCAAGATAATAGAAGATCCACTTCGGGCTATATCTACATGCTTGCTGGGGGAGCTATTTCTTGGAAGAGTGCTAAGCAGACACTCATAGCTTCTTCCACCATGGCAGTGGAGTTTATAGCATGTTTTGAGGCATCTAACCATGAGATATGGGTGCGAAATTTTGTCACGGGGCTATGCATTGTGGACACTATTGAAAGAACACTTAAGATATTTTGTGACAATAACTCGGCAGTACTATATTCCAATAACAACAGGAGCTAGGAAAAGTCAAAGCATATTGATATAAAGTTCCTAATTGTTAAGGCTCGAGAGTTCAGAGTGGACAGTTGTCTATTCAACACATTGGGACAGACTCCATGATTGCGGATCCACTTACTAAGGGAGTGCCACCCAATGTCTTTCATGAGCACACTGCTCATATGGGTGTTGTATATTTTCATGATATTTAGTTTCAGTGGGAGTTTGTATTTTAGATGATTTTCAGACTAGACATATTATACGGTCATTTTGGATACAGTTTTCTGGTTGATTCATTTGAGATAATTTTCAGTTATAAAGTGTTTGGTTTATTTTATCTCTAAACTTATTTAAAATTGATCTCACTAAGGCATAAGGTAGGACCAGTTGGAAATAAGCTTGCTGAGATCATGCTGCTTGTAATTTCCATGCTACAAATTCATGCTTGATCCATGTCATTTGGTTATATCGGCATTTGCGACCATTGATGGGCTTAGTTACGATTAAATGTAGCAAAAGTCGCTTTGATCCTATGTTAGTATAATTGATGGACCGGATTGTTTGAAGATGCATTCGGTAATGATAGCAAAATTATGAGCTCATAAGGTTAATACACAATTGTAAGGTAACACATATAGCCCAAGTGGGAGATTGTTGTGAATTTTAATCCTCCGTATAGACATAATAGTGTATGATTGCTAATACAAGCTATCAAATAAGGTTCGCGATTAAATAAAGTGATCTAATACGGTTTAGGTATTTTGGGCTTTATGCATCTAATTTAAGTGTGGACCTCATATGTGTAGAGACCGGGCTATAATTTCTAGTTTTATGATGGGCTAGACTAGAAATTATAACCTAGGGTTTCAAACCTAGGGTTTGACCCTATATAAATGGTTATGGTTCCCAAATTAAAAGCATGCTCATTCTTTTGACATCCCATCATCAAAGAGGATTTGAGAGCTGCATTCTAATTTGGAAGACAAAACCACAAGACTCTAAAGATAGATTTACCAATGGAGAATTCAGGTATGCTTCTGCTATTATTTGTTTGGTATACTTGATGATTTGATATGAACAGATCTTGTTTTTAAGATATTAAAGATCTAGTATGAACAAATCCTGTTTTTAAGAGATTAAAGATCTGGTATGAACATATGTATTTTAAGAATTAGTCTGATATAAGACAAATCCCTATTTCTAAGAGATTCAATTATCAACACTTTATACTAATAAGTTAAAATAAATAAAATGAATTTGAAAAAAAAAATAAAAAATTAAATCTTAGATTCAACCTTATTTATATTCTTTTTTTTCTACTTTTTCTTTTCTATTTTCTTTTCCTTATCTTTGAATTTTTTAGCAACCAAACATATCTTAAAAAAAAATATCATTAATCGAAAGTTAAAAGGTACTCTATAGCTTCTTTGGCATTGTAACACCCCGAACCAGTATTAGGGGTAAGAACGTAAAATTTAAAAATAACTTTAATAATTAATAAAAAAAAGATTAATTCATTAATGATAGAAAAATATTTTCTTACCTAAACCCTAAGTATAAATTAGAATGTTCTCTCCTTTTTTATCATAAAAACTTTTTATATGAAAGTTTGAGAGATTAGAGGGCTTAAGATAATGAAGCATTGAAATTTGAATATCATAGAGTTATATTTTATTTTCCAAACTAGAAATTTTGATAAGTGAAATTACAAGAGAAGGCTTTTTAGTATGAAATGACCGTCATGCCACGGGAGCGGGTTTTAAGGCGTGGCAGAATGGTATCAAAGCACTAAGGTTTGATCTTGATGAGAATTTGTTAAGTTTTGTAGGGTTTTCAAATTGCATCTCATGCAATGCACAACGGAAAAATAAAAAATAAAAAATTGAAAAACCCATCCCAACGGATCATCAAAGTCAACCATAAAGCATAGAAGGGTAAATTTTTTTACCTTTGTTGTGTTCGGATGAGATCAACCTCTTTGGTGTAGATCTGCAAGAAGCAAAGCATGTGCTGAAGCAAACCTCGATGTTGATCACACACACACGAAGAGTTTAAAATCTCGAGAAGAGGTTGGAATGAGGTCGATGTTGAGGAGAAAATTTGAATTCTAAGAGAGGGGCAGCTAGGAGAGGAGTTTGAAGATTAAACTCCCTCTAAAAGCTTAGAATTATGGCTATTGTAACTAGGGGTTCTGATTTTAGGGTTTACATATCAGCCTAGTGAAAAAGACCAAAGGGCCCCTCCTTAAAGATGGGGGGCGGCCACATGCATCCCATGCATCAGGGGATGCAATCCGATGGGCTTTAAGCCCATGTGAGAGCACAATTCCCCTCAAATCCATCCTTTTGGCCTCGGAATTATTCTAATCCTGATATGGTTCAATTTCGAAGCATTCTCCTTCAATGTGGAATTGATCCAAGACATTTTCCCTCAACTTGAATCCAATCCAAGATTGTTTTATTCCTTCTTCAATCCTTCAAAGTGTGTGATCCATTAGGTTTCCAATTATATTGGTCACTTGATTTGACCCTTGAATCCAAGCAAGTCATGAGCGATATCTAGCAACACATCATGACCCCTAATTAATCGGAGAGTTAGTTGTTTGACTACCAACCTTTCCATAGACAATATATTTTCAAGTCGTCCTTTCACCACACTATACCCCACTAAGTTTAAAGCATGAACTATGTGTTAGCTCCTGCTAGACTAACTACATCACACCTAGCCTAAGTGATATTAGTTCTTGTCCTCGGGACTCATTACTCTATTAGTCATGGCACTGAAAACCCTCTTCATATATGACATTTCCACTATGGCTAAAGATTCCCAAGTAATGATCCTGACAAGAGGTCGGGGGTATATACTCCCTCTATCATAAGTAGTGAATCCTTTGTTGGCTACTCATTTATCTTCTAATACTTCAAATTGTACCTAATCATCACCCTATGAGCAACCTCTAGGAGGTAATAAGGAATGACGTCAAAGTACAAAATCATCATCCAAGATATCCTTGAGCACCTCAAGTCTAAGGATACTTGCACCATTGCTATTATGAGACTATCATTTACATTTGAATAGATAATCTATATGATTGTCTCATAGAACACTACAAAAAACAGCCGATTTAGGGACGGATTTTAGCGGCGGATTTTATCCGTTACAATTTAACGACGGATTAGCGACGACAACCAACTTAGCGACCGATTTACCGACGGATAATATTCCGTCACCAAAATAAGGCGGGGAAGTTGGCGGGAGCTATTAGATAGCGACAGTTGTCGATTCACGTCGTTGTTATATTAGCGGCGGATTATCGGGTTCGTCGTTATGATAGCGGTATTATCGATTCGTCGCTGCAAGCTTTGATTATTTTATTTAAAAAATTATGTTGGGAATAGCGGCGGTTCTTGGTGCCGTCCTTGCTAATTTATGACCAGTTATCCGATTCGATCGCTGTAGATTGATATTTTAGTTAAAAAAATTTATGGTAGAACTTCGATAATTTTAGCGACAGTTCTTAGTGCATTACGCTAAGATTTGCGACGGATGTCGGTTAGTGGCTATGGAACCTTTGATATTTAGTTAAAAAAAAATTATGTTGGGAATAGCGACGGATTCTTAGTGCCGTCGCTAATTTAGCGACGGTTATCGGTTCAAAATTAAGCTATGGAACCTTTGTTATTTGTATGAACCCCACTTAATCTTGTCCCACATCGGATAGAGATAAAAAATTGAGGGTCTTTATATACCCTTGCTATTCTTATAAGGATACAATGAGCTCTTGGGCTACAGTTTAAATGGTTAGTGGGCTGGGTCTTTAAATGGTTGAGTTGGGTTGGATCGTCCGGCTCACATAGAACCTTCCGGTTCGAGCGGTCCCCCGGTCCAACCGACCGGTCCGGTCCGGTCCGAGTTTTAAAACATTGTCGAAAAGTGTTCAAGAAATTAAATTAGCGGCCCGAATCTGACAATCCGTCGCTAAACTTGACGGACATTTTACAACCCGTCGCTAAGTTTAACGACAATTGTAAGGCTTCGTCTGCTAAGTTTTTGCGAGGCGTTTTACCTATTGAATTTTTTCCGTCGCAAATCCGTCGCTAAAGGATTTAGAGACGGATTTTTTTGATTTAGCGACGGAAAAATCCGTCGCTAAATCTCCAGAATCTTGTAGTGGAAGGTCATCAGTAGTATACGGCCACTCTTGCAAGCATCCACATGTTAACTCTATCCTCATGCTTAAGTTGTGAGATCCACTATATCAACTAAGGTACTAACATGTGTTAGTTTATCCAAATCAACAATGTCCATTAATTCTTGTTGATCCTATGACTAGGGATAATTTATATACTAACATAATTACACATGATAGGAATCTCATTATTGTGATCTCATCATGATTTCCTTCATGCTATGTTATGCATCATGAACTTCATTAATTGATTTAAAATTAGTATCAATTCATTTGATAAATGAACATCATATTAATGAATATGCCTTTTATTAATAAATAAAAAGTGTATAATAAGTGCTAAAGGTGATTGCATTAATGTATAGCACTTCTCTAACAATCTCCCACTTGAACTAAAGTCAATCGCATTTATATCTGCCACCATGAGTCGGTACATGAGTGTACTACATGGGGAGTGGCTCAATCAAGGGATCAACAATATTCTGATCAGTGGGCACTTTTTCTATCTTTACAAGTTTACCTATGGGAATAAATGAATTATGTAAAACCCGAGAAAATTCCAATTTTCGGAAAAAGGGCAAAATCGTAATTTCGGTCAAAACCCAAAATTTTTCTAGATCTCGGATGACGAAACAGACTTCAACGTTAGAATCGTCTCATGAAATCTAGCTACCACATTGAATTTCGTGAGATTCTAAGACGATTGTTCAAGTTTTCAGTAGCTGGTGTCGAATTAAGTAAAGCGACATGTAATGTGATAAAAGTCGCTCTTAAGTATCTTCTTGTGACCTGTATTAAGATTGAGAGGGGATGAAATGGATAGCTTGGATTAAGTCATTTGTCAAATAGTGACAAAGATGAGATCTGGGAATTTTGGAAATTGTTAATAAATAATGGGACAAAGATGAAGCAGTGTTCATCTCCTTCGCTACAAAAACCGGCGGTGAGCAAAAAAAGCGAATCTGATGGCGAAAGTTAGGTTTTTGTGATTTTTAGAGAAGAGAGAGTACCTTCTACCTCTGGATCCAGTCTAATTCGGACCTTGGGTTCTTGGGACGAGAAGCAGTGGTTCTCACATTATCGAGATTTGCGTGAACCTTAGTTTCAAGGAGTTTTGATAAAACTCCGTGAGGTAGGGGTTTATCCTACTTGTTTTACCATACAATTTAAGTGTTTTTGTGATCACTTTTGTGTTGGTTTGAGGCCATGAGTGGCCGTTTGATCGGTCCCGAATCTTGGAACCAAAATGTTGGAATTTTTGAGACCCATTTGGACTGTCCGTGACAGTGTAGGGACTGTTTTGGGTGATGGTTTCATAATTTATGCAATAAATTATGTGTTGAGTGATAATATGGTAGGAAATGGCCTTGTCAGTTTCAAAAAGTGGAACAAGGTATGATGGTGGTTGCCTGGATGACCCACTATGCTGACCTAGATTTATTAAAAGCAGTCCGGGTTTGTCAATGAATTGGACCAAAAACGTCATGTGGTGTGTATGAGATTGAAGTTTAGTGAATGGCTGATTGTATGGGGAATTGGTAGGTTAATGCATAAGCTTGAGGTGTTAACATAATGTCACAATTATATGGAATATAATTGTGTGTGTAGGCCATTGGATATGAGATTGTGATTTGCTCAAGTGAGCTAATTTGGGTGATGGTTGATATTGTTGAATTACATGTGATGTGATTGTAAATTTGAGGATATTGCATAATCGATTTATTTGTATAAAAAAATTGTTGAAGTAACAATGCATTCATATACCATAGGGTAACCTAGAAATTAGGTGTGAGTGCATGACATAAATTTTACGAAAACGAACATGGTTGCGAGGAATTTCACGGGATAATTTGGGAGAATGGGGTTGGGAGACGGTCAACGGATCATTTTGGATGAGGACCATGAGCGTTTGAAGGAAGTTCTCAGCACATTAGCCTCGGAGGGTAGTCCCATATTTTTATCGAAACTCGGTAGTGTATTTTCGAGAACAACAAGTTTTGTTTTGAAAATGGTATTTTCTCATACATGGCTTAGGCAAGTGTGAGGGAGTCGGTGAGGACTCGAGACATGGGAACGGGCATTTAGACATTCAAGTAGGATCACGAATTTACTTGAGTGTGTGTTTACATTGGATCATTGCATATGCACTTAGGTGAGGAGTAACCCATTTAGGGTGATTCCGCTGCGGGCGATAGCTCACCACATCCGGGGAATATTATTTCGAATTACGGGAGCGTTCGGAGAAGGCGACTCATCTTAGGGCGTTTTGAAAGCCGGAGTTGTGGCTTTGATGGTTTTTGGTATACAGGTATTAGAATTTTAAAATTTTAATATGTGGTTGTATTAAGAGAAATGTTATAACTCTTGAACTATTGGAATATAGTTGGGCATATGTTTGATGAGTATTGGAGTATGGGCCCAAGAGGCAATTTTTACTTAGGTATGGGTCTCGCGATACGAGACGTATAGATTTTCCGCTGGTTGACAGGTAGTCAACGGACACCCCAGATTTGGGGCGTCACAGCATGGTATCAGAGCTTAGGTACACGAGTACCTAGGGCTTGGGGTACTTGGGCTTAGGCCATGGTCTTGAGTGTAGAAGTTTAGGTAAATGAATACCTAGGACTTGAGGGGCTTGGGCTTAGGCCATAGTCTTTAAGAGGTAAGAACATCACCACTTGGTGGCTCGATGTTAGGGTTAGGTATGTAATTACCTAGACAATCACGGGACAGGATTAGAACACTGCATGCACTATGTTTGATGTGTGATGGTGTGTATAACATGAGTTGTATGTTATGTGATGGTGTGATCATGTGTGTGATGTATGTTATGTGACTTGTGTGCTTAGGTGGATAGCACTTAGGAAAAAATAAAATAAAATGTTGAACACTAGGGTTAGTGTGAGAACAAGTGGATTGAGAAAAATTTTGGCAAATTGGTCCAGGTTTTGTACAAGAAAAAGAGTTTGTAATTAAACTCTTGAAAATTTTGAAGTGTAGTAATTTCAGTATTCAAGCTACTGCATGTATAGAGTAGCAAGGAGGCTACTGGAAATGAAAAAAAAAAATGGGATGAGAAGAAAATTGTTTTCTAAGGTTTTACTGTTTGTAAAACGGAAGAAAATCAAATGAATAAATTTTATAAGTTTATTTGGTGCACTGGAAATTGAAAAAAAAATGGATATGTATTTTTGGGTGTTTCCAATAGCAGAAATGAAAAAAAAAATGTGTGTGAAAAAAAAAAGGAAAAAAAGCGATTTTAAAATTAGTTTAGACTCTTCTTTCCATTTGGAATTAAAGCTGACCTGATGAAATTGTATTGTGGTAGCCTTTAGGTGTGAAGTGGGCTGGAAATTGTATTGCAACATGAGGCAGTTGGGATTTCTTTGGTGGAGTGTGTCCACGATACACTCGGTTAATATGTCGTGGAGAACAGGGTACGGAGGAGCGTGTTACAATACACTTCGTTGTATCGTGACGGTGAGGTTAGCTTAGGTGGAAATTATTGCCCTTGATACGTTGGTGTATCGTGGCCAGTGAGAACGAGAGCTGAGGCATTGGAGTCCTGATACATGGAGTGTATCGTGACCAGGAAGGAGCTAGGCAGTTGGTCGCTGTGTCGCGACCTAGGCTGCGACATGGCCGTGCCTGAGAGCGGCACAAGGCCACGACTGCAATGATGCTGACACACGAAGGCCCCTGACACGGCCTTGGCCCAGCGTGCGACCTCTGGCCGGCCCAGGCCACGTCTGGCGGGCTGGGCCACGATACGGCCAGGCCAAGGCCTACGACACGGCACCACTGCGCGTGCGCGCACGCGGCCTGAGCGCACCATGTGCGCATCTGGGTGGGGTTAGTGCATTGCGCCGGTGCGCAACGCTAGTTTTGGGTTGGTGCACTATTTGATCCTTTATTTGGACCACTGTTCATGAACACTATTCATAAAAAAAATTTTCGAAAAAAAAAATAATAAATAAAATTCTTTTGAAAAATAAAATAAAATAAAATGAGATAAAATTTTAAAAAAAGGAAATTTCCAAAAATAAAATTTTTGATATTGAAAATGATTTGATATATTGAATTAATTGTCTTGCATTGCTTATGAATGCAGGGACTTAGTATATAAAATGTTTTCTGGGTATGAATAGTGTTTAAGGGCTGTGTTTATGCCTTAGAGATGCTGCATTGAATTTTAATTTGTCATTTAACATGTGTAGATGGCTAGTCGAGGGCGGGACGTGAAGTCACGAGTGCGGTCGAGCTGCCGGCACTTTTGACCGATAAACGCTGCGAGGCCGTAAGGGATTATGATCATAGATTATCGCGGGAATGCGATAGTGAGCGAGGCGGGTGAAGCGACCTCGGCGTTTAGAAACATCGTCCTCCAATGGTTAGAAGGTGTGGACTCTAGAATTCGGGGCGGTATGACCACGAGAGGAGGAATTGGAGGATGACATCTGAGGCATCTAAAGATGGGTGTTAGTACTAAGAGAAAGGAAGATTCATCTTCTTCCAACTGCCGGGAAAGAAGCGAAGACTACATTTTAGCGAGGATATCGGAGGGCCGGGGCCGAGGTCGAAGTCGGGACCCAGGCCGGGATGGTTCCCCAGTTAGCGAAGGCGGAGATGATGTTATCTCTGTTGGCCCAGCTTGGACACTTTCGGATTGTCACGAGGCGGGGAATCCCAAGTTATGGAACCTTAGGTCGATTATCAGGTGAGGCAGTTAAGGTTGCCAATTAGGATGGGCAGATGGTGTGCTACCATTGCCAACAGCCCGGACATATGAGGAGGGATTGCCCTCAGAGGGAGGGATCTCGAGGTTTGGGACGGTGCGGTCGGTCGATTGAGGTAGGCGGAGATGCGGTTTGTTCTCCATACCCTAGGCTATGGGTCGGAGGGACAGTCACCTAGGTACTTCTCGGATGGGTCACATAGGACAGGGACCGGAGCGCGGGTCGGGAGTCTAGGATGGGAGATTACAGACCGAGAGTTCGGTCGGTCTGGGCGAGATGACGTGTTACCATTCGCCCGGCTTTGGGCATATGGCGGGTGTCCTAAGGCGAGAGGTCTCATAGTACGGAGGTGAGCATGCGAGATTAATTTGGATATCTGAGGGTATGTTTCTGCCACTTGTTGACAAGAGTAGCGGTTGAATTGGATGCATCATGTTCATTCATTAATGCATCTTGTGTGTGATAGGTTTGGGCTTAGAGGTTGAGGCCTTTAGAGAGGTGATGGGAATTTACCTAGATGTAGTAGAGTTGGTGGATCATATGTCAGATCAAATGAGTGAGATCTGGTGATTCCTCTCATGATGAACATAAAATTGTTGACATAATGAGTTGTTGATATGTGATAAATTGGAGACATAACGGATTATCTTGTGTAGTCTTAGAATTTGAATCTATTATACAATAATTACGGATAAGGTATCTTTTTAGGAGGGAGGAATGAGCTTTGAAAATTCTAATTTTGACTAAAAATATTGTTTGATTCAAAACTAAATTTTTAAGTCTGGATAGTAAAAGCGGACTTTTACGTTGAATGTCTATGAAATTCTTCTGAGTAAGAATTCTTAAATTTATTTATATTCGATTTTAAAGGCGTGGGTAGCCAGATGCATTAAAACAACATATAATGTGATAAAATCACCACTATGTACTCTTGTGACTTTTTATCATTAGATTAAGAGAGGATAGATGATGGCAGTTAAACCATTTAATCGTGATAAAGACAAGATAAATTTTGAAGTTGTTAATAAATAATGGTTTAAGATGAACAATGTTATCATTCATTATAAAGCAGCAGTTGAAACATAAATGATCTGAGTGACCAGATTAGTTTTGTGATTTTCAGAGGAAAGGCACATTCTCTCTAGAATCTCAATGATGGACAGTGAAAGTTCTTTGTTGAAACCAAAGTAGTTCTCATACCAGACCTACAATGTACAGTTTAAGTTTTGACAGAAATCAGTGAGTAGGGTTTATCTACTTATTTCTTCTTTTAAGTGTTTTAATGATCTTTTTAAATGTTGATTTGAAGTTAGTGATGTGTTGATGGAGTCCCAATCTGAACCATCATTGAATTTAGACCATTGGATAATAAGTGACTAATGTAGGATATTTTGGTGTGGTTTATAATTTATACAATAAATTATGTGTTGGTAATAATATGAGGCCGGAAATGGCCATAGAAATCGGTTTCAAAAAGTGGAACAAGGTATATTAATTAGTTTGCCCACAGGGCTGACCCACTTGCTTTCTGTTTGAGGCTGATAAAAAGCAGTCCCGAGTTTGTGTGAATTGGACCAAAAACATCCATGTGTGGTGTGTATGAGATTGGTTGAAGTGAATGGCTAGTTGTATGGGAATTAGTAGGTTAATGCATAAGCTTGAGGTGTTAACATAATGTCACAATTATATGGAATATAATTGTGTGTGTAAACCATTAGGTGGTGTGATTTGCTCGAGTGAAATTTAATTTGGGTGATGGTTGATATTGTTGAATTACATGTGATGTGATTGTAAATTTGAGGATATTGCATAATCGATTTATTTGTATAAAAAAATTGTTGAAATGGCATAATGCATTTAATATGCACTGGGGTAACCTAGAAATTAGGTGTGAGTGCATGACATGAATTTTCTGAAAAACGAACATGGTTGCGAAAGAAATTTCACAGGATGATTTTCCGGAGAATGGGGTTGGGAGACAGTCCAACAGATCATTTCGGATGAGGACCATGATTGTTCGGGAAGTTCTCCAACACATTCGCCTCGGAGGGTAGTCCCATATTTTTACCGACACCTTCGGTAGTGTATTTCAAGAACGATAAGTTTTGTTTTGAAAATGATATTTTTCTCATACATGGCTTAGAGCGAGTGTGAAGTCGGTGAGGACCGAGAGCGTGGGAGCGGGCATTTAGACATTCAAGTAGGATCACGAGATTTACTTGGTGTGTGTGTTTGTGGATCATTGCATATGCACTTAGGTGGGAGTAACCCATTTAGGGTGATTCCAACTGCGGGCGATAGCTCACCATGTCGAGGAATATTATTTCGGTGCGAGGGAGCGTTGAGCGGCTCATCTTAGAGGCCGATTTTGAAGAAAGTCGGGTTGTGGCTTTGATGGTTTTTAGTATACATGTATTAGAATTTTATAATTTTAATATGTGGTTGTAGTAAGAGAAATGTTATAACTCTTGAACTATTGGAATATAGTTTGGCATATGTTTGATAGTGGTAGATTATGGGCCCCGAGGCCATTTTACTTAGGTATGGTGCGATACGAGGCGATATAGATTTAAGCGGGTTGAAGGTAGTGACGGACACCGGTTGGGGCGTTACAAATAGTATATTAGTTTAAGTTTCAAGTTTGTCCATTTGGAATTTCTTAGAGGTAAGAACGTAAAATTTTAAAAAAACTTTAATAATTTATAAAAAAAGACTAATTCATTAACGGTAGAAACTCTTTTTCGTACTAAAACCCTAAGTATAAATTAGAATGTATACACTTGTTGTCGTAAAACTTTTACGAAGAAGTTTGAGAGATTAGAAACCTAAATTATTAAACATTGAGAATTTGAAGATTATAGAGTTATATTTTATAGTCAAAACTAGGAATTTTGATAAGTGAAATTACATAAGAATAAATTTTAGTATGAAATGACCGTTATGTCTCGGGAGTGGGTTTCAGGCGTGACAAGCATAGTGAAGTTTATATTGGTTTCCTTGTTTCTCCATTTCCTTGTACACATCTCTGATGGAAGGGTTTAAGTATTCTGAAAGGGTTCTCCATTACATATCTGGATAATCAGAATCAAAGTTTTTTTATCCAAGGGTCGTGAACGTTGGAGGTAAGGTACCCAGATGGGGACCGTAGACTCTTCTTTACAATGAAATTAATCTTCCCCTTAAAAATATTTCTTAAAATGTGAACATCAAAATAAGTCAAATTCATAGCCCACGGTCTCTTACAGAATGAGTAGACATAGACAATCTAGCTCCGAAAGATTAACATAAACAATATAAGCAATTCGATTGAGATTCGGGAATGGGCTCACTCCTACCTAGATTGACTTGCAGCATCAATCATGCTTCGGATGTCGGTCAACTTGGCAACTTCAGCCCCTCTTGATAACTATATATATATATATATATATATATATATATATATATATATATATATATATATATATATATATATATATATAGCTTCTTTTTTTAAAGACAAGCAGACAACTTTACTAAGAAATAAGCAAATCAGCTAATAGAGTATCCTCTAAAATAGAGGGAATAGAAAACGAAATAAAAGGAGTAGCATGAGAACACGCAGCTCTACTCAAACAATGAGACTACCTATTCGCTTGTCGCTTTACAAACTGAATAGAAAAATAACTATTAGTAACCAAACCTCGACAATCATCGATAATGCATCCAAACTCGTCAATAGCAAGGGGTTCCGAGTGAAATGCATCCACCACAATCTTAGCATCTAACTCCACATCAACCTCAAAATGATGAAGCTCAAGCAACCATTATAATCCCTCGTGCAGACCAGCTGCTTTAGCCTCTTTTACAGAGCAACAAAACGGTAAAACAACAGACTTACATGCAACCAATAACCCATCAAAATAACGTAAGATCATCCCACCACCCTCTTTGCTCTATTGGATCTTTGACATACCATTAATGTTCAATTAGAAGTACTTGACGGGAGGTCGAACCTAGTAGACCAAACTTGTAATAGTGCCAGCAGAGCGACCTTGCTGGTTTACACGGGCTAACTTCCATTTGTTGCAGAACTCAAAGGCTGATCCTCAACACATACCTCGAAGGAAACACTTGCCTACCCCAAGCCCGATTATTACCTTTGCCCCAAATGGCCCATAGCAGGAAAAATTTGCACAAAGCGAGTTATCTTGCAAGCTAACCAAAATGAAAATACTAGTATGAAAAACCTCTCCCAGGCAATAGAAAAATCCAACCTGTGTTTGCCCAACAAAACCTAGAAAATGAGCAATTAAAAAATAAATGAGATGCATCCTCAACTTCCATGTCACAAAGACCACAACACGTATCCAACACCACACCTTTTTTATGAAGCCTCACTCTTAAAGGTAAACAGTGTACATAACCTCCACACAAAATCTAGCACTTTAGGAGGAAGTGGGAAGCTGAGAACCTCTTCAAGATTCGGAAGAAGCTGCGAGATGGGGACCATTCAAGGACAATAGCATATCATAGCAAGATTTAACCATATAGAGTCCTGAGCTCGAATGGTGCCAAATTTGAAAATCATGCTCTTGCGACCGAGAAAGTAATTGCCCACACATAATTGGGGCTTCGTTCAGACTAAGAATATGGTGGATAAACTCTTCATTCCAACGACTAGGTTCCAAAAGCAAATAAAAAACCTTCAAGTCCCCTAAACCTTGCATTATCATAAATTGAACCTGGAAATTGGGCAAGTGTCTAACCCATGGATCATTCCTAACACTAGTGATTTCGCCAAACCCAATTCTCATACGATACCCCAATTTCACAACCTCCTTTGCTGACCAAATACTCTTCCAAACAAAACTAGGATTAGACCCCAAATTGGAAGAAAGGTAGTCCCTCGAAGGAAAATATCTTTCTTTGAACACTCAGGCTACCAAGGTATGTGGTTTGGTTAGAAGATTCCAGCCTTGTTTTCCAAGAAGCGCAAGATTAAATAGGCGTAGATCACGGAATCCAAATCCCCCTTCCTTCTTCCTAACACATAATCTTTCCCAAATCTACCAATGTATCACGCTATGCCCTTCATGTCGAGAGCCCAACCAAAACGAGTTCAACATTTTCTGAAGTTCCTCTAAATGATGGAGGAATGAAGGCGCCCTTTGTAAGTAGGATTACTTGCGCTCACAGTCTTTATCAAAAATACTTTTACTTTGCTCTTAACAATAGTTTGCTTTGCGAGAAGGCGGCCGTTTGCATAAGCGGTCCTTGAAACAAAATAACTTAGTTTAGAGCGACCCGAAATTTGAAGGCGGTCAAGATGATAGAAATACCATTCAGTAACATCAACGCCCAATATACCAATTATCTCATTTTATTTATGATCGGATATTGAACTTCTAACAACAACCTCAGTTTACCATAATTAACGAGGTTGACGAAACACATTCGAGATCTCTGAGAATATCACGAACCGCCGGCGGTAGAGAACTCTTTGAAGAACAAGTAACTATCATTCGCAAGAAAGATGAGAGATGGAGGGTGCATTCCTACAAACTTAACAGCCATGAAGAGCACTGGCTTAGAATCTAGAATCATATGAAGAGATCTTCAACGCATACAATAAACAAGTAAGGCGAAGAAGACTGACCTTGATGGAGACCCTCGGAATGCAATAGAGACACAATGGTGCCATTGAACGCCTGAGAATATTCAAACGTCGAAATGCTGTATAAACGAGAAATCCACTAATGCCAAACACATCTTATCTGACATAAATTGGAGAAATCCACAATCCGGTACTTAATCGCATTACTAATATCAATTTTGAGGCCGACTTATCCTGTCTGACCCTCGTGCGTCGCTTAAGACAGTGCAAGACTTCGCTTGCAAGAAGAATATTATCCATAATAGAGCGACTGGGAACAAAAGCTGCGAGAAGGAATCAGTCTCTGAGCATGCTCATACGATTAGCAAGGACCCTGGCAACAAGCTTATACAATACATTACATAATGAGATCGGCCTTAACTCCTTCATGGAAGATGGATTCTCACATTTGGGAATTAAAACTATCAAAGTATTATTGAGACCCGAAGGAAATGCACCAGTCGAAAGCCATTGTGAAGCTGCGGAAAAGATTTGATCACCAATCAAAGGCCAAAAACGTTGATAAAATCTTGGGTTCAAACCATCAGGACTCGGCGATTTTTCAGGATGCATTTTGCTTGTGTGCTTTGAAGGAACCCCTCTTTAGAAAAGTGCACGTAGCTCTCATTCTCCTCCAAACTAAAAACATCAGTCAATGAGATTTCCAAACCATCGAAGTTAGGCAAACCTGAGGAGAATAAGTTCCGAAAGTATGACAAAGCAATGGAACCCATCGTGCTCAAATCCGATTGCACTATACTATTAACATCAACAAGAGAACTAACCTTATTGGTAGCCTTACGACCCAAAGCTTGTGCGTGAAAAAATTTGGTATTAAGGTCACCGTTCTCCAACCAAAAATCCTTAGCCCGCTGCTTCCAATACAACTCTTCATCCTCAGCTGACTTGGCGAACGCCTTTTCTCATTAAAAATTCAATAACTCTGACTGTAGTAGGGCAGTACGCTCAACATACCTTATAGTTTTAAGTTTATTCTGAGAAACTTATGTAAAAATTCCTCCTAATTAGCCATAAAACCATACTGATGAGATAGATTTGCGGCTTGTGAGGAGAGATCGGCGGCCCTCACCACATCTCAAAGCTAGACACAAACTCCTCTTCTCTTAACCATAAATTTTTGAATCTAAACCGATGTGAAACATTCCTGCGAGAAAGAGGCGAAAAATGCAATTAAATGGGGGAATGATTGGACGTATGTGAACAAGTTCGAGAGAAGCATAGGAGGAACACCTTGCTTGATCTGTATAGCAAAGCAAAGTCTTTCTTGAACCCGGTGAGAGCCCCTATAAAACTCCCAGTAAAGCCGCAACCATGAAAAACAACTCATTCAAGCTACAATCGATTAAAGCACCATGAAACCCACGAAAGAGCCAGTCGGGATGAGCCACACCTTCTTTCTTATCCGATGGAGAAAGAAGATCATTAAAATCACCAATGCAAACCCATGGGAGGGAAGAACGAATTGCCAAGGCAAGCAATAAAGTCTAAGAAGCCCTCCATCTATGGTGTTTAGGGAAGCCATAATAACCAGTCAAATGCCAATCACTAGTGCTTTCAAAAATAATAAGGTCAATATGATTATTAGAAAAGCGTCGAACAACTGAAGATGAATCCCATAGCATAGCGACCACCACTATAATGATGCTATTAACTACAAAATTACCGAAAAAACCGACTTGATACATAACTCCTCGATCTTCATCCTCATGAACTGGTAATTTCCGTGAGAAAAAAAATCTGAAGGGCGATGTGACTTAAGCAAATCACCTGAGCTACGACTGCTCATAAGTTCTGACCCACGACCGGTTCGGCTAAAATGACTCATAGGCGTTGGCGAGCTTTGCTCAGGGTGCTGCGGATCAAGTGAATATGAATCTTTATCGAGCCGAAGGAGATTCGAGGCCAGCCATAAAACTCCCTCACGCCTACACTTCTTATCATCTTGTAAGTCCACCTCCATGTTTTCATTCGGAGCTAACTGCATATGCGCTAGACCGGAATTCTTAGGAGTAGTTGGAATAGAGTTTATAGGTTGCAAATGATGCCTTAGAGCTATCCGGCGCCTTCTAACACATCCCATGGATTACAGATGCGAGACTAGTGGTACGCCTAGCTAGAACCAATGAGCCCAGAAAAACACTTGAAGTCTTTGGGATCACATCATCGGAATGAATGGGCTCACCCTTCTCATCCCGTAACTAACCTCCACTAGAAGAAGAGGCTCGAAAAGAAGCTTTCAACCAATTACCCCATCCGCGAGCCATAGAATCTATTTCCATAGAAAAGTGAAAATCGCAAAAGCGTTCTATATGGCCTATCTTACCACAAAGAAAGCAAAACAGCCCCAAGCGCTCGTACTTAAAGAGGACTTGCGAGAAAGATCCATTAGATAGAAAAATCTTCTTCCAACGTTTCAGTGGCTACTAAACATCAATTTGAACCGTAACCTGCATATAAGATATTTAAACCTTGTATTGTTAGTCTCATCATATTGAATAAATTTTCCCACAAAGTCTGGTGGCTTCGACCTAAGTGGACATGGAACCCTACGGGGAAGGTTATGAATTTGTACCCATAAATCAGCCGGTCAGCGGAGCAGCGGCGGGAGCCGTTGAGCGATAAGCGATGGAGGAGGATATACATATTGTCATATATCCAAGGGCCACCTTCCAAAACCCTACTAATATCATGCTCATGAGAAAACTTAAATAAGAATCGTCTATCATCTAGTTCCTGAACAAAAATACCTCTTCCTGGCCTCCACATAGCGGAAACTCGTTCTTTGAAGGAAGGAACATGAATTCGACGTGGAGATAGCAACTTCTGCCTGTGCCAATTTGTATGATCACAGGGTTTGAGAACACGAGACTTCCCTCGGTGAGGCATCATCTTCCTCGTAGAGAGAGATAATTGAGCCATACGGGTCTCCATAGAAAATTGAAGAAGTTACATGAGGCGGGCGAAGTGGGCGCGATCACGAAAGCAAGCTGAACCTGCAGCGAGAGAAAACCCCAGCTCTCTCAATGAGAGGAATGTCCTCCAGAAAACTAAACCTAACAGGGTGATTCACATGAAAGTTAAATTCCCAATTTTCTTCAAGTCCCCTTGACCACCCTCAATAACGAAACAAAGGCATCTGTAGAAAGAACACCAAATTCAAAACAGGACAAATTCGAGCATATCACATATTAGGGAAATTGACACCAAAACCCCACACAAAACACTGCAGGTTTCAAACGTGACACCACACCCTCCCAAAGATCCAAACCGAAATCAAGACAAAATTGCAGGAACAACAAGAAACGAATTCCTCAGGAGAACAGACCTAACCTGAGCACACAAGAGCCAAAAAGTTTACTACAACAGCACCACCGCAAGTCCTTCAATCTTCCTCTGACCCTTTTCCCCACCATTTGAATCAGAGATCCTGATGCTCTCCCCAACTTCGCAAATCCACCGGCTATAGCTTACAGTCAACGTTTCCCTTAAAATCTGAATCAAGCCCTCCTCCTCCGGTGACCTCAGATGGCTGACAACAGCATCAAAGACAAAGACGATGCGTCGGACAACCAGCACCGTCTCATCATTTCATACCCTAATCTTCCCGTCGACGAAAGACCTCATAAAACCAAGCACCTCACCTCGAAGATTTCTCAAACAAAACTCAAAGCCCTAAGAAGATTTCTCATCTTCTTCATCCGCCTCTGTTTTTCTTAAACCCCTAAACCCGGGAAAATCTAAAAAGACATGTTTTTTTAAACCCCCATTTTAGCAAACCCTAAAAGCAATAGCAGCCGCCTCCTCCTATTCTCCTTCTTCCAATGGGTTCAATCGCAGCTTAGCTCCTCTTCATCTTCTTTTCTGTGATGGGGTCATCTGTGGAAATGAATCACATAATCGAAGGAAATCTCACAGGAGGCGGAGAAACGTTCTGTCGGCGGTGGAGGAACCCGTCTTTTTAGTCAGCTCCGAATGGCAAGGACTTAAGAGACGAAAGCAGAGAAGTAGTGGTCAGCCGCCATGGGTGTGTCTATCGGCGGGAAAGCCCTTTCAAAAATATCAGATCATATATATATAGCATTTAAGGCTTATAAATATTGACCAATATTGGTTTTTGGTCAGCTGCCATGAATAATTTAATGAAGCTTTATAGGGAACCTGGTACCAAATCCATGCACACCCTTTAATATGTATCTCCGATTACGCTTGACATTAACGCGATTCAAGATACTATTTTGAGTTTGTGAACCGAGATCAAGCACTAAGCAATAATGGAGTGATGCACAGTACTGATCCACCCTCCATCACCATGTGGTGTCCATGATTGAGCTAGGAAAGTTGATTCTCCGTCGTTGCTCCCACCGCTTCTCCATCACCATTCTCCTCGCTGCCGGCCCTTTCGACACTCCCGCCACCACTTCTTACATCAAACTTCACATCTCCCACACCCGCCAATCCTTCCATCTCTTCCCTCCGCTCTCGTATCTCTCGGCCGACGCCTCTTCCAATTTTCACGCCTCTTCCTACACCTTTGACTTCATCCGTCTTAGTGACTCTTGTTAAAGTAGTTTGTGTATGAGTGGGTAAGGAGGGTTTGTCCCATTACTCCAGTTGAGAGAAGAGTGCAATACTTACTTAAAGTATCACGGACTCCAATACCAAAAAGACACCAAGAGGGATGACCAAAGAGGAATGCGATGGGCTTTAAATTATATTTAAAGTCAAAGATGGCACTTGGGCACTTGGGGCATCTTGGGCCTTTAAATAGAAACAAAAGCCCAACTCGAAATTACATTTTGGGTTATGCCCAAAAGATGTGTTCTTATGCCCAAAAGATGTGTTCTTTCTCTTATGGTTGCTACTCTTATATTTCTTCTTTGCACCTCTTCACTCTCTTAAAATTAAAGGCATTCTCAACAGTAAATTAATTGGCCTGCAAAAACAGTTAATTAAGATTTTGTTGTATCCTGAGAGTGTTTTTCGCATATTCCCTTTTTTGCACTGAACTGTGGGGGCGAAATAAACACTTAAAAGATAGTGATTATTCACGCCTCAAAATCTATACTCAATTCCCTTATCAGATTGTTTCTAACAATTTTTAAGTGTTTATGTCTCTGTCCATCATGGACAAACATACTAATTCCGCATTCAAGGTCATGAACCAAGACTTCATGAAACTTGATCGATTTGATGGCACTAATTATACTCATGGAAGGATAAGATGATGTTCTTCCTTATTGCTTTGAAAGTTGCATACGTGTTGGATCCGAACCTGCCACAGATTCCAGTCTCTTCTCCTGATGAAACCGAAAATGTCAAAGAGGAACGTACAAACGTCAAGAGGACGAATTTCTATGTCGAGGACACATTCTCAACACACTTTTGGATCGTCTATATGACTTGTTCACTTTAGTTCAGTCTCCTAGAGAAATCTGGAATGCTTTGGAATTCAAATACAACACTGAAAAACAAGGAGCAGATAAGTTTCTTGCCCTACAATTTTTTGAATTCAATATGGTCGATCATATTTCAGTTTTGGACCAAGTGCATGAGTTACAGATTTTAGTTTCCAAATTGAAAGATTTGAAAGTCGACGCAGAACCATTGCAAGTAGGGCTATAAATGCTAAACTTCTCCATCTTGGAATGATTATAGGAAGAAATTGTCGCATTCTTCCCTAAAGTTTCACTCGAACACTGAAAAACATCTCATAATTGAAGAAGAAACAAGAATTCGAGATGGTAAGAGACTTGAAATAGAATCTGGTTCCAAAGTGAATTTTGTTGTTGTCAACAAGGCTGGAACTAGATTCGGGAACAAATCTGGAAATAAGAGAAAGACTCTTGACTCAAGCTCTAACAATAATTCCAAGAAAGATAAGACCTGTTTCTATTTCAAGAAAAAATGGCACTTTAAACAAGAGTGCAGACTTTGGAAGAAAATGAAGAATGATCATGCTGGTTCTAGTGGCAAGATTAATGTGGTTGAAGCACAAGAGAAAGAGTTACAAAATCTTGTTGCTATGGTTTCTGAAATGTAAATTTCGATGGTAACCGAAGTGAATATAGCTTCTGTCTCCAACACCAATGATTGGTGGTATGATTCGGGTGCAACCATTCATATATGCAATGATAAAAATCAATTCAAACATTATGAAGTTGCTGCCCAAGGACATGAAGTATTGATGGGAAATAATAATGCTGTCAAAGTTCATGGCAAAGGAACCATTGAAATTCATTTCACTTCCGGAAAGAAGCTGATTTTAATTAATGTTCTTCATGTACCAGAAATTAGAAAGAATTTAATTTCTACAAATTTGCTTTGTAAGGGAGGATTCAAGACTGTTTTAGAATCCGACAAACTTATCCTCTCAAAGAATGGGGTCTTTGTTGGGAAGGGATATGCTTGTGATGGAATGTTCAAACTTTTTGTAAATTCTATTGTTAATAATAAGAATAAGAATATTTCTGTTTATATGGTTGATTCATCAATTAATTTATGGCATTCACGCTTAGCACATGTAAATTTTAGGTCACTTAAATTTATGGCTAAAAATGGTTACATAACATACGGAAATGATAACCATGATAAATGTGAAATTTGCATCTCGTTAAGATGACTAAATTACTACTTCCTAAGTCCGAAAGGAATTCGAAATTTTACAAATTATTCATTCGACATATGTGAATTAAATGGTAATTTGACTAGAGGAGGAAATGTATATTTTGCCACTTTCATTGATGATTACTCAGGTATACTCTATGTATATCTTATGCAGCTATGCATAAAGATGAAGTGTTCGACAAATTTAAAGTGTATAAATTGATTGTCTAAAATCAAAAGGAAAAGAAAATAAAAATACTTAGAAGCGATAGAGGTGGAGAATACTTTCCTGCTATTTTTCTTCCTTCTGTGAAGAACATGGAATAATACATCAAAGAACTTCACCTTATACCCTCAACAAAATGGATTACGAGAGAAAGAATAACCTTGTAGATATGGCGACCAATGTTATAAGTTCTAAGCTTCCCTTTAACCTTTGGGGAGAAGCATTACTTAGTGCTTGTCATATTCATAATCGAATACCTTCAAAGATTACAAAGACTTCCCCTTACGAATTATGGAATGGTAGATAACCAAATTTAAGTTATATTCGGGTTTGGGGTTGTCTAGCCTTTTATAGAGTTCCGTGCATCCAAAAGAACAAAGTTAGGGCCACAGCAATGAAAAAGTGTCTTTGTAGGATATGCTGAAATTCCAAGGTTTATAGGTTAGACTTGAGTCTAATGCACCATGGAATCTAGAGATGTCTCGTGGACCCGCTACGTGGCGTCCTCACCCCGATCATAGACTCATTTTTTGTTGCTGAAACCATTTAAAAATCCGCTTGGAGTCGTCACTTATTTTTGTTCATTTTAAAGGGGAAAAACAAAATAAGAAAAAGAAAACCTAAATATGACTCGATAAGAAAAGATAAGTCTCTGGAAAACAAAGTCTAGGTTCGTAGGTCGTTACCTATCTGTGAAGGTACTGTGAGTGAGTCGTAGCACCCCTTTAAGCCCGTATAAAAACGGTCTCTACTAAACAAGTTTAGGGAAAATACGACTTTTGACTAATCGTCGATCAGTGGATACCAAAAACAAGTAATAACAATATAATAAAACACTAGGCATATAGAAATGAATAGACAAATAAATAGATATATGAATAAGCCAAATTAAATGAGAAAAATGTGTACCTGGGAGATATATCCAAAGCGCTACTAATTAGAGACAATGTTAATAATAACAAATACGAATATCTACATTTAATTTTAAGCCAAGTTACGATTAGGAGGTCAAATTATTTGTTAAAAGGATACATGAGATGTCAGGCCCCACCCAAGCCCATTTATATGTCACACAAATTAACTCCACAAGATCCCATTTTATAGGAACTATAGAATTAATCATGTGAATAAAATAAAATAAAATAAAATAAAATAAAATAAAATAAAATAAAATAAGAAATTGTAAATTTGAAATTGAAAACTAAAAAAATGAAATTGAAAAATAAGGCAATTGAATTTTAAAATTGAAAACTTGAAGAAGAATGAGAGAAAATAGAATAAAATAAAATATAAATATAAAATAAAAATAAAAATAAAATAAAATATAAAATAAATAAATAAATAAAAATAAAATAATAATAATAATAAATAAATAAAATAAAAATACATGAGGAAATTGACTTTAGAAATTAGATTACTTGAATTTTGAGGAATTAAAAAAAATATTATTTTGAAATTAAAAACATAAAAAAATGAAATTGAAAAATTAAAAAATAAAATGAAAATTTAGAAATTGATTTTTGAAGACTTTGGTTTTTTTATTTTTTATTTTTAGAAAATGATAAATTATGAATAAATTAAAAGTTAAATGTGACTAGCTAAAGAGCTTGGTCGAATGGCCTAAAAGGTTGGTAAAGTAACCTAAGAGGTTGGGTCTATCATGTTGGGCTTCTAAATATGGGGTGTAAGTCAATAAATTGAACCTAATTGGATGAGCCTCTATATAGTGGGATGCGCCAAGTTTGGACGCATAAACCATCGACGGCCTAAAGGATCAGTCGACCCGATCTAATTTGACGAGCTAAATATAAGATCGCCCAAGTTGACCGGGCCTAAGGTAAATGGATTGGACCTAGGAAGCGGGCTTGTGATCCTAATAGGTCGGGTCAGTCTAGGTAAATGGGTTGGACCCCAGAAGCTACTGTCCCAATAGCCTGGCCTGGGCCCAAGCAACCGCTTTGGCCCCAATAGGTCAACAGCTCCAAGGTAAATGGCTGACCTAAGAAGTGGGCTTTCACCCCACAGCCGGCGCCCCACAGAAATCTGGGGCTCTGGGTTTCTAAGTGGTTGAATGTCCCACGTAGTTCACGCCTACAACGGTCGATCTGGGCCGGGCTCGGTCCTAACAGTCGGATCGCCCAAGGTAAATGGGTCGATCTAGCAGCCGGGCTTGGTCCCATTGCAGGCCTGACAGCCTACGTAAACTAAATGGATCTATAAGAGGCTTTTGGCCCTAATAGGCTGGGCTGGGCCACAACAAATGGATCGGTCCTAATAGGTCGGGTCAGCCTGGTGGCGGGTTTGGTCCTGGCCAGGCTGGGTTTGGCCTAAGGTAAAATGGCTGGACCTAGGGAAGTGGGCTCGGGTCCTAATGCGCTGAGCCTAATTTACTTGGTCTAAGGTAAATGATGAACCTATGAAGTGGGTTTCGCCTCCAATGCATTTCTGACCCACATAACCTGGGTTGAGTCTAAGTATGTTGGACCTAATTTAATGAGTTGGACTTAAATATGTTGGACCTAATTTAATGAGCTAGGCCTAAATATATTGGACCTAATTTAATGGATGAGGCCTAAGTATGTGTGATGTAATAAATATATATATATATATATATATATATATATATATATATATAATAATAGAACATAAATATTTAAATACATGACAATAGAAAAATACGTATTATAAAATTATTTAGGAAAGAATTAGTGTATAAAAAGATCTTTATTACAAGATTAAATATGATGATATTTATTTTTTAACTTGCATGACATTAAATACGGAAAATCTAGCATGATAAGAATACTCAAAATCTAGAATTAAATGTGACATGATTAAATATACAAAAAGTATGAATAAATACACAAAATCCTAAAACTAGCATGTTACATGGAAACAAACAAATATGACACAAAATATACATAGCATAAATCAGGGAAGTAGTTAATATAACACAAGTCAAATGAGTACTCAGAGTAATTGTAAAAACTCTTATAATAAATGAGCAGTGATTAAAAATAGTAGAAAGGATAAAAAAATCATAATAATAATATTAACAATAAGAATGAATTACTATACCTCTCTAAACTATCTTTTTCTTGCGCCGAAACCCGAAACTTCTCTTCGAGCCTTTTGAGAAATATCCTAGTTAATTGTCCTCTCCTCTTTGCTTCTTTCTTTCTTTTTTTTTTCTTTCTTTTTTTTTTTTCTCCCCCACCCTGGATCTTCTCCTCTCCTTCCTTTCTCTCCTTTTTTTTTTTCATTGAATAATATCATTCACGGGGAATTTACCATTTCATTTTCTGATCAAACTGTCATTTACATAATAAATCCAATCAAAACGAAATTTGTTTCATTAAATTAAGAATAGCTATAAATGCTGGAGAAAAGAGCATCCACCGCGGAGCCATGTTCTTTTTTCTTTCTTCTAAACCCTTCCCTGTAATGCCTCTCATTTCTTTGCCTTTGAAAGCCTGAGGCATCGGTATTTTTCACCACTTACAGTGATTTCAAGAGCTCCATTTTGGTTGTCTTTGACGGATGCGCTCCCATTAGAACACTTTTCCTTTCTGCTCCCCTTTTCCATCTTCAAATTTCCTCGTCACACGGGGCAATCCCGCTCACGACGAGCCCTGGCTTTTCCAAGCGTACCACTGCCCAAAGAACCCCCACGCTCACGCCTTCAATATAACTCGCATCTCTCCTTCATTATTCTGTCCTGTATATCTGCATCTAGTGCTTCTTTCAACTCCTGGACAAATTTATCTACCACTGCCTTTATTCTCAAGGACATATCTCCTCACTTTACAAATTCAAAATGAAATCTTAGACTAAGGTTGTTCCTTTTCACAAGCAGTGGTGTATCAAAACTTATGCAAGAATGACACCAACTATATATTATTCCTTAAATCTATGAGAAGATCATGTTATTCCCTATGAAGATACTTAGCCATGCCCCTTAATGCTGAAGCAGGTGTCTATATCTGCCAGGTCCAAGAATGGGAGTGGGGATAGGAGTCAGCTCCTGTGCTTCTAGTTGCAGGAAGATCGCCTCAGTGGCCCCACTCGTGGCCATTTATACGCCAATGCTGAGAGGCAGATATTTAATAGGTGTACTTGCTTTGATTTCTTCTCGGGTCTTTCATTTCTTTCTTCTTCATAGCAGGTCCTCCATGCACGTTAGCCGCTTCATCGTATCATTGCTCACAGCTCTCTCACCTTCTTCTTGCCTATCACTCGCACTTTCTCATAGGAGGCACGATTTCCACCATCTTTCCTCTCCATCTTTGCGTTTTGTGGTTTTTCTCGTTATTTTACCCTTGACTCAGTTTTCGTTTGTGCCTGCCTGAATTTTTTACTCAAACTCTTGGTTTACTCACATTAGCTCCAGGTTTGCCTTTGGCCTTTCGTTTTCAGTTCTTTCCAGTAGTTTCATTGTCTCCATGCGCCTGCTCTTAGTACCTGAGAAAAACATAAGAGTAAAGCGAGCAAAGCCGATCTCCGCCTTAACTAGTTCCTGCTTGCTGCATTCAAATTCTGACATTTTGCCGCCAGCCAGCTGAAAATCATGAATCAGATCATTGATCGCCGCTTGTGAACCTTTTGATTTGATGCATTTTGTTTTCTTTCTTTTCCTCGAATCTTCTCGTGGTAGTTTGTTCGTATCAGCTATTTCTGCAAATTTTATTAATTATTTCCACTGCGAATTGCCTCATTTCTGCTGTTTTGTTCTTCTAGAAAACATTTTGCAAAGACTTTCTTTCTTGACTTCTTCGCGGCCTTTCAATACTCTTCTTCGTTGCAAGCTCTCTTCTACTCTTGTGTTTTGTGATTTTGAAGTTATGTTCTGTATATGGGAGAATAGAGTAGTCACTTTTATGGAGCACTAGATTTGCAGCTTTCTTTATATTGATAATGTCCTCATTTTTTTCGATTGAATGATTTGAGGTTCATGTTTTCCAGTCTATTAATAAAGTGAAACTAGAATGATTAAATTGAAGTACTGCAAAGTTACATATATATATGGAACACGAGGTATCATGTGTTGTTGCTGAGAGTTACATATTTTCTTGTATTTGCATAGAAAGGATCATTTTAGTGACAATTACGTTTTACAGTAGCTGCATTTGAGCTGAAAACTGAATTTAACATGTTATTTAGTTTAAATATTTCAGGTGTTACAGTTTTTGTTATATTTTAACTTTTATGATGTTGCTTAAAACATTTATCAGTATTTGCAAGAAAATAAATTAATAGAGATAGTAGAATGCAAAGTGAGTGACCAAATCCCAGCCTTCTTAAAAGAGTAGAAGAATCTTTCTAAGATTGAGTGTATATCTGAACACCCACGAAATGATGAAATCATCGGGTCGGAAGACTCTATTACCTGAATGATAATGTGACAAATCAGTATCAATGAGTGATAATACTTATTTGAATGAATTGATGATAATGTATAAAATGCATCTAATATTGAAGTTGTAGGTAAGCTGCACACTAGTCTCATTCTATAATCCTAGCCGGGAGTTCAACACAGCATATGATATTTTGCTGGAGTGCAGCCTATAAGAGAATCAGCTCCAGTTTCTTGTGATACTAATTGTAAGTATTTTTTCATGCTTGTTATTCTGTAGATGAGTACCTGAGAGTTGTCGATAGAAATGAAGTTGTTTGTTTAAACATGCGGATAAGTATGTTGTTTTTTGTCGCAATTAGCCACAATCAAACAACAAAAAGTTTTTTAGCAATGATGGATCAATGATTGAAAGGCCTATATAGCACTCTCAAACAAACAATACTGAGAGTTCAACATGAATACTGACTGAACTAAGAGTAACATACGAAACAATGATACATTTGCGCCAGCGATTTTCTCAAAGATAAAGAACGCAGCACAAGCTTTAATAAGAAGGTCAATTCTCGTTGTGTAATGCTGGCTGTGGCACTTGTGTTTTTAGATTCAACGGTAGTCTTATCAGGATAGTGTAATGGTATTTAAGTTAATGATTACAGGCTCTGATTGATACGTAAGATCATGTTAGGACGAGTTAAAACAAGAAATATTACATCTGTCATAAATGTGTCGAGTTGCTTTAAAGTTTATATTGTTAAAACTTATGATAAGTGATCACAAAGAAGAAATATTTCTCATAATTCCTGATTGTACCTGATGCAGTCATCAAGAACACTTAATACATCGATAACAGTCTAGTAACAAAATAAAAATAGAGAGTACTCTTGTGGAGTTCTCTCTCAGTTGCGGATGATACATTCGATTGTTTTTTTTAATGAATTATTAAATGCATGTCTTCTGATCTGAATGCTGAGATGTGAGTCAAGGTTATGACAATGGTTCCTAACAGAAAGGAAAACACTGCTGAGGTGCTCGTAAGAGATTGCTTGAGCCAAACTGGTGGCTTTGTATATATGCCAGGTGCTTGTCATAGTTCTTGGCCTACTGCGATATGGCACATTCTACCAAAGTCGCTCATTTTACCAGCAACGATATTCAATACCTGCAAATCTCTACTAAAAGACGGAAAGATTCATTTTTGATACGTTCCCATTTAACAGCTGAAATCTCATGTATCATCGACAGAAGTTCCACCAAAATTGCCGGTGCCATTGCTAAACACCGTAAAATTGTGTCAGTTTCTGCCGCAATACAAATTCAGATTTATTGCCGAAGTCGTGCGAGCTACAGTTTCGGCTGTTCCCTGAGTTTCCTGAGTTTCATTTAGTACGGTTATTCAGTATTGAAATTTTATCTGCCAACATGGTGACAATCCAAATTCATGTAAGAGCCGATCGCACCACAAACAAAGTGTAATTGAAAGGTGGGTGTTACTTCGAAAATATATAGAAATGAAGGGGTTTGAATTCAGCATTTAATGAGGCTGCTGTGTCTGCATTTCCACATATCATAGAAAGTCGCCCACAAAGCTGTTTTTAAATACCGCGATTTGTTAAATATAATCATCAATATTTTCACAGTAGATATGGCAATTGCGTTTCTTGAAGATAGATTTGCTACTAAACATAGTTTAAAATATTTTTGAGATTCTGAGCTTGACCAAAAAGTTGAAAAAAACGTTAAGTGATACGAATTAAGATAGTCTGCACTAATACACTGTTTTTCTCATATACTGCGTGAGCGCTAGATGTAAATGACCTTGAAATAAAGTGTGGTAAATGACTTCGTTGTGGGTCGTGTTAATAAAAATACCACTCTGAGTTCTCGGAAGCTGCATTGTGTCATCCAACAAAGCCACTTGCATACCACCCTATTAACGATGCACAAAGGATCGCGTAGCATCGCTAGTAGTTATTTTCTAAAGTTGCAATTGCTGAAATTCCCATTGCAGCGTCAATGCATCACAAAGAAAGATCAGTCGACCCAGTTGTTCTTACGCATTGAGAAAAATATGCCAGAGTGTCATGATGCTGACACATTATTTCCAGTATCTAGAAATGTCACACAATGCATTTCAGATAGCCACCTGTACCTATTTTTTTTCGACAAAAATATTTATTTTTTGTTAAGTCTAATAAATCTCATTATTTATTAAACATTTTTTATCGATGTATTACTTGAACTTTAATTACATTAGGCCCTTGTTACTTCGCCCGCCTCAAAAATGTCGACCGCCCGGCAAAGATCTGGAATTCCAAAGATATTGCCGTTTCTTCACTTCCATGGCCTGGGCCCGGCATTTCAGGCCCGCGAAGTAACAAAATAAGGGCCCCTAATGTATATAATTAAAGTTCAAGTGTACATGATAAAAAAAAAATGTTTGTAAATGGTAGTTTTTATTAGACTTAACAAATAAAATATTTTTTACAATCGAAATAAAAATATTTAATTTTAGATTAAGCATACAAATGTTCATAAAAAACATTGTCTTCGAGCATTTCTAGATGCAAAATCATTGATAATAGTGTCAACATCAATATTTTCTAACATATTTTTCTCAATACATAAAATTGCTAGTCATTCAATCTTTTCTTAAGTATATCACTTACCTCGCAGATTTCAATAATTTTAACTTTGAAAAACTTCTTTCTCATGGATGCTACAACACGGTGCATCAATTAATAGATCTTAGATAATTGAAACATTTGGATAACAATCAAGTAACTTAATTAACCTCGAGAATTTCAAGTGGTGACATAACACATTTGGCAAAGCTATTTGCAACACTTTCATTTCAAAAAAGGTCATTTGCATCAACATCCGATGTAAAATTATTATGAGAAAGTAGTCTTAAATTTAGTGCAAGATTCTCTTAATTCATTATCACCCAACGACTTCCAAACTTTTTGAATCAAATAAGAATCCAAAAATATTTTCAAATATATTTAATTGCTCAAATCTATCTTTCAAAGAAGCAATTGTCATATCTACAACAACCAAGAAATAATTGACTCTAAAGGACTCCTCAGTCGATTGTATTTCTTCATCATGATTATTCTCATCAAATTGTTTTTCCTAAAACACAACGTCATAAGTATTGGCTCTATATTCATATCAAATGCAAGACTTTAGCAATATTCATGCCGGATTCAAACCCTTCATTTCTATATTTTTCAAAAATAACATTAATCCTTCCAATTCCTTGTAGTGTCAATGCACATAGATTTAGATTGAAACTTCTTAATTAAATTACAAAGACAGCAAATAAAATTTCATACCAAATAACCATACCAAGTAAAACCCAAAACTCTCAAGGAACTAGCCAAACTTTCTCGCTTCACTTTGACTTGGCATCATCACAAGATTTATACAATTGCAACAAAGCTAACCTAATTCCTGAAAGTTTGAAATCTAATAGCTTTAACAATTTTAATTCGACTTTCCCATCGAAAGTATTACACAAAGATTTCACCGTTGTCCGAACATTATCAAGTAAAATCTTCCATCTTAGTAGAATCTGCAAATAATGAATATATACGTTGCACAATTCCAAAAATGAAACAGCTTTAACACAAGAATGTGCCATATCACAAAGAGGCATTTAAGACTATGACAAGTACATGGCATATATAAAGCTCCTCGGATTTATTTCAAGCAATCTTTTGAACTCCTTGGAAGTTTTCCTTTCATATTAGAACCATTGTCATAACCTTGACCCCTCACATCATCAACATTTAGATCAAAAGACTTACATGCATTTAATAATTCATTAAAAAGCCCCAGTCCAGATGTATCATCCACCTTTAAGAACTCGAAAAAGTACTCTATTTTTATTTTGTTACTAGACATATTTACACAGTACTATTAGAGTCATTTGTTCTTGATGACTCACATCGTAAGTACAATCAAGAATTATAGTGGAAATATTTTGCTTCTTCTGGAGCGATCCTTATCATAGAAGTTTTAACATTATAGCCAAAAGAGAAACTAACTCATTTTGAATTCTTATGACCAAGATAATGGTAATGAATTCTTTGATTTTGATACGTCTTAACATGATCTTGTATTATCAAATCAAATTTCGTAATCATTTCAATTAACCCCAAAAATTACCATTACTATCCTGATAAAGTTTCTCGTTGGATCCTCGAAAAGCTAAATTATTTTTAGCCAAACATTTTACAACAGAAATTATTCTTATTAAAACTTGTCTCCAACGTTCTTTCTCCTTTGAAAATCCTTGCTGCAAATCTTTATCAATTGTTTCATTATGTTTTAATCTTACTCTTAGTTCAATCCAAGTATTCATGTTAGTCATATGCTCAATATTGTTCTCATGTTGTTTGAATCTCCCACTAAGATGTTTCCAATCATTCAATCCATCATTTGCTAAAAACTTTTGCTGTTTTGAGTTGTGAATAATTTACAATAAAAGCAATATACTTTATCCACATGTTTAAAGTAAACTAACCATTTTCTATCGGTAATCTCTCCATTACTCAACTTTCTAGAATAATAAGCATATGAAAAATACCTAGATTTATTATCTAAAGGAAACTCAAGATTTAATTCCCTTTATGTGCCCTTTTTTCAACTAAAATATCCTTATCTTTATTGTTGAGATTTCCCCAATTTCTAGGATCATAAATATCCAAATGAGGGACTAAGTGTTCATCAATACCTACAACTTCAATATTAGATGCATTTGGTACATTATCATGTTCATTCAAATAAGTATTATCCTCATTGATATGATTTGTCACATTATCATGATCATTCAAATTATTAGAGTCTTCATTGATATGATTTTCATCATTTAAATTTTCATTAGATTGTTCAAGATTGTCTACACTCAATCTTTAGCTGGGTTCTTCACTTTTAAGAACAAATTTAATAATAGCTCCTTTTGTGATTCTACTTTATCTCTCTATTCGTTTTATTTTTCTTTTCACTACCAGATAAATGTTTTTTAGGCAACATCATATAAAAAAGTTAAAAATATAACAAAGAACAATAACACCTGGAATATGGAAAGAGGCTCGGGCTAAGTGGCTTGTATTTAAACGAATTCCGAGTTTTCAAATCCAAATGCAACCTGAAAATCAAAACCTCTCCAGTGAACAATCACACTAAAATGATCCTTTCTATACTAAATCACAAAAATAATAATAACTCTCAACCTATTAGCTTTTTGTGTGCCTCAGTGTTCCATATATATGTAACTTGCAATTCTGCCAATTCATCATTTCCTAGTTTCTACTTTGTTGAAAATTTGTTTGGAAACATGGACACCAAATCATTCCAATCCCAAAAAAAATGAGACATTATCAATTCATAAAGAAACTGCAAAATCACAATTAATCCATAAAAGTGATACTTTCATTCTTCCTTCACTATAAATTAACTTTGAAAAAAAAATCTAAAACACAAATTAGAAAAAGAGAGAGCTTGCAACAAAGAAGATACATTGAAAAGGTCACTTGAAAGAAGTCAAAGAGAAAGCGGTAAAGCACAAAAATTAGTTTTCTGTAGAACAAACAACCGTAACTAATTCACCAATTAGATGCCATTCAATAAAATTTGCAAAGTATTGTGCAATTTAAACAAACTACCACCAGAAAGATTCAGAAAAGAGAAAAACACAAAAATGCATCAAAATCCAAGGTTCACAAAAGAGAAAGCGAGCGATCAATGATCCAGATTCATAGTTTTCCACTGCTGCGGAGAAAGTCCAAGAAATTTAAAATGATCAAAATTTCAAATCTGAGCAAACTTAGCAGACACTAGTTAAAACCAGAATCAACTCTCCTTTACTTTCTCTCTTTTTTCCTCCATTTTCCCTTTAAACCAAAACATAGACAATGGAGAAAGTCTTTTCTCACGGAAGGGTCATCTAAAAACCCAAAAACCAAAAAAAAAAACCAAAAAAAAAAAAAAAAAACCCTAAACCTAATAACTAAGAATTAAAAACCAAAATTTGAATAAAAAATTCAAACCCAAACACAAATTCAAAAACCCAAAATCAAGAACAAAATAACGAGAAACCCTAAACCAAAAATGGAAGAGAAAATAATTAGAGAGAAAATCATACCTCTATGAAGAAAATTGCGAATGATGATGATAGACTTAAAGAACAAAAGAAGGTGGAGGCTGTGGACTGTGGTCTGTGGAGCTTGGCCACTACCGAGCCGGCGGAGACTATGGAGATGGAGTCTGTGGTCACAGAGAAGAAGAAATGAAAGATCGAAGAAATAAAAAACAAAATTTTTACCTATTAAATATGTAACTATATAACATTGGCATCATAAATGGGTCCCGGGAGGGGTCCCGTGTGTGTTCCTCCCGCCCCTGCCTGGGGCCTGGGCCTGATGCCGCGCCAACCCCCCTCCAAACCTTCTCTCTGCTTTGCTTTTGATCTCCTCCTCCCCTTTTTTTTCTCCTTTTTCTCTTTCTCCCTTAAAAAAAACTTCCACTTCCCATGTTTTAAACACCCATGTTTTAATGCTTAAAACATGGGAATGTGGGTGTGTGGGGGACCCTATGTCCCCCACTTTTTTTTTATATTTTTTTTATTATTATTTTTAATTATAAAATAATATAATAATTAAAAAAAATACTACTTTTTGGGGTCTACAATGTCCAATTTCTTGAGAATAAAACTCGAGATGATTCTACAAATGAGTCAACATCATTATCCGGTGGTGTAAATGAAACCAATATTCCTAATAGGTCTAGTTCTCCTTGCTTGTTGACAACAAATACCGAAATTCAAGAACAAGTGGAAATAAGGAGAAGTCAAAGAACTAGAAAAGAAAAAATATTGGATCCTGATTTCATTTCCTCTCAAGCTATTGTCTTTCTTGTGGAAGGTGATAGAACTGATAATGTACTTTATAAGATTCCTATCTTATTAAATGTAGAGGAGGATATAACACCTAAGACGTATAAAGAAGCTTTGGCTTCAAGAGATTTGTCTTTTTGGAAAGAAGTTATAAATGATGAAATAGATTCTTTACTATCAAATGGTACATGGGTTCTAGTTGATCCACCTCCTAATAGTAAACCTATTGGATGTAAATGGATATTTAGAATAAAAGATGGAAATCTTTTTAAAGCAAGGTTGGTGGCTAAAGGATTTCGACAAAAGGAGGGTGTTGATTACTTTGATACTTATGCTCCTGTAGCTCGGATTACTTCTATAAGGTTGTTGTTTGCATTAGCATCCATTTATAACTTATGTATTCATCAAATGGATGTTAAAACTGCATTCTTAAATGGTGATCTAAATGAAGAGGTGTACATGGAACAACCTGAGGGTTTTGTACTACCAGGAAATGAGCATAAAGTATGTAAGCTAACAAAATCTTTGTATGGATTGAAACAAGCTCCAAAACAATGGCATGAAAATTTTGATTAAGTGATTTTAGAATATGGTTTCAAGCATAATGGTGCTAATAAATGCATTTATTCTAAATTCACAGAAACTTTTGGTGTAATTATATGTCTTTATGTTGATGACATGCTTATAATAGGTACTAACATGGATGGAGTCAATGATACTAAGGCTTATCTTTCTTTGGCATTTCAAATGAAAGACTTAGGTGAGGTAGACAAGATCTTAGGTGTCAAAGCAGAGACATAGTGGGGTTTTGCACTTTGTCAATCTCATTATATTGAGAAAACATTAACCAAGTTCAATCATTTGCATATTAAAGAGGCAAACACTCCTTATGATGTTTCCATTCATTTGAATGAATATCCTGGTAGAGCTGTTGCTCAAGTTGAGTATGCTAGTGCTATAGGAAGTCTAATGTATGCTATGCATTGCACTAGACCTGATATAGATTTTGCAGTTTGTAAGCTATCGAGATTCACTAAAAATCCAGGAGTGATGCATTGGAAAGCGATAACAAGAGTTATTGGCTATCTTAAAAGGACCAAAGACTTGGGATTGTTTTATAATAACTTTCTAGCTGTGTTAAAAGGTTATACCGACGCTGGTTGGATAACAAGTACACATGATAAAATGTCAACTTCCTCGATGGATATTTATATTAAAGTACAGATCGGCTCTCGGGGCTTCTAAGAAGCAAACATGTATAACACATTCGACCATGGAGTCGGAATTTATTGCCTTAGCAAAGAAGCAGCAAGGAAGTCGAATACCAGAAATTTTGTTACTAGATATAAAGCTGTGGCCAACCAATGCCATCTATCCCCTTGCATTGAGATAGTCAAGCTACTATGTCAAGAGCGCTCAGTAAGATATATAATGGAAAGTCAAGACATATAAGTCTTCGACATGAATATGTGAGACAATTAATCACTGATGGTGTAATAACTATTACCTATGTAAGGTCTTGGAAGAATCTAGCAGATATGTTTACTAAAGCTCTAGCAAGAGACTTAGTAAGGAGTATCACAATAGATGGGGTTTCATAAACTCTTCGACTAAACTTATCATTGGGTGTGGGAACCCAACTTCTATATTAGCATTACCACTAAGGTTAGAAGTTTAATGGGTAATACAAGTTAATGATAACGGCTTTTGGAGTACTAGGACGATAGTGTTAGTACCATGATTATAAGAGGGCGAGTGTAATATACACTCTTAATGAAATTATTTCACCTATGTGTACATGAGGCTGGTGCCGTCTAGCAAAGAAAAAGGAACTTTGTAAATGTCTATGAATTCAGGATGTAGCACATGGCCTTAATAGTGCTAGTTATTATGAGAACGTCTTTATAAGTCAAATGTAGCGATACGTGTGTGGCATTTCCAGTTTAGCAGAAAGAATCAAAGCACTTGTGATTTTGCTAAACATTTTGACGTGCTTACACTAACTAAAGGTTTAAACAATAGCCACCACATACATTTCGCTACATCTATGACTATACCGACCACACACAAACTAAGTGGGGGATTGTTAAAGTAGTTTGTGTATGAGTGGGTTTGTCCCACATCGGTTGAGAGAAGAGTGCAATACTTACTTAAAGTATTGATGGACTCCAAAAGTTCAAAAAGACACTCAAGAGGGATGGACCAAAGAGGAATGTGATGGGCTTTAAATTATATATTTAAAGTCAAAGATGGCACTTGGGCACTTGGGGCATCTTGGGCCTTTAAATAGAAACAAAAGCCCAACCCGAAATTACATTCTGGGTTATGCCCAAAAGATGTGTTCTTATGCCCAAAAGATGTGTTCTTTCTCTTATGGTTGCTACTCTTCTATTTCTTCTTTGCACCTCTTCACTCTCTTAAAATTAAAGGCATTCTCAACAGTAAATTAATTGGCCTGCAAAAACAATTAATTAAGATTTTGTTGTATCCTGAGAGTGTTTTCCGCATATTCCCTTTTTTGCACTGAATTGTGGGGGCGAAATAAACACTTAAAAGATAGTGATTATTCACGGCTTAAAATCTATACTCAATTCCCTTATCAGATTGTTTCTAACAACTCTAATGCCCGCCATTCTCTCCGGCTACTCTCTGAAACTTCCACCATCCGGGCATTCATCATCGACTACTTTTTAAGGCTTCACGCTCGTTGCTCGTGGCCTCAAATTTAATTTTCCACTTCTTTTCACCTTCTACGCTCCATCATTGGTCATTCCTCTACTCTTCTAAAATTCACAAACAGATGGAAAGCAGCCAATAAGAGCTTCCAAGGACATGCCTCGGTACCTTTCTATTAATTCTTCTCCGGTTGCTCCGCGAACTAGCCACTCAATGCTTCAACCATCGTCGACGAGACGACCCCGCCTATGATGATATGCTATACTTTTCAAAGATTTCGCCAAACTGATGGTCTGATAAATACATTCGATGATCTCAGCGATAAAGAGGTAGAACAATCGCAGAAGGGAAATGTGTTCCCGATCGCCAACTCCATCGTGCTTATCGTGATCGGCCCTTTGATTGCCAATGCCGATGAAGAAAGAAATGATAAACCTCGCTGTTGTTATTCCGCTCGACTGCATGTACCAAGCGAAAGTGTCGCCTTCAGGCTTCCCTGCCAGCCAGCGTGGTTCAAAATTGGCCGAAGTTCGATACAACTCTGGGCCGATTAGTAACCTATTTCTACTTAACCGAAAGTCGCGATACCGACAACGGACACGAGGGCCAAGAATGAACTCCAAAGCGGAACTCAGACATGAATCTGAAACTCTACAACTCCGCCGAGTTCCCGAGATGACCTCGTGACCTCGATGGACTGAAAAAAATCGAATCCTTCAATACGAACTGAACAAAAAAAAAGCTGAAAAAAAAAAATTAACTTTGCAGAGATTCCTCCAAAAGCAAAATAACCCGTGAACTCCCCTTCATAACAATAATTGAACAACATGAATATAAATCTAAGAACGCAAATGAAGAACGAAGAACGATTTTTCTTCCTAGATTTGAGAATCTCATTTCAAAATCTCAAGAAACGAAGAACGGAAGAAGAGAAGGAAAGAAACCTCGCCGGCCGCGACGGGACGATAATCGAATCTCGAGATTTCCGTCCGTCCCGCCCACCAAGAAAACCTTGTTCCACGCCGTCCGCGGCCCGCCACGGTCGCTCCAAACTCGCCGCGGTCGCCGCCGCCCAAAGATCAACCATCAGGTGAGAATCTCAGCCCAGGCTCCCCCCTGCCCCTCCCCTCCCCTGTAAATTGGATTTTTGGAACGAGGAACAAGTTCCTCTTTTTTGGCATTTGACCATGGTGAAACGACGTCGTTTAGGGCTATCAGAAGCCAAAACGACGTCATTTTGAATATAACCCAAACAACGTCGTTTTGGATGCTGATTCAAAACGACGCCGTTTTGGACCCGCTCTGTCCAAAACAACATCGTTTTGGTATATGCAGAACTTTAAAAAAAAAATTAATTGCACCCATAAAATGACGTCGTTTTGGTTCTAAAAAGCCAAAACGATGCCGTTTTATCACCAAAAACTACTCTTACCCCATTTTTGCTATGTTTCCATCAAAAAAATATGTTTAGCAAACTGTATTTACCAACTTTTAATTAAGTTCAATATATAATATTATAAAAAAAATAAGAATAATAAATTAACAAAACCATAAATCATATGTTTGTGAACAATATAAAATGCAAATAAAAATATTATTTTATTTATTTTACCAAACATAAATAAGATTAATCCAAAATGAATAATTTATGAAAAACAAACATAAATAAGATTAATTAATCCAATTGTATTAATATTAAATTAATATAGTAATATATTATAAATAAAATAAGAATAATAAATTAATAAAACCATAAATCATATTTTTGTGAACAATATAAAATACAAATACAAATATTATTTTATTTATTTTACCAAACATAAATAAGATTAATTCAAAATTAATAATTTATGAAAAAAAAGCATAAATAAGAATAATTAATCTAATTATATTAATATTAAATTAGTGTGGTATAATATTTTCAACACATAAGATAAATAACACTAATAAAACCATAAATCATATTTTTGTGAACAATATAAAATACAAATACAAATATTATTTTATTTATTTTACCAAACATAAATAAGATTAATTCAAAATTAATAAATTATGAAAAAAAGCATAAATAAGAATAATTAATCTAATTATATTAATATTAAATTAGTGTGGTAATATATTATAAATAAAATAAGATAAATAACACTAACAAACCATAGATCATATTTCTTTGTGAACAAGATAAATAAAAATACAAATATTATTTTATTTATTTTACCAAACATGTTAAGATTAATTCAAAATTAATAATTTATGAAAAAGTATAAATAAGAATAATTAATCTAATTATATTAATATTAAATTAGTGGTAATATATTATAAATAAAATAAGATAAATAACACTTTTAATTCTATTTAATTGAAAATGGGAAATTTTGTAAATTTATTCACCACTTGGTAGAAATTTAATTTTTGTTGAAGAACAATTATATTAGAAAATAATTTAATTGTATGATATTTTTTGTTTTACTTTTATACATGGTTAGGTGAACATTTTGGAATGGCTTCAAAACATGATATTGGTTAGGAGCATGCGTAACTGGGTGGTGGTAATGTGAAGAACCCCCCAAATGTAAGTAATTTTAAAGGTTATTCATGGAGGTATATAACAAGACAAAAGAACACATCACACATATCCTCCTGACAAGTAGAAGGATGTCGAAGTGTACTCTTACTGAAGTGTCACAAAGCATTAGATTGTATATGTCTAATGCTTCCAATCTAAAAATTCGAACAAAAAAATATGAACGACTTATGAGTTCTTTAAATGAAGAACATTTTCATGAAATTGATGAGGCCGATTCTGATGAAGTTGAGGAAGTCGAGATGACTGATTTCAAAAGAAGACAAATGAAGCATGCAATGAGAGAAAGTCGTCATGTTTTTGAAGTTAAGGTAGACAGTATGAGAGGGGTGGTACTTCCTCACAACTCAGAGTTACCAAAGTATCAAGCGTGGCCCAACACGGTGAAGCTTTAGCATAGTTATAGCGAGCCAACATATCACAAAGGATTGATCCCTACATGTTTCGTTCAAAACAAAATCAATCAAAGTATGTTTTCCGTTGAATAAAAGTAAAAGAAAAGTGGGTAAAGCCATCTCTAAATTTTTTCTTTAATGGAATACCTTCACGCAAATGATAGTAGGCCTTACTATCAATCTAAGGATTGATACCATAGCGTATGTGTCCGTATCAAGGGTCCTACAGGATACCAAATTGGCAATGCATATCTGAAGGAGGAAGTGCAAGAGCTTGAGGTATATATGAACACATTGAAGGACAAATGGCCCTATAGATGCACCATCACAGGTGATGGCTTGAGTTCTAGAAACCAGAAAGCCTATCATCAATTTCATGGTTTATTGTGATAGAAGCATGATATACCTTTCTTCAGTTGACACTACCAACATACCTAAAATGGCAGATTACATATTTTCCCTTATGGATAAGATTGTTGAGGAGGTTGGAGAGGAAAACGTTGTACAAGTAGTCACTATTAATGAGGCAAGTTTAAAACAAATCGCATGTTGTCGATGAGAAGCGCAAGCATTTGTTCCGGGTTCTCGCGGCGCAAGGCATCAGGCTGATTTAATGCTTGAAGATATTGGAAACATGAAGCATATTAAGGAGACTTTAGATCAAGCAAAGATGATCACAAGCTTCATTTATAATAGCTCGAAAGTAGTCAATTTGATGAAAGTGTTCACTAAGCGATGGTGACTTCTGCGCCTGAATAACCTGCTAATTCATCGAATTTATTTCACTTCAGAGTCTTATACGTTATAAGGGCAATTTGAAGATGATGTGTACAACAAATGAGTGGCGTAATTCAAATAAAGATCGAGTGTAGTGAGTTTAAAAGATAAGGTATCCAACATTTTCTTAACTGATCGGTTTTGGAAGAAGGTAAAGGAAATCCGAATCATCATGGAACCTCTGGTGAAAGTTTTGAAATTGGTTTATCAAGATAAAAAGCCCACACTGTCAATCATTTATGAAGCAATGGATAGAGCTAAACTGGCTATAAAGGCATCGGTGAAACATTGGGAAAGGTATTGGGAAGTCATTGACATAAGGTGGGCAAATCAATTGCATAGACATTTACACGCTGCAGGTAATACAAAAAATTCCTTATACAGTTATTATTATCTTATTTAAAGGCAAAGTATTATACACTGATAATTTAGTTTTACTTCTGTCAGCATATTTTTTAAATCCAATGCTTCAATATTCAAAGCAATTCTCCCACCATCTCTGGTTAAAATCGACTAAAGGAGGTTATCAAGATCGAGCCGCATTCGATAAACAAAAAGTTATGAACGAGGTATAACAATAACTCGTGTTATTTTTATAATATATTTTGTATTTATAATGCATTAATAAAGTGAAGAACATTACAAATGTAGGTGGAATTATTTGTCAAGGCCAAGGAGAATTTGGAAGTGCACTAACTTTTAGTGCCAATAAATCACTCTTCCGTGCACTCACTATATTTATTTACTTTTTTAAATACAAATTGTCATCATTTTCTATTAAATATATATTTGTGCCTAATATGTTTTTTTTTTAATAATAGCTTAATGGTGGAACAATTATGGTGATGAAGGTCCACATCTTCAAAAGATTGTTGTCAAAGTTCTAAGTCAAACATGTTCTTCATCTGGTTGTGAAAGAAATTGGAGCACATGGTCATTGATTCACACAAAGTTGCGCAATCGTTTGGCAATGAAAAAGTTGCATAAGTTAGTTTATGTCCATTACAATGTGCGACTTCGAGTTAAGAATTTGATGCAAGAACGAAGCGATGAAGATTTGTACAATCCAATTTACCTTAATCATATTTTTAATGATGATGATATATTGGGATGAGTGGGATTTAGAAGGAGAAGAACCTACTTTATCATCCGAGCACTCGATTTGCTAGGATCAAGACCTTCCCCAGAGAAGGTGGAGAAGCAGCTCGTGGCTAATGGATGGTGGCACAAGTAATGTGGTAAGTAGGCATGGAAGTTGGATATAAGGAAGAAACATTGGTCCTTCTTGTAAAGGTAAGGCTTCTCGAATAATTATTTCAAATACTAAGAAATGATGACATGACGATGAGCCATCAGAGTAAAAAGCAACATTGATGGTGACAGTGAAGATAGTGAAGACACTAGTGGGGACAATGGAGCAAGTGGTGGCATTGGAGCAAGCGGTGTTGTTGATAGTGGTTATGTCAATCAAGTTGATCATGGTATGTCGTGGGCGCAGGGAAATGAAAATTATTATGCCACACAAGATACTGATCATGGATATAGGCCAGGCATATGGGAACAACGAAAGCACTTTGAAAGACTAATTACATTTCCTAGTGATGATGACTATTCCAATGGGCATGATTATAAATCGAATTGTAACCAGATTGATGAGCACTTCCAATCCGCTCTGGATCGCACCTCATTTCAGGGAGAGCCGAGATAGATCCTATCATAACTTTGGAAGTAGTGATAATTCTTCCAATGCTTTTAGTGGTATGATTTTGATCAGTATTCAACCACTGGAACAAGACCTAGTGGTTCCTATGGATATGACCAATCTTCTGATAGCAGTAGCGTTGCTTATCGAGGTTTTGGATACTATCAGCATGGTGTTGAGCCCGAGCAGCCTCCAAGGCCATATTTTCCTAATTATGGATCACCAACGCAATCATCTCAGCCAACACATTCAAGTGATGAACAATTCTTTCAACCACATTCTCACTATGCAAATTATTGTCCCGATTACGTCACGTGGTAACTACGATGATGATGATTTCAGCTCCCTCGCCATTCAACATGGTATTGATTGATGTATTTGGTGACATTCCATTAAAAAGTTGTTATGTTTGATATAAAATAATTTCTTGGTTAACATTAGCATACATATCTTCTCACTGAATGCTTCATTAACTATTTAAATAATTTTAAATATAAAATTTTTTTGTTTTATTAAATTTTTAGTTTCCTTAATTATATTTATTTTTCTAATAATTTATATAATATTTTAATCGTTTTTAAATATTTTAATCATCTTATTTTGCATTCGCCGATACGCGATGCATACTGCGATCAAGCATGCCTTGGGACTGGGCCCGGGAGTTTGGCGACCGATACCGCGGACTTTGAACCATGGCAAAGAAGGAGACCTTCTCTCCTGCCTCGTGAAGGAGATAGCTAGTGGTCTGGAAAGGAGGGCAGATTCCTATGGTAGGAAGAAACCCACCATCCGCGCGGTATATGTTGATTGAAGGTCTAATGTCGAGGGGTTCCCGAAAGAAGCAAGGATGTGGGAATGGTTGTGAAGTCATGGACGCCACAGGGAGTGGTGGCCGAATCCACCCATCGGTGGGTGGGCTTGTAACCTAATATGGTGGAACTCCTGTTAGGAGGCTAGTGGTCGAGGTGCGCAATGGTGGCGTACTTCCGCGATGCCGGAAAGCAAAAGATCCTAACAAGGCGCCTCCGTGGAGTTTATGAAGATGGCGACCGAGTAGAGCAGAGGGGATGAGGATATGTTTGTGAGTGGAGATGAGGTGAGAGGAGAGTGAGAGGAGTTGATGGAGAATGGTATGGGAGGGGAGGGAGCAGAGAAAGAAGCAGGAAGATGAGAGAGATGGCTATGGCGGCTTGGAAAGATGAGTGCTCATCCACCACTGCTCTTGATAAATTGGCCGACGCCTGGAAGAAAGATTGATTGGAATATAATGCATGTATCTGAATATTTGTAGCTCCCTCTCTAATAATGAATCTAGCATTCATGCTTTTAAGTTTTATCTGTCTAATAATTAGCACAAATCTGTACTTGAATCTTGGTTTCTTCCTGTTGAAATATTGATGCAGTTTGACAAGGGGCATTGCAGAACTAATTCTCAAGAAATTAAAGCTAGGTCAAATACGCAGGACACAAACGCTTTAAAAATCAATGGTACGGCTGATAAAGAATGGGAAAGGAGAAGATGGTAATTCATCATCACCAAAAGCGATTTGGGATTTCAAAAATATTATTAGCATTCCAAGTACGACATTTAAATATTTTTTAGTCCTTGATAATGGATGAGCAAATTAAGGATGGCTTGACATAGGATTGATAAATAAAAAAATAAAAGAAAATAAAATAAAAAGGGCAACTAAGGATTAGTATAAGGACTTTGGAATGTGCGGGTGGATGGGCAAAGCGTAATCACCCCTATTTCTTTATATCAACTTGACACTAAAGATCTTGAAGCAAAGGAATAACTGGTCCTAATTCAAAACTATAAGCTGGTGATTTCTCCCAACAATGTACTCATCTCATTGGATGATCAGAATGGAAAGTTTATTATCCAAGGGTCGTAAAATGTTTAAATTTTTTCATTTTAGCTTCTAAGCTTCTTTTCTTTTTCTTTACGTGTTTGTTTTTCTACTCTAGAGATGCAGATAATTTTGGGGTTTTTTTTATAGAGGATGGAGCTTATAAATTAATGGTAAAGAAAATTAATGCTGAAGATATGGTGTCTATAAATTTGTAATTTGGTACTTGTTACTTGATTTTCCACTAATGTTGTGTCTATGATGTTGTTACAAATTTTTTTTGTCTGATATCTGGGGTATGAGCGGCGCAATGTGAACCTGCAAAAAGGGCAATCCGATGATGGTGTGTCGGCCGCCTCTTTGATGATTAAATCAGCAATATGGAGAGGAAGAAGAAGGAGGTTGAGATAGTTGGAATTGCATACCCTTTCGTGGGATCTTCTCCTAATTTATAGGTTCGCTCCCAAATCTCGTCTATATTAGGAATAAGATCTGTTTTTTCTTATTAAGGATTATCCTTTTGAGAAATAAGAGATAAAATTTGTTTTTCCTTATTAAAGATTATCCTTTCGAATAAAGGATTTAGAAATTAGGAAATTCAAGGATAAATATCTACTTTGCGTATTTTTTCATAACAAATTTCCCATATGCGATGAGATGGCCGGCTGTGGAGACTCGAGATCCCAAACGGGTTCAAAGACTACACCGTCTGGTGAGTTCCCATGTGGTTTTAATATAGTGGGCCGCCTTGGGCCGCTTCATGAGGCGAGCTAGGCAATGGGCCTGCGCGGCGCTGTTTGCTGCGCGGGTCCTGAGCCTAAAAGCCATGGTACCACACGCCCCTTTCCTGGGGCCGAAGGCTGGTACTTCCCGCCTCGTGAAAAATACTGCTTTAAACCTTGGAGCGGATAAAGTCAAGGACTCGAGAATTAATGCATGCATTGAACGTGTGTTCGATATATAAAGCACTTGTGAACCGCATGTTTCTCAACACGCCGATGGCTCGAGATCATTGAGAGGAGCGCAATGAAGCCCTCTGCCTCTCGTGAAGAACTCAGAGTTAGGCTCCAACCCTTTCCTTACATAGCCCCCGCCATACCTCTGGGCCCGGTTGTCAGAGAGGTCGCCGGGGGTGAACATTGCTCGCTTAATCTTGAAGTCAATCCGGCAGCCCTTCCCGTAGGGTTTTGGCTCGCTGACAGCCTCAAGTCGAGATCGAAGGCCCTAGTTAGCCTGGGTCCGCCTAATCGCCACCAGAGAACAAAACTCACAGCCGCCCTGCGGTGAAGAGAAAGAAGGCACCGGGCCGAGAGTCATCAGCCGTGTTTTAAACACGCCGGGCAGGAGTCTAAAGTCTGGTCTTTTAAAAGTGCCAAACGGCTTAGAGCGAGAAGTCTGTCATTAAGAAAGTGTCAGATGGCTTAGAGCTGAAAGTCTGACATTAAGAAAGTGCCGACTGGCTTCAGCCAAAAGTTCAGATAAGAGTGCCGCATTTACTTTTAGAAATTGTCAGATGGCTTAGAGCCACAAGTCTGGCATTAAGAAAGTGCCATACGGCTTTTAGAAATTGCCATATGGCTTTTAGAAATAGCCAGACGGCTTAGAGCCACAAGTCTGGCATTAAGAAAGTGCCATACGACTTAGAATCAAAAGTCTGGCATTAAGGAAGTGTCAGACGGCTTAGAGCCGGAAGTCTGGCATTAAGGAAGTGCCAGATGGCTTGGAGCCAGAAATCTGGCATTAAGGAAGTGTTAGACGGCTTCGAGCTAGAAGTCTGGCATTAAGAGTGCTACCTGGCCGAGCCGTAAGTCCGGCCTTGAAAGTGCCGACCGCCAGAGCCCCGAGGTCTGGCATTAAGAAAGTGTTAGACGGCTTGGAGCCAGAAGTCTGGCATTAAGAAAGTGTCAGATGGCTTGGAGCCAGAAGTCTGGCATTAAGGAAGTATCGACTCGCTGAGCCAAAAGTCCGGCATTATGAAGCGCGCACTTCGCAGCCGTAAAGTCCGACATTAAGAAAGCCGCCCGACGCTTCGCGCTTCAGAAGTCTAGCATTAAGAAAGTGTTAGACGGATTTGAGCCACAAGTCTCTTTTGAAAGTGTTAGACAACTTAGAGCCAGAAGTTTGGCATTAAGTAAGTGTCAAACGGCTTAGAGCCAGAAGTCTAGCATTAAGGAAGTGCCAAACGGCATGGAGCCAGAAGTATGACATTAAGGAAGTGTCAGACGGCTTAGAGTTAGAAGTTTAGCATTAAGAAAGTGGCAGACGGCTTGGAGCCAGAAGTTTGGCATTAAGGAAGTGCCAGACGGCTTAGAGCCAGAAGTTTGGAATTAAGAAAGTGTCTGACAACTTTGAGCCACAAGTCTGGTCTTTTGAAAGTGTCAGACGGCTCAGAGCCAAAAGTCTAGCATTAAGAAAGTGCCAGACGCTTGGAGCCGTGACGGCTCGGGGAGCCGTAAGTCCCGGCACAAGAAAGTGTCGACGACAATGGAGCCAGAAGTCCGCATTAAGGAAGTGTCATGTACTTAGAGCTAGAAGTCCGCATTAAGAAAGTACCGCACGACCCAAGCCATAAGTCCGCCTTGAAAGGTCAAAACCGCTTTGCAGCCGTAAGCTCCAGCACAAGGAAGGCCGACGGCTAGAGCCGGAAGTCTGGCATTAAGGAAGTGCTAGACGGCTTTGAGCCAGAAGTCTGACATTAAGGAAGTGTCAGACGGATTCGAGCCACAAGTTTGGCCCAGAAAGTGCCGATGGCTTAGAGCCGTAAGTTTGCATTATATGGGTTAAGATCATAGAGCCGTGTCCGGCATTAAATGAAACCAACAGCATCAACCATTGATAAATCGACGAAAGCGTCAAACACATGCGCACTGGGCTACCAAGTAATAGTCACTGAAAATATGTATCGCCCGAATGAGAATTGGCTACTGGCAATCAATCAATCCTAGCCTAAGGCTTTATTCGATTTGCTGGTAACTATAGAAAACTTTCTAAAGACACTAATCTATGCATGCAAGAATGATCAGATAAAGACTAAAAACATCTCAGTAAGTATGGATTTAACAACAATATTGTATGAACTCTCTAACCCACTAATCATCGATCACTCACTATGAAGATGGTATCACCACGTATATTCAATCTCTCGAAGATCTGATATTACCCTTTAGAAAAGGATATATTGCATCTTACCTTAAACCCAAGATACCAAGGATGCATCAAACCCCAAAACAGCGCAGTCATCGTCACATCACTCCATCATCACAACATCATCTAACAACATACACAATCTTAATACCACACCTAATCTCACTTATATTCTATCTCAGATACTGAGGTAAATCATCCATGGTCTAATTTAACTCTCACTTCGATTAATCACCATACCCACAAGCATTAAGATCCAAATGAAACATCTTATACATAAATAAGGAAACATAAGATCAATCAATATAATTAGAGATATTCATACAAACATGTTCGCTACATCTAAACCCTAAGAAAACTAACAAAACATAAGGAAAAAAGTATTACAACCATCAAAAGAAAGAAAACCGTAAAAGGAAAGAGAGAAAACAAATTTGGCATCAAGCCCCTTCTCTCCATTATCTCTTTCTTCCTCAAAGTGTTCTTCCTCCTCTTCCAAGAACGAACCCTAGGAAATCTTCCAAGAACAAGCCCTAGGTGTTTTTAAAATTCCAAAGGGAGCTTGTTCTCCCTCAAAAAAGGCCCAAAATCCGCTGCCTTTGTGTTCAGTGTGCCTCCCAATTATCTCATTTGGATCCCCCCTCCCTTCGATGTTTATAGGGTTTGAGCTTTAAAACCCACAATTATGGGCTAAAAATGGGCTAAAAATCAACCCAAAATCAAGCCCAAACGTCACGACGTCATGCAACAACCATAATCTGGCATTCAAGTTCGCCGTGGCGAACCCAAGGTTAGTCCCCTATTTTTTGTCCAACTTCGTAAGGTCATAACTTTGTCATCCGAACTTCGATTTGGGTGTTCTTGAAATTCTTGAAAGCTCTTTGAATTGTAGAATATAGATGTTGTTTCAGAAAAACACACTTAAAATCATTATAAAGACTGAATGTACAAATTAACCCGGTCACTTTTCAAATTTCCTCTTCTTCTTTCCTTCCAACTACCAAGAGTCATAACTTGATCATTTGAAGTCCAAATGTATTTAACATATATTTGGAAAGCATGAGAAGTCTCCTATCCATCCATATAAATATTGTAGCCATTTGAGATCATCTTTCAGCTGAAAACATCAAATCACAGTAGCTGCTGCTGCATGTGTATTTTGCTGATTTTTGGGCTTTATCTCTTTGTTTTTGCTCCATATTGACTCATGGTTGACCAAATCAAAAATTGAACATTTAGAGCATTAGATCACTTATTTATATGATAAAACTACTAAAAATATGAGTAAAACATAGGGATAAAATGAGTGTAAAGTATACTCATCAACCATACTGGGCCGGATAGGACATTTCCGGACTTAGTAATGAACTAGTTGGGCATTAGCCATACTGGGCCGGACAGGTCATGTAGCACGATCCGGACTTTAGTATGAGCCAGCTGGGCATTAACCATGTCGCCGTACAGGCATTTTGCGCCATTCGACATTAGTCCGAGCCACCACATTAAATCCATTGGGACTCCGACAGTGATCAATGCCCAAAAAGTGATATTTTGAGCCCTATTTATTGTAGGTTTTGAGAACTTTTTGTGTACTAACTGTCATAATTAACCCTAATTTACATTATAAGGTCCCTACTTATTCTACTAATTGCATTCAGGGTTAATTTTGTAGTTTTTGCAAGCTATTTATGCCAAAATTGTTGAGTCGATCCAAGCACGAAGAATTTGAGTCGAACTCTGCAAGATTGCATTAGAAATCGTATGAAAGAAGAGTGTAAGAGGCAAGGAAAATGAAGCAATGCAGAGATTATGAGCCGGTAATTGCTCCTCAGGCCACCGTTCAACCCGCTGACTTTTTACTTCCTTTGTCCCTTTTTTATTTCTTCCCATTTTGTCCTCATGTAATAGCTTTACTTTTGGTTTTTTTGGTATTTTGTATTATGGGTTGGCTATAAAAGCCCATAGACTAGACACTATAAGGGGGCTTGATCATTAATAAAAAATTTTGGGCAGGAAGCTTTCAGCTCTTCCCGTTCTTTCTCATTTTCACTCATTTTCCCCTCAATTTCTCTCCTTTTCTCACTAGCCAAACACCCTCCAAGGATGACAACTCAGAGGATGAGCGGCTAGAAACCATTCCTCCTTGAAGAAGAAGGTTGCTGGGTGCAGGATCTGAAGGAAACTGGAGGTTCTATGTTTTTCACGTAGGTATCCACTGCCGTTACTGTGTCTCGTTTTAACTTTAGGTTTTGATCCCTTGAAATGTCCTTTGAATGGTTATTACTGGTAAGCTTTGGGGCTCATTGATGCTTAATGTTAGATCCATTGATGTTTGTTCATTATCATTTATGATCCATTGTAAGGTGAGTCAAGGCTACTTGTGTTTTTAACGACCAAGAGCACTAATGGCCAATGGATGTCATTTTTCAAAGGATGGTTATTTAGTAGTTCAGCTTATACACATGAAGATCCTACTCGAAATGACTATAGGTCATCCTCCCTAACGCGAGGAAAATGGACCCGAGAACCCCTCAGTGACCTTTAGAACCCAAATCCAATAGCCCGACACTCTGCCAGACTTTATGATTTATTTTATTTAACTTTCACCTCCAAACATTACAACCCTCGTTACTGGGTCTGTAAATCCAAAAATAAATTCACCAAATTGAGCTCATCGCAAGTCATTTACACAAAGAAACCCATCCCCGTGTTCAACCCCTAGAGCTACTATATTGCAGAGCTATGCTACTACAAGAAGAGGAATTTAGTTTATAAATTTGTTGATTCCAAGCACAAACTCATCGTGGACACGAATCAAATTAAGTTTCGCACGGACAGCCTAAGTGCAAAATGATGACTGGATGAACACTTGCAGATCCTAACGTATCGTGAATTTTTCCTTATTTTTATGTGCGTAGTATTTTTTCTCTTAATTTGTTTGCCGTACTTGTTTTTTTAGCTAACACTACCTCTCTTTTATGTAGTTTTTTTTCGTGTTGCCCTGTTTAGTGATAACATGTTCTAGTGGGTAAGGAATTCTCGGGAGGCAGTTAGTCAAGGCTCGCCTCCTACATGACCCAGGTTGGCAGTTGATCTTAAATGTGAACCAAATGGAACCTCCTCCAAAGAACGCCAGAGTCAAGAACCCGCGAGAGCAATCCAAATGCATATAGGTCCATGAGGGACTATAGAAACCCTCCATAGATGAGTGTGCCCTCATGCATGGTGCCTCCAACAATTGCACCATATGGAAATGTTTACAACACTAGTTGGAGGAACCACCTAAATATCTCATGGGGACCAAAATCCATACAATATGCACCTCCTCCACATCCACAGTATGCTTCTTCATCTCAGCCTCAACCACCACAGTCAACCTCTCCAATTGAACAAGCCATCCTGAACCTCACCAAGCTAGTGGGTGACTTTGTGGAAGAGCAGAAGACAATCAATGCCAAATTAAGACAAAGAATTGATACTGTGGAAAGCTCTCTAAACCAAAAATTAGATGTTCTTCAAAGTGACCTTGATCAGAAAATTGACATCCTACAAAACTCCATTTCATGACTCACCAATCAGCACGTTCATCAAGAGGAAGAGAGCCTAGAGAAAGAGTACCTGAGTGACACCATAGGGGAGGAGCAGTGTCTACAGCAGCTACAACAAGCGTTGATAGAAAATTTTGAATCCTCAAACATTGGTGCTGCTATTGTTTGTCCATGGGAAAAGAAAGAAGAAACCTCCCTAATCCTGATTGAGGAGGGTAGTGGAAAGGATGCAGTGGAAAAGCTCCAAAAGCATAATTTACACTCGCCCCATCGACCCATATATCCTACCTACACTGCGAAGACAATCTATACCTACACTCCATCGCTAAAGGCACCCATCCGCACCGCCAGGCAAAACTCGTGGAAGTTAGTGGCCATCAAGCCAAAACTTCAGGCTACTACATCAAAGACTTTGACAAATTTTCATCGCATGGCATGCTGGATGGTTCGTGGTGCTAGTTCAAATATGGAGCACCGACTTCAAAGATTTCTTACAAGGCCCACTGGGCTTCAAAGAGCCTCCAGCGCTTGAGAAACTCGGTTTCAGGGGGTGTCTCAGTCTCCCCACTTTTTATTTTGATGCTCCTGTTTTATTTTATTTTATTTCGATTTATTTAATTTTTCTCTTTAGGTTTTCTCTAATTTTAAGTTAATCTTTGTTTTTAGCATATTTTTCACATTTCTGTAATTATTTATTTTTCCTATGTTTATTTTTGCAGTGTCAAATTTTTGCAGCAGGGGAGGAAAGAGACAAGAAATTTTCGGCAGCCTGTGAAAATTTCACAGGTTGCAAATTTTCGCAACCTACGAAAAATTTGCAACCGCCCTATAGCTGGTACTTTCGCAGCACACACTTTAGCATTTTTGTCTTTTATGACATATATATATATATAGAGAGTATATATATATATATATATATATATATATAAGAGAGGTAGAGCAGAGAGAGTATATATATATCGCACTATAGTATTGTTAGTCTTGTAGAGATAGAGTATATATATATATATATATATATAGATATATATATATATATATATATATATATATATATATTTCTCTAAAAGTATTCTGTGTTTCTTATTAAAATTTTTCAGTAGTCATAATTTTTCGTAGGGATTCTACAAAATTATTTTTGTTTTGGCCATAACGTTTTCATCCGAACTCCGTAATTTTGGTACCGTTAGAAAGCTTAGAGAGTGTATAATCCAAATATAGCCAGAAATAACACTTTTGAAAATTCTCCAACTGGTCACTTTTTTCCTCTCTTTTATTCTTCCGACTTGTTCATTGAAGCCTGGAATGGAGGTTAATAAGGTCTCTGGAAAAGCTTCAGAAGCATCCTATCCAAAACTGCACATCCAATGAGGTATCACTTCCTTCTCTAACATTCCAATCCGAGCCCCATTATGGACAATATGACATTTGGTTGGGGGGAGAGTTAGCAAAGGAAGTGACTATTACATTTATGCTTTTGTTACTATTTTGAGCAAGCCCATTTTGTGTTGTTCGGCTGTTATTCAGATTAGTTAGAAGATGTTGGGATGTTTTGAAAAGCTGAAAAGATAGCCATTTATTTTTATATACATACTATACAACTTACACCTCCAGCTTTCAAAATCGCCCCATTTTTCATGGGTTCATTTAGCCCGGCAAAGATGACAAATTGAAACTCATTCAATGTTATTGTTGTTAAATTGGTTCCATGCCTAATCGAGCGGGTGATCAAGAGGAATTCTTGTTGCTTCTAATCTTTTTCTTCCATCTCTTAGCTAATCACACATCATGGCAATACAAGGTTTCAACAAAGAGCCGAAAACCGCCCTAACTTCCTAAATCTTGCAAAAGCCTATCCTAGTTTCATTTACTACCTTCAATAGTGTTAAGGACGCCTGCAGCAAGGCAATGAGTCTTCCAAAATAAAAAGAAGAGAAAAACAAAAACAAAAAGAAAAAGAAAAGAAAAAGAAAAAGAAGAAAATTGCAACACTTTGCCTTGAAACCCGAGCACGGTCCGAGGGGTATATGATGAAAGTCTTTAAAATCCTGGTGCCCTAAGCCAACTGGTTGGGAGCCACCGACTTAGTGCTCGCTACATGGGTGGATAGGTGAGGCTCCAGTAAAGTTGTGGGGTGTTGGATTCTCAAAGTCATATTTAAGTCCAAAGGTGAACCCAAGAGTTTGTGGTTGAAAATCCTTAGATTTAGAGTGCTCAACAATTAGTTGGAGTCACCCAAGTAGACCTCTGAGGCGGATTTCAGAAGTCGAGCTTCAAAGACGTGACCTACAACACAAAAAGAATTGTGGAATAAGAGTGGGTCTTGATCTACGAAGGGTTAGTGTACTAGGTTAGCAAAGAGCTTGGTCTGGGGGAGAGTGCAATTTGCGCTTATCATAGAAAACCAATCATATAATGATTGATTTCTTAGTGGAAATTCCCAGGTTGATTCCTAAAGAAGGAAACTTTGATATCGAAGCCTGCATGCCAACTTACTTCGTGATGGTTACCGGGCAGTGGCTCTCGTGATTCTACTGAGGTTGTGCAATACCAATCCACATATTTTGAAATACCATTTTTGAGAACATAATTTTAGTATATTTTGTTTGCTCTTTTCTTTCCTTTCTTTCATTGCTAAGGACTAGCAATGTCGGTTGGGGAAGTGATTAGTTCCCAAAAAGTAATATTTTCGAGCCCTATTTATCGTAGGTTTTCAGCACTTTTGTGTACTAACTAATCGTAATTAACCCGCATTTGCACATTAAGGTCTTTAGCTTATTCTAATTGATCGCAGATTGTGGTTATAATTTTATAGTTTTTGCAAGTTGGTTTATGCCAAATTTGTCAATAGAAACAAGCACCGAAGAATTCGAGTCGAACTCAAAGATCATCAATTCAACAAAGAAGAGCAAAAGAGGTGCAAGGAAAATGAAGCAATGCAAGATTTTCAAGTGTGTCCGCGAATATTTCGCAGGGTGCGAAATTGCCTTATGTGCCACTGTTCATCCTGCTTTTGACTTTTTGACTTCCTTTCATTCCTTTAGCTTTTTTCCTGATTTAGTCCTCCCGTAATAGCTTTTACTTTGAAGTTTTTATTATTAGTGGGTTGCCATAAAAGCCCCTAGACTAAACACTAAGGGGGCTGACTATTACTGTAAAATTTTGATGGGAAGCTATCAACTCTTCCCACTCTTTCTCATTTTCTCTCATTTTTCCCTCACTTTCTCTCCTTTTCTCACTAGCCAAACACCCTCCGAGGATGACAACTCGGAGGATGAGCGACTAGAAACCATTCCTCCTTGAAGAAGAAGGCTGCTGGGTGTAGGATCTAAAGGCAACTAGAGGTTCCATGTTTTTCACGTAGGTATCCACTGCCGTTATTGTGTCTCCTTTTAACTTTAGGTTTTGATCCCTTTTGAGTCACCTTGAATGATTATTACTCGTAAGCTGGGCCTTACTGGATGCTTAATGTCAGATCGACGATGTTTGTTAGTTATCATCTATGATCCATTGTGCTGAGTCACAGAATTTGTAATGTGGACCACCGAGAGCACTAATGGCTAGTGGAAGTCATTTTTCAAAGGATAGTTATTTAGGGTTCAGTTTTTATAGCCACATGAAGATCCGGTTTGGGAAATGACTATAGGTCATCCTCCCCAACGCAAGGAAAATGGACCCAAGAACCCCTCAATGACCTTTAGAACCCAAATCCAGTAGCCTAACACTTCAAGGAGACTTATGTTACATTTTACTTTATTTAAATTTCAGTTTCCAAACATTACAACCCCCTGTTTTTACCAAAAGCCTAAAAATCCAAAATAAATTCACCAAATTGAGCCTCACTGCAAGTCATTTACACGAAGAAAACCCATCCCTGTGTTTGACCCTAGAGCCACTATATTGTAGTAGCTATGCTATGGCAATAGGAGGAATTTAAGTTTATAAATTTTGTTGGTTCGCACAACCTCATCACACACGAATCAACAGTCATGTAAGTCACAATCCGACTTACACTAAGCCGCCAGATTAACCATACCGGGCTAGACAGGTTACAGAGCGTCGTCCGACCTTATCATCGAGCCAATCGGCATTAACCATACTAGGCCGGACAAGTCATGTAGCGCCATCCGGGCTTTAGTCTCGAGCTGCCTAGGGCATTAATCATAGCCGGGTCGGACAGGCATTTACGCCCATCCGATGCCACCGCGCCAACTCGGGCATTATCCATACCGGGCCGGATAGTGGCATTTCCAACCATCCAGAAATTTTCACCGAGCCAACAGACATTAACCATTAGGCCGACAAGGTCATGTAGCACCATCCGTGACTTTTATTTTGAGCCACCAGGGCATTAACCATATTAGACCGATTGTGTCATGTAGCATCATCCCACTTTAATATTATCGCTACCGCATTAGCCATGTACCAGCCTGATAAGGCATTTAGTGCCATCCAGATTTTAACTGAAATGGTCCATATAGTGAATGTCGGGCCGATAGGTATTTGGTTGGGAGAATGATATTGTCCGAGTCGGTTTAGCATTATATTATGTCAACTGATAGGCATTTAATACATCCAGATTTTTGACCAAGGGCCGGGTATTAGCTGGCGCAGGTCGACACAAGATTTACCCATCCGACTTTTAACTGAGTCATTTAGCATTAGCCATGCCGAGCCGACAAGGCACTTTAGCACCATCCGACTTAGTCCGACACCTGGCATTAGCCACACAGCCGACAAGGCATTTATTCCATCCGACTTTATATGAGTCGCCAGCATTAGCTGCTGTGCCGAACAGCATTAATATCCAAACATTACCTGAGCCTACCGGGCATAGCCATGCCTGGGCTGACTTTTATTCTAAGCTAGTTAGGCATTAACCGTACTGAGCCGGACAGGCATGTAGCGCCATTCGGACTTTAATCTGAGCTAGTTGGGTATTAACCATGCAGGGCCGGACAGGGCATTTGCGCCATCCAGACTTTAGTCTGAGCCAGCTGGCCATTAACCATACCGCCTGATAGTTGAAGCATCCGGACATGACTGAAGCGTCGGAAGACACCAGAGTACTGGGCCGTGACAGTCGTGGCGCCATTCAGACTTTACACTAAGCCGCTGGCATTAACTATATCACGGATGGGCCATGTAGCACCATCCGAACTTTACACTGAGCTAGTTGGGCATTAACCAAATTGGGTCGGACAAGTCATGTAGCACCATCTGAACTTTATAAGTGGGTTCTTACAAAGATTGATAGAGAATGCTTTAAAGGAAGCTTTATTGATAATACCTCTTCCAAGTTTGCGTCTTTCTTCGATCTGAGTCCGCAACTGATCATTATCTCGCTGTGAGCCTTCAACATAACTTTGCAACTCCTTCATCTTTCTTGCTTCGTTCTCTTACTTCTTTCCATATCAATGCCACCCAAGAATCACTTCCGACTCGGGTCATTGGGTTGCATGACATTACAGACCACTCCGACGACGAATCGTATGTGGAATGGGGGATCGATCGGGATCCCAGTGACTATACACTGGACAATCTGAGCCAAGCTCTCAATCGTTAGTAAGAAACTTTTTTGTTCGATTCTAACGACTGCTACTAATTGGTTATACTTCAATTTTTTTCTTATTTTGATTCTCCGGTATGGAGTGCGAATGTGAACCTCGCTAGGCAGATCCGCGATCAGCTACCTCCGATGATTAAGTCAAAGAATATGGGATAGGAAGAAGAAGGAGGTTGAGATAGTCGGGAATTGCATACCCTTTTTATGGGGGATCTTCCACTTATGTGGCCTTGCTCCCAATCCTTGCTTTTATTTTAGAATAAGACTGCTTTTTCCTTATTAAGGATTATCCTTTGAGAAATAAGGGATAAATATGTTTTTCTTAATAAGGATTATTATCCTTTGAGAAATAAGAGATAAAATATGTTTTTCCTTATTACGATTATCCTTTCCTAATAAACATTAGAATTACGAAATCTATAATAAATATCTACTTAGAAGGTGATTTTTCCATAACAAATTTACAATATGCAATGAGATGGCAGTTGGGACTCAGATCTGCACGTAGTTCTAAATTGCAAATCAGTTTGTTAGTTCCTACGTGGTTTTAATATAGCGGGCCGCCATGGCCATTTCATGAGGCGTTGATAAGAGGTCTGCAAGCTGTGCCTATTGAGCAAAGGGGTCCGCCTAAAAGATGGTACCCAATAGAGCAGCACATATTTTGTTCAAGAAATATAAATAAAGATGATGATGATGAATTAGAGATTACCTCTTATAAAGGAGTGTTGTACTCTTAAATTTAAGTTTGTTTATTATCTTAATTGAATATCTTTTATCTTTTTTTTTTTTTTTGTATAAGAAAATATAGAGTAACTAGAAATATATATATATATATATATACCTTTGAAATAGTAGTTTATTTAGATTAATAGATTAATTATTATTATTGTAATTAAATAGATACCAAATTTAATTTGGATATAGGTTTCATTTGGTAACATGTTAATTTTTCATTAAAAACTAAAAATTATAATAAAATAATATTAATTTTTTCTTAAGTCAACCTTGACAAATAGTCAATGTCTAAATGTGGACCCCACATTTTTTGCTATTATATGTTTCTCTAATAAAAATGCAAGACTGCTTAGATTTTTCAAATTATTTTTTAGAAAATGGTTTGGAGTCACCACTTATTTTTGTTTTATTTTAAAAGGGAAAAAAAAAATCTAAATATGACTCTTGATAATAAAATATAGGTCTGGGAAAAATCGAATTTAGGTCCGAGGGTCAAACTCCTTATCAGAAAAGTACGATGGAAGTGTAGAACCCCTCTAAGTCCCTAAAGTCGAGTCTCTACTAAGCAAACTAAGGAACATACAACTTTTGGCTAATTGAGCAATAAATACCAAAGACAATCAATGACAATACAACAACATACCAAACATATATAAATAAATAATTAATCAAGCAAAGTCAGATAATAAAAAATGTATACCTAGGCAGCAAATCGAGAGCGCTATCAATAGAAAATCATGTTTGTTCGACACATGTGACGCCCCAAAACCCGGGGGTCCATTGATAACCCGTTAACTCACGGACATTGTGGATGTCTAAAACTTGACAATTATTCATTTAAAATTCCGTGAGTCTCCTTTACGGGGAGCTCACCAAGATACAAACCCGTCCCAACAATTAATACGACCACAGCCAGGTCCATGCGAGTAAAATAATGGTCACGGCCCTCAAGCACACATCATTTCCTACAAAGCAATCAACTATATACAATAGTTCAAGAGTTAATAACATTTAATTCAACATATATTAAAATGTACAATTTCTAATACACATGTTATATAAAGTCTCTACCAAAGCTATAATCCGGTTTTCTTCTAAACACACTTAGTGAGCGCCGTCCCGTGCACACTCCATGACCAATAGTGATCCTCGATTGCGCGAAAGAAAGCTCCAAGAATGAAAATTTCCTACATGGGTTACTCCCCACTTAAGTGCACATGTCATGGCAAATAATCACATCCAAGCAATTACATGAACCTACTCGAATGTCTACATGACTGATCCTACGCCCGAGTTCACCGAATTCCCTCACATATGTCTAAGCCGAATGCGAGTAAAATATCCAGTTTTCAAAACAAAATCTTTTTATTCTCGAAAACTCACTACCGAATTTTGGTAAATACATTAGACTACCCTCCGCGGCAAATTGTTGGATATTTCTCCGAAACAATCATGGTCCTCATCCGAAGTGATATGTTGGACAACTCTCCAAGGCAATTCTTCGGAAAATCTTCCTTGAAATTCCTTTCACAAACATTTTTGTTTTTCTTTCAATTTCATGTCATGTAATTACTCCCATATTCTTAGGTGCCTTCAAGGCATATGGAATGCATGATAATCCCAACACATTCATGGTAATATATCTACATGCATATATATTAACATAATTAATTCAAACAACCATGTTAAATCTCACATCAATAACACTAAAAATTAGCTCACATGGGCCAATTAACAAACACAAAGTACCACCTTTGAATCACTCAACATCATAAAAATCACCAATAAATCATGTCACTATTCACAAGGAATGCGAACCCCTGTCAATCGCTCGACGACCACCAAATTTGGGATTTTCCTCCACCTTGGCTTCAAAGGTTTTAAGACCGAATTTACGGCAAATCAAGCCTCGTATCCCTAACTACAAACATGGCTCTTAGCCAAAGAATATCACAATAGAAAATATCCCACGCTCCTGGGAAGGCCTTAACTCCACCAACCCATGTCCTGCCTATATTCTCTCTCCATCGGTGAGAACAACGACGCCTGTCTGGCCGAGAACTCGATCATCCGAATGGCCACAAATCTAGAGAGAAAGAGCCCCTTCTCTCTCTAAAATCACAAATCTCCAAGCTACTGCATTTCTTGTCCAACCACTGCACGTTTTTTGTGTTTTTGGAGAAGAAGACACTATTGCTATTTTGTCTCAATTCATTAACAATTCTTATAATTCCACTTATGTCCCCTTTTGTCTTGATTTTGACACTTGGCACAATCTCGGCCATTCATTTTCATCATCTCTCTAGTCATGCAACATGTGTCACATGAGTACATGCAGCAGTGACTTTTTCACATCACACGCCTTTCTCAAAAGTTGCTTTACAAGCACCCCGCACTCCGCCAAAACATGAATTCAGATCACTTAATCGGCTACCCGACGTGGTAGCTAGATTTCACGAGACGATTCCAACGGTGAAATCCGTTTCATCATCTGAGATCTAGAAAAATTTTGGATTTTTACGAGCTGACCATTTCTGCTTTTTTCGAAGAAAATTGGAATTTTCACGATTTCTAACACAACAATATAAAATATTCACATTCAATTAAAAAATTGGTTATGGAACAAAAATCAAATTATTTGTTAAAATAATAAATAAGATGTTGGGCCCCACCCAAGCCCATTTATATGTTACACAAAATAACTCCACAAGATTCCATTTTAGATATTGAGAATTTGAAATTTTGAAATTGAAAACTTGAGAATTCGAATTGGGATTAAGGAGACTTGAAATTTGAAATTATGGTACTGGAACTTTTAAATTGAGAATTTGGTAAATTTAAAATTGGAAACTTGAAAATTTGAAATCGGGAATTGGGGGACTTGAATTTCGAAATTAGGACACTTGAATATTGAAAATAGGAATTAGTAAATTTGAAATTGGAGGTTTGGGGAATATAATTTTAACATTTTGGAATAGGAATTTAAATAAATTAAGGATGTGAACTTGATGGACCAAAAAGTTGGTCAGAGAGTGTGGTCAAAGGGCTTGGTCGAAAGACCTAATTAGTTTAATAGGTTGAGTCAAAAGTCCTAATGGGTTGGGTTTAATGGGTTTGGTCAAATAACTTGAGAAAAATGGTCTTAGGTAGGGAATTACTGTTTTCTAACTTAAATGAGACATTATTATTAATAAGAAAATTATGAGAATTGGTATAAGTACAATAAAAATTAAAAAAAAAATTATTAAGAAGCTTTTTAATAAGATTTCAAACATAAATATTTATAGTCATAAAGAATGGCTGGATTAGGATTAATATGGAAATAAAATGAGTAGGTAATAAATCATAAAAATTAAGGAAATCAAGATAGTATGAAAGTTGCTAAATTTAAAACACAAAAATTAGGAGAGATTATTGAGATATCAAAACATGTTAATTCATAAAAGACAAGAAGTTGGTCCTGAGAAGGAAGTTAAGTTCCTTCAAAATCTTTCAGATGTGTTGTTTAAGAAAAAAAAATAGAAATAGAAAAGTAGAAGATTGTGGATTTTGTGGGGAGTTGAATCATAAAAGTAGTGCCCTCTTTTCTCTTTTCTTTTATTCCACATATCTATAATTATAAATTGAATTGAATCAATGTGGTGACCCTCCTTGCCAGGATGCCCACTTCAACTTGTTCCAATTCCCACTGAAGTTATTGTTTATAGGAAAGAAAATACTGCCTCCGTTTCAAAATAATTGTCTCTTTTGAAAAAAAAAATTGTTTCAATTTAATTGTCATTTTAAGAAATCAAGAATACTTTACCATATTTCTTTCAATTTTACCCCTATTTTTATTATTCCCAACCAAATTTAATAACATCATATATTAAAAATATTTTACAAGTTCTAATATCTTCTACACTTAAGCACTCCACAATTTATGTGGATTTTTCTTTTCAATTAGTTTGATAAACCTTTCATATTTTTTTCTATTCCTTATAACAAACAGCTGTATATATATTCATCACAAACTTATATCACTCCTGCTATACTAAAAAAAATGAAAATGGAGAGTGATGAAGATTGGATAAATTTTGATTCTAAGCTTTTGAATGATTCTAATATAAAGCTTTATATAATAAACACAAAAGATGCAAAAGATTTTGACTTGAATGTAGCTGTAGATCGTGGATTTGATCTAAACAAGTACCCAGATGATGGTGAAGAAGCTTTTGGAGAAAAAGAATTGGAGCAAGTAGTTCAGATGATGTTGAAAATTTATCTTCCAAATTTTTATTAGGAGAAAATTGTTGGGTTTGGGATGCATGAGCATGATGGGTTCATTGTTGTTGGAAAAATAAAGTTCTTGTTTTAACTTTTCCAGTGAGCTACATTTACTATTGTGATATTGGTTTGAAATTTAGCAGGAGGTAATTTTCATTTTATTTAATTCAAATTTTCATTTTAGATATATTTTCAGTTCTGTTATACTCTACACCAATGCAAAATTATATCAAGGTCCACTATCAAAATAAAACCAACAACACAAGTTTGGAGTTTAACAGGAGATAATTTGACCCTATAGATTTGGAATTTAGCAAGAGGTAATTTCTATTCACCATCACTGGTGATTTATTCAAAGGATATAGAAAAAGTGTTGCATAAATTATGGTACATGATATTTGATTTTTTTTATTCAAGGATGCGGACAAATCCACGAAGATCCTAATAGCCCGTTTGTAAACTGCGGGGATAACAAAAAGAAACACAACAAGAAAGCAAGTAAATGGACTAAATTAGTTCCTAGGACCGTCTCTTTAATATTACCCATATATATATTGATAAATTGTTGCTCAAATGATTTATATTGACTTGTTAATTTTGGATAGGGATTTTTTAATTCCATACTAGTATAAATCCTTGTATGTCAGTGCCAAGATTTTCTTTACATCTCTAACTTTTGTTTTATTTTCTTTTGTATTTGCTTTAGGTATTCTGCTCCAACTTTATGTTATGTTATATTTAAATTCTTTGGATGAAAGATTTTCTATAATGGACCCAGGGAAAAATCAAGCAAAAAGGCATAGAGATCACAAACTATAGTGAAAGGAGTTCAAGTAGCTTAGTGAAATTGCACTGAATATCTGCTAGTTCATTGATCTTCATGTTGTTCATAATTGAAAATGACTTCGAAATTGAAGTCATTTTTATACTACAAAATTTAACTTAAATAATTGACAACTTCTTGTACTAAGACAAGATCACATTTCATTTGAGTTGGAAGTTGGCCTTCTTTTTCTAACATTGCCTTCTTAACATGTGGAATTTTGTATTTATGGGAACCTTTTTCTTTCATAATTTCTATCATACACAATTGCAATGTCAGAAATATATGATTAGACTTTACTGTAGGAAAAGTTTTAAATGACTTCACAACAACATTAACAAGCTCATCCACAGTTGTAGGTGACTCCTTATATTGCAAGGATTGAATAGCACTAAAGAACCCAAGATCTAAAACATTCAAACTTGGAGAGTTTGCAGGTTGACACATCAAATGAATATTAAATCCATCTTTGTTGGCTTCTCGACAAAACTCAGCATCATCATGATCAATATGTGTTCTTGCATTGTCTTGTTGGATAAATATTGGATTTCCTAAGTCCTCTCTTGGCCATTTTGCCTTGATGGCAGGTAGAACTTTTTCAATTAAGTATGATCTCATGACTTCTCTTCTTACTGAAGTTAATGGCTTTGTCTCTAGTGTACCTGCAACTCTGTTAACACTATTCCTTTTGGTTGCTCTTACCTGACAAAGCTGCAATTTTTCCAGAGAAAAGTTCATTTCCTTGTGCATCAAATCTTGGTTGAGCTAAAGTAACCAAAAACATGACTTTTCCGATAAAATTTTTGCTTTTACAAGTGCACATTGGATCATCTTCATCTGGCAGAAAGTAGTAATTCTCATATTTTTTTTTTTATCATGTAAAACCACTTCTCATCAATATGAACAATGTTATACATCCCCACGAAAATTGCATCATATGGTATGCTACTTTCATCGAGCATTGAAATGCAAAAACACAATCGAGATCTTTTGTTTTCTTCCTTTAGAAAAGGCTTTATGGAATTTGAATGTCACCTTATAGCTCCTGACTTTAAAAGCCTAAATAATGTGGCCTTGTTCGTGTTCATGGAGCAAGCTAAAGAGGCAAGAGTTGTTCGTTGACGTAAAGAAATTTCACGAATTTGAGTCAGTCAATCACGAACCCTTTTTGCGATACAATTTCTGTCCTTTTATGAGATACATCAACATGTATGCCCTTGCTTTTTTATTGTTTCCAAATGCGTTGAATGGGTACACATAGAGCGAAAATTGTGATGCCACCATTTTTGTCACTCCTTGTAGGTTCCATCAACACTTTTTAGCAGCAGCGATTCATATATGGCTCTCCATTCATCATTGCTCAAGATTTTCATTTTCTTTATCTGACTTTGTGCTTGTGACAGTACCACATTTGTATTGTCGTCATAGATGTTTTCATCTGTTTCAAAATGGTTGACAAAAAAAAAAATAATAATGATGGTATGATAATATCAAAAGCTATAATATTTAGTACAGATGGCATGTAAATCTTAGTGACAATAACATGAAGTAGTACTGTTGTATAAGAAGATTTGATATACTCCGATTAACATGAGTATAATATAGATGGCATGCAATAATAACTAAAATCCATGGAAAATATATTTACCTATAACTCAATATATATAACTCAATATAAGTCAAATACAAGAAGAATATAGCAAGAATGTGATACCAGGATTGGAGTTTATTTCCTGCGACATATGCTCTTCCACATTTGTATCATCTTCTAGGCATGGCTCAGTGTTTAAGTTCAACAATAAATGATTTGATGTAGAGATCTCAGTTATTGAAGAAGTTGAACTCAAATTGAAATTAGGAACAAAATATGTAACATCAACACCATCAAACAAAAGTGTTTTCCTCTTGTTGTGCATCTCCATCGGTAGTATCAAATTGTGTTACATCCATATTTAGGTCTATTTCCATTGTGGGCATTTGATAACTTTGCCTTGTACCTGGTTTGCTTCTCCAATTAGTGTTTATTTATAGAAATATTTTGGAGGGAGAAAATTTAACTTGATCTTAAAAAAAAAAAAAAAAGGAAACATTTGGTTGAAGAATCCCTAGTTTTAATCATAAAACACTTGGCGAAATATTTGACCAAAATTTTGCTTAATTTTTTATTCATACCTATGGAGGGAAATCATAAAAAAAAATTGATGGAATATTTTAGTTAAGTGGCTAAGAATTTTTTGGTAATTGGTAGTTAGAATTAAATAAAGGGTTGGAGTTTTTATAAAAGTCAAATATTGATGGAGATTTTTATAGAAGAAAAAAAACAATTAATACTATAAGTAAATATTTAAAAAAACAATGGTTTAGTTATTTTATAGTTTTCCTTAATTTATGAATAATGACTATTATTTTAAAATGGAGAGAGTATTAAATAAGGATGGCGAGGAGCAGTCAAATGGGTGGTGGGAATCAATGTAATTGTTTAATGGTGATCGGTATGCGGGACAGTTGACTAATGAGTAATTTGGACGTTAGGGCAGGATTGGTTATCACTTGTCAGCTTGTGTTCAATTCATATCTCATTTTAGTTGTCCTCATTTGTTGCAAGTTGTGATCATGTGTGAGTACCATGGTCTTTTAGGTCGGACAGCTGGCAGTAAAGCTCAGATGCCGCACGCGAGCCCGTTGCGGCTACAGTCTCATAAAAGCATTTAGGCGATCCACTATATTAAAACCACATAGGAACTCACCAGACGGTACAATCCTAGAACCCGTTTGGGATCTCAAGTCCCCCCAGTCGGCCATCTCACCGTACATGAGAAATTTGTTATGGGAAAATACACAAAGTAGATATTTATCCCTAAACTTCCTAAATTCTAAATCCTTTATTTGAATGGGTAATCCTTAATAAGGAAAATCGGATATTATCCCTTAAAATGATAATCCTTGAGAAGGAAAAATATATCTTATCCCATAAAAGGATAATCCAAAATAAGGAAAAACATATATTATTCCTAAAATAAGAACGGAAATTAGGGAACCGAACCCTATAAATTAGGAAGATCCCCCACAGAAAAAGGTATGCAATTCCAACTATCTAAACCTCCTTCTTCTTCCTCTCCATATTGCTGACTTAATCATCAGAGAGGCGGTCGGCCTATCGTCGCCGGATCGCCCTTTTTGCAGGTTCATATTGCATCGTTCATGCCTCAGAGATCAGACAAAAAATTGGTAACAACAATTGGCGTTGTCTATGGGAATCAAAAAAAACGAAAAAGTTTTACTTGACGATTGTGAGAAGCTTGACTCTAGCAGTACATCATTAGCCCTCTTCATACGGGCTCGGTCGAGTCCCCATTCCACATCTGATTCGATGCGGGCGGTCACAATGTCGAAACCCGATGACTGAAATCATGAAGAATCAATTCTTCCATTAGGCGTCGGGGCATGGAGAGAGAAAAGCGAAGGAGCAATGAAAGATGAAAAAGTTGCAAAGGAAGTCATGTTTTTAGGCTCCACGTAGTAGGACCGATCAACGGACTCAAATCGGAGAAAGCGCAAACTGGAAAGTATTATCAGTAAAGTTTTCTTTAAAGCATTCTCTATCAATCTTTGCGATAGCCGGCAAAAGCAGGATGGCGCCGATAAATGATCTATCCAGGCTCGGTATAGATAACATCTAATGGTCATTAAAGCTTGGACTGGCCTGATAAATGACTGTCAGGCCCGGTATAAGATAACATCCTAAGCTGGTCAACATTAAAGCCCGGATGGCGCGATGCAAATGACTGTCGGAATGATATAGATAACATTTAACTAATTCGAACATTAAAGTCACGGATGGTATGATAAATGACCTTCCAGGCCCGATTATAGATAACATCTAAGCGAGGTCGACATTAAAAACGGGATGGCTAAGTAAGTGACTATCAGGCCAGTATAGATAACGTCTAACCTTCGACATTAAAAGCAGGATGGCCTGATCAAATGACTGTCAGGCCCGGTATAGATAACATCCCAACAAGTCGACATTAAAAGCTTACGGATGGTGTAGTAAATGGCCTCTCAGGTCGATGCCAGATAATATCTAGCTGGTGGCTTAAAAGCAGATATCTCGAGAAAATGACATGTATAGGCCAGTATGGATAATATCCGCTGAATTCGACATTAAAAGCCGGATGGCATGAAGTATAGATAATATCTAACTAATCAACATTAAAAGCCTAGATGACACAGTAAATGACCTGTCCGGCCTAGTATAGATAACATCTAACTAGTCAAACATTAAAAGCTCGGATGGCGCAGTAAATGACCTTTCTGGCCCAGTATAGAGAACATCTAACTGGACAACTTAAAAGGCCGGATGGCACAGTAAATGCCTTATCCAGGCCCGGCATAGCTAATGCCCGGTATTTCGGATTAAAGTCGAATGATGCTAAATGCTTACTGTCCAGAAGCCCGACATAGTAAATGCCAGTAAACTGTGTAAAGTCGGATGAGGCAATACCTATCCCGACCCGGGTATGGGTGATGTCGATCCATTTCAGTTAAAGTCTAGATGGGCGCTAAATGCCTTCGGCCGACATGGCTAATGCCAGTAGACTCAGTTAAAGTGGGATGGCGCTAAATGCCCGATCCGGCAGGCATAGTTAATGCCAATTTGGCTAGTTCAAAGTGGGATGGCGCTATACTGTCCAGGCCCCGGTATGAGCGGATGCCATACGATTCATTACTAAGTCAGAAATGTCCTATTCGACTAGTATGGTTGATGCAATTGGTTCATTTAATGTCCTTACGAGTACAGCGTCGGCACTTCCTTAATACGGACTTTTGGCTCCAAGCCGTCTGGCACTTTCTTAATGTCAGACTTCTAGCTCTAAGTCGTCTGGCACTTCCTTAATGTCAGACTTCCAGCTCCAAGCAGTTTGGCACTTTCTTAATGCGGACTTCTGGCTGGCCAGGTCGCTTTCTTGTGTCAGATTTCGGCTCGGGCGGGTCGTCGAGCGAGCGAGTTTCTCAGTGCCAGGCTTCTGGCTCTAAGCCATTTGGAAATTTCTAAAAGCCGTTTGATACTTTCTTAATGCCAGACTTCCGGCTCTAAGCCATCTGGCACTTCCTTAATGCCAGACTCATGGCTTCGAGCCGTTTGGCACTTTCTTAATGCTAGACTTTCGACTATAATCCGTTTGACACTTTCTTAATGTCAGACTTCTAGCACTAAGCCGTCTGGCACTTCCTTAATGCGGACTTGACTCTGGCCGTCGGCACTTTCATAATGCCGGACTTGGGCTCCTAAACCTTGGCACTCCTTAATGCGGACTTTTGGCTCAAAGCCGTCTGACACTTTCTTAATGTCAAATTTCTGGCTCTAAGCCATTTGACAATTTCTAAAATTCGTCTAGCACTTTCTTAATGCCAGACTTCCAGCTCTAAGCCGTCTGGCACTTTCTTAATGGCAGACTTCTTGTTCTAAATTAGTGGCACTTTGACGGTGTGGCTCTAAGCACACTTTAGCACTTTTAAAAGACGGACTTTAGACTCCTTTGTTGGCGCATGTTTAAAAATAGCGTGGCTCATTTTGTGCCTTACGTAAAACGAAAATTTTAATTTTTACGAAAGATAAAATGGTAATTTGGTAAAAATCAAAATTTTCTAGATCTTGGATGATGAAGCGGACTTCACTTTAGGTCGTCTTGCGAAATCTAGATACCATAGCCAGAATTTCGTCGAATTCGAGGCGGTCGAATTTGCGTTTGAGACAGGATTGGCGGGTCTTAGATATGGCTTGACTTGTGAAAGACATGTGATGTGACAAAAGTCACCTACTACATGTACCCATGTGACACATGTTGCATGATTAGTGAGATGATGGAGATGAATGACTTAGATTAAGCCATGTGTCAAATAGTTAAACTAAAGGAGACAAATGGAATTATGTGAAAAGATTAAATGAATAAGACAAAAGAAGAAATAGTCTTCATCTTCTCCAAATGGAGAAAAAACGTGCAGTGAGGATGTGAATTAGATTTTAGGGAGAGAAATAGTGACTTATCTTTAGATTTCCCGGCATTCGGACCGTCGGTTCTCTTCGAGCCAAGAAGCAAAGTTGTTCTACGCGGCGAGGGCTACGCGTGGGCACTGATTTTGTGGAGTTCCGACAACTCCAAGAGGTAGGGATCTTTTCCTACTTGGTTTATTCTTTGGCTAAGAGCCATTTTTATGGATGGGGATTTGTAGAGGCCTGGATGGTTGTGTTTTCAGTCTCAAAATCTTTGAACCAAGTGAAGAAAATCCTTACTTGTGTGGCCGTGAACAATGTCGAACCGAGGGTTTCACTGTTCACGTGATATGTTGTGTGATTTTTGTGTTGTCGGGTGATTCAAAATGAATTGCTTTGATTGTTATTAGCCCATATGAGCTAATTTTGGTGTTATTGATTGTGAATTGAATAACATGAATTGTGTGAATTAATTTTGTTAATATATACATGTAAAATATATTAGTATGAATATTTTGGAAATGACATAATGCATTCCATATGCACCGGGGCACCCTAGATGGTAGGTGTGAGTGCATGACATGAAAAATTGAAGAAAATGAAAACGGTTGTGAAAGGAATTTTAAGGAAGATTTTTAGAATAATTGCCTTGGAGAGTGGTCAAGCAGTTCATCTCGGAGCGGACCATGAATTTGTTAGGAAAAATTACTAGCAATTCACCTAGGGGTTGTCTAATATATTTCTGAAATTCGGTAGTAAGTTTTAGAAACAAGCTTTTGTTTTGAAGAAAATGTATTTTCTACTTTCATTTGGCTTAGGCATGTGTGAGGGAGTCGGTGAAGACTCGAGACATGGGATTGGGTATATAGACATTCAAGTAGGATCATGTATTTGCTTGAGTGTGTTTGGTTGCCATGACATGTGCACTTAGGTGGGGAGTAACCCATGTAAGAAATTATCACTACTAGGCATTACTCACCCTGTCGAGGGATCATTATTTCAGGTACAGGGAGTGTACAGGAGGACGACGCTCACTAGAGGCCGCGTTTTAGAAGAAAGTCGGATTGTGGCTTTGGTATTCATTTGTATAACATGTATTAAAACTCTAAATTTTGATATATGTTTTGGTTAAGAGTAATATAATAACTCTTGAACTATTATTATATAGTTGATATATATTTTGTGAGTATTTATGCATGGGCCCAGTGGCCATTTTATACACATGGACGGTGTGGTCGTTGTAAAATGTTAGGACGAGGTTATCTTAGGTAGAACTCCTGTACAAAGGGTCGCCATTTTTAGTGGTGGTGTCGGGTTACCTGACATCCACGAGTATTCCACGGGTTGACGGGTTGACTGGTTGTCAACGGACCCCCGGGAAATGGGGCATCACACATTCTTTCTTTTCACCACTTGGGGGGTAGCCTGTGAGTCTTGTTCCCTCAAAGGTGACTGATCAGGCTGGACGAAGCTAACTAAGGCCCCTTCAGTGATCTCGGCTTGAGGCTCTCGAGTCGACCCCACTTGGGAAGAGGTACCCAAGATTGACTTGGCTTGACCTCCTGCAATGAATGGGGTATAGAGAGTATGTAAGGAAGAGACAGAGCACAACTGCGAGTTCTTCATTGACAAGAGGAGCTCGCTACGCTCCCTCTCAGTGATCTCGAGCAATCGACTGATGTTGAGAAACATGCGATTCACACGTGCTTTATATCCAAACACACGTTCGATGCACACATTAATTCTCCCAGTCCCTTCAACTTTCTCCACTCAAGGTTTAAAAGCACCGTATTTTTCCCGACTGAAGAAGCACCATCCTTCAGCTGGAAAAAAGGGGGGCATTGTGAGTACCGTGGCCTTTTAGGCCCATACCTTTGCTTTCCCGATAGACCCGCCGCGCGTAGGCCGCTTTCTGCTTGTATCGCGGGACGGTGGCCCTCTTATATTAAGCAGCATAAGAACCCACCGAGGCAGTGCGAGTTCTAGAACCCATTTGGGATCCCGAGTCCCCTCAGCCAGCCATCTCACCGCATATGGGAAATTTGTTATGGGAAAATACACAAAGTAGATATTTATCCCTAAACTTCCTAATTTCTAAATCCTTTATTTGAAAGGATAATCCTTGATAAGGAAAAACATATATTATTCCTTAAAAGGATAATTCTTGATAAGGAAAAACAGATCTTATCCCATAAAAGGATAATCCTTAATAAGGAAAAATAGATATTATTCCTAAAATACGAATGAAGATTTGGGAGCCGAACCTTATAAATTAGGAAGATCCCTCACATAAAAAGGTATGCAATTCCAACTATCTCAATCTCTTTCTTCTTTCTCTCCATATTACTGACTTAATCATCGGAGAGGCGGCCGACCCATTGTCACTAGATCGCCCTTTTTACAGGTTCACATTGCGTCGTTCATGCCTCGAATATCAGACAAAATATTGGTTAGATTTGGGAATACATTATACAAGGCAAAGTAGTGGTAGTGGTGGTGGTTGTCATTAGTATTTTAAGTGATGCCTACTTGCTTTATTCGGAATTTTGTTTTGAGAACGATTAAAAAAAAAAAAAAAAACAAGTTACCATTGCCAACGCTTGCACAACACCTTTTTCAGATGTCACAGGTCACATCTTATAACCAAAGTTAAGCATGCGCCGGTAAGTGGAATATAAATGGGCTTAATTTAATCAAATGCGGGCGGGTCATTATTCTATTTCATAATAATGTGATTCTTTGCTTTCCGGCGTAAGTCATGCTATAAAGGAATTGGAGCCTGTTTTGGTTGTCAGAAATTTGGACACATGATTCGGGATTGCTTAGAGAAAAAGAAATTTGTAATTGAAAACCTAAGAAAGAGAATAAACAAAAGCATAAATTTCAAGGGCGGGTATTTGCTATTACTCTTCTGGATGCTCATGCCATCTCTTACATGGAGACAGGTACAATTTAAGTTCCCACTTTATCTATTAGAGCCTTGATAGATCCAAATGCAAACTCTTAATTTAGTATCTTTTGTTGGCTTATTAGGTATACTGATTACTAGCATGAATTTTGATTTGATTATTACTACTCCTATGAGGCATCCAATTGTCGATAATGTATCATTTAAAGGTTATTTTATGATGGTTGGTTAGGGAGGATGTAGGTTTGCTCTGTACTCTTTGATCAAGGAATTTTATGTGATTTTGAGGATAAATTAATTAGTCTACTAACATGTCTTGTAAATTATTTAGGAACATATTGACTTTTTACATTCCTAATTAATTTAAATTTAATTATAAAAGAAAACACTATTATCAAAGTGATGAAGATCTAAAGTATCCATCATAATATTAAAGAAGCTAATTGGAAATTGAAAAAGATAAAAAGAAAATCCTTATTAATTTAGGATCTAGGCATGCATAGTAAGTTTAAAGGATTAAACTTTTTTTAAAAATGGGAGAATGTAACACCCCATACCACTATTAGAGGTAAGAACGTAAAATTTTAAAATAACTTTAATAATTAATAAAAAAAAGACTAATTCATTAAGGGAAGAAACTTTTTTCGTACTAAAATCCTAAGTATAAATTAGAATGTATAAACATCTTGATATTGGTTTCCTTCTTTCTCCATTTCCTTGTACACATCTTGAAGTGCCTGATGGAAGGGTTTAAGTATTCTAAAAGGGTTCTCCATTATGTATCTGGATAATCAGAATCAAAAGTTTTTCATCCAAGGGTCGTGAATGTTGGAGGTAAGGTACCGAGATGGGGACCGTAGACTCTTCCTTACAACAAAATTATTCTTCCCCTTAAAAATATTTCTTAAAATGTGAACATCAAAATAAGTCAAATTTCATAGCCAACAGCCACTTACAGAATGAGTAGTTTGGAAGAGGTAAAAATTTATTATTTTATATATATATAGCTTTTAAGGCTTATAAATATTGACCAATATTGGTTTTTGGTCAGCTGCCATGAATAATTTAATGAAGCTTTACAGGGAACCTGGTACCAAATCTAGGCACACCCTTTAATATGTATCTCCGATTGCGCTTGACATTAAAGCGATCTCAAGATTCTCATTTTGAGTTTGTGAAATCCGGAGATCAAGCACTAAGCAATAATGGAGGATGCAATAGTGTTGTATCCAGCTCCAGGCATCGGCCATGTGGTGTCCATGATTGAGCTAGGCAAGCTGATTCTCCGCCGTTGCTGCCACCGCTTCTCCATCACCATTCTCCTCGCTGCCGGCCCTTTCGACACTCCGGCCACCACTTCTTACATCGACTACATCTCCCACACCAATCCTTCCATCTCTTTCCTCCGCTTTCCGTATCTCTCGGTCGATGCCTCTTCTTCCCCTCACAGTTCCTTCGGGGACCTCTTTGACTTCATCCGTCTCAGTGACTCTAATGTCCGCCATTCTCTCCGGCTACTCTCCGAAACTTCCACCATCCGGGCATTCATCATCGACTACTTTTGCGCTTCAGCACTGCCTGTTGCTCGTGACCTTGGAATTCCCACTTTCCACTTCTTAACCTCCGGTGCTGCTTCCATTGCTGCCATCCTCTACTTTCCGGAAATTCACAAACAGACGCAAAGCAGCAATAAGAGCTTCAAGGACATGCCTGGTACCTTTCTACACTTTCCGGGGTTGCCTCCGCTACTAGCCACTCGAATGCTTCAACCATTGCTCGACCGAGACGACCCCGCCTATGATGATATGCTATACTTTTCAGAGATTTTGGCCAAATCCGATGGTCTTTTGATAAATACATTCGATGATCTTGAGCCGATTGCAGTTAGAACAATCAGAGAAGGGAAATGTGTTCCCGACGGGCCAACTCCGCCGGTTTACTGCATCGGCCCTTTGATTGCCGATGCCGGTGAAGATGAAAGAAATGATAAACCTCGTCACGCTTGCTTGTCCTGGCTTGACAGACAGCCAAGTCAGAGTGTCGTCTTCTTGTGCTTCGGCAGCAAGGGGACCTTCTCTCCGGCTCAGGTGAAGGAGATAGCTAGTGGTCTGGAAAGGAGTGGGCAGAGATTCCTATGGGTGGTGAAGAACCCACCATCTGCGGTGATGGCGGATGTTGATTTGGAAGGTCTAATGCCGGAGGGGTTCCTGGAAAGAAGCAAGGACAGGGGAATGGTGGTGAAGTCATGGGCGCCGCAGGTGGCGGTGCTGAACCACCCATCGGTGGGTGGGTTTGTAACTCATTGCGGGTGGAACTCGGTGTTAGAGGCGGTGGTCGCCGGGGTGCCAATGGTGGCGTGGCCTCTGTATGCTGAGCAGCATCTGAACAAGGCAGTTCTGGTTGAGTTTATGAAGATGGCGATCGGAGTAGAGCAGAGGGATGAGGATATGTTTGTGAGTGGAGATGAGGTGGAGAGGAGAGTGAGAGAGTTGATGGAGAATGAAGAAGGGGGGAGGGAGCAGAGAGAAAGAAGCGGGAAGATGAGAGAGATGGCTATGGCGGCTTGGAAAGATGAGGGTTCATCCACCACTGCTGTTGACAAATTGGCCGACTCCTGGAAGAAAGATTGATTGGACTATAATGAATGTATCTGAATATTTGTAGCTCCCTCTCTAATAATGAATCTAGCATTCATGCTTTTATCTGTCTAATAATTAGCACGAATCTGTACTTGAATCTTGGTTTCTTCCTGTTGATGTATTGATGCCGTTGGACAAGGGACATTGCAGAACTCGTTATCAAGAAATTGAAGTTAGGTCAAATACGCAGAACACAAACGCTTCAAAAATCAATGGTACGGTTGATAAAGAATGGGAAAGGGAAGATGGTAATTCATCATCACCAAAAGTGATTTGGGATTTCAAAAATATTATTAGCATTCCAAGGCATGACATTTCTAAATATTTATTTAGTCCTTGATAATGGATGAGCAAATTAGGGATGGCTTGACATAGGATTGATAAATAAAAAAATAAAATAAAAAGGGCAACTAAGGATTAGTAGAAGGACTTTGGAATGTGCGGGTGGATGGGCAAAGCGTGATCACCCCTATTTCTTTATATCAACTTGACACTAAAGATCTTGAAGCAAAGGAATAACTGGTCCTAATTCAAAACTATAAGCTGGTGATTTCTCCCAACAATGTACTCATCTCATTGGATGATCAGAATGGAAAGTTTATTATCCAAGGGTCGTAAAATGTTTAAAATTTTCATTTTAGTTTAAGCTTTTCTTTTTCTTCACGTGTTTGTTTTTCTACTCTAGAGATGCTGATAATTTTGGGGTTTTTTTTATAGAGGATGGAGCTTGAAAATTAATGGTAAAGAAAATTAATGCTGAAGATATGGTGTCTATAAATTTGTAATTTGGTACTTGTTACTTGATTTTCCACTAATGTTGTGTCTATCTTTATTTATTTACCATTTTTTTTTTTTTGTCGATCTCGGGTATGAGCGTGTGATGTGAACCTGTAAAAGGGCAATCCGACGACGATTATTGTGGTGCCTCTCATTGATTAAGTCGACAATATGGAGAAGAAAGAAGAAGGAGGTTGAGATAGTTGGGTGCATACCCGCATGTAGGGGATCTTCCCGATTTAGGGTTCGGTTCTCGAAATCTATGTTCTTGTTTAGGAATAAGATCTGTTTTCTTATTAAGGATTATCCTTTTGAAATAGAGATAAATTTGTTTCCTTATTAAGGATTATCCTTCCAGTAAAGATTTAGAAATTAGGAAATTCAAGGATAAATATCTACTTTAACGTCTTTTTCATAACAAATTTCCCATATCGAGATGGCTGGGTGTGAGGACTGGGATCCCAAGGGTTTAAAGACTACAAATCACAGTGAGTTCCCATGTGGTTTAATATGGTGGAATTAGCCTTGAGGCACGCTTCATGAGCGAGCTTTGCGGTGGAGCTGCTTGTGAGTGGCTGGCCCAGCGTGGAGTGCAGACCTAAAAGCCATAGTACCTGATGCCCCCTTTTCCCAGATGAAGGTTGGTACTTCTTCAGTTAGGAAAAATACAGTGCTTTTAAACCTTGAGTGGAGAAAGTTGAAGGCACTGGGAGAATTAATGCATGCATTGAACGTGTGTTTGGATATAAAGCACGTGTGAACCGCATGTTTCTCAACATCAGTCGATGGCTCGAGATCATTGAGAGGGAGCGCAACGAGCTCCTCTGTCTATGAAGGAACTACGCGAGTTAGGCTCCGGCCAACTTTCCTTACATGTAGTGCTGCGTCAGATTTGCGGGAAGTCGTTGGGGGTAAACATTTTGTTCTTGCTAATCTTTTGAAGTCAATCTCGGGTAGCTCTTCCCAAGCGGGGTCGGCTCAAGATCCTCAATCCGAGATCACTGAAGGGGCCTTAGTTAGCTTCATTTGGCCTGATCAGTCACCTTTGAGGGAACAAAACTCACAGGCTGCCCCCCAAGTGGTGAAGAGAAAGAAGGCATAGGCTGAGAGTCATTGTTGTGTTCAAATCGCATTGTGACCAGGAATCTAAAGTGCGGTTTTTAAAAGTCTTGGAAAGGCCGGCTTAGAGCGAAGTCTTCCGTTAAGAGTGTCGGGACGGCAGAAGTGATCGACATTAAAGAAAGTGTCAGACGGCTTCGAGCCAGAAGTCTAGCAATAACAAAGTGCCAGACGACTTTTAGAAATTGTTAGACGGCTTAGAGCCACAAGTCTGGCATCAAGAATGTGTCATATGCCTTTTAGAAATTTCCAGATGGCATTTAGAGGAATTTGGCCGGACGGCTTGGGGCACAGTGCGGCGGTAGAGAGTCGTCGCGCGGCTTAGGAATCAAAGTCACGGCATTAAGGAAGTGTGAGCGTGGAAGTGCGGCATTAGGAGTGCCGGATGGCTTGGAGACGGAATGCGTGGGAGTGTCAGAGACGGTTTGAGCGGAGTGCGGCGTTAAGAAGATGCTAGACGGCCGAGCCCGGAGATCCCGGTCTTTTGAGGTGTCGGGCTGACTTAGGCGGAAGTCGACATTAAAGAAGATGTTGACGGCTAGGGCGAGTCGGCATTAAGAAAGTGCGGATGGCCCCGGGCGAAGTTTGGCATTTAGGAAGTGTTAGGCGACTTGGGTCAGTCGGCATTAAGGGTGTCGAAGGACGACTAGAGCGGTCGACATCAAGAAAGTGTCGGGCGGCTTAGAGCGGCGTCGGCATTAAAGTGTCTGACGACTTGAGCCCGCAGAGTGTCTTTTGAAAGTGCTAGACGACTTAGAGCCAAAAGTCTGGAATTAAGTAAGTGCCAAAAGGCTTAGAGCCGGAAGTCTGGCATTAAGGAAGTGCCAGACGGCTTGGAGCCAGAAGTCTAACATTAAGGAAGTGTCAAACGGCTTAGAGCCAGAAGTCTGGCATTAAGAAAGTGCCATACGACTTGGATCCAGAAGTCTGGCATTAAGGAAGTGTCAGATGGCTTAGAGCCAGAAGTTTGGCATTAAGAAAGTGTCGAATAGCTTCGAGCCACAAGTTTGGTCTTTTGAAAGTGTCAGACGGCTTAGAGCCAAAAGTCTGGCATTAAGAAAGTTCTAGACGGCTTGGAGCTAGAAGTCTGGCATTAAGGAAGTGCCACAGGGCTTAGAGCTAGAAGTTTGGCATTAAGAAAGTATCAAACGGCTTCAATCCATAAGTCTGGTCTTTTAAAAGTGTCAGACGGCTTAGAGCCAGAAGTCTAGCATTAAGGAAGTGTCAGACGGCTTAGAGCCAGAAGTGCGGTGTGGCGCCCCCAAAGCAGGGATCCGTTGACAACCGTCGACCAGCGAGGAAATCTCTACATGTCTCAGTCGTGAGGCACGTACATGTGCAAAAATGGCCACTTGGGCTACCTAAATCCCTACTTTCGTAAAATGTACATTTTATACAAAAATGATTTATTACAATTGTATTTAATTGCACTTCTTTGTGGGTCTCTTGCCGGAATTTTACAATAAGGCGACATTGCCATTTCTTCATCTCTAAGGCTCTCAGGATCGTCCATCCCCAGTGTGTCTTGATTGCACGAAAAAATGGTCCATGACGGGAGTGAGAGCAAAGCGCCCGGTAGTGGAATTTCCCTACTTGGATTACTCCCCACCTTAGTGCAATGCAATGGCACACTAAACATCCAACACATGCTAATATATCACTCATGCATATACTAACAAAATTAATTTCCATTCATCATGTTATTCAGTTTATAACATTAACATAAACTTAGCTCACACGCTATAGACAATCCGGCAAACATCTCTGAACGCCTCTACGCCAACATCACACAAATATGTTATTTTCTCATTAAAATAACACAACACCACACAAATCAAGAATACACAAACAACACCCGTGGGACTCATCTAAACTAGCTATCACAGGATTTATTATCTACTGGTCCAAATCTGAATCGAGACCACCTACCGCCTCCGTACCTCAACAAACCTCATCCATTACAGCCCTTAAACAAAAAGTAAAGGCAGAGAAAACTCCCTACCTGAGTTTGTCGGAACTCCCAAATCAAAATACCACGTAGTTCTTGTCGGCAACCCATCCGCCTGAGCTTGAACGTCTGATTATCAGAGCCTGGAGAGAGAGCTCTAGTGTCACCCATCTCGCGCGGCAGACTCACTGCTTTTCTTTTCTTGAGGCTGATTTTGAAGATTTCACGAGGCAGAAAGTCATATCAGGCACCCTGATCATTGATGCCTGATTACCCCCTATCCTTAATAATCTACCTTGAGATATCCCTCTAATGGCATGATGCCAAAGCGTCACATGTGAGCTCCATCACAGCTCCATGTTTGACCTGCATCTCACTGACATGTGGTGGCAACCTCTTGGGCCACTCATAAGGTGCCAAGGTCCACACTCCCTCTGTCAGTGGAAATTCGACCGCCTTAGAATCTCGGTCAAATTCACGTGGTAGCTAGATTTCGGCATCTATCCAAACTGAAGTCCAAGCTTGTCATCCGGGAAATTCAGAAAAATTCCCATTTTGACCAAATTACCGCTTTATCCTTCCTCTTAGAAAACTGGATTTTCTCCCGGTCTCACATCTCCGCATTGCGACAAGACTGCTTAAGCCATGGTCATATTGGGCATGAAGCGCCGCATGTACCTCTCTCGACACAAAGGTCTTTGAAAGTCAAACCACTAGAGCTGTAGTTTGACATCGGGAGGAAGTACTCAGACTAAAGATAGAGCTTAGAAGTCTGCATTAAATGAACTAGTCGGAAAGCATCAACCACTGATGGGTCGACATTTTGTGCTATGTAAAATGTGTAACACGCCATGTGCGTAAGTGCACGCGGCCGCCTCAAGTAACATAATGATAAGTGAGTATCGCTCCCATAGAGAATCAATACTGGCAATCAATTTTAATCTAGCTCTACGCTTTACTGGATGTTGGAAAATCAATAGAAAAACTCAAAGACACACTCAATCTAGGCATGCAAGAATGATCGGGATAAAGACTAAAAGCCTTAGGCATGGATTTCACCTACCAATGATGTATGAAACCTCCTAATCGAATTAATCGATGATCATCTCATCATGAAGATGGTACTCTACTAATGTATAAATCTCTCTCATATATCTCGTGACATCTACCCTTAAAAGTATTATACCGCATCTCACCTCAAACCAACATACCAAGGATGCATTAAACCCATAAATCTTAATACACCTAATCTCAACACTTACTATCTCTGATAATTAAATAGTAAATCATCCATGGTCTAATTTTAACTCTCACTGATACTTTAAATCAAACCACAAATCATGCAAAATATGTCTGGTCAAATACTCACAAAGATTAAGATCCAAATGAAATACTCAACTTAAACATGAAATAGAATATCATCAATATAAATTAGAGAGATATATACAAACATGTTCTTTATTACATCTAAACCTAAGAAAACTAACTGTATGGGAGTAACAACCATCGTTAAGGAAACCTAAAAGGAGAAAGAGAAAAACAACTTGGCATTGAAGCTCACTTCTTCTTCCTATTTTCTTCCTCGCAGCTGCTCTTCCCTCCCAAGAACGAACCCTAGAAATCTCTCCCAAGAACAAACCCTAGGGTGCTTCCACCCAAAGGGACCTCTTGTCTCCCCAAAAGGCCCAAAAACTACGCTCAGGTTCGGCTGTGCCTCCTAAAAATCTCATTCGAACTCTCCCCCGTTGTTTAGTTTGAGCTTTTGTAAAACCCACACTATGGGCAAAAAATGGGCCAAAATTGACCCAAAATCAAGGTCTGAACGTCGCGGACATCGCGGCAAGAACAATGTCAATCTAGCATTCAAGTTCTGTCGTACAACCCAAGCGTGTCCCGTCCAACTGTGAAGGCCATACTTTGTCATCCGAACCCGATTTGGGTGTTCTTGTATCGCTGGAAAGATCTTGAACCTAGGAATCTGTATATTTCTAGAAAAACTCTTTGGAAACCATTATAAAGACTGAATGTACATGAAAAAGTCTCCAATCAAGAATCACTTTTCGCCTCTCTTCTATTCTTTTCCCTTCAAACTACCAAGAGTCATGCGCAACTCTTCTTGATCATTTGAAGTCCAAAATGGAGTGAATAAGGTATCTTTGGAAAGCTTGAGAAGCTCCTCCTATCCATCCATATATAAATATATTGTAGACATTTGAGATCATCTTGGATTCGAAAACATCAAATCACACAGTAGCTGCTGCTGCATGTGTGGGCTATTACAATTTTGGGCTTTATCTCTTTGTTTTTGTCTTATTGTCACTCATGGTTGACCTAATCACAAATTGAACATTTAGAGCATTATATCACTTATTTATATGATAAAACTACTAAAAATATGAGTAAAACATAGGGATAAAATGAGTGTAAAGTATACTCATCAACCATACCATTTGATAGGACATTTCTGACTTGGGTGAATGAACTAGTTGGCACACCGGGCCTCCTGACAGGTCATGTAGCGCCATCATCCGGACTCTTCTTAGTATGAGGCCGCCTGCATTAATTCATATGTTGGGCCTTCCGACAGTGGCATTTGCGCCTATCCACAGCCAGTCTGGGTTGGTCAAGGCATTACAATCACACCGGGCCTGGCGTAGTGGGTGATCAAGGCCCAAAAAAGTTCTTATTTGAGCCCTATTTATTGTAGTTTTTGAGCACTTTTTGTGTGTGTACTAATCTGAACCGAATTAAATCTCGATTTTGTCATACCATTAAGGTCCCCGGTTATCTACCGATCACATTTTGTGACTAATTTTGTTTTACAAGCTATTGTTATTCATGCCAATTTGTTGAGTCGATCCAAGTACCTAAGAATTGAGTCAACTCAAAGACGTATATTGAACAAAGAAAGAAGAGTAGAAGAGGAAAGGAAAGAAGTGTGAAGATTTTCATGTCATAATTGCCTTATGTGCATTTTCTTTTCATCCTGCTTTTGACTTTTTTACTTCCTTTGTCCCTTTTTTATTTCTTCCCATTTTGTCCTCCTATAATAGCTTTACTTTTGGTTTTTTTGGTATTTTGTATTATATAAGTCATATAAAAAGCCTCTTGACTAGACACACCCGTAAGTGGGCTTTGATCATTAATAAAATTTTTTGGGTGAGCTTTCAGCCTTCTAGTTCTTTTCTCATTTTCTCTCATTTCTCTACTCTTTCCCCTCTTCTCACTAGCAAACACCGAGGATGACAACTCTAGGACAGAGCAAAATGCCTAGGAACCATTCCCTCCCTTGTGCTACAGAAGGCCAAGCTGGGCAAGATCCGCTGAAACCGGGTGTTTTCAATGTGAGGTATCCACCACATATCAGGTCTCATTTTAACTTTAGGTTTTCATCCCTTTGAGTCACCTTGAATGGTTATTGGGTGCTTTCAAGGTCATCAGATGCTTAATGCAGACGCGGCTGATGTTCATAGTTACTTATGATCCATTGTAAGGCGCGAGCAGACTTTTGTTTTAATCTAACAGGCTACTAAAGTGGTCAAAGTGGATTATTTTTTAAAGGATAGTTATTTAGTGAGAATCACATGAAGACATCCTGGTCGGGGAAATGACTATAGGTCATCCTCCCCAACATGAGGAAAATGGACCCGAGAACCCTTCAGTGACCTTTAGAACCCAAATCTAATAGCCTAACACTTCAAGGAGACTTCTTTTACATTTTATTTTATTTAACTTTCAATTTCCAAACATTACAACCCCCTGTTTTGACCAAAAGCCCAAAAATCCAAAATAATTTCACCAAATTGAGCCTCCTCACTCTAAAGTCATTTAATCAAGAAAAACCCATCCTCAGAGTTCGGACCTTGAAGATTATTATACTAGTAGAAGTTATGCTACAACAGTAAGAGGAATTTAGGTTATAAATTTTGTTGATTCCAAGATAAATTTTACTACCGCACAAATACCATGCCGCGTTTCGGGATGGTGCCTAAGTGCAACGATGACTGATGAACACTTTGCGGATCCTCATCGCCAAAAGTATCGGGTGAATTTTCTTTTTTTCTCTGTAGTATTTTTCGTTAATTTGTTAATCTGAGTTTCTGTTTTTTAGCTAACACTACTCCCTTTCTTTGGGTAGATTTTTTTTTTTTTTTTTTTTTTTGGTGTGCTGCCTCAGATTCCAACAGAGAACATGTGTTCCAAAGGTAAGGAATTCGGAGGCAAAGTTAATCAAGGTCGGCCCCTAATGGACCCGTAAGATGGTGCGATCTTAAATGTGGAACCCAAATGGAACCTCCCCAAAGAACAATGGCAACCCGTGAGAAGTAAATCCAACGCATATAAGTCCATGAGGGACTATAGAAACCCTCCATGGATGAGTGTGCCCTCATGCATGGTGCCTCTAACAACTGCACCATATGGAAATGTTTACAACCCTAATTGGAGGAACCACCTAAACATCTCATGGGGACCAAAACCTATACAATATGCACCTCCTCCACATCCACAATATGCTTCTTCTCATCTCTAGCCTAATCATCATAGTCAACCCTCCAATCAACAGTTCATCCCCGAATCTCACTAAGCTAGTGGGTGACTCAAAGGAAGAGCGTAAGACAATCAATGCCAAATTAAGACAAAGAATCGACATCAGAGTTTTCTTAAACCAAAAATTGGATAAGCCTGGAAATACCTTGGATCGTAAAATTGACATCCCCGCAAACCCATTTCAAGGCTCACCACAATCAGCACGCTCATCAAGAGGAAGAGAGCCTTATGAAAGAGTGCACCGAGTGACACTGTTGGGGAGGAGCAGCCCAAAGCAAGAGCTGGCACACAAGGGTCGGAGAAAAATTTTGAATCCTCACATCGTGTTGTCGTTTGTCATTCATGGAAAAGAAAGTTAGAAATTTCAATAAGCCACGATCAGGAGGGTAGTGGAAAAAGGATGCAAAGGAAGAGTATTCAAAAGCATAATTTCCCAGACCGCCTTCATCAACTGGGCAGGCATATATTCTACCACAATTTATAAAGACACCATATGTCTAAAGCACCGCTGCTAATGATAAGGCTACCATCCGCAGATCGCTTGCGGCAAAACTCGCAGTTAGTGGGTCACCGTTCAAACTCTTCAGCCACTACATCACTCAAAGACTTTGGTAGTCAGTCATGTCTGATGGTACGCGGGATGGTTCTGAGTGTCAATCGTATGTGGAGCACCTAGACCCCAAGATTTTTACAAGCTCCACCTCATAGCCTACAGAAGTGTACCTCCAAAGGCTTGAGAAACTGGTTTTGAGGGGCTCTTAGTCTCCCCCACTTTTTATTTTGATGCCCTTGTTTTATTTTATTTTATTTCGATTTATTTAATTTTTCTCTTTTAGGCTTTCTGCTAATCTTTGTTTTTAGCTTATTTCACATTTATAATTATTTATTTATTTATTTATTTTTCCGTGTTTATTTTCAGTAAAGGAGCCAAATTTTATAAGAGAATGAGGTGGGAAGAGGCCCGGTAAATTTTCACAATGGTGAAATTGACAAAGGTGGGCTCTTTCAACCCGGCTGGTGGAAAATTCACAAGTAGAATCACCCCTATAGCCGGGGTACTTCATAAAGACACACTTTAGCATTTATTTTATTTATTTTTTTGTCTTTATATATATATGTATATATATATATATATATATATCGTAATCAATGAATTAGAAAGTCAGAATTTTTCTTAGGATTCTACAACCCCATTTTGTTTTGGCCATAACTTTTTCAACCTAACTCCGTTTTGGGTAATTTTGGTATCGTTGGAAATCTTAGAGAGTGTAGAATCCAAATATAGCCAGAAAGGACACTTTTGAAATTATTATCAAGGTGTAATTTTCAAAATTCTCCAACTAGTCACTTTTTTCCTCTCTTTTCTTCTTCCAACTTGTTCATTTGCAAACTTCAAACAGCGAATAAGGTCTCACGGAAGCTTTCTGCGAAGTCTCCTTGTATCCCAAAAAAATGGGTACATCTCATCAGTGAGGTCACTCTCTTAATCAACTTTAATACTGTGGACAATGTGACATTTGGTTGGTGGGAAGAATACATGAAGTGACTTTCTTTACATTATATATGCTTGTTACCATTTCTGAGCAAGCCCATTTTGTGTTGTTCAGTGGCTAGTTGTTTGTCTTGTTTGTGAAACTGTTAGTTGTTTTTTAAAAGCTGAAAATATAGCCATTTATTTTTATATACATACTATACAGCTTACACTTCCAGTTTTCAAAATTGCCCCATTTTTTTTGTGGTTTTCACGCAAATTTCAGAATGTGTGAAAATTGAAACTTTGTCCAATGCTATTGCAGTTGATTGGTTCCATGTCAATTGAGAGGGGGGATGATCACAGAATTCTTGTCGCTTTCGACACCTTTCTTCCATCTCTAGCTAATCACACACTATGCACACAAGGTTTCAACAAAGAATAAAAACCGCCTAACCTCCTCCTAAATCTCCTCACAAAGCCTTATCCTGGCTTCATTTACTACCTTCATTAGGTTGGCGCGACCTAGGAAAAGAAGGCCAATGAGTCTTCCAAATAAAAAAAGAAGAGAAAAACAAAAGAAAAAGAAAAGAAAAGAAAAAAGTAAGAAAATCGCAACACCTTGCCTTTGAAACCCAAACCGAGGGGTATATGACTTAAAGTCTTTAAAAAGCCCTAAGGCTCTGCTAACTGATTTGGGAGCCACCAACTTAGCGCTTCACATACCGGGTGGATGCAGTGAGGCTAACAAGCAGAGGTGTCGATTCTCGAAGCTCATGGGAAGTCCCGGTGAACCCGAAGAGAGTGGTTGAAAACTTCATGACTTGATGCCCTGCCTTAATTGGTTGGAGTCACCTGTGAGATCCCCATTGCATGGACCTCGGTACGATTCTCAGCATTAATCTACAACACAAAGACTGTGGAATAAGAGTGGGTCCCAATCTATTTTAGTTGGTTATGTAATTAGGTCATGTATTTCGGGTTGGGGGAGAAAGTAATTGCGCTTTATTGTCAAAAACTAATCATATAAATACTTGGTGGAAATTTAGGTTGATTCTCTAAAGAAGGAAACTCTTTTGATATTGAATTTTTGTAGGCGGCACTCCCTCTCAAAGATGGTTGTTATGTAGGGTTTCAGTATCTCATTATAAGCTTTTCACGTGACACTATCCACATATCACTTTTTGAAATACCATTTTTGAGAACATAATTTGTTATTATTGTTTGCTCTTCATTCTTTCTTGCATTGCTGCTAAGGACAAGCAATGTGTCTGTTGGGGGAGTGATTAGTGCCCAAAAGTGTATATATATTTTGAGCCCCATTGTAGGTTCTGAGACTTTTGTACTTAATCAAACTCATCACTAACCCGACATTTGCACACATTAACTCCTGAGATAATGAATGGATCTATTTTGTGGCTACTTATAGTTTTTTCAAGCTATTTATACCAAATTTGCTGAGTCGATCTAGCACGTAAGAATTCGAAGCTCTAACTCGGGCATTGTATCAGAAATCAAAAAGGAGAAGAGCAAAAGAGGCAAGGAAATGAAGGCAATGTGTAAGAAGTGTGCCGCGAATATTTCGCAGGTTTGAAATTGCCTTACGCTAATTGGCTATCATGCTTTTGACTTCACTCCTTTGAATCTTTTTATTTCTTCCCATTTTGTCCTCCTATAATAGCTTTTACTTTTGGTTTTTTTGGTATTTTGTATTATGGGTTGGCTATAAAAGCCCATAGACTAAACACTGTAAGGGGGCTTGATCATTAATAAAAAATTTCGGGTGGGAAGCTATCAACTCTTCCCACTCTTTCTCATTTTCTCTCATTTTTCCCTCACTTTCTCTTCTTTTCTCACTAGCCAAACACCCTCCGAGCGACAACTTTGAGGATGATGGGCCTAGAAACCATTCTCCTTGGAAGAAGAAGGCCGCTAGGGTGTGGATTTGAAGGCAACCGAGGCACCCATGTTTTTCACGAGGTATCCACTCGTTATCGTGTCTCCTTGCTAGGTTTTGATCCCTTTGAGTCACCTTGAATGGTTACTTAGGTTGGGCTCTGTCATCATGCTAAAAGTTAGATCCATTGATGTTTGTTAGTTATCATTTATGATCCATTGTAAGGTGAGTCAAGGTGACTTGTGTTTTTAACGACCGAGAGCACTAATGGCTAGTGGACATTTTCAAAGGATAAGCACAGGTTCAATTTTTATAGCCACACATAAAGATCCTTGCCTCGAAATGATCTAGGTCATCCTCCCAACGCAGCGCAGAAAATGGACCTAAGAACCCTCACAAGGACTTTTAACCCAAATCCAAGAGAGCTCAACACTTCGTTAAGTGGAGACTTCGTTACATTTTACTTATTTAACTTTCAATTTCCAAACATTACAACCCCCTGTTTTTACCAAAAGCCCAAAAATCCAAAATAAATTCACCAAATTGAGTCCCACCCACAAGTAATTCTAAACGAAGAAAACCATCCTCAGGTTTCAATCTCTCCTGTAGCCACTATATCAGAGTGGGCCTGGCGCTACCAGTAGGAGGAATTTAAGTTTATAAATTTTGTTGGTTCCGGCACAACTTACTGCAACACAAATCAACAGGTCATGTAACGCCATTCGGACTTTACACTGAGCCAGCTAGGCATTAACCATACTGGGCTGACAGCCATGTAGCTCATCCTGATTTTTTTGGCACTGAGTCACTGGGCATTAACCATACCGTCTGACAGTCGAAGCGCTCATCCGAACTTTAGTTTGAGCCACCCTGGCACACCATGTCGTCGATTGCAGTACTTACGCCTATCCCACTCTTTCACCGTACAATCGCATTACTATCCATACCTGGCCTGATAAGGCATTTCATCCAATCTTTTGTGAATCGAGCCAGCTTGTGTATTAACCATACTAGGCTGACAGGTCATGTAGCTGCCATCTGAGACTTTTATTCCCGGTTTCAATTGGCATTAACCATACTAAAGCCTGACAAGACAGCCGCAGCGCCTCATCCCACTTTAATATGAGCTACCGCATTATTGCCATGCCGCCTGATATAGGGAATTTGTAGAGCCATCCGACTTTCTTGCACCAGCCAACTACATGCTTCGTCGGGCTAGATAGGGCATTTAGCGCCATCCGGACTTTAGTCCTAGCGCCAGCTCGCATTATGCCGCTCGAATAGCATTTAGCCGCCATCCAAACTTTACTACATAGAGTCACGCATTAGCCACGCCGGTATATTTATCGCCATCCCACTCCCTAACTGAGTCGCCGGGCATTGTCATGCTCGGCTCTGATAGGCACGAGCACCATCCCGGACTTTAGCTGTCCGAGCTACTGGCATAAACGGCGCCGCTTCCGATACGATTAAAGATCATTCCTCTTAGTATGAGTTTCCACTGGCATTAGCCATGTCGCCGCATAAGGCATTAGCTATCCGGTCTTTAGTTCAGTCATCGGCATTAGCCATGCTAGGTTGGACTTTTATTCTGAGCCAGTTGGGCATTAACCATACTAGGTCTGATGCATAAAGCCATTCTGATTCTTAATCTGAGAAATGCGGGGGTATTAACTATATATGTGTGGTCGATGTGGCATTTGCGCCCATCCGTGACTTCTTAAAGGGTGAGCCATAACCCACATAACTATATCAAAGGCTGGACAGTCATGTAGCGCCTATCCGGGACTCTTACACACTGAAAGTGGTTGGTATATTAACTATATTTGGGCCGATAATATGTAATGCTATTTTCCTCGACTTATAATCGAGCTAACTGGCATTAACTACATTAGGTTTGATGTGTCGAGGCCAAAGATCCGATTCTTATACCGAGCTGTGGGCATTAAACTATACTAAGTTTCCGACAGTCATGGAAGCGCGCCTTATCCTGAATTTATATGGGCTATTACAAAGTGATCGAAGATGTAGAATGCTTTAAAGGAAGCTGATCAGATACTACCTCTTCCAGGTTCGCGACTTTCTCCGATCTGAGTCCATAACTGGTCATTATCTCGTTGTGAGCCTTCAATCATGACTCTCACAGAACTCCATCATCTTCTTCTGCTTGTTCTCAAGGCCTTCCATGCCTCGACGCTCAATGTAGAAGAATTGACCTCAAGACCTGGTCGAAGTCGCATGACACACCCGAACGAATCGGGACGTGCTGAATGGGATCAATCGATTCCGTGACTTAAGGGCTACTCGACACGGCTGAGCCAAGTCAATCGTTAAAGAAACTTTTTTGTTCGATTTCCCAACGATGACGCCAATTGTTGTTACCATTTTTTTTCGTCTGATCTCTGGGGCATGAGTGGCGTAATGTGAACCTGCAAAAAGGGCAATCCTAAGGATCGGTGCCACCACCTCTCTACGATTAAGTCACACATGGAAGCAGGAAGAAGAAGGGAGGTTGAGATAGAAGAATTGTATACCTTTCTATGGGGGATCTTCTCCCACTTATAAGGTTCGCAAATCGCTCTTATTTGTGACAAGATATGTTTTTCCTGGTTATGATTATCTTATCGAAATAAATAAGGGATAAAATATGTTTTTCCTTAATAAGGACTATCCTTTTGAGAAATAAGAGATAAAATCTGTTTTTCCTTATTAAGGATTATCCTTCCAATAAAGAGCTTAGGAAATTAGAAATCAGTGGATAAATATCTACTTGCGTATTTTCCCATAACAAATTTCCCATATGCAAGGGAGATAGTCGGCTTGTGGGGACCTTGATCCAGACTTGTTTAAAATTGCAACTGGTCTCGGTGAGTTCTGCGTGGTTTTACATAGTGGGCCGCTCGAGTCAGCTTCATGAGAAGTGCTGTGCAGTAGGCCCCAGGCGAAAATCGGCCTACATTGAAAGCAAGTGCAGGACTGGCCTAAAAGCCATGGTACCCACATATGCTATTATTTGTCCAAGAAATATAACAAAAAAGAAGAAGATGATGATGAATTAGAGACTACCCTTACAAAGGGAGTGTTGTACTCTTAAATTTAAGTTTGTTTATTATCTTAATTGAATATCTTTTATCTTTTTTTGAGCAAGAAAAATATAGAGTAACTTAGAAATAAGAGTATATATATATATATATATATATATATATATATATATATATATATATATATATATATATATATATATATATATATACCTTGAATAGTAGTTTATTTACATTGTTTTAGGATTTAATTATTATTATTGTAATTAAATAGATACCAAATTTAATTTGGATATAGGTTTCATTTGGTAACATGTTACTCCTTCTTTTCATTAAAAACTAAAAATACCATAATAAAAGAATATTAATTTTTCTTAAGTCAACCTTTGATTAGTCAATGTCTAAAATGTGGTCCTTTCTTGCCACATGTTTTCATTGAAAATGCAAGACTCTGTTTTATATTTTTTCTTCAAAAAATCATTTTTAAAACGAAGCCATTACCTCACTTATTTTTGGCTTCATTTTATGGAAAACAAAATAAAAAAGGAAAAAAAAATCTAAATATGACTCTTGATAATAAAATATAGGTCTGGGAAAAATCGAAGCTATAGGTCCTGTGGTCAAACTCCTTACTGTGCACGACAGAGTTAACCCCCACTCCCAAAAGCCTAAGCCCTACTTAAGCAACCACATAGCCTTTATTATTAATTGAGGTAATAAATACCAAACACAATCAATGATTACAACGGCATACCTCAAACATATATAAATAAATAATTAATCAAGCAAAGTCAAATAAGAAAAAATGTATACCTAGGCGGCGAATCGAGAGCGCTATCAATAGAAAATCATGTTTGTTCGACACAACAATATAAAATATTCACATTCAATTAAAAAATTGGTTATAGATCAAAAGTCAAATTATTTGTTAAAAGAATACATAAAATGTTGGGCCCCACCCAAGCCCATTTATATGTTACACAAAATAACTCCACAAGATTCCATTTTAGATATTGAGAATTTGAAATGCTTGAAATTGAAAATCTTGAGAATTGAATTAGAATAGGGAGACTTGAAATTTTGAAATTATGGTACTTGAACTTTAAATTGAGAATTTTAAAAATTTAAAATTGGAAACTTGAAAATTTGAAAGGAATTGGGACTTGAATTTAAATTATGATACTTGAATATTGAATAGGAATTAAAATTAAATTTGGAGGTTTGGGGAATATAATTTTAAAATTTTGGAATAGAATTTGAATAAATGGTGGGTGTGAACTACATTTATCAAAAAATTGTAGCAGGGGCAATAAAGGGCTGGGTCAAAGTAATTCAATTAGTTTAATAGTCAGCTAAAAGTTCTAATGAAGGCTTAGAAAGATGATACACTTTTCACTGTCCTAATGGCTTGGTCAGTCCTAATAGGTTTAATGAATTGAGTCAAAAGGTACTAATGGGGTTGGGTTTAGTTTGGTTTAATAAATAACTTGAGAAAATGGTCTTAGGTAGGAATTACTGTTTTTTTAACCAAGGAGACATTATTAATAAGAAAATTATGAATTATATAAGTACAATAAAAATTTAAAAAAAAATTTATTAGCTTTTAATAAGATTTCAAACATAAATATTTAGAATAAGAAGAAATGGCTGGATTAGGATTAATAATAAGATAACAGAAATATGGAAATAAAAAATGGTAAATTAATAAATCATAAAAATTCTCATGAAACTTCAAGATGATATGAAAGTTCAAATTTAAACACAAAAATTAAGAAGACATTGAGATATCAAACATGGTAAATTGATAAAAAACAAGAAGTTGGTCCTTGAAAGAGCAGTTCCTTCAAAATCTTTCAGATGTGTTGTTTAAGAAAAAAAAATAGAAATAGAAAAGGAGAAGATTGTGGATTTGGTGGGGAGTTAAATCATAAAAGTAGTGCCCTCTTCTCTTTTCTTTTATTCCACGTATCTATAATTATAAATTGAATTGAATCAATGTGGTGACCCTCCTTGCCAGGATGCCCACTTCAACTTGTTCCAATTCCCACTGAAGTTATTGTTTATAAGAAAGAAAATACTCCCTCCGTTTCAAAATAATTGTCTCTTTTGAAAAAAAAAATTTTGTTTCAATTTAATTGTTATTTTAAGAAATCAAGAATACTTTACCATATTTTCTTGGTACTCTATTTATTATTCCCAAATCCTCACAAATTTAATAATATCATATATTAAAAATATTTTACAAGTTCTAATATCTTCTACACTTAAGCACTCCACACACAATTTATGTGGATTTTTCACTTTTCCAATTACAGGCTTTCTGATAAGTCAACAAAACCTTTCATATTTTTTTCTTATTCCATAACAAACAATATATAAATATTCATACATCACAAACTTATATCACTCCCTGCTATACTAAAAAAATGAAAATGGAGAGTAATGAAGATCGATAAATTTTGATTCTAAGCTTGTATGATTATAATATAAAGCTTTTATATAAGTGAACACAAAAAGATGCAAAAGAGATTTTGACTTGAATGTGGAAGCACAGATCGTGGATTTGATCTTAAACAAGTACCCAGATATGGCAGAAGAAGCTTTGAGAAAAAAGAATTAAATAAGTAGTTCATAAATGTGATGTTGAGTTTATCTTCTCCAAATTTTTATTAGAGAAAATTGTTTGGGTTTCGATGCATGAGCAATGATGGGTCTATTGTTGTTGGAAAATAAAGTTTTGTTTTAACTTTCCATGTGAGCTACTTAACATTTTCACAGATATTGGTTTGAAATTTAGTGTGAGGTAGTTTTCATTTTATTTAATCAAATTCTCATTTTTTAGATATATTTCCAAATTATACTCTGCCACCAAAGGTAAAATTATATCAAGGTCCACTATCAAAAATAAAACCCCAGCAACAAGTTTTGGTTTAACAAAGAGGTAATTTGACCCTATAGATTTTGAATTTAGCAAGAGGTACTTCTTATTCACCATCATCGTAGATTTATCAAAGGATATAGAAAAAGTGTTGCATAAATTATGCTACATGATATTTGATTTTTTATTCAAAGGATCTGGACAAATCCTGAAGATCCTATTAACCCTGTTTGTAAGCTTTGGGAGAGGGTAAATGCTTATTATTTTATATATATATATATATAGCATTTAAGGCTTATAAATATCAGACTTCAATATTGGTTTTCATCACCACATGATTTAATGAAGTGATGTGAACCTCGTACCAAATCCGTGCACACACCCTCCTTAATATGTATCTCTGATTGCGCTGATGAATGCGATCTCGATTTCCCCATTTTTAGTGACACTCAAAACTGGGTCTCATCGACATGTCAACCTTGAAGTTCAAGGTGGTGCAGTCCTGACATATCGCCTCATGTCTCATAATGAGACCATCCCCCTGATATTGAATTCCATAACACACAAATAATCTCTACATACCTCGGGGATAACAAAACGTGAGAGTTATAGCACCTAACCTGTACATATGGCAGGCCAAATACGGCATTAGAACCAAGCAAACTGTTCCAATATACAAAATGTGGATATAAAATACTTAGTAATTAGCTTCTCATGCATACACAAAAACCTCATCAAGGCACACAACCTGATCCCTCTCTCAACAAGCCATCTCCCCCATGAGCTTGTCTATCCGCACGTGACCGCATCTAAAAAAAAAAAAAGGGTTCCCACAATATGGACGTAGTTACGTCAAGAGACAAACCTACTGGCTACTTCCTCCTAGGTGCACACATGCAAACATCGTGCCACAATCATAAACAACAATTCATGCAGGGGACATGTTGTCCTATCATGGAAAAACAATGTTCCAAGTATGAGACAACACCTACATGCCCATATCGTCAACTACTCCACTCAACCACCCAATGCAAGTGCCAATGGGAGAATCAAACACCGAAGTCGGGCCCCACTTCATCACACAAACCCCATAGTCTGGTGGATATTTATTTACTCTTCCTTCTTGTGTCTTTTCTTTGGGCAAATGTAACTTTCCTCGGGTCTCACCAAGGGTCTCTACACCCTTACATTTTTCGGACTTTCACCGTGGACGTTTAAACAGTTTTCGTGCTTTTCACCCAGGTATCTATCCCCTACTTGTTATGTCGACACATACATTTCATTTTCCATTTTACTTAACACCGTGCAGGATTCCATTTAGACTTCTCGTCCCATCTCGAGCCCACATACTCAAAGACCCATACATGCAGCAAACCCAGATCATGTAACACACACAATCTGCACATGTAATGCAAGAGTTTGTTTTGACACCAATGCAGAAGAAATCAAGACGGCACTCAACCTTCATGCCCTAATGTATGAAGACCCCTACATGGATATTATTAGCATGGTATGCTATGAACCCTCATGTCTAATCCATACAACAAGCCTATATATTCAACAGACAATATAGTACATGTAGTCATATACATTATTCCACACATTCAATTCAATACATCATGTGAGCATGCATTCCCATAATTCTTAACATCACTTAGACAAGTAAATGTCAAGGCTCATGTCTCCAAGTTGAGACATGGCACCTCAGTCACACAACCTGCAACATGCCAAGACATGGCCATGTTCAAGCTCAAACCTATACAATCCAAATACATTTGGAACACACACATGTCAAAACACGGTGTCATCTCTTAACCAAGAGGTGACACTTCAATCAACAATCCACAATGGCTTTAAATTTAAGCCTCATTCTATCATAACTGGTTCTAGAGATTTACCCCATAATTCACCAAATCCATGAATTAAAACTGATCTAAAAGCAAGGAAAAACAGTTTTGGAAACACTGTTTTTAACTCGGTTTTCAAGCAAGACCAGAAACTGCATGAACCTAGCTCCCATTTGAATGAATTTTTTGAGTACAAAGGAGTCGTAATTTGGACATACCTATTTCAATAATAAAGTTTCTCCTTTAAGTCTAGTTTATCTATCAACTTGAATCACTCAATTCCAATGTGTGATGGTCAAGTTATGTAAAGCTCTTGTCAAGGGGTTGAAGGAAAAGAAAAGCAGGTAGCATCTCCCCTACAAGCATTTACCACATACACTGCGTCTCTCCATTAGGGTCACAACAAAACTCAACCAATGCCATTCCCATGGCCCCAAGAAAGGAAAATAATCAAATAGGCAAGGTCCATACATCTTGTAGTGGCCAGGGATCAGGAATTTTGGTCCTCAAACCTATGATGGAAGTTGCAAGCTCCTCCTGCTTTCTCCTTCCTTTCTTCCTTTTCAGGTTTCCCTTTGCTTTCAACTTCTCTTCTCTGGCCTTTACTGGTTTCCTCTCTTCCTCTCTAGGGTAGTCCCCAACCAGCGGAAGAACTCCTTTAGTTTGAGTTTCTCCCGCTCGCTGGAGCCCGATTCTCATGGTGCTTGACACATGGTACAAGCCATGGCAAGTGTCACCCATGCCAAGCCATGCACCAACTACTTCCCACTAATTTGCATGCATTCTAGGTATGACACTTGGCCACTTAGGTGCCAAGTGTTCCCAAATCCTGGTGCCATGTGGCATGCACTCGTGCCACGTGTCACGATTGGTGCTTCCTTTCGACCTCAAACTGTAAATCCGGCGTGCAGAATTAAGCGTAGTTTGTTTGGTTCAACTAGATTTCGCGAGATGATTCTAACGGTATGATCCGTTTCATCATCGAGTCTGAGAAAAATCTAGGGTTTTATTACGTACCGTCAGAGCAAAATTACCGATTAAGCTGAATTTTCAGAGCGAAAAAAAATATACTTTTCAGGACATTTTGAGTTTGTGAAATCCGAGGAGATCAGCACTAAGCAATAATGGAGGATGCAATGAGTGTTGTATCCCGACTCGGACATCCTGACCATGTCAGTGTCATGATTGAGCTAGGAAAGCGATTCTCCGCCCGTTGCTCCAAACTACTCCATCATCATTCTCACCGCTGTCGGCCCTTTCGACACTCCGGCCACCACTTCTTACATCGACCACATCTCCCACACCAATCCTTCCATCTCTTTCCTCCGCTTTCCGTATCTCTCGGTCGACGCCTCTTCTTCCACTCACAGTTCCTTCGGCGACCTCTTTGACTTCATCCGTCTTAGTGACTCTAATGTCCGCCATTCTCCTCCAGCACTCTCGAAACTACCATCGGGCATTCATCATCGACTACTTTTGCGCTTCAGCACTGCCTGTTGCTCGTGACCTTGGAATTCCCACTTTCCACTTCTTAACCTCCGGTGCTGCTTCCATTGCTGCCGTCCTCTACTTTCCGGAAATTCGCAAACAGACGGAAAGTAGCAATAAGAGCTTCAAGGACTTGCCTGGTACCTTTCTACACTTTCCGGGGTTGCCTCCGCTACTAGCCACTCGAATGCTTCAACCATTGCTCGACCGAGACGACCCCGCCTATGATGATATGCTGTACTTTTCATATATTTTGGCCAAATCCGATGGTCTTTTGATAAATACATTCGATGATCTTGAGCCGATAGCAGTTAGAACAATCAGAGAAGGGAAATGTGTTCCCGACGGGCCAACTCCGCCGGTTTACTGCATCGGCCCTTTGATTGCCGATGCCGGTGAAGATGAAAGAAATGATAAACCTTGTCACGTTTGCTTGTCCTGGCTTGACAGACAGCCAAATTAAGAGTGTCGTCTTCTGTACTTCGGCAGCAAAGGGACCTCTCCGGCTCAGGTGAAGGAGTAGCTAGTAATTCTGGAAAGGTGGGCAGAGATTCCTATGGGTGGTGAAGAACCCACCATCTGCGGTGGTGGCGGATGTTGATGTGGAAGGTCTAATGCCGGAGGGGTTCCTGGAAAGAAGCAAGGACAGGGGAATGGTGGTGAAGTCATGGACGCCACCAGGTAAGCCGGAGTACTTCAGACCCACCATCGGTGGGTGGGTTTATAACTCATTGCGGGTGGAACTCGGTGTTAGAGGCGGTGGTCGCCGGGGTGCCAGTAATTGGCGTGGCCTCTGTATGCTGGGCAGCTCTGAACAAGGCAGTGCTGGTGGAGTTAACAGGCTGATCGGAGGTAGGCAGAGGGATGAGGATATGTATGGTGGAGATGAGGTGGAGAGGAGAGTGAAGATTATGATGGAGAATGAAGAAGGGGGGAGGGAGCTGAGAGAAAGAAGCAGGAAGATGAGAGAGATGGCTATGGCGGCTTGGAAAGATGAGGGTTCATCCACCACTGCTCTTGACAAATTGGCCGACGCCTGGAAGAAAGATTGATTGGAATATAATGCATGTATCTGAATATTTGTAGCTCCCTCTCTAATAATGAATCTAGCATTCATGCTTTTATCTGTCTAATAATTACCACAAATCTGTACTTGAATCTTGGTTTCTTCCTGTTGATGTATTGATGCCGTTGGACAACAGGACAAGGGACATTGCAGAACTCATTATCAAGAAATTGAAGTTAGGTCAAATACGCAGAACACAACCGCTTCAAAAATCAATGGTACGGTTGATAAAGAATGGGAAAGGGCAGATGGTAATTCATCATCACCAAAAGTGATTTGGGATTTCAAAAATATTATTAGCATTCCAAGGCATGACATTTCTAAATATTTATTTAGTCCTTGATAATGGATGAGCAAATTAAGGATGGCTTGACATAGGATTGATAAAAAAAATTTAAAAGAAAATAAAATAAAAAAGGCAACTAAGGATTAGTATAAGGATCCTATAAGATCTTGAAGCAACTTTACACTATTTCTTTATATCAACTTTAGATGGACCGATGGAATGATGATGCAAGCGATACATGGGAGTAGACTTGGTGCACCATTGAAATTTCAAGGCCACCTAACAGACATGAAAATTGGTTTTTGGTGATCTTGCTGCATCCAGCTTACCACATTTTGATCCATCTCATCGACTCGGTTTACAAAATGATTATTTCCCACCTATTCCGCCTTGGAATTCAGACAAATTCCCTTCAAATTTTGTAAGAGATTCTTCAGCTGGACCATCTGATAGACCAGGAACTTCTTCAAATATACCCTTTGTAGACTTGCTTAATCACCCCTATTTCTTTATATCAACTTTACACTAAAGATCTTGAAGCAAAGGAATAACTGGTCCTAATTCAAAACTATAAGCTGGTGATTTCTCCCAACAATGTACTCATCTCATTGGATGATCAGAATGGAAAGTTTATTATCCAAGGGTCGTAAAATGTTTAAATTTTTCATTTTAGTTTAAGCTTTTCTTTTTCTTTACGTGTTTGTTTTTCTACTCTAGAGATGCAGATAATTTTGGGGTTTTTTTTATAGAGGATGGAGCTTGAAAATTAATGGTAAAGAAAATTAATGCTGAAGATATGGTGTCTATAAATTTGTAATTTGGTACTTGTTACTTGATTTTCCACTAATGTTGTGTCTATGATGTTGTTACCAATTTTTTTTGTCTGATCTCTGGGGTATAAGCGGCGCAATGTGAACCTGCAAAAAGGGTAATTCGACGACGGTGTGCCAGCCGCCTCTCTGATGATTAAGTAAGCAATATGGAGAGAAAGAAGAAGGAGATTGAGATAGTTGGAATTGCATACCCTTTTCTATGGGGATCTTCCCAATTTATAGGTTCGGTTCACAAATCTCCGTTCTTATATTAGGAATAAGATCTGTTTTTTCTTATTAAGAATTATCCTTTTGAGAAATAAGAGATAAAATATGTTTTTCCTTATTTAGAATTATTCTTCCAAATAAATGATTTAGAAATTAGGAAATTTAGGGATAAATATCTACTTTGCGTATTTTTTCATAACAAATTTCCCATATGCGATGAGATGGCCGATTGTGGGGACTCGGGATCCCAAACGGGTTCAAAGACTACACCGTCTGGTGAGTTCCCATGTGGTTTTAATATAGTGGGTAGACATTGACTGTTTGGAATCATCACTTATTTTTGTTTTATTTTAAAAGGGAAAATAAAATAAAAAAATAAAAAATAAAAAATCTAAATATGACTCCTGATAAGAAAATATAGGTTTGGGGAAAATTGAGTTTAGGTTCGAGGTCAAGCTACTTATCGGGAAGGTACGATGGAAGCGTAACACCCCTCTAAGTCCCTAAAGTCAGGTCTCTACTAAGCAAACTAAGGAATATACGGTTTTTGGCTAATTGAGCAATAAATACCAAAGACAAGTAATGACAATACAACGACACACCAGACATATATAAATAAATAATTAATCAAGCAAAGTCAGATAAGAAAAAATATATACCTAGACGGCGAATCGAGAGCGTTATGAATAGAAAATCATGTTAGTTCGACACAACAATATAGAATATTCATATTCAATTAAAAAATTGGTTATAGATAAAAAAAAATCAAATTATTAGTTAAAAGAATACATAAAATGTTGGGCCCCACCCAAGCCCATTTAATGTTTCACAAAATAACTCCACAAGATTCCATTTTAGATATTGAGAATTTGAAATTTTGAAATTGAAAAATTGAGAATTCGAAATTGGGAATAGGGAGACTTGAAATTTGAAATTAGGGTACTTGAACCTTGAAATTGAGAATTTGGTAAATTTGAAATCGGAAACTTGAAAATTTGAAATCGGGAATTGGGGGACTTGAATTTCGAAATTAGGACACTTGATTATTGAAAATATGATTTAGTAAATTTGAAATTGGAGGTTCGGGGAATATAATTTTAAAATTTTGGAATATGAATTTGAATAAATTAAGGGTGTGAGCTTGATGGACAAAAAAGCTGATCAGAGAGTGTGGTCAAAGGGCTTGGTCGAAGGACCTAATTAGTTAAATAGGTTGAGTAAAAAATCCTAATGAGTTGGGCTTAAAAAAATGACATGGCTTTTTCGGCTAAGTCCTAATGTGTTTGGTCAAATGTCCTAATAGGTTTAATGAATTGAATCAAAGGTCCTAATGGGTTGGGTTTAGTGGGTTTGGCCAAATAACTTGAGAAAAATGGACTTAGGTGGGGAATTACTGTTTTGTACTTAAATGAGACATTATTATTAAAAAGAAAATTATGAGAATTGGTGTATGTACAATAAAAATTAAAAAATATATATATTAAGAAGCTTTTTAATAAGATTTCAAACATAAATATTTATAGTCATAAAGAATGGCTGGATTAGGATTAATAATAATAAGATAACAGAAATATGGAAATAAAAAAATGGTAAATTAATAAATCATAAAAATGAAGGAAATCAAGATGATATGAAAGTCTGCTAAATTTAAAACACAAAAATTAAGGAGATTATTGAGATATCAAAACACGGTAATTGATAAAAGAAAATAAGTTGGTCCTGAGAATCATAGTGCACAAAGTCTTTTTATAAAGCAGCAAAGTTCGAGAGAAAATATTAGAAGAGACGAAAGCTATTGTGATAATTATTAAAAAGTGAAATTGTTAGTACATATTGGATAAAAAAAAAGAAATATTAAAATACAATGAAATTAATGAATATGCAAATACCTCAAAGAAATACAAAAGATAAGAAATACATAAATAAAAAAAAGGAACCAATATATATCAATACATGTGAAACCTAAAACCTAAAACAGTTCTAAATTCAAAGCAGCATAATATCAAAATAAGAAATGTAATATAACCAACATCAATAAAGTAAAGGTTTGAACAAAAGTGTAAAAATATAGATAATAAAAATGCAAATGATATTATATCACGTACTATGAGATAAAAAGGTCGTTGCTATGAGAAATAAATAAATATGTAATGATTGTAGATAATATAATATAATATAAATAATATAATTTGGAGTGTTATGACTTGTGAGAGAGTAAAGTGGGTGCCAAAGTGAGGATGAAAAGAGTGCGCAGGGGTTCAGGTATAAGCCCACAAAAAGAGATGTGATGAAGGGGAGAGAATGTGAGTAAAAAATGGGTTTATGGGGATTGAATTTATGTCATTTCACATACTCTAACCACTCTACACACCACATTGTACACTTGCCTTGTGACACCCCAAATCCGGGGCTTCTGTTGACAATCCGTCAATCCATGTAATTTTTATGAATTTCAGGTGACACGATATTACATTATTATGTCCCATTTATTTGGATCCATATTTTTACAAAAATAAGGCATAGTCTCCTTTGTTCGGGAAGTTCTACCCAACATACAACATGTATAACAGTATAATCATAACTTATTCAAGGTCTCAACAGAAGTAATATTGACCCCATAGGGTCCATCTATCAATATCCCCAATATATATCCCTTTACCGGGACTCATTCATTCACATTTAAATCTAAAATATGAAAGTAAAACGTTTAATTATACGAGTCAAGTAGAGTCAATCAACAACCCTCTTACTATATTTACATACGAAACTATTTAGACAATAGTTTTCAGGAACAGTTACAATTCTTTTATACAAAATATTCTTGTAAAATGTTACTCAAAAGTAATATCAAGGCCACACATGGCCTTCTTATAATCAACCTTATTCAGTGTTGTCTCCACTTTACACCTATTACTGAAGGGTCCCCTAACGGGGTAAGCAATGTCCGTAGAAAAATTCTCCTACAAGAGCTACTCCCCACCTAAAATGCACATGCAATGACAACCATGAAAATGTCCAATCACATTCCATATAAATAATGCAATTCTATATGGAATATTACGTGTCATGCATGAGATGAGACTCCTCATGCCTACAACCCGAGTCCCTACAGACTCCCTCACACCTGCAATGCCAAGTGTGAAAACCAGTCATTAGTGTTTCACCCAATGACTTAACCCATTTGACAACTCTCTAATATTCATTTGAATTTTATCAAATCCCGTGTGTTTATTTGGGTTGCTAATTTCGGTCTTACGCGAACTTCACACTTAACAACACTGTGAACTTTCATAAGCTAGATACATATATTTGACGAGAATAAATTTGGAATTATTTGCTCATGGGGATCTGCCCCACGTTGCTTCACCTAAACACAAAATGATTTTATTATTTGTTGTTTTACACAGCCAGAGTCTCGATTTTTGACGTTGTCCCATTTCCCAGCTCACCACACATTCACCGAGTCAGTGATAACCAACACCATGCACACACTCGGCTTAGCAGATGTTCTGGTACATATGAAATCACATTCCCCATGTCATTTCATGCTCACGTCTTCGCCTTTGTGTTTATAAATTTCGGATAATTATATTTCTTACATATAATTTTTCATTCATCACAATTTCCATGTTAATACATCACCTGACACATATTAACATGATTTTTCCTGATAACATGTTATTTTTTTTCCAGCAATAACACACAAAATGGCTCAAATCTCGGACCCCGAATAAAAGCGGGGCACCTCGGTCCCTTCCACGACCATGAACCATTTTTGGTTTCATTAAATCATTGAATCTTTGTGATACCGAACGCCTATGAAACCGGAAATCTCAGTCTCGGGATCACAACCAACATGTTATTCAATTTTTTTCAATAACACATAAAAAAAGCAGCACACACAGAGTCCGAAAATCAATCATGGACTGCTCGAAAATAGTCCCAAAAATCATGTCGGGGCTATTGAACTTGATCTAGAAAATTTAACCCGGGCGTCAGCGATCAGAAAATTCCAAATATTCGATCCAAAATCTTAGGACTAAATCTGATACTGATCCGGCCCCGAAGAAAACCTATGCCATTAAATGACTTTTATGATAGAAATAATCCTAGGAAAATTCCCTACCTCTTGGAGTTTGACGAAACTCCTTGATTTTGGTGCCCACGCGTAGCTCTCATTGTATAGATGAACTTTGCCTCTTGCTCCGATGAAAACCGTCGGTTCTTCTTCCACACGCTCATTCCTGTCCATCCCCTCATCTCCTTGCCTTTTGACTTTCCTTTTTATTTTTAAACTTTTTTTTTTTTTTTTTTTTTAAATTTTTGGATACATGGTTCACATTGCTCCATGTGTCCATCTCTCATTCGGGTCCGTTTCTCCCCCGAAACAATTTATTTCTTTTCAGTTCAATTTATTTTACTTGAACTTAGCTCAAGTCATTTCCTGACTTCCGAAATTTTCGTAAAAATCTTGTCCTTGGAGTCACTAGCGACTTATAATCCAGTAATCGTAAAATATTCCATTGTCTCGGAGTGAAGCGAAACTTTTAAGGTCAACAAGTTTGAGATAGTTACTTGGCGTGATACGTTTTCATCATCCGAGATCGAGAATTTTCTGAACTGCCGAACCATTATGACAATTTTATTATTATTATTATTATCATTTTGCCATTTTGAAAATTTCTAATTTTCTGGGTTTATTCTTCCTTAAAAGAATTTCGTCCCTGAAATTCACATACACTAGCACACACAAACACATGCATATGCAATAGTTATTCTAGTTTCAATATTAGACTTCCAATATTAGACAAACACACCTTCATCCTCAAATAGGAAAGGATAGGTGACTCGCATCGTGTCCTCGCGTTCCCATGTTGCCTCCTCCACTTCTCGGTATTGCCACAACACTTTTACTAACCGCACGGTCTTGCGTCGCAAAACCTGATCCTAGCTATCCAAGATACGCACTGGTCCCTCCTCGAATGTCCCATCAGTATCAACAGTAATCTCTCCCCAACCCACTACATGAGCTAGATTTGGAGTATACTTTCGGGGCATGGAGACATGGAACACCTCATGGACACTTGATAAACTCGGTGCTAGTGTCAACCGATGTCGTGCCGCCACTCTCGAGAGTACCTCGAAGGGGCCCAGTATGCCTCGGTGCTAGCCTCAGACGCCCGTCAGCCAGCTCCTCTCTTAGGCATCGAGAAGACGTGATCACCACCTCCAAACTCTGGGGTTGGCGCCATCTATCGACACAGCTCTTAAATGCATTATGAGGCAAGTAAGAAAGCTTCAAATCAAGTCTGCCATCTCGAAGGTGTCTCCGAATCGTCAGGACCAGTGATGGGCTACATCCTCTCACATCCAACAAATTAGGGATCGACATGGCCTCCTTTATAATGCCTCATAGGGTGCCATCTGTATACTCGCCTAATAATTGTTACACAAAATAACTCCACAAGATTCCATTTTAGATATTGAGAATTTGATTTTGAAGTGAAAACGAGAATTCGAGTAGAATAGGGAGACTGAAATTTGAAATTAAGTGCTTGAACTTTAAATTGAATTTGGTAAATTTGAAATCGGAAACTTGAAAATTTGAAATTGGGAATTGAGGGACTTGAATTTCGAAATTAGGACACTTGAATATTGAAAATATGATTTAGTAAATTTGAAATTGGAGGTTTGGGGAATATAATTTTAAAATTTTGGAATAGGAATTTGATTAAATTAAGGGTGTGAGCTTGATGGACCAAAAAAATGGTAAGAGAGTGTGGCCAAAGGGCTTGGTCGAAGGACCTAATTAGTTTAATAGGTTGAGTAAAAAATCCTAATGAGTTGGGTTTAGAAAGATGACATGATTTTTTCGGCTAAGTCCTAATGGGTTTGGTCAAAGGTCCTAATAGGTTTAATGAATTGAGTCAAAGGTCCTAATGGGTTGGGTTTAGTGGGTTTGGTCAAATAACTTGAGAAAAATGGTCTTAGGTGGGGAATTACTGTTTTCTGACTTAAACGAGACATTATTGTTAAAAATAAAATTATGAGAATTGGTTTAAGTACAATAAAAATAAAAAAATAAAAATATTATGAAGCTTTTTAATAAGATTTCAAACATAAATATTTATAGTCATAAAGAATGGCTGGATTAGGATTAATAATAATAAGATAACAGAAATATGGAAATAAAAAAAAGGTAAATTAATAAATCATAAAAATTAAGGAAATAAAGATGATATGAAAGTCTGATAAATTTAAAACACAAAAATTAAGGAGATTATTGAGCTATCAAAACACGGTAATTGATAAAAGAAAATAAGTTGGTCCTGAGAATCATAATGCACAGAAATTATTTTTATAGCTTTCAAGTTCGAGAAAATATTAGAAGAGACGAAAGCTATTGTGATAATTATTAAAAAGTGAAATTGTTAGTACATATTGGATAAAAATAAAGAAATATTAAAATACAATGTCAAAGAAATACAAAAGATAAGAAATACATAAAAAAAAAAAAAAGACAATATATATCTAATACACATATGAAACCTAAAACCTAAAACAGTTCTAAATTCAAAGCAGCATAATATCAAAATAAGAAATGTAATATAACCAACATCAATAAAGTAAAGGTTTGAACAAAAGTGTAAAAATATAGATAATAAAAATGCAAATGATATAATATCACGTGCTACAAGATAAAAAGGTAGTTGCTATGACAAATAAATAAATATGTAATGATTGTAGATAATATAATATAATATAAATAATATAATTTGGAGTGTTATGACTTGTGAGAGAGTAAAGTGGGTGCCCAGAGGAGGGGATGAAAGAGTGCACAGGGAAAATACAAAAGAGATGTGATGAATGGGAGAGAATGTGAGTAGAAAATGGGTTTATGGGGATTGAATTTATGGCATTTCACATACTCCAACCACTCTACACACCACATTGTACACTTGCCTTGTGACGCCCTAAATTCGGGAGGTCTCATTGACAATCCGTTAATCCACAGAATTTCTGTGGATTTGGGGTGATCTGATACCATATTGTTGTGTCCTATTTATCGATATCTATATTTTCATAAAAATCGGATAGAGTCTCATTTAATTTCGGAGCTCTATGACATCTGGCAATGTATAACGATAAATCCTCAACATCAGTCTCCACTTGAGTAGTATTGACCCCACATGATCCATCTGTCCATATCCCTAATATGCATCCCTTTACCGGGACCAATTTATTCATATTTAAATCTAAAATATGAAAATAAAATGCTTAATTACAGTCCGTAAGAGTCTGATCATAGCCCTCTTACCATAATTACATACCCGACTATTTAGACAATAGTCCCAAAATAATTTAGTTACAATTCTTTTATACAAAATATTTTTTTTTATAAAAATGTTACTCAAATGTAATATCAAGACCACACATCGGCCTTCTTCATAATCACGTATCGTCGGTGTAGATCTCTCATTTTTATTGCACGAAAGGGATCCCACAACGGGATGAGCAATGCCTAATAGAAAAATTCTCCTATAAGGACTACTCCCCACCTAAAATGCACAGGCAATGACAACCATGAAAACGTCCAATAACATTCTATATAAATAATGCAATTCTATATGGAATATTATGTATCATACGAAATGAGGCTCCTCATCTTTGCCAGAATCTAAACAGAGACTCCCTCCACTTCACAATGCCAAATGTGAAAACTAGTCATTGGTGTTTCACCCAATGACTTTACCCATTTGACAACTCTCCAATATTCATTTGAATTTTATCAAATCCTGTGTGTTTATTTGAGTTGCGAATTTCTAGGGTCTCACCGCGAGCCATGAAGCCAGAGCACTTTGGCAGAACTTTCATAGTTGGATACATATGTCTAACCCGAATAATTGAATTATTTCATCTTGGGGATCTGCACTTTATCTTGCTTCGCCCCGAACACACGTGATTTATTATTATTATTGTTTTACAGAAGTGAGTCTTGATTTTGGACGTTGTATTCAGGAGCTCACCACACATTCCACGAATGGTGAATAACCAACACCATGCACACACACACCCGACTTAGCGATGTTACCGTGCATATGAAATGCATTATCCATTTACTTTTTATCATACTACATGTACAATATTTATAAATTCCGGATAATTATATTTTCTACATATAATTTCCATTCATCACAATTTCCATGTTAGTACATCACGTTAGCACATATTAACATGATTTTTTTTTCACACAACAACATGTTATTTATTTTTCCAACAATAACACACAAAATGACTCAAATCTTGGACTCAAATAAATAGGGCACCTCTCGGTCCCTTCACGAAAACATGAATATTTTGGTTCCGTTCGTCCCACTTAGAATCAACTGTGATACCCAGAAATATAAAACAAAACACGGAACCTCAATCCCGAGATCAAAACCAACATGTGTATTCAAATTTTTTGCAATAACACATAAAAAAAGCAGCACACACATAGTCCGAAAATCAGTCCCGAACTACCCGAAAACAATCCCAAAATCATGTCACATGCAGTCAAGAAAATAGTCTTGAAAAATTCAACGATTTGTTGAAAGCTTGATCCGAAAATTTACTATTTGTCAGATCAAATTCAGTCAGGTTTGTTTTTGAATTATGTCGGACTAAAGCTGACCAGAAAATTCAAATATTGAGTCAAAAATCTTGGTATTAAATCACATAGCCAATCGCGGTCTCGAAGAAAACCTATGCCATTAAATGGTTTTTAGGCTAGAAATAATCAAAGTAGGAAAATTCCCTACCTCTTGGAGTTTGACGAAACTCCCTGATTTCGGTGCCTACGCGTAACTCTCATCGTGTAGATGAACTTTTCCTTTTGCTCCGACAAAAACTGTCAGTCTGATCTCCGTAGATTTTAGAGAGAAGCTAGAACTTCTCTCTCTAGAATTTTCTTCTTCCCCACGCTCACTCCTGTCCATCCCCTCATCTCATTTCCTTTTGACTTGCTTTGCCTGTTTTTTATTTTTTATTTTCTTAAAATTTTTGGATACACCAGCTCACATTATATGTGTCCATCTCTCTCATTGGAGTCGTTCTGTAGAAGCAATTTATTCTTTTGATTGATTTATTTTAAATGAACTTAGCTCAAGCCATTTCTAACTTAGAGATTTTAAGTAAAATCTTCTCCTTGATCATGCATTATTACAAATTCATCGTAAAACTAACATTGTCTCGGGGTCGGCGAAACTTTCTAGATCACTATATTTATTGAGACAAATTTACTTGGCTGCGATCCGTTCATCGTCGAGCTACGGAGAATTTTCTAAGCTGTGAACCAATCTGACAATTTATTATTATTATTATTATTTTTCCATTTTTGAAATTTACTAATTTTCCCGGGTTTTACATTCTCCCCCCCTTAAAAGAATTTCGTCCTCGAAATTCACACACAATAGCACACACAAACACATGTATATGCAATAGTTATTCTAGTTTCAATATTAGATTTCCAATATTAGACAAACGCACCTTCATCCTCAAATAGGAAAGGATAGGTGACTCTCATCATGTCCTCGCGTTCCCATGTTGCCTCCTCTACTCCTCGGTTTTTCCACAGCACTTTTACTAACCCGTGGTCTTTAACGTCGTAAGGCGATCCGGTTATCAGAATGCATGCTTGGTCCCTCCTCGAATATCTATCGGTATCAACAATAATCTACCCCAATCCACTACATAATTTGGATAGAACACTTCGAACATGAGGCGTGGAACACCTCATGGACACACGATAAATTCGGTGGTAGCGCCCATAGATATCTGTTAGTGCCCACCCTCTCGAGTACTCGAAGGGTATTTGATATACCTCGGCTAGCAACCTCGCTGCCGAATCGACCCTTCTCTCTTGGGCATCATCTTAAATGAAGTTTGTTGGATTTAGCGGTTGCGATGAGTATCAAGTGATATAGGCGGCCCAGAAACTCATGCAAAAGGAAAAGCGCCCACTCTCCATGATCCGCGCCCCACGGATTAGGAAAGAAGAATCTTGCATGATCACGACTCCTCCATTATCCCTTAATAGTTGGTCCATGATAAGGAAAAGGAAACTCCTCACCAAATGGGAGAGATACCGTATCATCGTCTAACAAGGAAAGTAACCACTATTTCTCCTTATAAATACTGACCTAATCTACCACAAAAAGGTACGCAATCATAACGCCATCAACAGTTGAATTCTTTCCTTTCAATAAGAAAGAAATCGAATTAGCACTGAGAGCCTGCAAGCGCACCCTGCTTCGAAACCATCCTTTCGCCGTTGTGCTGCAAGCCATACAACGATTCCGCCGCTGCACCTACCAACCGACTCCGAAGATATGTGACGCCTACTGGGGTCTCACACCATCACAATATGCGAAACCTCAGGTGTCTCATATCATGAGACCCATACATGAGTAAAAATGGCCACATCAGGCCCATACATCCATACTTACAAAAATATAATCAACTATATTACCATTGTTTCAAGAGTTAATTACACTCTTATACAAACATATATAAAATTAATCATTCTAATACATGTTTTGCAAAAATATAGAATCAAAGCCACACGTCGGCTTTCTTCTCAAAATCGACCTCTAATGAGCGCCGTCTTCCTGAATACTGTGACTCGAAATAAATTTCGATTGCAGTGAGCAATGCTCGTTAGCTGAATTCATCCTACACGGGTTACCCCCACCTAAGTCGCTTCACAGAACGGCAAACCAAACATTCAAGAAAAACATATATGTTCCTCCTCAAATGTCTACATGAAATGGATGAGAATGTGACTCACCTTTTCCCACTTCTCGAGCCCTCACTGACTCCCTCACGCATGCCTAAGCCAAGAGCGAGGAAAACACCGCTTAAACAGTGTTTTGTTCTCAAAACATTATACCGAGATTTTCTGAACTTATCACCGACCAACTGAGAATTGCCGTGTCCCTCCCAAATGCTCATGGGTCTTCCTCTAAGATGAACTGTTGGACAACTCTCCAAGGCAATTATTCGGAAAATCTTCCTTTGAAATCCATTTAGTAACCACGTTTTTCATGTCATGCACTCACACCTATTATTCTAGGTTATCCCAATGCATATGAAATGCAATATGTCATTTCACAACAATTCATGTTAATATATTAAGCATGCATATACAATGTATTCTATCCACAATCACCATGTTATTCATTCATACATAGCAATAACATAAAAATTAGCTCACATCGCAATATAAATCCGGCAACTGGCTCGGGATTGGCCATAGCATCACACAATATAAAATGTTATCAATCAAGCACATATTCACAATATTGTGCCACACACAAACAAATTCACTCGCCATCGGATCGTGAGAACTAATGGTGTGGATTTCTTTACTACCCAAATCTTTTGGAACCAAAAACACGGCCATCCATGCCTCAAGATATCCTTATCCATTAAAATGGGCCTAGCCAAAAATAAAACAAGTAGGAGAAAACCCCACCTCCTGACTCACGAACCCACAAAACCTGCACTCCACACGTAGCCTCTCAAGTAAAGATGCACTCAATCCTCTCTCTCGCTTCCGACGAGAACCCGACATTCGAACGCCTAAAATTTGCAGAAGTTTAATTTTTCTCTGTAGCTCTCCTTTCTTTTCCCTTTCGCTGTCTCTCACCCTTTCCTCTCCCAAACCGTTGGGATAACTTGGTCAAGATGACTTGCCCTTCATGTTAACCATTTCATCGACACCCAGACACCCTATCACCCATTCATTCTATCCGGATTTCTACTAATGGCATGAAGCCATGTGTCTCTTATGGCCCACACTTGTGCTCATGTTTGACTAGCTCATAGTCTGACATGTGTCTCACCTTGAGCCACTAGAGTTGAGCCACGTGTCTCGCACTATCGTTCGTGCCTAGAAAAACATGAAATTCTGACTGTCTCGGAATTTGACGAAATTCGATGTGGTAGCTAGATTTCGCAAGACGATTCCAATGGTGAAGTCCGTTTCATCATCTGAGATCTAGAAAGCCCCGGATTTCGGACCGAAATTGGCTCATTTTACTATTTTTAAAAATTCAGAATTTTCTCGGCTTTACAAGATCCACAGACGGTGAGAAAAGCACTATCAAACACCATTAACATTAAAAAACCCATTTAGATCTATCTCTAACACAATTTCTCTATGTTCATAAAAAAATTATAAAAATTTACTCTCATATCTAACCAAAACAACACCAAACCGGATCGAAAACATATAACACTAAAATCCAAAACCCAACTAGTAAGCCACAAATCAAATATAGGTGGTCGGAAAAATGAACAAATCAAAACTTAAACCCCACAAAACATGAGCATTGCTCAATTTCACTAATAGATCTAACCTAAAATAACACCAACCCAGATAAAAAAACATCCTTAATCCATCCAAGAGTGAGAATGATAAATAAAAAATCTAGCCCTAAATCGATCGATCCTGTTATAGCTATTGTTATTGACAAAACAAGAAGCAAAAGAAGAAGAAGAAAAGATGTTGAGTCCTAAGCCAATCATCCTTGCCATAGCCATCAATATTATCTGAAAAAGAAGGGAACTCGCGAAGAAAAAGAAAGAAGAAGGCTAACGAAGAAGAAGAAGAAAAGAAGCGAAGAAGAAGAAAGCAGAAGAGGAGTTGATCATCTAGGGTTTGCTACTTAATGGGTTTATATACTCAGGTTTTTTTTTTATATTAACTAATAGATTAAGGGAACTTTTGTAAAATATTTAGCTCGGTGGGGCAGGTTAGGACAAAATTTGTTCCCTCCCCGAACCCGATAAGGGGTTTTCAATAAAATTCCAATCCCGATTAAATAATTCCCATACCTGTCCCAATAAGGGAGAGGCAGAGCGGGTCATCGGGTTTTAGGTTAAATTGCCATCCCTATTTCCCACATCTAATTGTTGGGTTGGTGTCGAAAAGGAATATATATACACATTGGCTATTTAACCAGATAGGTTTGGAAGGGATTAAATGGAATAGTGGTGAGCCAATAATCTCTTTTCTTTTTAATTCTAGTCACGATGAGTTTTCTTTAATTAAAGGTCTATAAAAATCTAATTTTGAAAGTTTAACTTGACATCAATTTTTGACCTTGTTTTGATAAAAATATCCCTTATATTTTCATATAGAAATAATCTATTCCCTTAAAACATGCATACAAATACTTAAAATTACAATGAACATATATGTCCAAAAGGAGGGTTAGATATTTTTGGTCTTATATTAATAATAATGTCATTATTTTCTTATAAAACATAATTTAAATATTTTTAAAGAGAAAAATAATTTTATTGATTGAAACTAGATAATCAAATCACTAAAAACCGTAAAAATGAAACAATATTTCTGTGCGACAAAGATAACGAATCGGCTAAAACCTACATATTTTATATACTATCGCTGACTGTCACCCATGACATGGCTATAACATATCGGGACGACATATTGCTTCGAGACGGATATACTTACACTCAATCACGCACACAACAAATAAATGTCTCACCAAGACAACGATAATGACACACCGCATCAAGATGACGACTAAATCACGAAAAAATAAATTAAACATACGTGTAAATATATATATCTAAGACTTCTTTTGTCTTTTCTTGATAAATAAATAACCATTTTTTTTATCAGCCAATAGACGCCCCCGAATGGCCCAAGCAGACATACGAAAAGACGTCTTGCTTATACCCACACCTGCAGGTCCCCATTCGAATTGGGATAGACCATAAAGACAATAAAGTTCTACCACAAAACATAACTGTATTCCCAAAGCTCTAATTCTAGACCTCTGGTAATAAATAACCCATTTTAAAAATAAATGTTCGTTATTTAATATATATATATATATATATATATATATATATATATATATATATAAGGAAAGGTCAAAGTGAGAGTGACCTATCCATCGCGCGAAAGAGACAGACATGTTACCGCTCTACTAGAACAATTTTCATGGTAAACATAACATAATTTCTATTACCCAATAGTAAGTGGTGTTAAAAATTAAAATAATATGATGAGAATTTATCATTTTCTCCAAAAGTATATATTATGCCTTGCTGTGCAGAATGCGACGACAACAGTAGTTCTATTTAGATGAATCTTATTGTCCCCTTATCATACAAAAATTCGCATCCCCGAATAAACTCGTGAAGGAGGCGGCGCGAGGCTACAACAAAATTTGCAAACCCGTACTCGATCATCCGACCTCGTCTTGATAGAGATGATTTCATGCCCCTTTTAACGGCCTCTCCTCTCTTCTTCTCCCACTCTGTGAACAAACATCATTCATACCAAAAGCCCCCTTCCAAACAACATTAAACCTAAAAGCTCATGTCTTTCCCTTTTTTTAAAGCCTTTTCTCGTTTATCATTAGGGGTTGCGCATAAAACCGATTAAAACGAAAAAAAAATGATTAAACTGAATCAAATCAACCCAATTTTGAAATAATTTAAATTATTTTTTTAAAATTCGGTTTTAAAATTTTGAAACCGAATAAATGCGGTTGGATTGTCGGTTTTAATTTCAAAATTTTAAAAATAACCGTATCTTTTAAAATTGTATTCTAGGATTAGATTTTGGAACTTTGATAAAATTAATTTATTTTAATTTTATAAATTTGGATAATTTTTAAGAATTTGTTTGAGTATTTGAAGAATCAAATTGATTTGAATAATCAATTCAAAAGAAATTGATTTGGATAATTTTTAGGAAGTGTTTTAAGTCTTTTGTAATATCATATTTTAAATATTTATTTTAATAATTTGATTATAATTTGAAGAAATCTTTCTTTAGTTTTTAAAATATTTATTGTGATTAATTTCGTAATAGGTTGATAGCTTTCTAAATTTACATAATCTTTAGAAGAATTATATATTTTAGGTTCTTTTAAATATTATGAAAAATCTTATATTCCATTTAAATAAATTAGACTTATAATTTAAAAAAAAAAAAATTATAGCTCTACTTTTTGTTATTATTTTAATATTATATTTTATAATTTTTATTTATAAAGTTAATGAAAATTATGGATTTTTTTGGATAACATTAAATATATTATTTTTATTTTTATATTACCATTTTAATTTTTTACTCCTGCTTTTAAACCAAGTCGAGTCCACAATCGACAATTACTTAAATCCATTATTATCTATAAATCGAATTAAACCGATTTTATCGGTTTTATATTTGAAATGATAATAAATTAAAAACCAATCATTATCATTTCGGTTGGATTTTTACATTCAAAACCGAACTTAATAAACCTTGCACAACCCTACTTATCATCGCAATGTATTTAAACACACTCTCTATTCTGTGTTCAATAACGAAAACAACTCTTATGTATAAAACTAGGGTTTCGATGGAGGGTTTTGGAAGATAGATTGTGTGGGTCCTAGTGGGGTGATTGTAGACGTCATCAAGAGGTTGTACCATAGGTGGCATTAACGACACGACATCGTTAGTAGATAGTGAGTATGAGTTGGATGATTTAGGAATGATTGAGAGCATCTCCAACAATAAATCTCGATTTTCAACTCTAAATTGGCTTCTTCTCTATATTTAGATACGATGAGACCCACATTTTAGAGACTCCAGCAAACAATCTCTATTTTCAACTCCAAATCACTATTTATTCTTCAAATATTGATGTTTTAAAATAAGAATATTTTAAAAATATGATATATGAAATACTTTATTTTTACTTAAGTATAAATATAAAATAAATTATAATAAATAAAAAAATAGATTAAAAACCTAAAAATGCTCTTTAAACTAATAAATTATATTATAAAGCATAATCTTACATTAAAAAAATAAAACAACATTAAAAAAACCACATAATGAAATTACATTAAAATTATAACCAAATGATAAAAATAAAATACAAAAAGTAATACGGTGGTAAATCACCCTATAATTTCCACTGTTAAATTCATTGCAATTATCAAATGACTGGCACGTTATTGAGAGAAACAAGTGTTTCGTGATATTATGTCATTGTGCATAATAATGCATAATATGATTATAGATGATGAATTTAACGCTCATGGGAACATTGTTGATTTGAATGTGATGTTTGTTCCGGAAATTGATATGATAGTAGATAAAACATAATAATTTCAATGGTTCCTTGTTCCGAAAGTTGAAATGATAATAAATAAAACATAACAATTTCAATGGTTCCTTACTTGTTGGCATAAACAAATTAAAGATAAAAAAACTCATTATGCATTTCGAAATGCATTAATTGAGCAATTATGGGAAATGTATTGTGACAATGTTTCTTGTAGTTAATGTTAATATTTATTTTTTTTTGACAAAGAAATGGGTTGTCTTTATTTAGTAATATCAGAAAGTAAGACAACCCTAAGCAACTTTGGAGGGGATAAGTCCCATTCTCCTATCTCAGACATAGAACTCGTTGCTCGAGCTAACAAGTGAGCCGCCCGGTTCGCTAAGCGCTTGACAAACACTATGGAACATTCAAGGATGTTTGTCATCAACTCCTTACAATATGAGATTATTAACCCGAGATAAGGATATAAACTGCATGGGCGCGCACGGCGTCGACAGTTAATTGACAACGTGACTAATTTAGACTCTTTCAGACGCCTGCTTAGCCACCCAAGAGTCATGTCAGAAGTAGGGCCTCCACGAGGCGTCAAGTGGTCCCTTGGTGCTTTTAGCCCTAGCAGCCACAAACGCACCCATGTGATTTCGGATTACACTACTCATCCCTACCAATCCACTCTCCTTGAACAATGCTCCATCTATATTACACTTTATGAAGCCAATTTCCGATGGGTTCCACTTGTAGGAAGGTGTAGACAACATTTGCAATTCAGATGGGTTATCCACGTGATGGATTGATCTCCATGCAATGGTCTCCTCAGTTATCTTGTGAATAAGGTGGCCATCACCCATCCTTCTACCCTTCCATACCAACAAATTCCTATTATACCATAATTCCCAGCAGACATTGGCATGTAACTGAAGGTCCCTCTCCGACAGCCTCTCACACCACTGCTTCCACCATTCAATGAAGGATGAGTTAGAGTCTCCCGCCGACCAGCACAAAATCTGCCTCCAAACTGATTGAGCCACTCTACACTGCACCAGGGCGTGATAAGGCGTTTCGGGCTCTTCATGGCAGCATGCCAAAGTGTTTGTGGGAACTGCATATCGATGATGGAGTGAGACCATCAGGGATCAAAACCTGCTGATGGGTGATTTCATATTCTTATACCATTAATCGCCTATCAATCATATGATTTTATGGTGTTTTTAACAACTATAATGCTTAATTTTATCATCTTATGGCTCTAGGAACATTTTGAAGCAAAGAGAGCATAAAGAGGGCCAAAAAGATGAATTTATGGGTTATACCATGACCTCTCGTGGCTTCAAGCATGTTATGGATGGATTCTACACCTTCCAAGCTTTCCAACAAGTCTAAGATCACCCAATTCAGAATTCGAATGAAAAAGATACAACCTCGTGAAGTCAAGAGAGGATTTTCCAAAACACCACATGCAACATCCCTCAACGTTTGTGAATTTTTAGTCTACCCAGTTGCTTCTAATTACTCCAAGCTTGAAATAGATAGATTCTAATCTCTCTTAGCTTTCCGTAGAGACCAAAATCATTGCATTTGGAGGTCAAATGAGAGAGTTATGATCATTTGAAGTCAAAAGAGATTCATAGAGGTGAACTACCCTTTGTCGAGGCGAAGGAAAAAGCTTAAATGAGCACATTCTGCTTCGCCTAGGCGAATAACATCGAGTTGGAATAGTAAACTCGTATTTTTAGCCCATTTTCCATTTTATATACATATATCATCTTTACACTTGTTTAGGGTTCCCGTTTTTTGAGAGGGAACACCCTCTTAGGGCTTCTCCTTCCTCCTTCTTGAGCCACATTTTTTAGGGTTTTAGTTTTTGTTTATTTTTACTTTGTTTTGGAGTTATATTGAAGATGTAGCTCATTAAGGAGCTCTTGCAGTTGTGGTGTAGAGTTGGGGACGAATTTCACCTTCCATTTGTTTTGTATCTCTAAACTCTACTCTATTTGTAAATCTTTCATTATTATATTTATCTTAAATATGATTTTGTTGGATTACTTGGTTGCAATGAGTAGCTAAACATCCTCTAGGGATGATTGCTTGAAGTTGATGCTTGGTTTATATATATTTTATGATGGTTTTGTGAATTCATCCTTGTGTGGATGTTAGTTGATGTAGTTCTTAGGATTATTATGGTTTTAATTAATTAATCCATACCGAAACTTGGGTCTTCACTACCCACAATAGGGCATTCTTGGTGACGCTTGGATTACTCCCTAAAAATTTGTCCCTGGTCTCAAGGTATGAATCAAGCACTAAAATACTAATAAACCTAATCAAAGAAGTCTAGGAAATTAAAAATGCCTAGTACTAAATGGATTTCATTAGGAGTAGCACCATCTTAGCATTATATGAGGATCGTATGGACCGAGAGGTGATCAATCAGAGCATAGTCCAGTAAATCCTATCAGATAAACCAAGAGGTGACTACAGGACTCCTGCTTTTTTGAAAGAACCGCTCTTAAAAAGTATCGCATTTAATGACCTAGATGGACCGAGAGGAGAATAGGAAGTTGGTATGAGCGGGGGAGACAACGAAGTGTAAAGCCTTATATCGGATTCCTTGGACAGTACAGTATATGCTCCCTTAATCAGCGCTTGTGAGATATAAACCAAAATCTCAATGGAGACAATCAACCACTTGGAATCTTTTCCATGGGATTATCCGTCTGCTCCATTTCCTTGTAGTGGACATTGATTATACCCTACTTTGTTTTATTTTATTTTGTTTTGTTTTTAGTTTAGTTTAGTTTAGAAAATATTCTCCTTTCACCCTCTAGTCGCTCAAATAGTGAACGACTTTAGTAGTCAGGGTACTCAATCCTCGCTAAAACCGCACCTTCCCTGTGGGATCGACATTTAGACTTGTTAGTCCACTGTATTACTTGTGCGACCCGTGCGCTTGCGGAAAATCGCTAACAAGTTTTTGGTATCGTTGTCGGGGAAGGTACGGTTTGGTTTGGATTGATATTTTGGCAGAAGAGAATTTGGTAATTTGGTAAAAATTTGTACACCACTATTTTCTCTTTTATTTCTTATTTTTTATTTATTATCTTCTTGATTTTTTTCTTTTATTTTGTGTAGTTTTTAAGATTAGTATAACGCAATGTCGAATGAGGGAGATGAATGAACTCTTCTACTCCACTCCAGCAATTTTCTTCTCAGCGGCCCAAATAGCATAACATTGGAGACATCGTAAGTAAGGCGACCTGAGCCTCGGTGAGCTGGCACAAGACGTATGATTTTGGAGGGGTGGTGCTCAGCAATGCGGAGTTCACGTCTCCTCCAGCCCCAAAACTATTTTATTAGAGCTACCATCGTTCGGGTTAAGGACACATGACAATCTCTCCATATAGCCATCCAAATAATACAGCCACAAGAAGGTTCAAGTTCACATTTATCAAGGCGATTCAGAACCATCGTATGAAATTTATTCAGCAGATTGAATACGAAGTGGGGATAATGAGGCTCTACAAATGTGTTTATGGAAGTATGGAACCTAAAGATGGGCATGACATGATAGCGAGACGTAGGTACAAAATTCCGAAAGATCTCCAATAAGAAATGTATGATATCATGGAAATAAATAGTGAGACAGGCTGAAGGGTGGAAGAGTTGTAGGAACCAATCTTGATCGGAAGCTCCCGGTTAATGGACGGAGTTTATGAGTGAACGAGGCCGAAACTGGAAAAATGGCGATCCAAAAATGGACAATAACTCGAGAGTTATGAGAGGTCAGGTGGGTGGTCAAAAGCCTAACATCAAGTTCTCAGATTCATCTACAATTTCTATTAAGGACACTAGTCCAATTTCCCTCTTTTCCTACTTGAAAACCGGTCCAAATTTGGATGAATGTCTTAAGGTCAAAGTGGCGGCCTGGTAGCGATCCAGGAAAATGGATCTGCTTGAGCTATAGAGGTCCAATTTGGGTGATTAAAAAACATACATCAATTTTACAATTGTAGAAACAATTTCCAAGGAGAACACTAGTCCAAATTCTCTATTTTTCTAACCGAAAATCAGCCCTAAAATCTGGACATCATATAGGGTCCAAAGCGGGCACTTTATTATCCCAAAATTTTTACAAGCAGCCTTAGGGTAAAACAGGACAGAAAACAGCTCCTTAGGCATAAAAAAACACAAAACAAAACGACCCTTAGAAGTGGAAAAATAAAACAAAGTAAGGAAGAAACCCTACCTCTTAGAGGCATGGAAGAAGCAGAAAGAGGAGTCTTAAAGACACCTCCTAATCCGAAAAATTCGATTTCATGAGCCTCTTCATACTGGATATTGGTGAAATCCTTCGCTTTTGGCACCCCACCTGTATTAGCCCACGTGATGAATGAACTTTCACTCTTGGCTCGACAATTCCGGCTCAAGCCGAGAACTCAGGACTCGAAGAAAGGTTGGGAATGCTCTCTTTCTTTTTCTCTCCCTCTTTTGCTATTCTTTTCTCTCCCTCTTCTACGTCTCTCATGTTTTTTCCCTAGTAAACTATCCATCTCCCTTTTGTCTGATCCTATGCTTGTAGTGGCTCATGTCACGTCACATGTCCCCAGCCTATTCGAATTAGGTTTACCGAAACAATTCTTCGTCTCGATTCAATTTCTATTTATTTTAAATGAAATTTGCCAATTTAGTTTCACTTCCGGAATTTTTCTTAAATCCGGTTGGTAGGGTCGACCATCGTTGCTTTCGAAAAATCATGAAAATCGGAATTGTCTCGAATTCCATGAAGTGCGTCTAAGTAACTAAATTTCGCGGGGGCAGTCAGTGGTGGTTATCACATTTCATCATCAAGAGATCTAAAGAAAATTCTAGTTTTACTAGCTTTCCTTAAAGTGGCAATTTCTTAGTTTTGCCATTTTAAAAATTAAAATTTACCCGGTTTTACATTATTCCCCTTAAAAAATTTCATCTTGAGTCACGCACATACACATGCGATCACATGCACGTGTAGCACTCATTTTGTATCAATGACTAAAAACGCCATTGTGCCTTGAACAGAAGAGGATAATTGGCTTGCGAATAATGTCTTCGTGCTCCCGTATTTCTGCCTCTTCCTACTCTATAAGTCTTTGCCAAAAACCTTTACTAGCCTCACAGTCTTGCCTCGAAAAACTTGATCTAGGTTATCCATAATACGCATGGTCCTCGCCGAGGTCACGTCGACATCGTAGCCCAGGCTCGCGATCAGCTTTACGCTGAGTCGGATGCAAGAGTGTACTTTCGGAGCATGGAGACATGGCCCCATGAAAACCCGATAAACTTTGTGGTAAAGCCAACCAATACACAACTATACCCACCATCTTGAGTATCTCGAAGGGCCCGATATACTTTGGCGATAGCTTTCCCCGCTTGCCGAACCTGACCACTCCTCTCTTAGGCATTACCTTCAAGAAGTCATGATCACCCACCTCAAACTCTAAAGGTCGTCGCCATCTGTTGGCATAGCTCTTCATGACTACGTCAGTGAGAAGATGCTTTTCCATCAGTCCACACTTCTGGGGTGTCTCCCAACCAAATCAGGACCCATGGATGGTCTACCTCCCACCCCCTTACTATCCAGCCAGGCGGTCGACATGGCCTCCGATAGAGTGCCTCATAGGGTGCCATCTGTATGCTACTTTGATAGCAGATTATTGGCGAATTCAACTGAGGAAAATGCTCTTCGACTACCCTTAAAATCGAGGCATGCGTGGCATGCGTCTAAAATGCCGGATAAAGTCTCGACTAAATGTCCGTTTGAGTATGAAATGCAGTTCTCATCATCAACTGTGTTCCCATGGCTTCTTGGAAACTCTCAATAAATTGTCAACCTGGATCAGTGCGATATTATAGAGACTGGCACTCCGTAGTCAGGACGATCTCTCGTATGTCTGACACTGCGAGAATTCCTCAGGTGTGAAGGTTATCACCTCCTTAAAAATGTCGACTTGGTAAGCTAGTCCACTATCACCCACACCGCATCATGTCCTCGTGATGTTTGTGGCAAGTGGGTAACAAAATCCATCATGACATGTTCCCACTTCCACTCAGCTACCTCAGAATTTAGATAATCACATTGGCCTGCAGACTCAACCTTCCTGTTTGGCATGAGACATCGACTCCCCAATGTGTTTCTTCATCCCTCTCTAGTAATGCGCGCGAAGATCCTGGTACATCTTGATGCCCTTGGATGCTGGAAATGGGAGCTTGATGGAGTCCTGAGGATCTTTCTCTCAAATCTACCAGCTGAGGGAACCACGACGTCCTCATCTTGAAATGCCATCCGTGTGAATGATTAAGCCTTCGTCCACCTTTGACTATGCTCCGGTCACGATGGACAATACCTTTGTGTCCTATCCTTGGGACCCAATAACTTTGCTCAGTAGGGAAGGCGTAACCACTAAACTCCTTAAGGTACCTTGAGCCTGATCATTGTCCTAATCTTGGGCATGCGCCTCACGGAAGCCACGCTGTGACACTCGTGATTTACATTTGACCTTGTCGGCTCCCTCCACATTACCTTAGCGGGTGGTAATGCAAAGTAAAGTCTGTAATCCTCCGGGATACTCCATCCACTACGTTGCCTCGTGTTGAGATCGCTTCAATGTAAGATGTACTTGAACTCTTGTGGTGAACACCTCGAGCCTCAAGTATAAATAGTGGCACAAATGCCAGAGCAAAGATAATGGTGTCGACTCCGTATCATGCGTGGGGAAACTGCACTTTCGTGGTTCTTCTGCCCGAACCTTCTATACCCACAATCCCTCCCCGAGAGGACTACATCAAAAACACGTCGAATTAGTCCTTAGGGACATCCTGGTACGGTATGCCTATCCCCTTTAGGAGACTATCAAAATAGAGTAGTAAGCCTCTCTTAAATTCTAGAATGCCTTCTCACCTGGTCATTCACTCCAAACTTGACCCTTTTTAAGATCCCGATCTTGTCTGGGATTCATTAATTAAGAAGAAGTCCTCAGTGAACCTCCTATAGTACCTTATGATCGAGTGCGTGTCACCAAGTGGGCTTACCGTCTATCTGACTCATAACTGCATAGGCCTTCCTCTGGTCACGGATACCGAAAGACGATACTCGTGCCTTAGAATCTCACGCACCGGTAAGCGAAATTCGCACTTGCTGAATTTGGCACGTGTCGATGTTCTGCCGGTGCGGAGAAGCAATCCTGGAAATGATCTCATGATCCTCCTGAACTTGGAAGTAGATCAAGATGTGGATTCACGAAAACCACGCAGCCGAAGCGAATCTGAAAGCGGGGATGGAACACTCTATGCATAAGATCCATGAATTCTGTGAGCGTTCGTGACGAGATAACTGACAGCGTGAACTTCCCAAATACCCATCTCGGCATTCCGCGCCTTCTTAGGGATATTTGTCTCCACAACTCTTAACTAATAGTAGCAAGTCTGAAGATCTATCTTGGGTAGACGAGGCCTCTCTCGGTTGGTCATGGAAATCATCAATCTAGGCAAGATCTTTATTCTTGATAAGTAGCTCTATTCATTGGCGATAGTCTACACCTGATTGAAGAGTCTTGTCCCTCTTCTTGGCAAATAGAACCAGAGCGCCTGAAGGTGAAGTGCTCGGTCTAATAAAACCCATGTCTAATAATTCATGTAATTGGACCTTGAGCTCTTGTATTTCAACAAGTGTCATTCTATGCGGTGTCGTAGAAATAGGTGATGTACCCGATTGGCTCGGTGGTGAAGTCACGTCCTTGAGTTAATCGGTGGCTCTTTGGAAGAAACATCCTGGTACTCACAGACCACCTGGGTAGGCCCTAACTCTGTCCCAGCCTCGTCCTACAGGGTAAACTGTGTGACCCATCAAGCGCGATGCCATCTAGAGTCATACATGGCTTAGGAGTAAAAGCATCGTCTTATCCTAAACATAAAACAATTACCGGCATCTAGTGTGTAGGCAATAACACTCCTAATCCACAATCGATAGCGACTTGATGTATGCGTCGGCTTGATCCGTCAAAGGATGACATCAGAGCTTCGGAGCATGTCCGTGATACTGGGTGCGAGTGAATAGAATCCCACTGGATACGTAGCTCACAACCTGAGCATATATGATTAATGCTCACCCTAGTTTCTAAGGGAAAAAACCCATGTAACTCTTCGAGTTTATTATCTAAGCCCCGAATCTTTCATACGTATTTTAACTTGCCTCATTATTTAGTGGTTGTCACACCACTCTCATTAGTGGTGGCATGTGACAGCTACCTGTGGAGTCTGACATGTCTTGTAGGAAAGTCCGCAATTTTATCTGGGATGGGCAATTTCATACCATCCTCAAACTTTCTCACTTTAGCTATATCTATGGCCACATAATCATCTGCGAAACAAGCTAACTCAATAAACTTAACCATGCATTCAAGCACTGTCATTGTTCCTTGTTTTAACTCTAGGAACTCCCAAACTTTTGCATGTCGAGTAGATGTCAGGAAATACTTGCTCATGAAGAGCTCATGGAACTCTTCCCATGTCATTGCCTCCAAGTCCCTTGAGGCTTTGACCCAATCCCACCATACTAGGGATTTACCGAATGCGGCTAGACATTCACTCTTGTCCCAACTAATGCTTACACGCGTCGACCACTAATAGACCTCTGACATCTGAAATTTCCGTTCATTCTTTTTTTGAACTCCTAAGGTTATGTTTTCTAACCTTGGTGTTCCTCTTTTCTTATATACATTCTACCATGTATATAATTCACGCAATATGAAACACACAATCACACAGTACAAAAAATGAATTGCATAATGAATGTAATGGTCTAAACTCATGCTCATAAAGTCCTAGGTAATCACATAACTACGCCCTGATACCAAGCTGTGAAGTTGGTATCAAATATCGAGCACTAGGTAATCATAAACCTAAGCTTTGATACCAAGCTATGACGTTGTTATTAGATGCACCATAAATGTCCTAGCCTACGCCCATGCCCCTCAAGCCCTAGGTACTCATATACATAAGCTTTGATACCAAGCTGTGATGCTGGTATCAGATGCACTAGAAATGTCATGGCCTAGGTCCATGCTCAAGCCCTAGGTATTTGTATACCTAGGCTTTGATACTAGGCTGTGATTTTAAGGCAGGTCCGTTGATCAGCTGTCGACTTGCGCGGAAAACTTCGTGGATGCTCCAGGGTGACCAATCACCGTATTTGTTATGTCCCATTCTTGGGATCCATAAACAAAAATCAGACATAGTCTCCTTTGTACATGGAGCTCTATCCAAAATTCAACATGTTCAAAACATAGTAACATGCCCATCCGAGGCCCAATATAATACAATGACCTCACCGACTCCACTTATGAGTAAAAATGACCACACTTAGTCCATTTATCCATGTTCATTTAAAACATACAAAATTATATTTAAAACTGTAAAACCCGGGGAAAATTCAATTTTTTTCTGAAAAATGGCAAAACTGTAAATTGATGCTATAGTACAAGTAGAAAATTTGGAAATTTTCTAGATCTCGGATGAAAAAACGGACTACACCGTTGAATTCGTCTTGCAAAATATACTTACCTAATCGAATTTTGTTGAATTCTAAGATGGTCGAAATTTCATGTTTTTCGAGACACCGGGTATCGGGTGACACATGAGAGTGGTGCTACATGGCATGACCAGGGGCTTCCACATGGAACCATAGGAGAAGGACACATGACATGAGAGCCATGTGGTGTGGAGAGTGCCACCTAGAACATGTGTTCATGTGACACATGAACCATGGAAAAGGTGACACATGGCAAGATGAATAGTAGAGTGAGAGGAAGCTTCCTCTCACTTGAAGGAAATCAAACAATCCGGTGGGGAAGGGGAAAAGAAAACAAAAGAAAAGGAAAAAAGGAAAGAAAATGAAAAAAAAAAAAAAAAAAGAGGAGGAAAACCGTGTGTGGAGGAGAAAAAAAAAGGGCTCCTGTTCGGTGTTAGGCCAGTCAGTTAGTCGATAATTAAAGTTGGTCTACTCGATGGGGCTACGAGTAGGTGCAAGAAACAAATAAGATAGGTTTTCCTGCTGGTTCACTCCTTCTATAATCTAAGTAGTAAATGGCTAGTGTGGTTTAGTCGACCATGGAATTTGGTTTTCAGACGTTGGGAATTATTTTTGAGGAAGCGTTTGGGACGAGTTTGAGGACTTATTCATGGATGAATTTATAGCCGTTAATGACAGTCTTGAAATATGTTAAAATAAATAAATAAAACAAAAGTTGAAATCTCTGGATTGAGTCTAGATTATTTCCAAGACCGAGTATGGCTAGATTTATGGCCGGGAATGGCTAGTTTGTATGCACTATTTTTGTGTGTTATTGCTGAAAATTTTATTACATGTTGAATATGTTGTAAATATGTTGATATATATATTAGCATGAATGAATGTAAATTATATGCTTTCGATATAATTATCCATGGACTTGGCATAAAGTACGGGTTATAAATTGTTCGTAGTGTTAATTATACATGTAACATGAGATAACATGCAGTGACATTTTGCATTGCATATGCACGGGACATCGCATGACATGGGTGTGAGTGCATGGTAGAGATCGACACTGTGTTTGGTGTTCGATGGTATGTCGTGAGTACATGGTAGATCAACACTGTGTTTGGTGTTCGATGGTGGGCTCGGTAAAATGGGACAACATCCAAAATGAGTCTCACGGTTGCATAAAAGAAAAAGGAAATGAAAAATACGTGTGTTGGGTATAGCAAGGAGGGATAGATACCCCATCGGGTGAAAAAATATGTATCCAGCAATGAAAGTTCGCGAAAGTGTCGGAAGGCATGCGAAGCTTGCTGCGAGACCCCGAAAATTTGCTACCCACAAAAACACATGGGACTTGATAAAAACAAGTGAATATCAGAGTTTGTCCAATGGATTTTGATTTATAAAACAAAAAGCTTTTGTTTTGGAAAAGGTAGAGATGATGATGGAACATAAATGATGGTTTCACACTTGGCATATGCATGTGTGAAATTCGATGAGGAGGGTAGGGACATGGGACACGGTGAGTCACATTCATCAACGTAGATATTTGAGTAGGAATATTATGTGTTTTTTACTTGAATGTGTGAAATGGCATTGCATGTACTTTGCACTTAGGTGTGGCTTGACCCTTGTGGAGTATTCTCTACTAAGCATTGCTTACCCCCATCATGGGACCATATTTCAGGTGTAGGTGGTACACCGGAGGATGGGGCTCCTTCGAGGTCGTGATTTTGAAGGAAGCCAGAATGTGGCTTTGATAAATATTTTTGTAAACTATATTAGAACAAGCTAGTTTTAATATATGTTCTGTATAAGAGTGTTGTAATAAACTCTTATGGAGTACTTGTGATATAGTTGTATATTGTGGATATGGACAGATGGACCTTGTGTGGTCATTACTACTTCTATTGAGACCTTGGATGGGTCATGGATATATTGTTATACAGGTTGTATATTGGGTAGAGCTCTCCGAACAAAGGAGACTCCACCCTATTTTTGTGAAAATGTGGATCTCGATAAATGGGACACAACGAGTGGTATCGGGTTACCGAAATCATTGGAATTAGTGGGTTAACGATTTGGTAAATGGACCCCGAGGTTTTGGGGGTGTCACGACTTAGTATCGGAGCATAGGTATCTGGTCGCAGGCTCGTTGGGCATGGGTCTAGGACATGCAGTTGTAGTACAGAGCTAAGGTATGCAAATTACCTGGAGCTCAATGTTCAGTACAAGAATCATAACTTGGTGTTAGGGCTTAGGTTTATGATTACCTAGTGCTCTGTATCTGATGCCAGCGTTACAGGTTGGTATCAGGGTCTAGGTAGGTGATTACCTAGGAGTTTATAGGACAGGTTTAAACCATTGCATGCATCGTGTGTTCCATGTTGTGCTATGATTTGTGTTGCATGATTGTGATTGCGTGATTGTGTGTTACAAATTGCGTGAAATATATATACATGGTATGATGTATATAGGAAAAGGTGAACATTAGGTTAGAGAACATAACCTCAGGGGTTCGGGAAATAAAGGAACATGATGGTTCGGGAACTGATAGTTATTAGTGTTTGGCATTATGCACCACTAACGAAATAAGAAAATGAGATCTCAATTTTCTATTTGACGTGTGTAGATTGCAAGTCGAGGACGAGGACGTAAAGTTTGTCCACAGGGCAATAGCTAACCACCACTTGTTTTTTACTAGTAGGCCTTTATAGAGGCTATGGGCGCTGCAGTCGCCACTTTTGCACAGGCTATTGCAGCTAGGAGATAGGGAGGGTCGAGTAACCTCTAGAGGTTTAAGACACACCATCCTCTAACATTCATGGGAGGAGGGGATCCGATGGTGGCTGACCATTGGTTCCGACAGATCGAGAAAATATTGGAGGCCATGGAGATCACCTCCGATGCCACAAAGATAAGGTTGGTAGCATTCCAACTAGAGGGTGAATGTAGCACCTTCTTGATCCAGATTAGCGGGTGAGGCATTCAGGGATGCTCACGATACGATAACTGTGACACTGACGGGCATCGGTGTCGAGCGAAGGTGTCATATTATTATTAATATTTTTCTATTATAAACTTATAAACTTATAGCCTTTAAGCTTGTTCATTCATATAATGTTAAACATTTAACTTGTACTATATTCTATTGCAACGGATTACAAAATATATATACAAGCACCAATATATGGAAGTGTTCAACATTTACAATATTTACATTATTTACAAAAGAAACAAAAATACATATACATTAGACCAAAAGGTCTTCCAGTGGGCATCTAGTGATGTGTGGCCTTTGGTATTGATTATCTGTCCTCTGGTTTCCTCTTGGACTACCGCAGTTAAGAAAACACAGGTGCTAAACTGCAGCTTAGTAAGATTAATACATATGGATGACCTCTAATGAGGGTCACCACACTTCTATACAAATGCATATAGACACATATAACAATTACATATACTTATCATTTCTCGTTTATATACTTTTCATGTCATCTTGTACTTTATTTCTTGTTCTTGCAACTGTATATTATCATCGCAAAGCAGTGCTATACTTCTCATATCATGTCATATATTCTTTACATTTCATTTGCATATACTTGTCATTTTCTTTTATGTTTCATGTACGCAATACCTTGAAGGCGATACGGGAAATAAGCTGTATGTACCCCAGAGAGTCGCATCAGCGGCGGGCGGTGATCTCTATCCCATATATCACGAAGTAAGGTATCATCAGCGTATGAGACAGGTGACCTATGCCATGTAATATGTGACCCCAGATGGGACGTATATACGAAGGTATCATCAGCTGTACGATCACCTTAACATCGAAATATACCCTAGCAGTTTTCGGACTTGTTTAGGGTATATTAAAAGTTAAATGTGAATTTTCGGAAAATAAAATAAGGGACCGGGAAGGATTTACACACAGATACAAGGGCAATCTTGTAATTTATTAAAGGATATGAAAGTCATAAAGGAAAAGATGAGAGTTAAACTAGAATATGCATAAGTTGATTTTCAAAAAGAGAATAATTTGGGGACAGATGCAATTATGAAACTTAAAGCAAAATGGATTTTTACTTGGCGAACATGGCCTTAGCAAATATGGGTTTAAAGATTTAATTTGGTCTCATTTTGAGACCAGCAGTAAGAGAGGAAGGAGAGAAGAAGAAGAAGAGGAAGAGGAAGAGAAGAAGAAGAAAGGAGGAGGAGTTCAAGAAGGATTCAAAGGTATGGAACTTGGATTTTGTATGGATCACATGGATTTTGTATGGGATTCTAGAAAAGTTTATGAGTTCCAAATCTAGGGTTTGTTAGGATTTCTTCCTAATCAAAGATTTATTGAAGGTAGAGGTTGGAAACTCTAAATGGCTCAAGATAAGTATGTGTGTCCTTCTTCAATAGATTGACATATGTTAAATACCAAGTACTGAGCTAGGTTTAGAATAAACCCTAAATAATATCATAAGTTTGATTTTGTATATGTAATGCACCCATATTAGAATGACTTTGAAGGAATTCATGAAAGAGTTTTGAAGAAAGACATGAAATTGAATGATGAATTGAATAGAAAGGAGATTATAAGATGAATTTGAAGTGATCTTGAAGTGTTTATTAGGTATAGAGTTGATTGGGGTTCAAAAGGATGGAAAAATGGGAGAAAATACCCATTCCGGGTTTTCGGATTAGTACCTAAGATAACTTGAGCTTGTGACTGTACAATCATAGTTCTAATATTTTTCTGGCCAAGTTGTACTGTACAAGCTCCGCAATAAACTCTGAGCTTGTACTGCACAATTCTCAGTTCTGGTCATTTATTGTTGTACCAGACAACTTGAGCTTGTACCGGTACAACCTGCTCCCGCTTTCCCGCTCGACCATTTATTTTGGCCATAACTTCCTCTATAGCTTCTTATTCATTTTGAGTGATTCAAGTGGCATGTAAAATAGACTTCATGAGGAACCAAAATTAAAGAGAATAAATTGTCACCCTGAACCTATGGCCTAAAATTCGCTCAGTGGGTCATGTGCAAGAAAAATTCCTGCATCACTGACATAGAGTAGTCCGGTTGTCGGACGAACTTGTTTCGGTGTCCAAATTGGTGATTCCAGTTGAATAGAACCCTTAGCACCTAGCTTTAAATTATTACAAGGACCTAGTGTCAAAATATGAAGTTAAGACCTCCTGAAAATGAGTAATACCAACAGTCCTCGAGGGTAATCTATGAAACCAATTAGTTGGCATGAAAAATGCCATAACTTTAGTTTGGATGATCCGATTGATTGATTCCACTTCATAAGTAAAGTAGATTCATAGATGAATAAGAATATATGAATGAGGTGTGATTCCACATACATCATACTTCACAAGAACATAAAGTGCCATATGTATCAGTATGAAACAAGGAAAATGTAGAAAAATGAAATAAAGATGTGTTCATAAAACATGAAATGATTTATGGAAAATGAAAATAAACGAATTGAAACATGATTGTGAACATGAGAGGCAATATGTCATGAACACATAATGTGGTTAAGGATACATTATTATCAAGATATAACCAGAAAATGATAACAATGATAGAGGCATGAATGAGACACGAATGAATTTATGAATGAGTATACATGAATGAATATGTGAATGAGTGTATAAATGAGTATACATGAATGAATATGTGAATGAGTGTATGAATGAGTATACGTGGAATAAGTATACACTGAGTATACGTAATATATGAGTGGTGTTAATAAATGATCACATGAATGATATAAGAATATATATCTTTGAAAGTGATAATAATAAAGTGATGATGGAATTGAAATGTGATTATGATCGGTTGCACGCATCAAATATATATATAAGCATATATATATATTGATTTGAATGGGATTGTTATTCGAATTGTTTGTCACATATCATGTATGCGGTATTTGCACTACAAGTGAATTATCATAAAGCAAACTGATTTTGAATGGATATTGAATTACCAACATGACTCGATTCACCAACAACTGAATCTGATCATGAAGGCAAACTGTAATTGTTAAAAGTGAAATCAAGACAGTTAATGAATGACAAACGATTGCAGGATTCAGCAAATCTTAACCGCTATGAATGTCAATTCTATATAAAGTGAATCATATTGTTAAATGCTAAATCACATTGTTAATGACGACAAATGTGACAGATCTTAATCACTTATTATGAATGTCAATTTACAGTTAGCGTATATATTGTTAATGCGTAAAATCACATTGTTACCGACGACAAATGCATGTGATTCCTGAATCTGTCAGAACGTCTAATTTCATAGCCATATGTGAGACTCAAGAATAATTGAATGCGTAAATCACATCGCTAACACGACAAACAGGCAGGATTCCCGCGAATCATTTTCAATGTCGACTTTCATGTACCACATGTGAGACGTGAATAATCGAGCCGTGAAATCACCCTTGCTATCAATGACAAACAAGTGCGTGATTCCCGCGAACTGGTCTTTAATGCTCTAATTTATGCTATATGTGAAACACAAATGATGTTTAAAATGACATTAAAATCAGATTGTTTAAGCATCTTTAGCATTGTTAATTTTGACATAGCAAAAGACATCATTTTGTAAATGCATTTTGTTGAATGTAAATGTTATAATTTTTGAAATTATAAGTGTTATGGATTGTTCAAAGAAGTGCTGCAGAATTAAAAGTCTAAATGGAATAACATAAACAAATGTTTTGGGAGATAATTGAAAATGCCTGAGTAAACCGGGCTCTAGTTTGATCCGCCAACCCAAGTCAAGTCGATTCTGGTCATATTAATTTTGGAAAAGAAAATTTAAATAAGACAAATAAATGTTTTGATTGAAAACGTCGGAGTAAACCTGGCTCAAATTGGATCCCCATTAACCCGTCAAGTAGGGATTCAGGTCACACTTTGAAAATGAAAATTAATAAAACGAAAACTAAAAGGATTTAACTGCATCCCGCATCACTAAAATGTAATTTCAAAGGGAGTTTATCAGCTGGCTTCCTACGTGATAGTGATAAGGAGTCTAATATGTATTGATATTAGTCCGACGGAACTCGTATGAAATGATATGATTTGATTTTATTCCTAATTGTCATAGTATTAATGTATAAGTTTACTTTGAATATGATTTGATCTATCATACATGTAGTAGATGAGTTACAACCTGTAAAATACATGACACAGGAAAGTAATATGAACAAGATGATGATAAGGAATCTGAAAAGAATAAAATCTACATGTATAATATGAGATGGAGTTAGAAGCTTCACATAAGAATAGGCTTCATATATGCATAAGTAAATGTAAAAAGATAGCGACGGCTGATTAATGTTATCGGGTCGTTACTATCTATATGTTCCCACTAAGCATAAAGTTTAGCACGTGTTCAATCCGGTAGGTATCAAGAGGATAAGAGACAGGACATTCCACACCAATCTGTACTGCCATCTCGTAGACGTGTGCTCACCAAAGACTGCCCGCGATCTCCGATACACAGAATAGATATGTATATATGTATGTGTATTTGTATAGAATGGGACTTAGTATATGTGTATAAATTTAATATATACCACCCGCTGGTAGTTCATTCGTAAATGTAAATGATCATTGTTAAAAAGTAAGAAGTCCCAAGATATGAGCCGCACTAAACCTGCCGATTCTAATTCCAAGTCAGACCGATCTGGGCGTGATACGACACAGCGGACCTATGTCATGTAATGATCCAAATTATGTCATCACCCAAACTAAATTCCTCGATATCTCAGAACTATGATGTCATGAATAATCAGATCTTCCTTATAGGCATGCCTATCTATCCCTCTACTGTGCTCCTAAGGCATAACCCAGGTGTATTTTATGTTCGGGGCATATCTCATATTCCCCGAATTATGGTCATCTGGTAATCATATACGATATGTACAATCATTCATTTCCCGAGGTGCACTGCCAAGCTTCGCATCGTCGAATATACCGTTATGGTAACCGACATAACTATTACAAAGGTCCGACTGAGAAATTCAAAATCCTAACATCAAGTTCTGATGTGGCTACAATTTACCAGTAGAAGGACTCACTTCCATTCCTTTATTTACAAATTCAAAAACCAGTTCTGCTGTCCAGCTAATGCGTATGATCAAAAATAGGAAATTTTCGGTTCAAATCGCAACTGCACCTTTCCTAAAACATTATATAGGAGTCTTAGAGCCTCTATCAACTCAACCCTAACAAGAAATGAGTTTGGGAGTTTCCAAACCCAACCCATACACAAAATAAAGGGTTCCAAACCATGTATCTATACTGTCTATACCAAAACTAGACAAATACCATACTCAAATTCCATACAAAACACTAGACTTCCATACTAAAATCCATACTAAAAACACTAGACTTCCATACTCAAATTCCATACCTGTGATCTTTTTCCTTTCCTTCTTTCTTCTCTTCTTCTTCTTCTTCTTCCCTTCTCTTCTCTTCTCTCTTATCTGTTTTTGCTCTCCCTTTCTCTAAGACCAAAATGAGATATTTATTTTGGTCTTATCTTTATTTGATCTTATTCCCTTTTTATTTTAATTTCTTTTTCCTTTTTCTTTTTATTTCACTTTTTCTCTCTTTTGAAGCATCCTTGACCATCCGATCAAAGGAAGAAATTTCCTCCCTCTTTCCTTCAAGCCACTTGTCTCTTCCACAATTTTCTTCCTTATTTCATTTTAATATATTTTTTTTATTACTCTTTGGTCCTCCAACTCTCTATTACTCTTAATTTAACTTATGCATATTCTGCTTTGACATATGAACTTATTATTAAATTATGACCCTTGGTCCTAATTGGTAAATTATTAATTTACCCTAACTTTTGTATTAATCTGTTCTTGCTTATTTTATCAGAAAAAATGAGTACTTTACTTGATTATACCCTAAACATATTATGCAAAACTTAGGGCATAAATTGGTGAACAGAGTGAATCCCACATGTTGGGATCAACAAGGCTTCGAGGGACATAGAGGAAATGACATGGGGAGAGTTCCATGAGCTCGTCATGGGAAAATATTTTTTGGAAACTGCTAGACATGGAAAGGCCCGGGAGTACCTAGAGCTAAAGAAAGGAATGATGACAATGTTAGAGTACGTGGCTAAGTTCATTGAGTACATGACTATGTGGCCACCGACATGGCCAAAGTGAGAAAATTCGAGGATGGTCTAAAGTTGTCCATCTGAGGCAAGATTGTGGGATTTCTCCTATAAGATATGGACTCTATGGTCAAGACAACTATGGCCATAGAGAGAGAGATTGATGATTACGCAGCATCCTGGGATGCAGGTGCTGAAGTAGAAATTAGTCTTCTTTCTAGTTCGAGGAAGAAGGTGAGGACTCAGTTTCAATGAGGATTTCAGAGCTTCACAAAGCAAACTTCGAGACCAGGTACTACGCCATTACACCTCATTGAGCCAAGCAGATCGCCTTGATTATTCAGAGTTTCACCTCACTATGGGTAAGAGTATTGTTCATTATAGCATATGCATGATTTTGTGAAAAGCAGCGGTGTGAATTTGGGGACTAAATTCTTTTAAGGGTGTACACTGAAAAATCTAATTTTTCAAAATGGCCAAACGGTAAATTCGTCGCTTATATAGGTGGAAAATCTGAAATTTTCTAGATCTCATGACGAAATCCGACAACATCCCGAATTCCTCGCTTCACAAAATCAGTTATCCAAATAAATTTCGTTGAATTCGAGATCGTCGACTTCACGCCGGTAAACATCTGTGCCTGGGTGACACATCATGGTGCCATGGCATGACCAGATTCCACATGGCACATTGAGAAGGACACATGGCATGAGATCCATGTGGTGAGGAGAGTGCCACCTAGAACATGTGTCCATGTGACACATGGACCATGGAAAATGTGACACATGGACCATGGAAAATGTGACACATGGCAAGATGAATAGTAGAGTGAGAGGAAGCTTCCTCTCACTTGAAGGAAATCAAACAATCCAGTGGGGAAGGGAAAATAAAAGAAAAGGAAGAAAAGAAAAGAAGAGGAAAAAAAAAAAAGCGGAGGAAAACCGTGAATGGAGGAGAAAAAAAAAGAAAAGGGCTCCGATTCTCGGTGTTCCTACGGTAAGAAGTTGTTAGTCCGAGAATTAAAGTTGGTCTACTCGAAGAGAGCGCCACGCAGGTCAAAAAAGAGGTAGAGTTTTTTTCTACAACCCAGAATGAAACAAGGTGGTTCACCAACCATGGGACTGCTTTCGAACGCTAGATTGTTTTGTGACGCTTAATTACTTCATGGCTGAATTTATAGTCGTTAATGACAGTCTTGAAATTTGTTAAAATAAATAAATAAATAAATAAAACAAAAGCTGAAATCTCTGGACTGAGTCTAGATTATTTCCAAGGCTGAGTATGACCGATTTATGGCTGGGAATGGCTAGTTTGTATGGACTATTTTTGTGTGTTATTGCTGAAAATTTTATAACATGCTGAATATGTTATAAATATGTTGATATATTGATGTTATATATATATATTAGCATGAATGTATGTAAATTATATACTTTCGATATAATTATCCATGGTACTTGGCATAAAGTATGGGTTATAAATTATTCCATGTAGTGTTCATTATACATGTAACATGAGATAACATGTAGTGACATTTTGCATTGCATATGCACAGGACATCGCATGACATGGGTATGAGTGCATGGTAGAGATCGACACTGTGTTTGGTTTTCGGCGCAGGCGCCGAGTACATGGTGTATCGACATTGTGTTCGTGTTCATGGTGGGTCAGAAATGGGGACAATGTCCAAACAGAGTCTTACTGCTGCATAAAAGAAAAAGAAATGAAAAAGATGCGGTGTCAGGGTACAACAATGAGGGATATGTTCCTCGTGTGAAAACCCGTATTCTCGCCAGAGGCAGGTATCAACGATGAAAGTTCGAAAGTGCTCAAGGCGCGTAAGCTTCATGAAGTGAGACCAAATTCACTACCCACAAAAACAAACAAATGAATATTGGAGTTTCTCCAATGGATTTTGATTTATAAAACAAAAAGCTTTTGTTTTGGAAAATTAATCATTGATGGAAGATAATCACTTGTCACACTCGCATATGCATGTGAGGGAGTCGATGAGGACTCCTGGGACAATGATGTGGTGAGTCACATTCTCATCCATGGCATAGACATTTGAGTAGAATGTATATGTTTTTACTTGAATGTGTGAAATGGCATTGCATTTAAAATTTAGCGGGAGTAGCCCTTATAGGAATTATTCTCTCACAGATATCAAGCACCCTGGGTCGTGACCATATTTCAAAAAGTGTGGTACACCAGAGGACGACGCTCCTTTGAGGCCATGATTTTGAAGGAAGCCAGGATGTGGCTTTGATTAATATTTTGTAAACTATATTAGAACAAGCTAGTTCTAATATATGTTCTATATAAGAGTGTTGTAATAAACTCTTATGGAGTACTTGTGATATAGTTGTATATTATGGATATGAATAGATGGACCCTGTGTGGTCATTACTACTACTGAGACCCTCTGATTGTCAGCTGGATATATCATATACAGTCAGATATCGGGTGTAGCTCCAACAAAGGAGACTTTGCCCACCCTTAGTGGAAAATGGATTCCCGATAAATGGACACAACAGTGGTATCGGGTCATTCGAAATCCACAAGAATTTCATGGTTGACAATGGTCAAAAGACTCTGCTCTTGGTGGCTGCCACAAAATAGTCCCATAAGAATTTAATTATAATTCCTTTTACACAAAATACAAGCTAGAACTAGTTTGTTTAAAGCATCTTTACAAAAATGAATACAAAGCCACAACCCGGCTTTCTTCACAAATCGCGCTCTGCGGCTATGCACGATGTACTTCAGATTTGAAATGGTCCCATAGTGCGGTGAATCCAGCCTGCAGTAAACCCTGCTGCAGGCTACTCCCACCTAACCGCACACAGAACGGTCATGTTCCACAATTCACACATTCCAAACAAGATTATGCAATCCTAGGTTGGAATTCTACATGCCATGAGATGAGATGAGACTCAACCATGTACCATGCCCCGAGTCCTCACCGACTCCCATCACACCCGAGTCTTTATCGACTCCTATCACACAATCTCAAAGCCCATGCGTGATAAAATCCATCATTTTTGGATTACATCCAATGATCATTTTACAAAACAAATTCATTTGTTTTCAAACCAAAAGCTTTTTGGATGTTACACCTCGATGATCATTTATATTAAAAACCATGTGTCTTTGTGGGTAGAAAATCGAGGTCTCATCAGTATTTTAAGCCTTCCTACTTTATTCACGCTTTCACCGTTTGACACATATGTATAACAAAAATAACAGGCTTCACCGAGGGGGTATCTATCCCTACTTGTTATTAATACTCGACACATTTTCATTTTCATGTATGCAAACATGAGACTTATTGTATCGCCGTCCCATCAGACGTTTCACCCAATCAATCACCAAACGCAGTGTTGATTATAACCATGCACTCACACCCATTTCCTGTGATGTCCCCGTGCCTTTGCAATGCGATGTGCCATTTCATGCATATACCATGTCATATATGATGAATACTATATGGACAATTGTACTCATGCATATCACCCATGCGTCATGGAAAATTATATCAGTCAGCATAAAATATCCAAACGATCACACATTTCATGTCAACATATTTGCACACACATATATCAACATCAATAAGCCATCACCAATCAAGCAATGACATACTTTATCCTCTTGGCCAAATTGTGACATGACATGTCCACAAATAGCCCATAAACGTTTTCATGCAATGTGGTTCTATCCATACACAAACTCATCACATGTCAATACATTAAGATACACATATCGACCAATCACCACCACCAAGCATGTCACTAAACTCACAATACAACTTGATCCTCAAGACCAGCCAGGCATAAAGATGCCCATAAAACATTCCACACAACAAGCCATATAATAGACCACAGACAGTTCGAACTCGCTAGGAAACTAGTCCCCTAACAGCCCCAAAACTGACACAAACCATTAACTATAGCAGCCTCTGCAACAACTATAATCTGAGATGTACATGTCCAATTTGGGTGATTCAAAAGTCACATCAAGTTTCATACTAAATATAATTTCCATAGAACACTAGTCCAAATTCCTCTTTTTCCCAACCGAAATTAGTCCCAAAATCTGTAGACAGCAGTATGGTCAAAATTGTGTAGCGTTAGTAGTTCAAAATGGACCATAACTCGAGTTATAGAGGTCCAATTTGGATGATTCAAAAGCCTAACATAAAGTTCTCATATTTTGATACAATTTCTATGAGGGACACTAGTCCAATTTCCCTTTTTTTCCTGATCGAAAACCAGTCCCAAAATCTTGACAGTATGTAGGGTCAAAATAGGGCAACCTGTGGCAGTTCCGGAAAAAGGACCATAACTTGAGCTATAGAAGTCCAATTTGGGTGATTCAAAAACCTACATCAAGTTTACAATTGCAGTAACAATTTCCAAGGGGAACTATAGTCCAAATTCCCTCTTTTTCTAACTGAAAATTAGCCCCAAAATCTGGACATCATATAGGGTCAAAACATGGCATTATTCCCACATCCCCAAAATTTTTCCAAACAGCCCCTTAGGGCAAAACATGGCCAAATAGCCGCTTAGGGCATAAACAAAGCATACAACCCTTAGAGTGGAAAATAAACCAAAGTAGAAAAAATCCCTACCTCTTTGAGAGTGGAAGAATCGAAAAAGGTCTCGAGAACACCTCCTAATCCCGAAAAATTTGATTTCCCTAAACTCCTTCCTTCGACCTTCGTGAAATCCTTTTGCACCACGAAAATTTCTCTCGCCGAGCAGATGAACTTTCACTCGGTCGACTAATTCGACCGGCGGTCTCTGGGATCAAAGAAAGAAGGTTGGAATGCTCTCTCCTTGCTCTCTCACGTTTTTTCCCGCCAGAAACCTGTCATCTCCTCTCTCCAAGTCCTCACCTAAACTTAAGTGAGTGGCTCATGTCACGCCACGTGTCTGCAGCCTATTCGGGTCCGTTCCGAAACAATTTATTTCGTCTCGATTCAAGTTCAACTTATTTTAAATGAACTTTACTTATTTTTTTTTTCTACTTTCAATAGTTTTTTTTCTTAAAATCCCGTTTTTGGGGTCAGCCAGACGCCTTGAAAATCGTGAAAATCTAACTGTCTCGGAATTCAACGAGATTCGTCTGGGTAACTAAATTTCGCGAGACAAATCCAACGATGAGATCTGTTTCATCATCTGAGATTTAGAAAAATTTCAATTTTGCAACTTGCACTATAGCGGCAATTTATCGTTTTGCCATTTTTTCGAAAAAATTCAAATTTACCTTGGTTTTACAAATAATGATTGAACTTCTCTCACATTAAAAAAAGAAGAAGAAATATTTGAACATAGAACATAATGGTTTGACCACAGAGTTGTATACCTAACCCCTTGTTCTTAGCATCTTGAGCACAAGTCACTTACCCTTTTGGGTACTTTGTTTGTTTAGAGAATTAGAGATCATTTCATTCTTTGACTTCTAAAGACTCTAGAACTTGTTCAATTATCAACAAGTTACAAATCCTAGGCAACACTATAAGAAAAACCTATCTTAATCTATATCGATCACATCGCATAAAGTTATATGTCATCATAACTTCCCTAGTCGTATATGTCATCTATCAGTAAAGGTCAAGGTAGGTAGACAAGAACCTGACATATATAAAATTATTAACAAATGTGTTTTTTCTATTAATCAATATAACTTCTTCTACCACTTATAATATGTCAAGGCTTGTGTTCAAATAAATCATATTTCTTTAAAATATGTCATGTAAGGATCTTCCACCATAGATTATAAATTGGAATTAGAAGCATATGCCATGATAGCCTTCTTTTGGAAAAATTTAAAAAAATAAGATTTTAATGTTTGTGAAGAAGTATGATGCAAAATAACTTGTTGGCATATTTAAAATTGTTGCTTAATTTAAACACTTAATACAAAATATACCTTGTTTTCATAACTAAGACACATCTTGTTAACCACAATGCACCATATAAATATACATGTAGCTATTAAAAACACATGTACATATATTGTATTAATTTAAATTAAGTTATCCTCCCTTTCAATATACAAACAAAATAATATATTCAAAGAAGCTAAGCAACTTTACTTAGAACAAAAGATACGAATAATGTAAATCAAGTTCTATTTATAATACATACATCAAAAATAAAAACTCATAGAACCAATGAATTAATTGCAGCAAAGTATTAATAACCCATGTATGTATATACATCTTTAAATATCTCTATGCAAAAAACCACCTTGAGTCTTTCATTAACGACCTGTGGCAAAAATAATAAACAAATGACACTAATTAGGTAGTGGTTGAATGAAATCCATGTAATAAAATCTTAGTAACTACACAAACTTTAATCTTACCAAAATAACAACTGTACAATATAAAAAAATATTGGTCACGTAACACATTCGTATATACATCTTGAAATCTGTAAAAATACCATGCATCTTGAGTATTTCATTAAGCGATACCTATACCAAATAAAATAAGGAAATAAAATAGTATTAACTAATTATTGGTATAAGATGAAACCCCCATGTAATGAACAAGGGTTCATTGTCCTCCAAATTCAAGGCACAAGCGTAGAAAGACAAGTTTTGGAGGGGTTCACTCATACTATTTAGGGATTAGTGGGTTTGATGCCTATTCTCTTGTGGCAATGACTGTAACACCCCAACCTGAATACCATTGCTTCCTATAAGGATTTCAAGCGAGGGTGTCACCTGAATACCATTAGTGGAGTTTTCATATATGCTTTCATGTACGTTCATATTTTGTACTGTCATATCATATACTTTTTATCTATTCATTCGTGTATTCCTTATATTCATATCATTTATGTATTTACGTCATTCATTCTTTTCTTTGCATAGCATTTTCAGGTATTTCATATCGTATCACTTATCCATGTATGTACGGTATGCTCTAGACTCTTTGTATTCTCTTATTAGCATTATGAATAACTAGATGGTCTCAGGAAACAAGGGAAACAAAAACAGAAAAAGAAAACTGGTTTGAACAGGGTTCGGTTCACTACTTTCAAATTTCAGCAAGGTTGTGAATCCCACTTGTCCTCCACAGGCATAAATCTAGATTCTAGACTGGGCTTTATTAGAGTCAGAAACGCCTGAAACGGGTTCGGATGAAAAAGTTATAGTCGTTCGAAGTTAGAGGCACAAAATTGGAAGAATTTTTCGCACATGGTGCGAAAATTCTCTTTATTCATGGGTGCGAAATTTAAGCACCGGTTAATGGAGTGCGAATTTTTCGCATGGGTGCGAATTTTCGCACCAGTTCATGAGTGCGAATTTTCGCACTGCATTCTAGGTGCGAAATTTTCCTTGCCGGGTATTAAAATTTCGAGTTTTGTGTCTCTAACTTGGAACGAGTATAACTTTTTCGTCCGAACTCCGTTTGAGGTGTTCTTGGACTCTATGGAAAGCCCATTGAGTCAAGAATCTAGATTTATGCCTGTAGAGGACAGAGTGGGGTTCACAGCCTTGCTGTGAGCCCAGTGTGAACCCGACCACTGTTGAGCCATTTTCTTTTGCATTTGTTTCCTTAGGCTCTGAACCATCTGAACATTTCATAACATTCCAACAAACAAGTCTAAACACTCAACAAGTATCTCTATCAGATAAGTGACTGCCAAAAACTACAAATTTTCAAGAAGAAAAACCAGTGAAACTCGAAACCAAAACCCGAAATAGAGCCAAAGCAAGACGGGGCATGTTTATTAGCCTCAAAACCAAAAATATAGAAATCATTGGCAGAAGTAGCAGGTTGCAAGCATACCGTCTAAGCTTTTCACATATTTAACAACTTTGGAACCGTGGTGAGGTTGTTGTCTTCCTTCTTTCTTGCCCCTCCTTTGCTGTCATCATTTTTCTCACCCTCATTCTTGTTACCTTTAATACACAACAAGACTAGGAAGAAGAACCCATTTGATAAACTTAAGGAGCAAGTCATTACGAGAAAATGTGCATGGGGAAGGAGAAACCATTTTATCTGAAACCTTAAACGAATCATTTTTTGAAAAATAAGAATGTAGAACTTCGAAAATCCTAACCTACCCATCTTATAAATCGAAGGGAGAAAAAGCGAAGTTTTCTTCTCAAACCTAGCCTACCCATTTCAAGAAGATTATATAAAAACCCAAACCCCAATTTCTCACCTTCAGTTTCAAAAGAAATCCTCTTGCAATAGTAATAAAATCAAACTAAAGATCCCTCCTTGAATAGCAAGAGCCAATGTCAAACAAACCTTGGAGTGCACCATCCAAAACATGAAATACCGGTAGCGAAAACATGTATAAAGCATCAAACAAATACTTGCAAAAACATGATACATTCAATTGTTAGCTCATTTGTTCATATACCAATGCCATAGTATTAACTATGCTTATAATCACATACGTTCGATCATTCATTCTTCTAACAAAAGAAACTGACCTGAATAGTCCAGAATATATACAAAAGATATCTCATTGAGTAATTTCATCAAGCATGACGCATTCATTCACTAATAATTGCTGCATACATACACATGAACATGTTGAGCACAATTCATATACAAGCAACAACAACAAAAGGACATTGAAGCACATGAATCTCATTTCTTCAACATTCATTCTCATGAAATGTCTCAAAGTAGAGTAAATCCTGGACTCACGGGAGTATTCCCAACAACTACACCATACATATTAGCGGCATTCATCAACATTGTTGTATCCAATAGCCATGTTCTTGAAATCTACGCCTCAGCCCTACTTTCAAGCAGCGAGTCTCCCCAATCTTCTGTCAATTGAAACACAATAGTTCAAGCAAAACCATAAAAATCCAATTCATTAAAATTCAAATTTCTGAACCAAAAAAAAGAAAAAGAAATCAGTCCATTTCTGATTACTTTCCCACCTGCCTCTCAACCCCGCAACCGGCACCTTCCTCCAGATCTACCGGCCCCGGGTTGTTCCTCCGAACACCAAGATTCCCGTCGTATTGCCTTTTCATGGAAGTGGTTTTGTTGGCTTCAGCGTCTACTATGCCTTTTCATGAATCTTGCTGCTCCCTTGCTACTAAGATTCCGACTGCGATCACATCCTTTGGTGTCATAGATCTACGCCTTTGGGCAAGTCTCCAGAAGGTGTCACGACGCCGTCGAGCCGTCATGTGGGTTTTGGAGCCGGCGGTTCTTGCGAGGGGTCGTGAGCGTATTGAGAGAAATGCGCGGTGAGTAGTGGCGGAATTTGAAGGCTGTTGGCTATCTTGGAGATGCTCGATGATGTGAAAAAAGGAGGGAGGAGGGGTGGCGGTCTTTGAGAAAAAATAGGAGGGAGGGAATCTTCAGCTAAAAGAGGGAGATGAGGTATGCGTAATTAAATACACAATATTGACATATATTGTCATAAGTCAAGTTCCATCATCCCGAATCATGGACAGTTTATGTATGTCATTATTGCTTTGAAGTAAGTTATATATGTCATAATTGCTAATTTAAATACGCAATATTGACATATATTGTCATAAGTCAAGATAATATATGTCAAGAATTGCATTTTTTCTTGTAGTGCAACATGATAATTAGGAAATGATATAGGCCATCCTTGGATCGATTGAGCCTTTCTAGCTAACCCTTTTGTGCATATCTTCATAGTCACCCAATTTGAGCCATATTAGCCATGTTATTCCAAGAAAAGCCAAGAATGAACCCCTTGTTCCTTTTTGTTGAAGAGGATGTGCTATGAATGAAGAATAAAATGAGGTTTTGGGGTGGAAAAAGGAAGAAAAAAATAGAAAAAGAAATAATAAAGCAAGGAGGAGTAAGTTTTGCCTTGTAGCCTTCCTACCTTGAGCAAGTAAGTTCTTAGGGGTGTTCTATATCTAGTATCCTAAGACCAATTGGTCTAGTAGTTACTAACCTAAAGCTCGTTACATGGAATAGGTAGAAAGCTTAAAGGGGTTGAACATTACACTACTCCATGCCTTGTAATTATGAAAAATAAAGTCTTGGTGTTCTTGTGAGGATGGTGAAAATCATGCAAGTTTGGGGGAGCTAGGAGATAAAAAAAATGCAATAAGCTAAGTTTGGGGGCAAGCTTAAGAGGTTCAATGAAAAAGAAGACAATATACAAAAGGATGAACAATTAGTGGAGAAAAATGGAAAATATGCATGTTTTGGGTAAACTAAAGCCTAAATGATCTATTTAACTACCCTTTCCTAAGCCAGACACTAAAAGCTACATAAAGATCTAATTGATCCTAAGAGTTGTGTATAGCCTACATTAGTGGAGAGTGATATGCCCAACAAGCCTATGGAGTCTTACACACTCACCATGTGAGTGAGAGATCCCCATTCCACTTATGCTCATCTAATTCCATCCGAACTGCAATTGACCAAAGAGGGGAAGACCACACACACACTTTTGAGAACTTTAGTTTAGGTTGTTCAACTCATGGTCAGTCTATCATTTTTTGAAAAAGGCAATCTCAAAGTTTTCTCTATGTTGTATGAAGGTTAGATCCTTGAGGCAATTTATCATATATTGTCTCAATTTCATGCTTAACATACTTGTTTTGTTTTTTTTTTTAATAAAGAAAATTATTTGGTTCTTTGCTTGAGGACAAGAAAAATGTCAAGTTTTGGGGTATTTGATAGGTGCTTTTCATACATTCTTTTATACCATTAATCATCTATCAATTATATGCTTTTATGGTGTTTTTAACAACTCTGATTCTTAATTTTATCATCTTATGGCTCTAGGAACATTTTGAAGCAAAGAGAGAATAAAGAGGGACAAAAAGATGAATGTATGGGTTGTACCATGACCTCCTGTGGCTTCAAGCATGATATGGATGGATTCTACACCTTCCAAGCTTTCCAACGAGTCCAAGATCACCCAATTCGGAGTTCAAATGAAAAAGATACGGCCTCATGAAGTCAAGAGAGGTTTTTTAAAAAAGCCACATGCAACACCCCTCAACGTTTGTACATTTTCAGTCTACCCAATGGCCTCCAATGACTCCAAGCTTGATATAGATGGATTCTACTCTCTCTTAGCTTTCCGTAGAGACAAAAATCATTGCATATAGAGGTCGGATGAGAGAGTTATGATCATTTGAAGTCAGAAGAGGTTCATAGAGGTGAACTACCCTTCGCCGAGGCGAAGGAAAGAGCTTAAATGAGCACATTCTAGTTCGCCTAGGCGAAGAACATCGGGCTAGAACAATAAACCTCGCATTTTTAGCCCATCTTTGGCCCATTTTCCATTTTTTATAAATATATCATCTTTACACTTGTTTAGGGTTCCGATGTTTTGAGAGGGAACATCCTCTTAGGGCTTCTCCTTCCTCCTTCTTCTTGAACCACATTTTTTAGGGTTATAGTTTTTGTTCATTTTCACTTTGTTTTGGAGTTGTATTGAAGATATAGCTCATTAAGGAGCTCTTGTAACTATGGTGTAGAGTTGGGGATGAATTTCACCTTCCATTTGTTTTGTATCTCTATACTCTACTTTATTTGTAAATCTTTCATTATTATATTTATCTTAAATATGATTTTGTTGGATTACTGCTGTGTTTAGTAGCTAAACATCCTCTAGGGATGATTGCTTGATGTTGATGCTTGGTTTATATATATTTTATGATGGTTTTGTGAATTCATCCTTGTGTGGATGTTAGTTGATGTAGTTCTTAGGATTATTATGATTTTAATTAATTAATCCATACCGAAACTTAGGTCTTCACTCCCCACAATAGGGCATTCTTGGTGACGCTTGGATTACTCCGTAAAATCTGGTCCTGGGTCCCTTAAGGTATGAATTGGCTAATTAAAATACTAATAAACCTAATCAAAGAAGTCTAGGAAATTAAAAATGTCTAGTACTAAATGGATTTCAGGAGTAGCACCATCTTAGCATTATATGAGGATCGTATGGACCGAGAGGTGATCAATCGAGCATATCCTGTAGTCCTATCAGGAGTAGACCAAGAGGTGACCAATAGGATTCTTTGAGGAAAGAAACCGCCTTAGAAAACGCATTTAATGACCTAGATAATCGGTGCGAGACAGAGCCTGGTGATGAGAAATGAGGGAGACACGAAAGTGTAAACCTTATATCGGATTCCTTGGACATGCACAAGTATACGTTCCCTTAATCAGCGCTTAATGAATATAAACCAAAAATGCATCAATGGAGACAATCAATCCTGGAATCTTTCCTTGAGTTACATCCCTGATATCACTCCATTCCTTGTGAGTGGACATTGATTATACCCTACTTTGTTTTCTTTTATTTTGTTTTGTTTTTAGTTTAGTTTAGTTTAGTTTAGAAAATATCCTCCTCTCACCCTCTAGTCGCTCAAATAGTGAACAACTTTAGTAGTTAGGATTTTCAATCGTCGCTAAAACCACACCTTCCTTGTGGGATCGATATCTGGACTTGTTAGTCCACTGTATTACTTGTGTGACCCGTGCGCTTGCGGAAAATAGCTAACACCCGTACCTATGTGCTATAGTAGGTTTTTTATTTTTCCCGGCACCGAGAGTCGCTAAATGGAGCTCCAACCGGCTTCCTTGTCTCTTTCCTCCCCTCTCCATTGGATATGTAGATGTTTGTAGCTACTCTTTATAGAGTATTCCCCTTTCTTATCCATGTGCCAGTACCATCTATCGTCTTCCTCCCTTAGCCCTAGAGAGATTTCCTCTATTAACTTCCTGTCCCTCTCCAGAAATAGGTCATGCAAGATATCAGTGTCCCAAGCTCTACCTTCCGTAGTAATGAAAGAGTGCACCTTGGCTGATTCAAGTCCTTGCCAAAGGGGGTCTGAACCTGAGGAGTCTGGGGATGAGGGAGCCATGGGTCGATTCAAATCCCGATTGATTTCGCAGAACCAATACGCCTCCTTGAACCCTCCCTTATTAACTGAAGAGTGTCATGAATGCTTCGGCGCTATAACTTAAGGCCCTATCTTCGCATCTATCAACCATCTTGTAGGGTAGTATTTTGCTTCAAATATTCTTGCGGTCAATGATTGGGGTCGGGACAGCAACCTCCATGCCTGCTTTGCTAGCAATGCAAGATTGTGATTGTGGAGATTCTTAAAAGCCAAACCGCCATGCATCTTCGACTCACAAAGGCGATCCCATGTAGCCCAGTTGATACCCTTCCCCTTACTTTTGTCTCTACCCCATCAAAATGAGTTCATAATTCGCTCGATTTTCTCGTGTAGAGTGATCGAGGGAGTAGGAAGATGCTCATCAAAAATGTAGGCGTCGCCTAGGTGACAACCTTAACCAGGACCTCCTTGCCGCCTCTTGATAAGAATTTACGGTTCCAACCACATATTCGTCACCAAACCTTGTCCTTGACGTATTCAAAGATCGCTTTTTGTTCCGTCCCACTATTGCCGGTGCACCTAGGTACTTTTCTCCTATCATTGATTCTCCATCTCCATCGTAGTGCACAACTCATTCCTTGTATCCTCAGGGACATTCGGACTGAATGAGATGGTGGATTTTTCCCGATTAAGTTTTTTCCCCGACGCCTCTTTATATTGGCTCAAACAAGTTTTTATATGGGCGGGGGGCAGGCTCTGAAAAAGAAGTAGCTATCGTCTGCGAAGAAGAGGTGGGATATGGCGGGGGCTTTCCGAGCAATGCTGCACCCATGGATGAGGCCCCTGTTTTGAAAATCCCAGGGAGCAGCAGTCCATCAACACATAAAATAAATATGGAGATAGATGGTCATCCTGTCTGAGGCCGCATGCAGGCCTGAACGAGTCGCTCTCAGTCCCGTTGTGTAATACCAGGTATGACACAGACTGCACACGCTGCATAATCAGTCTGGTCCACTTGTCATCAAACCCCAACTTTTGCATGATTTCTCCCAGGAATTTCCATTCAACACGGTCATATGCCTTCGATATGTCAGTTTTCATCGCCACCAACCCGTGTTGTCCCTGTCGCTTCCGCTTTATGTGATGGCAAGTTTCGAAGGCGATCATGATGTTGTCTGTGATTATTCTTTCCGGAATGAATGCACTATGGGTTTCCGAAATTACCTCAGGGAGCACAGTCTTCAGTATGTTCGCCAGCGTTTTGTATAAGACGTTGCATAGGGCTATTGGTCTCAAATCTACCACTTTCTCCGGAATGGCTTTTTTCGGGATCAGGACCAAGTGAGTTTCATTCCAAGTCGGGGGGATGCCGCTATTGTTTAGCACATTAAGGCAAGCTTCAGAGACCTCTTCCCCGACAATGTCCTAGTACGCCTGAAAAAAATCGTAATTCATTCCGTCTGGTCCTGGGGATTTATCCGGGTGCATTGCAAAAACCGCCGCCTTAATTTCACTTGCCACAAATCTCTTAGTGAGCATCCTGTTTTGCTCACCCGTCACCTTCCTGTGAATACACCTAAGAATGGGGTCCAGGTTGCACCCCTGGGATGAGAATAAATATTTAAAATAATTTGTCACAAGAGACTCTATACCTTTAACCCACTCCAGCCACTCTCCCGCTTAGTTTTTTAGTTTCATAACCGCATTTTTCCGTTTTCTTCCTGAGGCGTAAGTATGGAAGAATTTTGTGTTTATGTCCCCGTGTTTCAGCCAAATTTGTTTCGCCCTCTGTTTCCATTATCGCTCTTGTTGGGCCAAAAGATCATGCAGGCCTTTTCGAGCAATATTGAAAATTTCCACTAACCCAGGGTCTCTACCGCCCTTAGACCTTACAATATCCTTCCGAGGTCCAAGGTTTCGCACCCTTTGCAGATCTAGTTCATGGAAGAACTTGAAGAAAAAAAGGTTAGGGTTTATGGCCTTGATATACAGCCTTTTTACCGGTCTCCACGGCGCTGAGAGGGTGATCTGTTTTTGTTGGTGTTGAATGTAATCGCTCCAAAATACCCTTAATTTTTGCACACTTTATTATATATTCCAGATAATTTAGTCAAACTGTATTTTTCCTAGAAAACCATAATTTGAATGAAATGAACAGTGTTATGATTAAATGTTATACAAAATGAGAAATGATTGAACCTCAACCTATGAAAAGGGCAAATTGGAAATTTGTAAAATGAGGATCTAAGGGTCAAATGATAAGCTTAAATGCTAATATGAATTAAATGATAAATGAATGTGAAATGAAAACCAAAAAGGAGAAAAATGAGAAATGGAATTTGTGTGTAAGCCAAACATGGCCTTACACTTAAAATGAGGAATAAGACCAAATGTGGTCTTAGGAATGTCTATCGAAGAAAAAGGTATTAGAAGAGAGAGGAGAAAGCTAGGTTTTGGAAAGAAGCATTCAGAGATCTTCCATTTCTGCATAAGTGATCAAGAAGAAAGAAGAGCTTTGTGCCAAAGCACAAGAGATTTCAAGGTATGACACAAACCCTAGATTTTTAATGATGTTAATGAAGAATCAAAACGATCCATGGCTATGTGGTTGGTCTGTATGTTTCTGAAGGGCTCTAGAGTTTCGTTTGATTTAGGGGTGATTTTGGAGAAAATGCAAAAGTGCAAAAACTGAAAAAGCCTGGGCATTATCGTCTTGCTTAAGAACGAGGAAACCCACGCCGTGGCGTGCACCTATGCCAAGGCGTGGCACACCTCGCCGCGCGCAGGAGGCCGAGGTAGACAAAATGGCACTCCTCGAATACGCCTAATGACGCATTGTCACACTACGCGTAACTACTATTCACAAATGAAGTAGTTTTGGATTTTGTTTAAATGAACACCGTGATTCAGACACCGATAGTTTAGGGACCCTAATAGCATTTAGCTGGGTCATATGATAAGAGTATACGAGAGAAAAAAACGTACCGTACCTCGCCCCTCGGTGATATTCGTTTAGTGCGATTAATTATTCAACCACTAAGAGTATAGAATTTGTATTTAACTAGGTGAGAAGACGAACCTCGAATTTAGGACTGCATCTAAAGAGACACAAGGGATCGATAAATCGTATGTTCTGTGTGACTCCACCCATTTCAAGTTCTATTTATGAAATATATATATATATATATGGTATATATATATTGATTTGAATTACGTATTTGAAATGTTTGTCAATATCTCGCATGTGCTGCAGATTCGAACTATAAGGAATTTATCGCATGCGGTGCAAATTGATTTAAATGTATTATTTAATGACCAACATGATAAGTATTTAATACTAACCGAATTCTGGCCAGTGAAGGTAACTGATTTGTTCAATGTGGAATCACATTACCATCGACGATAAACAGTATGTGATCTTCACCAATCGAACTGGCCGTGGAATGTTAATTTTTATAGTCCAATGTAAGATCGAATATTGAATGTGAAATCACATTACTATCAACGATACAAATGTGACAGGATTCACCAATTGAATCTCTCGTGGAATGTCAATTTGTTTATATGTGAAATCGCAAAACCGAAAAAGCTAAAAACGATATTTAAAAGTGTATTGTATAAGTATATTTTACATCACACATAGACATTGTATAAAGGCATTATTTTGATAAAGGCATGATTTGTATTGAACTAAAATGGAATAGAAAACTATATAGAACCACTAAGCATGAAAATACTTAGCATATTGTTTTATCAATGCGCAAGTACCGAGTGATAGACAGTGATTGAAAGCGAACCAAATCGAGAGGAGCCTGTAGTCATCAGAAAGTTCAATGAGTATGCTCACTACATACATCCCTGCCCATTTTTTAGCATGACATTGTTTTGTAAACAAAAGGAGTTCAACTCAAATTATTTTCAGATTCTATATCCGAATATTTTGATATCATGTTGTAAACGGCATAAAATGCCATTTTTGGTTAAATGCATATTTTGCAAAAGAATTGCTTTGAATTTGTAAATGTTTATGGGCTTGCCCCAACTTGAAATCGCTTCCGCAAAGATTTGAGAACAAAAACACTTATATTAATTAAATGGATTTTATTAATGAAAGCCACCGAAGGCCCCTGCTTCACTCGATCCGCCACCGGGCGTCGGGCCGCCAGCTCGTGGGCTGCCACAAGGAATCTCGCCGTGCACGCCATTTTTATTTGTCACTTCTTCCTTTTTGCTCCCCCGCCGACTACTAGAACCCTGTCTTCCTCGTCCTTCAAGGGGATCTTGTTGCACAATTTTGTCAGTTGTTCCATATTCTCCTATTTCTCCGCGTCATTACTTTGTTCCGATGAGCGCTCTCCATGCCTCTTTTCCGAACACCGACAAAACCTCACACCGCAGAGACTGATTCTTGGTTAGTTAATGTTTAATTTAATAAATAATGCAAAACATCGTGATAATGAATGAGTCTTTTTTTTTTTTTAATTTGTCGTGATTTTTATTTATAAGAAATTATAGCATGAATTAATTAAAACCTTAATGTTTTATTATCTAACTTCAACCAACAATCTTCATTTTCAATATAAATGAAAACAATAAAAATGTATTATATCATTGTCAAAATATAATTTTAATAAAAAATTAAATTATTTAAAATTTATTTATTTTAAGAAAAATTATAAATTATTAAAATAAATTAATATTATAAAATGAGTCATATTAAAATCATTTTACTGCATAAGGAAAAAGTAATCTAAAATTAATAAAATAATAAATAATAAAAATAATTATATTTTGAAAAATAAAAATATGTCATAAAAATATAATTAAAATAATTATTTTATTATTATAATAATAAAATAATGAAAAAATAATAGTATAATAATAAAATAATACAAAATAATGTTGACTAAAATGTGAGTTACATCATCTGTACATTTAGATATTTGAATAGTGAATCTTCAAATATGGAGATTGTAATACCCACAAATAAAAATAAAAAAATAAAAAACAAAATTTCCAAAATAAGAAGGGATAAAATGCAATTTTCAAAGTTGGAAGGGCTCTTAACAAATTAATGTGAGAAATGTTTAACAAAAGCAATAAAAGTTTCCTACACAATCATAACCTTATTTATTTTTCTTTCAAGGAGATGATAAGTGAGCTAGAGTTTCTAAAGGGGGATTTTAAGCTTGAAGAAACATCCACCCTAAGTAAGTATTTCTTTTTCCCTCTATAGTTTGAAGCATTTGATATGTTTGGGAGTGAAGTAAATCTTTGAGAGAAGAAGGGTCGGTGAAAAGGTTTTGTACTGTTTTGGGAGATTTATCATATCTCCTTATGCAATCGTTGGATTGCTTTATAATTTGGATATGTTTGAGATAAGAGAATTATCTACAATCCGAACAGTGGAGATCCTGTTTTAAGGTTTGAATTGAGAGTTATTCTTGTTTAAAGTAAACAGTTTCGGAAATTAGTTTGAGTTTCGATAAGATCAGTGTAAGTCTTCATTCTCCTTATTCAACCATTTGATTTCCTTTAATTTTGGATATATTTGAGATAGGACAATGATCTACAATCTGAACGGTTAGATCATGTTTAGTGGTTTCAGATGAGAGTTATACTCATTTAGAACAACCAGTTTTTGAAATGTTTCAGTTTTTGTAAGTTTAGTGTAAGTCTTTGTTCTCTCTATTCAACTGTTGAATTGCGTTGAAATTTTGATATGTTTGAAATGTTGATTTGAGGAAGGAGATATTGGAGCAAAACAGTGACAGTGATCAAACTACATTTAAATTAGTTTGGAAAGAAGTAATAATTTAAAACAATTATTCAAAGATTAATAATAATAATAGTAAGTTTAAAATAATAAATAAGTAAATTAAAATAACATTGAAGAAAAATAAATAATAGTTCGGATAATTAATGAGTTCTTTTTTTCTTTTTTATTTATTTAGTTGACATAGACTCTTAATTGAGTTTAATTGTGAAATGGTATTATTCAAGACTTTTGAGTTGCTTTGAGGTAAGGAAAATTAGTGCACTTTTCCTATAAAACAAAATATTTTGCTATTATAGGTGATTATGAGTTTTGAGAATTTGTACTTATTAAATTATAGCCATTAATCAAATACAAGTTTTGTTTGATGGATTTGAAAATGTTCATGGTAGGGATTGAAAGTTATGGGATATGTTTTTGTATTTTTATGAATTTGGAAACATGAAGAAATGTTGACTTTGGTTTTTATGGCCCTCGTCAGTGAGTATAAACTTGACAAATATATTATGTCAGTAGTATAAGCTTGACAAATCTATTTATCAATGGGTACATAAACTTATTCATCATTTTTGTCAATGGATATAAGCGAAAAATGTAATGATCAATGGATATATTATCTTGAAAAATATGGCCCCGATCAATGGGTATAAACTTGACAAATCCGTCCCTAGTCAATGGGTTATAGTAGTTGACAGAATGGTCCTTGTCAACAGGTTAGAATAGTTGACATTTTATTTGAAAGAAATATGTTTTGAGAACCAAGAGTGTAAGTATTTTGGAACGGCCATTGTCAACCGGTTATAATAGTTGACATTTTATTTGAAACAAATCTTTGAGAACCATGAGTATATGTGTTTTAAAATATTTGTGGATTTGATTATGATATGAAATTGTTTGAGAAACATGAAATATGATGAACATTAGTTTGAAATATATTTATATCTTATTTATTTGTACTCAAGGATTTTATGAGATTTATGAGGAAAAGAAAAATATGTTATATCTTTAAGTTTGCGAATTTAAAATATTTGATCTATGAAAATGTATTAACATCCCTAATTGGGCTAAACTTTGGTGAATAGTGATTTTGGGGTAGGTAAGGATGGAAGTTGAAACTATTTTTGAATTGGTATTTGTTGGAAAGACTTAGGATTGTTGAACTACTTTAATGCTTTGAGAATTAATGTTTGCAAACTTTCATTTGAATGATTTTATGTTGATAGAATGTTACATTTTAAGATTATTAGTTTTGAAAAATTTTATCATGTTGGAAGATGTTAGTTCAATGATATTTTATTATACTTTGGAAGATTTTATGCTTTTGAGAGATTTTGATTTTATGAAATTAGTTTAATTCTTCTTATGAGCATATTTAGGAAAAACAAGATTCATAAATGGAAATTTTGAAAGTGTGGTTTAAAGGTGAGATTTTAGATACCTATATGTGAATAAACAGTAATCCCCTTGATTCAGAGTTGGGGGTGTGCAGTGCATTATTATATCTATTTTAAAAGTGAAAATAAATAAGCTATTTAATCATGGTTTTGCCCCAAAAAAAAAAATAAAAATAAAAAATAAAATAAAATATATATATATATATATATATACGAGAGAGAGAGAGAGAGAGAGAGAGAGAGAGAGAGAGAGAGAGAGAGAGAGGGTCACTACAAGAAAAAATGCAATTCTTGACTTATGACAATATATGTAGAATTGTGTGTTATGTGGCCCCAAAGGCAGGTCGGGTTGGGCTACCCAAAGTCACGGAATACTCGTGAACGTCGGGTGACCCGACATTATTCACGAAAATCGGGCAGAGTCTCCTTTGTACGGGAACTCTGCCCCGAAAGAATAAAACAATCGATCAACATCATAAGATATCTATATGAGTAAAGGCCACTTGAACATAAACCAATACTCATCAAATAATTCGACTATATACATAATATATCAAACTTATAGAATTACATCGTGTGTACATAACAAAAATAAAAACCTTGTGACGACTTTCTTCTAAATCGACCTCTAGGATATGAGCCATCTCCTCGAATGCTCCTGTGCACAGAAATATATACAGCGGGGTGAGCTAATGCCCTAGTAGTGGAATCACCTTAAATGGGTTACTCTCAACCTAAGTGCATGATGTTCTTAAGTAAACACACGTTCAAACAGGTCGTGATCTACTTGGATAATACAAATGACCGACCCCGTCAGGAGTCTTCCGCCGTCTCCCTGCTAAACCATGTATGAGAAAACATAATTATTTTGAAACAAAACACATTTGTTTCGAAATTACCACACTCTGACGTGTCGGTAAAAATATGGAGACTACCCTCAGGCGAATGTGTTGGAGAACCTTCAGAAAAAGTCATGGTCTCATACGAAATAATCTGTTGGACGTCACCACGACCAGATTCTCAGAATTCATCTGTGGTCCTTTTCAAACGTTTTCATTTCTCTTTCAATTTTCATGTCATGCACACACCTAGCTTCTAGGTTACCGATTGCATATGAAATCTGATATGCCATTTCAACACAAATTATCTGACACATCTTTAATATATAAAAACATGTATATATATTAACATAATTAAAACTTTATATAAACATATTCACCTTTATTCACCATCAGTCACACCAAAAAATTTAGCTCACGTAAAATTTTAATTTAACAAACACGAGCAATTCAATTTGAATTACTCAATCATACAAAATTTCTCACAAAATTAATTCACTAATACTATTCATGTGAACAGTGAAACCCTCGGGTCATTGTTCACGGCCAACATCCAACATCGGTTCCACTTGGTGACAGTTCTATAATATTTCGGTCCTCATACACACCAATCCTTGATTTATTGGACCAATCATCGCTCAACATGCCCAAACGATCAGTGATGTCACGGACTACCCGAATGGGCTCCGTAAATTCTAACGCCATTGAGTTTGGGGCCAGATCAAAGCGACCATTGAGGCCTCGACCAAGCGAACATCAACAAAACACTTAAACAAAGTGTAACTTCAAGTAGGATGAAACCCCTACCTCACAGATTTTGTCAAAACTCCTCAAAACTGGAGTCCACGCATAGGCCTAGCTGCGTAGAGCGACTTTCCTTCTTGTCCCGACGAATTCCGACGGTTCGATCTCCCGAATCTTAGAGAGAAGGTGCTCTCTCTCTAAAAGAAAAATAAAATCTGGACTTCACTGCATCTCCCCCTCACGTTTCTCTTTTTGGTCTTTTTCTTATGTAGGAGACAACACTATTGGCTATCTTGTCCTATTATCATTTAACAAATTCTAAAATGACATCTATGTCCCTTCTTTCCACTATTTTGACACTTGGCACGATCTCGGCCATCCATTTCCATCATCTCTCTACTCATGCAACATGTGTCACATGAGTACATATTATATGTGACTTTTGTCATCAAATATCGATTCTGACACCGATATTCGATGCCTCGGCGATGTAAATCAGGCTGTCTCGGGTCGACGAGTCGACGTGTTAGCTAGATTTCGTGAGACGATTCCAACGGTGAAATCCGTTTTGTCATTCGAGATCTAGAAAAATTTCGGGTTTTGATCGAAATTACGATTTTGCCATTTTTCCAGAAATTGGAATTTTCTCGGGTCTTACATTCTCCCCTCCTTAAAAGGAATTTCGTCCCGAAATTCTGGACAATCACTACGAAACACATGCATATGCAACGTGCACTCTACTATGCATGTAAACTAGTCATTTAAGTATTAAACGATTAAACCCGTATGTAGCCTTATCTGACCCCTTGCCCAGTTGGCTGTGCTTGACCTTCCCAAAGGTCAAATCATGACAGTCAATGGGCGTGATCTAATCCCGTGTCATAGACGACATTCATATCTTTGAATCCTTGCCGACTCACCAGCACCCGATGCAATTTCCTTTGGGGTATCAGATCTCAGTCACTTGAGCTCACATCGTGGCTCTAAGTGCACATGATAAGCAGTAGTGTGTTTTCATCTCGAGTCACCTGGGCCTCTGTCTTTCAGCTCTGAAGTCTTCGATAACATGGCCAGGTCTGTTTTCTCTGCCGAGCTGACATGGCTTTTTGGCTACTCCCAGGCCTCTTGTTCACGAGAAATTTTGGATATCTCCACAGTCTCTTACACCACGCATTGGATAACGCTCCGGTCTCTTACACCCCTACAGGAAATTTGGTTCTCTGGTCTCACCACCCGCCACGAAATTCGGATAACTCCGGTCTCTTGCACCCACACGAAATTTTGGATTTACTCGTAGATGCATTCTGTATGAGAAATTCGGATAACTCCACGGGTCTCTTACACCCTACGAAAGTCGGGATCTCTCCTCGGTCTCTTACACCCACCTGAAATTTGGGATCTTTCTCCCTGAGTCTCTTACTGACATAGAAATTTGGTTGCCTTCCGGGTCTCTTACACCCATAGAAGTCGGGATATCTCCGGAGTCTCTTACACCCACACAGAAATTCGGGATACCTCCTTGGGTCTCTTACACTTACCACGAAGTCGGGATATCTCCCGGGTGTCTTACTACGGGGAAATTAGGGATATCTCCTGGGGTCTCTTACACCCGCACGGGACCTTCCCGGTTCTCTGCGGGTCCCTTCTTGCTTTATGACACACTTTAATTACTCTTCATTTCTGGTCGGACTATGAGTCTTCGACTGGACGTAGTCCCAAAGACAATCAGCCACTCACGAAATTGGTGGGTGTCTCTGAGTGCCCACTAACTCAGCGATATTTTATTCTGCATGAATGTAGCCGTACCATCTTTGTGACTACCCCCATCCAGTCACCGACGAATCTTGGAGATCTCCAACTCGTAATCCTGACCTATCAGGTCAACTCTCACCCCACATCCTAGGGAAGAACATCTATGCACAGCTACTCTAAGGCCTCGACCTCACAAACGAATTACGTACTACAAGGGTAAACTAGTGAATGAATATGATGCATCGATTTAAACACTACTCTAGTCAGCAAGTGCGAAGTAGAAACATATCCTCACGTATCGGCTAATCTGAGCATACGATCTCTGTACCACGAGATCTGCCTCCTAGGACAATCTATGCCTCATTATTTGTCGACGAAATAACATGTCGTGCGCCTGCTTTGTTGGAAGTCTCGGCTGTGAGTCCTGTGACCTCGACCCTTTTACGGCCCCTACAGCCCCTGTCTTCTTGAAGGTGCTTGTATAGCACCAGCTGGCCCAGTTTCCTCGGCCGTACTAAGATGTGGAGGAATGAACTATACTCTCTGTTCTCTGACTAGCCTTGGGGCTATGCTATCCCCCAAAGTCCCACGGATCCTGTCTCTGGGAACAATCCACTCTCACATGCCAGACTATCCCATTGAGCGCTTACTGCTCCCATGCACTTTGGTGACTAGATGCAAATCTATGCAGTCCTAAAACTGTATGACAGTCTTCTGCCTCTTCCCGAACTAGAAGAAGAGTGATCCTCCCTCTTTGCTACCAACAGCATCCAGGTGCTCAGAGCATCCTCGATCTCTCTCTCTATGGTCAGGGGCGTCCCAACCATGGAGTCCATGTCTGTAGGCGAAATCCTGCAATCCTACCGAATGGACAACCCATTTATTCAGATCTCTGACTTTGGCCGTGTCATTGCCAGCGTCATCATCAACAAAATGGGCTAGCTCCGTGAATCTAGCCACATACTCCATCACTGTCATCATCCCCTACTTCAGCTCTAGGAACTCCTGAGCCTTCGCATGTCTCGCAGTATCTGGAAAATACTTACCCATGAACAGATCCTGGAACTCTGTCCATGTCATCGCCTCTAGGTCTCTAGAGGTCCTTGCCCATTTCCACCATACTTGGGCCTCGCCTCTGTTTGAGCGGTAGTACAATCTTAATTCGTACCCGGTAATCTCCGTAGCCTTTAACACCTTCTCGATGCGCATGAACCCGATGATGCGCCACCACTTCGAATCTCCTCCCCTGTGATGTCGGAGGATGATCGCGCCCAAACCTCTGGAGGTTACTAGGACCTCCACGACACGCTACACTGGCACGTGCGATAACGACGCCGCAGCCTACAGCCTCGACAAGATTTGTGAGTCAAATGCGGTGGTGGTCGGTACGGTGGTGCGACCCGATTACCTCGTGGACGCCCTCACGTCCTCGACTTGCCATTTACATATGTCTAATGGCAACAAGATTCATTTAATTTTCATTTCAGTCTAACTAGCAATGCACATACCAATTACTAATAGACTTGACAACCATGATTAAACCACAGTTCTGTTCCTGTTAGTAACTTCCCGACCACTCGATTTATTTATTTCAATAAATTTCTAAACTTTCTTGTTCATTTCATTATCAATCTAAGGTCATAGTTCCTAACCTTAGCATTACCCTTTTCTATCGCATTACACCATGCCATAATTTCTGTGCAACAATGCGATCATAAATCCCACGTATACATCACTTGCAGTGTATATGTCCTTCCCGCAATTTGAAACACGAAAATCACGCAATCCAAAACATACACCAACATTAATGGCGTATCTCAGGGTGTAAATACAGCCCCGAGACACTATTCATACACAAAGAATATTTTATATACTATGTCCTTGCATTTATAGGCAATGCAAGACAATTTATTCAATATATCAATTCATATTTTTATTTTCCACAAAAATTTTAATTTCAAAAATTTCAATTTTTTTTTTCCAAAATTTTGTCTCATTTTATTTGATTTGATTTTATTTTATTTAAAAAAAAAAATTTTCAAAAAATCTCGTGAACAGTGTTCATGAACAATGTCAAAACAGTGTACTAAGTCACAATACCCTCAATGTATTGCAATACACTACGCCTCAGTAACATTTATCTCTGATACAATAGCTATTATTGTGATCCTCTTATCCCGTAGCCCTTGCCTCCTCAACCCTGATACCTTGGTGTATTGCATCTGTCTTGACCAACAAACCTCCCTATTGCAATACAATTTTCGTATTTGTTCACCCATGTTTACCAATACAATTTTCGACCCACTTGCACAACTCTCTTGTAATACAATTCTTCTCTATTGCAATACACTTACCCAGCCTACCCCATACTCTGTCCTTCATTACACACCCAAACACCATGTCACAATACAATGGTGTGTTACCTTGTCACATAAACCATTCAAAGCCCTTCTCTTACTGATACAATTTGTTGCCCTACTGAACTAGGTCACAATACAATTTTTGGTCGATAGCCCAACCAATTTTATGCACCTTTTTTTTTTTTTTTTTTCGTTTGCATTCATTTTTTTTTCTTATTTATTTCAACCTCTTGGAAAATACCCAGCTACTATATATATATATATATATATATATATATATATATATATATATATATATATATATATATATATATATATATATATATATATATATATACATATATATTTTTCTAGAACACTAAATAAACTTGAAAAAATTTATTTTTATTTTTATTTTATTTTCTTTGATTTACACCACAAAACCTTAGAAAATGATTTTCTTCATCTTTTTTTTTTCTTTCTATCAGTAGCCTTCCTTGCTACTTCCTACATGCAGAAGCTTGTATACTGCATCCATACAACTCAATTTTTATTTTTATTTTTTATGAGTTCAACTTTAAAATTTATTAAAATTTTATTTTCTTCTTCGATTTTACTCCTTTGTAAAACTCAAAAATTGTTTCCAGCCTTCCATTTTTCCTATGTGCTAATCACTAAGCACACAACACATAACAATCCATGTTATAAACATCATTCACACATCAATCACATGATCGCACAATCACACATAAAACACATGCATGCAGTGTTCTAATCACATCCCATGATTTCTAGTAATATATACTAAACACATCGAGCCACACCAGTGGTGATGTTCTTACGATATGGCCTTGGCCCAAGTTTCCCTCACTTATGGATGCCCAAACCCGAGGCTCCTAGGTGTCGTTTACCTTGGCTCGATGCCAAATTTGTGACGCCCCCGAACTAGGGTCAGTTATTTCTACTGTCGACCGCGGAATACTAAGTGAGCGTCGGGTAAGCAGGCACCTATTCACGAAAATGATGAGTCTCATTTGTGCAGAGCTCTACCTAAGAACAAAACCTGTCCCAATCAACATCATAAGATATCCATATGAGTAAAAACGGCCACTTGGGGAGTATTCCCAACTATATACATCATATATCAAACTTATAGAATTCTTATACATGTGTACATAACAAAACCAAAGCCACAACCCGGCTTTCTTCTAAATCGGCCTCTAGGATGAGCCGTTTCCTCGAATGCTCCTTTGTACACGAGAAAATGTATCCTCGGCCCGGGAGTGAGCTAATGCCCATAGTGGAATCACCCTAAATGGGTTACTCTCCCACTAAGTGCATATGCAATGCTCCAATAAACACACATTCAAGCAAATTCGTGATCCTACTTGAATGTCTAAATGACCAACCCACGTCCCAAGTCCTCACCGACTCCCTCACACTTGCCTAAGCCATGTATGAGAAAACATAATCATTTTCAAAACAAAACCTGTTGTTTTCAAAATTACACTACCAAACGTGTCAGTAAAAATATGGGACTACCCTCCGAGGCGAATGTGTTAGAGAACCTTCAGAAAAAGTCGTGGTCCTCATCCGAAATGATATATTGGACCCTCTCCCAACTCCATTCTCCGAAAATTCATCCTGTGAAATTCCTTTTCAAAAACGTTTTCGTTTCTCTTTCAATTTTTCATGTCATGCACACACACCTAACTTCTAGGTTACCCCGGTGCATATGAAATGCAGTATGCCATTTCAACACAAATTTATACAACACATGCTAATATATAAAACATGATATATATTAACATAACAAAGCACATAAACATGTTACACACACATTCTGCATCAATCACACCAAAAATTAGCTCATGGAGCTGAATTTAACAAACCTGAGCAATTCAATTTGAATTACTCAGCCATGCGCAATTTCTCACAAAATTAATTCGTGAACACTATTACGTGTGAGCAGTGAAACCCTCGGAGTTCTTGTTCACGGCCAACATCAACATCGGTTCCATGGTGAACTTCGAATTCCATGGCCATTTAGGCCTCCTTACACCAAATCATGAATTTATTGAATAAATCATCACTTTCAACATGCACAACGGTCAGAGTGAAATGTCACGGATTGCCTGAAATGAGCTCCGCAAATTCTAACACTTTGGTCCCGAGTTTTTGGGGCCGATCAAACGTGACCATTCAAGGCCTCGACCAACGAAACATCAACAAAACCCAGAAGCAAGAGTGTAACTTCAAGTAGGATGAAACCCTTTGCCTCGCCTGGATTTTTGAGGCTTCGTCAAAGCCCGGAGTCCGCGTGAGCTCCATTTGCGTAGAGCGACTTTCCTTAACTGTCTCGGCCAATTGAAGCGGTGGAGCCTCCTAGAATCTTAGAGAGAAGGTGCTCTCTCTCTAAAAGAAAAATCAAATCTGGACTTCACTGCATCTCCCCCTCACGTTTCTCTATTTGGTCTTTTTCATATGTAGGAGACAACACTATTGGCTATCTTGTCCTATGACCATTTAACAAATTCTAAAATGACATATATGTCCCTTCTTTCCACTATTTTGACACTTGGCACGATCTCGGCCATCCATTTCCATCCTCTCTCTACTCATGCAACATGTGTCACATGAGTACATGTTATATGTGACTTTTGTCACATCAAATATCGATTCTGACGCAGATGTTCGATGCCTCGAAAAAGCGTGCAAATCCATTGTCTCGGAATCGTGGTCGACATGTTAGCTAGATTTGTGAGACAATTCCAGCGGTGAAATCCGTTTAGATCATCCGAGATCTAGAAAAATTTGGGGTTTTGGCCAAAGTCTGATTTTGCCCTTTTCTAGAAATTGGAATTTTCGGGTCTTGTTAAATTAGCAATTCTTGACATATACAACTTACTTCCAAAGCAATAACCAGCATACATAAAACTTGTTGTGTTGTTCCATGATTTGGGATGATGGAACCTTGACAAAAAATTTATAAGTCACCATTAGTTAATATTTATATATGTCAAGGTACGTGGAAAAAAAAAATAATAACACATGAATTTACTAAATTTTTATGTGATTTATAATTATACAACATTTATAAAATTTGTACAAATACATATCTAGTTAATATGTTCATATGTGAATCTAGCAAGCTATTGTTTTTTAAAGTCTATAAGGTGAGTTTAACATATATTGAAATTTTACTTTTAATTTTTTTTTTTCAACACTACTTATGAAAATTTTGTGAATAGGAAGTTAATTAATTGTTTATGAAAGCTTATTATGGATTATATATTCATTCATTTATATTAATAATTAAACCATCATAAGAGTTTATAAGAATATAATATCAACATTAATTGAGGTTTTATTAAAAGGATATATTGTTTTAAACTTTTAAGAGTTCTATTTACTTTTGTTTATTATATTAAAAATGTCTTTATAATATTTTAAAAAAAACTTTGGTTGTAAAAAAAATTGTATATTACAAATAATTTTGAGTGCTTCTTACAATTGAGCATAAACAAGATTAATATTTGGGATAAATGTTACTATGAATTATAGTAAAATTGATTATCTTCAAAAAGACCATTAAATATTTATTTGCTTTTTATTAAAAATTTAATAATTTTTATAAAATCATTTTAATAGAATAACATTAATAGAACTATTGTCATTTAAAATTACTAAAATATTAAGAGCATTTTTCACACCTTTTACTTAATTTATATGATTAAATATTAATTAGTTAAATGCATGATCACATGATATTAAATATATATATATATATACATATATATATATATATATATATATATATATATATATATATATATATATATATATATATATATATATATATATATATATATATCTTTCAGAGCTTCAATTTATATTTTAACATGGAATTGAATTTAAATAATTTGAATATTTTTTTTTTTTTAAAAAAGAAACGAGGAAAAAAAAAAGGAGAGTACAAAAATATGAAAACTTCACATACATATATATTGGGGATGAGCCTGCATGACCTTTAAGATGATCGGGATATTCTCTGACTTTGCTTTGAGGCCCTTATAATGAAATAGTGGTTGTTCGGGAAGCCATTCTTGTACAAAATAAAACTTTCATTCAGCGAATGATGGTAGGCCATATAATAAATAGTGGTTGTTCTAGAAGCTTCATAGGAACCATTCTTCCTCGATTCGAGAATAAGTCGAGATTTTGTTGATTGTTAGCTAAGCTGTGCGAGAAAAGATGATACTCACGGTCATGGAAGCCATTTGTTGATCCTAAATAGGACCACTTCATGAAGCGTAGATTTTGATGATATGGAGGTGATTCGTATGCAATAGGATTTGTTAGAAATCAACAAAATTTATAAACCTAAATTCCTCCCTGCCTGCTTGTGGCATAAGCTCGCTGCCAGTATACTTGATTTGGTCGAACTCGGGGATGGGTTTCTTAACAAAATGATTTACAGTTAAGGCTAAAATGGTGAATTGAATTTGAATTTTGGGGTTTTGTAAAAACAGTGGGTTTGATGGTAGAAAACTGGAAATAAAATGAAGAAAAATATAAAAAGAACTCCTTGAAGCATTGGGCTACTGGGGTTGAGGTCCTAAGGCAAATGAGAGGTTCTCGGGTCCTTTTCCTCTCGTTGGGGAGGATGACCTATAGTCATTTCCAATTGAGATCTTCATTTGTGTCAAAAATTGAACCACAATAATTTTCCTTTTGAAATATATTGGACATAAATGTTCCCGGGCAATGAAAATCTATCTCCTAAAAATGTACCCTACATTAACTAATAAATGACAACTAATGAATCTCAATGGATCTAGCAATAAGCATACAACCCTAAAAGCTTGCCAAGTACAGGTTAACCAAGGTACATCAAAGAGATTTAAACCTATTATTAGAAATAGAGACATAAATACCTATAAATACTTACATTAAATATATGAGAACCGTTATTTTACCCCAAAACCCTAGCCTAATAGCCCTCCTCTTCAAGGATGGAGGGGGTTTAGCCAACCATCCTCAAGGGATGTTTAGAAACCAAGAAAATAAATAAATGAAAAGCAAAGAAAAAAATGCAAGAAAAGAAAAGCTGGAGAACTAACAGTGCTTTGTTTTTCCACCAAAGCCAAAGTTCAAAAAGTCCCTTTTATCTACAAGGTTTGAGCTATATGGTACCCAAATGAGGTAAAATACCAACATACCCTCAAAAAGGCATTATACAAGGAGGAAAAAAGTGGCACAAAGAGAAAACAAAACCAAAAAGTCAAAATATGGGCTCCAAATGATAGCTTCACAAGGAGAAAACAACTAACAGCTTCACAAACAAGACAAACAGCAAGCCATTGAATAACACAAAATGGGCTTACTCAAAATAGTAACAAAAGCATAAGTGTAAAAGCCACTTCCTTCGCTAACTCTCCCCCCAATCAAATATCACATTGTCCGCAATAATTAGGGGTTCGGATTGGAAAGCTAGAGAAGGAAATAATACCTCAAATGTAGAAATGATGGAAGGTTATCCTCATCCGTGGCAAATGAGATGCAGGGGGTCGGAGGTAAACTCGTTGTCGTCATGAAAAGGCCCGAGTAGGCATCGATGGTGGAATAGGAGGCAGCCCAGTATCACGCGCACGAGGATGCATGCGTGGTTTTATGCGACGGCGCCTTGGCGCGCGCGCATCTTTACAGCCGTATGGGCAAATTTAAACCATAGCCGACGGGTCGAAGGAGCCAGGGATCGCATCCATAATGACGAAAATCCTGTGGATATGGAGATATGTTGCGTGGTGGTGGTGCAACCTGATGCAATTAGGTCCCTCTGTCAGAGGGTTGAGGCAGGATTCGTGAGGTGATTACCGGAACCGCCGGCGATGCAATCCGAGGCTCCTCCGTATCTTCCGCTGGATGGTTAACCGCTACGCCCTTAGCTACGTCCCGAGGTGAGATCAGCACGGCGTACGTGGCCACCTGTCAATAGTAAGGATGTCCTCGCAAACTCGATGGCGCTCTAATTGTGGCTCCTCAGGAAAACCCAAATGCTCTAATATTTTGCAAAGCACGAACGTGAGGGGTCCGCTCATCTCGTCGTTTTCATGGTGGAACTCGTTCTCAAATCGAGCAAGGATGTCATGAAGAGCTCGACATGGTCGAACCAATAACCTCATAAATGCAGATAGAGCTCCAGATAGCCTTCATCGCACAAAGATAGCCGGGAGCGGGAAAGATGTTAGATCGCAATACAAGGTCGAGTAAGGAGTACGCCGTGAGGTACGCTTCCATAAGAGAATAGACCTCGCCGTTATTGCCTCGATATAACGCGAACCATCTCTCTAGGCAAGGGGTGGGGCCATAGCCTGTAATTAGCCGAGTCGGCTGGGGCAGTAGGGAAATGGAATGCGGCTGCAATATCGACGGCTTGTAGTGTCCCATCGCAGCCATCAATCAAGAAGTGGATAACAGTAGGATTAGGCACTCTCCTGGTTGTCATAGTATGTTAGAACTTAATGACCACCCGAGGGTAGAAGAACTAGCACGGAGTCATAAAAGCCTCCAGGGAGTACCACTGCACACTCCTCATGGAATCCCTGAGCTCGGGATCTGCAGCAAAAAATGGAAGATCATAATATGTCTCGCAAAGGCACTTTCAGTACTAACTGAATTCGCCCGTAATGGGGCCGCAATGAAAGAGGCTCATGATAGAAGCAAGGGATGATGCGTAGTGTCATCAACCGGCCCCGGACATGCGGCTAATGGATTCTGACCTCGAGGTAGATGACTCGCCCGGGTCCGATGTCCGGGCCCTCTCTCGATGGACGACGCGAGATGAAGACCCAACCCCTCGTGTTGTCCCCGTGATGTACGTGCGCAGGATTGGGAGCAGGGATACTACATTAGTCAGAAGAGGAGGAGAGCTCCGCCCAAAGGGGCGGGGGCAGAGGAACGCACTCGAGGCCTGAAATTGTATCCTCCACGGGTCCTAGCCATGCCTGGATAAGGGAGGAGATGGAGAGGGTGGAGGATTACTACTACACCTGCACAACAAAATACCAAAACTTGTAAGAATGTGCAAGAGAAAATGAGAAAATTTACCAAGATGAGTAAGCCCAAATTAAGGAAGTTAAGAAAGTCATAAACAAAACTAAATAAATAAATAAATAAATCAAACAAAACTAATCCAAAATTGAGTTAATACTCCCTCTCAGCAGCCCTTGATTCATGGAAGGTCAAGGAGGGAAATCTCCTCCCTGTGTGCTACGCAAAGATGTATTTCACTCTCTCGCCTATCGACTCGAACACTCTATTATCATTCGGGCTTTAGTAGGCCCACTAACCAATGGGTATGCTTGATGAATGATGAATGGTCTAATCCGTTTGGATTTGAGTTTGCCTGGAAAAAGGTGGAGTTTGGAGTCGTAGCAGGACTTTGGCCCCCCGATCAAGTTCTTCCGGCCATGAGCTGATCATGCCACTTTAATTTGTCCTTCGCAATTTCAAATCAAGTAGGCTATTCCTCAAACTTCAATAAGCCTAAAAGCTTGCCAAGAGGTACATCAAAGAGATTTAAACCTATTATAAGAAATACAGACATAAATACTAATGGGGGAAGTATGTATCATGTTGTTTATTTTAATATAAAAGGGATATAAGTACAAAGAATTCTAAATACATCGGGCCAAGACATTTGAAAAAAATAATTGTCTTTGAGGAACAAAAGTAATGAGTAGGTACAAATTCCTAAAATGTCCCTCTTAGTAACTAATCACTATTCCAATGGAATAAAATCTAAATTCTCAAATGTCTCGTTAAAATATATTGAAACCCCTTCCTTTGGACGTAAAGTGCGTAGGGTACTAGTCTAATATAATGCAAGTACTAATTACAAAGAATCGTAGGTACTACCTTAATAGAAATGCCCTAAACCCCTATTTACCACAATTTTCTTACCCCCTCTTAGTAATCCAACTACTATTCTAGCTGGATTAAAAAAAAAAAAAAAACATCAAAGGTACTAAATATAATGTTTATGTCAAAATATATTGAAATCCCCTTCCTTTCGACTTAAAGTATAGGAATAGTCTAATATAATGCAAGTACTACCTTAATGTATTGTAGGTACCACCTACAAGGATCAGGGTAATTACCTTGATAAAGGTCTCAAACTCCTTATTTACCATATTTTGCTTGCAAATACTCATTCATCCCATATATTCCGCATGAAATTGGGTGAATTATCGTAGGACCTCCTCAATGCAAAACCAAATTAGGTACATATGTGAAATGTTTAGGCATTCTTACTCCTATGTGAGTCGAGGTCCTTATTCGGGGAAAAAAAGTGCACAAAATCAATCTACTTTTCAAATTCATTTTTCTAGCAATTTTAGATATATTTGATTGATTTGAATAGAAAGATGAAATATTTAGCAAACTTGTTTGGTGTTCTAGAAAAAGAAATAAAAAGCAAAGAAAAATGATCAAAATATCACAATGGAACAGACGCGATATAGTTTACTATATCGCAATATAACGAAGGCAATTGGCAAAAGTATTGTATCACATGACAGCTTTACTACATCGTAAAGAATGGATGCAACTAAAGGACTTTATCGCATTACGAACCTTTATTTAAATATAAAACCATCTCGGCCAAGAGGAATATTGCAATACAATGGAGTGTATCATGGATAACTAATGCAAAGAGGAGAAGAAATATCGCGATACAATTCTTTTGTATCGCAATACAATTCATCGAATTTGAAAAGGAGTTATATCGTAATAAGGAGGTGTATCGCAATAAAAGCCAATGGAGTTGAATATAGCAGACGCACATAATTTTATTATATCGCAATATAATTCACTAAGCTGTAGTAGAGTTATATCGCAATGCAATGAACTGTATCGCAACATAAGTCACTGAGCTGAAGGAGAAGTTATATCGAGATACAATATTCTATATCGCAAAACAAGCCAAGTGAAGATCACAAGCATCGAAGAGGAAGTGTATCATGATAGCAAATAATCAGACGCAATTATAACCATCGAGCCGAAGAGAAAGTGTATCGCAACAGCAATTCTATTATCGCCAAATACACCACTCCAGCCGCAAGGGAGTCATATCGCGATACAATATTCTATATCACAATACAATCTACGAGGAAAGCAAGCATAATGTCGCTGATACAATCAGTCGCTTCGCAATGGCGCCAAGTGAAGATCACTGAAGCTGAAGACAATCTATATCGCGATACAATTATTCTGTATCGCAATATAAACCACTAGAGCTGAGAGAGTATGTCGCGATATAATTTTATTATATCACAATATAATTCACTAAGCTGCAAAGGAGTTATATCGCAATACAAGGAATTGTATCGCAATATAGTTGAATGAAGCCTAACAGAATATCACACTGATGCAAAAACTTAGCACCTGTGCGAAAATTTCGCTCCGATGTGCGAAAAACATCGTTCAGCCCTCTTCCGCTCTCGATTATTCAGAAGCTAGTTTTGACTCCTGATTCATGCTCTGACGATTCAAACAAAAAATTAGTAACAAAAAGCCGATCAGGCCTTCATGTTAATTTAGTTGATTAGTACATAAAAATATCTCAAAACCTACAATAAATATGGCTAAAAAAAAATAGCTTAAAACCTATAAAAATAGCATTTTTTAAAGTAATTCAATCAGTAGGGTTTATGCTTTTCAATTATGATTAAGCTCGAGTGTTATTCGCCATTGAGGATGAAATCCTTACTTTCTCAAGGCTTATGCACTATAAACTCGCTGGGTTTCAACAAAGAATAAAAGTGTGGCAAAGGGATCCAAAGAATCATGATAGCATGATTTTTTCATAGAAAACATGGCCACATAAATTAGATTTATCAACATTCAAGTCTATTGACATTGGTAGAGCTTTTATATGAGCTTTTTTTTTTTAGGGATAGGCAAACAAAAACTCTAACTAAAGGTGACTGACAAAAAGGAGGCACACATATGAACATCGGGTATACAAGAGACACCAAAAATAGGAAACAACTCCCCAACTACATGTGGTTATGGTGATCTCTTGGCCTTGTCCAATGGCATCCAACTGTACGTGGCCTTCAAAGCATAGGGCTCATCATATAAAATCAAGACTTGAATACCTTCAAAGAATTCCCACTTGTTTCGTAATCACTCCCATGTTTCTGAACCCGCGACCCCAAAAACAGATTGAGTGACCAATTTGGTCCCAAGGTGGCAGGCTTTCTTTTGTAAGGTGGAGTTCCCCTTTGAAGCTGTGAACAATGTGATGATTGGTGGCAGTATGTAGCACTGTCATGGGTTATGGTCTACGTACTCGACATTGCTATGGCACAGGAAGGTGGCCATGCACGTGGTTTATACCAGCACGTGAGAGGATGATGCAAGAGACTTAAACTGTTCTCAACAAAATCCTAGTCTAGCACATTGGTTCTCCAAAGACCATGCTGTTAAGCAACGTCAGTTGCATGGTAGGGTAGGGGGACTCATCTATCATCACAATAATTTCCACCCTTTCTAGTAAAGAAGAAATGAAAATAGAAAATTCAAGCCTGCTCAAGTAATTTTCATATGTTTTACTTGATGGATGAATCATTGTATTATCACCTAAAGATTGAAGTAAGAATAAATACTCTCTTCTCTATTGTCTCTTGACCCATTTTCCCCATTATTACACTGTCATCGATTTTTCTCAATTATTTATATGCATTTTTTTCTCAATTACTTATATGCATTATGAGACATCTCTAACAGGCCTGGTTTTAATATATGACCCATACCGATGAGAACATCTTAGAAGGAAGCCCTATTAGTTTCAATTAGGCCTCAATAAAATAATGCTCCAATGAGATGCAATTTGAAGTGAGTGACCCCATTTTTTTTTCATCCCACTAAAAAATTTAAAATATGGATTCAAATTTTAAACCTCTCTTTGTTCTTCATTATATTTATAATTTAAGGTTTTGATGGATCTTTACAATCATCAAAGTGTTCTCTCAAACTTGAAAACTTCCTTCCACTGTGAGTAAAAATTAAATCTAGGCCATTCAATAAAAGTATAAATAATAAGATAAAGGCCATTCAATAAAAGTATAAATAATAAGATAAAGGTACAAGAAATGAAACTAGGTACAAATAAATGAAGCTAAAAACAAGATACATAACAACATATACAAAGTAATGAGCAGATGTACCAGCTGGAAATTCGGTGGGAAAGTGCTCCCTTTGATCTCTGTGTACCGAATTAGAGAAATCAAGGTTTTTGATTTTTAGATGTCATCAAGTATGGGAATGGATGGCCATAGTACATGCTTGCCCGCACTTTGAGAGTTTCATTCACTTCACTAAAGATGGCCATGATGCCCATGCAGAAGATTCACACAAATTTAGGTTTAGGCATGGGTGAAGTATGATGATGCACAGGAGGATCTTCAACTACCAATGGTTGTTCCATGGGGTCTTGGATAGTGCTTCAATAGCTTCAAAGACTTCCGCACACGTGGCGCTCCTTCTCAACAATGCGCGACAAGAATTATCATCTGTAACCATTGCAACACTTCAGTAATGCATCAATCTAATAGGTAGTCTACATTCCTCAGTGCCCACAGTAAGCATCTGACCAACTTTATCAAAAAAAATAAACTTGACAAATTTAAAGCACCTCATAACTGGTATTCCCAGACAGGTGAAAAAAATCAAGTTCAGAGGCATCAATCATGCTTCTTAAGTATCAAGTTCGGGAGGTGAATTATACATCATTTATTCCCAAACTAGAACCAAAGAGACTAAAAAAAACATGAAAGCATGCAACAACTGTATTCATTTGTAATAATCTTATGGCCTCACGTTCACACTAAACAATAAGCAACACCTAAGAATCAACATAAAAATAGGAAAGTGATGAAAGTCAATGAACTGAACCATCATAAATTTTTACTGAAAGCCTCTCATTTTCCGTACTCATTGACTTTCTCCCATACTTTACTTCTCCTCATTCCACTCCACTTTCTGCTCTCTCTCACAACTCGCTCTCTCTTTAAACTCCCACAACCCCCTCGTTAACTCTCTCCCCTTCTTTCTAAAAAAAGGCTCTCCTTAAGGCTAACTTACACAGCCCTACGTAAAATACTTTTACGGTCAGCCATATCTTCCTCAATGCTTTCCCTGCACCTTATTCAAAAATGTCAATCCCAGATTTGCCAACAAAACCCCCATGTACCAACAACTTGTCTCTCTCTGCCCAAATCTCTGTAGGAAGGCCTCACCCTACAATGGGTGTGAGGGACTATGCGAATGGAAATAGAACAAACAGTAAAAAAAGATGTTAAAAACAGATGAAGTGACGGAGGAGTATGGGTTTTGATGATAGTGAAAAGGAGAGGTATAGGTGACGGCTAATGTAAGACCCGAGAAATTCCAATTTTTGGAAAAAGGGCAAAATCGTAATTTCAGTCAAAAATTCAAAATTTATTCTCTAGATCTTGGATAACGAAACGGATTTCACCATTGGAATCGTCTAGCGAAATCTAGTTAGCACGTCGAATTCCGAGACAGTCGGAATTGACACATTTTTCGAGGCATCGCACTTCGGGTGCCGTAAAGCGATATTCGATGTGACAAACGTCACATATAACACGTACTCATGTTCTATAAGTGGAATGAGAAAGAATTATTTAAAATTGGACACAAGATAGTGAATGACAAACTGAAAGTAGGGACATAATGGTCATTATTTATATTCCTTAGTTAGAAAAAGACAAAATGTACCATGAAGTATTTGTCTTCTCCAAACTGAAAAAGAGACCAAACGTGTGGTTAGTAAAAATTAGAGCAATAGCCGACGAGCCTGGTTTCAGAGAGAATATCTAACTTCTCTCTAGATTTTTGGGAGATCCGACCGTCGGAAGTCTTCGGAGCAAGAAGGAAAGCTGCTCTACGCGGAGAGGTCTACGTGTGGGCACCGGTTTTAGGAGTTTTCGGCTGCATCTGAGTGTGGGGTTTCTTCCTACTTGGGTTTTACACTTTTGCTTAAGTATTTTACAATGTTTGAGCCTGAATGAGCAATAAGAGGTGTCAGTTTGATCGTTCCAAAGCTTGGAACCGAGGTGGAAATTTTAGAACCTTATGTGGATACCCGCGATCGTCTACCGGCTGCTTAAAGCTGCTAGTTTGTGCAATTATGTGTTAATGCATGCTTGATGTGTATAAGGCCTGAATGGTTATGAAATTCAGTTCTAAAGTGAACCGATGATCGATGAATGGAGAATGAAGAAACCCGAGGCCTTATTGTTCATCTCGACAGTGACACCTAAAATAAATTTCAGGTGAAAATACAGCCGTCGAGCAATTCAAGTGGAATTGGCCGTGTTTGATAATTAGCCCGGCTTTAGCCAATTTTTTGGTATAATGAATCGTGGAATTGCATAACATGTTGTGTGATTTAAATTATGTGAATATATGCATGATTATATATTTGCATGTGTTATATAATTGTATTGGAATTGACATCATGCATTCCATATGCACTAGGGCACCCTAGAGCGATAGGAGTGAGTGCATGAGATGGTTCATTGAGAGAGTGGTTTCGGAGGGTTGACTAATTATAATAAATATCGGAGTCGGTCCATTACTTATATCGGAGGGTAGTCCATATAAAATATCAATCGCCTATCGGCCCAATTGATATACACTTGAGGGTAGTCCACTAAATATAACATCTGAGCCTGGTCCACTACTTATATCGGAGGTAGTCTACAATTAAAAACAACATCTTTGTTTTGAAAAAATAATGATTCTCTGCTACTGACTTAGGCAAGTGTGAGGGAGTCGGGTGAGGACTGGGTACGAGTTTGATGTTTTATTATCTGCAGGATCACGCATTCATTGAACGCTACATTTTAATCGTGATACGACTCAAATGAGAAAGACCCATTTAGGTGATTTGACAGCCGAGCATTACCACCCTATCGGCGAACATATTTCGTGCAATGTGGAGCGACGAGGAGACGTCTCATCATAGAGGCCGAGTTTGAGAAGAAAGCCGATTTGTGGCTTTGTTCTCATTATGTATTCATGTATTAGAATTTTAGAATTTTGTGTTAAGTAAGAGCAACTTTTGACTCTTGAAACTATTGGATATAGTTGGTTTACATTGATGATGAGTATTATAGTATGGGCCCAAGAGGTCGTTTTTACTCATATATGTATCTTGTGAATGTTGATTGGAACAGGTGATGTATTTGGGTAGAGCTCTCCGTACAAAGGAGACTCTTCCCCCGATTTTCGTAAGAGATGTCGGGTCACCCGACATTCTCGAATATTCCGTGGGTTGACGGGTAGTCAACGGACCCCCGGGTTTTGAGGCGTCACAGCTAAGCAAGCAAAGGATTTTCTGACAACCTAATAAGGTACCTTCTCCTAGGGTAATGGGTTGGCACTGTGATTTTAAGAGAGACAGTAGAAAGGGAAGGAGGTTGTTGATGGGATGTATTGCGTGCATCGTAAGGGTGTGGCCTGTGAACTGGGTCTCAACCATCCCATTGTTATAATCTTGTATAACTTAAAATTTTAATTGTTAGTTTATAAAACATTGAAATTAACATGGTTTCATAGGTAAAGAATATATTATCTATAAAATTAAGAATAACCTATTCTTATAATCTTAAACCTAAACCAAACAATTATAATAATAACAACCTAATTCAAGAATTTAATAAATATTAATGGGAGTAAACTATTTTTAAATTTTATAAATTGATTTCTGAAAATGTAATTTCATATTTGCACATCAAATATATCAATTCACTAAAATTTATATTGTATATTTATTTTTTATTTAAACTATATGTTTACAACAAATAAGTAGATTTCAAGTATAACATTTATAATATATTTTATTTTTGTCCATATTTAATTCTCATTATACCTTAAAGAATAATAATAATTACGTGGTCATAGTTACTTTCTTAAAAATCATTCTTTTCAAATTTATTTCCATCTATAATTATGTGTTTTTCTATTATTATTTTAGACCAACATATTTGATTGTCATGATCGAAAATTTCTTTATCGATAAATTTGAATTATAAATTTGTCTCATAAAATTAAGGTTTCAAAATTCTAAACAAATTTAAATATAAAAGCTTAATAAAATAAGAGGATTCTAAATTAAAATTCATAAGTCAATAATAAGTACATTAGAGTCTACAACTATATATCCTCCAAGAGGTGTACGAAGTAAAATAAAAAATAATGAGTTGATGTTACAGTGAACTGCTAAGGGAAACAGAATAAAATATCCAAAAATAGTATTCCTAAATTTATAATGAAGTGACCTAAGGTACATATCAATAGACTTTAGAAAGTATGTGCCAAGATGATAAAATGACAGGTTTACAACCACTTTAATACTTAAAATAAAAAATAAGTAATAAGTATATCAACTAAAAAATAATTTAACTTAAAGTCAATTGAAGTTATTAAGTAATAAGTATTATAAATTCTACCAAATACCTATTAAGTATGTTTGATCAAATAATTTAATATCACATTTAAAGTTAAAATAATTTTAAGTAGTAAGTCAAAATAGTTAACTTATTCTTAATTTCAAATGTCTTTTATGTTTCATTTCATATTTAATGAAATTATTTTTACAATTATAACTTTACATTTACAACTTATATTTTATAGTAAATAATTTTATAAATATCAATTAAAATTTAAAATAGTAACTATGTGAATTTAATTATTTATAATAAATTTTAAGTCAATTTTATGAAACAACCTTAATACTTAAAGAAAAAATTAATAAATAAATTTTAAGTCAATAACTTACTAGTAACAATTTAACTAATAGTTAACTAAAATTATTAAGTAATACGAATTAAGTTTTAATAATCACCTCTGTCTATTCTTAATAAAACATTATTAACTTTTACTATTTTTTAATCAAGTATATTCATTTCAACAAATACATTTTCATGAACATGTTAATATCAAATTTTTATAATATATATACTAATATCATTTTAATAAAAATAGATATTATATATCATTTTATTATCATATTAGTATTTCAAATTTTATTTTTTAAAAATGATTCAAATTAAAAGTTACTTGATATTATATAAAGCCTATACTTCAGCGGTTATAGACCCCAAATTTGGGCTCTAATTATTTTTTTCATTTATTTTATTTTACTTTATTTTGATTGTAAGACCCGAGAAATTCCAATTTCTGTAAAAATGGCAAAATCGTAATTTCGATTACAAAAATTGTAATTTCGGTTAAAAATCCGTAATTTATTATCTAGATCTCGGATGAAGAAACGGATTGCACCGTTGGAATCGTATCGCGATATCTAGCTAGCATGTAAATTTTCATAGGATTCCGAGACAGTCGGAGTTGGCACGTTTTACAAGGCATTGCGGTTCAGGTGCCGTAAAACGATTTTCGATGCGACGAAAGTCACATATAAGAAGTACCCATGTGCCATAAGTGGCATGAGTAGATAAATTATGAAAAGGGACGGCCGAGATAGTGCCGAATGTCAAAACTGAGAAAAGAGGGGCAGTGAGGTTTATTAATGGTGGGTTTTGTAGAGAGTCTCCGACTCTCTCTCTCTAGATTTACGACAACCACCACGGGCGCCTTCGACAAAAAGGAAAGATGCTCTACGCGGAGAGGGCTTCGCGTGGGTACCGGATTTAGGGAGTTTCCTCAAGCTCCGAGAGGTAGGGGTTTCTCCCTACTTGGGTTTTATTCCTTCTTTAAGTACCTTACGAATGTTTGAGTCGAATGAGGCCGTGAGGGGCCGTTTGATCGGTCCCAAACCTTGGGACCGAATTAATATGAATTTTTGAACACTCATTGGAGCAGCCGTGACTACCACGGCTGATTAGGTTGTTAAATTTGGAAATATTGTATCAAATCATGCATTGGTTTAGATGAGGCCGTGAATGGCCGTGAATTGCGGGTTCACAAAGTGAACTGATGAATTGATGAGTGTTTGAACCGTAAACCCTAGGGTTTTAATTTACATTAAAATTGAAGAAAATGGGAAAAATAGATTTTTATAAATTTATTTGAGTATTATGGAAAATGAAAAAAAAAATAGGTGTGTATTTTTTTATGATTTTCAAATTGTGAAATCTTGGAACAAATGAAAAAAAAAAACAAAAACAAACAATGGAAAAAAAAAATGTAGTGCGAGAGAAGCAGATTTTTGAAATTTCTTGCCCCGGAATTATGTGTGAACAAAAAAAAATTTGTATTGCAAGAGAATGAGTGTATCGTGAGAGAGCAGCTGCTTGGGTGTGAAATGGGCTGCAGGAAAAATAAAATAAAAAAATCGTATTGCAATACATTAAGTTGTATTGAAATAGGAAGGCTTGAGGGGCTAGAGAAACTGTATTGCAATACAGTTTACTATATTGCAAGAGGAGGTAGGCTTGGCAAGGAATGTATTGCAGTACAAGTATTGTGATACTTGGTGCAGGAAGAAGCGGTGTGTCTGATACAATTTTGTATCGTGGCGAAGCAGCTAGGTTAGGTGAAAATTGTGTCCTTGATCTGAAATTGTATTCTCGTTGAAGCTAAGCGGTGGCGTTTGGCGACACGACGGCCGGCGGGCACGAGGGGGCAAACAAGCGCGGGGTGCGACTGTAGCTGTGTGGCGCGAGTCGCGGAGCGGCGGACCGGGAGCGCGTGGCGGCGTATTCTTGGGCAGCGGCGTGACTGGCGGAGCCTTGTGTGTGGCCTGCGGGCGCACGCGGCGGGGGGCTCATTTGTTGGACACCGGGCGCGTGGTTCCGGCGTCTGGAGCGCTCGGGGCACGGGGCGCGCGAGCTGGGCGTCTTTGTGTGTGGTGCATTGCCCAGCTTTGGTGCACTCGGCTAATTTTGACACAGTTTGACTCAGTCTTGTTCTGAGTCAAATTTTGGACATTCCATGAACAGGTTCATGAACAGCATTCATCTAAATTTTTCGAAAATAAAAAATAATTTTTATTAAATTAAATAAAAGCCAAATCAAATCAAATAAAAATTAGACAAAATTTTTCGAAAAAAATAAAATTTTCAAAATGCAATTTTTGAAAATAAATTTTGATGAAAACAATATTTTAAATGCAAAATTGATTGCCTTGCATTACACCTTAAATGCAAGGACAATGTGTATCTAGCGAGTTATGTGTATGATTAGTGTCTCGGGGAGTTGTGTTTTATGCACTTAGAGATGTGTATTGAGATTTAAGCGCAATAATTGTGTAGATGGCAAGTCGAGGACAGGGACGTAGAGGGCGTCCATGGGGCCTTGATCGGGCACCATCGACATTTGTGACCGCCCGGTATTTGATCGACGGGCGCTGGCGGGAGTACGTAGGTGTTGCGGCGGGCGCTGCTCGCCTGGTGGCATAAGCGGTGGTCGAGGGGAGGTCCTAGTAACCTCAAGGTTTAGACACATCATCCTCAGGCATTCCTGAGGGAGGGGCCGGAGTGGTTGCAAACCATTGGTTTATGCGGATCGAGAACATCTTTGGAGGCTATGGAGATCACCTCGATCTGACCAGGATCGGAGTTATTTGCATTCCAACTAGGGCGAGGCCCGGTATGGTGGAGATGGGCTAGGACTTCTAGAGGCCCCAGAGGTTATGAGCGTGGGTAGAGAGTTTCGGGGAGTTGTTCATGGGTAAGTACTTTCCAGGCGAGGCATCAGGCTCGAGGAGTTCCTAGAATTTGACGAGGGCGATAATTGTGATGGATTATGTGACTAGGTTCTGAGCTAGCCGTTGTTGATGATCACGTGGCCACAAACTTGTCCAGGTTAGGAGGACCCGGAATGGGGTGAGGTTGTCGTTCGGGCGAGTTGTAGGACTTCGCCTACAAGATATGTATTCCATGGTTGGGACAACCCTGACCATAAAGAGAGACTTGGGCTTAGAGGTTGAGACCTTAAAGGAGCCTTGGTACGTGAGTTCTCCCCAAGGGATTAGGGCGAGAATAAGGAAGATATGTCGAGGTTGCGAGTTAGAGATCTCGGGGACTCTACTCACAGTGGACCTGAGGATCATGGACATGTCAAAGTTCGATGTCATCCTGGGGATGGATTGGCTGACAGCTTGAGAATTCGATTATCGATTGTGGCGTAGGAGGTTCTTGCCTACACGCAGGACGGTACTCGTGTGGTATTTCAGGGGGACAAGCATGACATTTTCCCCGAGAGACGGTATCACGAGTCGGGTGTCGGGGGCGATTGAGGAGTTGGCTAGCAAGCCTTACCCTAGAGGGCGGAGAGGCGGGTTTGAATATACCTCGGTAGTGTGCGAGTATGTGGATGTTTTTCCGGATGAGCTACAGAGCGCCTCCGCAGGGTAGTAGACTTTGGTATCAGTTCACGCGCCCGAGTACGCCGCCCCCATCTCCTATGACTCACGCAGGATGGCACAGTTGAGTTACGAACTCAAAGTCCGATTCTGAGGCTATTGGACAAGGGGTTCCATTGGGCAGGCACTTCACCATGGGGCGCTCTCGGTTACGTTTGCGAAGAAGAAGGACCGAACCCGCCATTACGTGATTAAACCCCGGTTGAACGGGGTTGAAGTCAAGAATCGATACCCATTCTTGAGTTGGCGATTTGTTTGATCAGTTGAGGGCGAGTCTACTCGAATGAACCTTATGCTGGTTACCATTAGTTGAGGGTTAGAGATACAGATATACCTAAGACAGCGTTTAGGACGCGTTATGGGCACTTGGAGTTTTCAGTGATGCCCTTTGGATTGACGAATGCACTAGCAGCATTCATGAACCTCATGCATAGAGTGTTCCAACCTTATTTAGATCAGTTTGTCGTAGTCTTCGTGGATGACATCTTAATCTACTCCCAGTTAGAGTGGGAGCATGAGTATCACTTGAGGATTGTTTTACAGCTGTTAAGAGACCATCGAGTTATCACAGCCCCAGGATTCGATAAGTCGCGAGTTTAACTTCTTGAGGTGAGATTTTGGGACACGTGGTGTCAACATCGAAGTGTCGGTGGACCCCGAGGAGAAAGTCGAGTAGTGATGGGTTGGGGAGGACCGAAGTCAGTCTTTGAGATACGTAGTTTCTTGGGATTGGATGGGTATTACAGGAGATTCATTGATATTTCTCCAGGATAGCAGCACCTATGACTAGGTTGACCCGGAAGGAGGTCAAGTTTGATTAGGATGACCGATGCGAGGAGGCATTCCAGGAGTTGAAGAGGAGACTTACTTCAGCTCCCATCTTGATAGTCCGGACAGGGGACGAAATTTTCAGTGTATTGTGATGCCTCGGGTGGATTGGGATGTGTTTTGAGAGCGTCCGGGAGGAGTAGTAGCTTATGGTTCTCGTCGAGTTGAAGAATCCACGGCCAGTTACACACGACATGGAGTTGGTGGCCGTAGTCTTCGCCTTGAAGATTTGGCGCCACTTGTAAGACCCGAGAAATTCCAAATTTTGGAAAAAGGGCAAAATAGTAATTTCGTTACAAAATTGTTATTTCGGCTAAAAAAATCCGTAATTTATTCTCTAGATCTCGGATGATGAAACAAATTCTGGTGGGGATAGTCTCAAAATCGGATTGCTTACGCAAATTTTGTAATATTCAGGAGACGGTCGGATTATACGCTTTTAGAGGCATCGCGTTTCGGTCTTGAAGTAAAGCGATTTTCCGATCGCGACGAAGTCACACATAACAGAAGTACTCATGTACCATAGTGGTATGAGTAGAGAGGAAATGATGGAAATGGGCGGCCGAGATAATGCCGAATGTCAAAGCGGAGAAAGAAGGGGTGACAATTGGAATTAAATGATAATAAAGCAAAGTGGGAATGATGGTCTTTCTTCTCGAATATTAAAGTGAGCAAAAGCGAGTGAGCAGGGGGCTTGGCGCGAGAGAGGAGGCAGTTGAGAGAAATTTAGAGAGAGAGTACTTCTCTCTAGAAATACGCACGATCCGACCGTCGACGGTCTTCGGGACAAGAAAGGAGAAGCTGCTCTCACGGAGAGAGGGCTTGTGGTACGAGATTTGATTTCTCAAACTCAGAGGAAGTGAGGTTTTCTCCCTACTTGCGTTTTATTCCCTCCTTTAAATACTTTGCAAATGTTTGAGTTGAATGAGGCCGTGAGGGGCCGTTTGATCGATTCCAAAGCTTGGAACTGAGGTGGGAAAATTTAGAAACCCATGTGGACCCAGTCAGTGGTAATCACTGTTGTTGGAGTTCCTAGTTTGTGCATTTATGTGGAAATGTATGCTTTGATGTGTATGAGGCCGGGAATGGCCGTGAGATGCGGGTTCACAAAGTGAACCGATGACTTGTTGAGTGTTGGAACCGTAAACCCTAGGGTTTTGCTGAACACAAAGAATAGTCATCACAAAATATATTTTTGAAATATGTGTTTGGTCGAGTGATAATTAATTAAATTATTTCGATGTTTGATCATTATTAGTGAGCTAATTTTGATGTTTTGAAATGATAATTACATGACATGATTGTGTGATTGGATATTATGTGAATATGTGCATGTTTACATATTTATATGAATAAGCTGTATGGAATTAACACATGTATTCTATATGCCTTTGGAACATCCTAGGACTATAGGAGTTAGTGCATGAGAGGGAGTCTAGAAAATGGTTCGGAGGGTAGTCTAAAATATTAATTATCGGAGTAGTCCACAAACAAAAATATCAATCGTCGGACGACCCGATTGATATTCATCGGAGGGTAATTACGAGCAATTAATATATCAATCGTCGGGCTGACCCGGTGGTATATATACATCGGAGGGTTGTCCACTAATAAAACAATAATTCTCGCGCCTAGGAAACTTAGGCGAGTGTGAGAGAGTCGGTGAGGACTGGGATGCGAGTTGGTCATGTAGGCAGCCAGTAGGATCATGCATTTGCTTGAATGTGTGTTTGCTGGAACATTACCTTTGCATAGGTGGTGAGTAGCCCACTTAGGGGCGATTCTCCCTCTTGGGCTTTAGCTCACCCGTGTAGGATCCCCCTTTTTCACAGGTACAGGGAGCGTGCGAGACGGTTCGATCCCTTGAGGGCATTTTAGAAGAAAGCCGGGATGTGGCTTTGGTGTCACATTGTATACATGTATTAGAATGCTTTTCATTTTAATATATGTTGTATAAGAGTAGTTTATTAACTCTTGAAACTATAGGATATATAGTTGGATTCATAGTTGGTATGCATATTGAGAATTGTTTATGGGCCCATGTGGCCGTATTGGATATATATTGCACTGTTTGGGACAGGATATGCAGGTTTTGTATTTGGGTAGAGCTCCCCGTACAAAGGAGACTCTGCCCGATTTTCTAAAGTGGTGGGTCAACCCAACCTCCTCCACTTGTATTCCGCGGGTTGACGGGTAGTCAGCGGACTCCCGGGTTTGGGGCGTCGCAGCTTGGTATCAGAGCCTAGGTATACGAATACCTAGGGAGCTCGGGTTGGGTATCCATCACCATAGGTGGTTTGATGTGGAATAGGTATGAAAACTGAGATTGAGGCTTGGGGCTTAGGCCATAGTCAGTGAGCTATCGCCACTGGTGTGGTTCGTGTTGAGTTTAGGTATGAAGTTACCTAGGAAATCACAGGGACAAAACTAGGACCTTTGTGAGCATATGTTTTGTGTGTTTTTGTATGATTTGATAGAGAAATGTGTGAATATTTGATAAATGGTGTGTACACCATGTCATGTGCTGTGTTTGGATGTGTGTAGTGCAAATAGCATAGGGAAAGTTGTGAGAAATTACGGTTTGTAGACTTGAAATGAAATAAATTGTAATCCAATTTATTTGGTTTTGTGGATGACAAAATAGAATTTTTTAATAAAATTTTAAGGTGTTAGGACATTTGGAAGTTTACGATTAGGTAAGCTTGAACAAGAAATTAAAAAAGAAATAAATTTCATAAATTTATTTGGGTTATTGGGAAAAAAAAAATGGTGAATGAAAGGTGGAGAAATTTTTTTTAGTGTGAAAAACTGGAAAAAAAAAATTATAAATTTATTTGGTTTAGAGTGAAAATACTATTTTGGGTTTTGAGGTATAAAGCGAGAAGAAGTGAAGAAAATAAATTTTTAGAAATTTATTTGGTATTATGGGAGAAATGAAAAAAAAAATGAAGAAAATAAATTTTTAGAAATTTATTTGAGTATAATGGAGAAAAAAAAAATTAGGTATATATATATTTTTTTTTGTAATTTTCCAACTGCTGAAAAAAAAAATAATAAGAAAGAAAAAAAATTTTGAGATCATGAAATTTGGAAGACTCTTGCCGAATCGTGTGAGAGAAGGATTAGTATTGCAAGGCTGAAATTGTATTGCAGCCTAGGCAGCTAGGAAGAGTGGAAATTGTATTGCAATACAGCTGATTATATTGCAAGGTTGTGCAGTGGCTGGCCTGGAAGGAAGGTGTATTGCAATACAGTTAGATGGGATGGCAATTGTATTGCAATATAGGAGGCTGGCTGGGCAGGTTGTGACGTATCCTGATACACTTCTTTATCTTATCGTGTTACAAGAAGGGGATGGTCTTTGAGGGGTGTCGCAATACACTAGAGTGTATTGTGACTTGATGTTTGCATGAGACAGGCTGTATCGCGACGATCTGCCTTCGACCGCAACCATGGCCTTGTAGTAGCCAGCGTTAGCGAAGTAGCGAAGTGTGAAGCAGCGTCTTGAAGCGCGAAGCGCCTTAGCAATAGTATGGCGAAGCCTTGTAGTATATGCAGCGAAGCGGCGTGGCAAGTAACTTATAATAATGGCCTTAAACGTAACTGGCGGTAAGCCTTCTTTCAACACAAGTAGCGAAGTAGCTATAAATTAATACCCTCGGGTGCACTCGGCTGTTACAGCCCGGGTTCGACTCGAATTATTTTTCACGAGTCAATTTTTGGACATTGTTCGTGAACTCGGTTCATGAACACTGTTCATCACAAAAATTTCAAAAAAAATTAAATAAATAAAAATATTTATTAAATTAAATAAAAATCAAATCAAATCAAATAAAATTAGATAAAATTTTCGAAAAATAAAATTTTCAAAAATAAAATTTTTGAAAATAAAATTTTGTTGAAAACAATATTTTAAATGCAAAATTAATCGCCTTGCATTACCGTAAATGTAAGGACAATGTGTAAACACTGATTTATGTGTATGATTAGTGTCTCGAAATTTCAGCGTTGATGCCTTAGAATCTTGTATTGAACCCAACCGCCATGTTAGCGGTGTAAGTGGCTAGTAGAGGGACGGGGGCGTAGAGAGCGTCCACGGGAGCCATGGTCGGACCTGCTTGACATTTGATATTACCGCATGCATTATTTGATCGATGAGCCTTTAAAAATTTGTGATTATTACAGTGAATGCTATCGCGCGGTGGTATAGGGTAGACAGGAAGATCCTAGTAAACCCTAGAGGTTTAGGGCTTATCATCCTCCTACATTCACAGGGGGAAAAGATCCGAGTGGTGGTAGACCATTGGTTTCATGCGAATCGAAAGTGTTAGAAGGCGTTAGAGATTACCTGCGAGAGGCGGCAGTTAGACTAAGGCTGCGTTCGGTTAGAGTGGGGCCCCGAATAGGGTGGAAATGAGCGGGGACCTCTAGAGACCTTAGAGGAGCCGTTTATGCGTGAGTTCTCCCTAAGGATTAGGGCGAGGAATAGGGATGATATGTCGAGGTTGCGAGTTAGAGATCCGGACTCTACTCACGATGGACTGAGGATCATGGACATGTCGGAGTTCGATGTGTCTCATCACAGGGGATGGATTGGTACGGCGACTTACGGGGTTGTTATCGATTGTGAGCGCGTAAGGAGTTACCGCCACACACGGGACGGTACTCGTGTGGTATTCCAGTGACATGACATTTTGCCCCAGACGATTATCTGAGTCAAGTGTCGGGAGACCCAGGTTAAGCGGGTTGGCTCGCGGTATACCTGAAGGGCGGAGAGATCATACGCGGATCTACCTCGAGGTAGTGTGCAAATATGTGGATGTTTTCCGGATAGGCTACGGACTACCTCCACGGGTAGTAGACCGGTATTGAGTTACACCTGGTACTTCACCCATATCTTTGACTCCGCATAGGATGGCACGGTTGAGTTGCGAGGAATTCGAGTCCGGCTCGGGAGCTCTTTGGGTGAGGGTTCATTAAGTGAGCACTTCACCATGGGGCACTCAGGGGTTCACATTTGCGAAAAAGAAAGACAATACCGCTTTGGCGTGTATTGACTAGACCGGTTGAACGGGGTTACGATCAGAATCGGTACCCGTTTACGGTCGATGAATTGCTTGATCGGTGAGAGGAAGCGCGAGTCTACTCGAATGAACCTTACGCCTTTGGTTACCATCATTTGAGGGGTTAAGGCGGAATATCCCTAAGGCGGCATTTAGGGCCGCGTTATGGGCACTGCAGGTTCTGGTGATGCCCTTTGGATGACCGATGCACAGACATTCATGGATCTCATGCGCAGAATATTCAGCCACTATCCCGAATCGATTTATCGTGGTCTTGTGGTTGACACTTTGATACACTCGATCGATGGGAGCATGAGTATCGCGAAATTGTGTTACGATTCACGAGAGACCATCCGGATGTACGCTAAGTTCGATAAGTGAGAGTTTGGCTGCGGGGTAAGATTGTTGGGACACGTGGTGTCGACACCGGGAGTGTCGGTCGACTGAAAGGTTGAGCGAGTGATGTTAGGAGAGACCGAATGTCAATCTTGAGATCGTAGTTTCTTGGGATTAGGTGGGTATTCTGAGGAGATTCGAGAATGGGGTACGAAGTTGTCCGTTCGGGGCGAGAGTTGTAGGATTTCGCCTACGGGATATGGACTCCGTGGTTGGGACGATACGACCGCAGAGAAGTGGGGATACTTGGAGCCTTTCGGGATCACAGTGTTGGTATGAAGGGAGGATCGGCTTTCTCTGGATTCGGGGAAGAGGCAAAGACTTACGCTTCACACTGGTTTGGGACTAGGGCGGGGATTGAGCATGGTGAAGCGGGATTGCCTAGAGACGGGGGATCCCGGGCTTTGGGACAATACGATTGATTAGCCGTGGGACGGAGAGTATAAGCAATTCATTCCTCCTGCCTTTAGTGAGGTTAGAGGAACCCGAGTTTCGATTCGGTGTGCTATCTGAGCACTTCCCGATAACACGAATGGGCGGAGGGCGAGAATGTGGGTCGAAGTCGAGACGGATCGAGTTGCGCAACAAAGCGTGAGTGGACCTTAGGATTGAGTAGCAGACCTATTGGTTGTTGATGTCGGGGCTTGACGTAGGATGAGTTGACAACCATCGGGTTGTCGATGGTGAGACTAGCCGGGTTGTCATACCCGACACAGACGTGGATTTGGGCTTAGAGGTTAAGGCCTTTAGAGAAGCCCCGGGAATATATGTTCTTCCCTAGGATGTAGGGTGAGTTGACTGATAGAGTCGGGATTATGAGTGGGTCTACAAGTTCTGCTCCTTGGTGGGATTGGGATTAGTTTGTCACAGTATAGCATCGTTGTGTTCATGTGCACGGTAACATCGCGTCGAGTCGGGTGTGCGTGCACGGTACGGTCATTCACCACTCTTAGTGAGTGTGGGTTGAGTTTGTCTTTAGGACTACGTCCAATGAAGACTCGAGTTCGGTCCCGAGACAAATGAAGGTAGATTAGAGTGTGTTAGGCAAAGCAAAGAGAGTCGTTAATCCCCTAAGGTGAGAATCCCGGAGTTAGGGTGTAAGGGCCGGAAGATATCCGAATTTACGTGAGAATGTAATAGGCAGTGTAAAAAGCCGAAGAAGAGTTATCTTTGAGATGAAAACCCACGGACGGAGGTTATCCGTAGACTTAGAGTTGGTATTAAATTCGGAGTGACTCGAAGTTGGATACCCTTTTTGGAAATTGCATTGGGAGTTGTTGGTGGCAAGTGCTTTCGGTAAATGGATGTCGTTCACTTGGCCTTGGACTAAGTTGTGATCCATTGGATTGTCGATGATTATGTTGTTAGGAAGGTTAAGCGTTTACACGCAAGTAGGGTTGTGTAGGGTTATACGTTGTGCGGATTATATACATGTGTTAGAGGACACGCTGTGAGCATGTGTCCTAGGTCTTAAGGGTAGAGAAGCATTTGCCTTTAGTGGAATTCGCCTACAACAACAGTTACCAGGCAAGTATACACATGGCACCATATGAGGCATTGTATGAGAGGCCATGTAGATCACCGTTATGTTGGACTGAGGTGGGAGAGAGCTCCATCAACTAGTCTGATGAATTAGAGACACCTCACGAGAAGGTGAGCTTGATACGATAAACGTCTTCTGGCTCAGGCTGACGAGAAGAGCTATGCTAATGTACGTGTCGACCCTTGGATTCGAGGTTAGTGATCGCGTTTTCTTGAAGGTGATGCCTAAGGAGAGTGATCCCGGTTCGACAAGCGCGGGAAGCTGTGCCCGAGGTTTATTGGGCCTTCGAGATGCTCGAAGTGAATAGCATTGCGTCTGGCGTTACCGTGACATGATAGGTGTCTGAGGTATTTCACGTCTCCGTGCTCGGAAGTATACTCCAGATCCAGCTCATGTGGTGGATTGGGGACAGATTGAGGTTGACACGGATGGGACCTTCGAGGAGGGACTAGTGTGCATTGTTGATAGCCGTGATTATGTTTTGCGAAGCAAGACCGTGAGGCTAGTGAGAGTACTATGGAGGCACTATGCGGGAGCGCGAGGACACGATGCGGGCCACCTATCCCTTCTTGTTTAGGGATGAAGGTACGTAGTTAGTCGTTTAAGATTTACATGACTGTTTACATGCATGATAGTGTGCACGTTGCATATGCATGTGAGTGATTGAGATTGTCCTGAATTTCGAGACGAAATTCCTTTTAAGGAGGGGAGAATGTAAGACCGAGAAATTCAAATTTTGGAAAAAGAGGCAAAATCGTAATTTCGTTTACAAAATTGTTATTTACGCTAAAAAATCAGTAATTTATTCTCTAGATCTCGGATGATGAAGCAGTTTCACCGTTGGAATCGTCTCGAAAAATCTAGTTATACGTAAAATTTCGTAATATTCCGGGAGACGGTCGGAGTTAGCCGCAGCTTTTAGGGCATGCGTTTCGGGTCTTAGTAAAAGCGATTTTCGATCTGAAAATGAAGTCACACATAACAATCTCATGCTTGCCATAAGTGGTATGGTAAATGATGGAAACGGACCAGTAGAGATAGTCTTAGAATGTCAAAGCTGGAGAAGAAGGGAATTCATTGTTTTTAATTGGGGTAATGATAATAAAGCGAGGTAGAACAGTGGTCTTCTTCTCAGGTATTAAAAGTGAGCAAAAGCGGGAAGAGCAGGGGCTTGGCGGAGGAAGCGATTGAAATTTAGAGAGTACTTCTCTCTAAAGGGAAATAATCGAGAATCGAGCCGTGATGTGAGACAAGAAGGAGGAGAATTGCTACGCGGAGAGGAGCTTAGCGTGGGGTTGGGAGTTTTCTCAAACTCCGAGAGGTAGGGGTTTCTCCCTACTTGCGTTTTATTCCCTCTTTTAAATACTTTGCAAATGTTTGAGTTGAATGAGGCCGTGAGGGGCCGTTTGATCGGTTCCAAAGCTTGGAACTGAGGTGGGAAAATTTAGAAACCCATGTGGACAGTCCGTGACTGTCCACGGGCTGATTTGGGTTCCTAGTTTGTGCATTTATGTGGAAATGTATGCTTTGATGTGTATGAGACAGGGAATGGCCGTGAGATGCGGGTTCACAAAGTGAACCGATGACTTGTTGAGTGTTGGAACCGTAAACCCTAGGGTTTTACTGTTCCTAGGAATAAGTGTCACGAAAATATATTTTTGTGAAAATATGTGTTTAATTCGATGATAATTAATTAAATTGCTGCGTGTTTGATCATTAGCCCAAGTGAGCTAATTTTGATGTTTGAAATGATAATTACATGACATGATTGTGTGATTGGATATTATGTGAATATGTGCATGTTTACATATTTGCATGTGAATAGAATGTATTGGAATTGGCACACATGCATTCCATATGCCTTTGGAACATCCCCCAGAATTTATAGGAGTTAGTGCATGAGAGAGTCTAGAGAAAATGGTTAGGAGGGTAGTGCAAATATTAATTATCGGAGGGTAGTCCCACGAAAAATGCTCCCGATGTCGGATGGTGATTGATATTCGTGATTAGTCTGAAACGATTAATATATCGATCGTCGGGCGGCTTGATTGATATATATATCGTCGGAGGTTGTCAATAATGAGCAATAGTTCGTACAAGGCTTAGGAGTGTGAAGTCGATGAGGACTCGGGATGCGAGTTGGTCATCGTAGACATTTCAAGTAGGATCGTACATTTGCTTGAATGTGTGTTTAACGAGCATTCGCGGCTGCGCTTAGGTGGTGAAATGGCCAGCAGGGCGATTCTCCTCTGAGCTTTAGCTCCTCGTCGTGGGATCCCCTTTTGCAGTCTGGGAGCGTGCGAGAGGCAGTTAAATCACTTATTTGTTTTAGAAAGTAGGGATGTGGCTTTAATTGTTGTCACATTGTATACATGTATTAGATGGCACTGTTTTAATATATGTTGTATAAGTAGTTTATTAACTCTTGAAACTATAGGATATATAGTTGGATTCATAGTTGGTATCACGTAATGAAATTGTTTATGGGCCCATGTAGCCGTGTGGATATATATTAGCATTTGGGACGGAGATATACGGAGTTTTGTATTTGGGTAGAGCTCGTACGAGGGCTGCTGGGTTACCTAAAGTGGAGTGAACAACCCGACCTCCACTTAACTTGATCCAGCGAGGTTGACGGGTAGTCAGGACCCCGAGGTTGGGCGTCACACCCTTGCTTATACGGCGAGGAGTTCGAAATTGTGCCGGACCATAAAAGTCTAGGTATATTTTCCCACGCAGCGGGACCTCAACGTGAGGCAGCAGATGGATGGAGTTCTGAGGGTTATGATTTCACTTTGTACCATCAGATAAGGCAAATGTGGTGGCTGATGCACTCGGTCGGAAGTCCGCGGAGCGTTAGCTGAAGTATAAGCTTCTCGGGAGTGGCGGATGCCAGGCCGGGACAATTTGGGCTGATCTGGCGACGGGCTTCGAGTACCTTGGGGAGTTTAATTGGCTACTGTAGTCTCTGTTGAATGATTGATCGAGTCCCGGTGGCGGGCGCGAGATGGTGTCACGAGGGATGATCTGATCAGTCACGGTGTGTGAGGCGGGCGTTCACGCAGATGGTAGTCTTGATATTAGGGGCGGGTAGTGGTTCCACGGTTGGCGATTGAGAGAGGAAATTCTCGGGGAGTTTCACTACTCGATTTGCGGTCACATCGGGTGTACGAAGATGTACGAGATCGCCGTCGCTGGTATCTGGGTGGGATGAAGAGACCGTAGGGGCTTTGTGCGACGATGTCTCACATGTCGGGTTGGAGTTAAACACGAAGCCAGCGGGGCTACTTCAGCCATTAGGTGTTTGAGTGGGTGAATGTCGCGATGGACTTTGTGACCCACTTGTCACGAAGTCGGCAAATTCTAGCCGTCACGGATGGCGCCGCCTTGGAGATTCTGGGTTATATTCACCAAGAATGAATTACATTTACGCTTAAGTGCGGTGTCATCAGTATCGGATAGGGACAGAAGTTTCTACGAACCTTTTTGGAAGAGTTTTCAAAGGCTATATATGAGCACACGAGCATTCTATAATTCAGGCGTTCCACCCTCAGTGGATTGTTGGTCTGAGAGGACTATCACGGTATTAGGGGACATGCTGACAGCATCACCGGATCATAAGGCCATTGGGAGGAGCATTACCATGTAGTGGAATTTGCACATAACAACGGTTATCGGTAGTATACATATATGGCACCGTATGAGGTATTGTGTGGGAGGCCATGTAAGGTCAGATTATATTGGACCAAGGTGGGAGAGAGAGCTCCATCACTTTGGTCTGATTTTGATTAGAGACACCTCCCGAGAAGGTGGGCTTATCTGACAGCGTCTTCTCACGGCTGAGGCCGAGCGAAGAGTTATAAGATGCGACGTCGACCATAGAGTTCGAGATTGGGGATCTGTGTCTTTGCCAGGTGATGCCTAAGAGGGGAGTGGTGTTGAGGTTAAACCTTAGCGAAGCTATACGCCTAGGTTTATTGGACCTTTGAGATACTCGAGAGAATAGGCACCCGTAAGCGTACCGGTTGTAACATGGCCAGTCGGTGTATGAGGTATTTCCGTCTCCATGCTCAGGAAGCCATGCTCAAGATCTAGCTCATGTGGTGATTGGGGCCAGGATTAGGGGTTGACTGCGTCGGAGACCTTCGGGAGGATCAGTGTCCATTTTGGATAAGCCGTGATCAGGTTTGCGATCTGAGACCGTGAGGGCTAGTGTGGGAGGGTACTATGGAGCGCTGGGTGGAGGAGTCACGTGGGGTATGAGGACACGATCTGGGCCACTATCCCTTCTTGTTTGGTGATGAAGGTCGTGGTTTAGTCGTTTAAGATTTAATGTTTGTTTATCACATGTTAGAGTGCGTTGCATATGCATGTGAAGTAATACGGTGTCGAGTTACCGGGGACATTCCTTTAGAGAGGAGAATGTAAGACTGAGAGTTTAATTTAAAAAGGGCAAAATTGGCAATTTTGATTACAAAAATTGTAATTTCGATTAAATTAAGTAATTTATTCTCTAGATCTCGGATGAAGAGCGGATTGCACGTTTAGGAGATCGCATGTAAATCTAGCTAGCATTAATTTTAATGAATTCGAGGCAGTGGGAGTTAGCACGTTTTCCCAGTATCGCGGATTCAGTGCCTTAAAGATTTTTCGATCTGACCCGAGGTCACATATAACGTGCCCATGTGCCACCAAGTGGCATGGTGAAATGATGAAGGGGCCGGTAGAGGATAGTGGTCTGGCCAGGAAAAGAGGCGGTGGGGTCGACAATGGTGGTTTTAGAGAGAAGTCTCGACTTCTCCTCTGAATTCTGGCTCAGTCACATGATCGGTCTTACCGGGACAAGCGCTGTGTGAGAGAGGGCGCGTGGAGTCTTGGTTGGGAGTTTCCTCAAGCTCTGAGAGGTAGGGTTTCTCCCTAGCGGTTTCTTCCCTTCTTTAAGTGCTTTACGAATGTTTGGTCGAATGAGGCGTGAGGGCGTTTGTTGATCCAAACCTTGGGATTGAATTGATATGAATTTTGGGCACTCATTAGGCGAATTATTGGTATGTAGTGATCAGTTTGTTTAAATTTGAGAGTATTGTATTAAATCATGCATTGAGTTCAGATGAAGTAGGGAATGGCCGTGAATTACTTGAGTTCGCAGTGAGCCAGATAAATGGATAGTGTTTGAGCGTAAGCCTAGGGTTTCTGTACATAGGAATAGTGACACGAAAATATTTTATTGTGAAATGTGTTTGATCCGAGTGATTCAAGTTGAATTGCTCGTGTTTGATCATTAGCCCGAGTGAGCTAATTTTGATGTATGAAATGAGAATTTACATGACATGATTGTGTAGATTGAATGTTCTATAAATATATGAATGTATATATTTACACCATGATTAAATGTATTGGAATTGGCATACATGCATTCCATATACTAGCTGGAACACCACCATAAGACTATAGGAGTGAGTACATGAGATGAGTCTAGAAAAAATGGTTGGAGGAACATAAAAATGTTAATTATGAGATTAGTCCGAGCTAAAAATATCAATGCGTCGAAGGCATGATTGATATACATCGGAGGGTAGTCCATCAATCGTCGGAGACGTCCCAATATATATATACACATCGGAGGGTTGTCCACAAACAAACAAAATAATAATCCTCATAATAGGCTTAGGCGAGTGTGAGGGAGTCGGTGAGGACTCGGGTACGAGATGATGAGTTAGACATTCAAGTAGGATCATGCATTTGCTTGAATGAGTGTTTAAATACCCCGGAAACATTTACTACACTTAGGTGGAGTAGCCCCGCACGAGAGCGATTCCGCTCTTGAGCATTAGCTCACCTGTCAAGGGATGCTGTTTTCTGGTGCGAGGGTATACGAGGGACGGCTTGTCCTAGAGATTGAGGATTAGAAGAAAGTCGGGTTGTGGCTTGGTTTATGATGTATACATGTATTGAAACTTCTAATTTTAGCATATGTATTGTATAAGAGTAAAAAAATATTTGAACTCTTGTAACTATTGGCTATAGTTGGATTCATAGTTGGTATGTATGATGAGTATTGTTTATGGGCCCAAGTGGCTGTTTTACTCATGTTGGGATTATTATATTGCCTTGGTAGGGGCGGTATATCACGGTATTGTGCCAGGTAGAGCTCTGCGTACCGGAGACTACGCGGGTTTTGAAGTGGCGTCGGGTAACGGGCATCCGCCTGTCCGTGAGGTTGTGGGAGTGATCAACGGACCTAGTTTAGGCGTCACATTGATTTATCAGGATTATAGTTTTAATTTGAATTAGTTTTCCTTTTTATTATTATTATTATCATTATTTATTTTATTTATTTAGATTTTTATTTTATAATTTTTCTTTTAGGAAGCTGGGGGATCCTTTTCATTTAGGGGGGTTTTAGGGTTAGGTTTGGAGATTCTCTATATATATATGAGAGAGATGACAGACAAAAAAAGGAGGAGAAATAGAGGAGAGAAGAGAAATAGAGAGAAAAAGATAGAAAGGAGGACGACTACAGGAAATTTGGGAAAGAGGTCGCCGGGTTCGGGAAATACGGGGTTATAGGCATAAATAGATTTTTGTGGAGACTAGGCATATGGGATGATCTTGACTAGGTTGGTAAAATATTCTTCTTGCAATGTGTTTTTTTATATATATTTTAGTTGGATTTCATGAGATTGTTACCCAAATTTTTGGTTTTTCTGTTATTAAATTCTTAAATAGATTTTTTCAGTTTTCATTCTCAGTTTCAGTACTTCATGTCTAATCATATTTTCATTCTCTCATGTTTGCTTACTCATTCCGACCTGACACAGTTCTAAAGTTTTATTTTTATTATTTAATATATTACGTTTTATCTTAACATTCATCATTAATTGCTTTTTAATATTCATCATTGTTTTATTTATTTAACTCATGCATATGGCTCTCCCACTTCATCCACTCTCTTTATCACGATATATTTACTTTCCTTCATTCCTTTTAGTCATTCCCTCCTCATATGTATATTTTCTTTCCATGTATATATTTTTTCCAAACATAATATTTAATGCATATAAATTTTGTTTCTTTGATTTCTTTGATTTTCCAATTATCACACATCACACGCATATTACACTTTCTTAAAATTGTATGATTGTTGGTACATAAAAACAAATACCCCACCTACCATCTTGGTGTTGTGTACCTTGTGGCTTCTAAGCAATTAACCTAACCCGATTATCTGAACTCATTTTTAATGTTTTATCTTAGTCAAATTTATTATTATTTTAGTTTTATTATTGTTATTATCTTTACTATTCCTACCTCCCAATTTATTAAATTCATTTAAGTCATGTTTTTCTATATTTCTTTATATTTTCAAAGTGTAATAAAAACAAAATCCAGCTTATTAAGTTTTTTTTCTTAAATAAGTAAATAAATAGTAGTTATGACAATAATAATAATTTTAATTTTATTTCTTAGTATCTCCAACATAAATCTTACTTTCTAAATTTTACTACAAAAATTTTTTCCTCAATTTTTAAAAAAATAGTTTCTTTAAATTCTGGAAAAAAAAAAATCTCCCTGAAATCATTTTCTTTCATTCCTAAAAAAAATCAGAAAATATTTTCTTTACAAATTTCTAAAATCGTCTTCTTTAACTTTTAAAAATGCAAAAATCATTTTTCTTTAATTTCTAAAAAAAAATCATCTTTTTCTAATTTTCCTTATATATAAAAAAAAATTCTTTAAAATTCAAATTTTCAAAAATAACTTTATGATAATTTCCCAAATCAAGTATTCTTCTTCAAATATTTAAATTTCAAGTTCATTCTTCTCCAAAGTGACATTTTTTTTTTTTTGAACCTAAAATCATATTTTCGTTTTCCAATATTGCATTTATCAACTTCATTTAAAAAATTCCAAAAGCAAAGTTTACTTTATAATTCCAATAAAATGGAAGCATATGGAGTTCACTCACGTGCTAAATAAACGGCCCATAGTGGGGGGCCCGACATCTAATATATCCCTTCATTAAATAATTTGGCGCTTTGTTTATGATCTGGTTTTATATTTTAATCATGAATGTTTCTATATTTATTTATCGCATTAACTGTTTTTCTATAGATAGAGCTTTTGATTCCTTAGTGAGAATTACACTCTTTCCCCCATTTGGCTATGGTTATTTATTTATTTATTATAAGTTTGATGTAATCTTATACTATCATTGTTGTTTATTTCTTGGTATCCATTGCTTGATTAATTAGTTGTCATACTTGCCTCATTTGATTTTGATACTTTTTAGTTATTTATTAGGTGTTTAATATGTTTTGTTATAATTGTTGCTTGTCTCACGGTATCCTTAGATTGATTAATCGGTTGCTCCATATTTGTATTAATTTAGACAGTATTAGGGCCCAACTTTAGGAAACTACAGGCGCTATGGATCTTCACCATACCTTTCCAATAAGTAATCTGACCATCAGAACTAGACTCGATTTTCATAGACCTTAACTTTTTTATTAGAAGTCAAATTTAGGTTTTCCTTTAAAAAAATAATAATAATAAGTAGAAGCTCAGCAGTTTTAAAATTGGTTTTCAAAAATACACAAAAATGAGTCTCGTCTTTTCGATGACGCATCATAGGCAACATCACGAGGTCTCGGCATCGAATAATGGTAATAATATCAATGAGTATAAATATATAAATATACCGCATGTATGTAGGCATATAGATAACAGTTTGACTAGAATATAATATGTTATTGGGGTAGGTTGGGATGATGAGATTGATGTCTGTTGCCTTGTAGTTGGGGTTTTGGTTTTATGGGAGAGAAAGGGCACACCGCCACACGTTTTACAACCTACCTCTTTAAACCCGCGATGCTGTAGTTATCTCACTCTCCAGCGCCCAGGTTTTTATTTTTTTCCGCCAGCCCAACTGCTCACTGCTCTCCTCCCTCTCCCCACTCAAATTATTCTTATGCAATACACATGCACAACCCCACACATTTCATTTCACCAAAGAAAGGAAAAAAAATAAAAATGTTGTCAAATTTAGTTTCTTATCATTTCAACTGAGAAGTCAATAAACATGTGGCTACTAAATATCTACCTTTAGCACCAAAGCCAACAAAAAAATAAAAAAAATCACTTTCATAACACCTTGATAAAAAATATGGACATGAAATAAAAAATAAATGATTAATTTTTATAAATTAAATAAATCTTAATGAATATAATTATACTTAATTCAATTTATTGTTTATTATTAATAAACAAACATATTTATTATTAGCTTATGTATGACCTAATTAATTAGGATTTTCGTAGGCTTTTATATTCAAATAATTACTTGAAATTTAAAATCAATTTATTTTATTGTATAATTCTATATAAATAGTGAGAGTATTGAGAGAAAAAAGGAAATAGTTGGATAGAATTTTTTCGAATCTTTGTTGTAATTAAATCAGAGAATAATATTTCCTTAAAGAAGAAATAAGAGATTACATATTATTTGTTTTAAATAATATAGGAAATTTCTATTATATTTTAAAAACATTTTAATTTGAAATTAAAAATTTTCTTTTAAAATAAAAATAACATTTAGCTTAAATTTTTTAATATAAATCTTATATTTAGTAAATATTAATTTTACTATCATTAATTTTACACAAAATAAATAAACTTTTTTATTATATTAACTAAAAATACAAAATACAAAAATTTGAAAAAAAATATTAATTTTTTCAATGAAGTTCAATTATCTTATATATTTTGAGTTTCCTTAATATTAATATTATCTATTATATTAATTTTTTCGAATACATTTTTATTTTGGAGCACCATGAGCAGCTTGGGAGGTCCGAAAGACTAGTGGAAGGGACAGCTAGTAAGGTAGTAGGAGGATGGCGTTATAGGGTATTCCATACGCAGAGGGGGGAGATTTAGGCATGCCACATTGGGAGGACAAACATGATAGCAAGGTACACACTCTAGGTTCTTGCATCTGGATGCATCTAGACAGGTGGAGGATGATGAAATGTTTTTAGATTTTTGGGTGAGTGAAGCTAGGAGGACCTAAAGATGATTTTCTAGAGATATCATTAGGATGACTTTCTAGAGACATCATTACCATGACTTTTTAGGACTTCAGTTGGAGGGAAATGGGATATTGACAAAACAACATTTTCTTTGACAACTTTCTTACCGTTTTCCATAAACCAAACAGAACAAAAGCAAGTACAATGGGAAGATCATCACAATCGTCACCCAGGAGCTTTCTTCTGACTCACCACTTGTGGTGCAACTAACGTCACCGAATGCGAAGATAGGCATTCTTCATGGTTCATCAGCGCCATTAGAGCAATTTGTTCGACATCCAAAAGTCGATATGGTTGAAGTTCATCACTGCTATTGACGAGCACACCGAAGCTTTGAAGGAAGATCTCGGATTTCTAAGAAAGGTTCATGACTTTGTAACCCCAGGTTGAGAGACTTAAGATTTGGCGGCTTCGGGAGGCTTTGCAAGGTAGTGAGCGGCGACCACGAATACTGAAAGATTGTTTGTTCCAGTTGAAGGAACTATTGGGGAAACTCCATGCAGCGACCTTTAAAAATCTCAGGGTCACTTTTGTTTCAGTAACCATGACAAGCTATATAATAGCCTCATTCACGCATATTCACGTGTCACTCAATTATTAAGCAATGACACATAATAGTCCCTCTCATTCAAGATTCTAGTAATTAGTGTACTTAGTGCAATGATCAACCTTTCAGAAACTATGTGAGCACCGAATTCCATCCCCAGGCATATGTTTAGATTCTATACTTAGAGATCTTTCCATAGAGTCCGAGAACGCGCAAAAGCGGACTTGGACAGGAAATTATAGTCATCAAAGTTGGCGTTGCTAGAGCTCGATCCCTAGACGAGGTCGCTCGGCCAAGAAGTCAGCTCGGCGAAGAGGTCAGATCAGCTATATTTGAGCACCAAATGCCATCACGACAGGCATGTGGTCAGATTCCTAGACTCAGGAGCTTTCCATAGAGTCCTAAGAACACCTGAAGCGGACTTCGGACGAAGTTATGGTCATCAGAAGTTGGCGAGGCACCACATGACGACAGCGACATGCGGTTTCGGCCAGTACCTGCGTCTTTCATCTCTTTCCAACACAATATGAGCTCAGATTATATTGATCTATATATGGATGGATTCTAGACTCAAAGATCTTTCCATAGAGTCTACGAATGTGTGAAACGGACTTCGTACGAGAAAGTTATGGTCGTCCGAGTTGGAATAAGCCAGGAGCTCATTTCCTGCGGGCTCGGCGGAAGAGTGCGACGGAAGAGCCGGTAAAGGAATTCATTTCGATGCTCACCGCGGCTCATCCTTGACGAGGTTGGCTACCGGCTCATCCTGGCGGGCTTGGCCACACGGCTCATCCTGCCAGGGCTCGGCCATACCTGACTCATCCTGCTGAGGCTCGGCCCGGAAGAGCTCGGCTACGCTGAGGTCGGCTCGGCCGGAAGGCTCATCTCTGTAAGGGTCGGCAATGAAGGCTGGCTCAGCACAAAGAGGTCAGCTCGGCGGAGGAAGGCTCGGCTACGCCGAAGAGTTCGGCTCGGCTGAAGAGCTCGGCTCTGCGCCCAAAGGGGTCGGCTCGGCCGGAAGAGCTTGGCTCTACGCAAAGATCGGCTCGTGGAAGAGCTCGTACAACTCATCCTCTCGGACCCTTAGAGTAAAAGGCCATAACTTGGGGTACATGGGGAGTCCTATTTGGGTGATTCGAAGCCTACATCAAACTTACTGATGGGGCTACAATATACCGAAGACAGGGGCCAAATTCCCTTTACTTCCCAACAAAATCAGTCTTAAAGTTAAATGCAATACATAGGATCGAAAGCAGGCGACTTCCTATGATTGGAGCCATGACAAACTTATCCCCTCAAAGGCAAGACCACGACCTTACCAAAATTGTATTAAACATATAATCTAGGTTCAATTACAATTTTATTTACATCCTAGAAATCTGAAATTTTGACAGTTCGGTTTAAACAAAAGCGGGTTTTCTATCCATACTTTTACAAAAAGAACACGATAGGCCATCTTAGATCTTCCTCTCCTTCAAGACCTCATGAAGTGCCTTCTCTTAGTGTCTTGCTCCCGTCACGCGAAAATATTTTTTTTTTACAACGGGGTGAGCTATGCGATGAAAGTCTCCCTCTGAGGGCTACTCGCCTAGTGCGTACGATAGCATAATCCATAAAATCATTCACACACATTCTTATAAAATATGCATATCTACGTATGAATGTCGATGTCATCACCAGTCCTCAGGCTCTCTCATACATGCAATTTTTCCATGTATGAACTAGTTCAACAAAAGCTTTTTGTTTTGTTTTTTGAAACCCCTTTGAACAACCGATATCGGACAACCCTCCCGAATATTTTACACACTTAGACCACTGCGAGATAGTAAACCCGGCTGGACCCAACCTCCGGTATCAAACCCTTTGGAGACCATCTCAAGGAACCCTTATTGGACAATCCTCCGATAGAGTTCATTGGACAAACCTCCGATATAATTTATTATACAGCCCTCCAAATCACTGTTACTAGACAACCCTCCGAATACCCATTTTATTCATGCACTCACACCTTATTCACGCGATGACCCCGTGCATATGCAATGATAATGTCACTACATAATATCTCATGTTACATGCATGATGGGAACTACATGCAACACTCATAATACATGCTTCACACCAAACATCACGTTAATATATAACAAGCATGCATATATTAACATCATTTTCTCTGCAATGTGTTATTCAAACAAGCAATAACACACAAAAACTGGATTTCAATCTCAGGCTTCGAGAAAATAGCATGCACGTTGCACAGCCAAGATCATCACCTTTCCAGATCCAGGAAACTAATCTGTGTCAGGTTAAAAACTACTTAGACCCGGAAAGCGAGGTCCTGACCGGTAATAATTTCTGCCAGAATTATTATTAAACCCGACCCACTATAGGGTTAACCCTCATGGCCATTTCATGGCTCTTAAACAAAGACTAACCAGCGTAGGAGAGAACCCCTACCTCTCGAAGTGCAAATCCGTTCACTACTAAAACTCCTCTGTTTGTTGATCAGAGAACTGCTGGTTCTCTTTCCTTTCCGTTTTCTTTCTTCTTTCTTTCTTTTTTCTTTTTCTCTTTTCTTCTCCTCTTCCCCCGAACAAATTTCTTTAGGTGGAGAATACTTACCTAGGTGTAGAACACCTCTTCCTTCTCTCCTCATGACACATAGCATTCCACATGTCATTCATGCCCACTTTCCCACCATCATCTTATGCAGAGATAGAAGTGTGACACTTAGCTTCACGGCAAGCATTTTAGTGTCCTCCTCAGTGCCATATGGCATGCATCTTCATGCCGATGTCACCCTCATTCGTTAGTTTGTCTCGAAATCGCGTTGCAATTCTGACCCTCTTGAAATTGTTATGTGCACAGATTTCCGCAAAGACGAACTCAACGGTATAACGTGATTGTCATCGAGATCTAGAAATTCACGGGTTTTGCAACCGGGTAATACATCATTTTACTTTATCGGTCTCACATCCTTCCCCTTAAGAATTTCTTAGAAATTCAGCGCTGCTCTTATACAATCACATGCATATGTAGCAGTCATTTAAATGCCAAAGCGCATTAAACCACGTGCCTCAGATCCTCGAGGAAAGGATATACAGTATGTATTGTGTCCTCCACGTTCCCATGTTGCCTCCTCCGGCTCCTGCAATGTTTGCCACAGCCTTTCGCTGTACCTCACGAGTCTTGTATCGCAAAACCTGCTCTCGGCTATCCATAATACGCACAGGTCCCTCCTCGAAGGTCCCATCTTCATCAATAACAAGCTCGCCCCAGTCCACTACATGAGCTAGATATGGAGTGTACTTCCGGAGCATAAAGACAAGGAATACCTCATGGACACCTGATAAACTCGGCGGTAATGCTAATTGATATGCAGTCACGCCTCTTGGGTACCTCGAAGGGGCCCGATAAACCTCGATAGTTTCCCTAGCTTCTGAGATCCTGACCACTCCTCTCCTTAGAAGCATCACCTTTAAGAAGACATGATCACGCCTCAAACTCTAGAATTAAGTCGTAAACTATCGGCGTACTCTTCTATCATTTCGAGCCGTAGAAGGCTTTTACGCCATGATCCCACTTTCTCGGTGGTGTCTCGAGATCAAGTCGGGACCGAGTGGTGGGCTCTCTCCCACATCCGATATAAATCGGGAGATCGACATGGCCTCAGTATAGGACCTCATAGGGTGTCATCGTATGCTTGCACGATAAGCTGTTGTTGCGAGCCGGAATTACACCAAGATGATACTCTTCCGGCTACCACTGAAATCTAGGACACATGCTGCGGCATGTCCTCTAAAAACATAGTCCTCTCAGGCCCGACCATGCATGCGTGGATGGCCGGTGCTCTCATCATCAAGCGTGTCCCCAGCTGGCCTTAAAACTCTTCCAAGTGTGTACGTGAACACGGGATCTATATCAGAATCACGATGGATCTTTGGCGCTCCATGTAACCTAACAATCTCTCGTATATATACAGCACACGAGAATTCCTCTGAGTGAGTCATCCACGGCTAGAAATGTCTCTTGAGCTTAGTAAAGCCCAGGTCCGCTATGACCCACAGCATCATGCAGCGATGTTCGTGGTAAGTTGAATCCGCAAAAATCCGCCATTGGCGTGCTCAAAAACCTCGCTCGAATACCTCCGTGGTGAAATGCAGCCTGGCGGCTTACGGTGCTCGACCTTAACTCTTGACGCGGGACATCGTCGAACAAGTTCCCATGTCTCTTCGTCCCTCTCCGGTAATCTTTGGCGGCCAGAAGATCTGGTACATCTTACGTGCCACACGGATGCCTGAATATCGGCGGTGAAACTCCACGAGAATCTCCTCTGAAATCGATTGGCTGAGGAACCACTACACGATCTCCCATCACGAAGACTACCATGCGTGGGCGGTCGACCCTCGTCACCTGTACTGACGTACTCGGTCACGATGGACACTTATCTCGCGTCACGCCACAGGACTCGATCACTCCTGACAAAGATGGTGTAGCTCTTTAAGCTCCCCCGACATACCTGAGCGCTCTGACATCTTTGTAGGCAATTGTCCACAGTCTCGAGCATCATACTCAGGGAAAGGCTATACTAGCGATGCTCCGTGACTTCCGTGAGTGCATCGGCCACTTATTTGCCTTACAAGATGGTAATACAAGTGAAATCATAATCCTCACAGGAACTCCATCCATCTGCGTTGCCTCGTATTGAGGTCAGCTGTGTGAAAATATACTTCAAACTTTTGTGGTCACGAGTACACCTCGGGCTCTCGTAGTATAAGTAGTGGCACCGTCTGATGCGAGACGATGGTAGCGACTCCGTATCTGTGTAGATTATTACGCTTTCGTGATTCTTCAGCTGTCGAGAACCATGGCGGCTACCCTCGGTTGCGCATCAAACATCTCGGTCCAGTCCTTTGAAGAGCATCCGCACGGTACATTGAGTACTTATGTCCCTTTAGGAATTTGCAGAATGGGGTGAGTAAGCCTCAGTTTCAATTCTGGAATGCCCTTTCACGAGTCATTCAGCTCAGACTTGACCTCATTAAAGATTGACTTAGTCATAAGTCTTGCTAGCACAGAGAATCCTCGTGAACCTCTGTAATATCCATGATCAGCTGCGTATCTCAAAGCGGAGCTTGGCCTCTCGACTCATAACGGCCTCGGCCTTCTCGGGGTCTCACAGGCACACACAGCCAGGCCTGACGTGTCTAGAAATCTCACCTCCCATTAAGCGAAATTTACACTTGATGAATTTGGCATACAACTTATGGTCTCTCAGGGCCTGGAGAACGACCCTCAAATGATCTTCATGATCCTCCTTTGTCTCGGAGTAGATCAAGATATCGTCCATGAAAACTACTACAAATCGATCTAAGTATGGGTGGAAGACCCTATGCATGAGATCCATGAATCTTCTTGTGCGTTCGTCCCGTCCAGGGCATCAACTGTGAACTCCGAAATGCCCTGTCTGGCGTTAAACGACGTCTTGGGGATATCTGTCTCCACAACTCTCAAGCTGATGGTACGGTCTGAGTCTATATTAGAATTGCACGGTGCCTCTCAGGCGATCAAAGCGAATCATCGATCCTCGGTAAAGGATCTTAGGTTCTTGATCGTCGCCTGATGGTATCGGTAGTCAATGCGCGGTCGAAGGGTCTTATCCTTTTCTTAGCAAGCGAGGCAGGGCGTGAGTGAAGTCTTTCGATCCCAATGAAACCCTTGTCAATAATCCGTATCACGGACCTTGAGTTCTTGCAACTCAGGCGGCGTCATCTATCGCGGAGTCATAGAAATGGGCGGCGATACCGAGTGTAACTCAATAATGAAGTCACACATCCCTTTAGGGTAATCCTGGTAACTCGTCAGGAAGAACATCCTCGAACTCACATACCGCCGAGGGTAGACTTCAGGCCACGTCTGCCTCGTCCTCCATGAGTAAAAACACTAGCCTTCATCGGCTTGTCCGTGCCACACAGAGTCATACCTGACTCGAGGTAAAGCATCATGCTTATCCTCTAAATGTAATCACGAATACCATCTTGTGTGTGGCGACTAACCATCTTACGATCTGTCCAGTAGCGACCGATTGGCATGCACGTCCAGCGATCCATGCGAGAATGACATCAAAGTTGATATGTCCGCATGCCGCATATAACGGCGGATCGTAGGCCAGTATGATTAATAGCCCAGTGTAACCATCGCCAGATTTGAAGTCCGACTGTGGTCCACGCGCCGACCTCACCCATGCTGCGGCCTCTCGGCTATCTGGCAACGGCCGGTGCTTTCGTGTCGCACCACAGGACTGAGTATCTGTTCCCCTGGCCCATCTTGGAGTAGAAGGAACATGGCCGGTAATGCGAAGGTGTGATACGCGCGGTGCGTGAGGCAGGAGTGTCCCATAACTCTGGGATCCTTACCTCACGTAGGCGATCTGTCTCATATGTCGGTGATGGCAACATTAACATGTCATCGGTCTGGCAAGGCCACGATCGGCTGGCCTGACCCACCCCGAAAACCCTCGTGGGAACGTAAGTCCTTTGCTTCTTTCCCGAGCTGGCGGGTATGCTGACCCTCCTTCCGCGTATCACCAGCACCTTATCCCCAATGGCATCATCTATTTCTCCCTCTACGGCCAAAGTCGTCCCAATGATGTGAATCCAACCATGTCTCGCAGAGAAGTCCCACAATCTCGCCTCTGATGGACAACTTCAAACCATCCTCGAACTTTCTCTCACCTCGCGGCTATGTCCGAGGCCACATATCCATCCCTGCACATAACTCGTAAATCCTAGCCACGTACCTGGCAGCAATCTGCTACCCGGCCCCTCATTTCAACCTCAAGGAACTCTCGCTTTTGCAGTCTAGAAGATGCCTGGAAAATTACCATGAAGAGCCCCTAAACTCCTCCCATGTCATTGCCTCTAAATTTCTGAGAGTTTTAACCCATCCCACCATACTCCTGACTCACCCCCAAATTAAAATGTAGCTACCGATTCAGAATCGCCTGAGGTAATCCCATGGCTCCAAAACCCCCAACCCGTCAACCAATGGTCCGCTATCACCCGGTCCTCCTCCCTCCCCTAAATGCTAGAGGATGATGTGCCATAAACCTCCTGGAGGTTGGGCTCTCGGGTCCTCCCCGTCTCCCCAACACCAGCCAGTAATGGCAAGAGTTTCGTGAAGACCCATGGCTCCTATAGCCTCGTTGATAAAAACAGTGGTGTGTGCCTGGCACCCCGTATCCCTCCTTGACTTGCCATCTACATATATCAAATAGAAATTTATTTATTTATTTATTTTATTTTATTATTATTATTTTTTTTTCCGAACCCCTAAGGTTAACTTCTCACCCTAGTGTTCAATACTTCCTATATACTATTCACCAAGCATATAATTCATGACAAATATAAGATAATATCATGCAACAATTCATCAGAATGCACAATGGATGCATGATCTAAAACCCATGCCCACCTAGCCCAAGGTAATCGTAGAAAATTCTAAATTTTCTCGATACCTAACTCAAGTATCATGAATGCTGCCTGAAACACTAGGTATTATAAACTTAGCCTGATACTCAGTTTGACAACTCAAATCCTGGTCTTTTTTTTGTGGTAACCTTCAACAAGCCATATAATAGCCTCTATCTCACATATCTAATGTCACCAATTACGCTGAATGACACTTACACAATTCTCCATTCAATATTCTAGTAATTAGTGTACTTAGTGCAATGATCAACTTTTCAGAAACTATGTGACCACCAAATTCCATCCCTGGGCATATGGTTAGATTCTAGACTCAAAGAGATTTCCATAGAGTCCAAGAAAGCGCAAAACTGGACTCGTATATGGGGTTACGTCATCCTAAGTTGGCGTTGTCGAGCTCATTCCTGTACTATATTCGGCTACAAAGGAGGTCACTGGCCAGAAGAGGTCGGATTGGCTATATTTGAGTACCAAATTCCATCCACAGGAATTTGGTCAAATTATAGATTCAAGGAGCTTTCCATAGAGTCTAAGAACACCTGAAACGGACTTCGGACGAGGAAGTTATGGTCATCCGAAGTTGGCGCTTCACGTGGCGACAAGCGGCATGCGGAACTGATAGGTACCCTACGTGCTTTCGTCTCTTTCGAATAAAATATGAGCTAAGATTATATTGATCTGGATGGATTCTAGACTCAAAGGGCTTTCCAGAGAGTCTACGAACGCGTGAAACGGACGCTCGGCGGAAGTAAGGCAGAAGGAGGTCGGCAGCTCCGGGCTCATCCTCTTGTGGGTTGGCTACATGACTCATCCTGTTGGGCTTGGCACACCTGGCTCATCCCTCTTTGAGCCAGGCCACCACGGCTCATCCACGCTGAGCTCGGCCGCCTGACTCATCCTGTAGGCTGGCCGAGAAAGGCTCGGCTGCGTAGAGGTCGGTTCGGCGGAGAGGCTCGGCTACGGTCAAGGAGTCAGCTCGGCGGGCTTCATTTCACTTGCAAGAGGTCCCGGCTCGACCCCGAAGAGCTCATTTCTGTGAGAATTCGGCTTCGGTCGGAGAACCAGCTGCATAAGGGTAACTCAGACGGAAAGAGTATTTCTGCTGAAGTGGCTGTGAAGAACCATTTCCATCTGAAAGAGGTCAGCTCGACCCGGAAGAGTTGGGCTCGCCCAGAGGTCGACTCGACGGAAGAAATTTGGGCTACTATGAATATCCGACTCGGCGGGAAGGCTTGGCCACAGTCATCCTCTCAGGCCCTTAATTAAAGGCCATAACTTGGGAACATGGGGTTGATTGGTGATTGAAAGCTACATCAAACTACTTGATGGGACTACAATCTGCAGAAGGAAAGCAGGGCCAAATTCTCTTGTCCAATAAAAAATTAGTCTTAAAGTTCGAGCTAATACATAGGATCGAGAAATATATGAGAGCTTCTGTGATTGAGACATGGCAAACATCCCACAAGCGAACACAGTCCTTACCAAATTGTATTAAACATATAATCTGAGTTTAATTACAATTTTATTTACATCACAAGTACAAAATTTTGACAACAGTTCAATTTAAACAAAAACTATGTTTTCTACCAAGAACTTTTATAAAAGAACACGATAGGCCATCTTAGATCTTCCTCTCAACTAAGACCTCATGAAGTGCCTTCTCTTGGTGTACCTCCGATACCTGAAAATATTTTTCCCACAACGGGGTGAGCTATACCCAATAGAGAAAGTCTCCTATAAGGGCTACTCCCCACCTAAGTGCACATACAATGACATAATCCATAAAATCATTCCACACATCCCTTGCAAAATATGCATATCTGTATGAATGTCTATGTCATACTTGATCCTGCAGACTCTCTCATACATAAAATTTTTCCATGTATGAAAACTAGTTTCAAAACAAAAAGCTTTTTGTTTTTTTTAAATTACTTGAACAACCGATGTCGGACAACCCTACGAATATTTTACACACTTAGACAGCCCTACGAATAGTAAACCAGGACAACCTCAAGTAATCGAACCCTTTGGACCATCTCAGGAACCCACCCCAGACTGACCCTACATTAGAGTTCATTGGACAAACCTCCGGAGTATAATTTATTGGACAACCCTCCGGAGATGTTTATTCTTTGGAAAACCCTACGAATACCCATTTTATTCATGCACTCACACAGATTCATGATGACCATGTGCTCATGCAATGATAATGTCATTACATAATATCTCGTATTCACGTGCATGATGGGAACTACATGCGACACTCATAATACATACTTCACACGAGCATCCGCGTTAATATATAACAAGCATGCATATAATGCCCATCATTTTCTCACCACAATCGCATGTTATTCAAACAAGCAATAACACACACAAAGCGGATTTCAATCTCCAAACTCGAGAAAACAACATGCACGGTACGACAGATCATCACGCTCGGATCGAGCTCTGATACAACAATCGGTTCTAAATGCAGGTTCTAAAAACTACTTAGACCCGAAGCTTGAGGTCCCAACCAACAACAGCAATTTCTCGAAATTATTCTTTAAACCGACCCTTTACTCGGGCTAACCCTCATAGCCATTTCATGGCTCTTAAACAAAAGACAACTAGCGTAGGAAGAACTACCTCTCGAAGTGCAAAGCAGTTCACTACTCTGACTCCTCTGTTTGTTGATCGAGAGGCTGGCACAGTTCTCTTTCCTTTCCGTTGTCTTTCTTCTTTCTTTCTTTTTTCTTTTTCTATTTTCTTCTCCTCTTCCCCCGAACAAATTTCTTTAGGTGGAGAATACTTACCTAGGTGTAGAACACTTCTTACTTCTCTCCTCATGACACATGGCATTCCACATGTCATTCATGCCCACTTTCCCACCACTATCCTCTTATGCAAGATAGAAGTGTGACATTTGGCTTCCACTTAAGTGTCAAGTGTCCTCTCCTCAGGTGCCATATGGCATGCATCTTCATGCCACGTGTCACCCTCTCATTCGTCCGTTTGTCTCGAAATACGTGCAATTTCGGCCCATACCGAGTCAGCGAAATTAGACTATGTGTATTGCCAAAACCCGGGGTCCGTTATTTACCCGTCAACCTGCGGAAAATCTATACATCTCGTATTACGAGATGCACACATGAGTAAAATAGCCACATGGGGCCCATACATCCTTACTCCAAAAAAATAATCAACTATATTCTCATAGTTTCCATGCCTGTTTTACAAAAAGATTTATACATATTTACAAAATATTTACTCAAAGCCACATTTCGGCTTTCTTCTCAAAAGCTACCTCTGTGAGTGCGGGTGCTCGCGGATAGTGCGTGCGCAGAGGGTTCACACGACGGGTGAGCAAAGCCAGTGAAGAGTTTTCCTACAAGAGGTTACTCCGCCTAAAATGCATATGCAATGGCATATATAAACCGATCAATCACATTCCATACAATTGTTTACTATTATATGAAATGTCTATATCATGCATGAGATACAACCCCTCATGCTCACGACCTGAGTCCCAATGAAGCTCCCTCACACCTGGAATGCCAAGCGTGAATAAAACCAGTCACACACCGTGACTAAACCATTGGAACCCTCGATTTTAATTATCAAATTCTTTTCCTTTCTTTTGTGGGCCCACAGTTTAGGGTTTACACCGCGGGACGCCGCCGCGCCTTTTCAACATTTTCCGCAGACACATCGCGGAGTTCATGTCTAGTGAATAACATTTGGGACTTTCACCTGGGGTGGGGGGATCTACCTCGACTTGCTCGCCCCGAAACATGTAATTTATCATTTTGATCATTTACACGCTCGTGAATCTACCTTGGACTTTGTCCCATTTTTTCCTAGTTCCACGAACCATTCACCTCTTAGATGAATCAACATCCACTGCACCTTGGGCGTGCGATGTGACCGTGCATATGTAATACATGATACCAATGCATTTCCTCATGTTACATGCATGAATGAAACCTTCGTAGGCTGTTTACACACCGTAGACCGATTATAATTTTACATATAATCTACCTCAGCCTGAAACCATGTTAATATATCAAATAGTATGCATCAGCATCACATTTCCAAACCGCATGTTATTCAAACAGCCATAACACATAACTAGGTCTCAAAGTTTGGACCATTCAACGAGGAAGGGCACTTCAGGTCCCTTCACGAACATGAACGTCCAGGTTCCAAACATTATTTCACAGCGACAAACCCTGACACCTAGAAACTTTCGGTTTCTAATTAAAACCTAACTCCCACGATCCATTACAACGGTCATGGAATCCATACCCCTAGTCTGACTCGGAACTAATTTACGCAGCCTCCATAAGCGACCCACTACCATTATAAAGCCTTTAGGCTAAAAAGTAAACAGTAGAATATCCTACCTCTTGGAGTTTGTCGAAACTCCAACTTTGAGTGTCCACACGTAGATCCCATTGCGTGCACCAACTTTAGTACTCAGTATCGAGCGTCGACCGCCGGCTTCGAGGAAAGGCCTTCCTTTCCCTTTCCTCGCTCTCCTTTTCCTCCTTTTCTCTCTGCAATTCTTTTACCTTTGTTCCTTCTTTCCTTCTTTTCCTTCGCGCACTGCTTCTTTCCTTTTTAATTCATCCTCGCATCTCTTTCTTCTCTTGTTTTTACTCTTCTCCTTTGTCATTCTCTCCCATTTGGATGAGCATTGGCCAAGTATGGAATCAAAGGAGGCAATTTCCTCCTCATTTCCTTAAGTCTCATGTGTGGCCATCAATTTTCCATCTTTATTCCTTATTTCTTTATTTCCTTTTTATGACATCATCAACCACATGGCTTCATGTGAGCCATGGGATTCATTTCCCACACATGCTAATTGTGGCAGATTATTTAATGCGAGTGTCGGCATCTTGAGGTGTATGTGGCATCTCGGTACTGCCATGTGTCATCAGGCCTTGGCGCCTCGGCGTGAAATCCCGAGCCTCGGAATTCAGCGAAATTCGGCGTGGTAGATAAATTCGCAAGGCGATTTCAACGAGAAGTCCATTTCGTCATCCAAAGATCTAAGTAGAAAAATTCGGTTACCGACCGAAATTACCATTTTACCCTTTATCCAAAATCATGGATTTTCTGGGGTTTCACACTATGTACCTAGATTTCGCAAGACGAACTCAACGGTATAACCCGCGTTGTCATACGAGATCTAGAGAAATTCCCAGGTTTGCAACCCGTGTCTATCATTTTACTTTATCCGGGGTCTCACACCATCTTCATCACCGCCATTAAAGACTTGCGGCGATCTTGACTATAGTTCTTCATAGAATATTTAGGAAATTATTAAGGAATTTGCATTTTGCCCAGAACGGTGAGAGGAATCTCCACAGGACGTGCCCTCGTCTATTGGATAGAGTTTTCTCTCCATTGATTCACGTGTGCACTGCATCACCAGAGACATCTGTTTATGTCCCAGTTATCTTCCTACGCCGCGCATCCTAGCATCACTTCTCAGGTAACTGGGGAGCCACGAGTGATCCTTCAACGCATCCGGGTTGGTTGAAGAAGATTCCAACATAGCCATCAGAAGATCCTATTTGTCAACTTCATCAGGTCTTCATCATAAACTTTAGTAATTCACCACCTACACATCTTTAGATTCACTTCATTTGACTGTTTGATGCATCAATTGTGATTCCATGGCAGCACTTATCATCAACTTCATATCTTCTGTAGTCGTGTAGAGATTTACTGTCTTGAGGATCATTTTAACATCATCGGTTAAAGATACATTCGGGTTAGTTGCCGACGATTGATTTATTTTTTGTTTATTATTTCATTTGGTTTCCTCCTTAATTCTCTTATTTTTATTTTCATGATCCGAAATGACCTAGATTAGGCTTGGTGTGGATATTTAAAAGGCCACACATGGTTGATTAATTACAAACCTATATATAAATTATTAAATTGGGACCATCTATATATATATATATATATATATATATATATATATATATATACTCTATATATATATATATATATATATATATATATATATATATATCTGTAAAAATGATAAAGTTGGGAATATATTTGATTTATTACTTTTTTTTCTAGAATATCTTATTTTATACACCTCATGGTTGAAGTCCAAAATATCATATTATAGAAATCAAACACTATATGTCTTAAATTTCATGATCTTCATATATTCTTGAGTTGGTTTCTTTCCTTTTCATAAGGATGATATCTACGCTATTGGTTTTTGTTTTTATTTTTTATTTTTAATCCACATGATTATTTTTGTACTTTAGCAATAGCCATTTAGTATGCATAATATAATGATATATTTAGTATTGAAACTTCATATTTTTGAATACCTAAATGTTGACAGCTTAATTTTAAATGAATTGGCAGCAAGTAATACTAAAATATTTAGTATGAATGATGTAGTGCATGATTTGTCCCGTTTGTAAATTTATAAATTATTGGTAGTAGGACATTTATTTTCTTTCCTCTATAGACACACTTAATGTTATTGAGAACTAGGTGTAAATTAGCACATACTTTTTTGTGCTTGATATTGGAATTATTTATGTTTCATTTCTTAATATTTATAATTACAGTACATGTAATCTTTTATATATAATGTAAGTTCAGTGCCCAGGTTATTTCTTTACTCACTATTTCTTTAGTATTATTATTTTTTGAGTTTTCGATAATATTTATCCAAGAACAAACTTTAACTTAGAATACTATCAGATTATTCTTAAATAAACCCAATAATACTTTCTCAAAATTTCCAGTGCATTTCATTGCAATGTTATTTTTAATTACGGTTTTGAATATTAAAAATTATAAAAGGTCATGAATCATAATTGTTTTTAAGGCTTTGGTGATTAACTTTTGATAACAGGAATTTTTTATTTTTTATTTTTCTTTTAAAAAAAGAAGATATCATAACACTTTTCCAAGAGGGCTTTAACATGTTTCCACAGTAGAAACTCTCTTAGCATGTTTCCACACTACAAACTCTCTTAGGATTACATATTGTTCTAGTTTGGCAACTTTCCCAAGGATATTGGCAGCCTCTCATTACTTAACAAAGCTTATCATTCTAGCCTCTCGACTTCACCTCCATAAGAGAATCCATTACTCGGTTATTTGGAACCACTTTGCCCTGTTTTCTTATGCTTAATTTTTCAAATTGTTTTTAAAGAATAAAAAATAATTATTTTTTATCTGGATATTCTCTGTATCTTTTTTGTCTTATGCTTCATCATCATATATTCTTGAGTTTTTTTCAGTTAGTTTCTTTCCTTTTCATAGATGATATACTGCTACTTTATTTATTTATTTTTAATTCCACATGCTTATTTGATATACTTTAGCAATAGCCATTTAATTTGCATATTTGACTTATAACAATATAAGTCCATAATTCACCCATTCAATCTCACTACAACTAGTAGTTAATTTATTTATTTTTAGTTCAAATGCTTATCTAGTGTATTTCAACAATAGCCATTTAATTTGTATATTAAGTTTATTTTAATAAACAGTTTCTAGTTCACCTACAAAATCTCACTAAAATAAAAGTCAACGACACAAGTAATAAAATAATTAAACATAGCATTAGTTAATTAATCCTATATACACAAGTTTCATCTGTAGTATATTTTGATTTTCTTGATTAATTAAGGTAGACTATAAATTATTAAATTCTGCACCTTGTTTTCCAATCTTAGTGTATATTAACCATGTGTCATATAACAACCTCACAATAGTATTATAAGTACATGATCAGTAGATTAATTATTGTATTTATAGTTTTAGAAAATGAAGTATCCTATTGTGATATTTAACCTATTGAGAACATGACTATTTTGCATGATGGATCACTATGGTCTACAATATAGCATTAACACTTTAAATCACTATTAAAATAACACCTTTTTTCGGACATAAAACTTTATCATGGTTTAATGTATTTTTATTTATTTTTATTAATGATAGCATGGATAGAGGTTGGATGTTAAAAGATAGAAGGTCAAGGGAGTATGAAGAAGGAGTTGAATACTTCATTAATTTTGCATTACAACATTGTCAAGAATCGAGTGTCATCCATTGTCCATGTATGAGATGTGGAAACTTAATGCATCATACACCTAACAAGATTCGAGAACACATGTTTTTTGATGGTATTGATCGAGTTATCGTACATGGTATTGGCATGGAGACGGAGTCTACTAGTGGACAATCAAGCTACTTGATTGCACAAGGTTATGATACATTAGATTATGAGTGATGTTGCTAGTACATTAGAAATGGTTTTCGCCCGCCTGAGATGAGTGCATGAATGATCCCAATGTCATTTAAAATTGGTTGAAGATCATGAAAAACCTTTGTACCCTAATTGTTTAAGTACAACAAACTTTTCTGCATTAGTTAAATTGTGGCCTTGTACAACTTGAAAGCAAAATATGGGTGGTTAGATAAAAGCTTTGGTTACTCGGTGTTAGGGGATATGTTGCAGTGAACAATAGGATGCCCTTATCCATGTACGAGGCTAAAAAAACCTTGAATGCATTAGGAATGGAATATAAGAAGATACATGCATGTCCAAATGATTGCATGCTTTATAGGAATGAGTTGAGGGATGCATCTTCATGTCCTACTTGTGGAATGTCAAGGTGGAAGGTAAACAAAGCGAGGGTGAGAAACACTAAGGAGTGCACGAAAGGTATTGTGGTATTTCCACCCCATGCTAGGTTTTAGGAGGATGTTTGATCTCAGTAGCTAATGACCTAAAATGGCATGCACAAGAAAGAAAATGATGGTCGACTACGACACCCGGTGACTCTTCTACTTGGCAATTAGTAGACAAATCGTGGCCACAATTTGCTTGATTCGAAACATAGACTTGCCATTTTAGCAGATGGTATCAATCCTCATAGCTCTATGACTAGTAGGTATAGTTGTTGGCCTATCATCACTATCACGTATAACCTTCCTCCTTGGCTATTCATGAAAAGGAAATTTATGATGTTATCTTTGTTAATATCAGGACCACGACCTTTAGTAATGACATTGACATATATTTGGCACCAGTAGTAGATGATTTGAAAACTTTATGGGAGATAGGGGTGGGAAACATAGCAGTGCACATAAGCGCGGGTTTTCACATTAAAGGCTATTTTGTTATGGACAATTAATGATTTCCCTGCTTATGGCAATTTATCTAGATGCACTATTAAGGGTTTTATGCTTGTCAGTATCGATTCGAAGAAACATATTCACATAGGCTAAAGCATGGGAATAAAAACTCGTATACAGGCCATCGAAGATTTCTTCCATTGAACCATCCATTTAGAAAGCAAAAGAAGGCCTTTGATGGTGAACAAGAGTTTAACTTACCTCCAACACAACTTACTAGAGAAGAAATACTGAGAAAAGTTGATATGATTCATAACTCGTAGAGCGAAAAGAATATGAAATCAATTGGTAATCCTCTGAGTTCTTTGGAAAAAGAAGTCCTATCCTTTTTTAAACGGAATACTCTCGAGATATTTTTATGTTAGTCACAACTTGGATGTCATGCATATTGAAAGAATGTATGTGAGAGCATTGTTGGAACTTTGCTTAACATTCGAGGTAAGGCAAAGGATGGATAATTCGACGATACTTATTGAAATGGGCTTAGGGAAAATTAGCACCAAAAGTTGGGTTGAGACGAACTATACCCCACATGTTATACGCTAAGTAGAATGGAAAAAAACTTGTGTGGAAGTTTAAGCTAATTTGTGAAGGTTCACGGCAGCGATTATTGTTCAAACTTTGGGAATCTTGTGTCGATGGAAGAAATTTAAAGCTCCATGGTCTTAAGTCCATGATTATCATGCACTTATGCAGCAATAACGCGTTAGCAATTAGATCGGTGTTACCTAAGCATGTCATATATGTCATTCACGAAGTTATGCTTCTTCTTTAATGCACTTTATGCAGGTAGTGGATGTCAAATTGAATGATTAAGCGACAAGACACCAAGTAGTCACTTTATTGCTTACTTGAGAAGTATTTCCCACCTTCCATTTTGATATCCATACTTCATTTAACGATTGCATTTAGTAAGAGAGGTAAGACTATGTGGACCGGTGTACATGAGATGGATGTACTATTGAAAGATATATGAAAGTTCTAAGGGTTATGTTGTCGTAATCATCCGGAAGGGTGCATTGGCAGGTGTTATATTGAGGAAAGAAGCTTTAGAGTTTTTAATACGGAGTATTTATTAAATTATAGATGCAATTAGGATTCCTTCTAGTATGACAAATGAATGGAAATATGGAAAACCTTTACCTAGAGGCCGTGCAATGACTATTAATAGGTATAACTGATGGAAGCGAAGCACATCATTATGTTACGCAAAATCTGACCATTATGCGACCTTATATCAAGTAAGTGTCGTGTCTCTTGAACATGTGACTTTTGTTACTCTACATATGTGGTTGCACCATGACTTGCCTATTTTACTTAATAGTGATCATAAAATATTTGAAGGCAAAGTATCACCGTCGATCTAAAAGGGTGAAATTAGTTTAGAGGATGGACATGTGCGCACATTTAGCTATTGGCCGAAAAGGTATGAAACTGAAGTGCATCACCCACTTAGAGTGAATGCTTTCACTCATTCTACATTCATTTATATATTATGGATGAACCTTGTAGGTTCTTGATGAAACCAAGAAAAGGAGAACCTATTGAAGAGGATCTTAAGTAGCTTACCTGAGGACCGAGACAACAAGTTCTTACTTATCCTGGTTATATCATTAATGGTTGTCGTTACCATACCAAGGATCGTGACAAGACACAAGTTAACCAAAATAGTGGTGTTAGTATTGTGGCATCAACTATGCAAATTGGAAGTGCCAAAGATAAGAATCGTAAGTAGCAGTGAGATGTGTTTTTATGGGGTTGTAAAGAGATATGGGGCCTTGATTATAATATGTTCAAGGTTGTTGTTTTAAGTGTGATTGGGTTGATAATAAGAGCGGTGTCAAGTTGATGAGGCTTGGTTTCACATTAGTTGATCTGAGAAGATAGGACCTCATCGGATCCTTTTATTTTGGCATCTCAAGCTCAACGAAGTATTTTATGTAGAAGACGGGATTGATCGAGATGGTTGTTGTTCTTTGAGGCGAGAAGGACTCTTTCGACATAGAGGGTGACTAATGACTTTACAAACAATTGTATGGAACATCACTCATTTGTGAATGCAATGCCTAATAGTAGGTCCTCCGTGAAGTTGAAGACTCAAATGAAATTTAATATGAGAACTTGATTGTGAGGGGTTGGATTGAACATTAATCATATTACGCATGTTTTACTATTTTTTTATTACTTTAGTTACTACTATTCAGATTCTTAAGTGTATTGTATTGCTAAATTATTATTGACATATAATGACATGGTAATTGATATTATAGTTTATTATTTTATTCTTGTTAGCTTTATTTTTTCTATTACATGCATTGCCATTTGTAACCAAATGTAACTACTTATGTATTTGATGTCTCTTTAATTGTCTAAACTTATTTTCTAGCTTAATTGATATAGTTAAATAAGTGTTGCTTATACATTTGTCATCTGCTTTCGTTTTAGATTATGCGATGTAAAGAATGAAGCCAATCAGACTTAATGATTTAATTTTTTTTTAGACAATCCTCCTTGTGTTGAGATTAATCATGAGATATAAGGTGGAAGGATAATAAACAACACTTCCCATTTAAGTTATTTGTATAAGTTTCTACATATTGAATTAAAATGGTGCAAGGTAATCTAAAAGTTATGCTTCATACAACCAAGATTGCATGATTATGCTTGATCATTCTCATATTCAATGTTTATAAGTTACTTATAAAATAAATTAAAATAATCGATGTCTATGATTGATTGAATTTATAATATAATAAAAATAATAAACATAAGACAAGTCTGATATTTATTAGACAGTGAGGTAAAACTATGTATGACACAATTTCAAAATAAACATTGTTATAATAATGAAATAGAAGTTAGAAATAACACACATTGACACAATCTAACCTCACAATTGATTGAATGTTTACTTATAATTATTGTATTAGTGTGTGAAATAAATTTTGAATATAAGACAAAGTAGGAATGCAAGTTTTGTAAAATATTCAACCTTTGCAATTGTACTTATTTATGTATTATAATGTATTTTTTATGCATATTTTCATTACTTCAAAATTATCATTATTTATCAATGTTAAAATGTTGTTGTCTTAGCATACCTTTTTAGCCATTCAATACACGAAAAGCTTCTACAAATTGCTGACCAAATAGAACACGAAGAAAACAGACAAAAGGTAATTCACTGATATCTGATTTTAATTTGACAATTAACGCAAAGGTGGTTCCATTTTTGTAATTGCCCCAAACGTTATTCTGCCCGTCAACCCGCGGAATACTAAGTGAATGTCGAGGCGACGAACTGTTTGAAAATGAATGAGAGTCTCCTTTATGCAGGGCTACCCAGGCCAACACTGCATATCTGTCCCCAATAGATTGTATAAATCTGACAAAAAATTAAAAACGACCACTTGGGCCCCATAAACAATACTCATCATATATACCACTATGAATCCAACTATACCCCAATAGTTACAAGTTCAATATTTTACTCTTACAAATACATATACTAAAATTAAGTTTCAATACATGTATACAACATAAACGACCCGACGAAACTCTTCTAATCCTCGGTCTCTAGGGCAGTCGTCCCTACGCACGCTCCTATTACACGTAAAACAATACCACCGACGGGGTGAGCTAATGCTTAGTAGTGGAATCACCCTAGAGTGGGCTACTCTCCCACTAAGTGCGGTCTGATGTTAGGTCATGTAGCGTTGACGAATCATGATCCTCTTGATATCACCGCTCTGTCATCTCGTGCGGGTCCTCCGCAAAAACTCTCTCACTTCTCAAACTCGTATGAGAATTATTATTTTTGTTTTATTTTGTGGACAACCCTCGGAATATTGTATATATCAATTTGGGGCCACTCAGGCGATTGATGATATATATTTGTTTGTGGAATTTACCTTTCAGATGAATATGATTGAAGTAGCTCAGGCTGATTGATATTTTTAGTTGGACTACCCTCAGATAATTTACATTTTAGACATACCTCCGAACCATTTTCTCTAGACTCATCTCAAGCGCGCAAATCTGTAGTCTAGGGTGTTCAGGTCATGTAAAATGCGACTAACTGATGCCATTTGATATCATTATAACACATCTGAATATATCCCCTGTACTTATCTTCATAATTTAATCCACTAATCATATTACCATAATTTTCTCATTCATACATCAAAATTAGCTCACTTGAGGCTAATATTAAACACGAGCAATTATACTTGAATTACTCATTGACATATTAATTCACAAAAATTATTTTGAACAAATATTTTAGTTTGGACTACCCTCCGATAGTTAACATTTTAGATAGCCTCTGAACCCTTTTCTTGGGCTCGTCTTAGCACTCACTCCTATGGTCCTGGTGATTCTGGTGCATATGAAATGCATTGTGTGATACCATTTCAATAACTCATATAACACATACGGAAATATCTATTCATATATTCACATAATTTAAATCACACAATCATGTTATATAATTTCTCATTTCATACATCAAAATTAGCTAACTTGGGCTAATGATCAAATACGAGCAATTATACTTGAATTACTCGACCAAACATATTAATTCACAAAAATTATTTTGTGAACACTATTCTAGGGAATGTTGAAACCTGCTTTTTGATTCTGTCCGAAAATCACAAATCATTGGTTCACTTAGTGAACCCGGGTTTCACGGCCATTACCGGCCCTATACATACCAAAGCACCATTTAATACATAAATCATCATATAAACATCCCAAATCAGTCCCCAACAGCCACGGACTGACCAAGAATTTCTAAGAATTCCTGATTCGGTCCCATGTTTTGGGGACCCGATGTTAACTCGCGACTCGAACCAAATGAAACATTGAAAAACACTTAAATAAAGTGTAAACCCAAGTAGGGAGAAACCCTACATCTCGGGTTATCAAAAACTCACAAATCCGGTACCCATAAAGCCCTCGCGTAGAGCGGTTCTCCTTCTTGTCGAGCTGCAGAAGCCCGGTCGATTCTTGGTATTCTAGAGAGAGTTCTCTCTCTCTGCAAAAGCGCGCGACCCAGCCCGCTTTGCCCGATTTTTTCCCTTTCCCATTTTTGGTTCTCATTTTTGTTGGAGGAAGAAGATGACTATTGGCTATTTCGTCTTATTTGTGACTCATGATTTCAAAATGACTATTATGTGTCCCTCTTTTCCAGTTTTGACATTGGCACTATCTCGGCCGTCCGTTTCATCATTTCTCACCATGCCGCCATGGCACATGAGTACTGTTATATGTGACTTTTGTCACATCAGTACTTCTGGCACGGCTTCGATGCCTCGGCGTGTAAGTCGACTATCTTCGGTCGGCATTCGTGCTAGCTAGATTTGGCGAGCGATTCCAGCAGTGAAATCCGTTTCATTATACGAGATCTATAAAATAAATTACAGTTTTAGCATTTGTTGTAACGATACAATTTCGTAACCCGAAATACAATTTTGCCTTTTTCGAAGTGAATTTCTCCGGGTCTTATTCTCCCTCTTTAAAGGAATTTTAGGTCTCGAGAAATTCTGAACAATCAAAATCACTCACATGCATATGTAACGTGCACTCTATCATGCATGTAAACAGTCATTTAAATTTTAAACGACTAAACTACGTACCTTCATCCCTAAACAAGAAGGGATAGGTGGACCGCATCGTGTCCTCGCACTCCCACGTGGACTCCTCCACTCCATAGTGCCTCCATAGTACCTTCACTAGCCTCACGGTCTTGCGAGTCGCGACGATCTTGACTATCAACAATGCTGCTTGGTCCCTCTCGAGTCCCATCAGTGTCGACCTCGATCACATCACTAATCCCACGCGTAATTTGGATGCGGAGTATATTTAGGGCAGTGGAGGCGTGAAACACCTCGTGGACACTAACATGCGGCGTGCGGCTAACCGGTGCGCAGCGGTGCCTACCCTCTCGGTAACTCGAAGGTCAGTGTTCGATGCTTCGAACTGGCGGGCTGACCCTCCCCTGCTTGGGCATCACGCCCCGAGAGGCGTGATCCTGACCTCGAGACTCTAAGGGTCGGCGTCACACATCCATGGCGCTCTTCTGCCGGCTCGAGGCCATGAGAGAAGACGCTGTCGTATCAAGCTCACCTTTCTCGGAGGTGTCTCTAATCAAATTAGGACCGGTGGAGCTCTCACCTCGGTCGACCACAGTGGTGACACTGCATGGCCTCCATCTGATTACTCATGCAGGGCCATGTATACTGCGATAAGTATTTGTTGTTGTAGCGAATTCCACTAAGAGGCGAGTGCTCTTCCCGGCTACCCTTAAGATCCAGGACGCATGCTTGTAGCATGTCCCTCTGCTCCTGCCATAGTCCTCCCAGGCGACCGTACAATACGAGGGTGGAGCAGCTGTGCTCATAGTCGGCCGTGTGCCCACGTAGCCTTTTGGAAACTCTTCCAAGGTGTGCCTTTTGTAAACCTCGGGTCCTTTATCCCAGGCACATGGATCTTGGTACTCCATGGCGGACTATCTCTGAATGTATAGCCGGCGGAATCACTCGGCGAAGAGGTCGTCGCGCGGCTGAAAATGTGCCGACTTCGTGAGTGGTCCACTATCACCCATACCGCGTCATGCTTCTGCTGCGTCCGTGGCAAGTGGGTCACAAAGTCCATCGTGATGTGCTCCCACTTCCACTCAGCTACCTCCAATGGTTGAAGTAGCCTGGCGTATTACGGTGTTCGAGCTGGCCTGCGACATGTGAGACATCGTCGAGCAAAGAAAGTCCCTACGTGTCTCGCCGTCCACTCAGTAGTGGCGGCGAAGGTCCCGGTACATCTTACGTGCCACTGGATGCCGCGACAAATCGAGGAAGCGGTGAAACTCGCGGGAATCTCCTCTCTCGTCGGTCATTGAGACCACTGCGAGTCCACATGTCGAAGACTACCATGCGTGAGCAGTGCGACCCTCGTCGCTGTGCCCCGGCGTATAGGTCCCCGATGGACACTATCTGCTGATCACATAGCGGGACTCAATCACTGCGCTCAGCGAGAGGCGGTGTACCACTAAACTCCCAGTACCACCCCAGTCACGCTTTCATTTTGTCTTTGTGGCGGTGTCCACGGTCTCGAGCATCCGCCACTCGAGAAGATATCTTGTAATGACCTTATTGACTCCGTGAGTGCATCGGCCACCACATTTGCCTTACAGGGATGGTAATGCAAAGTGAAGTCGCAATCCTCTAAGAACTCCATCCACCTGCGTTGCCTCATGTTGAGGGTCTCGGCGTAGTAATATACTTCGGACTTTTATGGTGCAGTACACCTCGAACTCCTCGCCATATAAGTAGTGTCGCGAATCTTCCAAGGCCAAGACTACGCCAACTCCGTGTCGTGTGTGGGGTAATTACGCTCGTGATTCTTCAGGCGCGAGAACCATAAGCTACTACCCTCCTGGACTGCATCAAAACACATCGTCAGGCACTCGAGGGCATCCATGATCTGCGGCCTTTTTGTCCTATGCGGGACTATCAAGATAGGAGTTGAAGTAAGTCTCCTCTTCAACTCCTGGAATGCCTCCTCGCATCGGTCATCCCAATCAAACTTGACCTCCTTTTAGGTCAACCTAGTCATAGGTGCTGCTATTCTAAAGAAATCCTCGTAAGATCTCTGTAATGCCCGGCCAGTCGAGGCTTCATTATCTCGAAGTGACCCGACCTCTCGGCTCGTCAACGCCTCGACCTTCTGCGGGTCGTGACCTCACGATCTTGACACCACGTGTCCCAAAATCTCACCTCAATGAAGCGAACTCGCACTTCTTGAACTTGGCATACATGCGTGGTCTCTGTGTATAAAACGATCCTCAAGTGATACTCATGCTCCCACTCTGACTAGGAGTAGATCAAGATATCATCCACGAAGACTATGACAAAGTGATCTAAATAGGGTTGGAATATCCCTATGCATGAGATCCATGGTGCGGCTTGCACGTCGTCGATAGAAGGGCATCATAGTAAACTCGAAGTGCCCATGCGGCGTCTGCTTATTTGTCTTAGGGATATCGTATCCCACCCCCAACCCTCATCGATGGTAACCGGTCACGAAGTTACATCTTGGAGTAGACTCGCGCTCCGCCTCAAGCGATCAAACAAGTCATCGATCCTCGGTAATGAGTGGAATTCTTGATCGTAACCTGTTGTTATTTTTGTAGTCAATGCACGAGTTGAAGGGTCAGCATCCACTTCTTCTTAAGTAAACGAGAACGGGAAGCGCCCGTGGTGAAGTGCTCGATGCAATGAACCCTTTGTCCGAGTAACTCCTGTATTTGGACTACGAGTTCTGCAACTCAACCGGTGCCATCTGTCTCAGTCGTAGAGATGGGTGAAATACCGAGGGGTGTAACTCGATCAGTCTACGTCCACATGTGGAGGTAGTTGTTGGCCAGGACGAAACACGTGTCTGAAATTTCGACACTATTACCCAAGGTTTATTATCTAATCCGTGGCGCTCATAAAACTTGTTGACACCAAAAACAAAACACGTATAAACCACGATCTCTTAGAGTAAATCATCATTTTTTTAAAAGTTGGTTTTTAGTCGTGTCTGCCAGTGCACGGTCGTGGTAATAAAATGTGGATTTAAGTCCAATCGATATCGATCCCACGAGATCTCGAATTTTAAATCAACTACGACTACTCAATTTCCATACTATTTGGACCCTGAAAATGATAATGGGATCCGGCGTAAGGTCTTTAGAGCGATTAAGCGAACAAAGGAAAATAAGCTGAACTACTGACATACTAAAGAATAAGAGAAGCCAAGAATAATGAATTTCTAATAAAAGAAGAATCTTTTGAACGATTATCCTCGGAAGACACATTAATAAAGAAAGCAGTTATAGTGAACTATCAATTCCTGTAGATTTACTCTAATAAAATTTCTGATTAACTCCGGTTTCAAAAAATGTCAGGCGTTGTAGTGCGTTTGGATCTCTCCCGCCTCACATTTCATTATCTAATTTATGGCTTGATTCTCGAATCACGAGGGAATTAGATAACTACTTTTAAAGAGGACTTCATGTCACAGGTATTTTTTCTTTTGCAATACTTCATACCCATTTTATGGGCTGTAAACCTTAGCTCGAGTTATCCCGGTCAGCGGGATATCTGAGCAGGATTGTCCTCCTCGAAATTAGAATCGTCGACCTTTCCTTGATTAGATCTCGGCTAACACGGGGATTGGCCTCACCATGTCGAATTAGGAGATTGAACTCTTTGCTTGTTTTAAATAGATAACTCATTCAACTCGTTCTTGATTTCAAGTGAAGGATTTATCTAAGTGAACTTACAAAGCTCAAGGATCCTAATAGCGGGTTAATATACCTTCAAAGAAATGTACATTACTCTCGAGATTGTCTTCCTGTGTCACTCGGAGGACCTCCTTGAAATCGAGCAATGGCCCATGAATCTTAACGGGTATAAAGCGATATTCGGATCAAGAAAATAAACTAAAACCCGAGGAAGTAAATTTATTAGCGAAATTAACAAGGCTCTTGAAAAAGACTACGAAAGATAAATTCGACTATAAGTTCACTTAATGGAAAATTTAGTTCCTCGATTCTTGAATTACACGTCGGTAATTCCTCTGATCATAAGAATAGTTGCGGTGAAGCGAAACAATCGAATTCAAAATTTGTCTGGGAACTTCAAACATTTAGGGTAGTAATTTGAAATTAAATGAATTACGCATTCAGCTTGAGCTCAAGCGATAACATCAGTTCGAGGAAATCTGACGAAAAAATAAAAATACGAGCATGATGCGCTCTAAAAAGCAGCGAAATGAAAAATTAAAGAAAAATAAAAGAAAATAAAAAAAATAAAAGAAAGAAAATGGGCTTTCGACTATCGGACCTCGTCACGTAGCGCCAAGCTCCTTGAATGAAATTTGGATAGGCTGCGTATTTATAGGGTTTTCCGGTTGGGCCTAATCCCGATGTAGCTGTTGTGGATTTTGAGTATCAGGTGAGTCAACTATTCCAAGTCGCGACCCGGTTTCCTTAGCCATTGACATCCTTCGAAGTCGCGACTCTCGATCCGCATCGAGGACTTGACTTACTCTATGTAGCCTTGATTTAGTCATTCTTGAATTGTCGCGACATCACCATCTTAATCGCGTGTCTTCTCCGTCTTAGCCCGAGTTTCAATTGTTCTCTCTGATGTCGCGGCGTGATATCTTAGCCAGCGACCTCGGCTCAAATCATCTACTGCGATCTTCAAGCGATGTCTTGGATGTCGCGACATCGATCTCTTGTCGCGACATCATCGAACCGTGAAGCTTCAACTAGTTGCTCATGTTGTCGTGACATCAATATCTTGTCGCGACATCATCTCTTTAGGCTCTGCATCATTAGTCTGGTCGTTCCTTATGCCAGCGACTTGATCTCATGTCGCGACATCGGCTTAGTTCTCACGAGGCTTTATTGGTTATACGATGTCAGCGACCTCGATCCATGTCGCGACATCGGCAAGTCATTTGCGAGTTTTCAACTTGTCTTGGTCTCGCGACTTGAGTGTGTCGTGACCTCCGCCATGAAACTTCACCTTGTGGCGGTCTGGTGTGGCGACGATCTCGTAATAGCGACGCATGCGACGCTGGCTTCTGATCTTCTCGCCAGTGGTTCTTGATGTAAGTGACTGGCCTCTTGCCATTGACATCATCAATGTCGCGACGACATCAATGATCTCACGTCGCGACATCGACTTAAGTTCCGGTATCATCGGTCGAACCTCTCATAGCTTAAAAGGTGTTTACATTTGTCGCCAACCTCTTATCCTCGTCCGACATCAATTGTTGTCGCGACCTCGGAATCTTTGTCGCGGCGTCGTTTCTCTTAGCTCCTGATTACCCTTGATGCTGATGGTACTACGCCGCTACACGCATCAAATTCCTTTAATTCTTCTTTTGGTGTCACGACTCGGAGATTTAGTATGTCGACCAGCTGCATCGATAGATCAACCCGGAGTTCTTTTGTTACCTTTCTGCCATTCATTGCACTTTTCTTCCACTTATTCTTTGTATTTTTCTACTTTCTTTCTCTCTTCTGCTAATAACAATTTGGTGAGTTTCTTCGCCATTTACGTATGTGTTATTCATTTCTAGATGAAAATAGAGCGGAAAAATGGGTAAAATAGATGACTTTTAGCTCATCGAGTAGTCCAGTAGCTCATTTGGAAAAACATCCACATATAGCACACTACTGAGGTAGATCTAAGTCTGGTCTCACCTCGTCCTCTAAATTAAGACTAAGCTAGCCAACCCGCCCGACTATCACGACACGGACTGCCGTATGCTATGCAGGCGAAATATCATGTTTGTCCCCACTGGAATACCCTTGATGCAGATCTGCGTGTGGCGATAACCCTCTGCACTCACAATCGATGCGACCACGTAATTTGTTAGCCAATCCATCCCCCGAGGATGACATCAAACTCGACATGTCATAATCCGCAGGTCCTTTGTGAGTAGAGTCCCGAGATCTCGACTCACGAGCCTCGACCTCTATCGTCCACTAGTCTCGCCCTTGTCCTTAGGGAGAACTCCGTCTGATGGCTCCTCTGAGTCTGACCTCTACGCCCAACTTCGATCTGGCCAGTGCGACAATGAATGAATGCTAGCGCAGGAATCAAATAACACTCTAGCCCATAGGCGAGATAGCAAAAGCGTGCCATGTATAGCCCGGGTGATCTGGCCGGCTCGGCTGCGGTGTAAACGACGTAGACATCCACTGGACCTGATGTCCCTTTGCACGTGGGCCTCGTCCTCTGCCTCTGCCCCGCTACTGGCCTCTCGGGCCTGCACAGTGAGAATGTGGGGTGCGGGTCTTGGCTCCCGAAGCGGTAGCTCCCCAGCTCAATACCGTGCTATGGAGGAGCGTCTTTGTATCCTCTCTGTCCTGCGGCGGGATTGTCTTTGTCCCGAAACCACAGGATCCACTGTCTGCAGGGGCGATCCTTTCATGTGTCGGTGCCGACAATGGTAGCACACCATACATCCGCCCTGACCGTGGCTCTCATTTGTCCACTGGCCGGGTGTGAGCTCTGGGACCCTCGTGAACTAGAAGCTCTCTACCTCTTTCCTAAACTGGAAGATGACTGACTGTCCTTCCTCTTACTACTAGCACCCACATCCCGAGTGCTCCGAGCATCCTCTATCTCTAGCTCTGTAATTAGAAATTTGTCTGCCGGCCATGGAGTCCATGTATCTGTGGCGAAGTCCTGATCACGGCTTGAATGGACAGCCGGCCCATTCTCAAATCTCTGACTTTGGCGAGTGCGCGCGTGTCATCAGTGACCAGGGCTAACTGCGTGAATCTAGCCACGTGGTCCATCACGGTCGTCGCCCCTGGCCGGCTCTAGGAACTCCTGACCTTGGCATGCCTCGCGGTCTGCGGAAAGTACTTGCCCATGAGCGGCTCCACGGGGAGCTGCGCATTGTCATAACCTCTTCCAAGTCTCACAGAAGTCTCACAGCTATCTCCACCATACACGGGCCTCGCCCTCTAGTGAATGCAGCTAACTTTGATCTGAGTCGTATGGGGTGACCTCCATAGCCTCCAGTACGTTATCGATCTGCATAAACCAATGGTCTGCAACCATCGGGTCTCCTCCCCCTCTGAATGTCGGAGGGTGGTGCGCTCTAAATCTCTGGAGGTTACTAGGACCTCCTGACTACTGCTATGCTGGCACGTGCGATAGCGACCCCGTGGGATTACCTACGGCCTCAACAAAGAACTCTTGATCAAATGTCGCGGTGGTCAAATGTCGAGTGGTGCGACCGGTGCCAGTGGGCGTCCTCGTCTCGTCCTCTCTTAGCCATGCAAATTAACATGATTAAATCTCAATACGATATCTCGAAGGCATAAACACGACCCCAGGACACTAATCATACATAAATCGGTGTATGTACATTGTCCTTGCATTCTGGCGAGGTAGGTGCAAGGCAATCAATTTGCATTTAAAATATTATTTTCAACAAAATTTTATTTTGAAAATTTCAATTTTGAAAATTTTATTTTTCGAAAATTTTTGTCTAATTTTAGTTGATTTTTATTTTTATTTTATTTAATTTAATAAAAATTTTGAAAATTTTGCTTGATGAAGCGATGTTCATAGGCAAGGGTTCACAAACAATGTCAAAAATCAGACACGGAAAAATACCAGTCAAGCCCAGGGCCTTGTTTGAGTGCAAGGTGCCTTGCCCGTAGCCAACTTGGCAACACCTTGACCGCATGCAGCCGTCTGCGTCACCGCGCCGCCTTTGCCTTCTTGCCCCGCGCACCGCGCTGCACTGCCTGCGGCACCCGTGCATGGCGCCCATGCTGCGCCCGTGCCGCGGCGCCCGCCATGCACATTACTCCTGCGCACGCTCCAGCCTTTGTGCCGTAGCCGCTTTGCTCTCCAGGCGCCCGTCTTTGTCTGTGGCGCTTTCTTGGCGTGCCTGCGCACTTTATGCGCCTCGTGCCGCCCGGCCTTGACCCGGCCTATGCTCCAAATGGGCGTTAGCCACGTTGAGTTACGCTTGATTTTTTTTTTTTTCTTTCATTTCACCCAGTTCCGGCCTCTTTGGAAAATTTTGAAAAAATATTTATACATTTTTGTTTCTCATTTTCCATACTCAAATAAATTTATAAAAATTTATTTTCTCTGATTTTCTTCAACTTAGAAAATTATTTTTCATCACTAATAGGCGAATAAATTTATAAAATTTATTCTTTCTCATTTTGTTTCGAGTTTTGTACCTTTATGCCTCCAAATATTTATAAAGTATTTCCTAACTCATCCATGTGCTAATCTGCCAAGCACATAAACGATCTCATCATACAACATGGTAAGCATACCATTCACACATAATAATTCATCAAATCACCTGAAACACACAAAACACGTGCATGTAGTGTCTAGTTTTTGATGAGTGATTTTCTAGGTAATCTCATACCTACACTTATCATCGAACCACCTAGTGGTGATGAATTTACCCAAACCCAGGGAGGCTCCTAGGTATTCGTATACCTAAGCTCTGATACCAAGCTGTGACGCCCCAAACCCGGGGGTCCGTTGACTACCCATCAACCCGTAGAATACTCGTGAATGTCGGGCGACCCGACATTTTTTCACGAAAATCGAGTAGAGTCTCCTTTGTACGGGGAGCTCTACCCAAATACATTTTTGCATATACATCCCAAACGAGTGCAATATAATCCCAACGAAGTAAAAGCGGCCACTTGGGCCCATAAACAATACTCATCATACATACCCACTATGAATCGACTATATCGATAGTTACAAGAGTTCAAATATTTTTACTCTTATACAATACATACTAAAATTAGAAGTTTCAATACATGTATACAACATAAACCAAGCCACAACCCGGCTTTCTTCTAATCCTCAGTCTCTAGGACGAGCCGTCCCCTCGCACGCTCCTTGTACCTGTAAAATAATATCCCTCGACAGGGTGAGCTAATGCTTAGTAGTGGAATCACCCTAAGTGGGCTACTCTCCACCTAAGTGCAGTGCAATGTTCCAAATTAAACACACATTCAAGCAAATGCATGATCCTACTTGAATGTCTAACTCATCATCTCGTACCCGAGTCCTCACTGACTCCCTCACACTCGCCTAAGCCTCGTATGAGAATTATTATTTTGTTTATTTGTGGACAACCCTCCGATGTGTATATATCAATTGGGCCGCTCCGGCCCGATTGATATATATTTGTTTTATGGACACTACCCTCAGATGTGAATATCAATTGGGCCGCTCCGACGATTGATATTTTTAGTTTGGACTACCCTCCGATAATTTACATTTTTAGACAACCCTCCGAACCCTTTTCTCTAGACTAATCTCAAGCACTCACTCCTATAGTCCTAGGGTGTTCCAGTGCATATGAAATGCATTGTGATGCCATTTCAATAACTCATATAACACATGCAAATATAACACCATGCATATATTCACATAATTTAAATCACACGATCATGTTATGTAATTTCTCATTTCATACATCAAAATTAGCTCACTTGGGCTAATGATCAGAAACCATGACAATTATACTTGAATTACTTTCGATCAAACATATTAATTCACAAAAATTATTTTGTAGACACTATTCTCGGGAATAGTGAAACCCTCGATTATCTTCCCGGAAAATCACAAATCATTGGTTCATAGTGAACTTGGTTCTGACCATTCTTATTTTATACATACCCAAGCACCATTTAATACATAAATCATCCTTATAACATCCCAAATCAGTCCCCCAACTGACCACGGACTGACCAAGAATTTCTAAAAAAAATTCCACAATTCGGTCCCATGTTTTGGGACCGATCAAACGGCCCCTCACGGCCTCAAACCAACCGAAACATTGAAAAACACTTAAATAAAGTGTAAAACCCAAGTACGGAGAAACCCCTACCTCTCGGAGTTTGTCAAAAACTGACAAATCCGGTACCCACGCGAAGCCCTTTCCGCGTAGAGCAGTTCTCCTTCTTGTCCGAAAGGCTATATGACGGTCGGATTTGCCGTATTCTGAAAGTTCTCTCTCTCTATAAAAAAAACGCACCAGCAGCCACTGCCAGATTTTTTTCCCTTTCCCGTTTTTGGTTCTCATTTTTGTTGGAGGAAGAAGATGACTATTGACTATTTCGTCTTGTTGTGACTTAAACAATTTCCAAAATGACTATTATGTCCCTCTTTTCCCAGTTTTGACATTCGGCACTATCTCAACCGTCCATTTTCATCATTTCTCTACTCATGCCACTTATGGCACATGAGTACTTGTTATATGAGACTTCGTCTGATCGAAATTACTGGCACCTAAACGCGATGCTCGAAAACGGTAAAATTCGATCATTTCGGAATTTGACGAAATTTTACGTGCTAGCTAGATTTCGTGAGACGATTCCAACGGTGAAATCCGTTTCGTTATCTGAGATTTAGAGAATAAATTACGGATTTTTAACCGAAATTACAATTTCGTAACCGAAATTACGATTTTGCCTTTTTTCCAGAAATTGGAATTTCTCGGGTCTTACATTTTTGCTTTACTTTTCATGTAGGAGGATGTGATACAAAAAGAAGAAAAATAAAAAAAGTTTAGAGGATCAATCATGAAACCAAATATTACAAAGAATAAAAGTAAAGGGGTCAAGATTAATATTGATTATAATGATGATGGTATAGAAATTGGTGATGGATCTATACAATTGGTTTCCTACTTAGGTGTCCTTGCAAGGACCATGGTCCCAAAGACTATTTTGATTGCGCTAGTGCCAAAATGAGTTGAAAGAAAAGTTAGCGGGATATTGTTTAGGTATGAAATAATTATTTTAAATTATCTTCCAACATCTTGTGCACTATTACATGCATTCATACCAATAACTAATCGAATTTATGCACGCGCTCAAGGTTGTCAAGATAGCAAGAATAATACTATTGCATCAATAGGCAGAAAGTTCAGGTCATTCAAGCACCATCTCACAAAAGACTATATCATGCCTTATAAGGATGATCCTTAACACCTTAAAGATCCCCCACCTTGTTACAACTATATTGAGACTGAAATATGGAGAAAATTGGTTATGGATAGGCTGCCAAAGCAATTTCTAAAGAAGTTTAAACCAGAATGAAAAAGAGGTCTTTGAACACATATTCCCATCGACTTAGTAGAAAAGGTTATGCAAACTGAGCAAGAAGTGGTAAGTCACACTTGTTTTCATATTTATACATTTTTTTTTTTTATGTCATTAGTAGGAGAAAAATTTAATATTGTAGTTATAATATATAATGATTGTGTGATGTGATAGAGAATTTTATTGTTAATGGATATACTTTGTAAAATTGTTGGTAAAATGGATGAAGTTGTTTAATGTAAAAAATTAAAATTAGTACAGTATACAAATAAAAATATATCTATTATGTTTATAGAATTAAAAAATAAAATATCATTTATATTTGATTGATATTATATAATCTTTACAATGAAATGATTTGCTTATTATTATATCTAAGCAAGAATTACACTTATTGAAACTACTATATTGTAAGTACAGATGAAAAACGTGGTCTTCTAGGAAGCTCTGCCTAGATGGGAATTGTGAAGCTACAAAGAGAAGGTATTACAACATGATGTTGAAGTCCAACATGTTGTTCATATAAAATTGTTAGTTATCAAAACCTTTAAATGAGTGTCCTTAAGGTTCTAAAGCTTATAAATATGATATTCAAGCTAACTTGTTATGTTGTTTTGTAGGATGAGTTGACTGCTAATGCCAAGAAGCTTGGTATTCCTACCAGTGGTCCAAATGATATACTTACACAAGCTTTAGGAACACCTGAGCATCCTGGCAGAGTAAGGGCTATGGGACCAGTAAAACGTAATGCATATTTTGATGTTCCTAAGTCATCAAAAGTTGTTGAAATGGATGAAAGAGAAATGATATTGCAAGAAAGGAGAAAGAATTAGAGGAGCGTGAAAAAATGCTTAGTCAGCAAGAGATGCTTTGCTATCAAGTAAGCAACGTGGATATTGAACACCACTCATCGAGGGGTCAACAACGCCCTCCCACACCCCATTCTGAAATGAGCAACACAAATATCCGACAACAATTGCTAATTCATAAAGAAGTCCATCAAATGACACAACATGGAGTTGAGATGAAGGTTACACAACCACTCCAACATCCAATTGACAAGGTATATATATGTTTGACTTAGTTCCATTACTACCATTAATGTATAGTTTTTTTTTTTTGTGGATATTCATATTTGTATACCAAATGTAGTGACATATTTTTTAATTTTTATAAGGTTAAAAAATGTGACATGGCCATAGAGACTAGAGAAAACATTGTTGCATATGCAACATATGTTCCTGAAGTAAATGATGGTTCGAAACTGGCTATGTCACCATCCTTCATCCTGTTCAACCTGATGTCTTTCTACCGTTTCCACTTCCAAATGTCTCTAAAATGAGGGATGGAGTTGGGCACGAGGTATTATGGCCTGCTGAGCTTGTGATACCTTATGAAGGAGGGAAAGAGGTATATCATGTAATTTTCACAGAAGTTAATTTGTTTTATAGTGTTTTTCTTCTTACTAATTCAATAATGTTCTAATTATTGGACTATGTATTGAAGAAAAATTAGAAGAAGAAGAAAGCAACAAAGATACCAGAGAAACCTATTGAACAACGAAAGAAAGAAAATCCAAAGGATATTCAACCGTTTGCTAAAACAGTTTCAACATTTTTGAAAGATAGACCAACCCTAAAAGTACAATTCCCAGTAGATCTGTTTGGTATGGAATTTTTCACATTTCTTTTGGTGGAAGATATGGAGTATATCATATCGGAGGCAGAGGTTTCATCAAACTGTATTTGTTTCTACATATGGTGGGATTTCTTACATGTGCATCGAAGTTCAAGTTATATTTTATGGTACTAATATCTCTTTATATATTTTTAATTTTCTTAGTACTTGTATCAAGAGATGAGAGATACAATGAGGAGGAAGTTGATATTTGTGAATCCAGGAATAGTTTCTAAAGCTGGAACAACAAAACCAAAGTTGGAAAATAGAGCTTGATACATTGTTGAGAGATTGATAAATTCAAGAAAAGCTGAGTATATTTTTGTCCCATACAACCCAAGGTAATTGTCTTAGATAATGACATAACATTTTCATTATTCATGTTTTATTAGTTAATATCATTTTTTTTATTTCCTTATTTTATTTGGTATAGGTATCAGTTAATGAAAGACTCAAGATTGTATTTTTTACAGAGATTTCAAGATGTATATACGAATGTGTTAATAATATTTTTCATGTACAAGCTTGTTATTTTGGTAAGATTAAAGTTTGTGTAGTTAATAAGATTTTATTACATGGATTTCATCTTTCAACTAATAATTAATTAGTGTCGCTTTGTTTATTTTTTATTTTTGGCCATGTGTCGTGTTAGTGAAAGACTGAAGTGGCTTTTGCATAGAGATATTTAAAGATGTATATACATACATGGTTATTAATATTTTGGTTGTATAATTTATCTATTCGTTCTATGAGTTTTTATTTTTGATGTATGTACTATAAATAGAACTTGATTTACATTATCTTTTGGTATCTTTTTATTCTAAGTAAAGTTGCTTTAGCTTCTTTGAATATATTATTTTGTTGTATATTGAACGGATGACAACTTAATTCAAATTAACACAATATATGTACATGTGTTTTTAATAGCTTCTTCATACCATATTATATGGTGCATTGTGGTTAACAAAGATAAGTTTTAGTTATGAAAACAGGTATATATATTTTGTAATAAGTGTTTACATTAGCATAATTTTCCATATGTCAACAAGTTATTTTGCATCATATATACTTCTTCATTGCAACATTAAAAGCTTATTTTTAAAATTTTCAAAGGCTATCATGACATATGTTTCTAATTCCAATCTATGGTGGAAGATCCTTACCTTGACATATCTTTAAAGAAACCATGATTTATTTGAACACAAACCTTGACATATTATGAGTGGTACACAAGTTATATTGATTAATAGAAAAACACATTCATTAACATTTTATATATGTCAAGGTTGCTGATACACCTACCTTGACACTACAATAGATGACATATAAGACTAGGAAGTTATGATGACATATAACACATACGATGACAGTTAGTAACCGTTAAGATAGGTCTTTTTTCTTATAGTGGGTCAAATATGCTCTAAGAGAATGAGAAGAAGAGAAGAAGAAAAGAGAGAGAGAGAGAAGGGAAGTAAGAAAGCGAACGTCGTCAACCAATGGGGGCCGACTGTGACGTCTTCATCTCAATCGAAGATGGAGCCGGTGTGAGATTTGATTGTGGGTGGAGAAGGAATTAAAGAGAGAAAGATGAGTGAGAAAGGAAACAAATAAAATTAATGTTCCCATTAAGAGATTAAAGTTGGGGATTTTGTAGTGAATTATTTTGGTAGTTTGCTTTTGAAATCAAATATTTAAAACAAGCTAAGAGAGCATCACAAGTTCACAACCTGCTGGCAAAAATTGAACCCAACAAGATCTGAAGTGTAAAGCAACATTGATAGTGCCTAAAAAATCAGCGCATAGGCCCAAGACGTAGGCCCAGGGAACGAACCATCAGGAAAGCTTAAAGCGGGTTGGCATCCTCCGTGGGGCTGGCAGAAGAGCCTCACTTGAAGACTAGGCCCATGATGACATCCTGGTTACTCCTACGGCGCGAGCCCAGGGCTAAAACTAAACGAGTGGAGCCGGACGGTGAAGGGGATGTCAGGTTGTCCACCGGTTGTGGCGTGAAAGTAAAGCCTCCATCTCATGTTCGATATCTCTACTCATTATGGGAAGAAGGATCCCCCACGATTACGACCCACTAATTATCCTCTGTGTTCGACTAGCGATAAGGAAGGAGATTCCCTACCCGATTAGGAGAAGATGTCGTATCGCGAGTCTAACAAGGAAAGTCATATTGATCACCCGCAGCTAAATCTTGAGCAATTCCACTTGCAGAAGAGGGTAGGCAATCACAAAACCATCAACAATTGATCTCTTTCCCTTTCGTAAGAAAGAAATTGACTTAGGCATCGGAGAGGCGGTCGACATTCCCCCGCTGGACCACCCCTTTGCATTGTGGGTTGTATATCGTCAGGCCCGGCCAGATCGGCCAATGACTCAATGACTCTAGCCCGGTATGGATAGAAGGAGCACCATCAGTTTGGTGCCGTCTGTGGGAACGACTATTCCTTTACAAATCAACTGATTTCTCAGTGACTTATGGTATCGACTCGAAATATGAGCAGGAGTCACACCACCCCCCCGAGGACGCAAAACCAACAGGACGACGTTTGACAAGACCCGACCCGGAAACCCTCCCAAGATTCCCCGGGTGGTCCCGCCTAGTGAAGTTCAGCGTACGATCTAGGGAATGTCGATGGAACCCCCAACTTTAAGAAAGAAAGTAAACACACTGCATTAATGTAATACCTCAATATATATATATATAAGATCCTGATAGCTCAAATCCTGCAGGCCATCTTCTTTGTAGGTCATAACCACAAACACACATGATAAGGAGCTCATATGAATTCAATACTGAGATCAAAGCATTCTAGAGTGTTCAACGAATTTAGAAGTACAATGAAAATACATAAGTCAATAAAAGAAAGGCGATAGATAAGATAGAATCACTACTTATTCTTAGGTAGAGCAGTGGCGTGAAGAGTGGCGAGAGGTAGATCTCTGGTGCTGGACAGAGCGAATTTAAAACAATAAAGCGATGAGATAATAAATCTCGTGAGTGGCATAATTATAAGGAAGATAATGTGTTTTATTTTTGAAAATTCCCTTCTCTCGAGACCTCACGTCCTCTCTTTTATAAGGTTCCCAGTTTGGAATCATTTCACAAAGCAATTTATACCCAAGTCAACAATGGCAAATTCATGCTCAAGAAATTTAACCGACATGATTACTACACGGAAATTATAACTGGTGTTCACAATATAAAATTTAGCATAAAATATATATAACCATCATGTCGTAAAAATAATCATGAAAATACAATAATCATAAATATTGAAATGGTTTTACTTTACTCAGAAACCAACAATGTACCGTACCATATACCCATAGTAAACCGTCGGGTAAAGCCCAACCGCGACATAAGTGGCAGCTAATAAACGCCGATAAACCCGACATCACGTGGCAACTGTAAACCTTCGGTAAGCTTGGAGCATCCGCGTGTACGACTAATAAACCTTTGGGTAAACCGACATCACGTGGCAACTAATAAACCTTGATTGGCTCCGACATCACGTGGCAACTAATAAACCCATACGCTGCTTGAAGCATCACGTGGCAACTGACCAAACCGGGTAAGCTTGGAGCATCGCGTGGCAGCCCAATAAACCTTTCCAACGATCTCGCATTATATCATTCACAAAGTCTCAAAATCTATTTCTTAAATCAGCCAACTTTTCAAAAATGGTTTAAAACCTCAATCCATGTACCAAAATGTTTGAATACCACCAAAATTTATCCATGAACTCGGTAAAATTTCCAAATATTTAAAATGTTGACCAAAATCCACATGAAATGATAACTTGTTTATATAAAAGCAGATAATTATATTTACCCGTAATCAACCCGATTCGATCAAATGGATTATATATATAATAATTAACCACAGTATATATCATAATAATACCCCAAAGCGTTTAAAACATGTAAACCACTCACAGACTACAGATGCTCAGTCCTGCTCCTCTGCAGGAACGTCTCCAAGTTCAGCGTGAGCGCCTGTAATATAATAAAAATATCATTTAGGCTCCATTAACTAAACCAAAGACATTGGGATGCCCCAAATGTCTTTGAATAATCTTTAGAACTATGAAACTATCTAAATTGGACCCCGACAGGTCCAATTATACAGTGCGCCCTACAGGACATTTTAAAGTGGAACTTCACCGGAGGCTAATCTTTCGAAATTGAACCTTCCAATAACTCATAAAAATGTCCAATTTCACTAATCCAACTTCAATTTTGTCTAATTTGACCAATTGTGCCCAATTTCAGTCCAAACCTTTTCGGTAATTACCCGAAATGACCCAAAAATGGAAAACTAACCAAACGACGTCCAAAATTTACAAACTTTATATCAGCAGGCTTAGAGACCGGGAACATAGAAGTACCCTTACCTTGGTCCAAAGGTTGCTGTGGTGGCAGGCTTCGATCAACTTGATCACGCGAATTTGTTTCGTCATATCTTTCAAGCGGTGAGGAATATGCGAAAAGGGACCAAGGGAATGAGTTCAGAGGGTCCAAAAATGGTGGGAGGGAGGTATGGGTCGGCCTGGAATGGTTGGAAAATAGGAAAATCCGGTGACCCATCGTGGCGGCCGTCGCTAGGTAATTCGGCCGACTCGATCTGGGCGCGTCCAGGGTGTTTCGGTGGTGAAATTTTTCCATGGCATTGATGCGGTGGTGGCGCTCCTCCTGGCGGGCGTGCTGGCAAGTGGGTGGCGGTGTGCGCCTCCGTAAAACCCCGTTGGTCTAAAATGGGTCGAAACGACCCAGTTCGGTGTTCATGGTTTTGGGAGTTTTCTCTGGGGTTTTGGGCTCAAAATGGGTGTGTTGGGGCTAGAACCATTTGGCACGCAAAACTAGGTTTATAGAACTAGGTCGTTTTCGGTAAAACCTAGGCGATTTGGACCTTTGCTAAAACAACTGCTTTGCTTGAACTCCCACGAGGTCCTTAACTTTCTATCCGTAAGTCGGATTTTGACGTTCAACCACGTCCTATGAACTTCATGTCGGCAGGCCTACGAAATAAGTGTCTTAGTCAACCCAAAATTATTCATCCTTGAAAAAAAAGTCAACTTGGGCCCACATACTAATTGTTGGTCAAACTTGGTCAAACGTTTTAAAAACTTGTATTATTTGGTACGGGTCGTTACAACGTTGGTAGCAGACAACCAGGAGACACTCTCGAAGCTCTTCACGCCGCTAGCAACGAGATGGAGGCACTCTGTCTCATCAATCAGCGTCTGCTAAGGGAGTTGGCGGAACTCACCAGACAGGTGAAACGCCCACAGGAGACACAACATGCCCGTGAAGGCCGCAATACCATCCCACAGGAGGAACAACAACACCTCGCCCCCCCCGAGATGTCAACGGAGGAGGAGAAAATAGCCGGACCAGGGGGTATGATCCCTACATACCCCCCGGAGATGGTCACAATGAGGATGCTGGCAAGAGCGATGGGGTGATGAGCTGACCCCCTTATCATTAGGGAAGGGGGAACAATCTTCAGGGCTTGTGGTTCAGGACATCTAACAAGAGCTTCAGCCACATGAAGGGGCTGTAAAGGTGAGTCTAGTCTGCATGGATGCTCTTTGGTACAACAAGCCCAGAATCCCAGTTCCGTGAGATTACTACACTTCCCTCTCCGTTAAGGTCGAGGATCTTGCCAGTAGATCGGAATTTGACGAGACAAAGGATCCCGTAGACCACCTCAACACCTACAAGACTCAGATGGAGTTGCACGGATACCTGGACCCCGTGCGATGTAGAGCCTTTGCCATCACGCTAAATGGCTCAGCATTGTCTTGGTTCAACAGGCTCCCTCCAGCCTCAATCTCATCATTTAGAGAGCTCTCCATCGCTTTCGTATCCTTCATCAGACCCCGGATGTCTGAGCGAGCTACCGCGTTATGACCATAAGCGAGGCCCTTTGAGAGAATCGAGGTCCACACATCCGAGTTCAACTCGAAGTCATTAAAGGTAGACATCCCAGATGAGAAATTTTCCATCACTGCCTTTATCGTCGGGCTAGGCATACAGTCCAAAGACCTAATATTCTCCATCTCGAAGAACCCTTAAGAGCGAGCATGTGAGGTGTTACATGACGAAAAAATACATCAACGGCAAGGAGCCATATATCTAGCGGGGCTCTTCGGAGCAAGGAGAAAAGCGAGGGCGAGAAGCGGGACCCGAAGCCCCGCAGTGAAGAGACCGGGCAGTCTCCGCGGAGGAACAAAGAAGGCAGTTGATCTCCGAGAAAGTGCGACCGGGGACAGCCAGTTACCCCGGCGAGTGCGGTAGCAGTGCCACCTTAGCAATTCACTGACGACCTCGGTATCTCAAGTCCTATCTGAGGTGCGGCATGAGAAGTTTTAAGGTGGCCGTCTCGGATGAAGATGAACCCGAAGCAAAGAGACATAACCAATCTTGGCGGTTCCACGAGAGATCATGGGCGCGAGCGGATATTTGTATTCGATTGAAGAAAGAAATCGAATTCCTAATCTTAGTGGACATCTTGAGATTCGGCGGCTCCAGTCGAGCCAGGTACCTCCTCCACCACCTGCGTCGGCCTTCGATACGCATCAATGACCTGGGAGAGATCGATGTGATTTCTAGAGGGATTCGCCAGGTCGTTGGGGAATCCAATTCGGCCGGGAAGGCTCACCTACGCGACATCGGATCAGGGAGACGGAGTGCAGGGCCGTGTCAAGCTCCTCGATTGGATACCACCATAACCTTCTCGGACTCTAACATGGAGGGCTTCCAACATCCCCATGATGACCCGCTAGTAATAAGGGTCGTCGTGGCCAACAAAACAGTTCACAGGGTCATGATCAACAACGGGAGCTCGACCAACATCATCTTCGCATCAGCGTTTGACAAAATGGGCATCGGAAAGGAGGCTAGGCAGATGCGCCCGCTGTAGGTTCCCAGGAGAAGTGTTATCCCCTAAGGTCGGTGCAATTTGGTATTCACTTTGGGAGACCCCCATGCAGCCATAACGACGGTAAAATTCCTCATAGTGGATGCCCATCGGCATACAACGCATGTTATTAGGTTGAGCCTTCTCTCAATGCCATAAGGGCCATCCCTTCCACCTATCATATGGTTATCAAATTCCCTAAGGAGAATGGAGTAGGAATGGTTCGAGGAGACCAGCGGGTAGCCCGGGAGTGCTACTTGGTGTCAATGAAACATAAAGCAGTTGACAGCATCCACATGGATGCGCTCGACATGAGAGATGAATTAAACACCCGACCTATGCCCTCAGAAGAGCTAGAACTAGTACAACTTGACGACCAGCCCGGAACACCTGCTACATCCATATCAAATTGTGAGGACATCAAGACCTCCTCACCACTTCTTAAAGCAAAATGTAGAGTATTCGCTTGGAAGCAAGAGGACATAGGAGGTGACCCAGCAGTTTATCACCCACAAGCGAAATGTCATTCCCTCCTTGAGCTTCGTCAAACGAAAGAAGAAGTTTAGCGGAAGGCGAGAAGAAGGTGATCAACGAATAGGTCAGCAAACTCCTCCAAGCCCGAGCTATCCGAGAAGTAAATTATCCCGATTGGTTGGCTAATGTGGTTCTCGTCAAGAAGGCAAATGGCAAATGGCAACTTTGCATTGACTTTACCGATGTTAACTAGGCTTGCCCGAAAGATAGCTTTCCCCTGCCCCGGATCGACCTCATAGTGGATGCCACTGCTGGCTACGAGCTCCTCAGCTTCATGGACGCTTTCTCGGGTTATAATCAGATAAGAATGGACCCCGGCGACGAGAGGGCCCTCATTCATGATGATTAAGACGTATTGTTATCAAGTGATGCCTTTTGAGTTGAAGAACGCGGGGGCCACCTATCAGAGGTTGGTAAATAGAATGTTCCAAAAACATATTGGAGCATCCATGGAAGTATACATGAGCAGTATCTTTGGTGAAAAATCAGTCAAGTATTTGCGTGGACCACCTAGCTGAATCGTTCCAAGTCTTGAAAGACTACAAGATGAAGTTAAACCTAACCAAGTGTGCTTTCGGAGTCTCCGTAAGGAAGTTCTTGGGTTTCATAGTTAACAACCATGGAATAGAGGCAAATCCAGACAAGATAAAATCTATGCTCAGCTCTTAGGCTGCCTCAAACACTAAAGCGATTCGGCGCGGCCAGAGAGAATAGCACCTTTGAGTCGCTTTGTGTCGAGATCCGTGACAGTGTCGGCCGGCTTCTTTGAGTTACGAAAAGGCCTTGGTTAGGATGCCTTGTGGAAAGGCATTCTCGGCGCTAAAACCTAGCAAGCTCCCCACTTTATTCTGGTAAGCCCCTCTAAGGGGGAACTCATACGCTACCTTACTAGTTTCAATTTCGACTAGTGCCTCCCTAGTCAGAGAGCGGGATAGAGCGCAACAGCCGGTCTATTACTGCAGCTAAGCTCTAAGAGGAGTAGAGGAATGGTATCCGAAAAAGGAGAAGCTAGTTCTAGCATTGGTGACCACCGCCAGAACACTTCGGTAGTACTTCAAGCTTATATCGAGATTGAAGAAAACCTAATGAAGCGAAATATTTACATAAACCGAAACCTCGGGAAGGCTTGGTAAAATGGGCCATAGAGCGAGTGAGTTCGGCATAGAGTATAAGCCAAACGATCAAGGACTAGTTTTACTTGATTTCATCATGGAATTCACCTCGGCGGGCAGGCCCAGAAACCACCCCGGCTCACGTCAGGCCTCCCGTCCCGGAGGTTGTCGTAGATCAGGGCCGCCAATCTCTTTCGAGGAAGCAGTGCAGGTTTGATTTTGACCTCCCCGGATGGGGTCGACGTGGAATACGCACTCAGATTTGGGTTCCAGGCCTCCAATAATGAAGCCGAATATGAAGTTGTCATTGTCGGGCTTAACACCGTCCCACTCAGCTGGAAATTTCGATTAACTAGAGATATCACGTGATTCGAGTTGGTGGTGAAGCAGATAGAAGATTCCTATGAAGCGAGGGGTGAAAAAAAGGATCCTTTACCTCAAAAAGGTACGTGAACAACTCAAAAAATTCGTACGGGTTCAGGTCAGATACGTCCCAAGGGCAGAAAATTCACAGGCGGATTTTATTGTATAGTTTTACTTCAATTAGTCATCTTTCTCCGATTTCAACTCCAACTCACAAATATTTTGATTTATAACTTTAGTTTTTAACCTTCAGAAGTCAGAACCATGTATATTTCATGGAAGGAAATTCATGGGAAACAACTCTGATTTAGTTTTGAGACAAATTCTAAGTTAGTGTGCCACTATGGATCTCAAAAATCAAAAACCAAAAACAAACAAACAAACTTATTAGAACCATTGTTTGTTTTTTTGGGTCTAAGAGATGGATTAAAAAAGTGTTAAGAAGCATGATATTCATACTATCCAAATCCTAAAAGCTTAAGTTTTTATGAGAGTTGGTCGTTTAACATAGTAACAATACGTATAAAAAAAAAAAAGAAAATCCGTAAATCTTTTAAACTTTTTATTATAAAAAATAAAAATGGATGAACATTCTTTACCATTTTATTATTTTTAGAACAATCCAAATAAAAAATTAAACATTCTAGCTTCCTTAAACTCAATTAAAAATATTTATTTTGAAACATATATATATATATATATATATATATATATATATATATATATATATATATATATATATATACTATATATATATATATATATATATATATATATATATATATATAATTACAATTAAAGTAATATATATACATATTATTAAAATAACAAACTAAATAACTGATATATATTATCATTATATATAAAAATTATTTTAGATTTTAATAATTATAAGGATTGAAATCCCAAATTTAATTTAAAATTTAAAAATCAGTATCTACAACCAATTTGGGGCCCACACACTTTAATTATTTCAATTGTCCCTTGGATGAGACCTTATTATAATTATATATTTCTATAAATTGAGTATTCATTGATGGAGATGGGTGACAATAGCGGTGGTAGTGGAGCCTGAGGCTGGGGGCTCGGGCAGGCTCGGCTCGGCTCGGCTCGAGCTTGACAGTAAGCCTAACAAATGGCTTAAGGCCCTAAGAGTGGGCTTGTTTGCTTACTTATTTGAGGCAGAAACCCAGTGGGGAGCCCAGCGGCCTATGTATTAAAAAGCGGCGTCGTTTAGCATTTTTTTATAAATTATCGAGTGCGAAATGGCGTCATTTGCCTTGCGATATATGGAAAAAAACCCTAAACCCTGAAGTCGCTCATTTGTCCTCAACGATTCACTCTCCCCATTAAATGCGTCCCCGAGATGGCGGACCTCTGGCCCCAGGTGCTGGCCACCATCTATACCAGTCATCCTAACTTCCTCTCTCCCAGGCACGGCGACTCAGTGCTTCATCCCTCGACCCGAATGGAGTGCTCTCTCCCAGCCCAGCGGCGGCGTTGGCTGTCTCAACCTTTGCCTACGCTGGCGACGCCCGGTGATTTGCGCTAAATCACGATTTATCTAAAAGACATTATTTGTGGTTCTCCCATGATTTCTCTATATTCCGTGGCCTTAATCCCCTATCCTTGTTGTCTATTACCTTTTCCACCTTCCTTGTCCTGCTTCCTCTCTCCTTATTTTTCGAAAATTGGGTACCTCACCATTCTTCTCACTCTTTCTCTTTCTTTCCACTTTTTTCTTTGAAATTTTGGGATGATTGAATATTTCCATCTTCCTTCCTGTAGGAGTCGTAGCCCGTGAGGGTCGGCTTGGTTATGGATTCGGCTTATTTGATTTCCATGTAGTGTGGGATTCTCACACATTTCTTGCATTTTGGTGGATGCTGAAATTTTTTCCAATATTTTAGGGGAAAAACAACCCTCTTGGACCTCCTCAACTATATTGAGGGGAATCTATAAATTTTGACTTCACGCGTATTGGCTACTAGCGAGAGATGGAGTTATGTTATTCTGTATTTTCTTGTCTTAGAGTGTTACTTTATATTTACTTGAAACTTAAGTTGGAGAAGTGAAGAGTGTCAACTCCACATTTGTTTTACAAGAACAAAAGATTCGACAAAATGAGGAAAAGCCATCAGAGATCACATCAAGTAAGGGAAAAATCTCAACCAGTGAGATTGATAATGCTTTACGTATGATTTGTAATTGTGCTTTTTCATGGTTATTTTTTCCACTGGAATATGGGTCCTTATCACATCCTGGTGCCCAATCTCGAGTTTCCATACCTTCTATCCTCTTCTTCCTGCGTGGATAGATGAAACCGACTTGTTTGTTTGTGGGGAAAGCTGCTTAGGAAGCTTGATGGTAAAAGGAAATGTCAAATGTTAACAAAAGTGAGCCTTAGAAACTGAACATGTTCAGCCGACTAGCATATCATATGCCATAGAATTTATGTCAATAACATTAAGAGCGAGAACTTGTAATGGTGTATGTTGATAACGACTATTGTTTAAAAATAGTTGTAAAATATATTCAATTCTTCCTTCAGCCAAAAATATGGTTTTAATTCGGGGTGACTTTAATTCCAATCCTGCTATGAGTAGGGAATGCGAGAGAACCTCACGCGATTGCTTGACCGCTGACCTTGCTCTGGCGGACTATTTTAGTCATTGCTTTTTTAGGTATCGTTGTTTAGCTTTTTAGTCCATGCCCGACTCCATGTGAAATAAGAAACTAGGCTGAGACATTGAGACTGATCGGTTTATCTCTAATTCACTGTTCTTTTCACATTGGTAGCATTTTATATCCATAATGGCATAACAAAATTTGCAATTTCTTATGCAGGCTAGAGAAAGTTAGCTTATCTTGTATGTACAGCCAAGTCAAGATAGTGGGCACTCTTTTATGTGTGGTTGGTGTGCGACAGTAGAGCCTTTTTGCAGCTTCCCTTACCGTCATTAAAACTATCGAAGCCATCTTAGTGAAAGATCATTGGTTGATTATATCTCTTAGCGTGATTGTCGCCGTTTTGTATCACGCGATATCGTCTTGCGGGTAGCTTGAATAAGCCATGTGTGATGATGAGGAAAATGTCTACTTTGTAATTTGTTTTTAGTTTCTATGAATTTTTCCATTGTGATGCTATACGGGGCCCACGACTTTGGGTGATTTCCTGCTCTTGATTTCCTTGTGCCATTACATCCACATAATTGGTGTGTTCCCCAAATTATGATTGTAGACTCATTCAAAATCCTTAGGTTTGATCTTATTTGGCCTAATATGAGGCTTCGTGACATTGTTCTCTATTCTCTAATGGTAAATTCGGCTCCCCTTTCGACCTCATCTCCATCTCAATTTGCTTCTCTAGGGTTATATGCGCGAGTTCCCGAATTTTATACATATTTGGATGAGCAGGGGGAGAGCCTTCAATGAGTGGGCTATGTGTGAGCTTCAATGGGTGGGCAATATGAAGAAAAAAAAAGGGCCGAGTTCAGTGTACATGTTCAACCTATTCGACGGTCATCTCATAATCTTCTACATTTTGACCTAGGAAGTCCATTTCATTGGAAGGTACACATATATATACATAAATGGGGTTTTGCTAAAATCTTTCTACAGGACTCAATCATAGCTCTAATAGTTAATTACATTTGTTGTGACACATGAGGCATGTTGCCTCATGTTCAAACCATACTTCGTGCTGAGTTTAAGGAAAGAAGGATTTCTTGAGTGGCGAGATCTTAGGCCCAGGAAAATGATGTGAAACCAAGCCTACATTGGGTTAGAATTCTTGTCACTTGTTGGCCTCAACCTTGAAGTTTCATCAGCATTGGATTAAGAAATGTGAGCAGGAAAACTTAACTGTGTCACGAAACTAGACCGCTACATGGGTTTCAAGAGTCATGGGGCAGGCGGACCCGATGGTCCTTCCTGGTAGTTTGAATCTTGAAACGATCCTGCAGTTGAAGGAAGTTGAGTGTTTCCGTAAATATTTCAAATTCCCGGTACATTTGGAAAGTCTTAATTAACAAGTAATCAAGAAAATGATTACCAAACTTATTAGAGTGGGTTTGTTTGATTTGGGGTTTCATAGGCCATATTACTACCAACATTGTCCCATTGGGACTTTTTTCTTTTTGAAAGAACCATTAATGTTTATTAAAATGCATATCTTATGACTAATAGAGAAGCATAAGTAAAATAATTGTGTGCAAGATTTGCTTTTTTTATTATTATGATTTTGCCTACCGTTTTTCTTACTCAATTTATGATTAATTATTTTATTTACGAAAATAAAGATTTTTTTTTACTTCTATTCACTTTGCATATTATATTGTAATACTTTGTTTTATAAGGATTCTTGTATGGGATCTCGATAATCCCTTTCCACCCACTGCCTTCGATGAGGCCTTAAGGGCTTTAAAGAAATACAATTTGGAATTTGAAGTTTGAAAAAATAATATGTTTTGATTATGATAGTAAACCAAAACTTAATAATTAATTATTTAGCTTTAGTGGTTGCGTGAGTCAAAATCCTAAATTTCTTCAAATTCGGCTATTGTCCTTTTAATTAGAGTACGCGAAGTTTGGAAAGTTCTTTTAGGTTGAGTAAATGAATGAATTTGAGTTTGCATGCAAAATTTATGTTGACTTATATAATTTATTTAATAAATAGATAAATTTTCAGTCAAATTTACATAACATGAGATTATGATTATATATGTTTTAAATTATTTAAGTTTTTTTTTAAATAAGCGAATCAATTGAGTCATGTATATATATATATATATATATATATATATATATATATATATACTATATATATATATATATATACTCATATATATATATAAGTTAAAGATTAATGACCACAAAAATACTCATTGGTAACCATTGTAGGAGCAAACTCAAAATCAAACCTATGCACCTCTACTTGGTGGGATACACTTTGTGCCAGGGGCATTTAGCACCCTGGAAATTTGGGAAATAAATTGCTAATAAGGTTGAAAACAAAATACATATTACCTAAGAATTGTACTAGAATACCCCTCCAAACTATATTTTGTGGACCCCACGACATCTCATGCCCAATAAATTTAGTTATAAATGAATATATAATTGAACTCGATTTAATTATTAAATAGGGTTGGGGGCGTGTGCTGGTTATTGATTGGAGATATTTTCACCGCGATTTAGTTTGTTGGAGTTGTACAATAAAATAAACAACATGAGAATTAGATGACCCACTTACTTGTGAATGGCCGCGACCAGGCCATTCTGGGACGTTGGAGAACAGCTGATCTTATTGCGGTAATATTATGCAGCATAATCTTGCGTGTTCTGATTATCAAAAATATTATCATAATTTGTACTTCATAATCAAGAATTACAATGTTTGTGAGAAAATACTAAATTTAAAATTTACAATTGATCCAATAAATTTTACATATTTGTGAGAGCTGACGATGAGACTCACGAGAGGCATTGCACACTTGGTACCATGGCATGGAATTGGAATTGAAAGTTTAAACAACAATTGCACTGCTTTATTAATGTAACAAAAGTTCTCCCAGTTTAAACAACAATTGCACTGCTTTATTAATGTAACAAAAGTTCTCCGGCCTTCCCGGGTTCGAGAGTCCACACGCACGGCTTTTAATTTTCCTTTTTCCCTCTTTTCAGAAAATTTTCCCAGCTGACCATTGTAGAAGCGGCTTGCAACGCAAATTGAAGCCAATGCGGTCATCGGGCCTTGTAATCCTAGATTCTTCTTTTAATATTGCCCGCGCGTGAACAACAAAGCCACACCACATCATATTTTTGGCTACAGGAAGAGGGTGATCCACGTTCACATTTAGACACCTGGCGGTGGTGGGATCCATCTTACGGAAGGTAGTAGGGGGCCCCTTTTTGGGTGTCGTTTGGCTCCAGGTTTGGTTCTATCTTAGCGTGCCACAACTTGCAGGTTGTGAGTTTAGAACATGTTGATTCGGTGGTGCTCCATGGTGCCCGATTTATGAGGTTAATTTCACTCCCACAGGGCCACACCCATCAAAACCCAAAATTTCAGCCTTGCTTACAATGCTTTGACTTTTAGAGATCACATTAGCCATCAATTAAGCTCGTCAATTCATGCACAATCCTATAACTGGGTACCAGCAGGGTTGAACTGTATCCGTTTTCATTTTAAGGGTACAATTCATTAGCGCACTACTTTAGGATGTGTTCTTATTTTACTACTTGTTACTTAACTCAAATGCAGGTTGGGTAAGACCGTAAGAGATATAGATGGTTGAAAGTCAATAAGTGGTCATCCTGTATTTATTGGCCTAAATCTCAATTGCATGGAATGCGAGGGCAAATAAAGACTTTTTCGAATCGAAACCTGATAAGAGTATCACATTGCTCTAGCTTTAACTCCAGCTTATGTAGTTAGATTATTGAGTGTTAGGATATTAAGTTAAGTTCTCTACTAGTTGGGGTGTGGCAGCGGCTTTGGAGACATTCTTGCCACTGATCCCATTATGAATTCTCGAATATGACGGCATGTGGAAACAGTTTTCATTTTATATGGGAAAAAATCCTATGGGATCTAAGCGCCAGTATTTCAGCAATTAAAATTAGATTGCGGTATTTTCACTAAAGAAATGCGTAGCGATTTTTATCTTTTTATGAGAAAAAGGTCCTATGGGATACCCTAGCGTCAAACACCATACGATAGCGCCCTTCTCTCCTTTTCTCTCACATTTTTCTCAGCAGCCTATTTTCCTCCCGAAGCAGGAAGGTGAATTTCTCGGTTATATATACGCTTATCCCAGTTTTAATGGTTACATAACCAGTGAGGATTATCATCTCCAATTTTATGTGAGTAAAAGTTAAAAAAAAGATTCGGCAAAATATTATTTGATCAAAAGCACCGCATAGCTCGGGCTCGGGCTCGAGCTCGGCTTAAAATAAACAAGCCCAGACTCAAATGTTCAAAGCTCGGCTCGGCTCGGCTCGTTTACACCCCTAGTGACAATAGTTATTTTCAATAGAGCAACCATAGATATCTCTCATAATAGTGAGAAAATGTGTCCCAATCTAGAACATTATGATCATTACATTTCTTTGTTGAAAAAATAATATTTACTCCTTGGAGTTATGGTATATTACTATCACAAAATAAATGGATATATAGTTCAAGCATTAAAGAAAATAAAATTGATAAGTAATACTATTAGATTATAAACATCATCTCGTTATGATTTACACACAATTGATAGTATAATATGAAATTGAGCTGTGCTCGTTGTAAATTCATTAGATACTGGAATTGACTTGATTATTATCTTTAATGAGAGTGTTATATCAACTTCAAAATTAGATTCTTAGGGAGCCAATAATTTGTTGAGTCACAATGGTCCTTGTTTGATCTTCTAATTCATAAAGATTTTTATTTTGAAGATTTTAGATTCTTGGTTCAAAATTATGTATTAGGCTATTGTAGCAAAAAGTTAAGGTTGTTTTAGATCTTATGAATTGGTGTCTAGGTTTGCTTAATTTATTCATTGGGATCCAAGATACTTAATTAATTAATTTAGATCCAAATAGATGGTTTAAATAACTCAATCCAATTATTTGGACTCAAGTCACTTAAGCCTTCAAGAAAACTTATAAGTATCGTTATTATGGATTAAGTTTTTATTTTTTTTCCCTATAATATTTTAGAGAGCTCTACCAAGAGAGAAAACCTGAATGGTTCCTTGAAGAGAAAGCTCACTTCATATGATCCCACATTGGTTTCATACAAAAGTGTGGAGTGATACTTAAACTTGATGGATTCTCTCACATAGTAGTTTATTCTTTTGGGTTGTGCTCTTCCATTGGGTTTGTGTACCTATTATTGGTGTTTTTATTGAGAGTCAATACGTAGCGGGAGAGGGCTACTTGGGAAAGGGCTACCCAGTGCCCCAAATGTGGGTTCGGAGTGAATGTTATCTAGAGTGTGAGTCACCTAGAGTGAATGTCGTCCGTAGAAGTCTTGTGACGCCCCAATCCCAGGGTGTCTCGTTGACCACCGTCAACCTGCGGAATACCTGTGTCTCATATTATGAGACCTATACATGAGTAAAAATGGTCACTTGGGTCCATACATCAATACTCATAAAAAATACATCAACTATATAACAATAGTTCAAGAGTTATTACATTACTTTTAACCAAAACATATATTAAAATTTAGAGTTTTAATACATGTTATAGAAAATGAATACCAAAGCCACAATCCGGCTTTCTTCTAAAAGCAATGACTAGTGAGGCGGCGTCCTCTGTCGCTCCTGTCACCTTAAATAATGATCCCTCGATAGGGTGAGCAATGCCCAATAGTGATAATTTCTTGCATGGAGTTGCTCCTTTAAGCGCACATGTCATGTGAAACAAACACACTCAAGCAATACATGATCCTACTTGAATGTCTACATGCGATCCGTAATACTCGAGTCTCACCAGAGCTCCCTCACACAGCCACCCAAGTCAAATGCAGAGCAATACAGTTTTCAAAACAAAAGCTTTTTGTTCTCGAAAACTTACTACCGAGTTTCGGTAAATGTATTGGACTACCCTTCGAGGCGAATTGTTGGATCATTTTTCCGAACAGTCATGGGTCGACCACAAGAGATGGCTTTGTTGGACCACTCTCAGCCCAAATTCTTCGGAGAAAATCTTTCTTGAAATTCCAACTCTGTCGTTTTCATTTTTCTTTCATTTTCTTTCATGTCATGCGCTCCACTTACCATCCCAGGGGTGCCGGGAAGGTGCATATGGAATGCATTATGTCATTTCAAACAATTCATGCTAATATATTTGTGCATATATTAACAAGAGTGGTACATAATTCATGTTATTCAATTTACAATCCGTAACACACCCAATTAGCTCACATGAGCTAACAATCAGTAATTCATTTTTGAATCACTTGACAACACCGAAATCACAACATATCACGCAGACAACATTTGAAGCCACTGAGCTCGTACTGTTCATGACCACCTGATAAGGGATTTTCTCCAGCTCGGTTCAAAGATTTTGAGGCCCAGATAACATGCCACGTCGGCCTCGACAAATCCTCGTCCATTAAAATGACTCTTGGCAGAATAAACCAGTAGGAAGAAAGATCCTACCTCTTGGGTTGTGGGAACTCCACAAAATCGGTGCCCGCGGCGTAGCCCTTGCTTGGCGTGGAACGGGCACTGCTTCTTGCTCGAAAGGCAGGCGGTCAGAGCAGGAAATCTGAAGCGGCCACTCTTTCTCTCACTTGGATCTCCGCTCCTTTGCCCGCCACTTTGGAGAAGATGAAGTCTTTTTTTTGCTTTATTCATTTAATCTTTTCCATAATTCCCATTGTGTCCTTCATTTAACTATTTGACTTAAAGGGCTTTTTTGACACTTGCCTTAATCTAAGCCATTCATTTCCATCCTCTCACTAGTCATGCAACATGTGTCACGTGGGTATATGTAGTAGGTGACTTTTTTCACATCACATGTCTTTCTACCCAGCGGGTTATACGGCTTTTAGGCACGATGCCTCGAAAACATGAAATTATTGTCTCGAGATTCATGAAATTTGATGTGGTAGCTAGATTTCGCGAGATAATTCAGGTAAAGTACGTTTTCATGCATTCAGAATCCCCAGGAATAATTTGGATTTGGTGATACCATTTTATCATTTTTCAGAAAATTAGATTTTTTCAGGGTTTTACAAGTCTGGTTTCTCAAAGGGTATGGAATGATACAATCTCACATCGGTTCCACACATGGAATGTGACACCCCCGCCCTGCGGCGCGGCGTGCGACACTCCACAATCGACCATTACCTGCTGTTGCATCGCGTGACCGAAGCCGTATTCTTTATCGCCTCTATAAAAATTTTCTTTTATTTATAACTTAGGATTTGGTAAAATCTTAGCGGCGGAAAAAACTTTACAGCGACATAAGCGAGTGCACATAGTCTAATTCGTCCCTTGTATACATCAGATTTACCTTATGTCCAAAATATGGCAACTTGACATGCAAATGCATTCCCATGCATAAGAAGCTATGTACATACATATGTTCCATATACAGTTCAAAGTATGTTCTTACAAAATATTATTAATACCACGACACTTAAGCGATGTCGGGACCAATCCTAGTAATATACGTCTTGCGTGCGCAATGCGCGGAAAATAGTTTTTAAAATGGAAACTAATGAGCCTAGCAGGCTCGGTGAGTGTATGCTTTTTCATAAGGTTTTGCTTTTCGGAAAACATCTCAAAAATGTAAAACTCTTTTACACAGATTATTTTCGAAGTTTTTCTTTGCTGCTTCTTTAAAAAAGTTTGCCAAGCTTTTCTTTGCTTCTTGCTTTATTTTGTTTTTCTTTAAAGAAGCATGAAAACTGCTACTTGCTTGCTTCTTTGAAGTTTATAGCTCACCGTAATTTTTCTTTTAACTTTGCACAACTTTGTCGTCTTTGAAAAGTTAGCGAAACGCTATGAAACGTTTGCTTTAAAAAGTTTCTCAAACTTTTTCATAAAAATAGAACTTGAGCTCAACCACATGCTTTGGAAATAAAACCCGCACGGGAGCTTGGCTCAGCCAGGTCGTTTGAAATCTAAACGCGGGGCACAGGGCAATGGGTCTTTAAAACTCTCGGAAATAACTGTAGGCTAGGGGAACAAATGGTTGATTTTTCAAAGCGACCATCATGCTTATACAGAAACATCAGCAATGAGCCTATTTTTTGCTTATCATGCTAGTGAACACGGAGACCATCTTTCGGCCCGAGTCATAGGTGGAAGGACCTTTGTCCGCGTCACCCTTATTCATTTTCGGTGAATATGGTGGAATTGACCTTGTGTCGCCATCACCATAGTTAGAGCTCATAACCTTATATACCCCTATCACAGTACCACAGTCTGCCTTTAAATGCATGATGTATGTCTAAGTTTTGCGATGAGGAACCAAAACTTCTGATAAATGTATGAAGTCTGTTGCCATGCACCGTGCGCGTACGGGATACCTCGACAGGTTCTTGCTTAGAAGCTAGGGAAGGCCTTGTTTTATGAGCTTTCTTTCTGCTTGCTTGCTTTCTTTGTAAAATGGTTTTACACTTTGAGAACCATTTACTTTGCTTCTTTGCCTTGAAAAATGGTTTAACTTTTTCAAAACCATTTAGCACTGCGCTTATTTGCTTGCAGCGAAAAATGGTTTTACAATTCAAAAACCATTGACTTACACTTACTTACTTTGCTTGGAAAATGGTTTAACTTTTCAAAACCATTTTACTTGCTTCTTGCTTGCTTAATTAGGGTTTCTGTTTAAAGCCAATGCTTTCTTTCAAAAATGGTTTAACTTTCGAAACCATTTGCTTCTTCTAATTAATTCTTTTAACTAACCCGAAAATGGTTGCATTCAAAATATGAAATACCGATTATAAAGCAATTTATAATAATAATAATAATAATACTAGTATTTGGAAAAATGAGTTTAGAACACTCACCTCTTTGCTTGCTTAGCAGGCACCGTTCCACACTTATCCGCCTTTACTTTAACTACGAGCTGAAGCGAATACGGCGACAGGTGTCGCGCATAACTTAGCATTACTTCCCCTGAACTTAGTCACACTCTTCCATGCTACTTTTCAAAGTTAAAGGTGCTAAGGGTTCTATTTGAATTACCCGATTCGAACCACTTAGAAACTCAAGTTACGTTCGAGCTAACCCGGATTTACTCTATGTCCAAAGCTGATGCAGGAATTTTTGCTGCGCATGACCTGCACCCAGGTGAATTTTTAGGCGGCCCAGGAGAATTTGACGATTCATACTTCTTAGGTTTTGTTCTCATGAAGTCTATTTCACGTAGCCACTTGAATCACTCAAATCGGATAGAAATGAGGAAGTTATGGCCAATCTGGCCCGGGTCGAAGCAGGAAGCCAGAACATGTCTAGAGTCTGACTTAACTTCTTAGGTGGGAACTTGACAAATGACCAAGCAAACTTCTACCGGTGAACTTCCAATTGTACCGGTAGAAGACACCAATACCAGTTTTGTTATTTCTCCGCTTTTGATGCGATTAAAGCCATATAATACATAATTACATGTCTGCCTCGAAAACGACAGATTTATCTAAAAACAACTCAGCAACATGTGAATTGGTGTTTGGAACCTCAATACAGCGTAGGTGAAAAATCGAACTACGCAGGTCCCTTGATTAACCTAGCGTCGTGGGGTGATGATTAGAGTTCTTTTACATCGATTGGGGTTTCTTCATATACTTTGGCCAATTGAGAGCAATGTTTCTTTCGCATGACGCAGGCAAGAATTATCTCGAAATGCAAAGCCCTAGAAATCTAATACACTTGATTAAAACAAAAGCGTACCTGATTTTGAATCTCTTATTCCCTTTTTCCTCCTCTGCTTCTTATTTTCCTCCTCTCTTCCTCTTCTTGCTCTCCCTTTCTCCTCTTACGGGTTTGCTACTAGGGCAACTAGAGACCCAAAATGACATTTTGGTTTTAATTCTCCCCTTTTTGTTAAATTAACTTTCCATTAGTGCAAATAACCGCAAATGCTTTTAATTATTACCCAGATTGTAGCATTCGATTTCCACTTATGTGTCTACACACCTTAAATTTTGATTTTTTTTTTTTTTTAATTTGTATCAGATTTGCATAATGGCCAATTCGCATGATTTAATCTGTGAGTCGGGTTAGTAAAAACTTTCATTTCATATTTTAGTCTCAAAAATATTTCCCGGTGTGACCAACTTGGTACTCTTGCTCTGGCCTATGAGTATGTCGTATCACTGTCTGTTTCTACCGGGACGGGGTGTTCTGAGAATGATACGATCTCGCGTTGGTTGAGATGCAGAGATTATGGAGTGAGTGCTAAAACGATGATGGGTTATCATAATAAATTTGAGCTATTTTGGGTTGCGCTTGGGTATTTAACTGCAAGTGATCATGAAAATAAAATAATGATAGAAAAAGAAGTAAATGAATAATAATATTTATACATAGAGTTCAAAATAATTTTTTATTTTATTTAAAAAACTCTCAAACCATTTAAATTTATTTTTAAAATCTAAAAATGAAATTTTATTAATGACTGAAAAATACCTTTTTATTATTTTTAGAAATGATTGTAAGAATTTTATAGAATTGTTTTAGTATTTTGGAACATAAAAGAAAATATTTTTTTGGGAACAAGTAACTTCTTATTAAAAATGAAAGGAGACAGAAATAAGAAATAAAAATAAGAATTACCAAGTCAGACATGATTAAAACTTTAAATTATTTAATAAATTTTAAAAATAATTCTGAATTCAAAAAAATAATTATTCAAACGTGAAAACGAATGAGTTTCCACCATCCTACCTACCAAACATTTGAATTTGGGAGGGTTATAAATATTCAATATACCGTAGGGTTGTTTGTTTTGTGAAGTGTGTTTCTCTCTGTTCTTTCTGTAAAGTATTAATAATAAAGAAGCTAGAAGGATAAAATACGTTCAAGACGCCACCCAAATTCGTTAAGCTGTCAGATCTTGATACAATATGCAATCATCCACCTACTTGACAATTTTGGTTCCGGAAAGTCCTGAAAGAACTAAAAAATTGCTTAAAAATTTTTTTTTTTTATTTTTATTTTTTTACGTTTGATTGAATATTGAAAATTTTCAAATCAATCAGTTAAAATAAATAAAATTTGTTGGAAACAACGTATAAAAATATTTATTTCAAATTTAGGGTTTGTTTTGTTCATATGTTTAAAAATTGTTATTAAAAACAGTTTTTTTTTAAAACACAGATAATACAATTTTGAGGCTTGATTAATTATTGTTTTTGAAAATTGTTTTATATTCTAAAAAAATAAAAATAATAAGAAGAGCATGTTGGTTTTACAGTCTTTTTACAGAGCGCGTAGAAAATATTAAATTCGAGAGAAAAAAGCAGTTTTCAAAAGCGAAAACTACTATATTAGCATTTTTTTAAAACTGTTTTATTTATTAATTGTGTTTTATGTTCTTGATCAATGTTTTTTTTCTTTTAAACAAAAAAAAAAAATTAGGAACAAAATATGTTTTTCCATGTTTTCTTTATTTTTTTTGTTTCTCGAAACAAAAAATAATTTTAAAAAAAACCCTTTAATTATATATTTTTTTTCTTGCGTTTGGAACCGAACATAACCTTAAGTCATTCACTTATTACGGGAGCATGGAGGATGCAACAATGGAGATCCAACACAAAGCAAAAATGGAGGATGCAATAGTCCTGTACCCAGCTCCAGGCATGGGCCACATGGTGCCCATGGTAGAGTTGGGAAAGCTCATCCTCCGCCGCTACTCCCACAGATTCTCGGTCATAATTCTCCTCGGCGCCGGCCCTTTTGACACTCCGGCCACCACCTCTTATATCGACCGTATCTCCCGAACCAATCCCTCCATCTCTTTCCACCGCTTCCCGTATCTATCAGTTGGCAGTTCTTCTTCCACAGACAATCCCTTCGCTCTCTTATGCGAATTCTTCCGTCTCAGTGCCTCCAATGTCCGCCATTCTCTCCAGGAACTCTCCAAAGCTTCCACGATTCGGGCAGTCATCATCGACTACTTCTGCAGTTCAGCTCTGCCTGTTGCCCGTGACCTTGGAATTCCCACTTACCACTTCTTCCCCTCCGGTGCTGCTGCTATTTCCAACGCCCTCTTCTTTCCGACAATTCACAAACAGACTGAGAGTAGCCGTCAGAGCTTCAACGACATGCCCATGACACTTTTACATTTTCCAGGGTTGCCTCCGTTGCCGGCCTCTCGGATCCCTCAACCGTTGCTCCGCCATGACGACCCCCGCTACGATCATATGCTGTACTGCTCAGAGCTTTTGCCTAAATCCGATGGACTTTTGATAAATACGTTCGATGATCTTGAGCAGGTAGGGATTAAAACGATCAGACAGGGGAAATGTATTCCCGACGGGCCAACACCGCCGGTTTACTGCATCGGCCCTTTGATTGCCGATGCCGGTGAAGATGAAAGCAATGACAAAGCTCGTCACGGTTGCTTGTCCTGGCTTGACGGACAGCCGAGACATAGTGTTGTCTTCTCGTGCTTTGGGAGCCATGGAACCTTCTCGCCGGCTCAAGTGAAGGAGATAGCTAATGGTCTGGAAAAGAGCGGGAAGAGATTCTTGTGGGTTGTGAAGAACCCACCACCATCCGACGACAAAAGCAAGCAGATTGCAGCGACGGCGAATGTTGATTTGGAAGGTCTAATGCCGGAGGGGTTCATGGAAAGAACCAAGGACAGAGGAATGGTGGTGAAGTCATGGGCGCCGCAGGTGGCGGTGCTGAACCACCCATCAGTGGGTGGGTTTGTGACTCATTGCGGGTGGAACTCGGTCTTGGAGGCGGTGGTTGCCGGAGTGCCAATGGTAGCGTGGCCTCTGTATGCTGAGCAGCATATAAACAGGGCAGCTCTGGTGGAGGTTATGAAGATGGCAATTGGGGTGGAGCAGAGGGATGAGGATATGTTTGTGAGTGGAGATGAGGTGGAGAAGAAAGTGAGAGAGTTGATGGAGAATGAAGAAGGGGGGAGGCAGCTGAGAGATAGAAGCAGGAAGATGAGAGAGATGGCTATGGAGGCTTGGAAAGATGAGGGTTCATCCACCACTGCGCTTGCCCAATTGGCTGATGCCATCGGGAGCCAAGATAAATCGGAAGGTATCTGAATATTTTGTTTCAAGGGACTTTGCAGAACTCATTATCATGTAAAATTGAGTCAAATAAATTCCAATTAAAACATCTTTGGCAAAAAAAAATAAAATTGCTTTTTGTTCTCTATTTTGAGAATAATTTTTAAAAACAGATTATTAAAGAAGAAGGCCTTTATTATATTGGGTTTTCAAAAATTATTAACAAAGCATAACATTTCTTTGGAATTAGTAGTTGTTAATGAATGAGCAAAGGATGGTTTGATACAGGACTGGTTAAACAAGAGGCGGGGCCACGCTAGTAAGGTATTCTAAGGATAATTATGATGATAGGTATGTATAAAGTTGACAAGATGCAGATTGAGCAAAAGATAATCATAATTATTTCTTTATCAACTTTAAATAAGACTTAATTGTTCCACCATATCTGGCGTTAGATACAACGTTGAAAAAGAAAGGCTCCAATAATGGATTCACTTGCCTCCAATAATGTTTGAAAAAGAAAGGCTCCAATAATAGATTCACTTGCCTCCAATAATGTTTGAAAAAGAAAGGCTCCAATAATGGATTCACTTGCCTCCAATAATGTTTGATATATCTTTGTACCAACACATGCTTTTATTAACATCCAACTAAAAAGAAATAAGGATGAGAACGGGGCGGATTGGGGATAGTACAACGTCATCCTAATTGTGCACCGTTAATTTTTGTCATTTCTCGTACTTATCCCATTTAACTATTATTTTTATTTATTTTAAAGTTTTGTTTTAATTTTTAATTATATAAAACTAATATATTTTATAGATAAATAAATAATATATTTAAAATTTTTTTTTATTGTTATTATATATATATATATATATATATATATATATATATATATATATATATATATATATATATATATATATATTATAATCTGGAAAAATTAGAAAATTTTAAAAATAATAAAATATTAATAAAAATAATAAATTATCGTAGGATTTAGGAAATGCAAAAATTATAGATGGATGGCGAAGCGGTTTGCGCGTCGTTAGGGTCGTTTCGCGAGAATGCAGTGATACAGAAAAGTTCGTCGAATTAAGATAAAGTAGAATATTTTACGATTTTACGGGTGATAAGTTAAGGTGAAGCTTGAGGGCCAGAGATTTTAAGAAAATCTCGAAGTCGAGAAATGGAGCTTGTTTAAGTTCATTTAAGTAAAGTGAATTGAAAAGAAATAAATTATTCGGGAGTAGAAATGGAATTGAATGAAGTAATATGAACCATGTATCCAAAATAATAATAATAATAATAATAATAATAATAATAACATGATAAAAACGAAAAAAAACAAAAGAAAAGTAAAAAAAAAAAACAAACATCGGTGAGAGAGAGGGCTTGTAGAGAGATATTTTGATTTTTTTTTTCTTTTTTCGTTTTCTCCCCAAGATTCTGGAAATCGGATCGTGGGTTTTATTGGGCCGGATGACAAAGTTGATCTACTGTGACGAGGCTGCGCGTGGCCCAATCTTGGGTTTCGTCGAAGCTCACGTAGTAGGAATTTTCTGTTGTGTTATTTACCCTGATCGTAAAGGTCGTTTAATGGCTTGGGATTAGCTTAGAGGCCGTGAAATGTTGTAAATTTTAGTCATCAATTTTTTGGGCCAGGTGTAGATTTTAGGAATTTTGGGTTGTTTTGGAAAGTCGGGTTGAATTGAATTGTTTTTCGCCGCAGGTTAAATTGCTAAATTTTAGGATTGTTTTCGGACAATCGGACCCGGGACCCCCAATTTGTTTCGGTCGATCCGGACTATGTTGAGGTTTGGTTTGATCGGGATTGATGTCTGGGATTTGTGGTGTGTTTGTATCGTAATAGATTCGGTGATGAGCAAGAGGGAAGGATAAGAGGTCTTGCCATTTTATAGGTCGAATTTGGGCCATTTTTGTGTTATTGTTGAAAATAAATAAATAACATGTTGTGTGTGAAAATATATGTTAATATTTGCTTGTTGATGTACTAATATGGATTGCATGAATGTAAATTATATGTAAAAATTATAATTATCGATAGTGTATTAATGTTCAAGTAACACTCATATATATACATGTAACATGAAGGAAAATGTTAGCATCGTAAATTTAAATATCTTAGCTAGGTCGCATCGCGTCGAGTCGGGTGTGGGTGCATGGTATTAAGTATTCGCCGGTGTTGGTGAATGGGTCGTGAAGTTCGGAAAATTGAATGAAATCCAAGGTTGAGACCTTCGCGGATGTAATAAGATGATCGAAATGATAGAATTATATATGTTTTGGGCGGAAGCGAGTTCCCAGGGGTGAAAAATACAAATGTTATTCACAGTTAGACATGATTCTCGGTGATGTAAGTTCGCGAAAATGTTGGAAAGGCGTGCGGCGTCCTACGGTGAAAGCAGAAAACCCGTGGCCACGCAAGAAAAAATGTTGATTTGATAAATTAAATATTGGAGGGTTGTCCAATGGGTTGAGTCATTGGGTTAAACACCGGCTTGGTTTTTCATACTTGGCATTCTAGCTATGAGGGAGTCGGTTGGGACTCAGGTTGTGAGCATGAGGGTCGCATCTCATGCATAACACGGAACATTTCATATAATGTTGCATAAATTGTATGAAATGTGATTGATGTTTATGTATCTTAAATTGCGTGTGTATTTTTAGGTGGGGAAGTATGCTTGTAGGAGATTATCACTGCGGGTTTGCTCACGGTCGTGGGACCCCCCTTTCGAAGTGCAGTCCGTGCGGGTGGGCGACCGCAAATGGGATGAGGCGGATATAGTTCATGTATACACTTTTTTTGTATAAAGGACATGTAAATGGATGTTGATTAAATGATACATCATTATATTTTTGTATATTTGTGAATTAAATAATAGGAATGGAGTCTCAATATGTTGAGACATATGATTGTGATATTGGGACGCTCGATATACGAGGTTTCGCGAGGTTAATGGGTTGTCAGCGGGGCCACTGAGATAGAAGTGTATCGCGCCTGGCAGCACACACACACACACACACACACACACATATATATATATATATATGAAATAAAATAAAATTTTATAATTTTTTTTAAATATTCAGAGTAAGAATAAGCAAACCCGAACATGTCCTGAGATGCGACAAATCCAAAATAATCTTAAACTTGTCTATGTGTGGAAAAAAAAACCTTAACACGTTAATAACTTGATAAGACAAATCCCAAATTCGTTCTATCAAGGGCGGGGCATGAAACCAACAAAACATGTCCCGTGGGAACATGCAACTAACTGTGACTATAATGAGCTTTTAGTTGAGGCAATTAACCCTAACCAAAAGGAAGACCAAGTGCAACTAAATGATACAAATGCGAAGGAAATGGGCCGTAACAAAGTGTGACCATAGGAGCTGTGACTATAAACTATAGTTACAATTTATTTTGATCCTCAACAAAAGGTCTATGGATGGGGCCACTTCTTGGCCGCAACTATAAGGTGATCTATGGATAGGGTATTTGTGGCCCGCAACTAAAAGGTATCAATATGGATGAGGCCATTTTCTGATCGCAACTAAAAGGTATCGTTATGGATGGGGTCATTTGTTGGCCCTAACTGAAAGGTATCACTATAGATGAGGTCATTTCCTAACCGCAACTATAAGGGATCGCTACAAATGGGATATTTCCATTTCTATTCTCTCCTATCTCCATACCAAACACACCCTAACTGGACTGTTTACCTCCCCCCCACATACTATAACTTAAAGCCTTTGACTAAAACATAATGAGAAAATTCATATTAATCCTTTTGGCTAGGCTACTTGATGTAGAAAACTCCCATATTTGAAAAATAAATTATCACATTACAAGGAGGAAAAATAAAATAAATAAAAATAATTTTTCTCATCAGTCAAGTTTTAATCTACATATGTAGTGTTATTTTGATGCAATATGGTTATTGTAAACCTGGAAAAAAAATCCAATTTTTCTAAAAGAAATTGCATGATCGTTTGAGTTAGAAACACATGAGAATTTTAGATCTCGGATGACAAAAGCGAGGTTCGCGTTGGAATAAATGCCGTGAAATCTAGTTACCGTCAAATTTCGTTGAATTACAGGACGGTCGAATTTCACGTTTTTAGTCTGCCAGAGTATAGTAAGTGATACTTGAAACTTAGTTGGATGATTCACATTGAGCCATGTGTCAAATGATGAGATAAGTCAAACAAAAGTCTAAGTGGGACCCATGTGGGACATGTGTAAAAACTTAAGAGGATGGAAATCCAAAGGTTTGGATAAAGGGATAAGGTGAAATCAAGAGAGCCAATGAGAGGGAGACATGTGGCATGATGAGGTCTCCCACTTGACTTGTTGGACCAAACAATCCGGTGGGGGAGAGGAAATGGGAGAAAGAGAAAAAGAAAGAGGGAGAAAAGAGAGAGAAGAAGAAGAAGAAGGAAAGAAACTCCCTTCTCTACAGATTTTTGTGATCGGTTGTGGGTTTGTCGAATGGCTGAGTTCTTCCACGTGACGAGAGCTTCACATAGAGACAAGAATCCGAGTTTTTCGAAAAACTACTAAAGGTAGGGGTTTTTCTCCTACTTGGTTTAATTCTTGTCTAAGAGTCATTCAAATGGTTGAGGTGTTTAAGGCCGAAACGACCGTGCATCTTAGTCTAAAAAACGTGGGACTGAATGCTAGAGTTTGGGACTGTTTTTTGATAGTTTGGAACTGAATTCCGGGACTGTTTTCGGATTGTTCGGACTTAATTTATGGACTATTTTAGGACAGTCCAGGGATGAATTTTTGGGACTTTTTTGGGCAGTCCCGGGACTGATTTTCGGACTATTATTGGTCCATGTGTGCCGTTTGTGTGTTATTGCTAAAATAAATAACATATTGGTTGTGTGAAATCATGTTGTTACATGCTCAATTGATGTATTAACATGGATTGCTTGATGATTTGAATTATATTGTAGAAAAATATAATTGTCCATGAATCATGAGTGTTGTATACATGAAATGGCATAATTGCATTCATATGCACGGTCACATGAATGTGTGGTGAGCTCGGAAATGGGACAACGTCCAAAATCGAGACTCACGATTGTATAAAACAATAATATATATAAATCACGTGTGTTTGGGCGTAGCAAGATGGGGTAGAGGCCCCCCTCCCCCCATCTAGGGTGAAAGACCCAAATTTATATGCGGTAAGACATGATCATCGACAGTGAAAGCTTGTAAAAATGTTGGAAGGTGTACGATGATCCTGCGGTGTGACCCCGAAAAATGACGTGGCCCATAAATAACAAACGGGATTTGATAAAAAAAAAAAAATTCAAGTGAATATTAGAGGATTGTCCAATAGTTTAAGTCATTGGGTGAAACACAAATTATTGGTTTTCACACTTGGCAATGCAGGTGTGAGGGAGTCGGCCGGGACCCAGGTTGTGGGCATGAGGAGTCTCATCTCATGCATGACACATAATATTCCATATAGGATTGCATTATTCATATGGAATGTGATTGGATGTTTTCATGGTTGCCATTGCATGTGCATTTTAGGTGGGGAGTAACCCTTGTAGGGAAATTCATCTTTTAGGCATTCTCAACCCGTCGTGGGAAAATGTTTACAAGTACTAGAGGTACAGCAGGGAATGAAGCACATCCAAGAACTTAGTTGAGAAAAAATGCCAAATTTGGCTTTGTGGGGTCCCCACCCTTCATCTCTCTTTAGGTGGGTCCCACTCATAGAGTGCTTTATTCTGCGGAGTCCCAGCGCCCTTTTCTTTCGCTCGTGAGAGAGCAGGCATGACTTGAGGACTCGCATAGAAGTGGGGGCACTCTGCTCTCAGTGAGCTAGTAGCTCGGGTTGGTAGTGTGCTCTACCTGGGGGTCCCGCACAGGCAAGTGGTCGGCTCTCATGGAAGAAAGCGGCTGCTGTGGGACTCTTGTGCTGGCTCACCCTCAGTGGGACCACTGAGTGAAGTGGAGACCACAATAAAACGCCTTTTATTGTGGTCCACACCCCCTTGCTGACCTCAGGGCCCTTCAAGTGGGGCCACTCCTTCGTGCTGTTACAGGTCCCCTGGCTGGCCTTTTCTTTCGCCTCGGTGAGGTGAACCACGACACAAAGTAGGCTCCCCGGTTGGTAGTGAGTGCTCCCCCACTTCTATAAGAGTCCCTTTGCGCTGGGTTCGAGGCTCTCGCGGAGGCGAAAGAAAGGCCGAGTTGGGACTGTGGCAGTACCTATGGGTGGGCTCCCCACCCGAGAGGGAGTACCACCCGAGGTCACGAAGGGTGTGAGACCCCACGATAGGCGCCTTTGTGTGGGGCGAACCTCTTGGGGTCAGCTCCTTAGGTATTGTTCGCCGGTCCCAGTGGCCTTTTCTTTTTCGCCTCGTGAGGCTCGAACCAGTGCGCAAAGGGACTCTTATAGCAATGGGGAGCACTCTCACTGCAGTACACCACTCATAGGTCTTGTTTGCGAGGTCCCAGTTGGCACTAACTTTGCCTCGGGTGAGGCGGCTGAACCCATGCGCAAAGGGACTCTTATAGCAATGGGAGCACTCTCACTGCCAGGCGAGCTAGTAGCTCGGTTGGTAATGTGCTCCAGTGCCTGTTCTTTTATGGTCAGCTTCTGCAGCGATTAATTTTGTAGCATCTGGTGAGACTCCCCAAGAGGTTTGGGTCTCCACAGGCTTTGTTTTGTAACTTGTGAATTTTGGGTAGAAAAACCCAGTTTTTGTGTAAGTAAGTAGCAAAAAGTTGTAATTAAACTCATTTTGTATGATGAAGGCCTGGCAAGTTTTCCGTGCTCGTTGTCTCTGTAATAAAAAGGCCAATTTATATCGAATTTAGGTGTTTTGAAAGAAAAAATAAAGAGGAACCAGAGGCGTAAGACCGTATCGGGTTACCGCCACTCTGCCTCACGCGATAGAGAAATCTCCTCGGGGCTGATAAAGAATGCCGGACCATGTGTCCTCGGCATGGAAAACGATACGGTTTTCCATGTCACGACTTTCCATAAGAGACTTCGTGCCAAAGACGACCCGACTGGGCGCCGCCGCTGGAAGACATTTACGCCACACGGATGCGCCAGAAGCGCTTGCCTGTCACGACAAGGATCTCTCAGTCTGGCACACCTCAGAATGCTAGGTGGTCGCGATGTAGATTTTCGCCTGGGTGTCAGAAATTCAAAGGTCGGGATGTGTGGTCTGGGGTCATGCTTAGGTCGCGACAAGGGCCCCTTGTGCTTCAATGTAGTTTTTTGGCGCGGTGGGACATTCCCGCCACGATAGAAGATTTTACGGCCGCGATGTGGTTTTCCGGGCGGGTGGTGTCGCTGGCGGCGTGTTTTTCCTCAAGGTGATCCACGTGGCGTCGCACTTTGACAGGTCAGGGCGCGCACGGCATACGTGCCCAGCACACGCAGATAGCTTGTTCACTAGCGGAAGGATGTCAAGGCACGATGCAGTAGCCCCCCGCACGCGCGATCGCGCATGGCGCTACGGATACGCAGATAACGCGCGGCGCGACGCGCTGCGCATGGCAAAAAGTGAATGGGATCCCAAGGTCATGATGCATTTATTCCTCCGCGACAACCAGAAACAGAAGGTCAACGCAGACTGCTACAGTAATCGCTTAAGCTGATAGCCTTCAGACACCACACGGACACTCACTCATGGACAGCGTTCATGGACACTATTCATAAAAGGTTTCCAAACTAGTGAGACCCAAAAAGACCTCTCACTAAAGCCATAGCTTGGTATCAACTTTGCATATCATACAAAATGGCTGTACGTGGGTTTATATCATGCATGGCGCTTACATTATCATAAAAGTACGGATCGTGGATCATGGAATCATATACCTGCAGATTTTATATGAACACTCAGGTTGGTAAACATAACTCTTAGGGGTTCTAAAAAAAAAAAAAAAAAATCGAACATGATTGATAAGGTCAAAAGTGCTATTTGACACTAAGTATTATGTGTTTTGAGCACTTTTATGTGTACTAATCAAGATAATTAACCCAATTTACACATTAAGGTCCTTCGTTATTCTGTATCGACGCATTTCAGGGCAAATTTTATAGTTTCTTGCAAGCTATTTATGCCGAAATTGCTGAGTCATCCAAGCACGGCAGAATTCGGAAGTTAAACTCAAAGACGATTGCATCGAGATTGTAAGAAAGAAGAGCGTAAAATACAAGGAAATCACACCTGGAACATGCAGATATTCAAGTCTCCCAGATCGCTTCACCATTTTCCTACTGCCTCATCCCTTCGCCATCTGCTCGTGATGCAAAGCCCTCTAGTTACTTTTTGGTTTCTTCCCATTTTATCCCTTGTAATAGCTTTTGGTTTTAGTTTTTTTGTAACTTCCCTTGCTCTGAGCACTATATAAGGTCAATCAAGCTCCTGTAAAATAAACTTGGCAATCAATCAATAAATTTGATGGGAGAAGCTTCCATCTCTCCCGCTTTTTGCACTTTCTCTCCATTTTCTCTCATGTTCTCTCCCTTTCGCTGCTGCAAACACCCTGAGACAGACAACCCTGGAGGGGATGGTTGGCTGAAGCCTCAAGAGAGAGGGCCATCGGGCAAATTCGCCATGGTAAACTTTGCCCCCGCTTTAACGTTAGCTTTGAGCATTTAGGTTTCAACCTTCAATCTGCAGTTTAAACTTTCTGAGATACCTTGATCGACCGCGATTTGGCAATCTTAACACGATGCTTACTGCTGATCTACCAGATCTGCGATGTCTTCAAGTAGTCATCAGAGGTAGATTAAGTGGATCTGGCATCTGATCAAGTAGTGAACATTTATGCTCTATAAATGCCAAGCCAAAAGGATACGCCATACTCTAAGGTTTAGGTTTTGTGAGCCAAATGAAGATCCGGCTCGTAGTGACTAGGCGTCATCCTCCCGCACCTTGTGAAACATAGTCCAGGCACCTCCCAATGTTCACACCCTCAAATCCAGCTCAAGGTTTAAGAGTTTCTTTTCTTATTTTCTCTTCATTTGAATTTCAATGACAATCCATTACACCCTGCAAGAAATCCCAAAATCCAAATGAATCACTACTGGGCCTTCATTGTAAATTATTTGTACTAAGAAAACATCCATGTGTTCGCACCTTAGCTTAATACATAATCGTAAGAGTTGGCACACATAGGGATTTGGCGATATAAATTTTGTTGATTCAATACACCTGGTATCGCGTACTTAATCAAATTTACGCCAAGCTGTGACGTGCCAAGTACATTCGACGAAGAGTGGAACACTGGGTGATCCCCAGTCACAAAGTACTAATTTTTCTGAGAGCACGTCGCTTTTTATTTCATCACTCCAGAAAAAAAAAAAAAAAAAGTTGTTGTAGGACTTTTCGGGGGTTGCTCGCTTGTCACAGAAACTATTTTATGATGAAAATTTATGCAAGCAAAGATAGAATATGGGAAAATTGACTGGATTGTGTCGGAACACCTGTAGGAGAACAACATCACAATACACTATGGAGAGAAACCCTAGGTGCGCTTTACATGTCAATGAGGGACTGGCAGAAAACCTCCGTTTTGGCAAAATCACTAAGAACCCTTGGGGGGGGAGAAACTAAACCCATTATCTGAAATGTCCGAGAGGGATCATAGAGACCAGTTGATGAGTATTGACCTTCGCTTCATGCGGTTCAACTTATATAATCTCCTGCTTCCGCACATTTTGACCTCAACCCTCGCCCACAACCACCTCCTACATGCTACACTCTCCAAATGAGCACACCGAACTCTGATAAAAACTAAAGGATACCCCAAAGAGACAGAGAGAAATAATGCCCCAGCTAATCAAGAAATTAATACGCGGAGAGTCTCCTAACAAGGAATTGGATGGGTTCCAAAGAATTGATAACAAATTTGACATCCCCAGAATCCATCTCAAGCTTCACAAAATTCACTATTTATCAAAAGATGGAGAATCCAAAAATAGAGTGCCTGATTGACACCTGATAGTGGAGAGCAAATATAGCAAATGGATAAAGCATCCCTATTGTCGATCATTAAGGAGGGCAAGGGAAAGGGAAATGCGATGGACCCAAAAAGCCTATCCTTTCCAACCAACCCCATAAATTTGGATCCCACCACACCAAACCCAATAATGCACGCTAAAGGCAATATCCCGCTCTCTTCACCGGTGATCACAATCCCAACCCAAACCTCATGCTTACGGCCAAGGCCATCCCAATTGTCATTTACCAAAACTTTAGGTTAGTACATCATAGGGATCTTTGCCACTACATCAAAGAAATCGCAATCGCCATATCGCATGACACAAGGATGGTCCCAGGCCGGTTCTGATTTGAGCACTCAACCTCAGATGTCTAAGTTCGCCAGCTCCAAAAGCTTCCAAAGGCTTGAGGAGGTTTGGGAGCATGCCTTCCACACGTTTTGTTTACTTTTCTTTGTTATTTATTTTATTTTAATTTCCAATTTTTTCTCTTCTTAGATTCTTCTGGTACCTTTTTTTGTAGTTACACATTTGTTTTAGATTAATTTCTGTAATTTTATGCAATTTTTCTTAATTTTTTTTTTTTTGTGTTTATTTTTTTTCAAGCCTGGGAGTTGAAATTCAAGAATCTTAAGTGAATTTTTGTAGTCGCAATTTCAAGAGTTGCAAAAAAAAATCACAACCCTACACTATTCAGAAGTTCTCGTGATTTTTAAAAAGTATCAGGCACTATTTTATGTCTTTTATGATATATATATATATATATATATATATATATATATATATATATATATATATATATATATATATATATATATATATATATTTATATTTATATATATAAAAAAAATTGTCTCTCATATATATATATATAAATTTCGTAGCTTATAATTTTTAGAATTGCACTTCTCGGCAAAGCTACGACTCTTAGGGACCTCGCCTCCACTCCTCAAGAATCATTTTGTTTTGATCATAATTTTTTTCATCCGAACTCCGGCTTTAGTGCTTTTGGCATTGTTGGTGAAATCTTAGAGAGTAGAATCCAAATATATGCTAGAAAGAACACTTTTGAAATTATTATGAAGTAGTATTTCAAAATGTCAACTGGGCTACTTTTTTTCTTCTTTCTCCTAATCATTTATTTGAAGCCTGGGAACTAGTCAATACTATCAATGAAGATTGAAAGTCACCCATCCAAATTGAGCAATATCATCATGATAGAAGCACTTCCTTCTCTAATCCTTCCAACCAAGCCCCATTTTTATTACAACAATGTGACATCTCAACAGAGTTAAAGGGCAAAGTGACATTTCTCTATTTCATGCTTTGTTTTATTTGAGCAGTTTCACTCTTAGGATGTTCGTATGGCTCGCTAGCTTTCATTTTGAAGTCATATGACTCATACAAAACATACTTTTCAAAATCGCACCATCTCAAGAGACCCAAATTTTCAGGTTCTCGCTTGAATCAAGCTGGAAAAATTGAAACCTTGTTTTAACTCCGTCGATGTTAATGATGTCATACCTAGCTTTGAGCTGGATGATTAGCCGAATTCTTGTTGCTTTTGACCTTTTTCTTCCACCTCAGCTAACTACACACTAAAACAACATTAGGTTTTAACACAGCCTGAAAACTCGCCACTCCCAACAATAAAACTAACCTAGTTTCCTCTCACGATCACTCATGGTTAAGGACCCCTATGAATAAGGTTAATGTTCTTCAAAATAAAAAGAAAAAAAAGAACACAAAGAAAAAGAAAGAGGAAAAGAGAATAGAAAAAGTCAATGTCATTAAAAACCCGAAAGTGCACTGGCCCTGTGGGTATACATAAAGCCTTAAAGCCCTGCCTCTGTCAATCAAGGTTAGGAGCCACCAACCTCGGGGTGCTCATACATGGTGATGTGAGCTTACAAACTGAAAAAAAAAAAAAAAAAAAGAGCTCAAACGCCCAAGTTCGTGAAACCTACAGCCTGTGGGTCGAAAGATCCTGCACCTTGCGCCTTTAAGCCTTAATCGGGTCGGGAGTCACTGTAGGATCCCCCATGGACTTCTGTGAGGTCGATTCCTAGCGATTGCACCCCACAAATGATAAAAAAAGTTGTGGAATAAGAGTGGGTCCCACCCATTTAGGTTACAGCATATCCTGCCGAGGCGTGAGTTTGGCATTGGGAGGCCAGTTTATTGTCGTAGAATCATCAAACAAAGCACTTTGTGATTCTCAGTGGGAAGCTTGTTGTATTGATTCACCCATGAGCTCTTTTGATACTCAATTTTGTATATACTATTCTCTCAAGATATATTGGATAAGCCATGATTCTACTTAGGTTAGTAATACTTCATTCACAACCCCTTTAAATATATATTTTCATAATATAATTTTGTTATTGTTTTGTATGCTTCTCTTTCTTTCTTTTCATTGTTATGGGACTAGCAATGGAAACAGTGATTATGCCTAAAAGTTGGTTTGACACCTCCACATTATGTGGTTTATATAATTTCTTATGATCAATCTCAGCTGCACTTAAACCTGGGAATTTACACACATTAAGGTCCCCGTTATTCTACCGATTGTGCATTTCAGGCAAATTTTACGGCTATGTGTTTATTTATGCCGAATTGTTGAGTGTTGATCCATGACGTAAGAATTCGAGCCAAACTCCAAGATTGGGTGCATCGAGACTAAGGAAAAGCATATAGCAAATATAAGAACTGAGTACCCGCAGGCCTTCTTCCGCTGCGGCACTCCGTTCAAGTCTCGTGACTGGTTCACCAGCCTTTGCCACGATTCATCCCTCTGCCTGCCTCACTTTTGATCAAAGCAGCTCCTCGCTTTTACATTTTTTTTTGGTTTCTTCCATTTCATCCCTTGTACAGCCAGGCTTGGTTTGTAATCTCCCTATGCCTGCACTATATGCTTCCGCCTGCCCTTACAAATCGAACTGCAATCAATCACACCGACTTAGAGAAGCTCCAAATTTCTCTCCCGCGCTTTTCACTCTCTCCATTTTCATTTTCCCTTTCTACCAAACACCTGAGGGATTGATGCCAACTGAGGGATGGTCAAGCAGTGGACCGCTTCTTCTCAAGATAGCTACCGGGCAACCAGCTACAAACTTTCGTCTCTCTGCTTTTTTAATCTGGGCGCTGAGCATTTAGGTTTCAAACCTTCACCAGCTTTAAATCCTTCTCAGATGCCTCGATTGACCAAAGATTTGGCACTGGGGTTCAAAGGATGCCATTGCCAGATCCACTCGAGATCCATAGTTTGGCCTCTCATGAGCCAGTGGCAGATTGTGACTCGTATTCACCCAAGTAGGAACATTTATGCTCCATAAATGCCAAGCCAAAAGGATAATAATTCTTGAAATGGGGTTTTGTAGGAGCCACAATGTGGAAGATCCGCCTGGAAATGACTATATGTCATCCCCTCCCCAACGCGGTGAAATGAAACCCATGACCTCTCACTGGCCTTAGTGACCTCAAAGGTGCAAACCATAAGAGCCCAATGCTTAAGGAGTTATTTTTCTTCATTTAATTTTGCTTCTGACAACCATTTATAATCTTCTTTACAAAAATCCCAAAAATCCAAAATTGAATCTCACCATTTCGGGCTCTCTTCACCGAAATCTATTTGTACTACAAAAACCATCCCCGTGTTCCTTTCACCCTTGTGTTACTATATCAAAGTAGCTGGCTATCGATAAAGATTTTAAGATATAAATTTTGTGATTCTAATACACCCAATGTACCTAATCTCTCAATTATTGAAATGTATTAGTGGTGGCATATGCACTACCACTGAACAAAGTTAAAAAAATAAAAAAATAAAAAATTAAACGCAATACTTGACATGTGTAGATGCAAGTGCTCGAGGAAAGCATTTATGTCACCCAGGTGCCAGCCAAAATCTCACCCATTTCGACACTTGAGCAGGCCAGGAGGCTGTGGTGGCAGTAGCTGCTGTCACATAATGTGCCAATGCAGGGCATAGGCCGGCGAGGTACTTAATTGTCTACAATCTGCTGCAGATAAATGGCATCATCCCTCCAACATTCTGACGGAAAACAGTAGTCGATCACGGTCCATCAAGTAGAGGATTTGGTGAGGCTAGATTTACTTCCATGCTACTAGGATCCCACAGCCACATTTCTACAGAGGGTGAATCCTTAGATATGGTGGATCGGGCATGTCCCATGGGGATCCTGAGACGCTTGACATGGGAGAGTTTCCACAGGAACTTTCTCAGCACAGTAAGTCTTTCCCCACATCCGGCTATAATGCAGCCCTGGTCCTTGAGCCAGCCATAACATGATCAAGCCCATCCACGAGCAAGCTCCAACAGTTAAAAGGCCGATGACTGTGTGCACAACGCTGATATGGCCAAGGTGAGAAGCCTGGTGATTTAGCCCAAGCTTCCACATAAAAGTGATTTGCAAAGATTCCCTCCAGTAAGATATGACCTATGGTTAGGACGACCGTGGCCAGCAAGAGAGAGATGATGATACCTTACAACTTATATTTAAAGTTAAAGGCAAAAAAAATAAGGGGGTAATTCACCTTCTTCTGTCGATATAAATAAGGCTTCTAGTTCAAGAGATATCGTGACTCGGCCACGACCACTCAGTGGCCAAGGTCATATCGTGGTTTTTAATCGGGCCAAGACAGATGACATGTTATTTTCCCATCACCGATATTACGAGGTGGATCATTTATAAGGATCCTGGTGGTTTGGGACAAGACAAACCTAATCATCGCTGGGATGCACTCCACACAGCTTGTCTTACCTCACCCTTTTCAACGCTGTGCGGTAGGACCAAGTATTTCACCTAAGGTGCGTGCAGTTTTCGTCACCGCATTTTCCAAAGAGGCTAGGTGTATACAGTCGAGGGCTTCCAGGGTACAGGTCTAGCAGTTTATCCCCGTGGCATGAACCCATAACATCAGACAACCAACTGAAGCATTAATTCAATCAATATATGGTGGTGAAGGCTTGATTTACCTGTTTAGTAAAAGATATCATTTTATTCGCATCAGACTTGTTAACGATCTAGTGGTTGATGTTTTGGTCTTAGAGGTCGGAGAGCGCAAAAGCAATGAGCGCGCTGACTTGTATAACCAGGCGAGTCGCCACGCGCTGCGTCGCGACGCCGCCGTGATCGCGAATATGGTGTACCTAAGTATGGACATCGATCCACGTGAGAAGTGCGCTGACTATTGAATCAAGCCCATAATATGATCGGCTCTTTAAGAGTTTCATTACGTAGAGAACAAAAACTAAATCCAAATAACTTTGTGAAATTACATTTTTTTCGAGAAAACTGTGGTTTTACCTCCCGCCACATCTGGCACATGGATTATCGCTAAGAGAGGAATTATTATTTTTACTATTGGTCAACTTTTACTAACAGGCAGACTGTGCCTATGAGATACTGATATATCGGGACAGCTATAAATGTGTACGCTTATTTGTGCAAGCACTTGCATCATAATATAAGGTACCTAAAATGGATATCGATCCCAGGAATATGGGCCGATCATTAAATACTCATATTATCCTGATCAACCCCAATGGCTATCTAAACTGAACAGGTGGATTAAAACGCGCTCAAATTAATCCTAGAAATTATCGCTATGGAGATCAGGATTGTCTCCCCCTGCCACTTTCTTAATGGATTATTACTTCAGAGGAATTTACTATTCACCATCGCCACTCTCAGCGACGGGGTGAACGTGGTTTATGGAGGCATACATCTCTCCGAGGTGCATCCGCCTCATTCTGCCAATAGGGTTAGGTACTTTGCCCCAACCCAACACCTCAAACGCCTAAATGTTCGAACCCACTCACCACACCTCCCTAACCCGGATATCTCTATTTCACCGATTGAACCCGAGGGTCATTCAAACTCGGGAGTCCATATGATCTCCAGATCCTGGATATCGAAGCAGATCATGCCAATGTTGGCTTGACACTACCACATGCATGGGGGCTGCACTCATATATATAGAGAAGATCATGCAAAATCATAAATAAACTTAATAATATAAATATAAACCTTAATCTATTCAATCAAATTGGTTAACAAAACCTCTGTAGTGAGAAACTAGAACATATCAACCCTAATATACACATCATTCTATAAATCATCAGTGGTTTATGAGAAAAGAAAAAAAAAATACAAAAACACTGTCTTTTCCAATGATTCGAGTCGATGTTGCTCTATTTTCCTCGCTCTAGTCCGCACGTTCTTCGATGCCCTCCAAATTAGGTATCTTTTGCTTTTTATGATTCTGAGGTAGAAATCGTGACGTTGAGTCGCCGGCTGGATCTTTATCTCCTGCTGGACTCATCACGATGTTGCTACCACTTTCTCCTCCTCTTCTTTCACTCCAAATGATTCAAAACTCACCCGCTTCACCTCCCAGATCGCACACAAGATCCATAACCGACATCTAGCCATAATGTGCTTCATTTTAAATATAAAATCAAACTAAAATAGAGAATGTATTAGAAAAAGACATGAGTGTTTTAGGCACCATCACACCTCAAACTTAGCTTCTGTTTCAACCTTACAAGAAATCTAATTCTAAACTCCTAGACACAAAGAACTCCAACACATACCAAACTCAACGCTCCTGATCAGGATGCCCATGCCACATGAGTAAAGATCAAAATGGGCCACTTACAAATCTCGTTTCCTTTATTCAAATTTTAGAGGGTCCATGTTGTTGACTTTGAAAGAATTCAATTGAACACTGTCAATGCTATGACTCAATCCTCCTAAGTTTCAATAAATTTTTCCAAAAAGCTCCACAGATTCGATACGTTGATTCAGCATATAACTCTGCTCCGCCTTGCACCCCCAAAATCCTGAATTTAATCATTCTATTTGGAAGAATCTGTCCAAGGAAGGGATAAGATGACTTCTTTTAATTAAAATACATATGCAATCTTATGGCTACCACAAAGGACTATTATCTTAACTTCTAAACTACACTTATAGGGAAACTTGTCGAGACCAAAAGTCTCCTAGAGTTAATCATTTCTAATTTTAGCTTCGCCTGATATTGTGCGCATGTGTCGATGTGTTAATAAACGCCCATATAAGTCTCGTATATCGATCCTGGCAGATCTCAAGAATTTTAAATCAACTTACCCCACTACTCAAGCTCCATACTATTCGACCATAAAATGATAGTGGGATTCACTATGGAGCCGAAATTATACTAAAGTACTAAAGTAAAAATAAATGAACAATCAAATAAATCGAATATAAAGATTAAAGAACAAAGAATAGTTAAGAAAAATAAATGGACATCAATAATTATCTTCGTAGGGCACATCAGTGGCGCTATAAATAAGTAACACCCTCAAATAGTCGTAATACCGATAAAACTACACATTTCAGTTTTAAAATCATTCAAGGTGTTTAATACATACCGGATTCTCCATACTCCACATTTATTTGTCTTATCAGACAGAATTAAATAATCACTTGGGATTAATCGAAGACATTCACCATCATAACCCATTTATGATCACAACTGGGTTCTAGCATTTGACAGATGGTGATAGATAATTGTGACTTCTGTAATGAGAATATTGATCTGGATCGGGACTCCCACCCAATCACATTGGCGATCGAATTGAATTTGTTGGTTTAAATGTCGACTAACTTTCTTTGATTTGGTGACAGATTTGATCGGTAATTTGCGTCGCGATCCCAACAGCGTTACATATCTCATGAAATTGTTCATGAACTCCGGAAGAGTTTCACTGAACACCCGATCTTGAACGAGATGACATAAATCTATAACATAAATCGATATTCACAGTACAAACTAATACGTAAAACTGCAAACCAAAACTAAAAGTCGAAACGACTTGGCAGAAAGATAATCACCATGATTCTAAAATTAAATGGAAGCCGATTCTCAATTATTGAATTATACATAAAGATTCCTCCATCATATGAATAACTTAACTCAGAAACGAAGATGACCTTAAATTTGTCTCAACTTCCTAAACATTCCGTAGTAATTTGAAAGAAATAGAATTTCGCATTCGCCTTCCGTCAAATCGACAACACCCGTAGATCTTAAAATAAAACGAAAATAAATGGATAAATCTAATCTAATTCCTAACTATCAACATTGAAGAAAAGAAAAAGAAAAGAAAAGAAACTAAAAGAAAAATAAAGCAATGAGCTCAAATTACCTGCAGACTTCTCGTCCGCGGTCACCGCTGCCGCGCCCTCTCTCCGAGCAGCCGCGATTTATAGGTTTCAGCCGCCCAACTCTAACGATCGCTGTGGATTTGCCGGACCACCCTGCCATCGCTCAGTCGCACCAACCTCGTCGCGATGATCATCCACATGCTTTCACTACATCGATCTCATCGCTTTATTATCAACTTAAGTCTATGCAAATAATTAGTCGCTCATGATGCTACATCAACTTTTATCGCCGACACGTACTCACATGTCTTCTATAAAGCAGTCAAATATTGCTTCGATGTTCGCGTTATTAATCTCTTGTCGTATATCAATAAGAACTGTGCCACACGATTTGGCTTTGGTGTCGCGGTATTAACAATCTCTCGGTCGCGACATCAACTTGCGCCTCGGCAGCCTTCTCTCTCGACGGTTCATGTCACGCGACATCAACTTCGCCGCGACTTCAATCCATGCCTGCGAGCCTCAATCGTCGCTACTAATGTCGCGACTCAAATTCCTCCGTCACACAACAACTTGAGTTATACCTCACCTTCATCCCCACCAAGCCCATAGCTTCATGACTTTGTCGCACTTCCATCCCGAATGCGACATCATTTCATCGCCAACCCACCGCTATCCTGCGATCTCCCCGTCACGGCTGGGGCCAAGACATTCCTTCACTTTTTCCTCGGCGTCACGCACTTCTCTTGAAGATCTGTCTTCACTTTTCTCGACACTTCCATGTCGCGATCACGCTTTAATTCCATTGTCATGCCGTCATAATAACATGTCGCTACATGAAGTCTTCTTCTTCATTTCTCGGGTTAAGGCTTCACCTCGAGTTTCTTGTAACTCAGCCTCGCAAAGACTTCATAAGCTTTCTGCTTCCGACCGAGTTTTGTATCGTCAGAACCCGATAATATGCATTTTCATTGCCGCCAAAATCTCAATAGACATTGTGTTCTCTTCATTCGCTACACTTCACGTGAACTTGGCTATCAAATAATTATCTCAATACGCCATCCACCTTCCTCGCCGAAAAATTCTTCTTTTCTCAATTTCCGCTTATTTAATGTAGCTTTATGAAGTTATTCCATAATTATAAAATTTTAATTATTCTTTTTATACAAATCAAATGGACTTTAAAATAGAGATACTTTAAGCCTTTCATCAAACTCTCAACTTAAAATTTTTTGTTTGTCTCAAGCAAAGAAAAAAAAGCAGAATTGTTTCAATCCTCAAACAAATAGATACTTTTCCTGCTTCGCCAATTTATCTTTCCACTCCTTTAACCCTGACTAAAATATCACCGCATTTCAAAATTCAATTAAATGCAAGAACGCAGCATGGTATAATTTCTAGTTACAAAACTCTGATAAACTAATGTATGTAAACATTTTATTGTTTAAGCCTTATTTCAAAAAAGTAAAACAATCCTTCCTAATTTTAGTAATAGATTTAATAATCTCCGGGAGTTTTCTCAAACTATTTTATTAAAGTCCCACATGCTGTTTATACTGATCTCCTGAATTGACAAGATTCCAACCTTCAAAACTCAATCTGTCTTGGGCTCAGAATAGCTTCTCGTAAAAAGGTAGGATGAATAACTTTAGGTTGAGATTACTAAACTTTTTTTCTTTTTCTTTCTCAACTCCGCTATTTCCTCTTTGCACCCCTTTAAAAACTTCCCCAACCCCAATGTTCGGGATAATTTGATTTTTCTTCTTTTTAAGATGGCGTCTGAATTTCTTCAACAAATTTGGGAAATTTTTCTCTGATTAACATCTGAAGAATTGAAGATGTTTTTGTCTCTTTAGGCTTCCTCTTCTAACACCAGAATAATCCTTCTAAATAGTAGTCCCATTACCAGATAAGAGTTAATAAAAAAATAAATACCTTAAGAACTTAATCGTTCTTTAAGAGAGTTAAATACAAGACAAAACTCATTCCCTTGCTTCTTTCTTTTGTATTTTCCTACTCTTAGATCTTTCTTTTCTTCTTTCAATTTTTCAGATATATCTATTCCTCTTCAAAAAAATCATACTCTAAACCCTTTCTGACATCCTCTTTCCATTGAGTTTTCCTTGGGCTACTAGGTCTTTTAATGGAAGACATTGATTTACAAAGGCTCGATTTCACTGGTCATTTCTCACATATGAATGATTCTGCCTAAACTGACTATGTATGCATACATATATATGTAATGGCAGGCTAGAATAGTTCAAACCCGGCTGCTCAAGAACGGTCTCTACTATTGTTCTATTCATTGTTCTCACCTAGGATTTCACCAATCAATATTCATACAAGTTCTAGGATCACGTTGATTATAATTCCTAATCTCGAGAAAATCTTCCTAATTTCAAATAAAGTTTCCAAAGGTTGTCGACCGAGGTGCATTATTTCCCTCCAAGACTTGCTATGCCTTCATCATCATTCTGCTTACATTAGTTTAATCCAAGTATTTTATTACATCGTGTAAGAATAACTAATTTCTCTCAATTTTTCCACCTTAAATCGAATCGAACATCACAATAAATACCTTAATTCCAGCTTTATTCATGCCTATTCTTCGACAAATTGGAATGTAACATAAGTATTATTTTGATTCTAAATGGTAAAATAAACCAGTTAATGTAAACAAAATCAAACATCATGATCAACCAATTTGTAAATCAGCGTAAATTCCATTCAACATCAAAAAAGATTCTATATCAGATAAACCGGTCATCAAACACATTTTTGTAACTAAGTTCAAGAAAACCCTCTATTTCTGCTCGAAAATCCTATATCTTCAAAAGCTCATGTTCCCACTTCCAAAAATTTGGTTCACTAAACTTGAGCTCCTCCAAGAGGATTCGACTGTTAATACAAGGTTAAGAACAACAAATTGGGGCTGCTTCTCCCTTTTCTTCTTTGAGCTTTTGTTGATGGATTCTTAACTAATCCATATGCCCCTTCATCAAACTACAAGCTCTCTCTGATGACACCACGTTTTATGGAACAAAGAATGGAATTGATTTGTTTTCGACTCCATTCATTCCATAAAAACAGTGATTGCCATCCTTGGACTCTTTTCTGCTCTCATCCTCCCTTCTCATTCTTCTTTTCTGCTTGTTTCTCTTCCTTTGTATTCCCCATCCTTTATAGTGAGTTGTGCCCTTAAAGAACAAGGTCATTTATTGTTTCTTCAAATTTTTTTATTTTTTTTTTTATTTTTATTTTATGGGAAGATGAAATGAGAGATTCTCAATTTTATGCCCCTTCTTATATTTCCAATCACATTTTACTCATGAGTATCTGATCAAATGAATTTTCTACAAAGACTTTAAATGACTTTTAAATCTCCCTCCTGATTATGCTCTGAAACCGAGAATTTTCCAGCTCTCATTTGACTAGATCAAGAGATGTAATCTTTGCTTCTGCATTTTATGACTATTTATTCTCACAAAATTGAAAATTTTTGCAGAGAATTTAGAGGTTCTATGGATGTTGAATGAGACTAGACACTAGGGTTCAATGTTTGAGATTCCCTTTGAAGTTCATATTACTAACTATTGAGTCATTAAATCAAGATATTCGCGTCACTGGAAGTCACGACTCTGACATTTCATGTTGTGACTTGAAAATTGTGTCATGACAGGAGTGTTCTTCCTCTTATATACTCGCCATATGACTAAATTTCCATCATTCCACTTCGCAGATTCGTAACATTCCGTGACCCTCTCAAACCAATGTTAGATCCCAAAACAAAAATCAATCCAATTCCCACAAAGAAGATCAACAAATTTTATTAAATTTCGCCTAAACTCCGTACCACTAATTATTTTATTTATGCAAGAATTCATAGCTTTTATTATGTCTCATATTCAATAGTTAAACAGTCAACACAAGATAAATTCCCCCAGACTTGCAATCATGCTATATCAAATATAAAATCCTAACAATTATTCAAATCAAATGTATGTAAAATAAAAGACAAAGAAAATAATGAGAAACTCCCCTTTTTGATTCCATTCATGTTATGTCAGCTATCCTCAAATGTGAATCTGCCACAGAGATTCTTCTTTTTGTAAAATCATCATTCTTTCCACAATGTCGCTTCATTTTAGTTTCTAGTTGAATTCCTTTCTTTTATTCACCCAACGATTGAATGCACTGTACCTTGGCCTCTATGGTCGCATAATTTGTTCAATTTCATTCCTTCCACTCCCTTCAGCTCTCCGCCATTTCTCTCTCCTCCGAGGACTAAGATGGTCCATGTCGTGTGATCTAGGCAACCACTTCAAAGAAAGATAAGGCACATACCCTCATCTTCCCCGAACTTGATAGTAGGAATTTCCATCCTTGTTTGAAATGAAAAACGGGGAAGAAATCGCTAAAATAAGCCTCTCATTAGCTCTCTTCCCATGTGTTAATAATCATATGTTAGTGAGTAAACCATGGCATTCTTAGAAAGAGAATGGGAACAATTTGCAAATTTTGATAACTTCTCGCCTACACCATCTCAATTTGACTGCATTGACTATCCAAGATACTCCAGACCAAATGTTCCTCTCGGGATCTTCGCTGGGATACTTGTTGCGGAATCGGCCCCCTGAACTCTGCATCGTATCGGTTCAAGCTCAAAAATCACTGCATCTATATCACGGTCGTTTCTCACCACAATATTATCTTGATATCGATTTAAGTCCTCCATAGTATTAGTGATTGGAGGCCTTCTAACTCCGCTTCTATGCTTCATTTTGATCAAGGTTCATCCGCCATGGTTGAGTTTTCTACCTTCTTATCTTCTCAAGTCGCGGCGTTTTCTGATCAGACCACCGAATCAGATTGCTCTTCGTCTCTATGCATCAAAGCTAAGCAAAACACACTCCCATTAATAGGATTAGTCAAAGCGACAAATATATTCAATATGGTTCGATTATAGGTTAGTGGTCAAAATGGTCTTCAGCGAAAAAACTATTTTGTTCTTTTTCTTTAAATGTCCAAATTAGCATTTCCTTCTTTCATCGAACATTTGATTTACTAAATTCTTAGATCCGACAACGGCGCCATAAAACATGACCTGGAGACCCAGAAACACATATCTAATTTTATGTGGCCTTGATTACCAAAGGACTATTATCTAATCCCGGAAACTACACCATAAAATTTGTTGAAATCCTAAAGTCCTAGAGTTAATCATTTTCCAATTTTAGTTTTGGCCTAATATGCTGCCGAGTGCAATTAGACAAGTAGCCAAAATGGATATAAGTCCGGATATTGATCCCACGAGAGATCTGAGAATTTTAAATCAACTACCGCGGCTACTCGAGCTCCATACTATTTGGACCGCCAAAGTGATAGTAGGATCCGACTTAGAGGTTAGAGTATACTAACACGATAAAATAAATGAACAATCAAATAAACTGGAATATAAAGATTAAAGAATGAAGAATAGTTAAGAAAATAAATGGACACTGAATAATTATCTTTCAGAGGGCACATCAAATATGCTACTATAGTGAAGTACCAATTCCTGTAGTTAATACTGATAAAACTTCTTGAATATTTCAGGTTTAAAATCATCGAGTGTTTAATGGCACGGTGGATCTCTCCATACTCACATTTCATTATCTAATTTTCTGATTCTCGAAGACCGGGATGTTAAATAACTACTTTTAAAGGGTTTCCTTAATCACAGGTATTTTCTTTTTGCAATACTTCATACCCATTTTATGAATTTGTGTACCTTAGCTCCTGATTATCGGTCGAGCAAGGATATCTGACTTCAGGGGCAGCTCTTCCTCAAAATTAGAATAGATCACCCTCTCCTTGATTAGATCTCAGCTAACACGGGATCGGCCTCACTATTCGAATTGAGGTGAACTCTCTGCTTATTTAAATTGATAATTCATTCAACTCTTTCTTGATTTCAAGTGAGAAGAGATTTATCGAAGTAAACTTGCAAGCGCTCATTAGATCTCAAATAAGCGGGGTTAGCTGCCTTGAGAATTGTTCATAACTCCCAGGAATGCCTTCTCTGTGTCACTCGGAGGGCCTCCTTGAAATCAGAGCAATGAGAGCCGAATCTTATAACGAGATTTATAAGAGAGCGTGTGAGGATCAAAGCAATTAAACTGACACCGAAGTAAGTCGTGGCGGGAATTCAAAGGCTGGAAGCAGTATAGGAAGATAGTTCATTTATATCATTCACTTAATGGAAAATTTGGATTCCTCAATTCTTGAATTACAACGCTCTGACATTCCTCGATCGCAAGAATAAGCACCTTCGAGAGCGAAGTTGAATTCGAGAAATTTGTCTGAACTAGAGCATTCCGGGTAGTAATTTGAAAAGAATAGGAATTACGCATTCGGCTTACTTAAGTGTGACACCGGATCCGGAAAATAAAGCGAAAATTAAAGCGATAAATCTAATCTAATCTCTAACTATCAACATTGAAGAAAAGAAAAGAAAAAGAAAAAAGAAAACTAAAAGAAAAATAAAGAAAATAGGCAACCGGCCTACCAGACCTCTCGTGCATTGCCCACTTATGAAACTGCGTTCCTCTTACGGGTAGGCTGGCATTATTTGGGGTTTTCTGGTTGGGCCCCTAATCGAAGCGCGTTCGGTTTAATGGATTTCCAGTGGGTAGATTCTCGCATTCAAGTCGTACCTCAAATCCCTTGTCGCGACATCATCCGTAATCGCGACATCGATCTCTATGTCGCGACATCAACTTAAGTCTATCTCGACCTTGAATTGATCGTTCATGATCTTCGGCGACATCAATCTCTTATCGCGACATCAGCTACGCGATCTTCTGCGGGCTTCAAATAGTTTATACGATGTCAGCGACATTAATCTTAATCAAGGAACTTGCAAGTCGCCATCGACAGCTTCGTGTCGCGCTGACAACAATCTCTCGTCGCGACATCAACTTACGGCCTCCGCAGCCTTCTCGATGGTCTGATGTTGTCGCTGACATCAACCCTTGTCGCGACTTCAATTCATGCCCTCGCAGTTTCAACTGGTCGCCATCGATGTCGTGATTCTGAAATTCTCGCGATACAACAACTCGAAGTTACCTCGGGCCTTCATCTCACCAAGCCCGTCATAGCTTCATGGCGATTTTCTCTTGTCGCGACTCCATCCCGAGTCGACATCATTTCTTAGCTTCGTTATCCTCGTACCATGATCCGTGATTCCGCCGACTCGCCTGCTTATTTCCTTCACTCTTCCGATGTCACGACCTTCCTCTTTAGTTGGATCTCGTCGTGACTTCTTTCTTGCATCACCGATGTCGCGACCGCTAATTCATCATCGATGTCACGACAAATACCCGTGATGTCGCGACATGAAGTCTTCTTCCTTCTTCATTCTCGTTGTTTCCACTGAGTTCTTTAACTCCTCACCCGCCTGCTCTTCGGCAAGCTTCGCTTTCCGACTGCAGTTTTGCATCACACAACCTGATATGCATTTTCTATCACGCTAAAACTTCACGATACTGTGTCTCTTCCATCTTTGCGTCGCCTTCACGTAACTTACTTCAATGCAATTATCTCATTACGCTCATCCACCTTCTGCTTCTTTTTTCTGCAAAAATTCTTCTTTTTCTTGAATTCTCTGCCATTTAACAATTTGGTTAGTTATTCCATAATTCTGCATCTTAATTATTCCTTTTTACATTAAAATCAAACAGAAAAATGGACTAAAAATAGATGACTTTTAAGCTCATCAATAAGAACGCACCCCTTTTTATTCAACAATCCTACCTACTCATGAAGAAAACCGCTATTCGAAGTTTATGCTGAGGTTCCCGTATCGTGATTCGCAATGACCCCCAATTAGTCGTGGGTTAAGGGCACCAGCATCTCGGGCCCCTCGAACTCACCCCAAACACTCAACTAAACCCAAGGGCCCCAAGTTATGGGAAACTTCCACTCTCCTGGTCCCATGTAATCCGGCAAAGGAATCCAATGGTCAAATTCCGCCTGACTCCTGAAAAAGGCAATAGGCCTTGAAAGCCCCTGATCGCGGCCCTGGATCCTGATTAGAAGCTTCCACTTATTCTATTCATACTTTTTCTTCTCTCTTTGCTTTTTTTTTTTTCAATTAGGGCTCGAAGACAATTCTCTTTTTCTAGGGTGTCTCATCACTTTGGTGTTTAGAAACCCCTGCTCATGGAACCTTTAGTAAGCCGAGTTCCTGAGCCTGCATACCCTTAGAGATCATCTCAGGTGGTGCGAGTAGGCTAGTTGAGAATTGGTATCTTGAATACCACGAAGGTGATTCACTCTATCTCCCTACCTATCCCACATGAAATTCTCGAGCATCTAGCAACCTACAGATCCTTTCTGGTTATACTTTGTTTTTCCAAAAAGATTTTGCACACGGTCGAAAGAGATCCTTGAATAGCAGGCATGGCATCACGCGCACACTACCTAAAATAATCCTAAAACCGAAACAAACTAAAACCGGGAACCCCCAATAAACAGAAACAGGAAATAACCTACGAATAGACAAATCATAGATGACGCTACGATAAACACCAAACAAACCCTAAACAGGACACATATAACTAAGCATAGAAATTGACATACTAGAATAGAAAATGTAAAAATAATATAGAACGCACTAAAACATAAAACGCAAAAATAACCCAAAAATAGAGTAAACCAACACAAACAAACCCGATCACTCCATAACAATTTCCCAAACAAGTGCGGATGCCCTAATGTCTATGAAAGAACGAGAGTGGGCGTAGGAAACTTCCTTGGTGATCGACGGAATCACTGAGGTGGCAGTGGAGGTGGTAGGTGGAGGGCGAGGAGCTGTGCAAGCTAGTCCTGGATGGGTTGCTAATTGCGGAGGATGGTCGCCTGGTTGTCCATGACGACAAGCATGTCGGCACGGAGGGCCTTCACATCCTAGCTGATGAGGACCCTAAGTGGCTCCCGGTCCCATCCTAGCAGCCCTCGAAAAGAGCAAAGAAGGTCTGCACCCGGTCCTCCAGCAGGAGGCTGACTACCTTGATCTTCCTAGGACGACTGTGGTGGTGGGGGCTAGGTGTAGGATTGTGGTAGTGGGGGATGGGTGGAGGACTGTCCAGCGTCACCCTGGTGGTCTACCGGAGACCAAACCTGGACTGATACTCTCAAAGCTCATCCTTGTCCGAGGGTTCATTGCCTAAGTCATAAATCGCTTTTGTTCTTGGTACACCTGGCTTGTCACGCTTGACCATGATTGCCTTAATCGGGTGTATCCAAGTCTCAAGTATTCTTATGGGCACCCTGGGCTTGCTTCAGATAAAGTCGTAAATGAGTGGGCAGGCCCAGTTCATCTGCATCCTTGTTACGGAGGATGTCATCCTCTATAACCTCGCCCAACATCGAAGCGTATATCCCTGGATAATGGAATAGCCGTAGTCACTCGCTGGTCACAATACATTCGTCAAGCCTAATGAGATGCGATGTGATGAAGTGGATGCCATACCTTAGGATAAGCCAATTGTTCGCCTTAAAGGAACCGCGCGGCCCTTCACTATTAATCTTCCACTACCTCGCCTTGGTCAATATGTGTGGATACGACCTCCCTAACAACAACCTAGATCACCATGAAGAACACAAACATCATTTAATGGAGAAAAACACTGTAAATTACATACCTTTGAATCCATGTGTCTCTCTTTCTTTGTCGATGCTGAACCGGGCGAAGAGTCAGTAGCAGAACCGATCTCAAGATCTCAAGATCTTCTCCCCAAACGACCCTTTGAAACTCGGCTTTATGATTGCCGATCACTTTTCTCGTAGAAAACTGCATGAGAGAAATAACGTATGTGATAGGAAAATGTATCCTTAGGTTTGGGAGGACTTGAGCTTCCTTTAAATGTAGTTCGAATTACTCTGCCCTCTCATGAACCCGGCCGGCCGAACTCAAATCTCACACACCAAACACCCATATGATTTATTAAGAAGCCCAATAACTCACTTAATTGTAGACTTAATCTTATCTGGGGCTTAATTCCAATTAATGAAGCCCACTTAATGAAAAACCTTACATTCCACTGGGGCGACATTAATCGAAAAACAAAATCGGTGCGCACCTTTATATCGGGCTCAGAGGATTTATTCTCAATAGTCAATCCGATCCCATAAAGTCTCGAATCGAATCATGGCGGTAATTAATGTACTCACGCAACCCTTCCATGGTCACGAGTGCTTCTCTAACTTTACTGGAGCATGGATTCAATATGGTAGTGTGTTTAAATGGACAATACCTCATAATGAGTGATACTCATGCGTAAGTTATCCATTTTGTTAGTCCATATATTCTCTCCCTTAAGTGTCACAAACCTAAGTGTGTCACCAGAGAATATCCATTATGGTCCAACGATCTCAGATATATATGTTACTCTCTTGATAGGTAACTTTACTTTAATGTGTAACAAAATATGCTATTGAGGCTAATGCCAAGAATGCCCTTATAGCCTTTATTCAAGGTTTACACAATGCCTTTGATATTTTCAACGCTTATATGTAATTAACTCCGATAAACCTACATTCACAAATACCTTATTGAATGTAAAAAGAAAGTTGATACATATTCAATTATTACAAAAATGTAATGAAATTGAATCAACCTTTATTAGAGCAACTTAAAACTTAATAGCTCCCACTAATTCACAAAGATCCCATGATACTCCTAAGCCCATGTTAATGATACGCCAGTTCAAATACACAAGGGCTACATTCCTAGTTACTGGATCCCGCAATCATATCATCCGTTGATATGTGCTCCAATGCAACGTCACCGTTTTGAACTTTTTCCTTTATGGTCAGGTATTTGACCTCCATGTGTTTAGACCCCTTGAGACCTCTCGTTGTTACTAATAAATAATCAAGCAGAGTTGTCACTACAATACAATTGTATGGGCCTATCCACAAAATCAAACACGGTTAACTCCTTAATTAGGTTTCGGAGCCAAATTGCTTGAGTAGTTGCTGAAAAGCATGCTACAAACTCCGCTTGCATGGTAGAGGATGCAATTGATTTATGTTTCTCACTTTTCCATGATATCGCACTCCCGCTAACTCTTAAAAAGATATAAACGCTGGGGCTTGTTGATTTCTTTTTCATCCCGATGTACCAAGAAAGTCTCGAATCAATACCTAACTAGCCGTAGGGTCTTGAAGTATGTTTGTAAATCAACATATAGTCTTTTGTCCTCTTTAAGTACTCATAACTCCTTTCGCAAAGAACTCCAATGATCATGTCCTCTGGTCTGACCGATATCCGCCTGTGTCTCCGCTGCAAAGCGCATCGTGCCTAGCCGTGATACTGAAAGCATACATAATACTCCCAAGTGCACTAAAGATAAGGTATATTCTTCATTCGGGCTTTCTGATATCCGAATGAGGACATTGTGATAGACTCAACTTATCACCTTTACGCATGTGGAGCAATTCCCCTCGGCTTACATAGTCGCGATGTTGAATCTTTCTAAAACACGATCAACATATGTCTCCGAGATAAACCTAATACCGTAAGAACGTATCCTTGCGAATCTCAATGTCAGACAAAAGACGCCACTACATGTCCTTCATATCAGTTGTTTGACAACATCCGCTTGCCTCATGCAAGACCAAGGTCACCGTCAGGCGTAATATCATCCATAGAGCAATAGGAAAATGAATTCCTCCCAATCGACTTCTCGCAGAGATATACATTGATCTACTTTGTTCTCAACAAACCATATGAAGCAACAACACTATGAAACTTCAAGTACCATCATTTAAGCTCGTTTCAGACCATAAATAGACTTTTCACTTACATACAAGTTTACCCGAATCATTTGCCACAAAACCTCTCTGTCAGATCATATAGACTTTCATTAAGGTCTCCATTGAGAAATGCGCTTTAACATCCATCCGTGTAACCCATATCAAAATGAGTATAACCAATGCCAAGGATCACTCCGAAAAGAATCTTTAGAAGAGACTGAGAAAAGTTGCTTCATAGTCTACTCCTTCTTCGAGCGAAACTTTGGCTACCAACCGGGGCTTTTAAACCCTCTCTCTCAATCTTTCCTTTAGAGTCCCTTTTAGTCTTATACACCCATTGCAGCCCAATGGGTCTATGACCCTCGTGCAATCTAATAAGTTCCCAAACCCATTATGCCTCATAGATTGAATTTCATCTCTCATCGTGATCTAACCACATTCCGACCGAGGGACAAGAAATACCTTCCTCATAAGTTATCGGGATCGGGCCACGTAACCGATATCGTAGTCTTGCTCTCCTATATAGACTAAACAGTCCCAAGTGGTATACCGGGATCGCCTCCCTAGTGGATCTCCCATCGGAGTAGTAATATTGTTTCTACATTCCGCACCCGAGGAGCCTTGATGAACTTCATTAGAGCCGTCCCAACAACAGGATCCCTAGTCCTCAACAGTTCAATATGGCATGTGGAGTTTCCACAATTATTCAGATGGGAGGAGATACAGATATCATTAATACCACCGCATCATCATCCTCAATAGTCCGTGAGCGCCTACTTTCTTCGCCTACATCAAACTCCAAAAACTTACCAGCTCGTGATTCCACAATTCTTTTCAGGCTCTCCATCAGGATTATAGAACCGATATCCCTTTGAATGTTCCGTAAGATACAAATAACACCCATGGTCTCGGGAGTCCAACTTACTTTAATGTCAATATATAATCTATTTCCAGACATCCCCAAACCTTAAGATGGTTTAAGCTAGGCTTTCGCCTGCCCATAACTCAAAAGGAGTCAATGGAACAAATTGTAGGTACACGATTCAAAAAATGTACAAAGTCGCTTTCAAAGCTTCCACCCCCATAGAAAACCTGTAATTATTCTACTAATCATACTCTTACCATTTCCATAAGAGTACGATTGCGCCTTTCGGCCATACCCATTTTGCTCAGACTCATGCATAGTAAACTCGTGCCACTATCCCGTAGTCCTCTAAGTATTTGGCGAATGGCCCTTTGCCGTCCAAGACGCTTTGTTGTTTGCCAATACTCTCCACTCTCTAGCCGTGATCTAACAACCTTATGACTTCTTCCTAATTGTTTCTCGACTTCACCAAAAATCTCGGAATTTGTCAAGAGACTGTACTTTCTTTAATCAAGTACAAATAACCATATCGAGAATAGTCATCAATAAATGTGATGAAATAAAACTCTACACAAGGTCTAAGGTCCACTTTATATCAAAGGTGTGAATGACTTCCAACAAGTCGAACTACTTGATCATAGTTTTCTTTCTTATCTTAATATTTTACTCCCCTATTAATACCACGATATCTCTAAGTCATTTTAAGAGTAGGTAGATATTATCTCTTATTAGCCTTTCTACTCTATCCTTAGAGATATGGCCAAGTCATTTATGCCATAATGCATAAGAGACTCATCCTTAGGTAAGGGTCTTTTTGAAACAACCTTTCACTGCATAAGCCACGTGATATGTCATCGGGAGATAAACTTTAATCTATATAATCCGTTGACATATGACAAGATACCTAACCTTATTTGAATTAAGAAACATTGAAATAATATTAGTTTTAATTTCAAAAGGAATAATCATAATGAATCCAAACATGATATCGAAAACTAAATTCCTTCTAAAGGAAGGTACATAAAATGTGTCTTTCAAATACTCAATTTAAAACTGTAATCTAAAACTAAGATTACATCTCCCACGAACATGACTTCAAAATTTCTCAAGTATTTCCCCCATGTCGAGCTTTGATTCATCCTGTTCGCTTCCTCCAGGCTTATGAATCCCTCGTATGGTAAATGCAAGATGATTAGTCGCTCCACTATCAAGCTACCAAGAACTCGGATGGTGCTTCGTATAGGTTGGATTCACAACAAGCATAAAGAATCATTAATTGTGAAGCCCACGCCTTGACATCCAAGCTTTAAATTTTGTACAATTCTTCTTCATGTGACCTTTCTTCACAAAAGAAGCAAATGATCACCATCCTTTCTTTTTCTCAAGAATGTCTTCTTGGACTCCATATTGTCGATTGACCTAAGAGTTTCGAGAGCACCTTTTGAGTTCGACTTTGAACTTTTATTCTTTTCTTCTCTTATGGGAACTAGCAGCATATAAGGCCACATGCTCTTATCCTTTCTAAGCTTCTTCCTCCTCTCTACCACTTTGCTATCAAGCTATTTATCGACCATGTTTCATCTGGGAATTGTAGTTTGTCTCCTTATAATCCCAAAATCAGGTGGAAGGGTGTTCGTGGTCATGCACAATGCAAAGATCGTGAATTGCACATTAAGAGCCTGGAGTCAGCTTTGTGGGTCTACCATCCCGAGGACATAATCTCTAACCCCACTGCATCATCATACTATGTCAAGAGCTTTTGAGCATGCAATCAAATCAAAGATTGATCTAAACTCGATTTCTAGCCTCTATAGCTGCCATCATTTCCTTAGCAAGACAAATTTCCATCGGGTAAACCACTTTCAAGTGTTCTTGGTAATGGATTTCTTCATCACAACAAGCAAATCCTAATGTCTTCCCAGTAAAGAAAGCCATTTCTCACTTCAAGATTCAGAGGATGATATCCGCTATTATCCATCAGGAATCGCCATGTGAATATCCACTACCTCCATTCCAAACAGAGAAGTCCTCTTCCATTTCTTAAAATTCAACTAAAGAAGGGATCTCTATTGAAATGGAATCGCTGGCCACGTAAAATCTCTGATCAAAAAATAAAACAAAATAGTACAATCAAGATTGCTGTGAATATCATGCGTAGAATTACATACATCATCACATAATCACCTTTCTGGGCAAAGAATATGACATGTAGTCAGATATCTACATGATAAATGCGCCATGAGAACATATTCTAATCCTTCGTGAAATCACCACCTCAGTGCTGAACCACTAAGATCGCCATTTCTCATCGCATGCCATCATGTATCCTCCATGAACTAACACATGATCACCTCCTTTGGGGAGTATGACCACGTAATAAAACATGCAGAGACATCCCCATTAATATGAGACCGATATTTCTCAAATCCAACGCTGCCACTTCACACACAAACTTCAATCAACTTTCGAAAATCACCATACCAAGGATATAACTTTACATCATATCTAATATATGTAATGCCAATTATATTTGTCTGAATTCATTAATACCAATTAGAACTTAGACAGCCCTTATGCAAAGGGTATTCATGTTAGTTACCTTATGTATTTCGAAACCATAGAGAAATAAGAATACGTGAAAATACCCTTGCAATAACTAGGCATACATAGGTTCTATACGCATTTCATATCCGTAAAAGCCTAAATATGCTGTCAATATAAATTAAATTGTAGAGAATTCCCGACACGAACTGTGAGGGCACTTCAAAATTGCCCTGTATCCCCTCCTGACCCTCACGCGCCTGCCACCGTAAGGTTCAAGGCAGGTGGAAATACGCGTGGGCGCCACAAGGCGCTTCGTGGTCTGGCCGGTTGGACGTCTGCGGACCGTTGACCCGCTGGATCGCTGACCGGCTCTGCGGACTGCTGACCCGCTGACCGCTGGATCGGCCGGGTTTGACCGTTGACTGGTCGGGTCGGTGACCGTTCGCTTGACAGACCGTCGGCCGACATCCGTTCGCCACGGTTGGGCCAAAGTCACGCGCCACGCTGCCACGCCGGCATTCAATCAATCCAGTCAACAAACGGATCGTAGATCCGCTTGACCGTTCGGTTGTCGATCGGGCCGCGCCGACGCGCCATCACGACGCTACCAATTCGCCCGCCACCGCGCAGGCCAGACGCTACGCCGCCTTCAACGCGTGGCGGCGCGTGGCGGAGCGTGAGAGCGCGTGCGGCGGTTTCCGCGACGCACACCGCTGCATCGCCTCTCGCCGTGAAGATTCCAAATACAAATATTTAATTTTTTGATGAGGAAAAATCCGAAATTGGACAGAATGTCCGATTTTTCATAAAACCCAAAAAATTTCTCCAAATCCGTATGTTTTGAGTTCTAATCCATGGTCAGTCTCGATACCAACCGGTAGGATACGAATTTCTAAAAACCTAGATCACCATGGAAGAACACAAACATCATTTAATGGAGAAAAACATCAGAAATTACATACCTTTGGAATCCATGTGTCTTTCTTTGTTGATGCTAGAACTCGATGAAGAGTCAGCAGTGAGAATCGATCTCAAGATCTCAAGATCTTCTCCCAAACGACCCTTTGAAACTGGCTTTATGAGATTGCCGATCACTTTTCTCAGAAAAACCGTATGAGAGAAATAACGATGTGACAGAAAATGTATCCTTAGGGTTTGGGAGGGACTTGAGCTTTCCTTAAATAGAGTTCGACCACTGACCCTCCCTACAACGGGTCGGGCCGAACTCACCACACACCAAACAAATACCCCATATGATCATTAAGAGCCCAATAACCTCACTTAATTGCACTAATCTTAATTCGCTTTAATTCCAATTAATGAAGCACACTTGCACGAAAACCTACACAATATCCCACGACCTCTGGTAGTTGCTGCGCATGAAGCCTAGCAAAGGGCTCAGGGGGAACTGGTTCAAAGTTATAGTAATGGTTGATAGACTTCGCGCTGAAGTCTACCAACACCCCGCGCACCCGAACCTTCTTCAATACATGGGAGGCGAGATTGGCGTAAAATTCTCGTACCAAACTTATGGCAGTTGGGCGAGGAGGTTTACATAGTGCCCGCCATCCCTTTTCCGCAATTGTTTTGTGGAAGAAGTCCTTAGGGTGGTGAAACCCCTTTTCCTTAATGAACGACCGGTTTTTGGAGATGGTATCAAATCTTTCGGTTGCGCTCTCGTTGATAAACTTATCCTTATCGTAACTATGAGTAGGCTCCTTACTTGGGCGACCTCTCTTCGAGGTCAACTTTTCCTTTTTACTCGACATTGACATGAATGGGGTCTGGTTGAGCTAGGGGTCAAAATGTGTTGCACCTTTTTGTGGTCTCTAGACCTCCTAACACCCAAGTGATGCAGTGGGAACAATTAGCTCACTTGAAGCCACCCAAAGCTCACTCACAACACCTAAGGTGCATTGTGAGATGGCTTTTAGGATCACTTAAGACTGCCAATACCCCTCAAATCACCCTAAGGTGCCTTTCGAAACCCATGAGACCCTAAGGCAACACCCACACTCTAAATGTCTAAGCCTCCACGAGTCCACACACAAACAAGGCGTGGGCCTGCCAACCTCACCTCGAGATTCGTGGCCCGAGGGACTCATAGGGCACCGGCAAATGGGGGTGTCCTAGGGCTGGTTGGGGCAAGCATAGATGGATGTTCTGGGTTCTGCAAAATAGAGGGTCTTTAGAGCTCAAACTTAGGGTTCGGTGGGGAAGAAGAATGAGGCTATTGATCATAGAAACAGGCAATGTCACATCGTCATTAACACGCGACGCTTCGAGGGTTTATTTCCCAACGTCGAGATGTTCTAGAAGGGCCATATTGCAACGTCGCGACGTTGAGATACAACGTCATGACGTTGTAAGAGAGTCTATAAAGCCAACGTCACGACGTTGAAATCCAACGTCGCGACGTTCTAGAGAGTGTTGACAACTGAGGTCGCGATGTTGGGGCCAACGTCGCGACGTTACAGAGAGGTGTCTAAAATAGGGGTAGCCAACGTCGCGACGTTGAGATGAAACGTCGCGACATGACAAAGGCTTGAGTTTTCTGGGTTCCTTCAACATCATGACGTTGGGACGTCGCGACGTTCAGAGCCAACGTCACGACATGACAGAGAGGGTCAAATTGAAATTTTTTTCCAAAAGTTTCTAAGTTTGAGAAAAACCCCCTGGATGAAGTCTCAATCTCCCTTTTCAGACTCCCTGAATGAAGCTCGAAAGCCTATCTCCTCGCTTCCATTACTATCTCGGGTCCTGAAAACAGACAATCAAAAGAAAATCCTAATTAAGGAAAGAGACAAAAAAACATGCCAACAACTAAAAACACTCAAAACTATACGACGAAAAGAAAGATATCAAAAAGCTTGGGTTGCCTCCTAATTAGCGCTTTGTTTAATGTCGTTATCTCGACGGCCCTGCATATCAATGTTCGATTTTCGAAGAAACTGGGAATGCTGACACATCTCCTTAGTGCTCAAAAACACTGCTCAAGGTGGATGAAATATTTTTTCTCCCATGCCCTTGACCCTTGTGGTGTCTTTATGTGAAGCAATCGGCTTATCTCGGAAGTTTTTTGCGTCGCCTTATAAGATCTCCGTGTGGTGAAGTTCCGAGATATCTTCATTTGGATCATCATCTGGATGATTCATGGGCTAGAATACATGGAAAGTGACCTCATCTCCTTGACTCTCAATTTAAGCTCACCTTCTTGCACATTGATTTTGCTCTTTCCTGTACAAGAAGGGGCCCAACAAGTATGATGGGAACTGTGTCATCTTCCTCCATGTCCAAGACGACGGTCAATGGAAGGATGAATTTACCCACTTTTACTTGTAGATACTTTTTCAATTATACCCCTGAGGGTGCTGGTAGGACCGCTAGCCGCTGCAAACTAATTGTGGCCGATTTGTCTCTAACTTAGCCTTTAAACATCGAGGCATCAAGTTGATGCTTGCTCCCAAGTCACAAAGGGCTTTTCTCCCCAATACTGGGTTCCTAGAATGGCAGCAAAGCTACTCCTGATCTTGAAGTTTTAGGGAAGCTTCTTTATAGGATTGCGCCGCATTCTTCGGGGCCATGTGATGGTCCCTTATTCCTCCAATTTCTTCTTACTTGCCAATATCTTTTTCATGAACTTCACGTAGCTTGTCTTGTTCCCTAGTGCATCCATAAAGGGTATATTAATATGTAGTTTCTTGAAGATATCAAGAAACTTTGCGAACTGCTTCTCTAACTTACCCTTCTTCAACCGTTGAGGATACGAAATTGGTATGGCGGGTTCATCTACTCTTGCCTGTTTCTCTGTCTCTTTCTTTACTTTATTGTCATTGACTGCTCTCATCTCTCGGGGCCACTCCTCGTGATCTCGATCTTTCTAAGCGACCTAATCTGTTTCTTAATCGCTTCTTACTACCGGTTGTCATCTCCAAGATTTCCAACTCTCCCACTCCTTAGAGTGATAGCCTTGCAGTACTCTTTCCCCTCTCCTCTTGGGTATACCTCTGAATTGCTTGGTAAAGACCCTACTGCCTTTCAGTCAAAAGACTGGCCATTTTCCCCATTTGCACCTCTAAGTTTCTCAGTTACACTGCTTGATTGTTCAATTGGGTGGCCTGGTGCTGCAAATTCGCCTTTGTCTCATTCATAAAGGCGGTATGAGAGGTAAGCATTTGAGCAAGGGCTTGTTCCAAGTCCACTTTTTTCTCGGAGGGTGGTTCACTCACTCAAGGGGGTGGCATGTTGTTCTGACTGTTCCTCCATCCATAATTTTGATTATTCTTATTATTACGCCACCCTTGCCCTGATTCTGGTTTTGATAGTTGTTGCTCCTTTACTGACCTTGCTGTTGTGGCTAAGTAAACCACGATACATACTGGGCATGCTCTACTGTTTGTTGTCCTGACTAACATTCCGTACTACTGTGCTTTCCTCCACAAAATTCGCATAACTCTCATGGGTTGGTTTGAACAACATTTACGGTCCTTGTTGTTTGGTGAGCTGTTTAGTGAGCTGGGCGACATGAGTGACCAGATTGCTGAGAACCTCATTATCTATGCCTCCCACATCTTTTACCGGTGTAATCCTATCCCTAGGCCACTGATTGGTGTTAGTAGCAGCGTCCTCTAGGATTTCATATGCTTGGTCCATAGTTTTCTTCATTAATGCTCCTGTCGAGGCATCAATCACTGTTTTGGTCGCATCCCTCAAACCATTATAGAAAGTATGGACTGCATCCATCTAGCTAAATTGCGGGTGTGGGCACCTCCTTAATGTACTCATGAAATCTATCCCATGCTTCGACCAAGTTCTCTCCCTCCATTTGTCTAAAAGTATTGATCTCTGCACCAAGCAGCACTTTCGTAGGTGGGAAATAACTTTGTCAGAAACCGCAGACTCAGTCATTCACGAAGTAATGGAACTGGCGGCTGACTTGTCAACTAGTGTTTAGCTCATCACCCAGTGAGAGCGTGGAACACCCCGCCTTGAGTGCCTCTTCTGGCCACCCCATTATACTTGATCGTGTCACATACTTTGGACAAAGTTAAGGCTGCATATTCCATTTCACTGGGTAACTGCGGAAATTTCATAATTTCTAAAGCATCCGCAAGGTCATCGCCTCACCGGTCATCACCTGACCCGTGGTCTCTGATAGCCAACTGAACAATTGTAGGCGGGGCGCAACCTTCAGCAACATAAACTGATCATCCTGTCAGATAAAAGATCCGGAACATGATTCCTACCATTATTCCCATTTCGACCCCATTGCGGCTTATTTTGCTCTCGGCCATGATCGCTTCTTCGTCGCTCGCATGATTGCTGTGATTACGCTTTTCTCAGTGCTTTGCGTTAACGGTGTAAAGTTCTTTCTGGTTCAAGGTCAAACTGATGTAGTTCAACTGGAGCCCTTCTTCGCATACACTCACAGTAACCTTAATTGCAATCACACGCAAAACTCGAAGACCAAATAACAAGCACCTATATAAGAAAAAAATAATAATAATAATAATTCCAGAATAATATCTAATTGCACTATCGTCAATATCAACACTAAAACTTCTCCCGCACCGCGCTAAAACTTGAAAAGTCGACGAAAGCATAAAATGTGTACGCCTCATATGCGCACGTTGGCCGATCATAATATAGTGTACCAGGTACGAATATCGATCCACGGGAGGCTGAAAGATCACTAAGAATAAATTTCATAATATGTGGACTTAAACCTTAATGGCTATCTAACTATATATGGGATTAAAACTAAAGCTAAATTAACTTGTGAAATTATCATTGTGGAGATCAAGACTGGTCTCCGCCACTTTCTGGATGGATTATTACCTAGAGGAACTACTACTCGCCCATCACACTCTCGATGACTAAGGATCGTGCCTACAGATACCCTCTCTCGAGGTGTATCCTCCCCACTGCCATTAGGGTTGGGTGCATTCGTCTAACCCACATTCGAAAGGCCTAAATGTTCGAACCCTAATCACCACACTCGGAATGAGATATCTCTATTTACCGATTTAACTGAGGGTCACTTATTCGCATCCCCTGAGTCTTTATCTCTTCGATCTCTACACTCAACAGGATCATGCCAATGTTAGCCAGACATTACCATGTATATAAACCATGGATATAGAGCAGATCGATGCAAATCATAAATAAACTAAATAATATAAATTTAAACCTTAATCCATTTAATTGTGATAGGGTTCAACAAAACCCTATAGAGAAATCTAGAACATATTGGAACTGAATATACGCATCATTCTATAAATCATCAGTGGTTTATGAGAAAAGAAAAAATACAGAAACACTGTCTTTTCCAATGACTCAAGTTGCTGCTACTCTGTTTTCCGTGCTCCAGTTCTCACGTTCTTCGATGCCCTCTAAATTAGGTCTCTTTTGCTTTTTATGATTCTGAGGAAAAAATCGCGATGACGTCGCGACGTTGAGACATCGTGACGTTGAGACGTTGCAACGTTGAGTCGCTCGTTGACTTTTTCTTCTGTTGACCAGACGTCGCGACGTTGCGACGTCATGACGCTAGAACGCCACGACGTTGCTACCAGATTTCTTCTCCTTCTTCTTTTTAGCTCCAAAATGATTCTGAAAACCACCCGCTTCACATGTAATGCACATAAGATCTAAAAATCAGATATCATGCTATAATGTGCTTATTTAAATATAAAATCGAACTAAAAACATAGAACGGATGGGGGTATGACATGAGTGTTTTAGGCACTCATCACCTCTCTCAAGGTATATCCGCCTATTTCGCCCGTAGGGTTGGGCGCATCTCTACCCCAACCCTGGACTCCGAAATGCTTAAATGCTTAAACCCTAATCGCCACACTCGGAACCAGGATATCTCTATTCGCCGATTGACCAAGTGTCGCTCTACTCAGATCCCTGGGAGTCCTTATCTCTCGATCTCGGATACCTAGCAAGATCATGTCAATGTTGGCCATACATTACCATGAAAATAAACCACATACACAAAGAAATTCAATATCACTCATGAATAAACTAAACAAAATAGAATTAATCTCTAATCCATACAACTGTAGCAGGGTTTAACAAAACCCTATAAATAAATCTATAACATAATGAAAATTATTACAATCATAGTTCTATAATTCATTGATAGTTTTGAGAAGAGAAATACAAAGACACGAGTTTTTACGATCTCTCAGGTCGCTCATGCTTTGTGTTCCACTCCTCATCCGTACGTCGCTTGATCCCACGAAAATTAGGTCTCCGCGCTTTTATAATTTCGACACAGAATCGCTGGAAACGCTATGACGCCCAACATCACGACATTGTCGCTTCTTTGACTTTTAATTAAGACCAAACGTCATGACGCTACAACGGATTTCACTTTTCTTCTTCGCGATTTCCAAAAAGCTTCCTAAAACCACCATATTCACTCGCAATGCACAAAAGACCCAAAATCAAATATCGCACAATGCACTATTATATATAAAATAGAAATAATACATAGTAAAGATCGCAGGCGACATGAGTGTTTTAGACACTCATCACACTTCAGTCTTAGCTTCTTGCTTGTCCCCAAGCAAGAAACAGACTCTAAACCAAACACACAAGAAAATAACATACTAAAAATCAACGACACGAGTGTGATGCACATGTTGCCAAAAGGAAGGATAAAAATGAATCGTCTCACAAATCTTGCCCTTTTTTCAAATTTAAGAGGATCCATAAGGTTGTTCGACTTTTGAAAGAATTGAGCTGAACATGGTTCGGTTGACAAATGACTCAACCTCCTAGGCTATCAATGACCTTTCCCAAAAAGTCTATGTGCATTTGATACATGATTTCTAAAGATATAACTCTTTGGCTGGGTACCCTAAACTTGAATTCAAATTGCCTATTTGGGAGAGTCTAACTACGAAGGATAAGAACGCACTCTTTATTCAAACTAACCTACGAATTAAGAAGAGCTGCTAGTGCCCGTAGTTTATGTCAGTAAACTGCACGGATTCGTTAGTGACTCCCCACCAGTTTGTTAAGGGCACCAAACATTCAGTTCCCCTCGAACTTCACCCCGAACAGTCAACCAAACCTAAGGGCCCTAGGCTATGGGAAACTTCCATCCTCTGTCCCATTTAACTGGTAGTGAAGTCAATGGCTTCGCCGCCTGGCTCTCAGTGGTATTAGGGCTTTGAAAAGCCCTCGGGACAGCCCTAGATTCCGACTAAACATCCCACTCCACTCGTCTATACTTTCTTTATCGTGCTCTTTTTTTTTTTTTTTTTTAATTGGAGGCTCGATGGAAATCCCTCTTTCATGAGCCATCACTAGGTGTTTAGGAAACCCTAAGGTTCGTTGAACATTAGTAAGTCAAGTTCTGAGCCTGGGGCATACCTCGGAGATCACATGTGTGGGTGGTAGACTAATCGGGAATTGGTTTCTTGAACACCTCGGAGGTGACTCACTATGTCCCACCTACCTATCCAACATGTAATTCCTGAGCATCTACCAAACCATGGATCCTTTCTTGATTTGTATTGTGTTTTTTCCGAAAAGATTTGAAGAGGTCAAAAGGGATCCTTGATTAGTAATCATGGCATCACTCACACATACTACCTAACACAACCCTAAAACCGTAGGACACTCCAAAATGTGGAACCCCCACAACAAACACAAAATAAACACAAAAAACATTACGTAGAAGACACCCGACATAACACCAAAGAAACCCTAAACGTGAAATACAAACAGTATTACACTAAGCGTAAAACACAAAGTAAATAATCACAAAATCAACTCGATCACCCACACCCCCCAAACAAGAGCGGACCATGTTCTCAATGTCTATAGCATAGCAAGAGAGGGTGGAGGGAACTCCCCTGGTGATCGCCCGGATCACTACGATGGTGGTGGAGGTGGCATGTGAAAGGCGAGGAGTTGGGAAAGATGCTCTTGGATGGATTGCTGGTTGCGGAGGATGGTCACCTGGTTGTGCATGGATGTGCGCATGTCGGCTTGGAGTGCATCTATATCCTGGCTGATGAGGACCCGATGCTCCTGGGTCTCAACCCGCATGCACGAATCGGCGCTGAGGTCCCGCACCTGGGTCCTCCAAAGATAGTGGAAGGACTCCACCTGGTCCTTCTTCTGAGATGGCTGTGGCGCATGGTTAGCGTGAGGATTGGCCCCGCTTCTCCCTAGGTGCCTACTAGGATCCCAAACCTAGACTGATACGCTCTAAGCTCATTCTCACCAGAGGGCTCATTTCCCGAGTCGTACACCTCCTCTTGGCTTGATACACCCGATTTGTCTTTCTTAACCATGATCGCCTTGATCGAGTGTATCCAAGCCTCATTATCCTCTAAGGGCACCATGGCTTGCTTCCATAGGCCGTAAATAAGGAAGGGGTGCCCAAGATTCATTCGGAGATCTCATATAGAGGATTGCATCCTATAACCCGCCTAACATCAAATGGAATGTCCCGATACGGCATAGTTGAAATGGTTCTTGGCCGTCACTACACAAGATATGTTCGTCACCAGACTGATGTGGCGCGATGTCACATCAGAATGCGTAGGCCAAATGTTTGGCCTTGAAGTGCATAGTGTGCTCTTCACTGTTAAGTTTCCACTCACCGTGCCCGTTGGTTAACATCCTAAGGACCTCGGGGTAGTTGGGATGCTCATGGAGCTTATCATAGGCCTCAGGGTTAGCCGGTTCTAGGTTATAGTACCGATTGTGTGACGCCCAAATCCCGGGGGTCCGTTGACTACCCGTCAACCCGCGGAAACGCTCGTGAATGCCAGGTGACCCGACATCTCTCACGAAAATCGGGCAGAGTCTCCTTTGTACGGGGAGCTCTACCCTTAGTACATAACCTGTCCCAACACATCCAACGACCACATAGGGTCCAAATGAGAGTAAATAATGGCCACTGGGGCCCTCGCATCGCCACTCAACCAATATATCCCAACCAAATACAGACATCTCATGGTTCAAGAGTTGATAATTCACTCTTATACAAACATATATCAAAATTCTAGAATCTCTAATACATGTATACATAAGAAAACCAAAGCCACAACCCTACTTTCTAAAGCGGCCCTATGATTTGTCGCCCCTCGTGGCGCCCCCGTACCCGAAAAATACAATATCCCTTGACAGGTGAGCTAATGCTCAAGAATGGAATCACCCTAATTGGGCCTCCACCTAAGGGCATATGCAATGTCTATCGAAAACATTACATTCAAGTAAATGCTGATCCAACTCAATGTCTACACGATCAACTCATATCCCGGTCCTCACCGAATTTCACACTTACCTAAGCCACGTGATGAGAAACCTTATTTTCAACAAAAATGTTTGTTTTATTTATGGACAACCCTCCGATATAAGTAGTGGACCGACCCGATGTTATATTTAGTGAACCCTCCTATGTATATCAATCAGCCGAATTCTCCGACGATTGATATTCGAGCATGACTAATCGATAATTATTATTTTTTAGTCAACCTTCGAAATCATTCTCAAGAATCAATTTCATGCACTCACTCCTATTGTTCTAGGGTGCCCCAGTGCATATAAAATGCATGATGCCAATTCCAATACAATTATATAACACATGTAAATATAAAATCATGAATATATTCACATAATTTAAATCACACAAACATGTTATGCAATTTCACATTCCATTATACCAAAAATTAGCTCACGTGGGCTAATTTACAACCACGAGCAATTCGATTTGAATTACTCAACAAAACACATTATTTCACAAAAAAATATTTTGTGACCCTACAAATTTATATGAACAAAGGTAACCTCAGTTACTATTCTAGTCACCAATCATCTGCTCACTTTGTTAACCCGAATTTCACTGGCCATTTCCGGGCCTCTATACAACCAACACATGATTTATTTGACAAAGACAACTAACAGCCCAAACCAGCCTATGTCACCACGGACTCCGCACAATTTGGGCTTCAAATTACAACAACCTGGCCCTAAGTTTTGGGATCGATCAACCTACTGCTCAAGGCCTCAATCCAACCGAAACATTATAAAACACTTAAATAAAGTGTAAAACCCAAGTACGATAAAACCCCTACCTCATAGAGTTTGTCGAAAACTCCTAAAACTGGTGTCCACGAGTAGGCCTCTCTGAGTAGAGCAACTTTCCTTCTTGGCCCGAAGACTTCCGATGGTCGGATCGCCCGGTATTTTAGAGAGAAGTCTCACCTTCTCACACTAGAAACGACATTTCCAAACTCTCTGTCCATTCCTTCCCTCCAAGCATGTTTTTCCCTTTTGTCTTGCAATTTTGGAGAAGGTCACTGTTCATTGTTTGTCTTTTTCCACTTAAAACAATTCCAAAATGACATCTATGTCCTTCTTTCCCCAGTTTTGACACTCGGCACTATCTCAGCCATTCATTTTCATCATTTCTCTACTCATGCCACTTATGGCACATGAGTACATGTTATATGTGACTTTTGTCGCATCGACATTACTTTACTAAGACTCGAAATGCGATGTCTCAAAAACGCATAACTCCGATCGCCTCATCTGACGTAAATTCGACGTATAACTAGATTTCGTGAGACGATTCCAACGGTGAAATCCGTTTCATCATCCGAGATTTAGAGAATAAATTTTGGATTTTTATCCGAAATTACGATTTTGCCATTTTCCAGAAATTGGAAATTTCTCGGGTCTTACATTCTCCCCTCCTTAAAAGGAATTTCATCCCGAAATTCTGGGCAATCATAATCACTCACATGCATATGCAACGTGCACTCTACCATGCATGTAAACTAGTCATTTAAATATTAAACGACTAAACTACGTACCTTCATCCCTAAACAAGAAGGGATAGTAGCCCGCAAGTGTCCTCCCCGTCACACGCTGACTCCTCCACTCCATAGTGCCGCCATGACCTCCCCACTGGGCTCTCACGCGACTTGCGTCGCAGCGTAAACCCGGATCAATGACTATCCAAAATGTACACCGATCCCTCCCCAAAGGTCCGATCGTTGTCAACCCCAATCTACCCTCAATCCACCACATGAGTTTGACCGAGTATACTGGAGCATGGAGACGTGAAATACCTCGTGGACACCTGACATGCTGGGCGGTAACGCCAATCGGTACGCAACAGTGTCTATCATCTCGAGTATCTCGAAAGGCCCAATAAACCTCGGCGATAGCTTCCTGCGCTTGCCGAATTTGACCACTCCTCTCTTAGGCATCACCTTCAAGAAAACGTGATCCCCAACCTCGAACTCTAAGGGTCGACGTGGCACATCTGCATAGCTCTTCTACCGTCTCTGAGCCGTGAGAAGATGTTGTCGAATCAAGCTCACCTTCTCGGAGGTGTCTCTAATCGCATCGTAACTGTACGATGGAGCTCTCTCCCACTCCTAGCCAACATAATCTGACCTACATGGTCTCCCATATAATACCTCATATGGTGCCATCTGTATACTCGCCTGGTAACTGTTGTTGTAGGCGAATTCCACTAAAGGCAAGTACTCTTCCCAACTACCCTGATGATTCAGACGATGCTCAAAGATGTCTTCTAACACCGTGATAGTCCTCTCGATCGACCATCCGCTTCGAGGGGTGGAAAGTTGTACTCATCGTCAGCCGTGTGCCCAAAGCCCTTTGGAAACTCTTCAAAAAGTGCGTTGTAAACCTCAAGTCCCTATCCGACACTATGGATACTGGTACTCCATGTAGCCGGACTATCTCTTGAATATACAACCGGCATAATCTCTCCAATGTGAAGGTCATCCGCACGGCTAGAAAATGTGCCGACTTCGTGAGCCGGTCCACTATCACTCATACCGCATCATGTCTCTACGGTGTCTGTGGCAAGTGGGTTACGAAATTCATCGTGACATGCTCCCATTTCCACTGGGCCTACCTCCAATGGTCATGTACTCGATGGCTTCCGGTGTGCCCGGCTTTACCTTTCCGACACGTGAGACATCATCGCACAAAGTCCCCTACGTGTCTCTTCATCCCGCTCCGCAGTAATCGACGACGAAGATCCCGTACATCTGTACACTGATGCACGGAAAATCGAGAGCAGTGAAACTCCTGAGAATCTCCTCTCTCAAATCTACACGGTGAACCACTACACGCCCTACAATCAAGACTACCATCTATGTGGATGGTCCAAAATTTCGTCACCCATACCGATCGTATCTCTGCGGGCCCCTGATGCCGGACACTATCTATGCGCCCGCTAATTAGGACTCAATCACTCTGGGCTTCAACAGACTTTTCGTGTAGCCACTAAACTCCCTAACGTATCTCTCAGGATCGCTAGTCAGATCAGAGGCCCAACCGTCCCATAGCCTCAAGCATCCGCCACTCCCGGAAAGCTATACTAGCCAATGCTCCCACTGACCGAAAGTGCATTAGCCACTCACATTTTCCTTACCAGATGGTAATGCAAAGTGAAGTCAGATCCTCTAGGAACTCCATCCATCCGTTCGCTATTGAGGTCCCGCCTCGCTGAAAATATACTTCGCACTCTTTATAGCTCGAGTATACCGAACTCCTCGCCATAGCGTTAGCGGCCACCCAAAGCAAAGACTACGCCGCCAACTCCAGTCGCAGGGGTAATTTTTTCTAATGATTCAACTGACGGAACTATAGCACACCTGACTGCATCAAAGACATCCATTCTAACACTCTGGTGATCACAATGTTAATCGTGGTACCCATGTCCCCCTCAAGCTCCGAATTGTCAAGATAGGGAGTCACTAATACTCTTCAACCTCGAATGCCTCCCAGACGGCATATCCCAGAATCAACCTGACTCTCCTTCCGTCAATCCGTCATGTGCCGCTAATCAAGAGAAATCCTCAATGGTCCCCGTAGTGTCTACCAATCCCAAGAAATTGTATCTTGAAGACTCCGACTTCGCCCTCCCAACTCATCGCTGACCAACTGGGTCGACCGACAGCCCGACGAAGCACCGTTATTAAACCAAAAATCTCACCGCTAGTTCAAACTGCAGACTTAATAAATCTCATGACAACCGGCGGCTGGTCTCTCAATCGTATTATTATCTCAAGTGATACTCTTCATGTTCACTTCTCACCGGAGTAGATCAAATGTCAGCCCGTGAAGACCACGAGCAAAATTGATCTAGATGGGGTCGACGATGCGATGAGATCCATGAATGCCGCCGGGCACCGCCAACCAAAAAACGGCAACCCAAAGCCCCGCGGCTTTGGCCCCAAATGCCCAAAGAGATCATCTTTCCCCAACTCCCACTAATGGTGGAACCAGTGCGGAAGGTCTACTCATAGACTCACGCCTCTCAACCGAGTCAAACAAATCTGCCAACTCTAATGGGTGCATCAGAACTCGTTCAACTGCGTCCAGTTTAATGCACAATCAGCACCTGTTCTTCTCGAAATGAACCAGCCTCATATGAGAAGGCGCCTGGCTTCACGAACCTTTGTCCAAATAACATGTAGATGACTCTGTTCCCCGCAGAACTAACTCGGTGCCATCCTACGCGAGTCATGGAGATGGGCGGTGTCGTGTAAATCTCGATACCACTGTCTACATCCCTGGCGCGAGGCAATCCCAGAGTCAGGTCCTAAAAACAATCCACATACTCGCAAACTACTCGAGGTCTAAGTCCGCCCCCACCTCATCCTCTAGTAAGGATTGCTAGCCAACCCGCCTAACCGGCCCCTAACACTCCTACCGTGATAACGTTCAAAATATCATGCCGCCCCCGAATACCACACGAAAACAGTCTCCGTGTAGGCTAGACCTCCCACGCTCACACCTGATACAAGGAACACCGTAAGTCGTCAACCATCCATCCCGTGATTACATCACCGACATGTCCATGATCCTCGTCCATCGGAGCAGACCTCGAGAGATCTCCAACTCGCAATCGACAGATCATCCCTATTCTCGCCTAATCCCTGGTGCAGGAACTCACATGTTAAAGGTTCCTCTATGTCTCAACTCTAAGCCCAACTCTACTATAACTGATGCAAGAATGAATGAATGCGAAGATACCAGACCAATAACACTTCGCCCATAAAGGAGTGCACAGCAAAACGAGCCTCAGAGGTCAACACCGGGCTGACTGGCGATCAGCCAAGGGTGCAGATGGTGGCAGACACGCCCCCTCGACTCCTTCGAGTACCAAGCCAGGGCTCGCCTTCCGCTCTACTTCCGCATACTCCGGGCCTCTCGGGCCCGCGATGAAAACGGAGGGTGCCCGATACGCTCTTTGAAATCGAAATCGGCTCCTCCGGCCCACTGGCCACAAGTGAGGAATATAAACAGGACCTTCCTGCTCTGTCTGGCCACCATCGGACTGTGTCCCAAATCCTGGGATCCTCGTTCCTGGGCAATCCTCCTCATATGTCCCGGCCGGGCACGAGCACACCATCTACCCACCGACCGTAACTCATCTATCCCCGGCCCGATGGCCGCGACTGAACCCTGAACTAACAGCCTTCCGCTCGCAACTGAAGAAGATCGACTCTCCTCTTGTTACCAACACCCATATCCCAGTGCCCAAAGAATCTTCTATCTCTCTCTAGGCTATTATCCCCAACCACGCAGTCCATATCCTCGAAGTATCCTACAATCCTAGCTCGAATGGACAATCCCGGCCTTATTCTCAATCTCCTAATCCCAACATGTTCATGGCTAATCAAGAATCGGGCTAGCTCGTGGAACCTGTAGCTCACATAATCCATCACCGTCATTATCACCCCCGTCTACCAGAACTCAGCTGCGATGCCTCATAGTATTCGGAAAGTACTTACCCATGAATTCCAAACCCGCTCTGTCATACTCAGGTCTCTGGGAGGTCTCGCCATCTCCACCGCTGCGCACCTAGGCCTCACTTCTAGTTGAAACGCAAATTTAATCCCTAACCTCGGGTCACAATGGGAGGTAATCTCCACGGGCCCTAACACCTTCTCACCAGAGAGATAAACCAATGGTCCGTCACCATCTGATCTCCTCCCGTGGAATGCCTAGTGACGACGCTACTCTAAACCCCAGTTACTTATGACCACCGCTGATATCATTTATTCGATGCTAAAACTTAACCCAATACCTACAACCCTCAAAGCTTACACCAAACACACCGCGGTGTCTGACCGCAGACATTCGGGGACACCCTCTACGTCCCTGCCCCGTCCCCGACTAGCCATCTCACCGCTCAAATGGCAAGTTATTTCAACGCAGACTTCTAAGGCATAAACATGTTCTGAGATTATTCAGTAGCTCATACGTAATCGGGTAGATATATCAAGTCCCCCGCATTCATAAGGGCTGCAAGACCATTTATCCAATATATTAAATCATATTTATCAACAACAAAGCACTCTTATTTTCAGTGCCTCATTTTTCCAAATTTTGTCTCATTTTTATTGATTTTATTTATTTAATTAAATTTTTTTCCAAATCCACCTGGAAAATACCAAAAAAAAATATACTTATATATTCACCATTATCACTTTCAAACTGCTTTCTTCATGTGTCAAGGATAATCAACTTAATTTCTGATTCATGCTTACGCTGATAGACTCGCACTGAAGTCATCAACACCCTACGCACCTCAACCTCCTTTCAATGGTTACTGGAGAAGTAGATTGACGAAACCTCGCACTGTCATCAGTGGCAACTGGGCTCAGAGGTCGCGGTATGCTCCGCCGATCCCTCTTCGCAATTGTTTTACGAAGGAAGTCACCGAGGCTGGCGAAACCCCTTCTCTCACGGCGACCTATCTTTAGATGCCAGAGGTCGAATTTTCGGCCGCGCTCTCATTGACAAATTTTTCATGATCAGAATCTCATGCGCCGGCTCATTAGCCCAACTTCTCTTGAGCTCATATTTTTCTCTGCTCGACATCGCACTTACGGGTCGGGAGCAGAGGCGGTCGCCTAAGCTTCTCGCCACCTCTTCGCGGCCTCCTAGGCCTCCCAACACCTATGTGATGCAGCTCAACCAAAGTGCCCAATGAGGCCTCCTAACTTTACTTAGGCAAACTCGCTGAACACCTAGTTTGCACTTTCTTTGAGATTCGTGGTCGTGACTTATCCTGTATGGTCGCTATGATCAGGACGCCCATTTCCTGGGGTCCGTTGGACAACCCGTTAACCTTCGCGTAATAATCAGAACTTTATATCGGGGTGGAGACCCATACATGAGTAAAAATGGTCATATTGGCCTACACATCCTACTCATTTAAATACGTCAACTATATTTTACCAAGTTCAAGAGTTAATATATCACTCTTAATACAATATGTTTCAATTGTAATAATCCATACATGTTTTACAAAAAAGGTAATCAAAGCTGACATGTAGTCTGATTTCTTCTCAAAGCGGCGGCCTTTCGAGACGAGCGCCGCCTCCAATACACATTCCCAAGGTATCGAATAATGACTTTCGACGCGAGCAATGCCTAGTAGTGAAAATCTCCATATGGGTTACTCCCACCCGAGCGCACATGCAATTATCCAACATAAAATGTCACACTCAAGCAAATACATGATCCACTTTAATGTCTACATGCCATCCCGGTCTCGAGTCCTCACCGACCCTCACGCATGCTTTGCCACGCGAAAAACCTCCTTTTTGTATTTCTTCATGCCATGGCACTCACACACCTAATTTTCAGGGTCGTCCTCGTACAAGATATGAAATGGTATTATGGCCATTTCCAAACCACATATGCCAATACATCCCAATCATGCATATTAACAAAATTTACATACATGTCAGTATGTTATTTAATTCACGCTAAGAAGATCGGGCGCCAGTCCTCGATTTGAGCTTACTCATAAATTCATTTCCAATACTTACACAATCATACTTTTTTATAATTAATCGGCCACGCCCGATTCCTAACCACCACTATGATCCTCAACCAAGCCAAAGCAAACCATATGTCTGGACTCCCTTATCTTTTTTTTTTTTTCAGCTGAATTTATACTGTGTATGGCAAAATAATTTGAATAACCAAAAATCATTTACATATACAAAAGAACTACCACTGAGTGGTGTCCAACAAAATCTATATACATATACTAAGTCTCATTTACCTATACAAACACTTATATATATATAAGTCTAAATACAAAACATCGGGACCTGAAAACAAGGCACAGAGCACCTACCTTCAGATGGGTCTTGCATCGCCGTGGAATGTCCCCGTCTCCTATCTCCTTTCGCACTACATACCTAGTCTAAGACCGCGCAAGCTTCTTTAGTGGGAATATATGACAAGAATTTACCAATAACAATACACCGGCTACAATCTTTTTTATACTTATTTTCCTTATATAACTAAGCTCAATTGTATGTGACTTCTAACTCATATCATATTGTTATTATGTAGGTTTTTATCCTTTGTGTTCCAGCGGTCATGGTCGCACGATCGCTTCCAGGTGTCGCGGTCTTTGCTGTGTTTCAATTCATATTCTACATGTATGCATATGTCAACATCAAAACAAACTTATACATCTACATAAACAGGGCAAATGGAACATATCAAAGTCATATGTACATACAGTCGTCAAACAGATCTGATGTTGACCATTAATTCATTAGTTATCGCTTTATTAAATTCATTAAAAAGCGTCAATAATTCGAATCCCCACTCATCTTATTATGCATCCAAACCTGAGCCTGGTTTACTCGACATTTTCAATTATCTTCAAAATATTTGCTTTGGTTTATAATTCGCTTTCAAAAAGTGTCACGTAATTCAATCCTGAGATTCGGACCAGTTTCATGGATCCGCTTCGAGCCCTGCTTGTTCCTGATATTTTCAATGATTCTTCTCAAAACATTTTGTTTGTGTTATTCCATTTTGTATTTTTTAATTACATGGAAGTATTTCATTATGGCAAGCCCATAAACATTTACAATTAATAAAATGCATTTGCAATAATGCCTTATGTTCCACATATATCACATGTTATCTATTTTATGCTTTCGACGTACATCATTTATCATATCGCAACATGCATTTTCAATGCATCTAATTCATTGCAAATCAATTTATGAGATTTGAAGCATATACATAAAAATCCCATTTATACCTGCTTTCAAATGCTGGTTATTTCACTTTGACTTGTCTAATTCACATTCGATCCATGATTTCAGCAACAAATCCCGCCTTATTACTTCTATTCTTTGCACAAAGTCACTCCGCGCAATCATGACGACAAGTCATAAAATCTCACATGTGGTCAATTATTCGGTTCCATCATGATCATACGCTTGGTGCATCCCGCTGTGTATCAATTATTCGGTCTCCCATCATGACGGATGCCGCTTGGTAACTATAATGTGGTATCACTGTCACGGCTCCGTCACGATTTCCGATGTCAAGCCCCCGCACCTGCGCGCGTAGAGAATTTACCACCGCTCCATCATGGACAGATGCCATTTATAATCCCTACATGCTGATGAGCTGGAAAGTCATCCGCATTTTCAGTCCATTTTCCACGATTCATCTAAAAAGATCCATTTGCGCAGAAATATGAAAAAACTTCACCACCTGTTATACAAAGCAGTGGGAATTCAAGAGAAAGAGGAATTTCATAAAGAGAAAGGAGCAAAAAATGAGCATTACCGATATAACTGGCGTAAGAAGGCGTGAAGAGGAGAGGCACACAAGGATTAAAGGGACCTCGATAAACGTAAAGCCTGAGCAAAGAACAAAATTATATCAAGGTCACTATTAAATCTTACATGAAAATAAGAGTAATCGGGCAAAACGAGCCACAAGCATAAACTTCCAAGTCATGCAACTATGAATCGATGAAGAAAAGATAGCGAGGTCGCGATATCACTCGAGGTCGCTGACGTATCAAAACCCAAAGCAGTAAGGGATAAAGGCTTCTGGCTTAATAATCAAATAGAAGTAAATGACATAAGATGTACAATCGATCGAAAATAGTTTGCCGCGATATCGGGCCGTAGGTCGCACATCATTATCGCAGAAGAAGTTGCCGCACATCGCCGAGGTCGCGATATCGCGAGACATGATCAGCCGCGCGACATCGCCAGCAGTCGCGACATCACTTCGCGGCAAAGACGTCGCGCGGCGTCTGGTTGCCGCGGTACGGTCGCTGCGACCAGCGGAGGTCGCACGCCAAACGCCGCAATGGTCGGCAGGAATGAAAGTCGCTACTCGCTCGGGAGGTCGTGACACGCGGAATTCAGCACCACGCGGCGGTCGCCCGCCATGCATCAGTTACAAAGGGCGAAGGGTCGCCGTATTAATAGTCGAGGTCGCGCATATCCGCCGCATTGCACCGTAAGGCTTACATCACATAAGAGTCATGATATCAAATATAAAGAAGTTATGTCAATGTCATGAAGCGTCGCGGAGACCGTGAGTTAGAGGAGCAGTCATACATCATTAAGTGGTCGCGACATCAATTGTGAATAACTATGCGCGGATATCATTTAGTCAAGGCCGCGACAATGAACTCTCCAAGAGATAATTTATACCACACAATTTACCAAACAAAAGCCTCTACGATATAATCAAGACAACAAAGGTCATGATAAAGAATAGATGTTCGATATCAATACCAATCGCCATTAACTCAGATCTAAAAGAGGTGCATCAAATTAGGGCCCACCTCGCACTTATAAATACAGCTGGGTTATGTAAGGAACGCAGCTCGCTTTACTCAAAAATAGAGATCTGGGAGTGTCGAAGGCCCTATATTTTAGTTTTCTTTCGCTTGCTTTTATTTTTAGATTAGTCTCGTTTCTTATTTCAAATTGGAGTCCGAACGTTAGCTATTAAAATTTTAGCTTGATGTAATTCTATTTTTCCTTCAATTACTAATATCTCTGGTTGTTTGAATTCTCAAACAAATTTTTGGAATTCAATCATTTCAATTATGTTTATTTATGTTTGAGCTTTCTTATCATAGTTATCAGGAGTGTACCCAAAGGATTTAGAAACCCAAATTTTCATTGAATTGATGCTATTGTCGAATTATCTTTCCTTAATTTTATTCATTAAAAGTCAACTTCTCGCTTGTAAATCTACTTGTCAGTTCAGAGCTGTTAGTCGATCCCAATACTAAAGGTTCCATACCCATTAACGGGATTGCCCTTTGCTCATTTCCAGAGGCTCCTCTGAAAGGACACACAGGTAGAAGGCATTCCCGAGAGTAATGAACAATTTTCATAGCAGCACCTGGAGCATTGTTGACTAGTGTGCTTTGTGAAATTAAATCGAGCAACTTTCTTTCTCACTGAGACGAATGGGCTGGGCTTTTATCAATTTAAGCTTTGCAGAGTTCGCCTCGACCAATAATGAATTCAATCCTTGTTAGCAAAGATCTTAATCAAGGAAAGAATGACATTCATCTTTGAGGAAGAGAAACCAGTATAGTGTAAACCCACAACACATCTTATGAGCTGCGGTTTATGTACCCATGTCAGGAGTAAAGTGAAGTATTGAGAAAGAAAAATACTCATAACAAGGCAACCCAAATTAAATGGAGAGATCCAACTGCACTATCATATTCCTTGGACTAGTTTTAAATTTGTGGTTCATTAAGCAACGCATGCTGCACCATAGTGAATTGATGTTTCACAATAGTCGTAGTTTCAATGCTCCCTTAAAAGATACAATCGTCGCCTAAATTTGTAATTTTATTATTTCAAGATTCACTATTTGTTATTAATTCAATTCTTTTAGTTTTCATTATATTAAGGCTTTCTAAGCCGATTTCAATTGCCGCTTTAAAGTCCAAATAGTGAAATTTGATTAGTCGTGTTGATTGATACTGAGATCTCTATGATCATATCCGGACTTAAATCCATTTTATTACTGTTTCGAATTGCACTTTAGGATTCGCATCGTGTGCGTAAAGAAATTTATCTAATCTTTGAAACCGATTTTAATGAGTATAATTGCAAAGAAATATACCAAAACAAGTTTCATGGCAATGTTGTCAGATTAAACAATAGTCCTCAGGTACGGGTGTCATAAATTTGTATGATGCCTTTCGTAGTCCACCAACAGTTTTATGAGCCGCTGTCGATCGAAAGAATTTAATGCATCAATATTCGCATCGAAAAGAAGGAAATACTAACTTGGACATTGAAGAAAAAGAACAAAAATAGTTTTTCTAAGAATAGTTATTTTTAGCCACTAACCTTACAAGCCAAATTGAAAATATTTGTCAGGTTTGACTAACTTTATTAATGAGGTATGTTTTATTTCAGAAAACTCCTTGAATGACAGAAATTAACACCTGATATATCTCAAATAGATATCGAACTAGAGAGAACACTCGTGGCTTGAGAAAACTTAAAGGGCGTAGCGTACACTATGGCGTATGAAAGGCAAGATCACCGAGGAACAAAGAACAAAGAAATTGTGGCTGGCCTCCAATCAAGGTATACAATGGAGATTCCGAGACCTATTATTCAGATGAATATCGCGAATCGATACCTACATAGTTGATGCAAATAACTTTGAACTAAAAGCCAAAGACTGACATAGCAATGTTCAAGAACAATGTGGTTATCGTCATCCCATTGGAAAGACCTCAAAGGAGCACTCGGGAAGGTTTCTCAGGATGGCAAACACAAAGGAAGCTGAACGTACAGACCAAGTCATAAAATTGCATTTATTCATTTTCTAAGAGATACGCACCACATGAAAGTAGAATTTACCATATGGTTTTGTTGATACTGGAAGAGCTTGTAGCTCTACTTATTCTTTCCCCATCACCATCTCGTAGAGAAGAAGAGGGAGATAATTGTGTTCCAAATATGGGAAGATGAGAGCCTTTACAGTACGGGAGTAGATTCAAAAGGCTGGGTCGAAAAGATGCCCGATGCATGGAATAGACTTGAAGACCCAGACATGGATAGTATCATCATGCCTTGTCGGAGTTATCTAAGGGTTAATATCGATGTTTGCGCGGAGTACCCAAACGAGTCAAGAGGCAAGCAGATCCGATCAGGACCGGCGAATGCAATATGAAAGCTCCATCGAGTTTTCAAGATACCAGAAAGTGAAGAGGAGTCATGGAGCCGAGCAAGATGACGCCATAGAGGCAGTTAGATGCCAACAAGTGGAATGGTCAAGCAAGAGAGGAAGATGCACAATCGCCCATGAAATGGGGAGCAAAATGAGAGGGAACTATCGAAATAAGGCCGAGGCAATTAATCAAGAACTGCTTAGCATGTCGAGGAGGTTACTTGGGGGAGCCGGGTTATCACGTCAAACCAATCCCAACCTCGCCAGCAAACTCTATCATCCAAAGATCAGGAACCATGAAAATTTTTCATATGGTGGAGGGGCCTCACAAGGCCCAAGGCATGGACAAAGTCCTCAACAGGGATATTAGCAACCACCAAGGTTCTTGTAGCAGCAACAAGGAGGTGAAAATAGAAACGAGTACCAGAGTCAGAGGAGGGCTCAACCATTGAGAAGACTGTCGCCGTAAATTCATGGGGGACAAACGCAGCCTAGTCCCCTCCATGAATGAAAAGCTCAGACCTGGCCTCAAATGCAACAACGCCACCTTTAAGACCATTAACACGCCTCCCTCAAGAACCTGCAGATGTCAATAGGCAATCGCCCTAAACCCGTAAAACCAGATGAAAGATGTTCTTCCAAGATATTGTAAGAAGAACTGAAGACTCCATGGTCGGCAATGTGTCAGAAAGACTCTGTGAAAGATTAAAAGATGAAAAAGCAAGAAGTGGAGAGAAGGCCTGTAATGTCGAAACATCGGAGAAAGAAAGAAGTGAAGGAACAGATGTCAAGAAGAAGAAGCAAGAAGAAACCAGACGTCAATCCTCCCGCCAAAGAACTCACTACGCAGAGGTTTAAATCAAAAGATAGAGGGAACTGCAAGTGCTCAAAACCTCTGTCGGAGACTTGAGTGCCTTCATGGCAGGACTCCATGCTACCGAAATTTTTATATATAATCGAGCAAAAGAGGGTTATTTGTCAAAGAAGAATCAAATCCGATAACGGCAAAGGTCGCGATCAAGAGAGGTTCTACTTCAGCATTTAAGGATCCAGTGAGCTTCACCATTCCTCGCATCGCCATTTGATAGCTCGAGTTTCGTAAAAGATCTCCGTGACTCAAAAGCGTGTATCAAACAATTTAATGCCCTATTCTTTTGCCAAGAAGTTGCCTGGGGAGCCACCTCACTCATCGCATCAAACGGCAAAAGATATAATCCCGCAAACCCGAAGGAATCATAAAGATGCTGGTAAAGGTGGGAAAATTATTTTTCCGCGACTCATCAGCACTGATATGGAGAAGATTCACAAGTCCCTCTATCACGAAGTGGCTATTCTCATAACCTGAGCATCTAATCGATATGCGCAGAATTTTTCAATTTTTAGCTGAGTAGCAGGTAAATTACTAATTTGACTAAAAGTTTGAGGAATTTAGACATAGAAAGGAAGATATAAGTCAATAGAAGATGTATATGTCAAATAACTCTGATTTTTACTATGATTGAAGCACCAACTTTCACTCATTAACAAAAAGAGATGAATTCCTGCAGATCTTAGCAAGGTTTTGATCTGTATTTTCCAGACATCATTATATCTCTAATTTAAAAAGGATGTGAGTCTGAACAAATGGGATGAGTAATAGAGACAAAAATGAATATATGAATTTCATCAAGAAACAAGTAAAGAAGGGCTAGTTTTGAAGGAGTTGCTAAGTCAGTTTAAAGTATGCTTATCTGGAGCTTCAAAAGAGTAAACCAAGAATAATTTATGCTAGACTTAGCGATGCTGAGAAGAAAGGTTTGAAATTTAAGTAAATCATATGAGTCTAATAGCTTGGTCTATTGAAGAGTTGGGTATATCACCATCACTTGATGCACAAAATATCAAAGAAAAATGCAAAGCTTTAAACCCTATTAATGCATCAAAAGGTATCTGAATCCAGAATGAAAGAAGCAATGAAGAGGTACTAAATGTTAAATGTTGGTTTTATTCATTTAATTATATAAATTCGGGTTAGCCCGGGCCATGTGGTTCAAAGAAGTATGGATTTATCAGATTCTTGGCAGAATGAGTGAAATACTGAATTAAATTCAAGAACAAGGATAAGATGGAGAGTATACATTGATTACAGAAGTTTAACACAAAGAACAGAAAGATCATTTTTGCCCTTCATTGGATCGAGCGTCGGATGGAGCATGACACCTCATTTTTTGTTTCCTTCGGACGTAGGTCAAGCTACAATCGACGGTAATTGCACTCCAGGACCAAGAAAGATCAGATCATGGTGCCCCCATAAATCTCGCTTGACTTCGTAGAGATGCATCTAGTTTGCGTAATGCTCCCGCGTTTTCCTGCAATGATGTATGGAGTGTCACGTCTGATTTGTCGAGAGTCATGGAAATTTTGACACTCATACAAAGAAGGGTCCGCCAACAATGTCCGAACAACTGAAATGACTTCAAAGTTGATGCGCGACAAACAATGGCACCAATTGGGAAAATGCCATTTGCAAAATGTATGGGTTGTTCTCGTCATGTACTTCGCATAGATAAGTGGACCAACTAAGATTTCATTGTCAAAACCTTTACTTCCCATAATAAGAAAAGTGGATAAGGTTTCTTTTGGCATCTGGATTTGAGTAGGAGGATTCACTAAAAGACTTCAAAATAACTTACCACTATGTGACACTGGAGAAGGACACAGGCTGAATTTTGATGATTCCTGTATGGTCGCCTTTTAAAGAAATCAAGACCGATTGGTTCTGAAGACCCACCATGGTCAAAATTATTGGACTGGATCAAGAATGTTGATGCAAGGATCAAGAATGGGGTCAGATTGGGTAAAGAGTGCAGGAAAATATTCGCAGCCATAATATGTTATAATCCTTCCAATGAAGTAATAAGAAAATTGTTCCATTAAACCGGGGAGATGCTAGCCAGTGTGTAATATGTTTAGAAATTCAGCTATACATTTTGGGATCCCATGTTATAGTTCACATTGCACCATGCAACCATCAAATATCTCTCTGATGTTTCAAAAAAGTGGAAGTTAAGCCAAGACCGATAAGGTGGTGTCGCACTCAAGAAGTTTGACTGAAATAAAGATAAAAGGGTGACAATGTATAGTCACTGGTCGAGTAGGAATGAAACGTAGTGCGTGAGTAATTAATCGAGAACTTCCGTGATGAACAACCAAGTAAGGTGTCATTCCAACTTCCATGGTATGCCTGATGAGTTGTGAATTACTCAGTCAGGGAGTAGTTCGCCGAATTCACTACCAACGTAAAAGAAAGTCAAAGACTTATCAGCTAGTACTGGCAACTGGATGTAACGACTATTTTAAAAGTGGCGCCTAATATTTATCATCAGCACGTGGTGCCGTGAGTGAACACAAAATCTGTCAATGCCACATCACCATGGGGCATTTTTCCGAGAGAATAAAATTTCACAAGATATACTCCACCGATTTTATTGGCCCACTATTCTAGAGATCGGTGGCACGGGTCAAATTGTGTGATGACAAAAGATCAAATATCAAGAAGAATGCAAATGCCCCAAAAGGCACAACGTGGTGCAAATTTGATGTATAAATAGATTTTATGGACTATTCTCACCATCATTTGGAAACCCAGACATACCGCCAAAGTGGGATTATGTTTCAAACGGGTAAAGCAAAGGGTTTGGTCTAAGAAACGATGTTATCATAGCCAGAGTTTTTTACAAAAGAATATTTCGAAGGCATTCGGAAACTTTTAATTATCATTAGCGATGAGGAGTTTACTTGCAAACAAAAATATTTGCAACCACAGAGCTGCGTATGATCAAGACAGGCGAGTCTAGCTATCATCCCGCACCAACGGACAAGCGTAAATTTCCAACAGAGATTAAAAGAATCCCTGGAAGACCCAAAGTCGCGCATGAAGGATCGTCTTCCAAACTTGATGATACTTTGTATTTATGCACTTATTCAACCCATTGAATATTATCTCGCAGTTGTTTTTGGCAAAACCATGTCGCTCACTCCTCTGAAACCGAATACAAAGTTGCGCGTGTATCAGCGTTGAACTGATCAAATCGTAAATAAGAGATCGCTTCCAACTCCAATGAATCGAAAACTGAGAAATGTGAAGCTTCACGACACGCAAGGCAAATATACAAGGCAGATAAACAGAAAGAAATGGTACGATCAGGATTCGAGAAAAGAGTTCGTAGCAAGAGAATGAAGCCTTTAATCTGATTGGTTATTTGTGTTTAAACTAAAATGGAGGACTACACACGAGGAAGCCATACCTATATTTGGAACATGAATATTAAAGACTGATGTCGAAGACCCTGAGTCAATGGACAAAGCACCAAGCACACAAAGCTGGTGGATAAAGAAATAAGAGTCTAACTGTCTACTGAGAGAGAAAGAATCAAAATAGCAAGTCAAATAAGATCCCAAAACTGAGCAAATTACGGAGAGTGCTTGAAGTAATGCAAGGGAAGAGAGAAAAAGCAACAATTCCAGACAACTCTAGCAAATTCACAGAAAGAGCTATTTGAAAGGGGAGCATTCTTTCCCTATAAAAATTGGTGAAAATCGAATAGCATGTAATTGTTTGAATTGTCAAATGGTTTATTCACGATGAGAATCAAGCACTGAACAAGAGTGAAAAGTTGTCCTGTCAGCTAATTTGAGTAATTACATGCACTATTAGGAAGTTCGACAAAACCTATGTCGCGAAAGAAACTCAAGCCCAATACAAGTCATAACATCTTAATCATAAACCGAAGGAAGGGCAAAGGTAGCGCATCAGTGTTGCACCACGCTACCAAATGTCGCCTCGAGGCTGGATTCTGCCTCCCACGGGGTAATTCATGGCCCTCGCTAAACATTATGTCACACATCGAAGAAAGCCGCTTACCGCACTTATTCCCGCCAAACACAGATGCCCATAACATCATTAGTCTGCAAATGTTGGGAAAATCCTTCCTCCATCTATTTCCTTCTAAAACAACTCTTCATCTCCAAGCTTCTCCGTTTTTGATTTTGAAACCCTAGACCAAAATCCTTCCTAACTAGGGCAAAATGAAATCAGTCTTCACTTCGCGCCCCAAACCCGAACGAAATCTATGGAAGAGTATATAAACAAGCGGGAGAAGTTCGAAGCCAAAGAATCACCATGGAGAACATACTGTTTAACAATGTGGAGTCTAAACCGCTTACTCAAAGAATGTAGAAGGAAAGGAAAGAGAAAGGCAAGAAGAAGAAGAGAGGACGAAGTTCGCTCCTGTAAGAAGCTGGCGACTAAAGAAGCACTATGCCGGGAAGAGCAAGCCTTATAGAGCAAAGGGATTCAACCAACTCATCTCCCCTGCTCAAAGAATCGATGGGGAGCAAAGAAGCGGGAGTAAATCTCGCAAACATCAAAGATCCGGTTATAAGACAATGTTAAAGAATTTTACTCCAACCTTGTAGTGTGGAGAAAGGGCAAATCCCTCGCTTTTGTCGAGGGGCTCGGGTACCATAATGGAGTCGAGACTAGTAAATGAAATGTAATGGAATGGAGGGTAAAAACATGGATCCAAGCAATAGAAGATAAAGTGCATAACCCAAACCAGGAAAGATAGCTAGAAAGCCGACAGATGTGGCGTGAAACTGTCAAGGTCAAGGAGAGAAGATTATAAATGTGGGAGATCTCGGGAAGGTGGCTAAAGGTATGGTTCTATTTTTTTGGCTTCGTTTCGCTCCCAAAGCATGTTTGCACTATAAGAGAGGAATGTAGAAGCCATCATTCTCAGTGTCATACCTGGCGGCTATAAGATTAATGTCAAGAAGTTATTAGTACCAATAACAGATATTCATTAGGAAACAGTGGTATGATCCCACACCCGAAGAACTATCACAAAGCGTTATATCGAAGCCAGTGGCGGGAAGCTGGCGGTATAAGAAGAGTGTCTCTGCCTCACCATTAACACCGATCAGTGCTATCAAAGAAATCGCAAGAAGGGGGTCGGGAGCTAAGCAGATCCCGTGAAGAGAGGAGAGGCAAGACAAGAAGAGGACACCCCGATGGTTGAAAAACTGCTAGAAGAACAAAATCCGTAAACACATCCGCAGATGAATGATTCTATTTTTGTAGAGGACATGGAAGCTGATGAAAGAAGTCCTATAGATTTACCACTCACTAGCTTCACTTCTCCAAAGAATGAGAAATGGATTTTAGATAACCAGAGAAAGCTTCTAGGAGGCCCGAGAAAATAAATCCAAATAATGGAGATGCTCATTTCATAAAAGTATGGAAGAAAGAGAAGAGAAATGGAGCACTCAACAAAAATTCGTGAGAAGATGTGGGCAAAGACAGAATTGAAAAGGCAGTGAGATCAACAACAGTTTCGGGAAGAGGAATCGAACGTAAAAGAGGAAATGTGTATGAAGAAAGGAAAAGAAAAGAGCGTAATGGGAAGAGGAGTTGAGCAAAAGTGAGGAGCAGATAAAAAGATCTTAGAGCAATTCAAAGAAAAGTTCAAAGGAAATGGAGGAAAGCATATATCGAGATAATTAAAAAAATTACTGTACTAAATTACAATCGATTTTACACACCAGATGATCGAGACCTCAACCCCAAAACTTATCAAAGAAAGGATCTGCAGCAAGAGCTGGGACAAAGGAGCGCATCAAGGGGTTTTAAATTTCTATGTTTATTATTGGCAAGACGAGAAGAAGACGGCGATGTAGATAAAGTCAATGACAACGATGCTTATAAGAAATCCGTCGAAAACTGATTTGATTAACAACAAATCTATCTAAATTTTAGAGTCATGATGTAAATGGATTGTACAATTAGAACATATCAGCTTCAAAGGCAAGATGATTCCTTGAATAAGAAAGTTGATCTCAGCCAATGAACTATATTTTATTAAGAACAAATAGAAAGTGAAAATGTCAAGAAGAAGAAGAGAGGACAGAAAATGAAGATCCCCAAGTTTGGTCCCCAACCTCTCGGCTGCCCTTGATCCGGGATCCCCAAAACACTTTTTATTCCTCCTCGTAAAAGAAAAAAGCTAATCTTTCTCTCATTGATTTGTCAATCTCTCCTATTCTATCCCGTTGTTCTCAACATTTGCACATCTCTATGAATAAAATCAAATTTGTTTGATGTGTTTGAAGTCAAATTGTGTGTTTACTTTGCTTTAATCAAGTAGAGGAATAAGAGGAATTTAGCTCATGAATGAAAAACAATGACATATCATAATATGAGCTAGTTGAGATAATTGATTGTATGATATAGGCTGTCGTGCACACTGCGTATCAAGGGCCGAATGCACATAATTAATTGAAACACAAATTGCATAATCGATCAATTTAATGACAACAAAGTTAAAGGGAAGTTATACAATTGAAGGAGTAAACATATTTTTGAGTTTGTGGTATGAACAAGGAGTCATGAACCCGTTGATATAATATCATTTAAATCCCCAACAACTGATATAAGTCAAGAATATCCTCCGGTTAGTCACAGCTTAATCAACCCAAATTCTTAGAACTTGTTATTATTGATCAAGGCGAACTTAGGTGATACAACTAACGAGAAATGATGATGCAAAGCCATCCTTGGAAAGCCTGGAGCCATTATAGCCATCCCTACATATAATGCATATACTCCTTAGTTCCGTAATCGAGCCAAACAAGCCTGCTTTTCAAATAAAAACCCAAACCTCCATCCTAAAAGTCAATCAATCCTCCAAAGAAAGAACCTCAGGATTACCCAAGATTTCAAGGGAGAGAGGAAGAGATAAAGTTTGGGAGTATATATTCTTGGTGGAACTCATGAGAAAATACGTAAAAGGAAGAAGAGAAAAAGATCTACAATGTAAAAGAAAGCTTAAGGGAATAGGTTTTGTCTTTGGCCCACTTCGAATAATATTAAGTTCAGGGGTGTTTCAACACCTAGCAATTCCAATGCCATCCCAGAGAAGCTAATAACCCAAAGCTTGCTAAGAGTGAAAGCCTAAAAGACAAAATAGTTGCATTAACTCTAATGGTGAAAGAGAAAGAAAATTTCCAGCTTTTAATTACAAATGAGAAATGGGAGCAGCGCTTTGAATAGAAGAAAATCAAGGTGGTATCCCAAACATGAAGTTCGGGAGTTTAGTTAAAGAAATTGCAAGAAAGAAAAGGTCAGATGTAAGTAAGAAAGGGAAGAGTATTGGTAATCTTAATCTAGAAAAAAATTCTATCCATTTACCGTATTACCCAAGCCTAACATTGCAGTTTTTCTCCAAAAGACCCGATTGATCTTGAAGGTTGAATTACTCGCAGTGGAGGATCAATGCAATGGTCAAGCATATGGAATTTGGAAATTAGAAAAGATCAAAATTGTGAACATCCCCTCTAGCAAGTTAATTGACTCACTAAGGAAATGAGAAAGAAAACCAACCTACTCTTCTTCAAAGAAAGATCAATCGACCGCATCATTTATAAAAACAATTTCAACAATTTGGTTTTGTATGCTAGATAGAGTAAAAACTAACCTTGATCTGGACTTGAAGCTGAATACACAGAAAAGAATGCAATTTCTAGTTTTTCAATTAAATTGGTTGGAACTGCAGAACAATACAAATCTTTTGTTCGAGGATTGTAAACAAATTTTTCTCTTATTTGCTCGGGGACAAGCAAGATTTAAGTTTGGGGATTTTGATGAGCTTGGAAGTCATCTGCCTTTGCAGCCCATTTTTCTCGATTGATTTTTATCTAAAAAGACTCGATTTATGTGAGAAATATGAAAACTCACCAACTATGCAAAGAAGGGGGAATCTGGTGAGAAAGAGGAATTTTTAAGGAGCGTATGTGGCTTCATATTTACCGGGCACCGTCAAAGAAGCCATGCACTAAGAGAGGCACACAAGGATTAAAGGACTGGCGTCGAAGTCGACAGAATGGAAAATCGTATCAAGGTCGCACGATAAAACTTCGCCAGAACAGAGTAATTGAAGGCAAATGAGACCGGGCGGACGTAAACTCCAAGTCGTGCAACTATGAATTGATGAATAGCAGAAGGTGAGGTCGCGAGATCGAGGTCGGCTTAATTAAACCCAAAGGTAGTGGACAAGGTCGTCGCGGACACCAAATAAAGTCGATATTAAGATGTACAATTGATCCGAAACGCTTGTCGCGATTATCGCCGGAGGTCGCGACATCAACATCGGTGATAAGAAGTTGTCACGACATCAGTCGTAGGTCACGGCGGTCGCGATACGCGAATGTTACCGCGATCAATAATGCTACACTGCGAGCAAGAGAATAAGTCGCGATAACACCTAGTTGCGTCGCGGCATTAGTTGCACCGGAAGCGAGGTCGCGATACTGGCTAAACGCCGGTAACAAAAGCAAGGAAAGAGAGTCGGCAGTCGAGGTCGCTGATATCGCTAATAGTGACTAACGTCGCGATATCATCCGCCGTCGCAACATCGCCGGCGCGGTGAAGCGCTGGCGATAACGGGCCGTAGGTCGCCATATCCGCCGGGCATTGACCGTAAGGTCACGATATCAGCGTGAGTTCATATCAAATACAATATTAAGGTCGCGATAACAAGAAGCGCCACACCGTGGTTAGAGAGAAACAGTCGACATCTATGGCTGTGACATCAATCAGAACGGTATCGCGAAGATCATTTAGCTGCCGCGACAATACCAAAGAGAATGACGTAGGCTCATTACTAATTCAAACAAAGCCTATGCGACATAATTTAAGACAAAGGGTCGCGATAAAGAATAGATGCCGACATCAACAACCAATCCGGGCCGCTTAACCCAAATTCAAAGAGGTGCATCAAATTAGGCCCAATCTCTTATAACTCCTAGGAAGACGCAACCGCTACGTGTATTATCCAGCCTGCATGACTCTGAAAGAGATCTAGGCGCTGAAGGCCCTATTTAATTTTCTTTGTTTTGTTTTTATTTTTAGATTAGTTTGTTCTTTATTTCACTCTGGATCTCAACGTACCGTTAAAAATTAGCTCGGATGGTTTATTTTCTCAAATTACTATCTCGGTTGTTTAATTCCTTATGTAATGTGGGCTTGAATTTTAATCTACCAGTTGCCTGTTTGATAGCTTGCTTTCTTGATCAAGTGTTATCAGATGGTGTAATTCGATTTAGAAACCTGTATCACTGAATCGACACTTATCAATGTAAATTATCTTTTCCCCAGCACTTTATTCATTAAAGCCGAACTTTACTTGTAAACTACTTGCCGGTCTTGTGTGTATTTTCTGTTATCGATCCCAATATCAATGTCTCATACCCATTAACTAGATTGTCTCATGCTCGATTTCAGGAGGTTCTCCTCGAAAGGGACACGTGAAGGCATTCCCCTGAGTAATGAACAATTTCTCAAAGATATGTTAACTGATATTGTTGATCTAGTGTGCTCTCGTGAAATTAAAACTATAGTCCCCTCTTCTCACTTGGCATGAATACTGGGCTTTTAGTCAATTTGCCAGTAGAGAAGCCCGCCTCGATTCGAATAATGAATCAACTCACAGCATTCCAATCAAGGAAAGAATTGAGCTATTCTAATTTTGAGGAAGAGAGAACCAAGATAGTGTAAACCCATGCAATGACTTAATCTTAGAGCCAGTTTTGCGTACCCATGTTGTGGGTATGAAGTACAGAAAAGAAAATACTCATAAATAAGGGCAAATCAATTAAAAGTGTTATCTAACACCGTTTCTCGAGAGAAACAAAGAAGATTAGATAAGGAATCGTGAGGTTTTGAGAGATCCAACCGCACTGGTCATATTCTCACTAGTTTTAAACTGTGTTCATTAAGCAACGACAAAGGCACCGCAAAGAAATTGATGTTTCACATAGTCAGTTTCAATGCTCCTTTAAAGATAAATCGTCGCAATGCGAAATTGTAATTTATTATTTCAAGATTCAATTCATTTGTGTTATATTAATTCAATTCTTTTAGTTTGATATTATATTAAGGCTTTCTAAGATGATTTGAACATATTTGTTAGAAGTCCAAATAGTGTGAAAATTTGATTAGTCGTGGTAGTTGATTGATAAATTTTCTGACTGGTGGATCGATATCCCCAGATTTTAACTATTTATTACTGTCAATTGCAAGAAAATTATGATCTGGATTAAAAGGTAAAGAAATTCTATCTAATCTTAGGAACCCGATTTTAATGAGCATAATTGCAAAGAAAATATAACCAACAAGTTTCACAAGATTATTGTTTGGTTTAAATAATAGGTCTTTCGTAATGTGTCATAATGATATATGCCTCATCCAATTCTAAACACATGTGGTATCAATTGTAATGTCATATGCCACTTACAGATGTCATTGTGTATCCACTGGTGGAACATTTCTTCAAATGTCATAGCACCAGCTTCCATGATCGGATGTCGATTGCGCATCCCACAAGTGGACATTGGACACTAAAGCCTCTGCGAATATGTCATTTAGGTAACCGCCGGGCTGTTTCATCTGATATATCAACCAATTCAAGGTTTATGACTACCCGCGCTAACAATCCCCGGCCTTATCATCATTCACATCTATTCGGCCAGTCATCATTAAATCGATTACTTTCAGTATTTTACGACGCGGACGACTCGCTTTTGATTAACCCGCCCTTATCAAACGTCGCAATCGATCGCTAAATATTACATCATTCCATATATTCACTTTTGTATTATCTTTCACTAAAGATATACCAATCGCATGTGATTTATTTCACATTCATTCACACAACTATCCATAGTATGGTCACCCAATGATCGGTGCCTCATTTCATATACTCATTCATATGTCATCAAAGGTGTACTGATTTGAGAGGCTCATTCATACTATCTCACACACTTTGGCCCATGCTCATTTTATACTCTATCATATGTTCATTCACATACTCATTCATGTGCTCTATACCTATCCATGTATACTCATTCATCCGCTTCACTTCATGGAAAATTCAGTCCATGCTCATCTGCTATAGTTCATTCAAATGCAGACTATCATATGTCCTGGCTCGTAAAGCCTATTTCATATACCATCTATAGCTCATTCACGACACTCATTCATACTCATTCAATGATTTCAACATTTGTTATTCTTCTCGTTATATGTGATAATAATCATATATGTTCCAGAATTCATGTCATGTGTTCCAAAAATTCTCATGTTCATATTCAGTCGCTCGTTTTCGATTTTCCATCACATCTTCATGTTTCATGAACACATCTATACCCATTGTGCTTCTGCTTGGTATCTACATCCTTTCTACCATGTATATTCAATTTTTGACCTTAACCGCTGACATAATTAATTGGCAGGCAATAATCAATTTTCGTATAAAATAAAACAAATGCCAAATATATATGATAGATTCTAATTCAATGAGCTCGAGTTAGGTCTTAAGAATACCCATAAATGGAGTCCTAACGCGAGTAAGTTGCGTTTACAAAGAGTCGGGCTGATTTATGAAAGATTCATGAAGAATGAGCTATTAACACCACTTTGTCATTTTCGTGGATCTTAACTTCATTGACTGGTCTGTACTAATTTAAATCTACAAAAGCAGGGTTCTTTCCAACTGGAATTACCCCAACGGAAAGACTAAAATCATATACATCTCAACATCTGATTTCACCCTATGTTAAAAAATGTGAATTAATTTTGGTTTAGAACATCTCACTTAGTGAATATTTAGCCACATAAATCAGAATTTGAAGTGTACCATTTGTATGTTTGGTCTTCCAAGTCTGATTTCACCCGCAATGAATCAATTAAAATTGATCAGAATGAGTGTTATGACCAGACAACCGCCAATAAAAGAAAATGTAACACTACCCAGATCAAAAATACAACTGTATCAGCAATCCCTGAATTATACTTAATGTGGGTTTTCACTCTTTTCCATAGATTGCTTCATGTCAAATCAATACTCATATACACTTCAAATCACCCAAACAATCTTGTAATCCTCACTTGATCAATCATCTTTCATTACATCTTCTTCAAAACTCTTTTCCATGAATTTCTCCCAAAAACATTCTTAATATGGGTCATGAACTATGTTAAGCAAACTTTTAAACACATTTAGTGGGTGTTTGTTCTAAACCTAACTCAATTACTTCTACTGCTGAATCCAAGGAATCTAACTTCAAAGGGAGGATTCATACTCATCTTGTTTTATATGAAGCTAATAACTTATTTCATGAAAATCTATGTTATGAGAAATTTAACAAAAACCTTAGAGGATCAAAGGGGTTTTGTGATGATTTCATGTAAGAATTCATTTTAGGGTTAGGTTTCTCACAACTCAAGCAAGCAACTCAATAAATATATTCATGTCTTGCATAAAGTCCCATACCTTATTCTTCCTCTCCTTCTCTTCTCTTCTTCTTCCTCTTCTTCTCTTCTCCCCCTTCTCTCTTTATGCTTCGTCTCTCAAAATCGAGAGACCAATTGTTCTTATCCCATTTTTTTTGAAAGTAAGGCTGTTATTTTGCAGCTTTCTGTCAAATTCTTTCTCATTTTGTATTTAGGGTCCTTCCATTCTTTCCACTTCTATTCCATATTTCCTCAAATTCCATATTTGCATATAACTTATTGTTTTATAACAGGTCCTCAAATGGTAAAAGATCACTTTACCCTTGTCTCGATTTAGACCACATCTAGGTCCACAAGTAGTAAATTACATATTTACCCATTTTATTAATTTCCGTCGCTTTTATTTCCTCAAAATCTATTTAGCCTTTATTATACTTCCTAAACAAAGTCTGGAAACTGCTAGGTATATTTCGGGGTAAAGAGATCATCCACATTCATGTTAACGTATTTAATCACACATGCATTAATATATTAATTTAATTCCATCTCCAAGCCATTCATTATACAACATTTTGCTTGTCATTTTATACGGACTATTTCCGGTCCAACTACAAACCGGACCGCTTTTAATAATCCCTAAATGTGAGTAGTGGGTTCCGTGGGCAGCCCACTACCAAGCATCGGTTCCACTAGGAACAAACTACGGCCATCTAGCCCAAAAACACCCGGAACCACAATTTGCTGCTGTATAAATTATCACAGTCAACCACCCAAACATTCTAAACTGTCCAAAACGGGTTCCATATATCCCACCCAACTGAAAAATGACTGATCAAACGGCCTCAAACCAACCAAACCACACAGCACAAGCCTTAAACCGAAAAATAACCGGAAAGTAGAGGTGACCTCATTCCCAGTCACAAAATCGTGTTCCCACGCTGTAGCCCTCTTTCCATGGTAGAGAGCAATCTGCTTCTTTGTCCCGCCGAAATCAGATCAACCTGATCGCCGCAGAATTCCTCGCGAAGGTGTAGCTTCTAAAAATCCTCTTCTCTCTCTCCTACGGCTTGCTCTTTCTCCTTCTCTTCTCCTCTACTCAACCCATTATCAAGATTGGTATGACTTGAGCCATCTTAATGCCACATGTCCAACTCTGGAAGTCGGCTCAAGTGGGATTGCACCCTATCTTTATCCATCTACTGATTTTCACCCAATGGCATGGATTCCATGTGTCTCATGAGCCCACTCAGCTCACTGTTCGACTAACTTCACATTACGACACGTATTACTGCCTTCCTAAATGTGCCAAGTGTCCCGCACTACCCTTGTTGCCTAGAAAAACGTGAAAATTCCGACTGTCTCGGAATTCGATGTGATAGCTAGATTTTGCGAGACGATTCCAACAGTGAAGTCTGTTTTATCATCTGAGATCTATAAAATTTCTGGATTTTGACTGAAATTATCATTTTACCATTTTTCAGAAAATTAATATTTTCTCGAGGTTTCACAATGATCACTAACCACTCCTAAGGTGCCTTCTCTAGCACAAACGACCCCAAAAACCTCAATACAAATTGAATCTGAGCCTACTCTTACCCGTGAACTCCAAACCTAAGTAGAACTCCAAAACTATACGAAAGCACTAGATTTATCTGAATTTAGGGCTGGGGTTTCTAGATCACTGGGGACTAGCTTGATGCACTTTTCTCGGGTATTTGCAAAAAATAGGAGCACCGTTAGGGGTTTCTCAGTATATTTAGAATGCAGAAGAATGAACTACTCAACATAATGAAGGCAACGTCGCGACGTTCGGGCTAACATCGTGACGTTCCTGAGAATTATATTGACAATGTCGAAATTTTTGAGATCTCAACGCATCATATCATTCCGTAAGGTGGTTTCAATGTCAATGACGCAGGATCCGAACGCCGCATGCTCCTGAAAATACGCTGGGGCCAACGCCGCGATAAACTCCGGTAGAGTCACTTAAGCCAACGCCGTAAGATTAGAAAATCCAACGTCGCGACGCTCGAAAGTATATTGAATTGACGTCGCTGACGCTGGAGCCAACGCGGCGACGCTATGGTAGTGGTTCAAATGAACGCCAACGTCAGCACGTCAGAACCCAACGCCGCCACGACGAGGGCAGTGGTATTTTTTACACTTCTTTCACGCCATATACGCTGTGTCCGGGACATGACGTTACAGAGGGTCAATTCAACTTTTTTTACAAAATTTTCTAAGTTTGAGAAAACTCTTGAACGAAGTTCCAACCTCACTTCGAATGTAGTTTTTTCAAACTAGTTTATGTCATATGCCATTCCTGTCCTCGAAACAAACAAACAAACAATTTTGATTACAGAGAGAAACATAAAAACATACCAAAAACCAAAACACTTAAAACTACCATTTAAAGTGAAAAACATCGCAAGCCGGTTGCCTCCTATAGCGCGCTTTTAATGTTGTTAGATCAACTTCCTGAATCTCAATGTTCTTGAATAAAGGGACTTATTTAACCCCTATGGCACTTCGTGTGCTCGACGACACCGCCAGCCACATGAAACTCGCTCCCAAAGCGGCCAGCCTTCACCTGCTGTGTGTTAACTTAAAGGTTCCTTTCTAGGTGCATAATTTCAGCCTCCTCCATACCGGAAAACCTCGAGTCATAGTAAATGGTCCCGAATTACCTTGACTTTAGACTGGGAAAAGTTTGAGTCGGGCTAAATAAGAGGACCACGACCGACTCAAACTCTTTCCTGCAATATTTATCATGCGGATATTTTTGTCTTTTTTTATATATCTTAGTATTCGTAGTGCCCATTGCAAATCTCCTCCACCCACTCGAAATGCAACATGTGCCACCAGCTATCTGCCATCCATATTCAACTGCCTAGTTGCCAAAAGATGCTTTATAGTCCCAATTCCACCTGTAGTGACACGCTTTCCCGAAATAATTAGCCCGAATGGTAACATTCCCACAGGTCTTAATGCATCTTATATGCCTTGGGAATGCGCATCATCTATCTTTCGCCTAATCTTTCTTAAGCTACGGATCGCTTTTCTAAGATAGACTTGATTTCCTGCTCGATAATTTCGCCAAGTTTGTTACTGCGTGGTATGCAGTGTACCGATGTCAACACCATATTTCCTCAACACATTGTCAACAAGTTTGTTATAGAAATGTGTTCTCCCATCTTTGATCAATGCCCTTGGAGCTTTGAACCGGGTGAATATATGACTGCGGAGAAAGCTTGCTACCACTTTGGCATCATTAGTTCAGGTAGGTATGGCCTCCACCCATTTAGAAACGTAATCTATGGCTACAGAATGTAGCAGAAGTTGCTGAAAGAGATAAAGGAAAGGAACCCATAAAATCCATCCCCCGGATATCAAACAATGATACTTTAAAAGTAGGGATGCAAAGGGACGGTCCTCATTTTTGATATGCTTCCCATTCTTCGTATTTGTCACAAGCTGACACAAAATGGTGTATCCTCAGTCAGCGCGGCCAATAATCCCGATTGAAGTACTGGCAAATTATCTTATTTCCCCCAAAGTGTCCCCCGCATGCTAGAGCGTGACAATGATTTAGAATACCTTCCATTTCCTCTTATGGGACACATCTTCTTATCACCTAATCAACACAATGCTTATACAGGATGGGTTCCTCCTAGCAAGAAGGCTTTTCCGCCCCATGCAAAAATCTCTCTTTCCGGGCTAACTAAATTCTGTGGGGAAGTTAGCCCCGTTACCAAGAAGTTCACAAAACCACAAAACCACCGATACTCAGCCTTTGTCTTCACCTGCTGGCAGATCCACGCTCATCGTGGAAATCATCATTGATCTCAATCTCTCTCTTTACTGCCCTTCTAATCGTGAGCATGTAGACTAACGGATTTTTCACCATTTCTTATACCCACTTCCAGTCAAACTCCATCAATTTCGCTTTCGTCCTTCTAGTCATCGTGTTTTATGGTGGAGTTTGGTTTCCAAAGTAATTGCCACTGCTACTAATTGGCACGGTCAACTAGTCAAACGTAAAACACAGAAATGAAAAGCCCTCTTTTCGCTTGTCGCATAATTTCCAGTCAGCAAGATCATTCAATATCTCAACTCGTATAATAGATAGTCCGAAATATTCTTTCCCTTTTGGCCTAGCACTCTGTCTTACGGCCAGTCGCCGCATCACACATTAGTTCAAAAGGAAGATCAGCCCGGTGCTACTACAATAGGTGTTGATACCACTTCGCTTCAGAAACAAGCACGCCAAGTAATCGATCAATAAACTTAAAGAGCGCCTCGAACAAGAAGATTTGACAGTGGGCTTAGCTATTTTGAGAAATCCTTTATGAATCTCCTATAGAATCCCTGGACTTTATGGTGCAGTTTTTCCAATATTCCTTTCATCAAGACGTGGGGCGTAGTTTCAGTATTATTTCAATTCTCGCTTATTCACTCGATTCCTCTTTCGAGAATATCCGTGTTCTAAAGATCGCCTTCCTTCACCATGAAGTGACACTTTTGCAATTCGGAAGACAAGGTTGGTTTCCTCACTTCTTATCGTAAGCAAGTTTGTCTCAGTTCTCCAAGCAATTATTTCAAAGATATTTCCTAGCACAGAGAAATCATCATCCATGAACACTCATCTGTTATCTCGACCACACCGAGAATATATGGCCATCACGCAATGGGCAAACGTGCTCGATGCATAGCCCAAAGGGCATTCGCCTAAAAGCAAACATACCATATGGGCACATAAATGTTGTTTTCTCTTGGTCCTCCAAAGGATAGATTTGATTATAACCTCGAATACCGTCTAAGAAACATAATACTATGCCCAGCCAACCGACTCTAGCATTTCCGTTGACTCAGAAATGAAGTGGGAAATGATATTTTCTAGTTGCCTTATTTAATTTCCGATAGTTTGAAAATCCTCCACCCCGTAACGTTCGGGCAGGCAACAGATGACTTCATCATTGTACTCACCGTGGGCCTCTCCATTTTTGGGACAACCTGCATCTTAAAGTTTAACAAGAACTATTTGAGATGGGGTAGATCACTCATGCATCTAACAACTTCAATACCTCTTTTCTTACCACTTCCTTCATTGTTGGGTTTAGTCTCCTCTGAGCTTCTACTGACGGTTTGTGTCCATTCTCTAATAGGATCTGGTGCATACACATGGAGGGGCGGATCCCCTTCAAATCAACTAGAGACCACCCGATAGCATTCTTGTGATCTCTAAGCACTCTCAAAAGCTTATCTTCTTCTACTTCTGTTAGAGATGTTGATATGAGAACTGGTAGGGTTGAGGATTCCCCTAGGTACGCATACCTTAAGTGACTAGGGAGTGGCTTTTGCTCCAATTATGGTGGTCACTCAACTAAGGGCACTAGAGTCTAAGGGTTCTCTCCTAATGGATAATAATACTTCCTCCTGCTCGGCTATAAGGAGTCCATCCACTTCACATACTCTTCGGCCTCTTCACTTAATTCCTCCTTAGCATTCTTCAAAAAGCTAGCCTCCAAAGGGTCAGTCAAACCACTATGGTTAGGCATTATAGCCTCTACCGCCTCTATCATAAAGCATGTGTCGCTCTCCGTTGGATGCCTCATCGCATTAAATACACTAAATCTGACTTCATCATCCCCACTCTTAGTTTTAGCTCTCCCTTCTGCACATCAATCATAGCCCTGCCAGTTGCTAGAAATGGTCTGCCCAGTATGATGGGTATCTTTTTACCTTCCTCCATGTCTAACACTATGAAGTCAGCTGGGAAGGTAAACTTGTCTACCTTTACTAACATGTCTTCTATCACTCCCCGAGGATGTTTCAATTATCTATCCGCAACCGTAGCACCGTGAGTACGGCCTAGCTTCCATCTAAAACCCAACCGCTCGAAAATGGATAAAGGCAATGCAGGTTAATACTGGGCTCAAGTCACATAAGGCTCTCTCAAAGATCGAGTTCCCTAATTTGGCTGTGGATCATGGGTGCTTCTGATCCTCCAACTTTTATGGCAATTTCCTTTGAAGTATAGACTACACTCCTCAGTAAGATTCACTGTCTTAAATTCTGATAACCTTATTTTCCTAGATAGTATATCTTTCATGAATTTGACGAAGGCATCTCACTGAATGCATCCGCTAACGGAATGCCGATATGCGCTTAAACACTTCCATGAATTTAGTAAACTGCTTATCCAGTTTATTCTTCCTCAAACGTTGGGGATATGGTACTGGTGCATAGGGTTCAACTGTAGCTGCCTGTTTCTTAGTCTCTTTCCTCCCATCTAGTGGCTTTTCATATTTCTCCTCTGGGCCGCCTCCTCGCTTCATCTGGGATGAATCGCTCTACTACCCCGCTCTCTTCTCTTACTACTAGTGGTTACCCCGGTATAGCTAGCTCTCTACCACTTCTTAAGGTGATAGCCTTGACATGTTCCTAACCTTCACCCCTAGGGTTTTTCTCTTTAATTGCTCGCAAGGAACCTCGCGCCACTCGCCGCATATTAGCCATTTCACCCATTTCACCTGTGCTTCTCAACTATGTACTCGATTGTTCAACCTGGTGGCCTGGATCAGATATTCGCCTTTGTCTCATTCATAAAGGCGATATGAGAAGTAAGCATTTGAGTAAGGGCTTGTTCCAAATCCATTTTTTTCTCTGATGGCGGTTCATTTACTCGGGGTGGTGACATGTTGTTCAGATTGTTCCTCCATCAATAATTCTAACTGCCCTAGTTATTACGCCACCCATGGCCCTGATTCTGGTTCTGATAATTGTTGTTCTATACTCGAACCTCGTCACACAGGGCTGATTAAAACTCGACACATACCGGGCACGCTCTACTATTTCATTGTCCCGAATGACATTCTCGCGACTATCGATGTCTCCATAGAATCTCGTGATAACCCCATGGCTGAGTCCGAATCGCATTTACGTATAACTTGGCCGCTTAGTGAATCGCGAGCGAGCTACGTGACATGAGTAAACAAATTGATGATGCACTCATATTTATGCGCCTCCCACAAACTTCCTAGTGTAATTTGTCCTCAGGGCCACCGATTGTCGTTAGTAAATGACCGCCTGCACTTCATATGCTTGGTTCGTAGTTTTCTATTAGTGCACCCCCTGCATCATCTATAATTTTTCGTCGTGATCCCTCAACCAAGAAAGCGCTGACTCAGATCCATCCGTCACCGTGTGTGGACACCTCCTTAACAATTCATAGAACCCTCCAGTGCTTCAACTAAGTTCTTCCCTCCGCTTGTTCAAAGGTATCGATCTCAGACCAATGGTGCACCCGCATGCGAGCAAGAACTTTGGATGTGAACTTTGCACCAAGTTGTTCCACTAAGTAATGGAATACGGTCATTGATCACCAACTCGGTGTTTAGCCTCTATCACCTAAAGTGAGAGGGAAAACAATCTCGCCTCGAGCTCCTTCACTGTACCCCATTGTACTTGATCATGTCACATACTTTGATGAAGTTTATTAGATGCATATTCGGATTCTTACTTGGAAATATGTAATTAATGTTCTCAAGATCCAGAAGCATCGCTTCACCGGGTTGCTCAATAACGGTGGTCTTGACAAATAGATCGAACAATCGTGAGGTGGTGGCGCGAACTTTCTAGCAACATAAATGGATCATCCGTCAGATAAATTGGGGCCCTGGCGCATAATTCCTACCATTATTCTATCAGGATTTCTCATGGTCATTGTTCTCGTCTCTGATCTTGCCCTTCATTGTTCTGCATGGTTGCTAGATTTCTTTGATGTGCTTCTCTTTGTTCTCTACGTAATCGATGTAAGGTTTTTTTTTGGTTCAGGATCAAACGAAAGTAGTTCAACTTTACCCCGTCTTCGCATACATTCACAATAACCTTCACTGCAATCACACACACAAACGCAAAGACCAAATTACAAGCACTTATATAGACAAAATAAAATAAAAATAAAATAAAATTCAAAAGTAATATCTAATTGCACTATTGTCAATATCAACACTAAACTTGTCTCGACAACGACGTCAAAAACTTGATAGGCGTATTCGTGTTTTATATTAAGAATATGCAAAAATATATAAAAAGAGTGCATATTCTACGCAAGTATACACTGTCAAGTATTAAAGTGTACCTAAGTACAAATATCGTTCCACAGGGAAAATGGGGATGCTAAGTACCAAAATTATAACACTTCTCTAATATCCAAACTAACAATTTTGATAGTAAAACAAAATTTAAACTAAACTAATGAAATTTCTAAATCTAACTAATAAAGTTCACAACTATGGATACCAAGAAAGATGATAAATTCCTAGGTACTTGGTAAATTGGACAATCCTCTTAGATCTAAGTCAAAACCTACTCTATTGTTTCATGAAAAACAAGCTCTGCCACAATTCTTGTCTAGTTTAATTATGTTTCCTCTCGAGGTCGAATAACCTACCAACCGACACTGAAGTCTTTTCTTTCTCAAATTTCAACCCCAAGCATTAGAGATGCTTTAAGATCCAAAAGTCTCAGACACGCTCCTAATTAATGATAATTTCACCTACTGTGTTAATTAGGTTGATTCATCTATGTCTAGTACTTTACTCCATTCTCAGATCTTGCAAAGAACCACTCACCATATTGAGATTAACTAGAAATCAATTTGTAAATAGAATCAAGTATGAATCAATAGAGGTGCATTCACAAGAAATAATAGAACACGGAACATTAAAAATAGATATAAAACCCATGTTCAATATACAACCAAAACCTTAGATCTACGAATTTAAAGCATGATAGAGGTTTGATACATCATAAACTAAATAAAACATGAGAAAATAGGAAGAAGAAACTAAAATGATCAAATGAAGGTGAGTCTCGGATTTTCTTCCACAAATCTTATGAACTTCTTCCAAATCTTCAAAAACAGCTCCAAACCTCCTCCTTGGTCCCAAAGTGTGGACAAAGTTCCCTTCTCCGAGCCCTAGCCGCTCTCTTGTCTCCGGTTTCGTCAAACCCACACCATGGCCCAAATGGGCTAAAATCCACCAAAACCAGCTCCCCAATGTTGGGCGACGCCGCTTGCAACGCCGCGACGCCGGGATGTCGCGCTTAGCTCGCAACGTCACGACATTGCTACAACTTTCCTATTTTTTAACCAACTTCGTAAGGCCATAACTTTGTCGTCCGAACTTCAATTTTGGTGTTCTTGGTACCGTTGGAAAGCTCTTGAAGTGTAGAATCTTATATGGTAAGGAAAAACACTTTTGAAATTATTATAAATACTGAATATACAAAATGCTCAAACTGGTCACTTTTGAGCTCTCTTCTCTTCTTTTTTCAACTACCAAGAGTCATAACTTGATCATTTGAAGTCCAAATGAAGTGAATAAGGTATATTTAGAAATCCTAAGAAGTCTCCTATCCATCCATATAAATATTGTATCCATTTGAGATCATCTTGTAGCTGAAAACATCAAATCACAGTAGCTACTACTGCATGTGTAGTTTGCTGATTTTTGGGCTTTATCTCTTTGTTTTTGCTCCATATTTGCTCATGGTTGACCTAATCACAAATTGAAAATTTAGAGCATTAGATTAATGATTTATATAATAAAACTAATAAAAATATAAGCAAAATATATTGATAAAATGAGTATAAAGTATATTCATCAGAGGTAGAGACCTTGGAAAAGCCGTTATATGTGAGTTCTCCCCTAGGGACTAAGGTGAGGATTTATCAGATATGTCAGGATTGTGAGTTAGAGATCTCATGGATTCTACTCAAGGTGGACCTTCGGGTGATGGACATATCATATTTTGATGTCATTCTCGGCACGGATTGGTTGACGGCACATCGAGTCGTCATTGATTGTGATAGTAGGAGGATTACTGCTTACACACGGGATGACATTTGTGTGACTTTTCAGGGGGAGAAGCATGGATGTTTACCCTGCATCGTACGACCCAAGTGGAGTGGATAGTTGATGGCTGGCCAGCAAGCCTTTTACCCTGAGAATGAAAAGGATATAGGATTCTTGGTCTACCTCGTGGTTTAAGTAGCATGAGGATGTCTTTCCGTGATGAGCCACCGATTACTCCGCACAAAGGATGTAGACTTTGTCATCGAAAGTTACACCCCGTACGCGCCCATTTCTATGATTCTCAAGGTCCAACTCGTAGGAATTGTTGACAAGTGGTTTCATTAGACCGGAAGATTCCCCACCATGGGGGCGCCCAGCCTGCTTTTGCAAAGAAGAAGAACAAGACCCTTCAATTGTGCATTGACTACCGACAGTTGAATAGGGTCACGATTAAGAATCGGTATCCACTACTGAGGATTGATGACTTGTTTGATTAGTTGAGAGGGGCGCGAGTCTATTCCAAGATAAACCTTCGTATTGGTTACCATCAATCCAGGATTGTGAAGGCGTATATCCCAAGACAGAGGTGCCAGGCATTTCGAGTTCACAAAGATGCCTCTTCCTGACTAACAAATGCTCCAAAGACATTCATGATCTCATACATGTGTATTCCAACCATACTTAGATCGGGCCATCGTATCTGAGAACGAAGTATTTTGATCTACCCCAAATCCGAGGAGGAAGAGGCTGAGGATCATATGAGTGTCGTTTTACAGATTTTGAGAGACCATTAGTTGTACGCCAAGTTTAGTAAGTGCGAGTTTTGGTTCACAGAGGTGAGATTCTAGGCACGTGAGTGCCTATTGTAGGGGTGTGTTAGCAGACCCTAAGAAGGTCAGAGGCTGCACGCCTGGGAGAGGCAAAAGTCGCCTTCGAGATACAGCTTTCTGGATTAAGTGTGGTACTATTGAGGTTCATGATTAATGCCTGCAGCAATTTCAACCTATATTAGATAGGTTTTGAGTGCTTTTGCGCATTAATCATGTCATTTATACCAATCATGCCCAAGTCTTCTTAGTAGCACTTATGTTAATAGAGAGTATTTTTGGTCGCTTTGGTGTGCTTTGCACTTGCACTCTGACACTGGATGTATGGATGAATCATGTTTGAAACTCAAGTGTCGCCCATCAACCAAACCCAAGAATCAATATAGAGAAAAACTCAAGGCAAAGCGAAGAAAAATCATGCAAATAGAAGACAGAGGTGCTAAAGGAAAATCAGCTAGAAACCAAAGAATTCATGAAAGTCAGCGAAAATATGAGATTGCGAAAATTTCATATGCCAGCGAAAAATTTCAAGTTCACCGAAATTGTGGATTTTCGCCAGATTACACTGTGGTTTCGCTGAAAATCGCTCGGCGAATTTCAAGGATTTTCGCATCATTTTGTGTACTTTCTCACAGTGTTATAAATTTCGCTTAGCTAGCGAAAATTGGCTAAGCCTTAGCGAAATTTTCATTATATATGATTTCATACCTAGCGAAATTCTTCACTCCAGCGTAAATCGAACGCTCGTCATGTTTTGTAATTAATGCCAACCGACTTCAAATTTGGTGTATTACTCTCTCGTCCTTTAACTTAGCCAAATTGTTAGGTTTTTTGGTATTTTCATGTATTTGAAAAATTATATAAACCCCTCTCTTTTTGTAATCAATATAGAATTTTTGGGGAAGCAACAATTTGGGGGAGAGAAGAATTTGTAAGTTTTCATTTTTGTAAATAAAGTCTCGTATTTTCTTTAGTATTTTACCTTTCCTTCTCTCTCCTCTTTCCCTTATTTTCTACAAACACCCTCTTGAGGATGACAACCAAGAGATGCTTGACTGCTCTTTTCAAGAGGTGAAGGAAGCTTAGCTGGTAGTGGGCATATGCATGTTGTCCTCAGGTTGCAGCTGCATCAGATTATACCCCAATCTTCTCAAATTAGGCTGAATAGCTTTGAATAAGTTATCGATTTGGCCAATACTTCATGTTTTAGGATACAAAGGGTATACTGGCCAGATGCACTGTAGTCATTACGGTCTTTACGAGCCTCAAATGATATTTAATGCTGTGGTTTCAACTGAAAAGCGCTATGTATGTATGTTACTCCGTATAACTCAAATGTGAGTTGCTTGGGGGTGAGCTCTGTTAGTTAAATATAGATCCTAAGTATGCCTTTGACTATAGGTTGCTTGTCATAACGCGAGGATAAAACCTGAGGACTTTTGTTTGCCCTAACTTACGCAAGATCAAATCTTCAGTTAACTTTTTTTTCACACTTCACTTTCGCTTTTATAATTTCTCGCCAACCTACTTCCACTGCTTTTTTGAAGCAAATCCAAAAGTCCAAATAGAAAGCTTTAATTTCCTTTACACTATGCAGATTAATTTTAGATGAAACCCATCCTCAAAATTCGACCCTAGATTCACTATGGTCAAAAGAGTTTCAATCTTCACGCGTAGTAGGAACTTAGGGGTATATAAATTTTGTTGATTTTAGCTTCACTCTACCGTGGCACGAATCAAAATGGCTTTGTTCGGATGGTGCCAACCACGAATGATAAGTTGAAGTGTACTTGTGATCAACATCACAAGGGAAAATTTTTAACTCTTTTTGAACACAGTGTGAACCGCGCCATTACTGCAGACCGTGACTGCTTCGCGAATGGGCTTTAATTTTTGGCATTTAACTTTAATCTTGCAAGCTCAGAGTCGCTTCTTGTTGTCTCTAAAATTTTGTAAATGTGTGTTTGGAAAAACAGTGGATAGAGACACATCGTGAAGACCGGCAGAATCAGTACACAACCCACCCAAGCCACAGCTTGTACACACCGATACTAAGGATCCACTACTCAAGTTAACAACAGAGTCACTGGACCCAATGAATCCAATGTTCTATAGAACTATGAGGATCACATCCACCCTCCTAGAGTTAGTGCCTCATCCTGTATCATTCCTCCTGCTGATGATGTAGAAGTGAGGCTGTTTAAAATTCCTACTCCCATATCATGGTATGGGAAAATGAAAATCCATACACTCATATTAGGAGCCTGAGGAGGTTTGCACTACCTTTAAGGGTAAAGGTATGATGGACATGGATTTGCTAAAGTCAAAGCATTTCCATTGACCCTAAAGGACAAGCGCCGTGCAAGAGCCATAACCTTAACAGCCTAGAACCATTAGAATTGGGCCGAAATGCAGCCGACTCCCGAAGAAGCTCTTCGCGTTCATAAGACTAGTTAATTTGAAAGATAATACACTCTTGCAAACAGATGGGCGAGAGGTTTTATCAGTGTTGGGAGAGATTTATGGAGACTATAAAGTATGCCTCACATCATGGGTTTGAGCACTTTGATGTTGTGAACCACTTCTATGGTGGTATGTCACCTGCCATGAAACAATTGCTGGAAACTATGTAGTAAACTCTTTTGAGTAAACATCCCACAAGCTATGGATTTTTCAACTATGTAAATAAACCTCCAAAGCTGGGATGAACCTAGTCCTAGGAAGTTGCAAGATTGGGGCCATTGAACCACCCAAGGGAGATGCACAAAGACAAGACACAAAGGATGAAAGCAAAATTGATCATTTAACTCAAAGATTTGATATCCGAAATGAAAACCAGCATGAAACAAACAGAATATTATTCATTCCAATTTTCTTGCTTCAGTTCTTTAGTCAAAATAATTACCTTGAGGAGCACTGCCAAGAGCATGCCCATGCCATAAGTCACCTGCTTGCCAACAACTAATGCTCCATATGGTAATATCTTTTACAATTCAACTGGATGAATCACCCTAACCTCTCACGGACCCAACCCCCCGCCTATGTACTCCCGTGCCAACCTCGCCTTGGTTCCCTCACAATCACAACAACCACCACCTCTTCTCCAAAGGAATGCGATATTGAATTTGAGTAAGGTGGTGGGCAACTTGTCGAGGAACAAAAAGGAACTAACGTGCAACCCGGCACAAAGGATCGACACCGCGGGTAAATAATCGAACAAGATAATACGGGGCTTGAGAGCAATCTCAACCAGAAAATTGACAACCTACAGTATTCAATCACTAAGATCAACAAGTTGCTAGAGGTACAAGAGAAAGGGAGGTTTCCATCACAAACACTTCCAAATCCCAAGGAATTCATGAGGTGGGTCATCCATAATCAGAATGGCTTAGTTAAGGCTATAATTACCCCGAGGAGTGGAAAAGAGGCTGATCAACCCATGCCAAAGCCTTTGAAGAATCCAATCAAGGAGAAGAATCATAGCTTCCGTTGCCATTCTCCTAAAGGAGGATTCAATGAAATATCAGATACCACCTCCATTTCCACAAGCACTTGTAGGTAAGTATAAAAATCTCAAAGAAGGTGCATTTTAGGAGGTCTTAAGGCAAGTGAAGGTTAATATACCTCTTTGACATAATCAAACAAGTCCTCGCTTATAAAATTCTTGAAAGATCTTTGCACAATTAAGAAGTGGGATTAGTATCGAGAAGAAGGCATTTCACCGAGCAAGTCTGCCATAATCCAAAGCAAATACCCCACAAATACAAGGATCCGTGATCTCCTGCCACCAGCCTACAGCGGGAATTGCATAGACAACCATTGTCGACGGAGCCAGAACCTAATGCCGTGATTCAATATACAAGAAGGGTTTAGGTGATTTAAACTCACTAACATCACACTATCATTACCGATAGATCACCAAAATCCCTAAGGATAATGAGGATGTCTGGTAGTGATAGACAAATCTCTACTACCCAGATTTTGTGGTGTCAATAATGAAGCTCAATAGAGAATGAACTCAACCATGTGCCAATTATCCTAGGAAGACCATTTCTCGCCATCGCTAACAATCATCGTAATTGCCGAAATGGAGTCATGCAACTTATACATTTGCAATATGACATTGAACTCGAACATATTTCACTAATAACAGCACAAATTAATGGAAACTGAAAATCAAGTGACTAATGATGTGTGCTCAGTGTGTCAGGATACAGGGAAGCTGAATGTCCAGAATTGCAGGATACACTCAACCAAGGTGAAGCAGATGTTTTGGTTTTGCCTTCAAGGCTCAATTGTGCCAATTACCTGGGCCTAAATTCAATCACGAGAACCAAGTCAACAATGGGATGTCCAACACCATGGAGTCAACTCATGCCACTGCAAGGGTTGAGGAGATCATTCTCCTCGATCCTCCTTGAGTAATGTTTCGAGGCGAAACTGTCTTATGTTCCCAAAACCGACTTTTTGTGCCCCACTTCGTGTATCCAATTTTGTTTCTTAATCGACACTGAATTGTTTAATTGACAATTGAATCGCCTAATTAGATAATTGAATTGCTTCAATCGACAATTGAATTGCTTCAAATCGACAATCAATTGCCTTTGTCGAGAATAGAACTCGCTTGTCACCTTTATGTTAGAAACAAATTCCATGCTTGAAACAATTTTTGGCCAATTGAAGTTCCAGCATGCTCAACTTGAAAATTTCTCCTACGCTTAATTCACACACCACACTCCGCATTATTTCACAGGCTGAATTTGCTCTGCTTCCTTTTCGCTTGTATATCATTTTAAGCATGTTGGGCAACCTTAGATAGGTTTATACCTAGGCTACTCTAAATAGATCAATGTTGTCTTCCAAAGGAAAAGAAAGAAAAAGCAAAAAGAAAAAGAAAAGAAAAGAAGAAAAGAAAAATAAAGTCGTGAAGTTTTGCTTTGAAACCCGAGGCACTGTCTAGTATATAAAGTTTTGAAGCCCGATGCCCCAAGCCTTAATTGGCTCGGAGCCACGATTTAGTGTCTGCTATACAGATAGGTAGAGTCCCAACGGTAATTGTAGGGTGGTGCTTGATTTTCAAGTCATCTTGAGTCCTAGTGAAGCCTTTAGAGTTTTGTATTGATCCTTGGCTTGATGCCCTAAACCTTAATTGGTTGGGAGTCACCGGTGAATCCTCGCATGTGGACTTTGGTGAAGTCGAATTTTGCCATTGCATCCTAAGCAAAGGTAGTTGAATAAAGAAAGAAGTGCGAATTCATCCTTATTCAGGTTGCTCAAATGTCTTAAGGCCATGTCATTGCTAGGTTGGGGGAGGTGACAAATTTCCTTTCAATTTATCAAGTGCATCCGTTGCAAAGAAACCATTAGACTTAGGTGGAAATTTAAGTTGAGAATCATGGAACCAATATTGACCTAAATTGTTCTTGTATGGTTTTGGCTCTTTCACGTTTGCCTTTCAAACTTGGTGTCCATTTTTCATTTAAGGTAATCAAGTGGAGTATGTACATAAACCCATAAACTTTTTGAAAATCACCACATGCATCTCCTTTTAGTTTTGCATTGCTAAGGGACTAGCAACGTTTCGGTTGGGGGGTGTGATTAATGCCCAAAAAGTGCAATTTTGAACCCTATATTAGATAGGTTTTGAGTGCTTTTTGCGCATTAATCATGTCATTTATACCAATTGAAGTGTTCAAGTCTTCTTAGTAGCACTTATGCCATTTAGAGAGATTGATCAAGCTTTAAGTGTTTTGCGCACTTTAGAAGTTCAATATCGGGATGTATGATGAATCATGAAGTTTGAACTCAAGTGTCGCCCATCAACCACCCCAAGAACTAATGAAAATCACAAGAAAGTGAAGAAAATTGATGCAGAGGAAGATGCGGAGGCAAAGTCAGTAATCAAGAAACTAAAGAATTCGCCAAGCCTGCTAAATTTACCGGGATTGTGAAAATTACAGTTTAGCGAAATTTTCTGCAGTTCGGCCGAATTTGTGGATTTTCGCTAGATTACCGTGGTTTTCGCTAGGCACTGCTCCTAGCGAGTTTCATGATTTCGCCATCACTTAAAATTCAGCTAGCTTAGCGAACAAAGCCAAGCCTTGTTAATTTTCTATTTTCGCTATGCATGGTGATTTCGCTACCTAGAGAAATTCTTCAGCCTAGCGAAATTCACTACCTCACATGTTTTGTAATTGCCAACCACTTCAAATTTGTGTATTACTCTTTAGTCCTTTAACTTAGCCAAATTGTTAGGTTTTTTGGTATTTTCATGTATTGAGGTGGCCTATATAAACTCCCTTTTGTAATCAATATAGAATTTTAAAGCAACACCTAGAGGGCATCCCAGGGTGCCATTTTTGTAAATAAAGTCTCGATTTTATTTAGGGTTTTATTTTCCTCTCTTCTCTCTCCTCCTCTTTCCCTTATTTCTGGGCCGCCAAACACCCCTCTTGAGGATGACAACTCAAGAGATGCTTGGCTGCTCTTTCTTTGAAGAGGAAGGAAGCTAGCTTGGTAGCTGGGCATATGCATGTTGTCCTCTTTGTGTTAAAAGCTGCTGTGCATCAGATTATGGCCCTCATCTTCTCAAATTAGGTTGAATAGCTTTGAACGCATTGACGGCCAATACTCTCCATGTTTTAGGATACAAAGGTGCATACTTATTGCTAGATGCACTTGCAGGGTTCATTAGATGGTCTTTACGAGCCTCCAAATGATATTTAATGCTAGGGTTTCAAACCGAAAAAGGGCCATAGATGTATGTTATCTAAGCACTCCAAATAGGAGTTGTTTTTAGGTGAGGCTCATAGTTAAATATAGATCCCATATGCTTTCCTGGACTATAGGTTGCTTGTCATAACGCGAGGATAAAACCCGAGGACTTTTGTTCGCCTAACTCACAAGTTAGTGACCTAAATCTTCAAAGTTAACTTTTTTTCACCACTTTCGCTTTTATAATTTCGGGCCAACCCTACTTCCACTGCTGAAGCAAATCCAAAGTCCAAATAGAAAGCCTTACCTTTTACACTCATGATCATTCTTAGGATGAAAACCCATCCCGTGTTCGAATTCCTAGACCACCATATACCGTGAGTCGACCACTGGAAGAAGAGGTGGAACTTAGGTGTATATAAATTTTGTTGAATTTAGCTCAGCCTACTGTGGCACGAATCAGTTCATTGAGGATTTCTCCTAACTAGCAGCACCTATGACAAGGTTGACCTGGAATGAGGTCAAGTACGAGTGGGATGACTAGTGTGAGAAGGCATTCCAGGAATTGAAAAGTATTACTTCATCTATTATGATAAGGTCTCTAAAGTGTACGAGGTACATAGTGTAATGTGATGCCTCAAGAGATGGACCGATGCGCTGATGCATTCTCGAGGGTGGTAGCCAGGTTTCTGCGCTTGAAGAATCATGAGCGGAATTTTTACTCCCACACATAATATGGAGTTGGCGCCATAGCTCCTTGCCTTTAAAGATATGGCGCCACCGCTTTGTATGGCGAGTAAGCCGAGGTTTTCGCACTACAAAAGTCTTAAGTATATCTTTACGCAACAGGACCTCAACATGAGGCAACACAAATGGATGGAGTTCTTAGAGGATTATGACTTCACTTTGCATTACCATCCCTGAATAAAATGGGAAAAGAACACCACTAAGTCACAAGGAAAATTACAATGTGAGCTTCTGTGAGAGGGCAATGTCGAGACTACGGGGCGCATACATTACAACACAAAGAATTAGGTTCAGGCACGCTTGGGGAGTCTAGTGGCTACGCTTCATCGAGCAGTGAATTAGTCCAAGATGCAGACGCCAAGATAGTGTCCATTAGAACTGGATACAAATTAAGTACGTTTTGACTTAAGGTCGGGCCATTCATATGGATGCAGCCCTCTCAGATAGTGACGTTATGGTTCCTCGCTAATAGATTTGAGAGGAGATTCGGGAGTTCCATCGCTTTTGTTTTGCTATGCATTCAGGTGGCAATGAAGATGTACCTGATCTCGCTACAGATATCGGAGCTTTAATTTAAGAGACACGCTGGATTTTGTTGTAATATGTCTCACAGCATGGTAAAGGCTAAGCATCGGGGTTAACATGCCTACTCCAACCATTGGAGGTAGTCGAGTGGAAGTGGGAGCACATCACGATGGATTTTGTGACCCACTTGCCACGGACACCGCGAGGCATGATGCGGTATGGGTGATAGTGGATCTTACTAAGCTTTCCAAGACATTTTCTAGCAAGGTGGATGATCTCTACATCGAGGAATTTCGTTGTGTACTCATGAGATTGTCCCAATTACATGGAGTGCCAAGAACCATAGCATCTGAAGTAGATCCTAGGTTAACAACACACTTTTGGAAGAGTTCCAAAAGGCTATGGGGACATAGTTGACGATAAGCACAACGTTTCATCTGCAGACTGATGGTCAATCAAAGAGGACTCACGCAGGGAAATGAGGACACAGCATGTCCTAATCTTAAGGGTAGTTGGGAGGAGCACTTACTCCAGTAATCTACCACAAATAACAATTATCATGCTGTAGTATACGATGGCACCTTTATGACGCCCTATATGGGAGCAGATCCCCGATTTGTCGACAAGTGTGGAGAGCGTTTCACACTCGGGCCCGCATTCGATTTGAGACACTTACAAGGTGGATTTGATACGGGAAACATCTTCATGACTCAAAGCTCCAAGCAGAAGATTTACAATCAGACATCACGCTGACCTTTAAAGGTCAGAGTAAAAAGACTCATGCCTTAATATCTTCAAGAGATATGTCAAAGTTTTAAGAGAGCACTCCAGTTGCACACTTTATTCCTCTTCCAGATAATCTCTATGAAAAAGCATCAACAAAATATCAACATATATTACTAATGTAGTTTATTGGTGTCCAAGGAGGTGTTCCACATGTTCCATGTCCTAAGCATACAATGTGATCCAAACATGTATGGATCGGGTAGATTGTCAGTTGACACATATGGGACCTTCAAGGAGGGACCAAAGGCGTATCTGATGATCCGGATTCAGTTTTACACATGCACTTGAGGTTAGTGAAGCAAAAGTTAGGGCAACACCGAGGAGTGGAGGAGGAAAAGTGGGAGCGCGTGGACACGATATGGGACACCTATCCTTTCGCTGAGGACGGTATGCGTACGGGTTTAGTCGCTTTGTGATAGAACAATGAGATCAGTTTATATGCATTCGTTGTGTATGGTTGCATATGCATGTGATTCGATGTATGCGTAGAATTTCGTGACAAAATTCTTTATGGGAAGAATGTAAACCCAAAAAAATCCAATTTTTTAAAAAGCGGTAGCGCACTCGATTGAAACTATGAATTTTTCGACGGATGATGAACTACTTCACCTAATGGAACGCCGCGTAAATCTAGTTACCCCGTCGAATTTCATCGACCCCGAGACAAAGAGGAATTTCACTTTTTCGAGGTACCAGCGTGGTAAGTGACACTCGCACTTATCGATGGCCTACATTGAGCCATGTGTCAAATGGTGAGATAAGTCAAACAAAAGTCTAAGTGGGACCCATGTGGGACATGTGTCAAAACTTAAGAGGATGGAAATCCAAATGTTTGGATAAGGGGATAAGGTGAAATCAAGAGAGCCAATGGGAGGGAGACTATGCATGATGAGGTCTCCTACTTGACTCATAATCAAACAACTGCCAGTGGAGGAAATGAGGCAGAAAAGAAAGAGGGAGAAAAGATAGAGAAGAAGAAGAATGAGAGAGAAGGTTCACCTTCTCTCTAGATTTTTCGGCGATCGAATCGTAGGTTTCCTTCGGAGCAAGAGTCAAAGTTCTTCCACGCGACGAGAGCTTCACATAGAGACAAGAATTGTGCCTTTACAACCAGGAGGAAGTTTTCTCTTACTTGGTTTAATTCTTACCTGGGCATTTATTCAAATGGTTGAGGTGTTTGGGGTCAACGCCGTGCATCTCAAATTAAAAACGTGGATCAGCACGTGATTTTTGGGATCAAGTTTGACTGGTCTCGAACCGACCTGGATCTGACAATCTGAATTGAATTTATGAACTATTTCTGGACAGTCAAGGCTAAATTCTTTGGATCGTTTTGGGCAAATTTCTTGATTACTCATCGTTGGCCGGGTCCACGTGTGTTGTCTGTGGTGTTATCATTTAAAATGAATACAACATATCATTGTGTGAAAATCATGTTGTTACATGCTTAATTGATGTATTAACATGAATTTCTTGATAATGTGAATTATATTGTAGAAAAATATAATTGTCCATGAATCATGAATGTTGTATACATGAAATGGCATAATTGCATTCATATGCATGGTCATACGCCGCGCCGAGCTCAGCGCGGCATGAACGTTATTCACCGCCTCTGCGACGTGGCAGCTCAATGGGACAACGTCAAATCAACTCACACATAAACAATATAATCACGGTTTGGTGTAATATTGATAGAGAACTGTTCCCTTCTCCGTGCAAAGTAAAGATCCAAATTTTATATAGCAGCAGATGATCACCCGCGCGAAAGCCCAAAATGCGAAGGTTGAAAGATTATCCACTACGTTGATTCCGATTACCGCAACAATAACGCCATGATCTGATTTTTTCCACTAAATATTATTATTTATCACAGTCATTCTTCCGCTGTTAAACACAATGATTGAATTTTTCGCCACTTATAATTATAAATGAGTATATTCACAGATCCATGCTGTAATATATTCACCTCATTAATGATGGATTGATTCATATATATAATGATTATTCATATTGGTTGATTTGATTTATTATATTATACACACATTCTAGAGTAGAAACCCCGTATGGAAATTCATCTACTGGCATTGCTCACCCTGTCGTGGGAAAATGTTTACAGGTACTGGAGGTACATCAGGGAATGAAGCCCATCCAAGAACTTAGTTGAGAAAAAAGGCTAAATTTGGCTTTGTTTTGTAACTGGTGAATTTTGGGTAGAAAAACCCACTTCAGAGTAAGTGTTAGCAAAGTTGAAATAACTCATTTTTAGATGATGAATATGATTGAAAGTTTTCCGCTTCCAGCTTGTCTTTGTAACAAAAAGGCTAATTTATATCGAATTTAAGGTGTTTTAGAAAGAAAAGAAAGAGGAACTGGAGGTGCAAAAGACCATAATGGGCTATTGCCCATTTTCGCGTCTCTGTCGCTACAGAGAATGCTGACCCTGTGTCGCGACGTGGTTTTCCATGTCGCAACATGGTTCTCAGGCCAGGCGCACACGATAGTACAGTGTGCATGCACAACAAAGCTTTCTAGCTCTATGTCGCGACAAGTATCTCTGTGTCGCGACACTATTCCCAGGCATACTGGGTGGTTTAGGTTGCTACAGAGGCCTTCTCTGTCGCGACAGAGATTTATCGGCCCTGTGTCGTGACAAATCTGTCGCACAAGGCTTCGGCCAGGCCGTTTGGGTCGCAAATAAGGGTCTCCTTGTGTCGCGACAGAAGTTTTCCTGGCGTGGAGCATTCCTGCCGCGACAGAGATTTAAGGTCGCAAACGTTTAAGGCGTCGCGACAGGTGTTTTTCTTTTGTCACAACTCCATCGCGTGTGCCCGCGAGCGACAGCTAGGGTGCACGCGACGACAAAGCTTTGGCATGCGCATGAGCGAGCGCACTAGCGGCTGTGCTGCGCGCTCGACAGAGAAGCCTATGCGCACAGCGCGTGCGACCATGCACACATTGAGCGTGCGACAGCGCGTACAGCGTATGCGACTACGCACACGACAGGCACTACATGGATCTTGTCGCGACAAGAACTTCTATGTCGTGACTGACTTGCCCAGTAGCCAACAGCGCACTGCATTGTGCACTATTTGAGCTACTGTTCATAGACACTGTTCACAAGAGATTTCCAAATTTGGTTTCCAAACCAGTGGGACCCAAAAAAAAAAAAAAAAAGACCCCCGAAATTTGGGGCGTCACAATTCTATTGTGATGTTTATTGCTTTAGCAAGAGGCTGATGCATTTATTGTAGATGCTAAAGAATGGGCTTGGAATCTCCCCTTACATCCCTACTCAAGAGCCTGGCCCATCAGCCATTCCTTCACAACCTAAACTACGCCTTCAATGTTAACGCCGACCACCTCGCCGTTCCTCCTCCCGAATTGTCATCGATGATGTTGAATCAACAGTAATTCCAAAGGGTAAACCAAGTTCACTTGTTCTTGCGTATCGTTTCCCTATTGTGGCCCCTGAAAAATGTTGTTCATACATTTAGTGAAACAATTTGATTAAATAAATCCAATAAAACTAATCTGGAATACCCTAATCTGCTATAATTTCAGAATGTGACTGAACATGAAGATAAGAAGCTAAGCTCCCATAGCCAATGAGTTCAGCTCTTCCCTCATAGCTCTTCACCCATCAAATGTTAAAATGCAAATTTTTGAGAAAACAAGGCTCAATAAGGTAATTAAATATCAAAATTCTCCACAGGAACAAGGCATTGAGAAAGACATTAAATTTTATCAGTGGTGAAAGAAAGTAGGGAATAACACAATGTGCATGTACTTGACCAAAGGGAATAACACAATGTGCATATACTTGCCCAAACAGACTACCATGTACATTCAACTAACTTCAATTCCATCACTCAAACTTGGTATATAAGATGCAACTCGATGGTTTTGCCTTGAAAGAAAAAAAGCTAGAGAATGAAAGAAATAGAAGTATCATAATAAACTTGCAAACAGAGTAAAGATCTATTGGAAATAAAAATGAAAGTGATTGAATTTGGACCTGAAAAAGAAAAGTGGGCTTATGTTTTTTGTACCAACCTGGACTATGGGATGTATAACAAACCCAAAAGCATATGGGATTCTCTTTCCTCTTTGTAATAACTTTCTCCGCTTCAAGTAACTTTCTCTCACCCCCTTTAGTTTTTGTCTGTTCACAGGTAAATAAATATATGATAGCATAGTAATAATATTGTTGAGCTAAACAATCCTTTCTTGTTTTATTTTTCTAGATTTTTTGTAATTGCTTCTTAATGTTTATCCTAAATGCGAGGATGAAGAATTCAAAACCTATTTTCAAGGAGCTACTTGCCTCAATAGTATGCAGGGTATCCATCCCTATAGCTGTTCTCAAGGGAGTGTTGGTATGGTCACTAAGATAGATAATGATTGTTGGACAGGATTTGAGGTGGTCCAAGCTCCAACTGCTCCTTTTAACATATAATCATTGGGTATTTAGCTTAATTGTGCTCCCTAACTTTCATTCTCCATTTTCTGAGCTACCAAATGAGAAGTGAATAATAAAAAGAGAAGACTGTGAATCCTTAGTTTATAGGAATCTTACTTTCACCCGAAAGGCAGAAATCCTAATTAGTAATGAAGGCCACCAAATCTTTTGTTGGTCATAACTTTTAGGAATCGGGAATTGTAATTAAAAGTGAAAGGAAACTTTAATTGTGAATCTTAAGTTATTGTCATCACCATCTTCTTCTGTCAAGCAAAAACAGAAAATTATTTTTACATTTTTATTAGTGGGTACCACTAATTGTAGTGCAACACGTCTATCACCGATGAGTCAAAGTTCACAGTGTATCACATAACATTAATTAATAAACAATGATATAGACATATGAACACCGCATACTTATGCACGCCTGCCCTATAAATACGTTATGGAGCTTGCCTTTACTCACAAGGTAGAAGTGTTCTTGTTGATTCTTCCAGTGCTGCATGACCATTATTGATCCTCAAGCCCAAATTTCAAAGCCCGAAATCCGCCCCATGGAGAATTTTCACCCCAGCGTTTAGGGTAACCAATTTCTTCATTCGAACAAGGTAGTTAATCAAGAGCTTCTTCTATCTCTCTGAATAAGGTCAGTTTTTTTTTTTTTTAAATGAGTTAGTTGGTCAGGATTTGTTTGGTCCTTACAAAAAGCCAGGAAGGAGAAGCTGGTTGAAGATATGAAGGATGGGATACCCGCCAGAACCATATTCTGGCATGCTTTTTGATGGCTTTCAATGTTGAGCATGATATTCAACAAACCAAATCCACCACAAGCTTGGGCTTGGAGGTGGTATTAACATGGTATCAGAACTTGGTTTGGTAGGAGATCCTGGGTTCGAACCCTCTCCTTGCAATTTAATAAACATTTATTTGAAAGTCATGTGGACTCGACTCTCGCGTGCACGGGTATGGGGCCGTATGCGCGTGAGGGAGGGTGTTAGGCATGATATTCGTATTAAACCCCAATTCTATAAGCTTGGGCTTTTATAGGAGTTAGGTCATTTAACATTCAGATGGTGATGATATAGATGAGATCTACAATGAAGTGAGCTTGATTTGAATTTGAGTGAAGTTAACCAAGTGCAATATTTCATGTGGTAAGAGAGAAAGGTGAAATTTGTTTTTTTTTTACTTAACACTGAATAGTAATAGTGATTGATAAGATTAAATCTTTAGTTGTTTGGTTTTTAAAAAAATAATTAATCTTGTAATTTTTATCTTAATTTTGAGATATAAATTTGAAAATAAAATTATAAAAAAATACTCATGTTTTATTTAGTGTAAAAGTGATTATAAGTGTTTCAATTGAATCATATAACTGAATTGAAACAAAAATATCTAGTTTTTTAATAGAAAAAACTTTTAAAAAATATTAAGAAAAAAACAAAACAAAAAATCAAAGATTTTATCTTTTTCTATTTAGCCCAAATTTAAAAAAATTCAACAATAAATAATGGAAAAGTTTAGAAACTAAGAGGCTAATGCTAAAAGCAAATTGCTTTCGGGCAAATTAAAAGCCAAAAAAACAAATACCACCTAAGTAATTGATTCACATTTTATTAGAGAATTATAATTATGTTAGAGTTGGGGTACAAGGGCATGAACTTGCTCGATTTTGGTATCCTATAAAAATATGTTGTATATTATTCTAGAGTTTCGTGGTTTTCTATAAATTAATAGTTTACAATGTCTGTCTGGAATTTTTATTTAGCATAGGAATATTCAACAAGTTCATGGATAAAATGACTAAAGAAATGAGTTGTGCGATATTTGATGGCATGCCGGCTTGTATCAGGCTATCCACGAAAGGTCATGGAGGCGACCATAATGGAAAAAACACTGCATTCACCACCACTCAACTCAAATCCATGACGGATCATCTTGAATATCTTTTTTTAAGCGCAGATTTAAGATTGCAGGAAGGTATTTTGTTGTAAGCCGGACAAACTAGAGCAGGTGATACATGACTATCTACCAAGATGAGAAGATTTCCACTTTGATGAAACTCTATTAAGTGAGCTGGTCCGTTCAATCTAAATTTGATCCTTTGGAGGAGCTACGCAACATTTCAGGTCAGTTTTCAATCTTTGACATACTTAGATCGATCGTCTGACAAAAAAAATTAAAGTCATAGAATTATGGCTCTATTTTCAGGGGAACATTATGTGTCCCTGATAGTTGGAGTTCAACTCCTTACAAGATGCTGACATTAATTAGAGCCACCCTATTAATGGTGGAGTCAACCCAAAACCAAGTTTACAATCCTGGTATGGGATCTTGTACCATTGGGCTCTGATATCACGACATTAAGACACTGACCACTCTAGAAGTTAAAATCTTAGTGCACCTCTTGAGCTAATTAAATCCAAGCTTATGTTGCCTTTTCTGGAGCTCTATGTAGCTACGCCATTTATGAATCATCCTTCATAAACAATTGTTGTGTACTAATCTGTATTGAATTAATGTTATCTTAGGTGAGTGGGGAAAGAATTAGACCTTACTAAGGAAGGTAGAGGCTATACGGGGATGATGGAGTGTGTATTTGGGACTTAACCACACCGGACTGAGGACTTTTATAAGTCATTTGGCATCCTCAATAGTGATATCATGAAGTGTATGGCTGATTGAAAGCTCGATTGTATCTTAAACCATTGAGAGGGTAGAAGTACCAACCTTGATTATAGATCATGTGTTCTTATATCTCTCTTTTGATGTTCTTACAAAGTGAGGTGTTTTCTTTTCGGTGGGATATCAGGCGCAAAAGAATGCTAAAACCTCACCAAAGAAACCCTACTATGTAGCACTCTAAATATGTCCCAATAGAAAATATTACACTTAACATCCCATAATAAGTAATCTCTAAATACTAACTGAGTGATAAAAGAAGAAGAAGAGAAAAGCTTTGGTGTATCGGAGAAGACCATTGAGGAGGTATCGAAAGTACCCGACCTTGATTATGAATCCTTATATTCTTATATATATATATATATATATATATATATATATATATATATATATCTTTCATATATATATCTCATATATATATAGATATGTATACGAAGTGGGTTGTTTTCTTTTCGAATTGAGATATCAAATTTGTAGAGATCACCTTAGGAATACGAGAAGCCTTTGTACTGCTAGAAGGGCACTTCTAGATGTGTACAAAGAAATGGAGAAAGAGATGACAAAAGAAGGAAACCAATATTGGATTCATTGTAAAGCGGTACTTTTAATTTTTATCATTTACATTATTTTATTAAGTTACTAGAAAAATTTGAAGGAAAATGTAAAAGCATAGAAAATTATTACAAAAAAAAAAAAAAGCTGGAAAAAATATCAGGAGAGCCAAAAATATATTTAAATCCAACTTATAATTTTTATTTACTACTTTATAATGAGGCCTATTGATATAGTTTAAAGGATGTTTAGCATAGATGAGACCAGGTTAGGTGTGTATAAGATAAAAGAATGAAAAAATGTATTTACATCAAAATTCAGTACATTAATTACTACTTTAAACCCATATTTATTTAACTCGTCAATATAAAAATTAAATAATTCAAGAATATGTAAGTTTTTAAGTAATTTTATTTATAATTGATTTTCTTTGAGACTTTTTATTAAATAACTAAAAAAAGAAAATAATTTTTCTTAAAGCTATATTTGGTTTTCAACAAATTTAAGGGAAAATGAAAAACAAAGAAAATGAAAATAAAAAGTATTGTAAAGACATAAAAATTAAGGAAAATAAAAATAGATTTAATTCTGACATATTATGTTTATTTACTACTGCAAACTTATTTTATTTTTTAAATAATCTATTTAAAAAAATAAATATAATTTTTATTTACTACTTTATACCTATTATTTATTTTTAACTCGTCAATATAAAAATTAAATAATTCGAGAATATGTAACTTTCTAAGTAATTTTATTTATAATTGATTTTTTATGAGACTTTTTATTAGACAACCAAAAATAAGATAATAATTTTCCTTAAGGCTATGTTTGTTTTCATAAAAAAAATATTGAAGGAAAATGCAAAACAAAAAGAAAAATAAAGCTAAGGAAATATCACCAAACGAAAAATTAAGAAAAAATAAAAATAGAGGAATTAATTAGACATATTATATTTATTTCTTAATTTATTTATTTTTAGCGATCATCGATATATATATATATATATATATATATATAAAATATTTTTATGAAAACAAACATAGTATAAGAAGTATCGTAAAGACAAAAGTAAGAAAAATAAAGAAATAGAGTTAATTAGATATATTATATTTATTTACTCACCAAATTTATTTTTTATTTTTATTTAAAGCGATCATGGAAATATAAATATATATATATATATATATATATATATATATATATATATATATACTATACTATATATATATATATATATATATATATATATATATATATATATATATATATATATATATATATATAATTCAAGTTTCTAGTAATTTTTTTTTATATTTAATTTTAGATCTTTTTCATCAAACCAAACATTAAAAAATAAATTTTCATGAAACTATGTTTTTCTCACCACTTTACAACAACCAAACACAACCTAACATTTTACTTAAGGGTTGTTTGTTTTTTGACTTTTTGTTAAAAGTTAAATAGCTTTCAACATTCAGTTGTTTGTTTTTTAAATTTTTCATGACTTATTACTGAAATTTTTAAACAAAATAATGAATAGAAAAGTATGAAAATATTTGGTTTCTATTGGCAAAGTTATTTTCCATCAAAAAAAAAAAAAAAAGCCACCATTGCACAACAAAGAGGGTTACGCATGGCTGGCTCTTAGAGATGGCACAATAGCTAAGGTTTGGGGTGAGGCATTTGTCTCGGTCAGGCCCATTTCAGTTTTTAAATTCCAAACTATCCATTTAAAGTGGCAGGGCGGGTTGGTAGAGGATGAGAAAATTCTCAAATCCGTACGTTCTTTTGATTTTAGTTTTTATTTTGTTTTTAATTTTTAAATTTTTTTTATGATATTAATTAATAAATTCTATATAGAATAAAAATATTATGAATTACATAAATTATTTATTAAAAAACATTCTAATTATTATTATTATTTGTATTAAAGTATAAAAATAAAAATATTTTTAAAAAATATAATCAAGTGGGAATAACAATGCAGACAAATCTCAGGTTTACAGAAAATAAACACAGGCATTAGAAATGTTATAATTAAGCGACGTCGTGTGTGTGATGGGCAAAATATTCAAATCTGCATCATTCTACTCTAAACAAGCTTAATGCCAATATTGTCTGTCTTATTCGGCGTTAAAGCTAAAAAAAAAATATTCGATTTCTAGTAAAAAAAAAACAAACAGCCGCATAGTCTTACAAATATATATATATATATATATATATATATATATATATATATATATAAGCTCATCCTTCGTAGGAATGGAGATGGCGTAACGAAGGAGGCCTTTGACTATGTTATCACTTATCAGTTATCACTGAACCTAAGATTATTACTGCTTCAAATGTTGTCATCAATGTATATATATATATATATATAAGCTCATCCTTCGTAGGAATGGAGATGGCGTAACGAAGGAGGCCTTTGACTATGTTATCACTTATCAGTTATCACTGAACCTAAGATTATTACTGCTTCAAATGTTGTCGTCAGGCTCATTGATGACATCACATCGCATGAGCTATGCTGAATTGATAGGGCTTCGAGATTATGGAATAGTATTATTTTATTTTTTTTTAACTTATACCCATGCAGACGATCAAATTTATTTGCAGCTATATTTTTAGTGAGGGATGTGTATTTAACATAACCGTGGCATAAAAAAAATATTATTTGTTATTTATATAAACCAAAAACTAATTAATCATTAATACGATTAACCAAATCTCCTGCTAATTAGTTTTTTGGTTAACCAAAATCAAAAAAGAAATTTACAATTCCATAATTATACAGTTCAAATTATAATAATTACTATAAATACAATTATAAAATACAAAAAAAAAATATTGTAATCTATTCAGTTGCAATCACTACAAGAAAATAACAGTTTACCTACTGAACATATTTGTGGGTAATAACTAAAAATTTATAAGTAATTCGGTTGCCTTGCGATTTCGTACTAAACACGATTGTAGGTGATATTTATGTCGGTAAAAAAAAACTACCTACAGAAAGTTAAATAGTAGGTAAATTACCTACAGACTTTTAATCAATAAATGGTAGGTAATTTCCATGTCATATTTTGTCGGTAAAATGACTTACCTATTGTTTTTGTTATCGGTAATTTGTAGGTAAATTAACTACATATGTCTCTATATTGTCGGTAATCTGTAGGTAAGGTGGTTGCCTAACTTACAAATTTTGTAGGTAATTTGTAGGTAAGTTGGTTGACTAACTTGCAAATTTAGTAGGCAATCTGTAGGTAAGTTGATTGTCTAACTTGCCAATTTAGTATGTAATTTGTAGGTAAGTTGACTGCCTAACTTGTCAATTTAGTAGGAATCTGTAGTCAAGTTGGTTGCATACTTACTAATTTAGTAGGTAATCTATCTATAGGTAAGTTGGTTGTCTAACTTGCCAATTTTGTAGGTAATCTATAGGTAATTGGTTGTAATTATATATATTTTTATTAATTTAATTTAATTTAATTATAATCCTGATAAAAACATAATAAATTTACAAAATAAAATAATATATGATTCAGAATGCTAATAAAATCATAACAATAGTGCAATTAAAATATTCAAATTACATAAAACCTATCTAGAAAGTGAAGCTAAAGTATAGTTTTACATAAACTATAAAAGTGACAATAATAAAAAGTCACTATGAAAGTAAAGCTCCAGCCAGTCGACTTTTGTTGCGACGAAGGTCTCTTCGTCACGACTAACACACGAGTCTTCTTCTCATGTCTTCGCTTCATCATGACGTACTTGAGGCTATGCTCATTTTACATCTTCTGCTTCGTCGTGACGAGCCTTCTTTCATTGCGACGTACTTGTAGCTTCTTCTTTTCAAGACTTTGTTTTTGCTGTGATGAAGACATCCTTTGTCACAACGAACAGCTTCGTTGTGACTAAGTCTTCCTTTATCGCTATGACCAGACTGCATCAATCATCAACTTTATCTAAACTTGATTTCTTCCATCACTTTGCTTGGTTTTCCCTTCTAAACCTGTAAAACATAAATAAATTGAGGATTAGAGCATTCTTAAGAGAGATTAGTGTGAATCCAGCATTAAAGTTGTATAAAACATATGAAAAGCATACTATAAATGCTAACAAGATTCACACCTATCAAAGAGTCCTTTGGTTATGGCGGTAAATGACAGCTTGCAACCAATAAAAACCAAACATAGCCAATCCCAATTCCTCTACCTTCCTCTTACCACGAAGGATTTTCATTAGAGAAAAAGGTTGTACAAATTCTTGATAATTATCCAGACTCTCTATAGTCTAACTATGTAAAGAGCTCTATTACTTGAAAGTTAGCATTTAACAAAATAGGAAAATGTAAGTGGAGTCCATTTAATTAGAAACAGAAGAGACATCACAGAATGTCCAAAAACAAGAAGGAAAGCTTCATTCAATAAGATATGGAAGAAGAAGGGAACACAATTTTAGAAAAACATAGATGAAATGGTGGCTCAAGGGAAAGACAAATAAATAATTAAAGGTGGAACCAAAGAGCATCAGAGTCATAGCTTGCTCTCTAGTTCAAATAATTTTCTGTTTAATAACTGCTTTTCAAGTTAATAAATCATAAAAAAATAATAAAATAAAATATTTTAAGACAAATTTTAAGGTTATTTCACTTGTTTATGTAATTGTGAATTTCTTGTTATTTTAGGTTATTTTTGTTTACTTGTTTAGGTTAGAAAAATTAAAATTATTAGAAAATCTTAAGATATAGATTAAAGAACTACCCATAGAAATAGAATTGTGAAACCCCGAGAAAATTCAAATTTCTCAAAAAGGGGTAAAATCGTAATTTCGGTAAAAATCCGAAATTTTTCTAGATCTCGAATGACAAAACGGACTTCTACATTGAAATCGTCTCGCGAAATTTAGCTACCACGTCGAATTTCGTTAGATTCCGAGGTGGTCGGGATTTCACATTTTTCGAGGCATGGGGTGTCGGATGACACATGGCAAGGTAAGGGGATGCCACATGGCACCTCAAGAGTGGGACACTTGCCATAAAAAGGAATGACTCACATTGAGCCACATGGGTGACATGATTCCATGGCTCATATCAAGCCATGTAGGGTATGATGTCATAAAAAGGATTATGAAATAAAAGAAAAAGAAGAAAAATGGAAAGCCACGCATTTGGCTTGAGGAAGGAGGGGAGGAAACTTCCTCCTTTTGACCTGCAGGTCAATGCTCCAAAAGGAGGAGAGAAATTCAAGACAAATGAGGAAATGGGAGAAAATGAAGAAAAAGAAGAGAGAAATGAGAAAGAAGAAATGATGGGAAAATGAAATAAGAAAAGGAAAAGAAAGAAAAGCAAAAAGGAAGGAATAAAACAAAGGAAAAGAAAACGTGAAAGGAAGAATGGAGATGCAGTAGCCATCTAGTGATTTTTCTTTTAGAGAGAGAGTACCTTCTCTCTAAGGCTCCGGGCAATCGGACCGTCGGATTTCTTCGGACCAAAAAGCAAAGCTGCTCTACGCGACGAGAGCTTCGCGTGGGCACCGGTTTTGGGAGTTTTTGACAAACTCCATGAGGTAGGGGTTTCATCCTACTTGTTTTATTCTTGGTTTAAGTGCTTTGTTGATGTTTGTGTTTGATTGAGGCCGTGAGGGGCCGTTTGATCGGGTCCCAAATCTTGGAACCGAAATGTTGGAATTTTTTTAGACCCATTTGTGCAGTCCGTAGTAGTTTTAGGGACTGTTTTGGCTGTTGTGTGATGATTTATTAAATAAATCGTGTTTTGATGAGTAGGAGGTCGGAAATGGCCATGGAAATTGGTTTCAAAAAGTGGAGCCGAGGTTGGACGTGTGGGCTGCCCACGGGCTGACCCATGCTCTGTTTTGGGGCCCCATTAAAAACGATCCAGGGGGTTGTCAATGGTGGACCAAAATGTTCATATGTTGTGTGCTTGAATTATTTGAAATGAATGGCTTGGTATGTGTAAAATAGATAGGTTGGAACATGATTTTAATGTGTTAACACAATGACACAATTATGGAATAAAATTGTGTTGTAAGCCATTGGAGATGATATTGTAAATTGCTCAAGTGAGTTAATTTGGGGAGTTGGTTGATCGAAAATTAATAGGTTAATGCTTGATGTGTTAACATGAGGTCACAATTATATGGAATATAATTGTGTGTGTAGGCCATTAGAGATGAGATTGTGATTTGCTCAAGTAAGCTAAATTGGGTGATGGTTGATGTGTTGAATTACATGTGTGTAATTGTAATTCATTGAGAATATGCATATTGACATATTGTATAAATGGTTTTGAAAATGGCATAATGCATTTTCATATGCACTGGGTAACCTAGAAGTTAGGTGTGAGTGCATGACATGGTTTTTGTAAAAACGGACATGGTTGCAAAAGGAATTTCACAAGATGATATTCCGGAGAATTGGGTTGGGAGATGGGCCGACAGATCATATCGGATGAGGACCATGACTGTTTCGGAAAGCTCACCAACCAATTCGCCTCGGAGGGTAGTCCCATATTTTAACCGAATATTTCGGTAGTATATTTTCAAGATCAACAAGATTTGTTTTGAAAATTATTATTTTCTCATACATGGCTTAGGCAAGTGTGAGTGAGTCGGTGAGGACTCGTGACATGGGGTGATCATGTAGACATTCAAGTAGGATCACGTATTTACTTGAGTGTGTGTTTATTTTGGAGCATTGCATATGCACTTAGATGGAAAGTAACCCATTTAGGGTGATTCCACTACTGAGCATTAGCTCACCCTGTCCAGAGATTATATTTTTCAGGTACAGAGAGCATTCGAGGAAACGGCTCATTTTAGAGACCGATTTTGAAGAAAGCCAGGTTGTGGCTTTGATGGTTTTTGGAATACATGTATTAGGATTTTAGATTTTAATATATGTTGTATTAAGAAGATTTAATAACTCTGAACTATTGGAATATAGTTTGTGATATTTGTTTTATGAGTATTGGTTTATGAGCCCAAGAGCATTTTTACTCAGTATGGGTCTCGTGATACAGAGACAAATAGATTCCATGAGTTGTGAGTGATCAACGAGACACCCCGGGTTTGGGGCGTCACAAGAATCTAAAAATATATATTATAAAAAATTAGATAGAAAATCTAAAGAATTGGAAGAACTTTTAAGAAAAACTAAAAAAGTACTGTTAGAAGCAAAAAGTATATGAGAAAGTTAATGACTATATAGAATAATAGGATTATGAAAAGCCCTTGAAATGGTAAAGAATATCACAAAAAACCTTATACGAAAGGACAACCTATATCATACCAGTATTATCCTAGAATCTTAAATACTTTAACTACCTTAGTTATTAAATTACATCAAAAAATAAATAGATTAGAACAAAAGATAGATACTCCTCAAAAAAGAAAACTAAAATAAGATCTAGGAATAGAAAATCTAATTCAACAAATAGAAAATTTAAATATTAATCCTAATAAAGAAGAGAATAATAAGACGAATAAAATTAGACAACTTCAAGAGATGTCTATAATCATTAAGGCACTTTCTACACAATCAAAACAATTAAGGAAATACACCTTCTACACAATCGAAACAATTAAGGAAATACACCTTTACCAATCTAAGTACCAAATCATGAAAACTATCACACACCCGCTCTAATAATTTCAAACACCCAATACAGAGAACAATATAAAACACTCAAAAGATTGATATACCAGGAAAGGACAACTAGCTCGGGTCTTGAAAGAAAAATTAGAAGAGCAAATTAATATACCAGGAAAAAAAATCCTAGAAGCAGACTCGTCCCAAATACCCATCTATAGACAATTTCAACACAACAAACAGCTAAAACACCTCAACAAACAAAAAAACAATTACCTTGAAGATTGATTTATGAGCATGAATTTTAGCAAATCTGACCTCAAATCCATCTTGGATTCCCTGCGATTGATGAAAAAAACTTGAGCTACCATTCAATCATCCTCAAGCCCATTAGACGAGAAACTTTAAGAGAATACAGTTGTAGGATGTAGCGACGGAGGATGAACCATCTTTCAAACTGATAAGCACCCATCATCCGCCCAAATTCAAAGCAACAATATTTCACAGGCACTCTCAAATCCCTTATCAAATCAAACTTTAACAAATCAACATCTTCTAAAGTAAAAAAAAAAAAAAAAAGGAAAAAAAAATAATAAAACGCTATCCATTGACACGAAAACATGAAATGGAGAGAAACGTTGAAAACATGAAATGGATATTTTAGAAAGTAATATATAACCGCTACGTACCGCTTCTGATTTTGTTGATGCTCTCCAACTCTAAAAATATTGGCGTCGCCTGTTAGAATGGTCCATATCAATTTGAATTTTAAATTCAAATTGAATCTCACATAACACCTTTCCCCAACCCTTGCAACTTTTCAAAAGACCTGTGATGGTCTAGTCTACATATAAAGAAGAAGCACTGCACATTTTTGGGTCCCTAAACCTACTCAAAAATACAAAAATAATTTTCACCATCAAGTTTGTTTTTGAGAAAGGGTTTAGAAGAACTAAAGTGTGATTTGATTTTGGTTTCTTAGTTTCAACAATTTGGTTTCCAATTTTCCAGTGTTTCGAGTTTCTGTTCTTACAATGGAGGAATGAGTATGTATATTCTGGCATTTTGCTTCCGCATATAATCTGATGGATTGTTTGATTAAGTTTCCTACATTTGGTATCAGAGCATGTATGACCTCTGCCTTGTTTAAAAAAAATTTCTTTAGGTTTAGGAAAATTTTTGTCTGCAAATTGTTGTTAATGAAATGTTTAAACGTGTATGAAGTTTGGTGTTTAAATAGTACCGTCTTAAATTCAGTTTTGGGTGCCTTTAAAATTAGAATTTTGAATACATTTATTCAACTATCAGTTTTGTTTTTAATGTAAATAAAGATAGAAACCTTTAGAAAAATGTTGTGGAAAATCTGTATTTCCTTTTTATTGTAAGCGGACCAACATAAAAAATAAAAAATAAAAAACCTTTTTTTTGTGGGTAGAAAACTAGAGGTTGAAGATGACTTGAATTATGGGCTGTTTTGGGCCTTGAGCTATGTATTTTCTGTAAGCCTCCAAGCTTTAATGTGGGCTTAGGCCTTATTGAGCCTTATTAATATTAAACAAGGCAATATTGATTAGAGTTTGAGTTGGGCTTAAGCATATAGTTTAGCTCATTTGGACCTTAAAATGTACAAATTGGTTAAAGGCCCTTAGGCCCGTTTGGATGAGGCCCAATTTTGATAAGGCCCTCTTAATTAATTAGTGGGCTACTGGATACTCATGGGCCATATTCTTGTAAGGGCTAATGGACCCAATTCCATTTACAAGTTAGTGGGCTACTGGAAAAATTGGCTAAAGGCCCTTAGGCCCGTTTGGGTGATGCCCATTTTTGATTAGGTCCTCTTAATTAGTGGGCTACTGGGATACCCATTGGATTCAAAAATTTTGTTAAAAGGGGTGATCGTTGTTGCCTAAAAGGATTTGATCCCAGGATCATGTAGTCTTCAAGGTAATGCTCTACCATTAGACTAGGTATTCAGATGGTATTACTCTTACACTGGTTTTATTTACACAGATTTAAAAGGACTAAAGTTCCCTATTAACAAAATTAATGAAAGTGTGATGTCTACTAGAGTTGAACCCTTGCTCTTGATTCAAAGGCCCCACTCACATATACATGCTAGATTGATGTTCTAATTTTAACTTCTGACCTATGTTATACGAAATACGTAATTAAAATTCTTATTGAATTTATTATGATTTTTTGCATGAATATAATTTTAAATGCTTTATAATATTGTTCTTTTAAAATTGTTTACGATTTTATAATGTTAATGATTGATATAATTTTAATTAATTAGGAATAACTAAAATATTAATTGGATTAAATTACTTATATTAAGTTTTAAGATCACATTTGATTACATTAATTGTAATTAATCATATGGAATGTGATAAATCTCATCCACAGGAATTTTATTACATTTTGTATGATTAATTAGGATGAAATATCAAATCATATTTTCTAATTTACCCACGGGGTTAGGAAAGGAGCATAGTTTGGTAGTCTTGTCATAAAATTAATTAAGCTAATTGAGTAAGACTTTAGCCCACATGCAAGTTTTATGTCACTAGGTTTATGTTTTTCAAAGCATGATTTACATTGGTAAAACATAGCATTGTATCTTTGCCTCAATCCTTGATTATTGAACATGTATATTTAACATTTGCAGTTATTCAACCTGCGAATATTTCTTATTATAAGTGTGATATTCCCGAATTAAGGGGTGATAACTATAAGGTATGGAAGGAAAGAGTTCTTCTGCATTTGGGATGGATGGATATTGACTACGCTATAAGGGAAGGAGCACGATCCATTACAGAAACCTGACATTGCGAGAAGGTAAATGCGTCTTTTACATGATCGAAGTGGGAGAGGTCAATCGCCTCTCCGCAGTGTTCATAAAGACTAAGATATCGGCTAGTGATACCGTGGTTCCTTCGAGCAAATTACTAAGTCAAACCACTTCTGGAAATCCATGATGAGCTATTTTGAAACTCGACAAAGCTCTTGCTAGTACCTTAATTATGCAATTTTCATCCACCAAGCTCACCGGGACAAGAGAAGTGCATGATCATATCATGCGCATGAGGGATATAAATGCCCAACTTCAGACATTAGAAGTTACCATGTCAGACACTTTCATTATTCATTATATATTGAACACTCACCCCAACAATACTGTCCCTTCAAAATCTCTTACAACACACATAAGGATAAATGGTCAATTAATGAATTGTTGACCATGTGTATTACTAAGAATAGGGAAAGGTTAATGATGGAAGAGGGAGAACAAGTTAACTTGACACCACCTTTGGAAAGAAAAGAAAGGATCAAGCTAAAAGAAAGGAAAAGATTCTATTGATCAGGCATGAGAGGAGTCGAGAGTGTTTTTGCGCCAGAAGGACCTGGGCACTCAAAATTTAAGATCTGGCTTGATAAGAAAGGCACTCAATTTTCTTTTGTATGTTATGAATCTAATATGGTTAATGTTAATCATAACACATGGTGGATTGATTCTGGTTCTACAATCCATATTTCAAATACCTTACGAATTGTCTGTAAAGCACAGGAAGCCAGTGGAAAGTGAACAATGCATCTATTCAGGCAGCAAGATGAGTTCACGTGTGGAAGCTATTGGCACTTGCAGCCTTGTATTAAGCAGCGGTTTCATTTTAGAATTGGAAAAGACATTTTATGTTCCAAGTTTCTCTAGGAATTTAATTTCAATTTCAAGACTTGTACCTTTAGGATTTTCCTTTAGCTTTTCAGATTCTAGTTTTGGGTTTATCAATAAATCTAAAGTTATTGGTTATGGTATTAATCGATGGTGCTTTCCATATTCGATTACAAAATGATTTACTTATGATTCTATGCGTATTCTTTGCTGGATTAAAGATGTGTTATGAATTAGGAATCCTCTATGTTATGCGCTGGAGATTGGGACACATCTCCATTGAAGAATAAAGAAATTGGTTAATGATGGAATTACTTAGTACTTTGGATTTTGTTGATTTCGAGACTTGTGTGGTGCATTAAGGGCAAGCAAACCAACAAGTCTAAAAAGGGTGCAAAGAGGAGCACAAACCTATTAGAGATTATACATACTGACATTTGTTGTCCTGACATGGATGCAAATGGTCCAAAATACTTTATCACCTTCATAGATGATTATTCACGATATATGTATCTCTACTTACTTCATTGAAGAACTGAAGCTTTAGGCGCCTTTAAAGTTTTAAGTGAAGTAGAATCCAATGCGGAAAACATATTAGATCATTGAAGAGATCAGATAGAGGTGGAGAGTACTATTGTAAATACACAGAGAATGGACAAGCTCCTAGTGCATTTGCGATGTTTCTTCAAGAAAATGGGATTGTTGCCCAGTACACTATGCATGGTTCTCCGGATCATAATGGTGTGGCAGAAAGAAGAAACCAAACTTTAATGGACATGGTAAGGAGTTTGAGAAGTAATACAAAACTACCTCAATATTTGTGAGTGAAATAAAGGCAGTGTGTATATATTAAATCGAGTTCAAACAAAGTGTCTCTAAGACGCCTTTTGAGTCATTCAAAGGTTGGAAGCTAGAGTTTGCGACATATCTGGCGTTTGGGGATGCGGAGCTGAAATAAGAATTTATAACCCACAAGAAAAGCTAGACCCAAGGGCGTCGGTGGGTATTTCATTGGATATGTTGAAAGGTCCAAGGGGTATAGATTTTATTGTCCATCTCACAGCACTAGGATTGTGGAATCAAGAAATGCGAAATTTCTTGAGAATGACTTAATCAATGGGAGTGATCAGTTTTAGGACATTGTTTGAAGGATCATTATGAAGGTCAACCCTCTGGTTCAAGTGATAGATTGATTGTCATTCACACCCCTCAAGTACAATCGAGTGTGAGACAACCATTTCTTGAAGTTCCACATATTGCTAATATTGATCCTGTAGATCAAGTTGCAAATGAAGAAATTCCAGAAATTGTTGAACAACCAATTGAGCAACAGGTTGATCAACAAATTCCTCAAGAAAATGATGAAGCAACATTAAGAAGATCTACAAGAGTTAGGAAATCATCAATTCCTAATGATTATATAGTGTATTTACAAGAATTGGACTATAACATTGGAGCCGAAAATGATCCAGAAACATTTTCACAAGCGGCAGTTCTAAGAATCTAACTCATGAGTACAAAGAATGCCATGAAAGAAGAAATGAATTCTATGGCACCTAACGAGTTGGGATCTCATTGAGTTGCACGTGGTATAAAAAGCCATTGGATGTAAATGGATTAACAGCGAATAAGGACTCATTGGGCAACATCGAGAGACATAAAGAGGCAGACTCGTTTCCAAGAGGATTGATGAGGAAGGAATCGACTACGGAACCTTTCTCTGTATCTAGAAGATTCTCTTCGAATAATCATGGCATTAGTTGCCCATTTGACTGGCCCATCAAATGGATGTAAAACGACATTTCTTGATGGTAATCTAAGAGAAGAGGTTTGTAAAAACAGAAACAACTGAAGGATTCTTACATGATGAAGGTGAGCATTTAGTTTGCAAGCTTAAGAAATCCATATATGGATTAAAACAAGCATCTCGCCAATGGTATTTGAAATTCCATGAAGTCATTACTTCATTCGGTTTTGAAGAAAATATCATGGATCAATGTATATATCAGAAGGTCAGTGGGAGTAAGATTTGTTTTCTTGTGTTATATGTGGATGAGATGATACGCTGCAACCCGATCATAAGGGTTTGTTATATGAAATTAGAAACAATTTCTCTCAAAGAACTTTGATACGAAGGATATAGGTGAGCCATCTTATGTCATTGGCATTAAGATCCATAGGGAAGATCTCGAGGCATTTTGGTTTTGTCTCAAGAGACCTATATCAATAAAGTTTTAGAGAGATTTAACATGAAAAATTGTTCACCGAGTGTAGCACCCATTTTGAAGGGTAGCCGGTCGATTTGAATTAGTGCCCTAAAATGATTTAGGCAGAACTATGAAGAACATTCCATATACTTCAGCTGTTGGAAGCCTAATGTATGCTCAGAATACCATTGCCAGACGACATTTGCATTTGTTGGAGTAGGAAGATATCGAGTAATCGGGTATTGACCCTTTGGAGAGTTACCAAAGAAGGTGATGAGATACCTTCAACAAAGGATTACGTCTTGATGTATAGGCGAGCGTAATATAGTTTGGAGGTGGTTGGCTACTCCGTCTTTGGACTTTCTTTGGTACGTATTGATTCTCGAAAATCAACATCTGGTTATATTCAGCTAAGTGATGGGCTGTGTCTTGGAGAAGTATAGCAGACCTTGATTGCCCTTCCACTATGGGCGAGTTAGGTGATTACTGTTTTGAGGCTAGCTCACATGGTGTATGGTTAAAAGAGTTCCTTATACGGGTTTAAGTGCTGGATTCTATATCTAGGCCATTGAAGTTATCTTTGTGATAACTCAATTTGCGTGTTATGGCTAAGAACAATGAAACAAAAGTCGAGTAAGCATATTGACATTAGAAAGTACTTAGCCATAAGACGTGTTAAATAAATGAAAGTGGTCATTGAACATTAGTAGGTTGATGATTGCTGATCCTTTAACTAAAGGCATGCCACCTAAGTATATTTAAGGATCATGTAGTACAAATGGGACTTGGTTCCATGATGTAATTTTATTGTACGTACATTCATTATTTTAAATAAAACTCTTATTCAGTCTGATATTTCTTCTATGGTTTTGTACATTTCAGATTATTATTATTATTTTGAGAAATATCATTAAGTTTGGACCTTGAATAAACATATAGTTTATTCATTTAGTTTAAGGGTTTGTGTTGAGGAACTTGATATATTGTAATACATGGAAGATATTACTCACTATAAGAGGACCTATCGCCATGATTTATATATTTAGTTTTTCCTTATGATAGATGTTGTAGTATATGGACCAAGTGGGAGAATGTTAGAATGGTCCATATCAATTTGAATTTTAAATTCAAATTGAATCTCTCATAACACCTTTCCCCAACCCTTGCAACTCTTCAGAAGACTTGTGATGGCCTGGTCTCCATATAAAGAAGAGACCTTTATACATTTTTTGGGTCCACTAACTGCCAGAAATACAATAATTTCACCATCAAGTTTGTTTTTGAGAAAGGGTTTAGAAGAACCAAAGTGTGATTTGATTTGGTTTCTTAGTTCCAACAATTTGGTTTCTAGTTTTTCAATGTTTAAGTTTTTCTGTTTCTTACAATGGCTGGAGGTATGTATATTCTGGCATTTTGCTTTCGCATATAATTTGATGAATTGTTTGATTAAGTTTCCTACATCGCCACCCCCGCCCCTTCCGAAGACAACGTCGGAGTTGACGTGGGGGCAAGAGTATGCGGCACCACAAGCAAAGGATCTCGTTGCGGGAGAGGAAGCGTGATGTTAGGCCGCCTTCGAGGCCGACTCCGGTTACTAGAACATGAGGATGAACCGGCAGTGAGAGGTGCAAGCGATTTGATTGGGCCTCATGCGTGGGTGGCGGGTTGGGTTTTGATTCTCATGGGGGCTCGCTATTTTTCTATTTCGTGGGTAGGGGGTGTATTTGGTTAGTGAGAAAATAGAGAGAGAAAGCATGGGAATTGTGGTTGTGGTTTCAAGGGCAAGAGGAAGAAGAGGGGGGTCCTGGTGAAGGATGATGTTTTTGAAAAAATTATACATGAAAACAGTCTTCCTAGAGAGAAGAGAGTAAGGTTCTCGGAAGAAGAAAAAAATGGAAAGTAGAGAGAAGTTCCCTCTAATTTGTGAAACAACTAGGGTTGGTGGGGTGAGAGAGACACCAAGTTTTAAATGTAACTAATTACCGACAACTAAATTTTGTAGGTAATTAATTAACAAAAAAATAATATAAAAATATTTATGTTTACCTACAAAATATTGTGGTCGCTAAACCAATAATAAATAAAAATAAATAATTTTCAATTTACCCACAACAAAATCAGTAGCTAATATCTTGTTTTTTCCTACAAAATTATTTATGTAGGTAAATTATATAGGTAAACCATCAAATTCTTGTAGTATAGGTAAGGTGTAGGTAAATTGTCGCTAATATCGTATTTACCGACCAAATAGTTTTATAGGTAAATATTAGTAGGTCAGTTGTCGCTACTATCTTCCGCCAAAAATTGGAGTCGTATTTATCGACTGAATAGTTTTGTAGGTAAATATTAGTAGATAAATTATAGATAAGTTGTCGCTACTATCTTCCGTCAAAAATTGACACCGTATTTACTCACTGAATAGTTTTGTAAGTAAATATTAATAGGTAAATCGTAGGTTTTCTATAGGTAAATTGTTGAAAATTAGTTCCCCCAAATTTTGTCGGTAATTAGTCAGTAAACTCATGTTTTTACCTACAAAATTGTTTTAGTTGGTAAATTGAGTTGGTAAACTCTCAAATTCTTGTAGTGAATCCCTTGACACTTGGTGCATTAATAATACATTAATATATGAAACGTATGGGAGTGGAAAAGTCATGACTCACACAAATAAGTAAACATATTATAGTTTTTTTTTTTGTTGGTTAACCGAAACCAAAGTTTTATATTTTATACACCGAAAACCTAAATCGAGATTTGTATAAAACAAAAACCAAAACCAGACCGATCGATTCAATTAATCTATTTTTCAATTTGATCTCGTTCGATTTCTTTGGTTTTTTTGTCCACTCCTACTTTGACCTAAGGTCGTTAAAAGCTTTTGCCTTCTTGTAGTGTTGAATTTTGCATTGACATAAATGTAGTTTGAGCAGAAGAGAAGGCATGTGGCCTGTGCCGTGGAATGTTACATGAAACAAAATGGTGTAAGCTCTGCGGAACTTGTGTATGATGAATCGCGCAAGCAAGTTGTGAATGCATGGATGGATATCAACCATCAACCAGGCATGCCTCATACCCACTGATGTTATTTACAAGGACGAAGACGGGTATACACATGTTGGGAAAGCCATGAAATATAATATTGCATCGTTGCTTATCCACTCTGCACTATGATCAAATGAAGTCCATAGGTTATATTGTTACAGGACAATTACTGCCAGTTTCCCAGGCACGTTTTTATTATATGTTCCTCATGAATAGAGTCAATCAAATATGAGGGTAACCAAAGAAAGATTACATGTAACATAGATATGGTTTTATTTTATTTTTCCTGATTTTGTCGTCTTATTGTGACATTTTATCTGTATATAGTCATTTAGATGGGTAAAACATATTTGATCAAACAGATATAACAAATCAGGTTATGCTCGTCAATATGTTGTAGAACTAGAGTTTTAGGTATTAGTCACTATAATATTATCAAATTATAGCGATTCTAGTCACTATGGTCATCATAGCAGTGTTGTTTCATTCTCTATGATTTTTAGCTATTTGCTTTTTGTATTTCTATAAATGTATTGTTGGTTTAAATCAATAATATTATTAATTATCTTTTCAAAAAAATCTGAATCTTATCTTAACCCAATTAAAACGAGAACACTGGATGGTCATTAAGATATGTACGAAGTTAATTACTCCTTCAATATTCCCCTTAACTATAATGTTGTATTTGAGGTACTATTTGGTTCCCAAAAACTCAAAAAGTAATTAATAAGGAAAGAAAAGAAATTGTTAAGGAAAATATTTCTTCCATTTTGTTGTTTAATGGACATTTTCAAATATATATATAAAAATAAAAGTACTCGAATATTTACTATTTTCTAAATTGCTTAACCTTTATCCTAATAAGTTAAAATAAATAAAATAAATTTGAAATAAAAAATAAAAAATAAAATCTTAGATTCAACTTTATTTATATTCTTTTTTTTTCTATTTTCTTTTCCTTATCTTTGAATTTTCTAGCAACCAAACATATCTTAAATAAAATATCATCAATCGAAAGTTAAATGGTACTCTATAGCTTCTTTGGCATTATAACACCCCGTAACCACTATTAGGCGTAAGAACGTACAATTTTAAAATAACTTTAATAATTAATAAAAAAAAGATTAATTCATTAATGATAGAAAAATATTTTCCTACTAAACCCTAAGTATAAATTAAAATGTTCCCTCCTTTTTTATCATAAAAACTCTTTATACCAAAGTTTGAGAGATTAGAGGGCTTAAGATAATGAAGCATTGAAATTTGAATATTATAGAGTTATATTTTATTTTCCAAACTAGAAATTTTGATAAGTGAAATTACAAGAGAAGGATTTTTAGTATGAAATGACTGTCATGCCATGGGAGCAGGTTTCAAGGTGTGACAGAATGGCATCAAAGCACTAAGGTATGATCTTGGTGTGAATTTGTTAAGTTTTGTAGGGTTTTCAAACTGCATCTCATATCGTGCACAACGGAAAAAAATAAAAAATTAAAAAAATAAAATTGAAAAACCCATCCCAACGGATCATCAAAGTCAACCACAAAGCATAGAAGGGTAAAAGCTTTTACCTTTGTTGTGTTCCGATGAGATCAACCTCTTTGGGGTAGATCTGTAGGAAACCAAAGCATATTAGCCTAGGCACACCTCCAATGGTGATCCATAAGAAGAGAGAAAATCTCCAAGGAAAGAGGTTGGAATAAGAATTCGATGCTAGGAAAATTTGAATTCCAAGAGAGGGCGGCTAGGAGAGGAGTTTGAAGATCAAACTCTCTCTAAATGCTTAGAATGACAGCTATTGTAACTAGGGGTTCTGATTTTAGGGTTTACATATCAGCCTAGCATGTGAAAAAGACCAAAGGGCCCCTCCTTAAAGATGGGGGCGGCCACATTCATCCTATGCATCAGGGCATGCAATCCGATGGGCTTTAAGCCTATTCGCGAGCACAATTCCCCTTAAATCCATCCTTCGGCCTCAGAATTGTTCTAATCCTAAGATGGTTCAATTCCGAAGCATTCTCCTTCAATTTGGAACTGATCTAAGACATTTTCCCTCAACTTGGATCCAATCCAAGATTGTTTTATTCCTTCTTCACACCTTCAAAGTGTGTGATCCATTAGGTTTCCAATTATATTGGTCACTTGATTTGACCCTTGAATCCAAGCAAGTCATGAGTGGTATCTAGCAACACATCATGACCCCTAATTAATCGGAGAGTTAGTTGTTTGACAACTAACCTTTCCATAGACAATATTTGTGCAATTCGTCCTTTCACCACACTATACCCCACTCAGTTCAAAGCATGAACTATGTGTTAGCTCCTGCTAGACTAACTATATCACACCTAGCCTAAGTGATATTAGTTCTTGTCCTCGGGACTCATTACTCTATTAGTCATGGCACTGAAAACCCTCTTCATATACGACATTTCCACTATGGCTAAAGATTCCCGAATAATGATCCTGACAAGAGGCCAGGGGTATATACTCCTCTATCAGAAGTAGTGAATCCTTTGTTGGCTACTTAATTATCTTCGAATACTTCAAGTTGTAACTAATCATCACCCTATGAGCAACATCTAGGAGGCATTAAGGAATGAAGTCAAAGTACAGAATCATCATCCAAGATATCCTTGAGCACCTCAAGTTTAAGGATACTTGCACCATTGTTATAATGGGACTATCATTTACATTTGAATAGATAATCTATATGATTGTCTCATAGCAAGTCATCCAATGTACTTGACCACTCTTAGCAAGCATCCACATGTTAACTCTAATCATCTCATGCTTAAAGTTTATGAGATCCACTACTTAGTTCAACTAAGGAACTAACATGTGTTAGTTTATCTAGATCAACAATGTCCATTAATTCTTGTTGATCCTATGACTAGGGATAATTTAGATACTAACATAATTACACATGATAAGAATCTCATTATCATGATCTCATCATGGTTTCCTTCATGTTATATTATGCATCATGAGCTTCATTAATTGATTTAAGATCAGTATCAATTCATTTGATAAATGAACATCATATTAATGAATATGCCTTTTATTAATAAATATAAAGTGTATAATAAGTGCTAAAGGTGATTGCCTTGATTTAGAGCACTTCTCTAACAATCTCCCACTTGAACTAAAGTCAATCGCATTTATATCTCATACCATAGGCGAGTACATGTGAGTCATACTTTTTATGGGGAAGTGGCTCAGTAAAGGGATCAACAATATTATGATCAATGGGCACTTTCTCTATCTGTACAAGTTTACCTATGGGAATAGATGAATGACGCATTAGTTTAAGTTTCAAGTTTGTCTTGTTGGAATTTTTTTTATTTCTTGCAATTTTGATTTGCTTATGTGTGTTCTTAGTGCCTAACTTAGTCGAGAGCTACATCTTCCCAAAATAGGCAGACTAGTGACGATGTACCTCCTCAATATGATTATGTACCCCCTATGAGTGCAAAGAGGCTTTATAGTTATTTGGCTTATTAGGTATACTGATTACTAGCATGAATTTTGATTTAATTATTACTACTCCTATGAGGCATCCAATTGTAGATAATGTATCATTTAAAGGTTATTTTATGATGGTTGGTTAGGGGAGGATGTGAGTTTATCTAGTACTCTTTGATTAAGGAATTTTATGTGACTTTGAGGATAAATTAATTAGTCTACTAACATGTCTTGTAAATTATTTAGGAACATATTGACTTTTTACATTCCTAATTAATTTAATTTAGTTATAAAAGAAAACACTATTGTCATAGTTATAAAGATCTAAAGCAGCAATCATAGTATTAAAGAAGCTAATTTGAAATTGAAAAAGATAAAAAGAAAATCCCTATTAATTTAAGATTTAGGCACAATAAGTTTAGAGGATTAAAATTCTTTTAAAAATGGGAGAATGTAACCACCCGTACCACTATTAGAGGTAAGAACGTAAAATTTTAAAATAACTTTAATAACTAATAAAAAATGACTAATTCATTAAGGGTAGAAACTTTTGTTCGTACTAAAACCCTAAGTATAAATTAATGTATACACTTTTTTAATTGTAAAACTTTTTACACGAAAGTTTGAGAGATTAGTGAGCCTAGGGTAATGAAGCATTGAAATTTGAAGATTATAGAGTTATATTTTATTGTCATAACTAGGAATTTTGGTAAGTAAAATTACACGAGAATAATTTTTAGTATGAAATGACCGTTATGTTCGGGAGCGGGTTTCAAGCGTGACAGGCATAGTGAAGTTGATATTGGTTTCCTTCTTTCTCCATTTCCTTGTACACATCTTGAAGTGCCTGATGGAAAGGTTTAAGCATTCTGATTAAGAGTTCTCCATTATGTATCTGGATAATCAGAATCAAAAGTTTTTCATCCAAGCGTCGTGAATGTTGGAGATAAGGTACCCAGATGGGGACCGTAGACTCTTCCTTACAACAAAATTAATCTTCCCCTTAAAAATATTTCTTAAAATGTGAACATCAAAATATGTCAATTTCATAGCCAACAGTCACTTACAGAATGAGTAGTTTGGGAGAGGGTAAAAATTTATTATTTTATGTATATATATATATATATATATATATATATATATATATATATATATATATATATATATATATATATATATGTTATGAAATACATGAATGAATATTCATTATATTCAACGTAACCTATATACATCAATGTATATTCAATGTACCTATTATGACACATTTGTAATCTACACATTTGTAACCTACATTCTATGTATGAATGCCCATCTCCCAATTCAATGTATATAAGAGAATGAAAGTGAAAATAAAAATGCTCCTCTGACTTTCTCTACCATCTTTTTGGTGCTTATCTACTTTCTCTTCTTAATCTCTCTCTATTCTCTCTATTATATTCTTGCAACGCAATATTTTACAATACGTTATCAGCACGAAGATCTACCAATTGAGTAAATATTTTGTGCAAGGTGAGTATTTTTTTATTAATCAACTTATACTTCATCTTCTTCTATCGATTCTTCTTTTTTCTGCTCTTTTTCTTGGCACGAAGCGAATTTCCAACTAAAGTATCCTTACACTCTGAAGTGGCGGTGGATATTTGAAAATCCTTCTAATTAATTTAAGGATTCATTTGTTTTGCAGAATTATGGCAAATGTTGAAAAGCCCAAATTCACATCCTCGAGTGAGTGGAAATAATTATCTATCCACGATACTTTGACATGGAAATGCATCTCCAAGGGGAATGAGAGATCTTCTTACAATTACAGAAGACGGAACCTCAAATGCAAAAGATAAAGCAAATGCACTGATTTTTATTCGTCGTCATTTGCATGAGAGCCTGCAGACTCAATATTTATCCATTCGAGACCCTCAAACCTTGTGGAAGAGGTTGAAGGATAGGTATGATCATACTAAAAGGCGTATCCTTCCTCGAAGCACAATACTGACTAGCAAGTCAGACTACAAGATTTTTAAATCGTGTATTTATAGCACAAGCTTTATTTGATATTGTTTCTCGGCTTGAGTTATGCGGTATCAAGCTCATTGATGCGGAACTGTTAGAGAAAACTTTCTCCACCTTTCATGCTTCGAATATTGTATTTACCCAGCGACAAATACCCGACAACGTCAATTGCCGCGTACTCTGGTTGGGTACATTGCTCCTCAGCTGTGAGCAAACTATTGAATTGCTGCTCAAAATCTTTGCATGATCTTGAACCTGCTGGCTCAAAATCTTGCCTGAAGCACATACAAACTAAGAAAATTATTGGCCATTTAAAGGCTACAAGCGCGAACAAGAATATAATAATCCTCGAAGGGGTGTAGAGAAAAATTTAACCATACTAGGAAATCTAACTTTGGCGAATCATGACAAAGAAAGCCAAAGAAGGTGACTAATGAAAGTATTTGCCATAGTTGTGGCATGACTGGGCAAAGTCCCGTACTTGTCGTGCCTTGGCTTTGTTGATCTATGCGAGGCATCTTTAAAACATGCAGACGGCGTGGTGAATCTCACGCCATTAAAATTAATCCCTCTTTGCCATAACCCTTTGTTGGAAACCAGCAATATCTTTGTTGGTGGGACTCCTTTGCTCTGAGCGCTGATACATCCTGGATGTCTCACGATTTCTTTAAGGACACAGTTACTTTGATGAAGCATCGGTAGTGGATGACATCTTTGATTTCGAATATTATGATTCTAGTAATTTCTTTTCTAGTTGTTTTTTTCTTCAAAATGTATTACCTTTTATTGATGCTTTAATATGGTTATGCAATGAAATGCTTATAGACGATATAATATTTATTATTTTGAAATTTTATTTGACCCTATAACTAATATGAAAATTTTATGATACTTGACACGAAGTTGTCAACATAAATGCAAATGGAAAACACCGAGAAAAGGAGAATGTTTGTTTGCTTGATAGTGCATCAACACATACCATATTTCATAGTGAACACTTTTCCAGTATGACATTCGTAAGACACGTATCCATACAATATACGGGTCCTATTAGATTATTGATGGTTTTAGGAATGCCACGATTGTTTGCCAAAGGTGCCATCCTGCATATTGAAATGCATTTCCTAAGCGGTAGATCAAAAAGGATTCTACTTAGCCTTCAAAGATGTATCTGTAAGTAATAGGTACCATGTTGAGACTATTTATGAGCAAAATAAAGAATATATTGGCATTACCTCTTATAAGATGGGCACGAAGACCATCCATGAGAAGCCTAGAAGCTTCTTCTATGGAGTTTTATGTGTGTCATGATTAAGGCCGTTGAAACCTCTCCCACCATATCTTGGAGATTGGGTAAGAAACGTCAGTTTGGATTATGGCATGATCGCCTTGAAATCACCACAGGCGCTACAATGATGCGTAGAATAATCCAAAATACAAAAAGAGCACCCTTTAAAGGATACAAAGGTATTGTTGTCGAAGATTATAATTGTGAAGCTTGTTCACAGAAAAACTCATTATCAAACCTTCTATAACAAAGGTTGATCTTGAATCCCCTTTATTTCTGCAAAGAATTCAGGGTGATATTTGTGGACCAATACAACCACCAAGTGGACCATTTCGATATTTTATGGTACTAGTGGACGCATCCTGTAGATGGTCCCATGTTTGTCTATTATCTACGCGCAATGTCACCTTCCCTTGCGTTTACTTGCTTGTAGATATAAAGCCGGGCACAATTCTGATTATCGATTAAAGGTATAAGGATGGATAATGCTGGTAGTTACATCAAGAGATTTTGATACATATCGTGCTTAAACTCGGAATCGAGGTTGAGCACCGTCGCATATGTTCATACTCCAAATGGATTGTGAGGGTCCCTTTACTTACACATATACAAATCATTGCCTTGCTATTATTGAAACGAATCTCCTTGATCTGACATGGGGTCATGCCGTTACGCATGCGGCTGCCCTAATGAATTACGCCCCCGCTTTGCTTGTCTACTACAATCTCCCCTTCAAATGGTTCTTGGTTATGAACATGATATTTCACATTTACGCACCTTTGGTTGTACCTACGGTGCCTATTGCACCACACCAAAAGAGCAGAAAATGGTTCCTAACTTATTTGTTTGGGCATTTTATGTTAAGGTTTAATTCACCGTCCATCATTAGGTTCTTAGAACCGATTACTGGTGATCTTTTTCTTGCCAGTTCGCGATTGTCATTTCAATGAGACTATGTTTCATCGATTAGGACACACAAAATTGAAATGGGCTGCTGACGAAAACGATTAAGGTTTCTCTGGAATGAGAAAATTTTATCTCAATTCGACGAAACTCCCGAGTGCGGTGTAGGCGCATAATCCATTTACAGGCTATAGCAGTAGACTTCGATGCATTTAATGATGCTCTTAAGGTAACAAATCTCATATTCGACTATAAATGCTCCGGCTAGGATAAATTTGTTCGAGACAAGCTAAAATGGTGAAAAATCCCCACGGAGTTGAAACGTGGTAGACCAATAGGATCAAAGACAACATTCCTTGAAAGCGAAGGGGAAAGAATCAAGATCCTCGGAAGAGCACAGTCTTGTGCTTACTTCTAAAAACCTTAATGCCCTTGAAGAGGCACAAACCCATGAAAAGATCACTAACCCTAGGAATACTGAGAATTCCATTACATATTGTAATGAGATTTGGGATCGAAATAAAATCATCATTGATGATATTTTTGCATTCTCGATTCTTTCGTAAAATTATGGATGATGATTGTGAGCCCTTGATCTATTATTAGACGTCGTCGAAAGCAGATTGGCCTAAATTGGGAGGAAGCCAATTAAAAATTTGGATGCTTCCCTAATTCATGAGGAGGTTTTGGACCCATAACTCGCATCCCCGATAATGTGAAGCTTAGTTGGATATAAATGGGTATTTGTCCGGAAACGAAATGAGAAAAACAAGGTTGTCGGGTATAAAGCTCGACTCGTTGCCCAAGGATTCTCCCAGAGACTTGGGATTGATTATGATGAGACATATTCACCTGTGATGGATATGATTACATTTCGTTTTCTCATTAGTCTGGTAATCTTTGAAAAATTGGAAATACGTCTTATGGACATTGTGACGGCATATCTATATGACTCATTAGACTAAGATATTTATATGAAAATTCCCGAGGGATTCAAAATGCCTAATGCATGTACTCCCCGCAACTTATTCTCAATAAAATTGCAAAGATCTTTGTACGGGTTAAAGCAATCCGGTCGCATGTGGTATCAACGCCTAAGTGAGTACCTAATTAAGGAAAGGTACAAGAATGATCCTATCTGCCCATGGTGTTTTATTAAAATCAGAAGCAGTTTGCTATTGTGGTTCATGTCGTGATATAAATTTAATTGGAACTCAAAGGTTATTAAAGCGCTAAGTATTTGAAAAAGAAATTTGAAGTTAAAGATTTAGGTAAAACCAAACTTTGTCTTGGTCTACAACGAGCATAAAGCAAATGGAATGTCGTCCATCAATCATCATACATTGAAAAGATTACTTAGCGCTTCAACATGGACAAGGCTCACCCGTAGAGCACCCTATGGTTGTAAGGTCTCTAGATCCCCAAGAAAGGTCGAGTTTAGTCCTAGAATCTGATGAAGAGATACTTGGTCCTGAAGTACCATATCTCAATGCAATTGGGGCTTTGATGTACATGGCACAATCTACGAGACCAGACATCATTTTTGCAGTAAATTTATTGGCACGTTTTAGTTCTGAGCCAACTCGGAGACATTGGAATGGAATTAAACATATTTTTCGTTATCTCCGAGGAACCATAGATTTGGGATTATATTATTCCAAGGAATATACTAGAGTATTCGATGCTGGATAAGATCTGATCACATAAAGCTCACTCTCAGCGGTTATTTATTTTTATAATGGCCTTCATTTCTTGGCGATTCTAAAACAATCGCTAGTAGCTACATCTTCTAACCACTCTGAGATCATTGCTTTATATGAAGCTGGAAGAGAGTGTGTTTAGTTAAGATCCATTATAACACATATTCACAATTCTTGTTGCTTAACACAGGTTATAAATTCTCCCACTATAATTTATAGAGATAATCTTTGCTTGTGTTACTAGGTTGGGGAGGATATATCAAAGGTGATAGGACCAAGCATATCTCGCGAAATTTTTCTATACTCCACGAACTCCAAGAAAGTCGACAAATTGATGTTAAGCAGATTCAATCCATAAATAATCTTGCAGATCTTTTTTAACAAAATCATTGCCCAGCGTCCCGACTTTTGAGAAATTAGTATATGGCATTGGTATGCGGCGAGTTCATAAGATGTAAGATTAACTAACCCCAGCAGTGGCTATATAGCTCAAATTGAGGGGGAGATGTAACGCCCTCAACCCGGCACCCAATGAGGTGTCAAGCGAGGGTTTCACACTTCGGGACTGTGTTGAACTGGGACTCTTTAACCTTTTCTTTCTCAGAGCTGACACATATACCTGTTTTCTCATTCATATGCACAATTTTTGTAATAACAAAAAAAATCTTTTACATATACATTATACATACCACCATAGTGGCATTCATTATATTCTATACACATATACTTCAGTCCCTTTACTTGTACTATTACAATTTCACTATTACAAAACTATACATATACCTGTCCAATGAAAATGTCGAATGTTAAGACGGTCGCGGTGAGCACCTACCCTTGTGGTAAATTATTCATGTTCTATACACTAAGTCTTACTTCTCAATATACAAAACTTATACCTATTCCAAAAATACAGATATTACGGAAGCAGTGCGGTGAGCACCTAGCTCTTAGCTGGCCTACTCAGCTGATGTGAGATGTCATGTCCTTTATCCTTGTCTTCTACTTCTGAACCTACACGAATTAAAACCCGTGCTAAGCTTTATGCTTAGTGGGAAACATATACATGGACGACCAATAACATTGATCATCGCAAGCTTAATCGAATACATTCTTATACTCATACAGATCATATACTTATGACTTCTAACACTTATCATCTTGTCTAATGCCTTTCATGTGGTTCGAAACATGTGCATATATCCGTATCATTCCTTATCCTATACATATACTTTACCTGGCTCTTTTCATTTGCTTATATCGTATACTTGATCTATTTCATATTATTTCTTGTATCATGTTCTTTGCAAGTTTCTTATACTTTCATGTTCATTTCCTTTCATGTTCAATTATCTTTGGCCATGTATCATATACTTTCATATCTCATATACTTTTATATAACCTATCTTATATTGTCCTATACTTTTATCTACATTCCATATACTTTTCATATCGGTACTGTATTAACAATACGGTACTTTTCATGTCTTGTACTCATATGCTTCGTTTGACATATAACATTTCATATCATTTATTTCTTATTCTAATACTTATCATTTGATCTATTACCTTTCTAATGGTTCATATTATCTCTATTCGGTGCATATCTTAATCATATTCATATATTACTTTCATGGTTATATACTATACCATTTATTTATATTTCTATTTTCATGTATATTATCATGTCACGTGTTCATATCTTGTTTTCCTCTTATACTTTTCATATTACTTTCTCTTTTATGTCTTGTACTTGTTCATATACTTTTAGAGTATCTTGTCATGTACTTTCTTATACGATCTTGTATCTTTATATCTTTGCATTTGTATTTTCTCGACTATAAATTGACATTCACGACAGATTCGAGAGGGAATCTCGTCTGTTGTCATTGATAACGGATGTGCTTTCACATTTAATAGTATGAGTCACTTTGACTATAGAATTGACATTCACAACAGATTCGAGAGGGAATCTCGTCCTGTTTGTCATTCAGTAGCCATGTGATTTTGTCATATACTTGTACTTCCTTATATTTTCATCTTGACATTTTCATGTACTATACTTTCCTATGATTTTCATATACTGTGTTTTTTATATACGGTACTTTCATATGCTTTTCATATACTTTATCTATCATATACATTTCGTGTCATTGACACTTTACTTCTTATTGTATGCTTGTCATACATTTTAATGTTTCGTATGCATAAACCTTAGAAGTGGATAAAAACTATAAGAGCCCCGAAAGGTCTTGGCCTCCTTGGCTGAAACAGTGGTCTATAAGGGTTCGAAGGCGCTGTTATCATTATGCAGAACCAATGACCATCATCTATAAGAACCCGAAGGCGCAATGACCAACGGGGGCTAAGCGGTCGGTATCTTTGCGGACTTTTCCTGGCAGGCATGCTCATCTATCCCTCTACCAGGTTTTAAGCAGACAATCAAGCGTTTTATTCCATTTTCAGTACATATCTCATATTTCCGAATAATTATTGTTATCCGCTAATCATATGCGATATTACTATCATTACTTTAATTTGAATTCGTTCTCATATCTGTAGCTTCATATTACTGTTCTCATATTTCTTTGCAATACATACATTCATTTTTTTCATTTAATTAGTGTCTTCGTATCATATATGTGATCTTATCATATATCCTATATGCATCTATGCATTCTTGTATTCCTATGTTTATGTATGTCTTTATATATTCATATGTCTTTATCTATCCATATCCCTTTATATCATTTATGCATTTCTATCAAATTTAGCCCCTATTCATGGCATTTTCTATATTTCTATTATGTATACCTCTATCCATTCATGTATCCATATATATTCCTAGTCTCATGTATTTCCATCATATATATTCATATCCTTCATCAAATCATATATTCATGCCATGTATTCCTAAAAACTTTGACCAAGCGATTAGTACACATGGTACAACAATTCAATTTTCAGACAGGATGTGGGCACCAAATGCCATTAAATAGTATATGGTTAGATTCTAGACTCAATGAGATTTCCATAGAGTCCAAGAATTCCCATAACGGAATCCTAATGAAGGAGTTATGCAAGTTGCAAGCCATGAAGAAAATCAGCATCTTGTAGCACTTACCTTAGTAGCGCGCTTAGCAGCAGCCACTATTTTTAGTCATTTTCGGATATAGTATAAACTCAATGGTATCACATATATATGGGTGGATTCTAGACTCAAAGGGCTTTCCATAGAGTCCAAGAACACCCAAAAAGGACTTCGGACGAAGAAGTTATGGCCATCCGAAGTTTGAGGACACAACCAGAAAATCCGGTGCGCTGAACCAGCAGGGGCCTACAGTTTTCTGTCATTTTCGGACATAATCTGAGTTCAAGTTGCATTAATCTATATATGGGTGGATTCTATACTCAAAGGGCTTTCCATAGAGTCCAAGAACACCCATAACGGAATCCTAACAAAGGAGTTATGCAAGTTGCAAGCCATGAAGAAAATCAGCAACTTGCAGTACTTGCAGCAGCAGCAGCAGCCACTATTTTTAGTCATTTTCGGATATAGTATAAACTCAATATGGTATCACGCTATATATGGGTGGATTCAAGACTCAAAGGGCTTTCCATAGAGTACAAGAACACCCAAAAAGGACTTCGGACAAAGAAGTTATGGCCGTCCGAAGTTGGAGGACACAACCAGAAAATCCGATGAGCCGAACTAGCAGGGGACTACTGTTTTCTGTAATTTTCGGACATAATCTGAGTTCAAGTTGCATTAATCTATATATGGGTGGATTCTAGACTCAAAGGGCTTTCCATAGAGTCTAAGAACACCCATAACGGAATCCAAACAAAGGAGTTATGCAAGTTGCAAGCCATGAAGAAAATCAGCAACTTACAGCACTTGCAGCAGCAGCAGCCACTATTTTTAGTCATTTTCAGATGTAGTATAAACTCAATATGGTATCACGCTATATATGGGTGGATTTGAGACTCAAAGGGATTTTCATAGAGTTCAAGAACACCCAAAAAGGACTTCAAACAAATAAGTTATGACCGTCCGAAGTTGGAGGACACAACCAGAAAATCCGATGCGCTGAACCAGCAGGGGCCTACTGTTTTCTGTCATTTTCAGACATAATCTGAGTACAAGTTGCATTAAGATATATATGGGTGGATTTTAGACTCAAAGGGCTTTCCATAGAGTCTAAGAACACCCAAAAGAGACTTCGGACGAAGAAGTTATGGCCGTCCGAAGTTGGAGGACACAACCAGAAAATCTGCTCGAAGGAACAGTGCCACCATTCTTTGCACACCATGTGTGCTGCTCCACTTTGGATTAATTTCTGAGCCTAAAGGATTCGGAATTTGGATATACCTATTTCAAGGAGATATGTTCTCCTATGAGTCTAGGTACCCAAAAATTTGAATCACTCAATTCGGATGAGTGATGACCAAGTTATGGTGGCTTATGGAGTTTTGAAGAAGAAATTTGGACAGCATCTCCCCTAAAACCCCAATATTTCCTTAATACAAATATTGCTCAATTGAGGCGCACAATCAATCAACCCAAGCCCAAAACACAACCAATTTAGCATAAAACTAACAAAAATTTATTATAATAAATGGGGTTCTTCTAACCCAATTTCTTTAATACGGGTGTGGGGATATGATTTCCCTACATATATTCTTAATCTATTGTAGTCTAGACAAATTCTATACTAATCGAAACGAGTTCCTTACCTCTTGTAGCATTAAAGACAACTCAAGGAGTCAGTGGACATACAAAACGAAACTTCGACTTTCCCAACTCTTAGTCCAAATCCTTGGCAAAAACTTGTGATTTGGTATCCGCAGCGTAGCTTTAGGCCAGTATAACAATTTGGTGTTGGCCCGAGCGTGGGCAGGCCCCCGATCATCGCGAATCGTAGAGAGCGAGAGCTTCCTCTCTCCCTCTTTTCTTGTTCTCTCTCACTGCAGGAGCCTCCTTTTCCTTTTTGCTATTTTTGTTTGTTTTATCCTTTTTATTTTAATTATTATTATTATTATTTTGAATATATGATTCATAAGGCTTTATTCGGGTTCGTTTCTTCTCCGAAACAACTTATTTCTTTTCAGTTCACTTTATTTTAAATGAATTTAGCCCAAGCCATGTCCTGACTTCTGAGATTTTCGTAAAAATCTCGTCCCTAAAGTCACTGGCAACTTATTACCCAGAAAATTATAAAATATTCCGATTGTCTCAGAATTCGACTAAACTTTTCTGGGTCATAGATTTAGCGAGACAAATTTAGCAGCGCGGTCAGGATTTAGGTCATCAAATATCAAGAAGAGAATTTTCTAGGCTTTCTGACCATTCCATAAATTTTACTATTTTTGCTATTTGTCCTTCTATTATCATAATTTTAAATCCCAACATATTTATTCTTAAATTAGCATATATCTTATAGCTATGACTTTGATATCTCGTTTGATAAATTACTAATTTACCCTTGTCTCTTATACTATTTCGGGTCTCTCGTTTATTTCCCGAATTCATATTTCCTTTTAATATCTACTAAACATATTAGTAACAGGTATATTTAGTAGGAGATATTGTAGGCGTATACCATTGCACTTTTTCCCTTTTGTCGGTTTTTGTCCATTGGGTTTGCGACTTAAGGTTTTAATGAGGCAATTAAATACATCAGAAAAAGAGATTGAGATCATAATATTTATACTGCTTGTACTCTTTTTCCCTTTTGTCCGGTTTTTGTCCCACTGGGTTTTTCCGGCTTAAGGTTTTTAATGAGGCAGTGTCATTTAATGCACATTCATGAATACAATGAATATTCAAGGGGGAGTGCTATGAAATACATGAATGAATATTCATTATATTCAACGTAACCTATATACATCAATGTATTGATGTCATATTATGACACATTAAGTAACCTACACATTCGAAACATATACATTAAACAACTATATACGTCGATGTATATTCAATATACCTATTATGACACATTCGTAACCTACGTTACACGTATGAATGACCATATGCTATTCAATGTATATAAGAGAATGAAAGTGAAAATAAAATTGCTCCTCGACTTTCTATATCTTTTTGGTCTTTATACACTTTTCTCTTCTTAATCTCTCTCTATTCTCTCTATTATATTCTTACAACACAATATTTTACAATAATACATAGCTTCTTTTTTTTTTTGAAAGATATATATATATATAGCATTTAAGGCTTATAAATATTGACCAATATTGGTTTTTGGTCAGCTGCCATGAATAATATAATGAAGCTTTACAGGGAACCTGGTACCAAATCCTGGCACACCCTTTAATATGTGTCTCCGATTGCGCTTGACATTAACGCGATCTCAAGATTCTCATTTTGAGTTTGTGAAATCCGGAGATCAAGCACTAAGCAATAATGGAGGATGCAATAGTGTTGTATCCAGCTCCAGGCATCAGCCATGTGGTGTCCATGATTGAGCTAGGCAGCTGGGTTCTCCTGGTACTCCCCACCCTTCTCCATCACATTCTCCTGGCTATCGGCCCTTTCGACACTCCGGCCACCACTTCTTACATCGACCACATCTCCCACACCAATCCTTCCATCTCTTTCCTCCGCTTTCCGTATCTCACGGTCGACGCCTCTTCTTCCACTCACAGTTCCTTCGGTGACCTCTTTGACTTCATCCGTCTCAGTGACTCTAATGTCCGCCATTCTCTCCGGCTACTCTCCGAAGCTTCCACCATCCGGGCATTCATCATCGACTACTTTTGAGCTTCAGCTCTGCCTGTTGCTCGTGACCTTGGAATTCCACTTTTCCACTTCTTAACCTCCGGTGCTGCTTCCATTACTGCCATCCTCTACTTTCCGGAAATTCACAAACAGACGGAAAGCAGCAATAAGAGCTTCAAGGACATACCTGGTACCTTTCTACACTTTCCGAGGTTGCCTCCGCTACTAGCCACTCGAATGCTTCAACCATTGCTCGACCGAGACGACCCCGCCTATGATGATATAACATTTTTCTGAAGTTTTGGCCAAATCCGATGGTCTTTTGATAAATACGTTCAGATCTTGAGCCGATAGCAGTTAGAACAATCAGAGAAGGGAAATGTGTTCCCGACGGGCCAACTCCGCCAGTTTACTGCATCGGCCCTTTGATTGCCGATGCCGGTGAAGATGAAAGAAATGATAAACCTCGTCACACTTGCTTGTCCTGGCTTGACAGACAGCCAAGTCAGAGTGTCGTCTTCTTGTGCTTCGGCAGCAAGGGGACCTTCTCTCCGGCTCAGGTGAAGAGATAGCTGGTCTGGAAAGGGAGTGGTCAGAGATTCCTGGGTGAGTGAAGAACCCACCATTTGCGGTGGTGGCGGATGTTGATTTGGAAGGTCTAATGCCGGAGGGGTTCCTGGAAAGAAGCAAGGACAGGGGAATGATGGTGAAGTCATGGGCGCCGCAGGTGGCGGTGCTGAACCACCCATCGGTGGGTGGGTTTGTAACTCATTGCGGGTGGAACTCGGTGTTAGAGGCAGTGGTCACCGGGGTGCCAATGGTGGCGTGGCCTCTGTATGCTGAGCAGCATCTGAACAAGGCAGTTCTGGTTGAGTTTATGAAGATGGCGATCGGAGTAGAGCAGAGGGATGAGGATATGTTTGTGAGTGGAGATGAGGTGGAGAGGAGAGTGAGAGAGTTGATGGAGAATGAAGAAGGGGGGAGGGAGCATAGAGAAAGAAGCCAAAAGATGAGAGAGATGGCTATGGCGGCTTGGAAAGATGAGGGTTCATCCACCACTACTCTTGACACTACTAGGAAATAAGCCTTTAGCGTGACCATCAGCCTGGCTAAAAGATTATAATACGGCTAAATAAACTGGATGAACATTAATCATGATATGATATGGCTATAGGTGGTGTGGAGAAATCCTATAGATCACGGTCTTCATAAACCGTGACTATAGGCTCTTCCATTATAGCCGCGGTTTGTAGTTTGACGATCATAGAGTATAGTTTTATAGCCCAGCGGTTTGTGATTGACTGACCGTAGAATGTTTCATTCGCGGTTTAGTTATTTTGACCATATGGTAGTTTTTAGTGAAGTTTTGTGAACGACCTCTGACCATATAGTAGTTTTAGCCATGGTTTGCTTGATTGATCTACCGGCCATAAGGTGGTTTATAGCCACACGGTTTGTGATTCCCCTGACCCGACCATGGAGGTGGTTTATAACCCACATGATTCTAGTTGACCCGGCCATAGGGATGATTTATAGCCATGGATTGTGGTTGACCTGACCATAAAGATGATTTTGTCTAAATGATTCAAAACAAGTTTACAATAAGTTACGTGGTATTCAAAAACTTAATGTTTATAATTAATTTATCAAACATGCTTCAAGGTCATTGACCCATTTCAAGGAAACCGCAATAAACCTCAAGACCCATTCCTCCAAATCCAGCGACCTAAAAGAATCTAAAGAGATAAGGTAGTTCAAAATTCAAACCACGAATCTCATTAAATTCGAATTCACAGGAAGAGAATTTTAAAGAATAGCGTTAGCAACTATATGTCTACATGCCATTTTCTCATCCAAAGTTCGAGCTAAAGCTCACTCCCCACGATCTTTGGGAGCCGAGTTCGATTCATCATGATCAGCGATCTATACACCCAATGAGACTGCGATATTGCTTCATTGATCCAACTGATCTACCGCGATCCTCGCATTTGTTGTTCTCTCTATGTATCGATGTTGGCTTACTAGATTGTGAAATGGTGGAAGATCCTCACGTCCTCACGGACGTTTTGCCTTTAGAGGTGGAAGGGAGTATGCGGATCTTGATAAACCACTCTTCCAGATTTACAATATTGGATTTATCAGTGCTTCTACGATTTGATGTTTATTATCAAAATCACCCTTTCGACAATCAAATAACAGAGTAGAACTTCAAGTAGTACAGCTCTTCATGCTAGTATCCCTCCGAAAATCTTCTTGGCATCACCTACTACTTTGGATAATTTGCGGTTGGTTCCTTGATAATTAGTCGCACCATGTAACCTCGGATGATGCTCGTTAGAGACTAAATTTGACTACTTTGGCTATAGTATTTAAGCTCACTTTGGAGTGAGGCTCTCAACTTCCTATATTAGGTATTAGTGTGTAATCTATGACACCATTAAAATTGAGAGATATTCTTTATGTTCTCTCAAATTACTAAAACCTCTCATGATTTCTAAATCACCTGAAGTAATCTTAATTTATGTGAATTTAATTATGCTTTGCCCTTGTGAAGGACAAACATACAAAAGCAATATTTAAGGTGGTTCTTGAAAATCGTTTGTACCATCTGAAGATCCCACCTAATTCACGGATCACAAAATTTGAAGATCATTTCAATAACCAGCTCGAGAGGGTGTCTGGAATGGTCCATCACTCTGTTCTCGCTCTCAACTCTGCCCAACACTCTGGTCATGGGCATTCCTCTGTTGAAGGGCATGTATGGAGATGATTCAGGAAGCTTAATGGTGCAAATAGTCGTTCTTCAATGCCAATATGTTTGCCGTCATTCTGTTCAGTATAGGGAGCTAAAACCCAACTGATCATAGAGCAGTTTCCAGACACTGCAGGTTCTATTATTTCGTTCAGAGTTGATTCTAACGTCATCTCTTTGGATGGGAAAGAGCCTCTCAGTCGGCGGGTCGGTGATGATGGGAGAACATCGCTATTCTGAGTAGGGAAAATCACGGCTCCGCTACGAAATATTAGGAAATTAGTTGAGATATAGTGAGCACAATTGAACATTTTATAGCCCACAAAGATCAAATGATCACAATAAATTCCATTAAACCCATTGAAAGAGAACCTAGCATAATTCAAAAAGGAGAAAAATGTAGCCCCTCACCCCATTAAACCTTTAGTTTGTATCACAGCTTAATCATCTTTTCCAACCAACCAAGCAAACAAAACCAAACCGAAGTTGTTAATTGTAGAAACACAAATATTAGTTATGATAGAAGACTTTTCCTCCAAGCAACCATGCGATTCAATTGATCGGCCCTAAATCAGCACATTAACCCCTGAATCAAACAAAAAAGAGATAACACATAATCCAGACAATTTAATCAAATAACCCAAACAATCCATATATCACATAATTAAGATATGATGAAATCCATGTTAACATGGCTTACTCGAGTTGAACTGAAACAGAACCAATGATACAGGATCAAAACATACAACATGTAGTTATTCATCTTATGTATGGTTATTAATTAAAAAAAAAAAAAAAAAGAAGAATTACTTTAAAAAGCATATTTAAATAAATCTCCACAGAATTTGAAGAAAACTCAATCAAACGACCGTAAAACATTAGATTCAAAAAATTTAAATCTATACTTTTAAAGTAATCACAGACATAAATCAAACATGATGTAAGAAATAAAAAATTTCTAGGTTTTCTATCATTCTCTAGAAACAAACGGATTATTAGTCAAAGCACACAATAATTGAATAAGAAATTGAGTTCAAACACATGAATATCAATGAGCTCCCCATAGAGACATCAATTCCTCTCTTAGAGTCTGAATAGCATAACCGATATTCCTGGTAATTACATTATCTGTCTCTTTGTATATTTGGTGGCCCTAGCTCTCCATCAGTGTAGGAATTGTCTGTACGACCTCATGATCGGCTCCAAATTGAAACCTAACCTCGGAGCTCCTCGATGCCCGGAGCTAACCCCCACCCCACGCCTTTCTCATGGTGCTTCAAAATCGAAAAGAGCTCTTAGAGCTCTATGGTTGGAAATGGTGACAATCATCGAGATCTCGCCGATTGGGCGGCCAGAAATGGATGAAGCAGAGAATGGATAGAGGCGACCTTCCAGTCGAGATTCAATGAAATTATAGAAGACGAAGCCATATGAGGGGGTTTTTCTAGGGGCATATGTCTCGTGGCTAAGGCTAGATCCGTCAATGCATATTGATGACCCTCATAGCAGTGGGAATGACTTCACCACCTCCTCCATGAATTGCATCAGCAACGAGGGATGTGCCAAATTTCCAAACCACGGGACCCTCCTAGAAGTGTTTATTAGGTTATATGTATAGTCGCGGCCACTCCTTTCCCCGGTTATAGGCCATATCTATAGTAGCGACCACTCCTCCCCCGGCTACATAACCATTTTAGCTATGGGTTTTTCTGGCCTTGACTAAAAACATGCCACTATATATTACTTTTCTTGTAGTGTGATAAATTGGCCGACGCCTGGAAGAAAGATTGACTGGAATATAATGCATGTATTTGAATATTTGTAGCTCCCTCTCTAATAATGAATCTAGCATTCATGCTTTTAAGTTTTATCTGTCTAATAATTAACACAAATCTGTACTTGAATCTTGGTTTTTTCCTGTTGATGTATTGATGCCGTTGGACAAGGGACATTGCAGAACTCATTATCAAGAAATTGAAGCTAGATCAAATACGCAGAACACAAACGCTTCAAAAATCAATGGTACGGTTGATAAAGAATGGGAAAGGGAAGATGGTAATTCATCATCACCAAAAGTGATTTGGGATTTCAAAAATATTATTAGCATTCCAAGGCATGACATTTCTAAATATTGTTTTAGTCCTTGATAATGGATGAGCAAATTAAGGATGGCTTGACATAGGATTGATAAAAAAAAATTAAAAGAAAATAAAATAAAAAGGGCAACTAAGGATTAGTATAAGGACTTTGGAATGTGTGGGTGGATGGGCAAAGCGTAATCACCCCTATTTCCTTACATCAACTTGACATTAAAGATTTGAAGCAAAGGAATAACTGGTCCTAATTCAAAACTATAAGCTGGTGATTTCTCCCAACAATGTACTCATCTCATTGGATGATCAGAATCGAAAGTTTATTATCCAAGGGTCGTAAAATGTTTAAGTTTTTCATTTTAGTTTAAGCTTTTCTTTTTCTTCACGTGTTTGTTTTTCTACTCTAGAGATGCTGATAATTTTGGGGTTTTTTTTTTTAAAGGGGATGGAGCTTGAAAATTAATGCTAAAGAAAATTAATGCTGAAGATATGGTGTCTATAAATTTGTAATTTGGTACTTGTTACTTGATTTTCCACTAATGTTGTGTCTATGCTATTATTTATCCAAGAAATATAACAAAAAAGAGAAGATGATGATGAATTAGAGACTACCCTTACAAAGGGAGTGTTGTACTCTTAAATTTAAGTTTGTTTATTATCTTAATTGAATATCTTTTATCTCTTTTTTTTTATAAGAAAATATAGATCAGTAACTAGAAATATATATATATATATATACCTTGAATAGTAGTTTTTTTACATTGTTTTAGGATTTAATTATTATTATTATTCTAATTAAATAGATACCAAAATTAATTTGGATAGATATAGGTTTCATTTGGTAAGCTGTTAATTTTTCATTAAAAGCTAAAAATTACAATAAAATAATATTAATTTTTTCTTAAGTCAACCTTGACAAATAGTCAATGTCTAAATGTGGACCCCACATTTTTGGTTATTATATGTTTCTCATTAAAAATGCAAGACTCCGTTTATATTTTTTCAAAAATCATTTTTTATAAAATGGTTTGGACTCGCTACTTATTTTTATTTTATTTTAAAAGGGAAAACAAAATAAAAAAGAAAAAAAAAATCTAAATATGACTCTTGATAAGAAAATATAGGTCCGGGAAAAATCGAGTTTAGGTCCGGGAGTCAAACTTCTTATCGGAAAAGTACGAAGGAAGCGTAGAACCCCTCTAAGTCCCTAAAGTTGGGTCTCTACAATGCAAACTAAGGAACATGCAACTTTTGGCTAATTGAGCAATAAATACCAAAGACAAGCAATGACAATACAACGACATACTAGACAGATAAATAAATAATTAATCAAACAAAGTCAGATAAGAAAAAAATGTATACCTAGGCGGCGAATCGAGAGCATTATCAATAGAAAATCTTGTTAGTTCGATACAACAATATAGAATATTCACATTCAATTAAAAAATTGGTTATAGATCAAAAATCAAATTATTTGTTAAAAAAATACATAAGATGTTGGGCCCCACCCAAGCCCATTTATATGTTACACAAAATAACTCCACAAGATTCCATTTTAGATATTGAGAATTTGAAATTTTAAAATTGAAAACTTGAGAATTCCAAATTGGGAATGGGGAGACTTGAAATTTGAAATTATGGTACTTGAACTTTGAAATTGAGAATTTGGTAAATTTAAAATTGAAAACTTGAAATTTTGAAATCGGGAATTTGGGGACTTGAATTTCGAAATTATGACACTTGAATATTGAAAATAGGATTTAGTAAAATTGAAATTCAAAGTTCGGGAAATATAATTTTAAAATTTTGGAATAATAATTTGAATAAATTAAGGGTGTGAACTTGATGGACCAAAAAGCTGGTCAGAGAGTGTGGCCAAAGGGCTTGGTCAAAGGACCTAATTAGTTTAATAGGTTGAGTCAACAGTCCTAATGAATTGGGCTTAGAAAGATGACATGACTTTTTCGGCTAAGTCATAATGGGTTTAGTCAAAGGTCCTAATAGGTTTAATGAATTGAGTCAAAGATCCTAATGGGTTGGGTTTAATGGGTTTGGTCAAATAACTTGAAAATGATTCTTAGTGTAGAATTACTGTTTTCTTAAATGAGATATTATTATTAAAAGAAAATTATGAAGAATTGGTATAAATACAATAAAAATTCAAAAAATATATTATTAAGAAGCTTAATAAGATTTCAAACATAAGTTATAGTCATAAAAGAATAGCTGGATTAGTTTTAATAATAATAAGATAACAGAAATATGGAAATAAAAAAATAGTAAATTAATAAATCATAAAAATTAAGGAAATCAAGATGATATGAAAGTCTGCTAAATTTAAAACACAAAAATTAAGGAGATTATTGATATATCAAAACATGGTAATTGATAAAAGACAAGAAGTTGGTCCTGAGAAGGAAGTTAAGTTCCTTCAAAATCTTTCAGATGTGTTGTTTAAGAAAAAAAAAATAGAAATAGAAAAGGAGAAGATTGTGGATTTGGTGGGGAGTTGAATCGCAAGAGTAGTCCCTCTTTCTCTTTTCTTTTATTCCACATATCTATAATTATAAATTCCCATTGAATCAATGTGGTGACCCTCACTTTTAGGGACTAGCACTTCAACTTGTTCAATTCCATTAAAGTTGTGTTTATAGGAAAGAAAATATTCCCTTCGTTTCAAAATAATTGTCTCTTTTGGAAAAAAAAAATGTTTCAATTTAATTGTCATTTTAAGAGATCAAGAATACTTGACCATATTTCTTTCAATTTTACCCCTATTTTTATTATTCCCAACAAAATTTAATAACATCAGATATTAAAAATATTTTACAAGTTTCATTATCTTCTACACTTAAGCACTCCCCAATTTATGTGGGATTTCTTTTCGATTAGTTTTGATAAAGTCGACAAAAAACCCTTCCATATTTTTTCTATTCCTATAACAAGCATTTGTGTATATATTCATCTGAGGACTTATATCCTTTCTCTTATATACTAAAAAAAGCAGAAAATGAAGTGATGAAGATTGGATAAATTTGATTCTAAGCTTTTGTATGATTCTAGTATAAAGCTTTATATAAGAAACACAAAAGATGCAAAAATTTTAGACTTGAATGTAGCTGCGGATCGTGGATTTGATCTAAACAAGTACCTAGGTGATGGTGAAGAAGCTTTTGGAGAAAAAGAATTGCAGCAAGTAGTTCAAATGTTGTTGAAAATTTATCTTCCAAATTTTTATTAGGAGAAAATTGTTAGGTTTGGGATGCATGAGCATGATGGGTTCATTGTTGTTGGAAAAATAAAGTTCTTGTTTTAACTTTTCCGTAGACTACATCTAATATTGTGATATAGGTTTGAAATTGCTTGAGGAAATTAGTACCATTTATTTAATTAAATTTTCATTTAGATATATTTCCGATTCAGATTTATACTCTACACCGGTGCAAAATTATATATCAAGGTCCACTATCAAAAATCAAGCTGAGCCACCACGGGTTTGGAGTTTAACATGAGGTAATTTGACCCTATAGATTTGGAAGTTAGCAAGAGGTAATTTCTATTCACCATCACTAGTGATTTATTCAAAGGATATAAAAAAAGTGTTGCATAAATTATGGTACATGATATTTGATTTTTTATTCAAAGGATCTAGACAAATCCTGAAGATCCTATTAACCCCGTTTATAAGCTTTAGAGGACTAACAAAAAAAGCTTACAACAAGAAAGCAAGTAAATGGACTAAGATGTATCTTTATGGGCTAAGTGGTTCCTAGGACAATCACTAATCTTACCCATATATATATTGATAATTTGTTGCTCAAAGGATTTATATTGACTGGTTAATTTTGGATAGGGATTTTTTAATTCCATACTAGTATAAATCCTTGTATGTCAATGCCAAGATTTTCTTTACATCTCTGAATTTTATTTTATTTTATTTTGTATTTGCTTTAGGTATTTTGCTCCAAATGTATGTTATGCTATATTTAAATTCTTTGGATGAAAGATTTTCTATAATGGACCCAAGGAAAAATCAAGCAAAAAGGCATAGAGATCCACGGATATAATGAAAGAGGTTAAGGCTTAGTGAAATTACTTATGAATCTTTCTTGGATCATTGATCTTCCATATTGTTCACAATTGAAAATGACTTGAGAGTGAAGTCATTTTTATATAACAAATTTAACTTAAATAATTGATAACTTCTTGTACTATCTGGGATCACATTTCATTTAAGTTGGAAGTTGACCTTCTTTTCTAACATTGCCTTCTTAACATATGATTTGTATTTATAGGAACCTTTTAACATTATTTCTATCATACACATTCTTGATATCGAAATATATTCTAGACTTCACTATAAAGAAAGAGTTTTCAAAATGACTTCTGCTTGGCATTAACAAGCTCATCCAGGTTGTGGTGACCATATATTGCAAGGTTAGACCATGACGAAGACCCAGGAATCCCAAGACATTCAAATCTAGAGAGTTTGGTTGACTATAAGTGAATCTTCAATCCATATTGTTTGGCTTCTCATCAAACTCAGCATCATCTCTGATCAATATGTGTTCTTGCATTTATCTTGTTGGATAAATGTTGATTTTCTAAATTCTCCCTCTTAGCCATTTGTGATGGCGGGTAGACTTTTCAATTAAGTATGATCTCATGACCCTCACTTCTTTTAAGGTGTGGCTTTGATAATAACAGTGTTTTGCAGCTCTCTTCTTACTATTCCTTTTGGCTGACTCTTGCCTGACAAAGGAAATGCAATTTTTCAAAGAAAAGTTCATTTCCTTGGAGCATCAATCTTGAAGTGAGCTAAAGCAGCAAAACATGAGCTTTTGATAAATTTTGCCACTTTACAAGTGCGCATTTGATCATCTTCATCTGGCAGCAAGTAGTAATTCTCAGATTTTTTTTTTTCATGTAAAACCACTTCTCATCAATATGAATAATGTTATACATCCACACGAAAATTGCATCATGTGGTATGCTACTTTCATCGAGCATTAGTAAAGCCTGATCGAGATCTTTTGTTTTCTTTGCTAGAAAAGAGCTTTTATGGAATTTGAATGTGGTCTTATAGCTCATGGCTTCAAAAACTAAATAATGTGGCCTTGCTTGTTCGTGTTCATGGAGCGAAGCTAAAGGCAGGGATTTAATTACGTTGGCAAGGAATTCACGAATTTTTGGTGAGTCAATCTAAACCTTTTGAGACAATTTTTCACCATCTTTTATGGGAGATACATCCCAACATGTATGCCCACTTACTTTTGTGCTGTCTGATTAGATAAGTGCCATGAAACTAAAAGTGATACCACCACATTTTATACTCCTTGCTTGATTTTCCATCAACACTTTTGGCGTAGATTATATATAGAAGCTGTCTTCGTCATGTTTCCAGATTTTCATTTTCTTTATTTGACTTTGTGCCTTGACGGTACACAGCTAATATTGTCATCATAAGGTGTTTTCATTTTGTTTTCAAAATGGTTGACCAAAAAAAAAAAAAATACGATGGTATGATAATATCAAAAGCTATAATATTTAGTACATATGGCATGTAAATCTTAGTGACAATAACATGAAATAAATCTTTTATTGTATAAGAATTTGATATACTCCGATTAACATGAGTATAATATAGATGGCATGCAATAATAACTAAAATCCATGGCAAATCTATTTACCTATAACTCAATATAAGCCAAATACAAGAAGAATATAGGAAAAATGTGATACCAGGATTGGAGTTTATTTCCTGCGACATATGCTCTTCCACATTTGTACTTCCGTCTTCTGTTTTGACAGTTTGGTCAAACATCGGCCAGTTTGATGTAGATCTCGGTTATTGAAGAAGTTGAACTCGGATTAGGATCCAGAACAAATATATTAGCATCAACACCATCGGATAAAGGTTTGTTTTCCATATCTTGTTGTGCATCTCCATCGGTGGTAACATCAAATTAATGTATCCATCTTCAGATCTATTTCCATTGATGACTCTGATAACGATGCATATAGTTAGCTCTCATTAAGTGTTGTTATATAAATGTTAGAATTAACTCAATAAAAGAAAAAGAACATTCAGTATTTGGGTGAAAAATTGTTGGGATCAGTTCATCACTCAGCTTTCTTCTTAATATGTATTTATTAAGATTTTCTATTCATACTTATTAGGGAGATCACAAAAAAACTTGCCGAATATTTTAGTTAAGTGGTTAAGAATTTATTGGTAATTAGTAGATTAGAATTAAATAAAATGTTGGAGTTTTTATAAAAGTCAAATACTGATCAAGATTTTTATAGAAGAAAGAAAAACAATTAATACTATAACTAGATATTTATTGAAAATAAAAAAGGATGGTTTAATCATTTTTATAGTTCTTCTTGAATCATGTGCATCTACGAAGGACTATTATTTTAAAACAGAGAGAGTATTAAATTCGGATGAGTGGGAGCAGTGAAATGGGTGGTGGGAATCAGTGTAATTGTTTAATGAGGAGGCATCGTGTCTGGGGCACGATTGACTAATGAGTAATTTGGACGTTAGGGCAGGATTGGTTATCACTTGTCAGCTTGTGTTCAATTCATATCTCATTCAGTTGTCCTCATTTGTCGCAAGTTGTGATCATGGTTCGATTCGAATAGTAAAGAATCTCTTGGGGGGATGTTGGTTTCAGACACCCTTGAAGCCCATCACCAACTCATAGATTTGGGAATACATTATACAAGGCAAAGTTAACATGGTAGTGGTAGTGGTGGTGGTGGTGATTATCATTTTAAGTGATGCCCACTTGCTTGATTCGGAATTTTGTTTTGAGAACGATTAAAAAAAAACGAGGTACCATTGCCAACGCTTGCACCACACCTTTTTCAGATGTCACAGGTCACAGTTAAGCATGCGCCGGTAAGTGGAATATAAATGGGCTTAATTTAGTCAAATGCGGGTGGGTCATTATTCTATTTCATAATAATTTGATTCTTTGCTTTCCGGCGTAAGTCATGCTATAAAGAAATTGGAGCCCTGTTTTGGTTGTTAGAAATTTGGACGCATGATTCCGGATTGTTAGAGAAAAAGAAATTTGTAATGCGAAAACCTAAGAAAAAGGAGAATAAACAAAAGCATAAATTCCAAGGACGGGTATTTGCTATTACTCATCTGGATGCTCATGCCATCTCTTACATGGAGACAGGTACAATTTAAGTTCCCACTTTATCTATCAGAGCCTTGATAGATCCAAATGCAAACTCCTTGTTAATTTGGTATCTTTTGTTGGCTTATTAGGTATACTGATTACCAGCATGAATTTTGATTTAATTATTACTACTCCTATGAGGCATCCAATTGTAGATAATGTATCATTTAAAGGTTATTTTATGATGGTTGGTTAGGGGAGGATGTGAGTTTATCTAGTACTCTTTGATTAAGGAATTTTATGTGATTTTGAGGATAAATTAATTAGTCTACTAACATGTCTTGTAAATTATTTAGGAACATATTGACTTTTTACATTCCTAATTAATTTAAATTTAGCTATAAAAGAAAACACTATTGTCAAAGTGATAAAGATCTAAAGGAGCAATCATAGTATTAAAGAAGCTAATTGGAAATTGAAAAAGATAAAAAGAAAATCCCTATTAATTTAATTAAGATCTAGGCATAGTAAGTTTAGAGGATTAAACTTCTTTTAAAAATGGGAGAACGTAACACCCTGAACCACTATTAGAGGTAAGAACGTAAAATTTTAAAATAACTTTAATAATTAATAAAAGCTAAATTAATTATTGGTAGAAACTTTTTTCATACTAAACCCTAAGTATAAATTAGAATGTATATACTTTTTTAATCGTAAAAACTTTTTACAAGAAAGTTTGAAAGATTAGAGAGCCTAGAGTAATGAAGCATTGAAATTTGAAGATTATAGAGTTATATTTTATTGTTAAAACTGAGATTTTATTAAGTAAATTACGAGAATGTGTTTTAGTATGAAATGACCGTTATGTATCGGGAGCGGGTTTCAGGCGTGACAGGCATAGTGAAGTTGATATTGGTTTCCTTCTTTCTCCATTTCCTTGTACACATCTTGAAGTGCCTGATGGAAGGGTTTAAGTATTCTGAAAGGGTTCTCCATTATGTATCTGGATAATCAGAATAAAAAAAATTTCATCCAAGGGTCGTGAATGTTGGAGGTAAGGTACCCAGATGGGGACCGTAGACTCTTTCTTACAACAAAATTAATCTTCCCCTTAAAAATATTTCTTAAAATGTGAACATCAAAATAAGTCAAATTTCATAGCCAACAGTCTCTTACAGAATGAGTAGACATAGACAATCTAGCTCCGAAAGATTAACATAAACAATATAAGCAATTCGATCGAGATTCGGGAATGGGCTCACTCCTACCTAGATTGACTTGCAGCGTCAATCATGCTTCCAGATGTCGGTCAACTTGGCAACTTCAGCCCTTCTTGATAACTCCGGTCATCCCGGTCAAGTTCATGGTTTCATCAAAACTTATCGTATAAGTAGTTTGGGAGAGGGTAAAAACTTATTATTTTATGTGTATATATATATATATATATATATATATATATATATATATATATATATATATATATATATATATATATATTAACTTTAAGGCTTATAAATATTGACCAATATTGGTTTTTGGTATGCTATTTGAGTACCATGGCTTTTTAGGCTGGACTCAGCACCGATGGGCGAAGCGCCCACTACGGCTCGTCTCCTTAAGACGGCTCAAGGCGGCAGATTTAATATTAAGCAATATGGGAGCCTCTGGGGCAGTGCGAGTCACCAAACCAGTTTAGGATCCCAAGTCCCCAATGAGCCATCTCACCAAGTATGTAGGGAAATTTGTTATAGGAAAATTCGCAAAAAGCAGATATTTATCACTGAATTCACTATTTACAAATCCTTTATTTGGAAAGATAATCATAATAAAAAGCTTATATCTTATCCCTTAAAAGGAACGAAAAGCACTTGATGAAACGGATCTTATTAAAATAAGAACGGAGATTTGGGAAGCCAAAATTTTATAAATTGGAAAGATCCCCCGAGGGTAATGTACGATTAAAAGTATCTCGGCCTCGCCTTCTTCTTCCATATTGCGGCAATCATCGAGAAGAGGTGGTCGGGACCAGTCGTCGGATCGCCCTTTTGCGGGTTCGCATTCTGCCATTTCGTGCCTCGGAGATCAAACAAAATTTAGTAGCAACTGATTAGCGCGACTGTGAAATCGAACAAAAAAAGTTTCACCGACGATTTGCAATAGCTTGGCTCCAACGGCTGTCCAGTAGCCCTCCATCATCTGGAGCTCGGTCGATCCCCCATTCCACATGCGGATTCGGTCAGAGGCGATCCTTGATGTCATGCGACCAGGGGATCAATCGTCAAAAGATCAATTCCTCCATTGGTGTCAGGGCATGGAGAGAAAGAAGGAGGAACCAGCAAGAAAGATGAAGGAATTGTAAAGTCGTGTTGAATGCTCACAACGAGATAATGACCAGTTGTGGACTTAGATTGGAGAAAGTCGCAAACCTGGAAGAAGTATTATCAATAAAGCTTCCTTTAAAGCATTCTCTATCAATCTTTGCAATAGCCCACTTACAAAGTTCGGATGGCGCAAATGCCATGTCTGGCCCAGCATGGTTAATGCCCAGTTGGCTAAGAATAAAAGTCCGGATGGCGCTACATGACCTGTCCGGCCCAATATTGTTAATGCCTAATTGGCTCAGAATAAAAGTATGGATGGCGTAAATAACCTGTTCGGCCCACTTATGGTTCATCTCTTGGCTCGGGACTAAGTCAGGATGGCACTACATGAGCCTGTCAAACTCAGCTATAGATTAATGCCATGTTTCGGACTAAAGTTGGTTCGCATTTACATGACATATCGGACTAGTATGGATTTAATCTGTGGCTAGTCAAAGTCAGGATGGCGCGAAATGCCTTGTGACCAGCAGCGGTTATGCCAGCCGGCCGTGGCCAAAAGTCGGGATGGCCTTCACCGCATTTATCAGGCCCGGTATAGTTAATTCGCGGCTGGCTCGAGACCTTAAAGTACGGATGGGCGCAAATATTCTATTCGGCCCAGCATGGTTAATGCCTAGCTGGATCAAACTAAGTCGGATGGCGCTCACAGCCTTGTCAGGCCCGGTATAGTTAATCTTTCGGTGGCTCGGTCTTAAGTCAAGATAGCACTAAATGCCCTATCCGGCCCAGCATAGTTGATGCCCAACTGGCTCAGTTTAAAGTTTGGATGGTGCTAATGCCTTGTCCGGCCTAGTATGGTTGATGTCCAACTAGCTTAGTCCAAAGTCCGAATGGCGCTAATGCCCTGTCCGACCCAGTATGGTTGATGCCTAGCTGGCTCAGTCTAAAGTCCAGATGACGCTAATGCCTTATCCGACCTAGTATGGTTTATGCCCAGCTAGTTCATTAAAAATCCTGGGTAAGGTTTGGCTTAAGACCAAACTTTTGGCTCTAAGCCATTTGGCACTTTCTTAAGACCAAACTTCTGGATCTAAGCCATCTAACACTTTCTTAATGCCATACTTCTGGCTCTAAGCCGTCTGACACTTCCTTAATGCCAGACTTATGGCTCCAAGCCGTCTGGCACTGAGACAGACTTACGCCCCAGCCGTCGACACTTTCAAAGACCGGACCGGCTCACAAGCCGTCTGGCACTGTAATGCCGAGACTTACGGCTCCTGGCCGTGCACTTCGCAATTCGAGACTTCGATTCTAAAGCGTCGACACTTTCAAAGACCAGGACTTTTTGGCTCTGAGTCGTCTTCACTTTCTCAAGAACCGGTTGGTTCACCTTAGGCACTTCATAATGCGGACTTTTTTTAGCTCTGGTGCATCCTTCACTTAAGACAGAAACTTCGGCACTTTCTTAACGCCGGACTTCTAGCTCTAACAGTATGGCGCCTTAATGCCCGGACCATTTCTAAGCCGTGCGACACTTTCAAAGACCGGACTTGGTTCTAAGTCTTCGAGGGCACTTTGGTGGAACAGTACAAGTCGTGCTGGAACTTTCTTAATGCTGGGCTTGGCTCTGGCCGTCCCGCACTTTAGAGACCGGGACTTCGGCTCTAAGCCCGTCAGGCCTTCCGCCAAATGCGGACTTAAGGCTCACAGGCGGAAGTCGACACTTTCTTAATGCCATACTTCGGCTCACAGCTGCCGGCACTCCAAAGGAGCCAGGACTACAGCTCACAGGGTCATATGACACTTTCTTGTGTCATACTTGTGGCTCTAAGCCATCTGCAGCTGATTTCAAGACCAAACTTCTATTTCCCAGCGAATGCGGCAAATTTGTGAGTCTTGTTCCCTCAAAGGTGATTGATCAGGTCGGACAAAGCTAACTAAGGCCCCATACCATGATCACCAAAGCCCAGGAAACCAGGCTAACCCAGTTTAGGGAAGAAACTTCCAGAGATGACTTGAAAAGATCCCGTGAGAACAAAATGTTCACCCCCAGGCTCTCAGCGGCGGATGAGTATGCGAGGGCTATCTGAGGAGAGAATTGGTTGGAGCCTGCTCCTGCCCGAGTTCTTCAGAATGATAGGGCTGGGTTCTTGCTCCTCTAGATGATCTGACGTCGGTTGATGTTGAAACGTACGGTTCTACGTGCTTGATATCCAAACATACGTTTAATGCACACATTAATTCTCCTAGTCCCTTTAACTTTCTCCACTTAAGGTGTAAAAGCACCGTATTTTTCTCGACTGAGAAGCACCAACCTTCAGCTGGAAAAAATGGGGTCATTGTGAGTACCATGACTTTTTAGGCCCAGACCCACTGCTTAATAGGCCCGGCACCCCCGTAGCCCCACTGCCTGGCCCGCCTCATGAAGCGGCTCAAGACGGCCCATTGTATTAAAACCACATGGGAACTCACCAGACGGTGTAGTCCTAGAACCCGTTTGGGATCCCAAGTCCCCCCAACCGACCATATTACCACATATGGGAATTTTGTTATGGGAAAATCACCTTAAAGTAGATATTTTTATTTGAATTTCCTAATTTAATCGTTTATTGGATGATCACCCAATAAGGAAAAGCAAATCTTATCCCTTAAAGGAAAACATATCTTATTATAAAATAAAAGCAGATTTGGACCAAGCCTATAAATTGGAAAAATCCATGAGAAATGGGTGTACGGTGTATCTCGGCCTCCTTCTTACATACCGATTCTTGAGCAATATTGAAGAAATGGCGTTCTTTAAATCAGCACTTTGGCGGTTCATTCTTAGTGATGCGAGAGATCAGGCGAACAAGTGGTAACAATAACATGAATAATTTGTGGCTTTGATGGGAACCATTTGGTACCAAATCCAGGCACCACTTTGTATGTATCTCCGATTGCACTTGGCATTAACACGATCTCAAGATTCTCATTTGTTTGTGAAATCCGGAGATCAAGCACTAAGCAATAATGGAGGATGCAATAGTGTTGTATCCAGCTCCAGGCATCAGCCATGTGGTGTCCATGATTGAGCTAGGCAAGCTGATTCTCCGCCGTTGCTGCCACCGCCTCATCCTCCTTCTCTCAGCATGTTCGTTCATCGGGTACCGCTTCTCTATCATTCTCTCATAAATGCCATCTCTTATTCCACCGTATCCTGTCGACCTCATCTTCCACTCACAGTTCCTTCGGCGACCTCTTTGACTTCATCCGTCTCAGTGACTCTAATCATCCATGTTCTCTCGGCTACTCTCAGGCACCCACCATCCGGGCATTCATCATCGACTTCTTTTGCGCTTTATTTCTGCCTATTGCTCGTGACCTTGATTACTTTCCACTTCTTAACGCAGTGCTGCTTCCGTGCTGCCATCCTCTATAGGAAATTCACAAACAGATGGAAAGCAGCAATAAAACTCAGGGACATGCCTGGTACCTTTCTACACGCACCGGGTTGCCTCTTCACTAATACTCGAATGCTTCAGCATTGCTCATTAGGACATTACCGCCTATGATGATATGCTGTACTTTTCCAGAGATTTTGGCCAAATCCAGTGGTCTTTGATAAATACATTCGATGATCTTGAATGATAGCAGTTCAGAACAATCAGAGAAGGAATTGTGTTCCCGACAGGTCAGCTCGCCAGAAGTTTTACTGCATCCGGCCCTTTGTTTGCAGATGTGGTGAAGATAGAAAGAATGATAAACCTCGTCACGCTTGCTTGTCGTGGCTTGACAGACAACCAATCCGTGTAATATTCTTGCCTGGCAGCAAGGGGACCTTCTCTCCAGCTCAGAGTGAAGGTAGCTAGTGGTCTGGAAAGAATTGAGCTAGATTCTAGCTGGGTGGTGAAGAACCCACCATCTGCGGTGGTGGCGGATGTTGATTTGGAGGTCTAATATGGAAGGTTCTGGAAAAAAGCTGCAAGGACAGGGGAATGGTGGTGAAGTCATGGGCGCCGCAGGTGGCGATTCGTTGCCCATCAGTGAATAGGTTTGCCAGCCATTGCAGGTGGAACTCGGTGTTAGAGGCGGTGGTCGCCAGGGTACCAATGGTGGCGGCTCTGGCGCGCTGACGGCATCTGAACAGGCAGTTCTGGTTGAGTTTATGAAGATGGCGATCAGGTAGAGCAGAGGATGAGGATATGTTTGTGGTGGAGATGAGGGTGGAAGGAGAGTGAGAGAGTTGATGGAGAATGAAGAAGGGGGGAGGGAGCAGAGAGAAAGAAGCAAGAAGATGAGAGAGATGGCTATGGCGGCTTGGAAAGATGAGGGTTCATCCACCACTGCAATTGATAAATTGGCCGACGCCTGGAAGAAAGATTGACTGGAATATAATGCATGTATTTGAATATTTGTAGCTCCCTCTCTAATAATGAATCTAGCATTCATGCTTTTAAGTTTTATCTCTCTAATAATTAGCACAAATGTACTTATCTTGGTTTCTTCACGTGATGTATTGATGCCGTTGGACAGGACATTAGAACTCATTATCAAAAAGTGAGAGAAGCTGGAGTCAAATACGCAGAGCACCAACCACTTCAAAAAATCCAATGTTACGGTTGATAAAGAATGGGAAAGGGAAGATGGTAATTCATGTCATAAAGTGATTTGGGTTTCAAAAATATTAGCATTCCAGGCATGACATTTCTAATATTTATTTAGTCCTTGATAATGGATGAGCAAATTAAGGATGAAACGACATAGAAGTTGATAAAAAAATTTAAAAGAAAATAAAAAAAAAAAAAGGCAACTAAGGATTAGTATAAGGACTTTGGAATGTGTGAAGTTGATAAAGAAATGGGTGACTGGGCAAAGTGTAATCACCCATGTTTCTTTATGATAATGTTTTTTCAATCGAAACTGGGTTGGAGCTTGTTGGAATTTATTTTGGGTGGTCTGCCGACTCACGGATGTCCAAACGCCTTGCGAAAATAATAAGAAAAAAGGATCGGGGTTTCACCGTTTCTCTCCGATCATAAAATAGGTCTTTCAGGTGGAAGAAGATGGTACCTTAGGAATGAGTTTTTCATCGCATCACGCTTTGTAGATGAAGTTGGCTAATATTTATAATGGATGATCCTTGATAACTTTCCTAGTTGGATGATGATGCGTAATGATATCTTTCCCTCTTTGGAAGATGATCGATATTTATTGCATTGGTGAGAAGTTTTTTACTCCTTATTGTTAACCGATTAATGAGGATAATTGATGAACAATTGTGCAAGATATCCACTTCCTAATTAGATTGAAGTTAGGTATTTCCTTATCCCAATTCTTTGGGCTGATTATATTACCGGCCTTTTTGAAGGAATTAAATTGAGCCCTTGTTCACGAGCTGTGTTTGGGGATATCATCAAGGGCGAGCAGTCTTGGGCACGCTTCCTTAATCTCCTCTTAAGCGACATTTGGGCTCGTGTTTGGGCTTCGCCCATTATTTTAAACCCGATCAGTTGCCCCCCCAGCCTTTGACTAAAGCGAGCGTAGGCAAGGGTTGTACCGTTTCTTGGATCAAGTGTGACTCCCACGTGGCTACTCAGGGAGGGTTTGATTAGGGCTTTGTCGTCGTCCAATGTCTTGTGATAATGATGGCTTTTCGATTTTCGTGCTTATTTGGTACGTGGCTTCTGGCTTCCGCCAACGTCCTGATCGTTTGCACATTCCCATTTGTTCTTGAAGCTTTTTTGCCTCTACAGTTTTGAGCTGCTGCTAAATTTTGTCAGAACTATTGAGTCGGGGTTGCTTTTGGTGGTTCTTGATATCTCACTTGGGGTTGGTGTCTCTCGTCCTGTTTCTAGGATTGGTACGTCTTTTCTTCTTCTTTATCTTTTCGGGTTTGAAGTCTTGCGAGGTTCTAGGGCTTGCTCGGTTGGGGTTCTGCATTTTCTTCGATTTCCTTTTTCCTTGCTTAGCCCTGCATATCTCGGTCACCGGTCGCTCTCTTTTATTAACTACGTGCTAGGGAGTAATCCTGCTAAGGCGTCTGGTTTAGGGCGGACGGGTGGTGAAGTCAGATATTGTACAGGGTGGTCCATACGGGTTACCAGGGAACCTCGCTTTCCCCTTGGGTAGGCGTACAAAATTAGTGAAATCTGATATCCTAGCGGCTCTTAATATTTGAGGGCCGCTATACAGAATCTTTGGTCGTGGAGCCCGATCAGGATTCTGAACCTTTATATGGTGAGATCTTTGCGGCAGGCAGCAGGCCGTTTGGGGTCGGCTTTGGTGCTTACGACGTGCGACCACTGCACGTCGTCCGAAGTGCCCCGAGATGGTGCCACTTTTTGGTGGCGGTCGAGAATGGCTCCAACTTCCCTTTGCATCCTTTATAAAAAAGGGTTCTGCGGCATTTCAACACGCCACTTCTCAACTGACTTACGGGGTGTTGCAGTGGGTTGTTAAGCGTTTAGGGACAAAGGCCTGGGTGTTCCCATCATAGCCCTTCTCTTAGACTTGGTGATAAGGAAATTCGTGAAACTTTCTTTATATCTCAGCGCTCGGCCTTGGGGTGAGATTATTGGACTATATGCTTCCCTAAATCTTGAAAGGAACGTTATTTCTTTGTCAGCAGTCGTCATTGGGAGTACAATCCCTTTGACCGGGAGGACACACTTGGTGTTCCGGCCGTCTAGACTACTCCTAAGAACCTATGTGAGCTCCCCTTCGCTTTGGATTGGCCTAGTTTTCAAAGGCTATAGGATATTTCTAACCTTGCCTTGGTCGCGTGGCCTTCAGGTGCTCGACCCGGTCTCAGTCCTGAAAACAAAGAGGTGAAAGCGGGAAGCTTGTTAAGTCTTGGCAGTGCTGATACTAGCTCGATGGGTCGGATATTCACAGGACCGTCACGGTGTGAGGCACAGACTTCCTTTTACGATGCCTTCTCCCCTTCCAGTCATGAAGCCCCCTGTCTCAAGTCCCTCTCTTCACCTTCCTATTTCGGGCCCCTTGTCGGAAGCTACGGGGAGGCTTCGGGCCGCTGGAGTGTGTGAAAGAAAGAAGAGAAGCGTAAAGTGGAAAACTCCGACTTCCCCCGAGGGTTGCCCCCTGCTTAGGGTAAGATCCTAAAGGTGAGGGCCTCTTCTTCACCTTCATCCGCTGTCGGGGCTAAAGACTCTTCGAGGAAGGCGGCTGAGCCCCCCTTGGAGGTTCTTCCTATTTTAGTTTGGGGTCCCAAGTCGCGGGGCGCTGCACCCTCTCCTGTAATGGCGGATGAAGTGAGGAGGGATCGCTTTGGTTCTGTAGGGAGTGAGGACTCTCTGTTTTCTCATGCGAAGCTAGCCAGTGAAATTTGTTTTCTGCATCCTTGTGATTAGGCCTTAGGAAGGTGGATGCCACTGATCGTTGAGGCTCACGGCTCTCTTACTTCGGGGATTGCAGCACGTCAGCGCCTTCGCAGATCAGCACTGTATTGTTTCGGTTTTGTTAACTAACTCTTTCTTGTTCTTCTTTGGCGGGGTGGCTACTTATGCGAAGGTGCAGGAAGGAGGGCCGACCTTGGGGCTCATGGCGGCGAGCCTTCTGAGGCTAAGGTTTCTTCCACGACCTCCCGAGAGGCCCGACCTTGAGGCCCGGATAAGGGACTTGACTAAGGAGCTTATGAAGCACAGGTTTGACTTGAAGCATGCTTCGACGGCGAGGGCATGGGCCGAGGATAAAGAAAACAAGGCCCATAAGGACATGAAGGTCGTCGAAGACGAGTTGCGGATGGCCAGAGAAGAGTTGCAGGTTGTCGAGGTGACACATGCGCCCGAAGTGACGATCTTTGGATCGGGTTCTCGAAGGCTCTGGAGGTTGGAAACCGTGGAAGCAGGCAGCTTGGCGGAGCTCGACAAGCTTCGGATGGACCTTGAGAGGCAGGAGGCTTTGGCTAGCTGGAGGGGCGAAGTGATAGCGGAGCTCAGAGATGAGGCCTACACCTAATAGGCCTCCGGGTGGCTGGCCTTCTAGCGTAGGGCTGAGGCTTCCGGACCTGGATTCGACATCAGGCTTTCGGTGAGGAGGTAAAGAATATGCTTGATTTGAGGGCGTGCGGAGCAGGGGTGCTTCGAGGAATGATCGTTCTCCCACTGCTTTCGATGATCTTCGGGTTCCTCCAAGGCCGTCTCTTACGCTTTGCCGTGGGGGCTCATGCTGACCCCTCATTTAGTGAAGTCGTGGCCCGACCTTAGGTGCATAGGCAAAAACCTTGACCTTGCGGTATCCGAGCGCTGAGCTTGGGATTTTTGTATTGCCTCTGACATTGACTTTTCGTTGATATACAAAGATTCATTGATTAATTTTATTGCTTTTTTTTTTAATTTTATTGCTTTACTATTGAAATTTACTTAGCTCTGTGTCTGTTGCTTAACCGGCCCAGCTATCGGCACGGGTTGTTCTGCCCTTTTGGTCATCGAAGCTTTGCGAGCGAGCTCTGGGCTCCACAGGCTCTGAGGCCTTCCTTGGCTTGATTATGCTCTGTAAACATCTCCAGCAGTGGAGCAAAAGCAAAATTATAGATACTTTCGAACAAAAATCCATCTCCGTAGTGGAAGATCAACGAAGCAAAGTTGCTAGTGAACAATTGGCATCAATATTTGGGCAAATATTGATGTCAACTATTCACAAGCAATATTGGATATATGATGGAAATTTCCATTTTGAGTATGGAGTGATATAGATGAATGAAGGGTATATGATGTAATTATTAAGGAAGAGAAAGGGTAAAATTGGAATCGATTGAGGATAGCTAAAGTTTTAGATGCTCACTATTGGAGTTCACACCCTTTTAGCTTTAAGCTAAATCTCAAAAAATTGCTTTTTGGAGCAAAATATAGCTTTAGATGTTGGTCTTTTTCTTCTTCTTTGGAGATGATCATCTGAGCTCTTTGGGCTCTGTTTACACATGGCTCGGTGGCTATAACATGTAAATTTGTTAAAGACTCTAATGAGTTATTGGGCTCTTGGGTGACAAGGTCGTCGTGATCTGTTAAGCTCTCTCCAAAACTGAGCTACCGGGGCTCCTGGGCTACAAGACCCTATGTAAGACCCGAGAAATTCCAATTTCTGGAAAAAGGGCAAAATCGTAATTTCGGTTACGAAATTGTAATTTCGGTTAAAAATCCGTAATTTATTCTCTGGATCTCGGATAGTGGAAGCGGATTTCCACTGAGGATTGGAATCGTCTCATGAAATCTAGCTAGCACGTAAGAATTTCGTGGTGTTAGAGACGGTCGAATTTACACGTTTTAGAACTTGTCGCGGTTTGGAGTCTTAGTAAAAACGATTTACGATGCGACAAAGTCGCATATAACATGTCTTCAAGTAATGTGCGTAAGTGGTATGAGTAGAGAAATAGCGAAAATGGGCAATAGAGATAGTCTTAGAATGTCAGCGGGAAGAGGGACAAAATTGGCAATTTGAAATTTGATTAAAGCCTAACCACCAAAGAACCAAACGCTCACAGTGCTCATCTCCTGATTCAAAAATTCAAAAACATGAATGGCGGGGAAAAGATCAGGCTGAAGTAGCGATTTTTTTAGAGAGATAATGCCATCTTCTCTCTAGAACTGTAGGAGATCCGACCGTCGGCGGTCTTCGGGACAAGAAGAAAAGCTGCTCTACGCGGAGAGGGCTTCGCGTGGGTACCGGATTTAGGGAGTTTCCTCAAACTCCGAGAGGTAGGGGTTTCTCCCTACTTGGGTTTATTCCTTCTTTAAGTATTTTGTCGATGTTTGGTCGAATGAGGCGTGAGGGACCGTTTGATCGATCCCAGGCAGGACCGAGATTGATAAAATTTTTGGAACTAAATGTGAGCAGCCCGTAACCGTGAGGGACTGTTTGGGTCTTTAATAGTGTAAATTATGCTTTAAATCATGTATTGGTTTGGATGGTTTGGGACCGAATTGATAAAATTTTGGAACAAATGTAGACGACAATGCTTAGTGAGGAATTGTTGGGTCTTCTTAATAAGCGTAAATTATGCTTTATCCTTATTAGTTTGGATGAGGTGTTGAGGAATGGCGTGAAATGCGGGTTCCTGAAGTGAGCGATGAATTGTGATTTTTGGGAATAGTAGCAGGGTTTTCACTATTACCGAAGCAGTCATTCTCAAAATAATTTTGTGAATTAATATGTTTGGTCGAGTAATTCAAGTAGAATTGCTCATGTTTGATCATTAGCTCAAGTGAGCTAATTTTGATGTATGAAATGAGAATTCTGGCCCAAACAGTTGTGGTGAATGTTTTGTAAATATATGCGTGTTTATATATTTACATGTGAATTAATTGTATTGGGTGGCATAAATGCGTTATCTTGTTTAGATTCCTCCCCAGGGTATGGAGTGAGTGCATGAGATGAGTCCCCAGAAAATGGTTTGGAGGGTTGTCTAAAATGTTAATTATCGGAGGGTAGCTCAAACTAAAAATATCAATCGTCGAGCGGCCTAGTGACCTTTATGGGAGGGTAGTCTTAAATAATATCGATCGTCGGAGGCGGCTTGATTGATATATACACATCGGAGGGTTGTCCTGAACAAAACAAAATAATAGTGCCATCTGAGGCTTAGGCGAGTGTGAGGGAGTCGATGAGGACTCGGGTGCGAGATGATGAGTTAGACATTGAAGTGGATTATACATTTGCTTGAATGTGTGTTTATTTTGGAGGCGTGCATTGCGGCTTAGGTGGAAGTGCTTGCTTAGGGTGGTCCATTCACGGCTTGTCGCTAGCCTGTCGGGGATATTATTTCACAGTCGGGAGCGTGCGAGGGCGAACACATTCTAGAGATAGGAGTTTAGGCTTAGGATTGTGGCTTGAGTTATGATGTATTATATATTGAATTGTTTTAATTTTTAATATATATTGTATAAAAATAAAATTTGAACTCTTGAACTATGGATTTGGATAGTTGTATATATATACATTGTTATAAATGTTAGTTTATGAGCCCAAATTGTCGTTTTAATCATAAACTGTTATATTAATTTGTTGGGACGGAGTTTATCACGGGATTTGTATTTAGGTAGAGCTCCGTCTGAAAAGGGAGCTGCCGTTTTAAATGAAAAATGTCGGTCGACGTTCGCGAATGTCCGCGGGTTGATGGGTGGTGTGGATTGAGGTTTTGGGGCGTCACACCCTTTTTGGCGGTTAAGCTCGGAGCGGGATTCTGGGGATCATAGCTCTGAGGCCTTCCTATGGCGGTTATGCTTTGTAATATGAGCTCTGCCCAGGCCACTGGCCTTGCATAAACTGTGTTTTGTATCTGTAGGCATTTAAGCTGCAAGTTGACTCTTGAAGCTACAGCTACGTAGATCGTGGTACTTGGCACCTGTAATTTGTTAAGCTCTGTAGTGAGCTACTAGGCTCTTAGGCGACAAGGCCGTCGTGTTTGTTAAACTACCCTCAATGAGCTATCGGGGCTCTGGGCTACAAGACCCTTTTGGCTTGATTAAGCTCTGGGGGCGAGACTACGGGGCTCCTTGGCTACGAGGGCCTTCCTTGAGTTATGCTCTTGTTATTTGAATTTCGCAAGGCTCTGCGAGATTCTGTGGGCACGTGAATTTCTTGGCCTTCTTGAGTTGTTAAACTTTTCTGGTAAGCCTCTCTTGGCCTCTTGATGATATGAGGCCATCGTGAAATTTGTTAAGCTCTCTCAAAGCGATCTAGGGGCTCCTTAATCTCCCTTCCCTTGGGAAAACGCGAGCAGCTTTAATGCGGGTTTGTGGGGAATCGGAGTGGATTGCGTGAATTCCCCAGGCGTTCGGGACTCTTGTCGCGCCTTCCTTTGGCCAGGGGTGTGTTGCTTTGCTTTCCATTTTCTTCACCGCCTTTGATAGTGTTTGGGTTCGTGGCGATTGGGCTTGAGTTGTCGTTCTTGCTTTTAGCGTGATTTGCGGTCATGGTCGGCCGCTTGGTTTCTCTGCTCTAACTTGTTTACAGCCCAGGAGTTATGTTTCCCTAATTTCTCCGCGTGAGAGTTGTGTTTGTTACTAGTTATGCCCATTGATGGAGCGTGCTAGGAGCGTATTCGAAGGCGGTGTGCTTTAAAGGGAAAACTTTTAAGTCCCGCTTTCTCTGTTTTTTTTCTTTCTTCTTCTCTTTCTCTTTCCCTTATCTCTTTCGCTTTCCCTCTCTCCTTCTCTTTCTCTTTCCCTTTCTTGTGGTTTTTGCCTTGACCGAGTGTTGGCTGATGTGAAGAATGGTTTTGTAATTTTGAGATCTGAGGGTGTAATCCTCCCCGAGGTGGTGTAACTTCCACGTAATGGGGAATTTGTATTTGTGTTGTGAAGCTGTAGGAGCTTTACTGACCCGAGCCCACTTCTTGCTTTCTCTTTTTTTTTTTTTTTTTTTTTTTTTGTGGGTTTTCCTTTCGGGGAGTAGAGGCTGTTGTGCGCTTGTTTCTAGGTCACGAGGAACGACGTTGTAGTGATTCTATGTGTCTTGTAATCCCTTTGATAAAACGATTTTGTAGAGAAGCGTGCGCTTCTGCCTAGGCCTTTGTAGGGCTCCTTACTTTATCATTATAGTTTATTTTTGATCCAGCAATACGGAAGCAACCTAAAAATGAACATAGAGGCATTATTTATAATCAAGCCGTTGAATACTTTATTAAAGACTACATTAGAATATTATTATTAAGCCGTTTGAGGTGTTCGTTCCATGAAGTGGGAACTTTCCCTTTTTCTATTTGGAGTTCGTAGTTGCCAGATCAAACTGCGCGGGATATGATATAGCGCCCTTCCCCGATTGATTAAACACCACATGTGTAGGGTCTTTCCTTCTTGGCGAAGCTTTTTAGAACAGGTCGCTGAGGCTTTGTAACCACGAGGTTTGACCCTTCGGTCATAGTATCTTGTTATCTTTACGTGATAGTCCTCGACACGCCGGGTCTACTCAAACTTAGCTGGGAAGTGCAAAGTTTAGGCATGGAGCTTAACGATTAAAATTAGGTGCTTTACTAGCTTCAATCCTTGGTGGTATGGCATGCTGGGGACTATTGCTTTGGTGCCAAAGCCCAGGAGCAAATGGGGTCTCTGAGGTTACGACTTTGCGTGTGGTGTGTGCCCATGCGCTGGGGGAGGTGATCGCAATTCATTTTAGATCTTCTAACAGTCTTATTTGCTTTGAGAGTCCTTATGGTGACCTCTGCGCGTGGATTGTGAATTTGTGGGGATGGTCGCCAGTTCTTGATTCCAAGCTTGGCGCAGAAATCCCTGAACTTAGGATTATCGAACTGTTTCTTGTTGTCGGACACGAGGGACCTCGGGATCCCGAACTTGCATATTATGGAACGCCATACGAAATTACGTACCTTCTGTTATGTGATTGTTGCTAAAGGTTGACACCGACCCCACTTAGTAAAGTAGTCCCGCGACCACGATGATAAACTTGCATCGACCCCTTCCAATGGGTAGGGGTCCCAATATGTCTAGCCCCCATTGTTGGAAGGGCCAGGGGCTTGTGATTGACGTCAGTGGCTCAGATGGGAGGTGAGAGATTCTGGCATGTTCCTGACAAATTTTACATTTTCTAACTAGTTCGGTTGCATCTTTGAGCATTGTGGGCCAATAATACCCGCCTCGAGGTTTGCCCCCAGAGTCAAACTCCCAATGTGATTACCCAGCGTATCTGGCCATTATGCCTCGCAGTACGTAGTTGGCGAAGACAACAAACGAGCAGGATGGGCGTAAAGCCTCGATTTATAAGGGTCCCCAGATGAACGGTGAATCTTTCGACCTTTATACGAGTTTGGATACCTCCTTTGGGTCGCTTGGAAATGTACCTTTCATGAAATGGCTCATATGGGATAAGTCATTTCAGTTGGTTTGTGTGGGAACTTCTCTGTTGATGCTTATTGAGGGTTAAGGAGTGTTTAATAGGTATCGATGCGCTAGTATTCCTTTTGAGGCGTGCCCGGTTTAGCGAGCATTGGCTCGGGAATTCTCTGCTCTTGGCACATGTTTGGCTGAACTTCGTATGAACTTTTAAACCTGATTCTGCACCTTCTTAAGATAGGATCATCTTCATTACATAATTCCGTGGAGTCTTGTCACATTTTACCGCAATTGAGATCATTTGCTCACTTCGGGTGATATCTTCCATGGAGTGGAAATGAGGTTAGAGATAAATATGACAACCTCATATTCGGCCTGGTGGGCTTGGAAGGCGGTGAGGCGTATTCATATCCGTGCGGAGGTCGGGATCAAACCCCGACACCGCTTCCTTGGGCATTAGCGACCCCGTCCACGGATAACCTCCAGATGGGAAGGTCGGGCGTCAGTTAGGTAGCTTGTAGACTTCTGACCAGGGTGGAATTCCATGATGAAATCTGCAGAATCCGCCGCTTTACTGCGCTAGCCATGGTTTGTACGATCCGAACTCACTCGGCTCTATAGCCAGCTATCGACCTTGAGGTTTACGGTTTTATGCGATGTTGCTTCATCACCAGGAACCCCGACGGTATGAAGAAATTTGGAGTAAGATTCGAGTTTTACGGATGTAGTTATCAGCGCTAGGATAGGCTTCTCTCCATCTTTGGATACTGCCTCTACCGCTCCTCTCAGGCTCGATTTGCGATAATAAATGGCGGGTTGCGCCTGTCGTTCTCGACCAAAGGCGACTAGTTGAGAAGTGCGAAGCGGCCCGGGTGAAGTGAGGAGTTCTCCTCGGAAGGGCTTACTAGGCGAGGGGCTCGGGTAGGTTTTGAGGTGTCGTGAGATGCCTCCTTGCGGCGTGCATCCATTGGAGAGCCTTTCGGAACCTGAAAGAAAGGTGACATTGCTCTTTGTGCTGGAAGCTATGAGTAGCTGGGCGTAATATTCTTTATGACAAACGTTGAATCTGTCTTAATCTGGCGGGATTGACATCATGTTGCATTCATTATCTTGTTTAGAGTTTTCTTCTATTCCTCGGTTGTTGACTATAAAACCTGAACTGAACTCAGAAGGCGCGTTTAGGTAGGTTTAACTTCATATTGTAACTACTGTGACACGGAACACCTCGGCTAAGTGGGTGATATGGAGCTCGGCCTTTACTGATTTTACCAACATGTCATCTATATATAACTCCATAGATGCTCCAACTTGCTTTGGAACATCTTGTTCACCAACCTTTGGTAAGTGGCTCCTGCGTTCTTGGTCAGGAGGGCATCGCTCTCTCGATCTTGATGGGTTCATGCGGTGACGAATGAGGTCTTTCTTAGTCGCTGGATCCATGCGATCGATGTAGCGGAAGAAGGCATCAAACGAAGGCTGAGGTTCATGGCCGTCGTGGCGTCCACTATGGGAGTCAATCAGAATAGAGGAAGCTATCTTTCGGGTAGGCCCTGTTGATATCTCTGAAGTCGATGCAAAGCCGCCACTTGCCGTTTGCTTTTTTGACAAGAACAATGTTGGCTAACCACTCAGGATATGCTACCTCTCTGATTGCATTTGCTTGGAGGAGCTTGCCGACCTCTTCATTAATCACCTTCTGTCTTTCTGGGGCAAAACTCCTTCTCTTTTGTGGCTAGGTTTAAGGGATGGAAGGGCGTGTCGATGTGGGTGATATTCTTGATGTCGATTCCTCCCATGTCTTCCTACTTCCAAGCGAATACCTCCATGTTTTGCTTTAGAAAACGGATGAGAGGACTTTTGATATCTTCGGCTAGCTTAGATCCTATGTAGACGAGGTGTTTACGGTAATTAGCCAAGGTATTACGGGCTCTAGTTAACGGGAGAGACGCAGATTCGAGGTCTTAACTGCGTCTCATGCCGAGCTCGATCCACATAGATGTTGTCGACCATTTTTCTTCACATTGAAGATGATACTTGGCTCCTGGCGCTATACGTTGGTTTCTCGGTTGTTCTACTCCATTTGTAGTTGGAAATTTGATAACCATGTGATAGGTGGAGGGGATGACCCTTATGGTATTGAAGGGGCCTAAAGTGCTGTGTTGTGGCCCAGGGCATACTGAAATCTTCTTTGTTGTTCTTTTGGCGTGGGGTCTCCCAAGTAGGAGCACTAGGTTGTATAGACCACTGGGAAGCACTCTTTCTCAGGAGAACCATGTGAGCGGAAGATTGGCGGCTTTCCCCAGCTTTTCCTTCCAATGCACATTACGTTTGGTGGCGAAGATGATGTCGAATTTGAGCTTAGTTGTCGATAAGGACCCTGTGAATCGTTTTATTGGCTACTACGTCCTTTATCACAAGTGGATCGTCATGGGGATGTTGTGACTTTCCATGTCGAGATCCAGAAGGTTATGGTAGTATCAAGATAGGAAGTTTGAATCTGACTTATTGCTTCTAATGTTTTCCACGATCGATCTTTGCCTTGAGTGGGCCTTCTGGCTAAAATTTGGACTCTCGCCTCTGAATCCTCAGGAATCACATGGATCTCACAGGGCGGATTAGTCTTGGCTGGGTCGGTTGACGAGTGGTAACTTATTTGTACTGGTCGACCTTCACGAAGCGCAATAGCAGTGGAGATGCCGCGATCGGATCAAGTATTCAATTTCTTTCCTTAGCTAGATGTAGTCATGCGATACGTTTATTATGACCCTATTAGACTCACCGATTATTTGGTATCATCTTTTTTCTTGGGTCGACTTCATTTGGGTTGGCCATCACCGGAAATCTTTCGTGTTGCCAGCAGCGTAGGACCTTTGACAACGAAGTGCGTCGGGGGTGGTGCAGAGGTGAATACGTTTCTTTGCGGCTCGAGAAATTTGTGAGGTGGTCCCAAGCGGTCTCGGCGTTCCTTGCAATACGTTGGGGATCGTTCTCTATTTTCTCTGCTCCTCCTCAGGGATATGTCCATGTCTCCCTGCCTCTTGGGGCTTCGTTCCCGTTTCTTGTCGCCCCTGCCCTTCTCCTTTTGAGTAGAAGAGTTCCTTTGCTTGGATAAGAGGAAACTAGCCGCTACGTTGATATACTTCTACGTTTTGAGCACCTCGATCATGCTTGCACGAGGTTCTTTGAGATAGAGAACGCATTAGGTCTTTCGCACCCACAGCCTACGGTGAAAATTTGTGATGGCAAGGAGCTGCGTCGGAATATCACCTTTAAGGCTCACGTTGAATCTACGAACATATGACCTCGGTATTTCCTGCGAGTTACGCACATGGTCGGGGAAGGTACGATGAAAACTTGAGCACGTAGTTACATTTCCGATGAAGTGGGAGATGAATGCGATGGAGAGCTCTGTGAACGATGAGATCGAAGATGGCGGTAGTCTGTTAAACCGAATGACGTTATTTTTTAGTGTGAAAGCTGGAAGGTACACATCGTATGGGGTCTAATATTCATGCGGAGTTCCATCGGAGTTCTTATATGTATTGAGGTGGTCATAGAGTGCTTTTCGTTAAGTCGAGCGTGCCGATCGTAATGGCATTACGGTTTCTTGGAAGAGGGGAGGTCACGGCTTCCCATTTGTGAAACGGGGATTCAATTTATTTTTGAAGCGTATGAGGCCGGAGCTGGCCTTTGTTGCTTCCTTCCTGGTGAGCTCTTCTTTGGATGTCCACTGAACCTCTTGCTCCCATGGCCAGCTCCTCTTGTCTCTGGCCGATCGAGGATGGAGTGTCCTTTCTTTTGTTATACCAGGCACCTCTGCGGTGCAGTGATCCTCTACAGGGGTTTGTGGGGTCATGCTCCACTGGCGTGGCTAGTTTCACCTCCTTCTCTATGCGCACCGAGGAGAATTTCGGTGTTGTTCTCCTCGGGTAATAGTGTTGTGACCTTCTGGAGCTGTTAATCTCCACAAGGGTGTTGTATATGCACGGTGAGTTGCTCAACTCGGCAGCGGTAGTTGGTGAGGCAGAATTTTATCGTTAAATGTGCTTTATGCATAGTTTAGTGTGCCTCTCAGGAGGTCCATTTATCTCGTTGCCCCTTCTTGGTGCATCCTTGGGAGATTAGGCGTGGCTCACCCCTTGTGTTAGAGTTGTCTGTCGGTCATTTTGAGAGATTAGCTTTATTTGTGAGGCTGTCGTTCACGAGCAATATGGCCCAGTGATCTTTTTAATAGAAACTAGGCAGGAAACTTCTTTGGAAATTCTTGGCGGTCGTGACTCTAGATGTCAGAGCTCCTTTGAGGAAAATAAAAAGAAATGCTTTTCAGCGAAGCGGGCTAGAACTGCTTTGGAATTGTTGGGCGGTCTAAATTGCTACAGATCTGAAATTTCCTGCGAAAATAAGAAAAAAAGTTGACGGGGTTAAGCCGTTCTTTCTCAGATCTGCTTAAGTCGATTCTTTCCCGGAGTGGAAGAGAAAATCGGCTAACCCAGGAATAGTTTTGTCAATCAGCTTCTCGATCGGGTGGCGCGGTATTTATAATGGATGATCTTTGATAAGCTTTCTGGATTGGATGATGATACATACGATATCTTTCACTCTTTGGAGGATGATCACGATATTTACCCCGTGGGTAGAGAGATTTTCTTTTCATTATCGTGCTTAGATTAATAAGAAGGATAATTTGAGAGCAGTATTAGGAAATATCTACTTTCCCCAATTGGTGGAATTAGGTATTTTCCTTTATCTGAATTCTTTGGCGATTATATTACCAACCTTTGAAGGGAGTGAATTGGGCCCTTGTTACAGGCTGTGTTTGGGGATATCATGAGGCGAAGTAGCTGTCTTGAGTGCGCTTCTTAATCTCCTCTTAAGCTTGACATTTGAGCTCGTGTTCTGGGCCTGCACGCCCATTATTTTAAACCCGATCACTTTATATCAACTTTACACTAAAGATCTTGAAGCAAAGGAATAACTGGTCCTAATTCAAAACTATAAGCTGGTGATTTCTCCCAACAATGTACTCATCTCATTGGATGATCAGAATGGAAAGTTTATTATCCAAGGGTCGTAAAATGTTAAAGTTTTTCATTTTAGTTTAAGCTTTTCTTTTTCTTCACGTGTTTGTTTTTCTACCCTAAGAGGTTTGATGTAGAGATGTTGATAATTTTGGTTTTTTTTTAATAGAGGATGGAGCTTGAAAATGAATGCTAAAGAAAATGAATGCTGAAGATATGGTGTCTATAAATTTTTATTTTGGTACTTGTTACTTGCTTTTCCACTAATGTAGTGTCTATGCTATTATTTATCCAAGAAATATAACAAAAAAGAAGAAGATGATATGAATTAGAGGCTACCCCTTACAAAGGTAGCGTTGTACTCTAAAATTTAAGTTTTTTATTATCTTAATTGAATATCTTTTATCTTTTTTTTATAAGAAAATATAGAGTAACTAGAAATATATATATATATATATATATATATATATATACACCTTGAATAATAGTTTATTTACATTGTTTTAGGATTTAATTATTATTATTGTAATTAAATAGATACCAAATTTAATTTGGATATAGGTTTCATTTGGTAACATGTTAATTTTTCATTTAAAACAAAAAATTACAATAAAATAATATTATTTTTTTCTTAAGTCAACCTTGACAAATAATCAATGCCTAACATTGATACAACTACAATATCTAGGAAATCCATTAACTTTCCGGAAAAAAAAATCCATTAACCCACTAAATATATATATATATATATATATATATATATATATATATATATATATATATATATATATATATATATATATCTATGTGCATGGGAGAATAAGAAATAACCCTTAAAGAGAAAAATCTTGTAGGTAAGAAATTGAGTCGGAAAAATGGCAAAATCGTAATTTGGAGTCAAAAATCGAAATTTATTCTCTAGATCTCGGATGGCCAAGCGAGGATTTACTTTGGTTAAATCGTCGTGAAATCTAGCTTACCGCGTCGAATTTCGGTGGTCAGAGACGGATGGAATTACACGTTTTCGAGAAGCGTCGCGTTTGGTCTTGATAAAACGATATTCGATCGTAAGTCGCGTATACTTAGCGTCTTTCATGTCTGTAAGTGGCATGAGTAGAGAAATGATGAAAATGGACGGCCGAGATAGTGCAAAATGTCGAAAATCCCCATGGATGAATAGTTAAATGAGAATAAGACGAAAAAGGGAATAGTGTCATCTCACAATTAGATGAACCAAGAGAAAACGTGTGGGAGAGGGAAGGGGATGCAGAATGTTGTGTTTTTGAAATCTAGAGAAAGAAAGTGTGACTTAGATTTCGAAGATCCGGCCGTCGGAGTGCGTCGGAGACCCGAGAAGGAAAGGCTGGCACCTGCGCGACGAGGCTGCGTGTGGACTCGGGTTTGGGAAGTTTTCAGCAAACTCCGTGAGGGTAGAGTTCCATCCTGCTTGAGGTTTACACTTTGTTTAAGTGTGTTCTGATGTTTGAGTTGATTGGGGAGCCGTGAGGCCGTTTGATCGATCGAAGGCTTTGGGACCGGGTATAAAAATTAGAGCACCCTTTTTGGACAGTTCGTGAATGGGTATGGACTATTTGGGTGCATTGTGTGATAAATTGTGCATTAATGATGCTTTGATGTGTATAAGGCCGGGAATGACCATGAATTTCGGATTTCACGAAGTGAAATCGATGTTGGATTGTGGCCGTGAACAGTAACCCGAGGGTTTTACTGTTCACTTGAATAGTATTCACAAAATAATTTTTGTGTGAAATTGTGTTTGGTCGAGTAATTCAAGTTGAATGGCTTGTGTGTGATAATTAGCCTAAGTATGCTAATTTTTGTGTAATGGATTATGAGTGCATGCGCGTGTTTGTATGGTTAAATTATATGAATATATACGTGATTATATGTTGCGTCACATTTATAAAGTGAAGTGGAATTAGCATCATGCATTCCGCTATGCCTTAGGGCACCCCAGGGCGATAGGAGTGAGTGCATGAGGTGGTCTTGAGAGAATGGTTTGAAGGGTTGACTAAAAATAATGATTATCGGAGGGTGAGTATCTGAAAATATCCCGTCGTCGGGTCGGCGATTGATTTATATCGGAGGGTTGTCCACAAATTAAAACAAATAATAATGGTTCTCATACGTGGCTTAGGCAAGTGTGAGGGAGTCGGTGAGGACTCGGGTTATGAGTTGATCATGTAGTCATTCAAGTAGGATCACGCGTTTGGCCGAGATGTATGTGTTTCTTTGGAGGCTTGATGCATATGCACTTAGGTGGAGAGTAGCCAGCCCAGGGTGATTAAAGCTCGCGAGCGTCCAGCTTCCGTACTGTGAGGGATGTTATTTTACAGGTATAGGGAGCGTGTGAGGGGAGGCGGCTCGTCGCTGTAGGCCGCTTGAGAAAGAAAAGCAGGGTTGTGGCTTTGAGGTTTTATGTGTCTGCTTGTGTATTGGAATTTTAGATTTTAATATATGTTGTAGAAAAGTAAACTTTTAAGCTCTTGAAGCCATAAGGATATATATTTGGTTTGGACACAGGGACAGTATCGCTATGGGCCCAAGATGTCAGTTACCGGTGGATGGATGTCGGTGACAAAGCATGGAGCTCGGCAGCTCGCACAGCGAGATCACCCGATTTTCGTGAGTGTGGTCCGTTACTCGGACCACGAGCATTCCAAGGGGGTCGACGAAGCTGAACACCCCAGGATCTGGGGCGCCATTGTACTGTATCGAGCTTAGGTATACGAATACATAGGGAGCTCTGTTTGATATCCATCACCACTAGGTGGCTCATGTTAAGTTTAGGACACGGACAAAACTAGGATAATTTCACGATGCGGTTGGGTGTGTTTTGTGCATTGATGTTTATAAATATGCGTGATAAGGCGGTTTGATGAATGGTGAGTATACCATGTTATGTATTGTGTATGGTTTGTGTGCTTAGTAGATAGCACATAGGAAAAGTTTGTGGGAGTTTACAGTGTGTAAACTGGAAAAAGAAAATAAAAAAAATAAGTTTTATAAATTTATTTGGTTTAGAAGTGAAGAAAATTAATTTTTTAAGGTTTTACAGTGTAAAACTGAAGAAAATTGAATAAAATAAATTCTTATAAATTTATTAGAGTATTCTGAAAATGAAAAATAGGTATATAATTTTTAGTGTTTTCAAAGGGCTGGAAATGTGAAAAAATGGCATATGAAACGAAAAAAATTTTGCACTGAATTGCCACCAAATTGTATCAAAGAGAGGTATTATGTATTTCGCAGACATGTCAGAGGCTTCATAGGGCTGCAATGGTTTGAATTTGTATTGCAATACAACAATTGTATTGTGACTCGAGTGTACTCGGGTCGCTTGAGAATTGTATTGCAACACAATTTTATTGTATTGCAAGAGGAGTGTAGACTGGTTTGAGTCAGATTAAAAACACAAAGATAATGTGGCCGCAATAGATGGGCAGCTATTAGTGGAGGCCGTGGCCAAGCAATACAAAATTTGTATCGCGGATCGAGGCTACCGGGTTTGTCACTGATAGTGTGTCACGATACACCTGGATTGTATCGTGACTAAGAGGGGGTCGCCAACAAGGTTCATGACACGACCACTGTGCCACGATATGACTGGGCACCGCGACACGACGTCGGGGCACGTGGCATGGAAAGGCTTTATGATAACGAAAGGTGGCGCGCGCTGGGCGACCACATGGTCAGCTCGGGCTCACGACACCCGCTTAGGCCAGTCGGCGACATTTGCCGCCCCCGCCACGATACCTGGCCGCCAAGAGCCACGACACTACCACTGTGGCGCGTCGCTGGCCGGTCAAGCGCCAGGGCTCAGGCACTTGGTGCACCTAACTGCTGACTTCCGCTTTTGACTCAAGACTATTCTCGAGTCAATTGGGCACCCGCTCATGAACACTGTTCATCATAAAAAATTTCGAATTTTTTTATATTTAAATTAATTAAAATAAACAAAAATCAAATAAAATAGGACAAAAATTTGGAAAAATGAAAATTTCAAAATAAAGTTTTGGTTGATAAAATTGATTGATATGTGGATAAAATAGTCTCAGATCATTATAAATTGTGGACTTGATATATACACTCGATTCTCGTACATCAGTGTCTCGTGGTCGTGTTTATGCCTTAGAGATACGCATTGTATTTAACTCCATATTAACCTGCATCATTAAGTGAGAGACGAGACGGAGGCGGCCCACTTGCAATCGGGCCAGGCACCAATTCCACATTTAACCAACCCACCAGGATTTGATCGTTGTGCCTCACGAGGTCAGAGGTGGTCAGAAATGGGCTACTACCCACGTGCCAGCATAGCAGTAGTCAAGGAGGTCCCAAGAACCTCCGTAAGTTTGCGCATCATCCTCCGACATTCACAAGGGATGCAGACCCAATGGTGGCGTACTACCGGGTTTACGCAGTAGGAGGAAGACGCAGAGGCTACAGACACCGACGCCACCAAGACAGCAGACCGCATTCCAGTCGTATGAGGCCCAAGTATGGCGGAGATGCAAGCAAGGACCTGAATGTATAGAGGCTATGATACGGCGTAGTTTCTCGTGGAGTCGCTCATGGGCAAGTACTTTCCGCAGACTCCGCGGGTGGGGTACGCCAAGGCCCTCGGGAGTTCCCGAGATCTCAGTTAGTAATGTACGATCGCACTACTATGTGGCTAGATTCATGAGTTAACCCGATTCATTTACATTGCGTGGCCAAACATGGCCGTTAGGGAGATTTGAGAATGGACTCGAAGTTGTCCTATTCTGCCGTGATCAGAGGACTTCGCCACAGATACGGACTCACTTTGGTCAGACAAATTTCACCATGAGAGAGAGATGAGATGCCTCGAAAGCACCAGGATGCGAAGTTAGTAGCAAGAGGGAAGGATAAATTTCGGCCTTCTTCCACCAGAAAGAGGTAGAGAGCTTCTAGCTCACGAGGGTCCCAAAGTCGCCAGGGACAGATGAGAGCTGGGCTTGGCCAGCGAGACAGATGGCGACTTATCATTGTCAAGGTACTGACACCTGAGGAGGGATCGTCTCAGAGATGTGGATCCCAGGGAGCCTGGACAAAGACAAATCCCACAAGAGCGTGGACAGAGAGGATACCACGCTCCTCCACAACACCTGGCATAGGCCGTAGGGCCACCCCGCCTGTGGAGTCGACGGCACCCTCCCATTTCACAGCAGCCCAAGAGGCCAGCATGGTAGGCAGAGGACGAGTCTACGTGCGTGGGACATCAGTGGTCTAGTGGGCGTGCCCACGACACCGCAGCCGAAATAATGTGACGCCCATTATACAGGTACATTTTTGTTATCTCGCCTATGGCAAGAGTGTCGCTTGATTTCAGCGGCCGCATTCATCTATCACGTATCAAATAAGGACGAAGCAGCTGCAGGCTGAGACATTAGAGGAGCCTCAGATGTGAGTTTTCCCCTGGTGGATTGAAATAATGGTAATTGCACAGATATGTCGAGGTGTCAGGAGCCGGGAGATCTCAGGACTCTACCACAAAGTGGACCCGAGGATCATGGACACGTCAGAAACTGACACATCCCGACGGATCAACGACAACCCATGTGGTCGGCGACATCGATCGTGGAGCTTAGGAGGGCTACCGCCTACACGCAGGGATCGATATCAGGTGGCATTTCTGTGGGACAAACATGAGCATTTCGCCTGCATGCGATAATGAGTCCGTGTCGTGACGCACGGCTACGAGCCTTACCTCGTGAGGATGCTTATGCAAGACTCTGGATCTACCTCAAGTAGTGTGCTGCATTATGTGGATGTTTTCCGTATGACACCGACTACTCCACAGAGGGTAGTAGACTCAGATCGAAAGTTACACTGGTGAGTCACCCATCTCTGCGACTGCGACAGATGGCACCACTGAAATAGCAAGAACTCGAGTCCAACGGCATGAGTTAATGGATAAGGTCTATTGTACGAGCACTTCACCACGGGCGCCCGGCCCCGCTTGCAAGAAGAAGGACAAGATCCTTCGACTGTGCATCGATTACAGACAGTTGAACAGGTTACACCGGCGAATTTACTCATTAATGAGGATCGACGATTTGTTTGATCAATGAGAGCGAGTCTACTCCAAGATGTAATCTTCGCACGGCTATCATCAACTGAGGTTGTGAGATGATATCCCTAAGACAAGATTTCTAGACGCTACATGGGCACTTCAGTTTACTTATGATGCCCTTCTGACACGACGCCAACTACAGATTCATGGATCTCATGCACAGATATTCCAACCCTATTTAGATCACTTTGTCGTAGCTTCTGCATGACATTCATCTACTCCTACCAAACGGAGCAATGAATATCACTTTAATCATTTTACAACATGAATATCACCCGCAAGCCAAGTTCAAGTAAGGCGGTTTCGCTTACTAAGGTGAGATTTTCGGGACACGCGCCGCGATCGTGAGTTGTTACCGACCCGTAGAAGGTCAAGGCTATAATGAGTCGAGAGGCCAAGTCACCGAGATACGTAGCTGGGATTGGCCTGGCATTACAGAGATTCATCGAGGATTTCTCCAGATCGGGCAACACCTATGACGTGATCGAATCTTAAGGAGGTTAAGTTTTATTGGGATGACCAATGCGAGAGGCATTCCAGAGTCAAGAGGAGACTTACTTTAGCTCCCAGACCATAGTCCCGGACAGGGGACGTGGGTACACAAGTAGATCAGGATGCCCTCGAGGGCCTGATCAGGATGTGTTTTGATGCAACCCGGAGGGTAGTAGCTTAGCTGTCCCGCTACCAAGAATCATGAGCGCACTACTCCCACACACGATAATGGAGTCAAGGACGTAGTCTCGCCTCTGAAGATTCGCACCACCTACTTATACTAATGAGGAGTCTTCCATCTGATGGTGTACTCGCACTATAAAGTTCAAGTATATTTTCATGCAATGGACCTCAAATACGAGGCAACGCAGATTCGAATGAGCTCCTGCAGTGATTACGACTTCACTTTACATTACCATCTTGGTAAAGCAAATGTGGTGGCTTCGATGACTCTACCGAAAGTCACGAGGAGCTGGCTAGTATAGCTTCCTAGAGTGGCGGATGCCTCGAGACTCCGTTGACAAATAGCTACGACGCCGGTGCAGAATGTGGTACTGGGGATTTTAAGTATACACCGCCTCTCGCTGAAAGGCAGTGATTGAGTCCCAAAGGCGTGACGTTGCAGATAGTGTCCATCGCGGACCCGTACACGTGCACGCGTGACGAAAATGGATCGCTCACGCAGATGGTAGTCTTCGATATAGGGACGTAGTGCGGTTCCCGGGGCCTGGATCGATTCAGAGAGGAGATACCTGTGGAGTTTCCCACCGCTTTCGATTCAGAGTGCATCCAGTGGCACGAAGATGTGTTCTTTGATCTTCGCTGCCGCACTACTCGGGAGCAGAACAAGAGACACGAGGGACTTCAGATGACGATGTCTCACGTGTCGGCCAGACAAGGCCGAGCACCGTGGCCAAGAGGTGGCATCACCATCGGAGGCCGAGCTGAAGTGGGAGCATGTCAAGACGGACTTTGGCGACCACTCACATCGACGCCGCAGAGGCACGACATGGTATGGGTGATAGACCTACCACGGCTTCAAGACATTTTCTACCGGGTATGATGACCTTCTCCTTGAGAGACTCGGGCCATTGTATATTCGAGATAGTCCCATTACATGGGGTACCGTATCCACATCGGAGTAGGGACCTGAGGTTTACTCGCGTGACTCGAAGAGTTTCCAAAAGGGCTAGGCACACCCACGACCATGAGAGGCACAGCCACCTCGATGCATGGTCACCCGAGGTGATTATATGTGATAGAGGACATGTCACAGCACGGCCTCCATCATACAGAATTTTATGAGTATTTTCCCCTGAGCGAATTCGCCACAACAGCTTATCGCTATACAGATGGCAATCGTATGAGGCATCAGACGGGAGGCCATGATCACCGTTATGTTGGACCGAGCGGAGAGAGCTCCATCACCTGGGTCCCCGAGCTCGATTGTAGACACCTCCGAGAATGTGAGCTTGATGTTTACAACGTGCCTTCACGGCTTAAGAGCCTGGTAAGAGCTTACTGACGCCATGACACACCTCTTGTGAAATGATACGTGATCATGTCTTCTCAAGGTGATTTAAGAGAGGAGTTGGTCGTTCTATAGTTGCGAAGCTATCGCCGAAAGTGCTCATCGCCTTTCAGATACTCGGAGAGAGCAGTTATTACAGACCGGCGAAGGCATCGCCAAAGATGTCGTGTCCACGAGATTTCACGCTCCAAACTCCAAGATAATTCCGTGATCCAGCCTCATGTATGGACGTAATAACTGAGGCTGATACTGACTTTGACCTTCAGAGAACTAAGACGTGATTTCGATAATGCACGATCACGTTACGACGCAAGACCGTGAGGCTAATGAGGTGCTATGGCTGGATTTATGGAGCTTATATCAACGTGGGAACGCTGATGACACGACGCGCTACCTATCCTTCGCGTTATGGGATGGCACGTAGTTTAGTCGCTTAATTTTTTAACCACCGCCATACGCATTTTAGAACGTGACGCTGCATATGCATGTGAGTGATCAGATTGTCCGTAATTTTAGGACGAAATTTTCAAATAGGTGGAGACGTAAGGACCGGTACTCCACTCGGGAAAGGGTAAAATCGTAATTTTTGGCCAAAAAACTGAAATTATTCTCTGGGGAGATCGACGACAAACTGAGTTTCACCGTTGGGGAATCGCCTCCGCTAAATCTAGCTTACACGCTTGAATTTCATTAATTCCAAACAATAATTTACACGCTGGCGCATCGTATGCTGGGGTGCCGAAAACTATATTTGATGTGACAAAAGCCAGAGATAAGACGCATCACGTGTCATAAGTGGCATGATTAGAGAAATGATTTAAACTGACTACTAGATAATGCCAACGCCAAAATCCCTATGGACGAATGGGGCGAAACGAGACAAGACGGTAAGGTGAATAGCGTATTATCTTCTTACAATTAGACGAACCAAGAGAAAACGCGTGAGGAAGGGATGTGTGAATGTTAGGTTTTTTGAAATCTGTGAGAGAGAAAGTGTGACTTCTCTCTCAGATTTCCGAGATCCGACCGCCTAATTGGCTTCGACAAGAAGGAAAGATGTTCACGCGACGGCGCCACGCGCGACTGGGCTGGGAGTTTTCGACAACCCGTGGAGGCAGGGGTTCCATCCCACAGCTTTACACTTTGCTTAAGTGTATTTACAATGTTTGAGTTTTGGATCGGAGGCCGTGAGGGGTTGCTTTTGATTTGGCCCCAAAGCTCGGGACCAAATTATGAAAATTAGAGCACCCTTTTTCGATGTTCGTGAATGGGTATGGATTGTTCTGAAGATTGTGTGGTTAAATTGCAAAATAATGATGCTTTGATGTATAAGGTCGGAATGGCCATGAATTTTGATTTCACGGCGAAATCGATGTCGATTGGTGGGTCGTGAACAGAACCCGAGGGTTTTGATCGCTCACATGAATAAAAGATTCACAAAATAATTTTTGTGAAATTTCCAGGTTCGGGTCAAGAATTCGTTTCGAATTGCTCTGTAGCGAGCACCAGCCTGCCGCTTAATTTCGTAATGGATTGTGAAACAGAAGTAACATATTTGTGTGATTTAAATTATGTGAATATACGCATGATTATATATTTGCATGCTAAGTATAATCGGCTTTAATCGACATCATAGTAATTCCATATGCACCCAAGCACCTCAGACGATAGTGAGCCGAAGTGGGTAATGGCGCGATTCTCGGCAGAATGGTTTCGGTTAATACCAAAAATAATAATCATCTGGAGGGTATCTGATACAAAAATATCAATCAATCGAGTCGACCCAATTGATATTAATCTGAGGGTAGTCCATAATAAAATATCAATCGTCTGAGCTCGCCCAATTGATTTCAGATCGGTGGTCCACAAATTAAAACAAATAATAATGGTTCCTACACAAAATAGCAAGTGAGAGCCTGAGTGACCAAGAGTTGATCATGCAGACATTCAAGATCACACACATTCGCTTGGAATGTATTAGCGTTTTCTTCGTGAGTATCAGCATACGACTTAAAGCAGAGAGCCCACTTGCAAGGATTCCACTACTGAGCATTAGCTCACCCGTCGAGGGATGTTATTTACAGTACTGTGGAGCGTTATGAGAGAGACGTCTCATTATGTAGGCCGCTCGGTAAGAAAGCCGGCCATGGCTTGGCGCTTTTACGTGACACATGAATAGAATTTTAGATTTTAATATATGCTGTGTAAGAAGAACTTTTAAACTCAAAACTATGATATATTTGGTTCGATGTATTGTGATGAGTATTACTTGGCCGCCTGAGAGTCAGCTTTTACTCATGTGATCGATGTCGGGACAAAGCATGGGTATTCCGGCAGTAGCCCTCGTATTGCGCGAGATCACCGATTTTCGTGAGCAGGCTCAAGCTACCCAATATTAACGAGTATTTCAAACGGTCGACGGTAGTCAATCTGGACTCTCGAGGATCTGTAAGGCCACAAATCTAAAACTTTTATTAAACTTCAATGAACGAAAAAGTACATGGAGGGGTCTCACCTCTAATTCTCCTACTCCTAATTGAAATGGAAGTTCTCTAATTAAATAAACATCTTACCATATATTAAATAAAACAACTCATACTTCGACTACGAAAGCTAAAAACAATTATTTAATAACTTATAAGACTCTAAATCAAATTAGGACTTAGAAAATTGATAAAAATCTAAAGATTGATTTAATCAAACTCTTTTTCAAGTCTTAACCACGACCTTAGTTCATTTAAAGGCCTAACTAAAGTCCAACAAAGTCATTTATTTGACACCTAAGATTTGACAACCTCTTGAATCTGAATTTTCCATGATGAATGTTGAATTCCAAATGCTTGTTCATCGTAAATGCTCCTGCAACAATTGTGCTTATTATGATTACAATCATGTAAAACATTTCATATAACCATTATGATTGGACTCATGACTAAATTAATGAAGTCTTATTATTTTAGAGTTGATCACTTTCTCTAATTTTCTTCTCTTAATTATTCTATCTATTTTCTCTATCTTTGCAAACAAAAAATAAGTTTTTCCTAAATATTTCTAGGCTATCATATTTTGCATCTTACAGAAAATCCATGGGAAACTCAATTTTTGAAAAAAATTAATTTCATATATAAAAAATTACGCATTTTATGAACATTGCACTCAATTTTAGTATATCTCCTTTAATATTTTTATATCCAATTCGTTTTTTTAAAAGATAGGTTTCATATTAAAAAATAAAATCAAATTTTGCACTAAAATTTTCTTTTCAAAAAACTAGGAGATGAACGTAATAATTTACTTATTAGTGAGTAAGAATTACCACAATTACCATTTACAATTCCATTGAGAATGGACTTCTCTTAGCTAAACTAAGCTGCAACCTTAACCGTGTTCCTAAATCTCAGCCAATTTAACAAGGGCAGTAGTGGATGAAACTCATATGTTGAAAACATTTTTATATTTAAGTTACTATTTTAAAAGAATGATTTCATTAAATGACATTTCGAAAATCTAACCTTTTTTACCTTATTTTTGATAACAATGCCCTTATACTTTTTTTTTTTCTTTTTTATAACATCATATTCTTTTAAGAGATACATGTCAATACATGAAAATGGAAAATATTTTTTTGTCCAAATGAGTTAATTTAAAAAAAAAACATGAGAAATGTTATATTTAGGTATTTGATTTTTTTTTTTTTTAAATTTGGTTAAAAGACCTCAAATAATCCTAAATTTGTGAATATAATATTTCCCATGTTTTTTCTTAAAAAATAACTCAATTTGGACAAAAATGTCCTCCATTTCATGTATTCAAATTGTCTCTTAAAAGAATGAATTATTTTTGTAAGAAAAAAAATGTCATTTTTTCAAAATTAGGTCAAAATTTGATAAAGGGAAAGACATTTTGAAAATATAACCCTTCAATAATTTTTTGACCAATTATGTTAAAGTGCCTTATTAGACTAATATAAGAGGGAAAAAAGAACTCAACTCACCCATATTATTATGAAATGTACTACACCAAATTATTGAAAGAATGCACAAAATAATAACTCTTCTATTAAGATAAAATTACCTTTAATGAGTTGACCATTGAACCTCATAGTTATCCTTAATGTAATATTGTTATAACACTAATATTACATTAACACTAACATTAAGGGCATCTCGTTCTTTCTCTTTAAGTGTAAATTCATGGGGCCCATTAATTGATCAGCTCGTTAAGGACAATTTTGTCTTAATACGAGAGTTATTGTTTTTTTTTTACATCTATTCTCCTTGCAATACTTTAGAGCATCTCCAAAAGAGCTATATTTTTTTACTCTATCTCTATATATGGAGATTTTGGAACAAAAATCATGCTCCAAAAGTTCTCTATTTTGATATCTAAAATAGATATATGAATAGTGCATATTCATATTTGAATATTCATTATTCATATATCTAAATATATAGATGATGGGGCCCACATCTTAATAATCACTATTCTTCTATTATTTTATTATTATAATATTATTCTTTCATTATTTTATTATCATAATAATAAAATAATTATTTTAATTATATTTTTATTTTTGACATAATTTATATTTATTATTTATTATTTTATTAATATTGAATTACTTTTCATATATAATACATTGTAAATGATTTTTAATATATTGATTTTGTAGTATTAATTTATTTTTTAATAATTTAAATTTTTTCTTAAAATAAATAAATTTAAAATATTGAATTACTTTAATTTATTTTTAATGTTGTTTTATTTTCTAATGTAATATGATGCTCTATTATATAATATTTATTAGTTTAAAATGCATTTTTAGGTTTTTAATATATTTTTATTTATTACAATTTTATTTATTTAATATAATTTTATATTTATATTTAAATATAAATAAAATTATTTCATATATCATATTCTTAAAATATTCTAATTTAAAAAAATAAATGTTTGAATAATGAATAATGATTTTGATTTGAAAATAGAGATTGATTTTTGGAGTTATGGCTCTAAAATATGCATTTTATCATCTCTAAATATAGAGAAGATGTCAATTTGTATTGAAAAATAGAGATTTCTTTTTGAAGATGTTTTTATAGTAATATTTTTCTTCATAAATTTTTTACACATTAGAACTCGAACCCTAAATCCCTCACCTTCTTATGCGAATATAAGTTTTTAACTACTTGAATCTAGCCTTATTGACAATAAGGGAGTTACCCTTGGATATATTGTTTCATTAATTTGGTGCAAATCGTATATTTCATAATAATACGGGGGAGGTGGGTTTTTTTATTGGTCTTATAATGAACTTTAACATAATTATCCCATAATTTTTACCTTATTTTTTATAAAAATGTAAATTTTCTTTTGTTTGAAATACCAACTACCTGTCAATGGTTAAAAAAATAACGGTAATTAGTATTCACAATTGTACTGAAATGCAATGTCCGTACCTTCACTGAGGTGCAGCCTTAAACACGGTTCCAGATGTGGACCAACCTGGCAAGTGCAGCAGTGGATGAACCCTCCTCTCTCCAAGCTTCCACCGCCATCTCTCTGATCTTCTCGCTTCTCTCTCTAACCTCTCTCCCCTCTTCAGAACTCATCAACTCTCTGAGTTTCATCTCCAACTCGGCCCCACTCACAAACCCGTCCCCATCTCTCTGCTCCACGCCAATGGCAATCTTCATATCTTTCACTAAAACAGTCTTATTTAGACGCTGCTCAGCGTGGAGAGGCCACGCCACCATCGGCACCCCCGCCGCCGCCGCTTCCAGCACCGAGTTCCACCCGCAATGACTCACGAATCCACCCACTGATGGGTGTCTGAGAACCGCCTGTTGCGGCACCCACGACTTCACCACCATTCCCCTGTTCTTGGTTTTCGCCAAAAACCCTTCCGGCAATATATCGTCCAAATCGAAATCGTCCCACGCCACTGTTTCTTTTCCGATCTCCTTCCTGGTTGCATCCGCTGCCGGACTTTTCATCGCCCACAGAAATCTCACCCCGCTTCTCTCCAACCCATTTCCTATCTCCTTCAACTAATCCGTACAGAATGATCCCCTGCTCCCAAAACAGAGGAACACAACGCTCCGACTCGGCTGCTGGTCCAGCCATGGCAAGCAGTCATTCTTCTGATTCGGATTACCTTTATCATCATCATCTTTATCAGCCTCTACAATCAATGGTCCGACAGTATGAACCGGCGGGCATGGCCCATCAGTAACGCATTCCCCATTTGAAATCGCCGTAAGGGCGATTGGCTCAAGGGCATCAAACGTATTAATCAAAATTCCGTCACAATTTCGTAGATCCATTGACAACTGCAGCGCCTCGTGATAACTCCGGTCGTCCCGGTCCAGTACCGGTTCCATCATGTCAGTGGCCGGCAGTGGGGGCAAACCCGGAATGCGAAAAACAGTGGTGGGGAGGTCTTTGAAGCTCTTACTGGTCTGTTTGTGAATCGTCGGCAAATAAAGGATGGCGGCGAGAGCAGCGGCAGAAAAGGGAATGTAATAGTAAGTCGGAATTCCAAGGCGGCGGGCGGCGGGGAAAGCCGAAGTACAGAAGGAGTCAAGTATAAGAGCCCGAATCGAGAAAGTTCTAGTGATTTCCTGAAGAGATTGGAGAAAATTCGAAGCGTTGAGAGTAAGAAACTCAAAGAAGTTGGCCATGCGGCCAAGAGATGAAGATTGGGTGAATTGGAGATAAGGGAAGCGGTGGAAGGAGATGGCGGCGGCGGTTTGGGAAATACGATCAATGTAAGAGGCGGTGGCCGGTGAGTCAAAAGGGCCATTTGTGAGGAGAACGACGACGGAGAATTCGCCGCCGTAGCGGCTGAGAATGAGCTTACCGAGCTCCACCATGGACACCAAATGGCCAATCCCTGGAGCTGGGTAAAGAACTATCCCATTTTTCTTCATTTTTGGTAGTTTTGGATTCTTTGAGATCTACAGATGAGGTCATTTTTAAAGATGCTATGAATGTTGAATGTGATGCAGTTCATGAAAACACTTAATTAGTGCTCTTCATGAGTTGCCTGAGCCAGAATTAAATAATTACCTAACACATTTTGTGGTTGGCAGGTTTTTGTTTCCCATTCGCTTGGCAGCATCTCTTTGGATGATTCGGCTCCACAATTTTTTTTATGTTACTGTGCTGATAAGGACTTGAAGTTAATGTCTAGGCTGGACCATAAAGTTAATGTCCAGGCTGGACCATAAAGTTAATGATCCTAAAGGTATTGAACCGATTTATTGGAGAACAAACTCAAGGTTGGACTAATTCATCTATCCTCAAGATTCTCGATAAAATTAATAACGGACGAATGGAGGACCTTCATATTTTAAATTTTCGAGAATTGAACGAGCTTTTGGACATAAATAGGTTTTTATTTTAAAAAAATTATTAATATAAGTTGAAAATCAAAATAATGCCCAACAATAACGCAATCAAAGATAAATGTTTCAAATTTTTGCTTAATATCGCAATACTAATTACCGTCGTAACTCGATCAGATTCGGCGCATCGCCAGCCGACGTAAATCTATAAAGGGGGTTCGAAAGCACGCTGGTTTGACACCTCTCCAACGACAAGCTGAAGAAATTCACGAAAAGAGAAATAATCTTTAGCTTACTGCAATGTGAGCTACATACATTTCCCTCGTGGGGAATCTTCACTTTATACTCGAATTTCTCCTTAATTATGGGAAAAATAATCTTGTAATTTTGGTGATAAGATATTTCTTTCCTTATCAAAGACTAATTTTATTACGATTATGTTTTGAGACGTATCATATTCTCGGATACTACGACATCCGCGATAAATGTCTTTTTGTATTATTAACAACCTAACTCTACATGCAGGGATGGCCGCTGGTGATTCTGTATCCCGCACGGTGTTTAAAACTCTCTCGTCCGGTTAGTTCAGATATTTTTAATACAATAGGTGTTCGGGCCACTACATGATGTGCAAATAAAGGAAGAGTTCGCATCCCTGCCTATCGAGTAGTGGGTCTAGCGCCCAAAGGCCACTGGGTGACTCACAATGCCCTCCTTTTTCTTTTGATCAGATGATTATGTTCTAGTCGTGGGAAAATATCGTGTTTCTGACCTTGCATTGGTAATCAGAGGTATTAATGCGCATACGTCTAACAAGGTGATATCCCAATGATGCATTCAATACGTTTTTTAAAGCCCCTTCCCTATATATTGGGGCGAATCTCCAAAGTCCATGAAGTTACCAACGGTTCCTCTTTCGTTGCACAAAACTTTTCCCCCATTGTGATTTCCTCCCTCACCCGCATCCATAGGTCGGTGAAGGTGGAGAAGTTATGGAGGTAGGCTTTTAGAAATCTCTTATACTGCTTGTCGTCAATGGATAATGCTGAAGGCTCGAGGACGATATCTACGCCGACTCTACCAGATGTCCTAGGGGCGGAGCTCGACACTAATTCCCTTCTAGTATTCCTCCGCTAGTGGTTAAAGCCCCCGTCCTGGGTCTGTAATTGTGAATCACAAGATAGCCCACCCTTCCGTAAATTCTTCACGTGGCTAGGAGCCTCTTGTCTCAAGCCCGGAGTCGCAAAGGGTCGAGAGGTGTGCGATCGACGAGGAGTCTTCAAATGTAATATTTTTTCATTTTCTTCCACTTTTTCCTTTCTCTTTGTTTTTGTTTTCTTTTGACAATCATTTGGGTATGGTTTCTTGGATGGATTTGTTATGGGTCTATCATGGTTGTTTGGATGCATTTGTTTTTGTTTTGTGTAACTCTTGATGCTTATTGGCACATTCTAATAAAATTTTTGGTATACTTATGCTCCAAACTTCCTATCCCGCATTCTTTTTGTGTATGCGGCTAGGGGAGCAACCGACTTGAAGATGGCTTATGGGAAGCCTTTAATGGTTGTGAATGTGTTTTCAAATTTTTTGACTCGTACTGCTTTTTGGATTTTGCACGGCTAATGGGCCCAGACCGTCTCAAAATGCTCATCAAGGGGCCCGACAGCCTGGCGAACTTAGGCCCATAGAAGTATGGGGTTGGTGATTGATAGCCCCAAAGGGCTAGGTTCTTACAATCAGCGAGCTCATGTGTGGTTTAGAGGCTTTGTAAGATAAAATGCCTTGTAAATACCAAGCGTGGGGTAAGAGGGGCGTGTTTCTCGATACTTGGTCTAATCTACTGGCGCATTTAATGCGCCTGTTCATGCTTTACACTATAGGGGTAGGGATCAAGAAGTTATCATCACTTGGAAGCCTCTCGCTCAAAAATCTTGTGAGCATCTACAATACCCTTGAAGGTTTCGGCCAAGTAGTCGTTGAAGATTTCCAACCATTTTTTGCCTCATGGTGGGTTTTTCCTCTACTTAGCTTCCGATTTTGCTTTCACGAATTGTTTTGTTCGTTGGTTTTTGAGCTGCTTCGCCTTGATCGTGCTTTTCAAACAAGCAGTGGTTTCGACCGACAAACTATATGCAACATTGGGATGTACCTATTCCTGGGGTGCACCCCAATAGTTTTCTCTGAAGCCTCGCACTCAGTGGTTTCGTCCTACTATCACTTCGCTAAGAGATCCCCAGCCGATCCCCTCTTTGCTCGCTCGCAGAACGACGAGAGGTCAAGAGGAGTCTCCACCGCGTCACGCAGATGGAATCTACCAGAGTCGCTTACCGTGAGCAAAACTGCGGGCTTCTATGTCCTGTGAGGAACTCGAGGTCCTTCTATCGAAGTCCTCGACGCATTGTCTGTGAATCGTCGAATCCGCCATCTTTCTCTACGCAGATGCGTATAACTCCGTCTACTTCACCCAGAGTAGTTCGTAGCCGGACTTTCGCTTTCCCGCTTCATCGCAGAAGTAGCCTTACACGTCACCCTGCCTCTCGCTGCTTATTCATCCGAATGTTTTTCGGATTTTAACGGGTCATAGCAGCTCAACTTCTTTTTACCAAATTGACTCAGTGTAGATATGTTTCATCTATACGTCGTCGGGGACCTGAGCTTCATTGCCTATGCTCCAAGCCGACAGCCCCTACACAATTTGTAACCGGGCTCCCTGATTCCCCTAAGACGGAGGCGAAGAGGGGTTATCCTGGTTAGGGGCCTGTGGTACGAGACGATCGACTCTCTAGGGCTTCATTTTGATGTGAATCAATCTCTTACGTTCCCATGTTGATCTTAGTTCTGGCTTGTAACCAGCGCCCCGCTAGATGATCTGGGTGGTTTCGACACACACACGGTTTTCCGATGCTATCCTAAGCGCAGCGAGCTTCGGGCCAGTCAACTGGATTGAGAAGGCTGGCCTAGAGAACATTAGACGACTGCTGGAGATAATAGAGACATAGCGCAATCACGGAGCTTCGCTGACAAATGCAGGAACTCGCGAGAGATCGGTCGCCAGCGCCTCCCACATCATCCCTCGTCGTCCCTGCAATTACCGGCTTCAGAGCTCATCGAGGAGAGCACTTCGCTCGCCCCGACCTCCCGTGTCCAACAGCTAGCCTCAAGCACCCACTAATTAAGATCAAGCTGAGGCCGCTATGGGCCTTGAGAGGTCTGTCTAGGTCACCCAAATCCCAAAGTCTATAGCTCTGGGCCCCCAGCCTAAAAATACAAAGAGATAGAAGAGGGCTCCCAGAAACGCAAAGTAGCTAAGGTCATCGGGAAGGCTCGGCGACCGGAGGGCACCGCTGAGCCCCGAGGAGGAGGAAACGGCCTGCTTGTCATTCGGTTTGCCACACTGATGTGGAACCCGGTCGGTGGCCTCATAGGGTGAGGTCTGTAACTTTGAGATTTTGATGATAAGATCAAAAGCCGTGTGTCTCATTAGATGAAGCAGCCCCAAAAAGATTGGGGCAGGTTAATCCCAATGGATTCTCTTTAATCGAGCCTCCAATGATTAGCCATCTCGGGAAGGCGCCCTAAAGGTGGCCTGCACCTCCCTGAGGAGGGATCCCCAATCGGCCTTCCAATGTCGATGAAACCGAGAGGGGTCCCCTCAAGGGTAATCGCTCGATAATTCCGCGAGGCCTGCGGGATACCGATGGTAGGAGAAGGCCGTCGACCAAAGGCCGCTGAAAGCACGATGTTCCTCCACACGAGGATCCACCACCCAAATAGCATCAAGGTTCTAATTTACGTGGTGCCCAGATCATCCAATCACCGGAGCCCCTTTAACTAAGCCGGCTCTCGACGGCATATGCATAACCTCTATCCTAATTACTTTCGAGTACCGATGGTGGCTCACGCAGAGCAATACTCTATCCCGTTCCCCGTCTATATGAATAAGGAGGCTTTCCAAATGCATGAGGATTTGATGCTTATCCAACCATGACTTTCAATTAATTAATGAGCTGGTCTGCATCGCTTGTTAGTACTTGATTACGAGTTCTGTGTAGTCATTTCCTTATAACTTTTCTTTTGCAGGCTATGACGGCCATTCGGAATATGGCTCGCCATCATAGGGAATTTTAATCCCAACTAGATGACGCCAAGAAGCTACGCCTTTACGCCTAATCAGCCGTTTCTAAGCATCAGGCCTTGGACGCTTCTTTGGCCAAGGCAGAATCCAAGTCGAAACATTGGAAGCGAGAAGCTAAAGCCGGTGTGGAGAAGATTGAACGGGCGGAGGAAAGGGACGGGCTGGCAAGAGGGCTAAGGTGGCCTTATCCGGCAAATTATAGCAACAAAGTGAGGCCAAGGCAAGGGCAGAGGATGACCTGACTAGGGCCCGAGATGCCTTGGTAGTTGCGGAGGAAGAAGGGTGTAGGTTAGAGGCTGAGGTTGCTCGCCTGGCGGTTGAGCAAACGTCGCTCTTACTGGATCTCAAGGCATCCAAAGATAAGGTGTCTTCTCTTCATTCTCAGGCGGGCAAGGACAAGGAAGCCATGGAGGAAGACTAACAGAAAGCCTTGGAGCAGATTTTCGCTTATGGCTACGGATGCTGTGAGTTCAAACACAACATTTGCGGTGACCGGCCAAGGATTCCGGATGGCATGCTTGACTCTACCGACCCACTTTCTCCAGAGTTTGTTGCAAATTTGGGGTGCCCCCTGGCCCCAACAACTGTTGAAGCTAAGGCTGTGGAGGTACATTTGGGCAAGGCGGTGAAGGATCCTGTGGAGGGCGTCGTCGTAGAGGAGCAGGGCTGACTTCTTCCTCTATATTAGTTTTTTCCATTTTGGGAGATCTTTTCAAGGGGCGCCATTTTACCACCAGTATGCGTATTAATTCTTGTAATCCTTGGCGCTTTTCAACGCGTTTTAATGGAATAATAAGATATTTAATGGACTTTTAACTTTTAAAAATGCCAGCCAAACAACAACCATATCTGGGCTTTTTTAGATGCCAACAGAACATCAACCATGTCTGGACTTTTTTTTTTTTAAAAATGCTAGCCGGACAACAACCATATATGGGCTTTTTTAGATGCCACGGACATCAAACTATGTCTGACTTTTACTTTAAAATGCCAACCGACAACAAACGATATTCGGGGTTTTTTAGATGTTAGCAGTGACATCAACCATATATCCGACTTTTTACTTTTTTTTTTAATGCCAAACTGCATAATAACTATGTCCGAGCTTTTTAGATGGGCAGATATCAACTATGTTCGACTTTTAATTTAAAATTCCAACCGACAATAACCATATATGGCTTTTTCAGATGCCAAAGAGACATCAACCATGTTCGAACTTTACTTTTTTTTTTTTTTTAAATGCTGTACCTCGATAACAACCATATATGAGTTTTTTAGATGCCATAGACATCAACCATGTCTGAACCTTTTACTTTAAAAATGCCACTGCATAACAAACTATATCTAGGCTTTTTTAGAGAAAACAATTATCGTTTTAGAGGAGATGTCTAAAAGATAAATCTTTTTATTGATGATAGAATCCCAAAGAAAAATATTATCGATAATACTTTCCTTCAGTGCATAGCGTCTACATTCCGGGGCAACAAAGCCCCGTCTGCTTGCTTAACGATAAGATCCGCCGTCTACTCGGAATTCATCGGTACGGTCCTTCCCAAGTAGCTAGAATTTCCGTATGTCGGGTTGGCCGTGGTTTTCAAAGACTCCATCTTAAGACCACCGTGCTGGAATGTACGCGCTTTAATCATCTATTGTAAAATTTGCTAGCCTCTCACCGGGTATGACGCTGGCGCGCACAAATGGCTTTCCTGAGTTTTTCGCCTGTGTCTAAGTCTTTGTCTATGGTCGAGATTTTCTTTCTCTCGTGAATTTACTGTACGGTAGTATCCCGATTTATGTGGGGATGATGGCTTCCATCCCATACGTGAGGGCGAACGACGATATGCCAATTGGTTTCCGGCTGGTTGTTCTATAAGAACATAAAACCCCTGAGAGTTCCTTTACCCATTTTCCTTTGGCCGAGTGCAGACGTTTTTTCAGAGCTAATAGGAGAGTCTTATTTGACGCTTCGCTTAATCCAGCTGCCGCGGTACCATAGTGGTCAGGCATGTGCTTCTTTATTTCAATTGGCCAGAGAAATTTGTATACTCGGCCTATCAAATCAGGCCATTGTCTACAATCAACATCAAGATTCGAACTTGCACACGATGTCTTCCATACGAACCGAAAAACCTCTTTATCTGATGGACGCAAAGGCTTCAATGACTCACGATCCATTATCAAACACGGCTGCAACCAAAGAGGTAGCTTCTTCTCGAAAGCCAGAGGCTGCAGCAATGGCTCTATTTACGTCCATCCCCATCGGCGGAAGGGCTAGCTCGTTATGATCGCTAGGTCTCGAAACCGCACCTTCGACACGGGGTCATTACCGCAATGGCCACACTTCCTAACATAGGTGATTGCATCTCTCACACCGCATGGTCAAGCAATAGTAGACCGGTGGGCTCTATGGGCCAACGCTCGGGCTGCTTGGATGATTTCCATACCTCATCATGAGCTCACAAAACATATCGCTTCGGCCGTGGAGCGAGGCACTTAAGGTAAAATCTGGCCCAGACCGCTTCAGGAGAAGACCGTTTGAGTTGAACTGAGCCGGGGCTGACCTAGGTCTTGTTAGCCCCTGTCCTGTTGTCCGGTAGTTCACTCGAGATCAAATAGAGAACTATTAGAGTCATCCAAGAAAGACACGCCGCTCCATTTCATTTACCCCGCCGTGTAATCGATAACCTAGTCAGTAGTGCGTATTTGAGCAGAGCACTGCTTTCTTTTATTGGCAGGGATGCGGCCACCGCGCAAAGCGCCTTCCTTTTGTTTGAATCTCTTGAGACGCTCTTTGGGCCGCTTGCCACGAATTTTCCTACTGGGAGGGGTGACTAGGATCTACATACTTAGTCATGCGCCGGTCCTCGTTTCAGCTCTCCATTTACCCGTCCTACTACCCACTGGAGAGTCGCCTATGATTATTTTTTCGAGGCTACTTGAGATTGTGGTGGTTTGATCCGTCATGATTGCTTCATATTCGACCATCATGCAGCTGAACAAGATAGTACGCTTTATAATTTCTCCACGTGCTTAAGCTATAGTCCTTCCGCTCCCATCTATCGTGAAGTGCCATCCACATTCAGAGTCCACTAGCCGGAGCTGTCTGGTTCCATTTCCTGTTGAGGAATTTATGCTAAAAAGTCAGCCAGTACCTGTCCCCTTAACGCCAAGCGAGGTTTATATTGAATACCGAACTCACTCAGTTCAATTGCTCATCGAGCCATTCATTCTCGATTGTGCTCAAGCGCATGTGATAGTGCTTCTAGGAGGAGGTTGGTGAATACAAGAATTTGAGTTTTAAAGTGTGGACGGTTTTTTAGCAAACTACCCCAGAGCTAGTACCGCCTGCTCGAACGGGTATATCAGGTTTCTGCTTTGGACAGGGACTTACTTACAAAGAATATAGGTCTCTGCTTCCGATATTTGTCTTCTTTGAATAAAGTTGCACTTACTGAAACATCATAAACAACTATGTAAAGATAGAGAGTTTCACCAGTCTCGAGGCTACGACCAGGGTTCAAAGAGATAACGCTTAACTGCCATGAAGGCCCGGTCGCATCTCTATATTCCAAAGAGTCTATTCGCCTCTTTATTGAAGAACAACTTCAACCTGGGCTTGTAAAACGAGATGAATTGCCCCAGAAGTCGCTTAATCTGGCCACTGGGTCATCGCACCCTTTTCCGGAGGCAGGAGTCCGAGGATTCCATAATGGCCAAGTGAGCTTGAATAAATTAGCCTCAATCCCTCTATGTCAAATTATGTGCCTAGAACTTACCTAAACTGACTCCGAATGCACACTTCAAGGGATTGAGTTTCATACCGTTCGTGCGCAGCAGCTCAAAAGTTTCTTGTAGGTGTTTCGTATGATTGGGGCGTTCTTTGGATTTGACAAGCATATCGTCGATATAGACTTCCATGGTCTTGCCCATTAGGGGACGGAATATATTTGTCACCAGTCTCTGATAGGTTGCTTCGACGTTCTACAAACCAAAAGGCATCACATTGTAGAAGTATAACCCGTGTAGTGTAATGAAGGACGTTTTCTCCGCATCAGGAGGATGCATAGGAATCTGGTGGTGTGGAGAAATCGATGGCGTCCATACTGATTTGACATCAGCGATCTAATCTATTGACCATGCCAAGGGAAACTATCCTATTAGGCATGCTTCATTGGGTGCGTGTGGTCATGCTAACTCTAAGTTTAGCGCCTTCGGACGACCACGCGGCAAGCCAATTCAAGATACTTTACCTTTTTGATAAAACCTACTCTCAGAAAATTATCCCACATCTGAATATTACGGAAGTGATGATCGGATGACTAACAGTTGAGATAATAATATTCGGATTGTTGGGGAGGCCGTCGGTCAAGTTGGTATATATACGGTGACTCCACGCGACCATATCGTTTGACAATAGTGGTGTGATTGCTCTCTACTGTTCCCGAACGGATCGATGAAGTGTTTGTTATATATGAGCTTCTAGAACATCATTCTTACCTCGAGGGATCACATTGGCGGGTTCTTTCTTCTATTCTGTTCTGGGTGGGTGATCTCGTGGTTTTATGGAATGAATCTCAAAAGGAAAGTAAATGAATCTTATACGATTACCATATGGATGAATTATAACCTTTGTTATCTTTGACAGTTGTCAAAAAGATTAAACTACCCTGTTGAATTAAATAACGCTGAATCATTTGGTGATGTGTTGGAAGACGGTCTTCATCAAGTGGGCGATCAAACCACCTATGTAACGATTACTGGAGCCTAGGTTTTGATGGATTCCGAATAGAGCTTGTTTGGTGACTAAACTTCTTGTCAGAGTGGGTATATACTGGTGTAGTGTTGTTGGTAAGATTGAACTCAGAGGTTGTAGTTGACTCAAATTGTTTGGAAAGCTTCATTGAAGGCGGAGTGTCTAGTGAGTCTCATTCCCCGGGATCTCTCTGAAGCTACTGTGCACATCAAACAAATGCCAAAGAGGTGGAGTCTCAAGTGCATCATAATGGGGCATAATGATACTATTCGGGTTACTAGGGAAAGAAAAAATATGGGACCGTCTATGGCTTAATGTCTCTACTACCCCTTGTATTGGATAGTGTGTGCTTTAATGCCTAGAATTTTTATAATAAAAAATTATTATATATTCAAGATTATAATTGAGCCCAACAGGTAGTTTTTTTTGGGAATTGTTAGATGAATATTGATGGGGATTATGTTACTAAAATGAAATTTATTGAATCCGAGAAAATAAACCCAGGCCAAAAGAAAATATGGAAATTGTAAAATGGGGACCCTAAGGGTCCAATTGTAAATAAGTTTATAATATCTCTAAGTGAAATTAGGAGGAAATAAATGAGCAAGAGAATAATAAGGAGACTTAAATAGAAGAATAATATTGAGAGGACTAAATGCAAAAATGGGAAGGAAAGCAAAAATGAGTAAGCCAAACATGGCCTTAACTCTAAAAGGAGGATAAGATCAAAAGGCTAAAAATATCTTATTTGGTCTTGGGATAAGGGAGAAGAGAGGAAGAGAGGGAGAGAAAGCTTGAAGATATAAGGTCTCCTAGATTTCCAATGATCGGACTAATGATTCCTCAGGAGAAGCGAAGGAAAGTGCCCCCCACCACAGGAGCTTAGTGAGAGGCAGGAAGCAGCGGGGAGTTGGTGAACTCAAGAGGGTATGAAGCTATGAATGTTTATATGAGTATGATACATGGTTTGGAACCCTCCCATTTTGTATGGTTGAGTTTTGGAAACTCATGAACTCATTTCTTAGCTGAGTTAAGTTGAGAAGATCTCTAAGGCTCTCTATATGTTTTGAGAAAGTCTGAGTTGCATTTTGAACTAGAAAATTTCTAATTTTGATCTCATGCATTAACCGGACCACCAAGACTGAGTTTTACGGGTAAGAAATAAAGGGAATTTGGCAGTGAGTCATGATGAGTTGTAGCCCGTCATTAGACAGTGTTATGCTTTTGAATTTGTTCTCGGTCGGACCTCGTAGCCAAGTTGGATCCTTTTACCTATGATCTAATCATTCAGAGAGTCAACGTAGAGTCGGCTTAGCAGAAGGTCATTTGCACAAGTGACGCTGAAGAATCAGTATTTAGGATTGCTGGAAGGTCAGGTCGTGGAAATTAAATTAAATGGCCGAGTGATTGACATACATTTTGGAGTTTGACTACGATGTGACCTCTAACCGAGGAAGGTCATAACTTCTTCATGGGCTTCTGTTTCGGATGTTCTTGAGCTCATGGAAAATCATTGATCAGTTTTATATATACCTGTGAGGACAGTAGGTGACTCAATCAGGTCAGTCAGCTCGGCCAGAGTCTTCTCAAACATTTTGGTTGCTCGTGTGACCTCCAACTTCGGAATGTCATAACTTCTTCGTTCGAACTCCGTTTCGAGTGTTCTTGGACTCTATCGAAAGCCCATTGAGTCAAGAAATCCCATCTATCTTACCAATTTTTGAAATTGAAACTCATATTAAACTCCAAGAAATCAATCCTAACCAAGCCACTAACACTGAATAATATTGTTCTTTAATGGTATTGAATGGGTGCGAGAGAAAAACCCGAAACTAAAATTGAGAAATTCAAGTTGGAATCAAAGTGCAAAGATTTTTGGGATTGTTCTATCTTCTCCTATTCTCGTTTCAATATTTGAAATGCTTGTTCTAAATGCATAAGAAAAGCATATTGAATTGTTTTAAATGATTTGAAGAAATTGATTGTAAAATTTTTGCATATGAAAATTACATGACTATTAAGTGAACTATTTATAAAATGTACATATTGTACTGTACTTTGCTATAAAGAGTTTGAGCGTCCTTAATTGAATGTTAACGTTTAATTAGTAAGGATGATTGGTATACCAATAGGTCAAAATTATTGTCTTGCAGACAGTGCGGTAGTCTGTCCTCCGTCAATGTTTGTGGGACCGTATCGGTGTTCATGAATTGATTTTTAATACTTGATCCAGCCCGGTGGGATCGTCTTGTGTTATAAAACCGTTTTATCTGGCTTGCAGCCTAAGCGGGGCCAGTGCTGGTAGCTCAGATATCTTCTGAAAACATAGGTTATATTCGTTAAGGGCGGAGGCCCGGGTGATCTTGAGGCGGAATTGACATATTGGAATTGAAAAGCATGATTGCAAATTGAAATGAAAAGAGCATTGTGAAATGCATGATTTGATTATAAATGATTTATTGCATATGAGAGCGTATATTTAGGATGATCAATGAATTGTAAATGATTGTATATGAAAATGTATATGTATTCTATTGACATTGATCATCTAAAAACATTTGGCCGTTTTATTTAGAAAAATTGCAGTTTAACTTAAGGCTGAAGCGGTAGAATGAGTTATGAGCCTGTGTGATAACCAGTATTATCACATCGTCAGTGGAAGTGCAGGTAGTTGATGAGTGATTGACGAGACCAGTAGGAGCAGGAGTCATAAAGAAGAGTGGAGATGCAGCTCCGACATATGCATTCACTCCATGTTTTCTTTTGGATATTGATATTTTGTAAAAACAATTTAAACTCTGAACACCTAATTTGTAAATAATTTTGAAAAGGCATAGAATGCCTTCATTGTAAATGCATTTTGTTAAATATAAATGTTTATGGGCTTAACCTAAATTGAAATATCTTTATGAAATTGCGAAACGAAAAACATATAGATGTGTATTTTGATAAATGTTGTGGGTTGATTGAGAAGAAAAGCCAGGTCTGAGTCATGGGGTTCGGTTCGGATCCGCAGCCGGGTTAGGTGAGACTCCAGTCGCCTGACTTAAGTGATATCAGGCCTTAGGTTTAGGCGGGTTCCCTAAAATGATTTTGAAAATTTTTGTAAATGATTTTGAAATTGATGACATAGTTGTTGCATATAAGGATGACATACTCGGCGGATCGCTGGCGGTCTTTACTGGATCGCGTGAATAGTTCCTTCTCCAGAGTTGAGATGACGGAGATGCGGCAGTCTGTTAGTATGGTAGGTGGGTAAGTCCCATACTCCACCAATGGTCAGGGCCAGACAGTGGGGAGGTACTCTTGGGTATCCTTCAATGGCTAGCTCGGGCATTCTGCGAAGAATGAGACGGCAATTGTGAATTGTGTGATCGACCATTGAGAGAATGCTGCGTCACAGGCTTGTAGATTTATGGAAAGAGGATAGAACCTTCTATGGCGAAATTAGCTCGAGAGAGAACCGGCGAATCTTGTGCAAATGATAAGTTGAATGTCAAATATCTGTTATACAGGATGAAATATATAGTGAGTCAGGGTTTTGACAGGACCTTTGTGGAAAGTTATTTATGGAAGTTCTTCTTGGATGGGTTCGAAGCTATGTGGGTCGCATTTATCGAACAGCATTAAAGAGCGGGAGTTTCTGTCTGACAAAGCCGGGGTGAGTGCAGTAGAATCTCAGAAGAAGATTCGCATGATTGACGAAGTATGCTCGAGATACTAGTGAGTGCTTTGAAGAAAAGCGCGTCAGAGTTTAAGCGTATAAGCCATATTCGAGCCATATCCAGCCCATTTGCCCATGGATTTCTCAAAATTGTGACATGTGCATTGAATGAGGAAAGAGTAAAGAAAGAGGAAAGAGAGAGAAAAGATAAAAGACAGGGAAAGAAAAATCTTGGTCAGTCCAGTTCGCAACAACAACAAAGGAAGAAATTCAGGGGACCACATGGTTCCAGTCAACCTACAACTCAGGTTACCGGTAGGAATACTACTCTACCGGCATCGTCAGTTGCTAGTGCACCAGGAGGTGTTTCTAAAGGATAGACTGCTCCTCATTGCTCCCATTGTAGGAAAAATCATAGGAGATGTTGAGGACTTTGGTGCTTGTTTGATTTGGTCCGAGGCATAGGCGGGGTGTTCTGAGCTGGTTGAGCTGCGCGAGGCCCAGGGGGTGCTTGAGTGGATGCGGAAAGGCAACAGGTGTTGCATCCAGTGTTTAGAGACAGGGACCTGAGCTTTTTTGGTGAGCAGGTGTGGTGCTCCATTAAAGCATATGTAATGAGCGAGTGGAGATCACAGGCGCTCCATATGTGATAGTCGGTAATTTTCAAATCTTTGATACTACGTACATTGGTGATTCTTGGGTCAGCCTCATATATTGCATTGACATACAACCGTGGTGAGGTGACAGGAGTATGACATCTTGGTAGTGAACCGTTCGGCCATAGTGTTATTATGGGCGAGTGTATAAGTTGTCCATCAAAATCTGAAGTATGAATTTTTTGATTTGATTGGAGTTATATCTTTGGGGTTGTGATGTTGAGATTGAAGGGTGATTGTCCGGAGCAAGAAGAATGATCTTCATAGAATGAAAGGTTACCTTGGGACACAGTGAAGATGAAGTAACCATGATGATTAAAATCACCTCTCTAATGTGATATATTGCCTTCCACAAGATAGTAAAGATTAGGAAGGGATGTAGAAGCCTCTTAAACCATGATTGATACAGTGGGGTGAGGCTAGTTATGTCAAAGTATCCCTCAGTTCAGTGACTTTTCAGGACGTGTTGAAGGGTTGGGTTTCCTCCATAGAGGAGATTGAGTTTACTATTGGCGGTTTGGTGCACACCAAATCAAAACACACATAGAATGGCTCTGGCGAGTTAAAAAAATTGAAGCTTGATTCTGAGAACTACTAGAAAAGGGTTTATTAAACCAAATGTCATATCACCATAGGGAGCTCCGTGCTTTTTGTTAAAAGAAAGATGGTACATAAATATGTATTGATTATGAACAGGCGAACAAGTGAACTAGTAAATAATAAGTATCCGTTACCCGAATTGATGAGTTTGTTTGATAGGTGAAGGTGCAAAGTATCTTTCGAATTGACTTAGATGCAGTACCATGGTTGAAATTAAAAATCTTTGGAAGTGTACATAAGGCAGCGTTTGGGGACACGATATGGACGTACTTGATTGTACATATGCCGTTTGGTTTAACAAATGCGCAGACGTCATGGACCTAATAAGATAGTATAGAAGCCGTATGTGGATCGGTTTATCTCATTAAATGTGGCACCAGATCAGCCAGGCCGACTAGGATCACAGACGAGCTTGATTTACTGGTAGTTTTCTTTATCTTATCAAAACATTTTATTTATATGTTTAATTTTCAGTTTTCAATTATGAAGCCATTTCCAGTAGTGACCATAAACATTTACTTTATACAATACATTTACATAATGGCGTATCATACCTTTACAAAATGATATAAAAACCAAATGGATTCGAGTGCTCTTTTGTTCACAAATATCTTACATGTTCAAAGAAATGAAATATCGTATGGCCAGAGTATATACTTATTGCATGACTTTCTCTATGACTCTGCATGATCTTTACTTTTTGTTTGCTGAAACTGCATAGATAAAACTACGTATAGCTTATTTTCATGCTTAGTGGTTCTATACATTTATATTTCAAATTTTCCCAGTTTAACCTTGCAGACATGCATTTATCATAAACCATGCCTTTTATATCAAACTATTCTGTGTATTCATTTCCATACTTTCCGCACCTGATGATCATATCAAAATATGTTTTACATACAACAAATTGGCTAACTCAAGTCATGAGATTCAAACATATACTCCCTAGGATGTATTTAGTTTACAAATCCCATTTACACTCCTCAAAGTTTGTTATTTTTTTCACTTTGTCACAATTCACATTCATGACGGATTTCGTTGGGTGATCCGTCGCTTTTAATATGGTAATGTGCTTACACATTTATGATTCGGTCTCTCCCATCATGACGGATGCTGGTGGGTGCTACCATCATGGTATTAAAAATTCCCTCATACCATCATGAAGGATGCCGATTGGTGCATCCCGCAAAGTGGGACATTTTAACAATGCCATACACCCGTCGCGACGGATGCCGATTAGTTATCTCCTTCATGTGGGACATTAGCAGACCAGTTCGGTTTGCCTTCATGGCGGATGCGATTTAATACCATCCGTCATGTTGGTCGTCGATGTCCATTCAATTCAAGATGTCAGAATTGACCAATTAGTTTACAAATTAATTAATCGCTCCAGCCCATTCGTTAGCCGGACATTTTCAAATATCACGTTTTCAAATCCATATACACTTTCGTAATAACATTTTCGAGAATGTAAGAACTCTTCATCCATTTGATTTATTTGGTATGTACGAAAAACACTTGAAATCTGAATATAGTTATGGTGAATAAGAACTAACAATGCCCAGATAGGCAGGGAGTCTGAAGAACTAAGCGAGTTGTGTCTCGTTTCTCTTTCTTTTGATCACGATCCTGGGTTAATTGATCTTCACATTACAGTCAAACATAAATGCACACTTTTATTGGAGTAAGCAATTATCGCATAGCGAATCTGGCGAAATATAAAAAGCCGCGAAGGTGCTGAGTATGATATATTTTACTTAGTTTCATTCTTATTCGAACCCCCATTAAACCTTTATTAGGGTCCCTAAACAATCGATTATGCGATCAGGTGTTGAAACAAAAATAAAAAAATTTCTCGCTGTCAAAGCGTTGTCGTACCGTGGCGTAGCAAAGCTACGTCGTGGCGTAGCAATGCTACGCCATGGCATACTTGAGGGGTGCCATTTTGGCACCTCGGCCTTGCTGCGGTGAGGGTATCCCACGCCTTGGCGTGGATCGCCAGCGGTGTGGGTTCGCTCATGGCGTGGGACTATCATTGCCGACATAAGACCAGACAATGCCAGTTTTGATTTTTTGCGATTTTTCTCAAAAATCACCCCAAAATCTAAAACAACGTGAGTCTCCATTACCATCCTAATATCATCTAAACCAACCATAGGCAAAGCCATGGACCAGTTAAGGTTTTTTAACAAGCATCAAATCTGACTTTCTAGGGTTTAGGTTCATACCTTGAATCTCTTGAAACTCTTTGCCCTAGCTTCCTTCTTCAACAATCTTGCAAAATCTTGCACAAACATGGAGATATTCACACCAATCTCCAACTATTTCAAAACCCTAGCTTTTTCTCCTCTCCCACTCTCTCAAAAACGTTTTTGCACAAATTGGGAATTTAAGACAAAATAGTCTAGTAAACATCACTTCTCAGGCCATGTTGTATCAAAATTATTTTGGTTAGTTTACTAAATAATATATAGCTATCATACATAGACATATAAACTTATTTACAATTTACCCTTAGGTCCTCATTTTACAAATTTCCATTTTTGCCCTTTTTACACTTGGGTTATTTCCGAGTTCAATCATTTTATCACTTAGTATATCACATTCAATCATATATAATTTTCAATTGACATTTAGTCATACACTCATATAACATTTAACAAATTTCCGGAAAAACCCAAGTTTGGTTCTATTTATACCTGGAATATATAATAGAATTATTATAAAAATTCTAGGGTATTTTTGGGGCGTTACACCCTCGGGGTGGCTCGTAATTGAGGATGTGTTGCCTTAGGGGAGAAGAGAGCATGTCGTCGGGACTTTGAATTATTGCTGTAGACGGTATGTAGGGCATAGGTCTTGTCGAAGGCGCGGGGACTACATTCTTAGAGTTTATCAGCTGATACGACATTAGGCATGGGTAATGCAATAAGGTTCTTATGACCGCTTGGTTGGTTTTGTCTGGGCCCTGCTTCTCTTCTAGCCGCGACATTGCACTATCATCATGGTCAATGCTAGGTGATGCGAGAGTCTCTAGCGTGACCTGGCCCCGCTTACTACTGGGAGGCTTCATGAGTCACCGAGGATAACTCATTGTTCGTCAGGTATCTATGTCGTTAGACGATGGGCCTTTCTTTATCAGGGCGGTCGGGTGCCTTTCTTTGTTGCTATCTTGCTCGCATTTTCTCCAAGATCATGCCTTTTTTCTACTTGAGCCCGTAAACAATTGTTCTCCCACTGCAGATGTTCAGCGCGATCCTGCAATTCCCTCGTCTATCTTGTCTACTCCTCTCGCTTCTTCTCCATGTCTTGACGCCAATGAAGAAGATGGTCTTCAGGCGACTAGACTGGGCCGGGTTGGTCGGGTCATTACCTCAGGTCAAACGACCGATGTGGGGAGGGAATCGCCTGAGCCGCCGGCGGTGAAGTGGCTACTGATGTCGCTGGAGCCAAGCCCTCAGACGTCGTGACGAGACTTTGTTCGATTCCCACAGACGACGCTAATTATCGTAACCTGGATCTTCTGACCTCCGACACCGCGGGTGCGATGTAAATCGCAAAAAGGGGTCTCACGACTGCAGGCCGACATTCAAGTCAGACACCTTCCTCGTGGGGAGTCTTCACTTCATACTCGACTCCTTGATTATGGGAAAGATAATATCGTAATTTTGGTGATAAGATCTTTCTTTCCTTATCAAAGACTAATTCTCCCCTATTAAGGATTTATGTTTTTGAGACGTATCAGATTTGGATACTAGGAGATCCATGGATAAATATATTTTTTGTATTATCCGTAATGAACTTCCCATATGCAGTGGGATGACCAGTTGGGGGACTTATTATCCCAAACGGGGTTTAAAACTCTCCCGTCTGATTAGTTTCTACATGGTTTTAATACTGCAGGTCGGCTTGGGCCGCTACATGATGTGGGCCAGGTGATAGGCTTGCGTAGGCGCTGGGCTTATTAAGTAGTGGGTCTAGGCCCAAAGGCCATGGTACTCACAATTATGACATCAACTTAAAATTTTTTTCAAGTAACAGATGCACTAGTTTAGATATTATTTTTATTTTCAACCTAGTTTAATAATTGTTTAAAATAACCTAAATATGTCCAAAACTTGAATTGAAGCCTATATATATTATATGGGTAGAAAAATACAACAAAGAAATAGATTATATAAAAGTAAAACTAAAACCAGCTACTTTCACCTCTTTATACATTTAGGTAATGATCGACTTCTGGGCTGATTCGACGATCTAACAATCGACAGGGCACTTTTTGGTCCTACATATCTCCCAAACCGGATGTGCTTTAGACTAGAGTTGGGGTTTGTTTGTTTTTTTTTTTTTTTCATTTAATGACAATGTTTTAAAAATCGGACCGGACTGGTCGATCTAACAATCGACTGACCACTTTTTTAGTCCGGTTCTATCTCCCAAACCGGATGTGTTTTGGACTAGAGTTACAATGTTTTAAAAACCAGATTGGACTGGTCGATTCGACCGATATAACAATCGATTGGGCACTTTTTCGGTCCGGTTATATCTCCCAAACCGAATGTGCTTTGGACTGGAGTTGGGGGTTTTTTTTTTTCATTTAATGACAATGTTTTAGAAATCGGACCGGACTGGTCCATCCGACCGATCTAACAATCGAATGGCCACTTTTCCGGTCCGGTTCTATCTCCCAAACCGGATGTGCTTTGGACTGGAGTTGAGCCTCTTGAACCATGCGAACGGTTCAACTTCTTCTTTTTTTATTTTCAAAAATTGCACTTTAATGATGCACTCCTCACACTCTACACGAGTATGGCTATCCATTTCCCACCTCTTTGGTTCGTTGTGCAACACGCCAATCAATGTTGATGTCTTAATAATGGGAGAGTAGGCAATATATGAAGCCTATTTCTTATAGAAACTATCGATGTGGGAGACATGATTTCTCGGAAAGAAAAATCAACAAGGCCGGATCACACGGTGGAAGAATGTAACAACCCAATAGCCACCATTGCCAACTTTTATCATGTTTTTATTACTTTTTCAAAATAAAAAATCTATATTTCTTAAAAGTATTCATAATATTAAATAAAAATAATTCAATATTTTCTAAAATTACATATGCTAGTTTTTTCTATCAAAATTATAAAAGTACTAATAATTAGATTAACCGAACTTCTTTTATTTTCCATATATTTAAATTTAAATATGGTATTGACAGGCTAGGTATAGGTGTGTAAACTAGTATAAAACGTAGTCCCGTACGCGCAAGTATATGCGTCAAGTTTACGTAATATAGTGACTAGTCAAGTGTTGTTCCCACGAAGAGAAGTGTGTTGAATATCGGAAATCGCTCTGCAGTATTATCTGGATCTCAAACTTGAGTGAATTACTACTAATATAATGACACTTTGATCCTAAACGAGTTGTTAGTTCAATTAACGAAGACTAGGGTTTTGCCTTCCCTTGCCACATTCAATGAATTATCATCTATGTAAAATATGTTATTCAGTATATTAACGGATGTACGCTGGCGGGTTGATCGTGCCTACAAGATCTCCTCTCTCGAGGTATATTCGCATATCTCGTTAGTAGGGTTGATCGCATCTCTGCTTCAACCCTCGACTCCGAGATGCTTAAATGGTTAAACCCTAATCGTCACATTTGAAACCGGGAGATCTCTACTCTCGGAGTTCTTTGAAGTGTCCACTCTACCGGATCCCCATAGAACCTTTATCTCAATCTTAGATTTCGGGAAAAAAGCAGTTGGTTTTATTCAATTTCACCACCATGTAGGTAATTAACGAAATAGAGCAAGTTGATATCGGATCTATAGATATCATGGAATAAAATTGAATTAAAACTAATCCATATAGATATAACAATTATGTAAACCACAGAAATAAAGTTAGAACATCATTTTGATCATTACAATCATTTGGTTTTAATAAATAGGAGTTCGAGAAAGAAAATACAAGTACAAGGATTACACGATCTCTCGAATCTTCTTGTGTCATCTTCTCCGTCTCGTACCCCCCTTCTCCTCCTGTCCTTTTTCCTTCTTTTTGTTATATCTAAAAATTTCTCTCTGGGTGAGTCCCGGAGACGTCGCGATGTCGTAACGTCGTGATGACGTTGAGGCTGAGCTCTCCTCAAATCTCCTTCAAATCTCCACATAGCTTCCAAAGGCCTTCGTTTTCACCTGAAATGTACAAAAAAAAAAACAAGTATCAGGTGCCTTATTGTCCGCACTTATTATAGATGAAATAAGCCCAGAAAGTGATCGGCAGCTGGGTATATGATGAAGTGTTTAAGCGATCATCCACCACAGGCTTAGCTTCTTGCTTGTCCACTGGCAGAAACGGACTCAGTAACACTATTACTCATGAAAATTTGACAGTGTGATATACACGACGCTAACATGGAGAGTCAAAATGAACCAAATCTGCAATCTGAGCCTTTATCATCTAAAATCCCGGGATCCTTAGAGTTACTATGACTTTCTAAGGAACATAATTTACTTGAATTCGGGTTAACCAAGCAGCTCAACCTCCATGTTCTCAATGACCTTTCCCATAAGTCTATGTGTAATTGTTTCATGATCTCAACATATACCGGTTCCGATTACTGCAGACTTGGGAGTCACTCTGTTTGAAAGAATCTAACCACAGAAGGATAAGAACGCACCCCTTTTTATTTACATACTACCTAAGCATGAAAGAACTCTAGTACCTGTAAGTTTTGGCTGAGTGTCCCTATAGCGGGGATTCATTAGTGACTCCTCATCAGTTGGTTAAGGGCACCAGGCATTTAGTTCCCCTCGAATTTCACCCTGAACACTCAGCCCAGGCACAAAGGCCACAGGCGTAGAATGAAGTCAAGTCCACCATCCCATGTAGCGGGCGGTGAAGTCAATGGCTCTGACGATTAACAGGGGCATTGGAGAAAAGCTTTGAAAGGCCCCTCGGACTGTGCTCGGGATTCCGATTGAACGATCCCACTTATTCTATTCACACATGTCTTTTCTTTTTCTTATTTTATTATTTTATTTTATTTTTTTCATTTTTATTTGGGGCTCAATGACAATCCTCTTTTCAAAGGTGTCCTATCACTTAGGTGTTTAGAAACCCTCAAGGCTCGTGGAATTCTTGTGAGCAAGGTCTGGAGCCTTAGCATACCCTAGAGATCACATATATGTGTGTGCAAAAGACTACTTAGGAAATGGCTTCTTGAAACCCACAGGGGTGACAAACTATCTACTAACCTTCCACCAACCTGCTTATTCAGTTATGTAACAACCTAAGGGTCCCTTTTCATTCTACCTTTCGATCCATTTTGATTTTTTTCAAATTAACCTCCCATTCGCGAGTGTGACATCCACTCACACACAATACGTAAAACACACTGCTTTTGAAAAAAACATGCGAATCTTAGCAGCTTGACTAAAACACGTGAACAAGTAAAAGATGAATATAAGAACAGAAACACCTACACCTTGAACACAAAATACCTAAAACACCACTGAAACACGAGATAAACTAAAGCGAGAAACCATAAAATAAGCAGGAAACTACCAAAAATAAGCAGGAAATGAACAAACTAAATTAGAAACAGAAATAAATAGGAAAGAGCTACGATCACCCTTTGAGAAAAAAAGCGGACAGTGTCCTCCAATGTCAATAGAATGGCAAGTGGGGTGGAGTGAATTTTCCTATTGATACATTAGGATCACTATGGTGGTGGTGGAGTGGCATGTGAAGGGGCAGGAGTTGGACAGCTGTCTGGATGGACTGCTTTGATTCTGCGAGGATGAATCGCTGGTTGCCCATGAATGTGCACATATTGGCCCTGAGTGCATCCATGTCCTAGCTGATGGTGACCTAGTGCTCCTGGGTCTCATCCCAATACGCATCAAATCGGGCGGTGAGGTCTTGTATCTAGTCCTCTAGTATAGTAGAAGGAGTGACTGGGTCTTCCTCTTGAGATGGTTGTGATGGTAGGGGTTGGGTGGATGAAATGGCCTGCAGGCACTGTGGGATCGAGGCCTAGTCTGGTATGCTCTAAGGTTATCTTCATCGAAGGGCTCATTGCTTGAATCGTACACCTCCTTTGGCCTTGGTACACCTGATTTGTTCTTCTTAACCATGATCGCCTTGATCGAGTGTATCCAAGTCTCATAAGGGCACCCCGGCTTGCTTGTATAGGCCGTAGATAAGGAAGGGGTGCCCGAGATTCATTTTTGCATCTTTGTTATAGAGGATTTCATCCTCTATAACCTACCCGACATCAAATGGAATGTCCTGGATGATGGCATAGTTGAGGCAGGGGCCCTCTTAATTAGTCACTTCACACACATCGATCGTCGAGATGAGATCTGATGTGATGAAGTGATTCCATACATAGGAATGTAGGCGATGTTTGGCCTTGAAGTGCAACGTGCCCTTCACTATTCGAGTTCACTCTTTGCACATTTGGTCAACTTTTTTGTCTGAAATTCGGGATAGTTAGGATGCTCATATTTATCATAGGCCTCGGGGTTAGCGGTTCTAGGTTATAGTATCAATTGATAGACCACCTTTGAGTCTACCGAAAGCACCCTCGCACCGGACCTTTTTAGTACGTGGGAGGCAAGATTAGCGTATAACTCTCGCACCACACTCTTGGCAACTGGTCTCGGAGGTTGGCAAAGCACCCTCCATCCCTTGTTCATAATGGTTTTGCGAAATAAATCATCGGGGTGGTGAAACCCCTTCTCCTTGATGAAGGAACTATTCTTCGAGATGAAGCCGAATTTCTCGACTGCGCTCTCATTGACAAATTTCTCATGATCGTAATCATGAGTTGGCTCTTCACTTGCCCGGCTTCTTTTCGAGCTTAGTTTATGCTTTTTGCTCGACATCGGGCACTTGATAGGGGTAGGGGTTGGATCTTCTACGCATGAATCACTCTCTAGTTGGCCTCCTAACACCTATTGTGATGCCACTCTACCGAATTACCCAATAGAGTCACCAAAAACCCACTTAGGCAAAAGAACAAACACCTAATGTGCACTAAGTGAGATGGTGTTCTCGACTCGAAGGAAAGGGTTCTATAACCACCAACCACGCATAGGGTTCCTTCTCTAACACAAATAACCCAGAAAAACTCCAATACAAATTGAATTTAGACCTAAACTTACCTGAAAACCCAGACTGTAAGAAGGATCTCCAAATGAAGGTGGACACTAGAGTTTTCGAATCTAGGAACGTGCTTAGAGCTTTGAGGGTTTCTAAGATCGGCTGGGACGAGCTTGGATGGGGGTTAAGTAAGAACTTTGCAAAAATCGAGCAGCGGGAAGACTATGAGCGTTCATGTTCATAAAGCGAGCGACGTCGCAACATTAGACGGCGTTGCAGCGTTCCAGGTTAAATTGTCAGCGTCCGCGGCGTTGGGATCCAACGGCGCGACATTCCAAAGGCTGCTATTTTCAACGTCGCGATGTTGGGATCCAACGTCGCGACGTTCCTGAGTGTTACTCAAATATGAGTTTCCAACGTTGAGACGTTGGTTCCCAACGTCGCGATATAAGAGCTGAGATTTCATTTTTTCCACTCAACGTCGCGACGTTACAGAGAAGAAAACTCAACTTTTTGAAAAACAGATTTCTAAGGTTAAGAGCACTCCCTTTTTTAGATTCTGCTTCTTGTTCAACCCCGGCTTTGAATACCCGAGCTACCTCTCTACCCCCGCTTTGATCTCGGAGCCTGAGAACAGAACAACACGCATAATTTACGGTCTCCGAGAAAATCTTCATCTCTAAAATAAACAAACATATGCAAAGCTACACTAATGAATGAAAATTTTGAAAATGCTTAGGTTGCCTCCCAAGTAGCGCTTTGTTTAATGTTGTTAGCTTGACTTCCCTGAATCTCAATGCTCCTGAGACTACGGGACTACAAGAACTCCTTACGACACTATTTTCAGTGTGTTCAGATTTATGGCCCGCTTTCTTGCATGAAACTCACCCCCAAAATATGGCTTCAATTGTTATGCGTTAACTTTAAAGCTCCCTTTCTCTAGGTGCATAATTTCCACTCCTCCATAAGAAAAAATCTTAGTCACAGTAAATGGTCCCGACCACCTCGACTTTAATTTCCCTAGGAAGAGCTTGAGTCGGGAGTTAAATAGGAGGACTCGTTAACCCGGCTCAAACTCTTTCCTTACAATATGTTTATCATGCCAGGCTTTCGTCTTTTCTTTATATATCTTCGCGTTCTCGTACTCCTCATTGCGGAACTCTTCTAATTCATTGAGCTACAATATACGTTTCTTGCCGGCCATCTTACTATCCATATTCAATTGCCTAGTTGCCCAGTATGCTCTATGTTCCAATTCCATAGGCAAGTGGCACTTTCCCAAACACTAGCCTTAATGGTGACATTGTGGTGTCTTGAATGTTGTTCTATATGCTTGAGTGCATCAGCATCTATCTTTTAAGCTAATCTTTCTTGGTTATTGACCGTTTTCTCTAAGATAGATTTGATTTCTTTGTTTAACACTTTTACTTGGCCATTAGTCTATGGGTGGTATGCAAGTGCGGTCCGATGTCGGACACCATATTTTCTCAACACGTTGTCAATAAGTTTGTTATAGAAATGTGTTCCTTCATTTGTGATCAACGCCCTTGGAGTTCCGAATCGGGTGAATATATGACTACGGAGAAAGCTTGCCACCACTTTGGCGTCATTAGTTCGGGTAGGTATGGCCTCCACCCATTTAGAAACGTAATCTACGGCTAAGAGAATGTATAGTTTGCTGAAAGATGAAGGAAAGGGGCCCATAAAATCCATCCCCCATATATTAAACAACTCTACCTTTAAAATGGGTTGCAAAGGCGGCTCATCTCGTTTTGATATGCTTCCTATTCTTTGGCATTTGTCACAGGTGGACACAAACTGGTGTGCATCTTTGACTAAGGTGGGCTAATAGAATCCAGGAGTTGAGTACTTTTGTGGGTACATTCTGTTCCCCTAAAGTGCCCCCCCATCTTTAGAGTGTTACTTGATGATTTAGGATACTTTCCATTTCCTCCTCTGGGACACATCTTCTTATCACCTGATCGACACAATGCTTATACAGGATGGGATCCTCCTAGTGGTAGTGCTTCAACTATGTGAGAAATATCTTCTTCTGCTGATAACTAAACTCTTGTGGGAGCACTCTTGCCACCAAGTAGTTCACAAAATCCATGAGCCGAGTGCGTACTGTCTTCAATCGCCAAAAATTTGTTCATCGGACTCATCATCATTGATGCGAATTTTTTACTCGGCCTTCGATCGTGAAGATGGTTGGCTACTAGATTTTCACGTCTTTCTTATCTTCCAATTTCGGTCGAACTCCTCAGTAGTAACACCGCCATCGGAGTCTCGGTTTCGCGTCCTTCTTAGTCATTAGGTACTTTATGGCTAAATGGTCGTTGTGCACTATTACCCTATTACCAATCAAATACGGCCGGAACTTGTCAAACGCAGACACAATAGCCAAAAGTTCTTTTTTAGTTGTTTCATAGTTTAGTTGCGCATAATTCAACATTCGGCTCGCATAATAGATAACCTAAAATGTTCTTTCCCTTTTTTGCCCTAGTATTGCCCCTATTGCGTAGTCGCTCGCATCACACATTAGTTCAAAAGGAAGATTCGGTCGGAATGCTACTCTGATAGGTGTTGATACCAATTTCTCTTTTCCATGAACAAGACGCTTTGAATAACGATCATCAAACTCAGCGCTCCTTGAGCAAGAAGATTCGATAGGGCTTGCTTCTTTAGAGAAATCCTTTATGAATCTCTGTAGAATCAGGTGTTGTGACCTAAGCTCCTTATTCCTTTCACTGAAGATGGGGGCGGTTGCTTCTCTATTGTTTCAATCTTGGCTTTATCTACCTCGATTCCTCTTTCTGAGATATGGTGCCCCAGTACAATGCTTTCCTTCACCATGAAGTGACACTTTTGATTCGACCTGAGGTTAGTTTCCTCACATCTTATCAATGCCTGTCTCAGGTTCTCCAGACAATTATCAAAGGATTTCCCTAGCACAGAGAAATCATCCATGAATACCTCAATTATTCTCTTGACCATGTCTGAGAATATGGCCATCATGCAACATTGAAATGTGCTCGGTGCGTTTCATAACCCAAAGGGCATTCGCCTAAAAGCAAACGTACCATACATGCATGTAAATGTTGTTTTCTCTTGGTCCTCTGGTGATATAGTGATCTGATTATAACCCGAATACCCGTCCAAGAAATAGTAATACTCATGCCTTACCAGCCGGTCTAGCATCTGATCCAGGAACAAAAGTGGGAAATGATATTTTCTGGTTGCCTTATTCAATTCACAGCCAGTCTGTCTGATTCTCTACCACCTTAACTATTTGATAAGGTAGCAGTGCATTATTATCAGTCCTTATCACTATGGTCCCTCCCTTTTTGGGATAACCTATACTGGGCTTACCCACGAACTGTCTGAGATGGGGTAGATCACTCCTACATCTAACCACTTCAATACCTCTTTTCTTACCACTTCCTTCATTGTCGAGTTGAGTATCCTCTGAGCCTCCACTGAAGGTTTGTGCCCATCCTACAATAGGATGGGTGCATACACATGGAGGCGGATCCTTCCCAGCTAAAGACACGATAGCATCCTTGTGATCTCGAAGCACTCTCAAAATCTTCTCTTCTTCCATTGCTGTCAGAGATGCTGATATGATAATTGGTAGGGTTGAGGATTCCCCTAGATAAGCATACTTCAAGTGACTATGGAGTGGCTTTTGCTCCAACTGTGGTGGTCACTCAACCGAAGGCACCAAAGTCTGAGTGTTCTCTCCCAATGGCTTATAATACTTCCTTCTGTTCGGCTGGAAGGAGTCCATCCACTTCACATACTCTTCGGCCTTTTCACTTAGTTCCTCCTTAGCATTCTGCACAAGGCTAGCCTCCAAAGGGTCAGTCAAACCACTTTGGCTAGGCACTATAGCCTCTATCATAAAACATGCATCACTCTCACATTGGATGCCTCGTGAATCTCTATTAAATCGACCTCATTGTCACGCACTCTTAGTTTTAGTTCTCCTTATGCACATCAATCCTTAGCCACAACGAGTTGCTAGAAATGGATGCACTTGATGTGATGGGTGTCTCTTTATCTTCCTCATGTCTAACACTATGACATCGAATTTGGGAGAGATAAACTTGTCTACCTTACTAGCACATCTTCTATTACTCCCAGGGATGTTTCAATGATCTATCACGCCAGCTTGTAGAGATTGGCCAGTAGTAGGTTTTAGCTTCACCTAACTTGGTAGATGCAAAATGGATAAAGGCATGAGGTTAATACTGGCTCCCAAGTCACATAGGGCTCTCTTGAAGATCGAGTTCCCTATCTTACATGGGATTATGAAGCTGCCTGGATCCTTCAGCTTATGTGGAAATTTCCTTTGAAGTATAACACTGCACTCCTCAGTAAGATTCACTGTCTCAATGTCTGATAACCTTCTTTTCCTTGATAGTATATCTTTCATAAATTTGACATAAACCCGGGCTTTTTGTTCTAATGTACCATGGCAGGAATGTTGATTTTCAGTTTCTTAAACACTTCCATGAATTTGGTAAATTGCTTATCCAGTTTCTTCTTCCTCAAACGCTGGGGGTATGGGAATGGTGCAGAGGGTTCAGCTGTAATTGCCTGTTTCTCAATCTCTTTCCTCTCCTTTAATCTCTTTGCTAACTTCTCCTCTTAGGGCTTCTCCCCTTGCATCTGATCTTCCGGGTTGAACTGGTCCACTACCTCAGTTTCCTCTTCTCTTATTACTGGTGGTTGCCCCCTTGTAGCTAGCTTTCTACCACTTCTTAATGTGATAGCCTTAACATGTTCATTACTTTCACCCCTCGGGTTTATCTCTGAATTGTTTAGCAAAGAACCTTGTTGAATGGCCATTTGGCCCATTTGCACCTCCAGGTTTCTCAACCGTTCTGCCTGATTATTCAATTGGGTTGACTGATTCTGCATAGTTGCCTTTTTTTCATTCATAAAGGCTGTATGAGAAGTAAGCATTTAAGATAGTGCTTCTTCCAAATCCACTTTTTTCTCGGCTGGTGGTTTGTTCACTTGGGAAGGTGGCATACTATTATGATTGTTTCTCCATCCGTAGATTAGAATTGTTACTGCCCGTCCCTTATTTAGTTATGGATTACGATTCGATAGGTGTTACCCTGAATACGACCGCCCATTGCTGATTCTGGTTAAATCTTGACACATACTATGCCTGTTACTGTCATCTAGCTCAACTGGCATTCTGTAGTACTATGTTGGCCTCCATATGACTCACATATCTCCTAAGGATTAGCCTGAATAGCATTTACAGCGCTTTGCTGCCTTTGTAACTATTTGGTGAGTTGTGCGACATGACTTACCAAATTGCTTAAGACCTCTGTGTCTGCACCTCCCCTTGCCTTCCTTGGTATCATCATGTCTCTAGGCCACTAGTTACTATTAGTAGCCATATCCTCTAGGATTCATGCGGCAGTGCGTAGTCTTTCATCTTTTTCATCCAACTTTGCCACTTGTTGAGGCATCTATTAATGTTCTAGTAGAGTCACTCAGACCGTTGTAAAATGTGTGGACTTGCATCCATCTAGTGTTTATGATGTGGGCACCTCGTAACCGGTTCATGGAATCTCTCCTAGGCCTCGTTAAGTTCTCCCCATCGATTATCTAAACGTGTAAAATCTCTTGCACCCGGTACGTGGCTCCTTTTGAGGTTTCCACACGGAATCAGCTCAGAGATAATGGAATAATTGGTTTTGACTTGCTAACTTGATGTTGCTCTATCACCCAGTGAGGCGGGAAGCAATCCTCGATCATATAAGCTATACATCACTTCACATTGTATTTGTGATTATGCATCTTATTGAGTTTGTCAAATGCGTGTTCGGGTTACTCACCTAGTAGATCCGTGGAGGCCCAGATATTAAACATTTGCAGGGTTCGCATTTTTATTTCGAAATTTTTGCTTGAATAGGTGGTCTTTGAATAGCAGACTAAACAATCGTAGGCGGTAAAGCGAACTCCTTTATCAACATAAACGGATCATCTGGCTGTAGAAATGGCTTGGGAGCATAGTTTCTACCATTATTCCCATTATGGCCCCCTTGCGGCTCGTTTTGCTCTTGGCCCTGATCTTGCCTTTCATTGTTCTGCATGACTGCTAGATCTCTTTGGTGTGCTTCTCTTTGTTCTCTGCGTAATTGATGTAAGGTTCTTTAAGTTCGAGGATCGAAGAGAATGGTCAACTTGACCTGATCTTCGCATACACCTGATAACCTTCATTGCAATCTGCGCTGAAACCACAGACCAAATTACAAACACTTGTGTCTGAAAAAAAAAAAAATTCCAGAATAATATCTAAGCTGGCGCTGTGTCGATATCAACACGCAACTTCTCCCGATAACGGCTAAAAAAAACCTTGATTTGGGTATGGGTGTGTAAACTGGTATAAAGCGTGAGGCCCGTCGATGCAGTATGCAGCGTCGAGTTTACGTAATATAATTGGTACAGTCAAGTGTCGTTCCCGAAGAGAAGTGTGTTGAATACTGGAATCGACTCTAGAGTATTATCTGGATCTCAAACAGTGAATTCACGCTAATATAATGACACTTTGATCCTTAACGACTTTTAGTTCAATTAACGAGGACTATAGTTTTGCCTTCCCTTGCCACATTCAATGGATTATCATCTATGTAAAATCTGTTATTTAGTATATTAACGGATGTATGCTAGAGACTTGATCATGCCTACGAGATATCCTCTCTTGAGGTGTATTCGCCTATCTTGTTAGTAGGGTTGATCACATCTGCGCTGACTCTCAAACTCTCGACTCTTAAATGGTTAAACACTGTTGCCACATTCGGGCCCCGGGAGATCTACTTCTCCAGGTGGCCAGAATGTCACTCCTACCCCACACGAATCCTGGAACCTTTATCTCTCGATCTTAGATTTAGGCAAAGCAAGTTGGTGTTGTAACCACCATGTGGAAGTAAATTCTTGAGGGACATAAAGCAAGTCGATGCTCCAGGATCTATAGATATCTTGAATAGTGAATTAAAAACTAATCCATATAAATATAACTAGAGTACAACTCTGATGTACAAGAAAATTTTTAAGGCAGGCTCCCGAGGAAAGAGAAGAGAGAGAACCTTTGAAATAATGGGATGATAAGATCCAATAGAAAATGGAGGAAAAACATCGAAATGGGAAGCAATGACAAATTAGAGAGGAGTTCTTTGGAAAATTTGAATTCGGGAGAAAGGAACAGCTATGGGAGACGAACTGAGACAAAGAGATGAAGGGGAGTGGAAGGAAGAAGTTTAAAATAAAGTGAAAAAATCAAATGAAAAGATGAAGAGCCGGCACACAGAGCTACCACAGCAGCAGTTCAAAGAGATGCGAGTGCTCTGATACTTGAAAAGAGAAGCAAAATGAGAGTGACATGTTAAAAGAAAATAGAAGCCTTCAAATATTTATATAAGGAGCAATTCAAAGAATTTGGAAGGTTGATGAAAGAGAGGGATAAGGAGCTGGAAGATAACGATGTATATAGGAGGGAAATCTGGCATGAAAGTCTAAATCTGATAAATAAAAATTTGTCAAATTTGTTGGGGCTAATCTTTGAGCTAGAGAGTACAGTGAACAAGATGGGTATGAAGCAGGACACGTTGATCACCTTGGTGGAAGGCACGAATGAATTAGTAACTATTCAGCGACTGAGCCCAGCCAGTGAGCGAAAAAGACTTGTTTGACTTTCCCTGGAATTTTCCCTTTGTTTAGCAAGTTTTGATATAGATCCTCATGACATAATACCTCATAATCCTATAGAAGAAGAAATAAATTTGAAAATCCTCTGTCTCTCCATTTGTGTATCATTTCTTGAATTAAGCAAGAAATCAAGTTCGTTTAGCGAAAATGTCTTGTGTTTATTCCTTTCAATTGGTAATTTTTTTCTTCTTTAACATAAGTGTGCTTTGAAATGCATGATTGGGACGTTCTTGAGATAGTGATTGTTTTGGATGAATGGATCGAGATTGGGTGAATTATTGTTGTTTGTGTCATTCCTTGTTTGTATCTTCATGTAATTCAAGCCTTGGTATGACAAAATGACCACTTTTTAAATCTAGAACAACACTGCAAGGAAAATAAGGGCAGGCATTAGTGAAAAGAATTAAGAAGTTGCAGTCTTAATTTGAATAAGGTTTAAATTGCAAAATTGGGAAAAAGTACACAATTGAAAGAACAAATAAGATGATGGAAGAAAATTTGTGTGTATAAACGATGAAATCGGTACAAATCTAGGAAAAAAAGCATTACACACATGATCGAAAATTCTTAAAACTTTGAGAGGATTAAGACATCTTACGGGGTGATTCACAATCAAGGGTACAAAGGTCCTATAACTTGTTAGATTATTGGTCGAGGCAAAATCCTAGGTAAAAACAGCTAGCGGGAAGTGATAGGGCCAAATGTCTTTGGAGTTTGAACCTTTCAGGCTACCCTCATTATATGCAAAAGCATGCATAAGTTCCATGCTTTGAGCCCGAACATGCCTAATTTCTTCAATTACTTGACAATTAAGTAGGTTCCTCACTTACAATAATCCTGTTAAGAACCTGGAAATTACCCGGCACCGGAGATGAATCATTTCTTTGACAGAAAAGACAGTTTGGGGAATATAATTCCTTTGAATTAGAAGGAAGGAGGAGGAGAAATAAATTGAAGGACTAGAGAAAAAGAAGCAGAAGTTGAAAAGGGAATAAGTTTTGTCTTGTGGCTATCTCTCTTGGAACTTGGTCGCTCGTAGGGGTGTTTGACACTTGAGTAACTACTGTCTGCATTTGGTATGGGAGTTCTTCTTGAAGTTCTCTAGGTAGAAAGCCTAAGAAGACAAAACCATGCACTATTCCAAATTTTTGACAGTAAAGTGAATAAAAAAGAGTTCCAGTAAAAATAAATGAGTGCGATAGGTCGAGTGGCAGCAGAAAAGCCAAATCAAATTCAAAATGATGTCTACCGAGGCGAGTTGAGGAGAATTTACATTACAAGGAAAGAAGGATAAGATGAAGACCATTATACGAGAGAGGAAGGAATGGAATTTGGGTAATTTGCATTCAAATTTTCCAATTGTCACAATTACCTAAGCCTAACATTACAAGCCTAAAGACCTCTTTGATCTTGGAAAATTTGGATTTATCTACATTAGTGGAGATCGATATGAAAAACAAGCCTATGGGACCTTGACAGGTTTTCTAAGGAATCCCGGAAGATTAACTAATTGATAAGAAGATGAAAAGGAAAGGAATCTACACACACTCCTGAAACAGATCTATTAGTGATTGTTTTCATGCGGGGTCATCAGTTTAGTTGTGATAAATTTAAAAACCATTCCCTTTCCCGATTTAAAGTGAAGTTTAAAATGATCTTTGCAATCTTCTTGTCAAGTCAAATGTGGAATAGAAAGATTCAATTTGTAAGAATAGAAAAATGTCACTAAAATAAAGTCAGAATTGTTTGAGGACAAACAAATCTTTTCTTAACAAACAGGGACAAGCAAAATTTTAAGTTTGGGGGAATTTGATGAGCCAAAAACTCATTGAACTTTTTGTCCATTTTTTTTTTATTTTTATGACAATTTAACTGCTTGTTTTTATTCAAAAATATGTACTAATTACCAAATTTATATTTTGCAGAAACGAAAATTCCAGCAAGAATCAGAAGAGAAAATAGTTCAATGGCCAAGGTCAGGTCGCGACAGGGAATCAAGGTCTCAACTAGAAGTCATAAGATGCTGAATGAAAAGCTATTGCGATAGAAGAGAAGTTGCTAAGACAGAAAAAAGGGCTTCAAAGAAAGGATTTCGTAACCATGACCATTAAAGTCGCGACACAAGAGAAGACAACTCGGGTTGCAATAAATAAATTGAAAATTCGCGACTATGAATGATTTCTGACTAGATCCTGGGTATCGACCATGCAATTTGAGGTTGCGACAAGAGTATAAGTTGGAGACTCCAATCTAGGTCGTGACCAAGTATTCATGTCGCGACTACATTTAGCAGTGAGCGAGCTTAGGCAAAAGCGACAGCTGCTTCGGGTCGCGACATCGATCGAGGGCGACCTGAAACAAAAGCCAAATTGAGAAAAACTGTTGCAACTAAGGGCTGAGGTTGCGACCAAGTGGAAGGAAAAGAACATTCATTGAGGTTGCGACCCAACTTTCATGTCGCGATGTAAAAGGGAGCTAAGTAGTTGAGACCTATTACGACTAAGTGTTAGCAGCTGCAACAAAGAGCAAAAGAGATAAGGATTTCATGTCGCGACATTGTTTTGATGTCGCGACCTGAAATCGAAAATTGAATAAGCTATTGTGGCCCGAGAAATGAGGTTCTGTTGGATAAGAAAGGAAGATAAGTCGCGACTAATACCCACGTTAGATAAGAAAACAAGCGGGATCAACAATTTGAAATTAAATAAACTTCGAAGAAGGCTGAGACAAAAAAATCAATGGCTGACAACAGAAATGAGGTCGAGACATCGATTTGAGGTCGCGACACAAAATAAAGTCAGAGAACAAAACAGCCAGGTCGCGACCTGAAGTTGAGGTTGCGACATATATTTCAGCATGGGAAAGAACGGCCAGGTTGCGACATGAAATTGTTGTCGCGACAGCAACTGCTAAAAAACCAGTCACAATCTAAAAGAAAAGCTGAGACCAAGGATTACAGAGGCTCACAATAGAAAGAGGTCGCGACACAAAGTTTATTGAGGAGGTAGAAAAATGTTGTCATATGAGATGCTGAAAATGGCTAGCAACGAAATTGATGTCACGACTAGAAATTGGTCGACATATATTTCGGCATGGGAAAGAGCATTTAGGCCGCGACATTAGAATTGTAGTTACGTGACAACTTCACGAGGAAACCGATCGCAACGAAAGCAAAGGTTGAACCAAGCAAAGCAGAGAGGCTCTAGCAGAAGAAGTCATGACTACAACAAATGCAAGACGAGTGAAAAAGGTTGCGACCCGGTTCTGAGGTCCGCGACGGACTTATCAAATCTAGAGCGAAGCGATGTCGCTGCAAACACGAGGTGGCGACATGTAATAAGATAGACTGATAATTTTTAGGGAAATCCACTTGGAGCCTTGAAATCAGGCCCAATTGTGGAATTATAAATAGGATTTACAAAGTTTTAGTAAAAAGTAGCTTGGTTTAAACCAGGCGGGAAGGCGAGGAAGGACTCCTTTGTATATTTTTTAGAATAGATTTTCTTTTCTTTTCTTTTCTTTTCTTTTCTTTTTTTTTTTTTTTTTCTGGATCTGGACTAGTGATCTATGTAGAAGTGACGAAGATGGATTTAATCCTTGACTTTCTTTTTCAATTACTGCTTGGAATTAATGGAATCTATACAAATTTCTGGAATTCTTTTCATTTCAGTTCATCGCAATTACAATGGGTGTACTTGATCAATGCTCCATTGTCGATTGGGATGCAGTACTTAGAACGCAACTTCACTAGATTTGATTTATTGTTAGCTATAGTATCTCCTGTATAATGTAGAGAAACGTAACTGGGTTGGAATTTATTTGATTGGTGTTTTTATTGAATCGACTTGTTCTCAATAGTAGCATCGAATACCCTTCGAGGTGTGTATCACCTTTCGATTTACCGAGGAACCCTTTGAGTGACACAGAGATGGAGATTCCTGATAGTTTGGAACATTCACTTGGTTGGTATGTTAGACTACCATTGATGAACTACTGAGCTCTGAAAGTTCACTTAGATAAATTCCCATTTCACTCATAATTGATGTTGGTGGGGAATATTTATCCATTTAAATAATTAGAGATTTCACCTTAATCTGTTGGAAAGCTCCTAACCCTGAGTTAGCTTAGATCTAATCAAGGGAAGGGAAAGAGCCACTAGATTGAAAGGATGAGTCATCAATCAGGTTGTAGAAGTTTTGCAACAACCTTGACTTGGGAAGCAAGACATCCGCAGTCTCAAGAAATGGGTATGAAATATTGAGAGAGAAAAATACCCAGATCTTGCAAGAGAGTGCAAAATACAAGTAGCTGGTCAGACCCTTGTCTTTGAGAGAAGCATGGACCTCTAGTCAGTGAAATATGAAATCAGCGCATTATAGGCATCTTGGACAAATCCCATCCGGCCTGAGCGAGTAACAATGCGATTTGAATGCGAGGAATTGGCTATTTCACAATACTTCCTTGATAGTGTTCATTTCTCATAGAGAATTGATTCAGTCCAGTATTTTTGTTCTTCATTTATTTGTCATATTTCAACTTTCCTTTACACTTAGTTTTATCCTCTAGGACAATTATTTTCTAGATCAGCTTATAACTACCAATTTGAGGTTGAAATAGTATGGATCTTGAGTAGTTGGGGTAGATGATTTCCAATTCTTGTCAATCTCTGTGAGAATGATATCTGGACTTACATCCAAATTTTACTACTTGTATGACCTGTGCACTTGCAGTGTCATAGACTAAACCTATTTATAATCTCTGAACATAATATCAGTTTTACTCATTTTTAAGCAATCATATCCAATTTTGACATAGTTGCAAGGAGAGTGTAAGGCTCTTGTAGCAGAGTTAATGTGAGGGGTTTTAGGCTATATAACAAAAGGCAAACAAGTTTTATGGCGCCGTTCTGCAGGATTAGAAGGATTGAATCAAATCATGTCCCGTGAAGGAATATAATTTGGACATTTTCTTTTTATTTTGTAAATGAAAAAATAACTTGATTTGAATGGCTTGATGATTGTATAAGCTACTAATCTTTAGAAAGCCTAATTGAAAATATTTCTAGTTCCATTGATTCCATTAATCTAAGTGTATTTCAATTTAAGGAGGTTATTTAATGCACAGGAAGCCAAACTCAGACCTGTTCCCTGTAGATACTGAGTTGGAAAGAATAGTAAGGAGCTTAAGAAAAATCAACAGAGCAGAAAAAGCAACCATGACAGATGAAAGAATTGATCAGATAGTTGAACAAGAGCGACGTGAAAGACCCCCATTGCAGTGCAATGGAGGATTTACGGAGACCTGTCATCGGCGAAATCCTCCATGATCAGACGACTGCTTTGTAGAGGCAAATAACTTGGCCCGAAACCGGCCTTAATCACTGTGGTGCGACGAGAATCGGGTTTCTTGGCCAAATAACTAAAGACCACTAGCCAGGCTTTGAGGTAGATTTCTCAGAGTATTAATACGAGTTAAGCTAAGCAGTGTAAGGCGGAGCATTGATAAAGCATCTCTTCCCTTTTTCCTTAAGAGATATTGCAGCCACATGGTATGAGTCATTACCATATGGCTCAGTTGATACCTGGGAAGAGCTGGTGGAGGCATACTTAGGTAGATTTTTTCCCTTATCCCTAACGTCTGAAAGAAGAAGGGAAATAATAGTGTTTCAACAAAGGGAGGAGGATGAGAGGGTTGGCCTGTTGCTGGAAAGGTACAAGAAGTTTGTTGAAGAGGTGCCACATGCATGGCATAGATACGAGAAGACTTCGAATGGATATAGTCACACCACTCTCTGAATAATACTTCTAAAAGGGTATCATGGTGCTTCTTGCTGTGGGGCATTCAAGAGAAAAAGTGTAGAGGAGGCAAGGGATTTGACAGAAGACCTAGCCAAATGCAACATAAAGAGCTCCATCCCCAGAATCTTCGGGGAGAGCGACAACGGAGGCTTGAGAGGAAGTGGGATCATTGAGCTAAATAAGATGACTGCCATGGAAGCAAAACTAGATGTGATCATGCACAGGATGGATAAACATGAGGCTTGCACTCTGCTCCTTGAGATTAAGCTTGTGGAAAGAGATGTTAAGAAGAAGTGTTGAGAGGGACAGGCGGTGAGGATCTATCACAGTTGAGAGGCTAAGTACCTGAATGAACCAAGAAGCTATCATTTCAAGCTAAATCCCAACTTGCCCACACATTACAATTTAGCACTAAGGAACCATGAGAACTTCTCATATGGTGGGGGAGCATCACAGGGCCTAAGACACGGGCAGAATCTACAGCAAGGGTATCAACCACCACAGTTCCAACAGCAGCAGCAATAGGGAGAAAATAGAAATGAATATCAGGGGCAAAAGAGGACCCAGCTCTCTGAAGAGCAAATGTTGCAGTTCATGGGGGATAACAAAAGGCTGCTAAACCTCCATAAACAGAAACTAGCTGAGTTGGAAGCTTTCAAATCCAATACTCAGATTTTTCAGACAAATACAAGTGCTTCACTCAAAAATTTGGAAACACAAGTTGGGCAGTTGGCCTTGACCTTGCAGTTAAAAAACCAAGAATGCATTCCCTAGTGACACTCAGAAAAATCCAAAGGACTGTATGGCAGTCTAGCTGAGAAGTAGGAAAGAAGTGAGCAGTAGCAGCAGAGCAGAAGAGAAAGAGAAGACTGATCAAAGAGAAGAGAAGGCAACTGGAAGAGATAATGGAAAGAGCATGACAGAGAGAACTACAACAACAGAGAAGCAGGTGCAAACTGAGCAACTTGAGAAAAGGTGTGAGCAGAATCAGAAGGAAAAGGTTAATGCTTACACCTCTGTAGTCCCATTCCCTCAGAGGCTTCAAAAAGCAAAGAAGGAAAAGCAATTCTCTAAATTCTTGGAAATTTTCAAGAAAATAGAAATCAATATTCCATTTGCAGAGGCAATCAACCAAATGCCAAATTATGCAAAATTTCTAAAGGAGATATTGAGCAAGAAAAAGAAGATTGTTGAGGAAGGAATAGTAAAGTTAACTGCCACTTGCAGTGTAGTTATCTAGAGTAGTCTACCAACAAAAATGAAGGACCGAGCTGACTTCGCGTTTCCACGCTCGATAGGAAATGTGAGGTTGAGAAGGCCTTAGTGACTTTCGGAGCTAAGCATCCAGCAGTGCCCCTATCGGTGAATGCAGAGAGATTGAGTTTGGGGGAACTAAGCTGACACACCCCCACCCCTTCTAGCGGCGGTGTGTCGGCCCTCTCCTGAAATTTCGGTATTACCTCGCTGTTTAGAAACTCCTGTGAAGCGAAGCCGTATTGCTTGCTTAAAACTCGTATAAAAATTTTTCTTTTACTTTTTCTAACTTGTGATTTTGAAAAATCCTGGCAGCGGTAAAACCTTGGTAGCATGACGGCTGCGTATAGGACAATTCCAAATCCTGTATACACAATTTACACTTTATCCAAATATGGCAACCCGGCCAATGACACATTATCACAAAACTACATGTACATACATGTGTTCAGTACACAATTTCAAGTATTTCCTTACAAAATATTCTTAATTACGGCGCGCCTGGAAATGTCGGGAGAATCCTACTCTGCTCCGGCATGCATCGTGCACATTGCTTGGAAATAGTTTTTAAAAAACACGAAGATAATGGGCTAAATGGGCTCGATTGAGTGTATGCTTTATAAAATGCTTTTTGGAAAACATCTCAAAGCGTAAAAACTCTCTTTTACGAGCTTGCCACACAGAAGCTTTGCTTGCTTACTAAAGTTTCTACAACTACGTACTTGCTTTTAAAAGTTTATAAAACTTTTCTCAAATCTCTTGCTTGCTTGCTTTACCTTGCTTTTCTTTAAAAGTGTATAAAAACTTTCTATAAACCTCTTGCTTTAAAAGTTTCTAAAACTTTTCTCAAACCTCTTGCTTTAAAAAGTTTCCAAAATTTTTTATAAACACTGGAGCCTGGGCTCAACCACGTGCTTTGAAATAAAAATGGAGCACAGGCTCAACGAGATCTTTGAAATAAAGCAGAGACTGAAACCGGCCGTTCTAGAACAAACAGAGCTGAGCTCAGCGGGTACTAGTGGTTGATTTTTCAAAACTATATTAAGCATGCTTATAAATCATCAACCACTGGAGGCCTATCCTGGTTGCTGTACCCTAGTGAACACGGGAGCCTGGGCATCGACCGTGCCGGTGGCTAGACTTGGGTCCGCTCACCTAGGTGGAAGGGCCTGGGCACGCTTCACTCTACCTTTTCCGGTAAATATGGTGGAATTTACCTGGGTCGCCATCACCATAATTTAGTTAACGCGTTAACCCTATATACTCCTATACGTGCCACGGTCTCCTTTAAATGCCATGATGCATGACCTAAGTTTGCCGACCAGGCAAAATCTAAAATGCATGAATGATATCCTAACACCACCGTGCACGTATGGAATACCTCTGACCGATATGCTTGCTTAAAACTAGGGATTTTAGTTAGGCCTGTTTTCGAAAATATTCTCTTTGCTTGCTTGCTCTTAAAATATGGTTTTACAACTCAAAACCATTTGCCCAACTTGAAACATGGTTTAATAATTCAAAGCGATTGTTTGCTTTAAATATGGTTTTGATAATTCAAAACCATTTTGCTTGCTACCTTGCTTGAAACATAGTTTTAATAATTCCAAAACCATTGTTTAACTAAATATGGTTTGATAATTCAAAACCATTTGCTTGCTTTTCAAATATGGTTTAAATCATAACCATTTTCTTGCTCTTTGAATTATGGTTTTACAACTCAAAACCATTAAATACCAGTGTAAAACAGTTTATAATAATAATACACTAGTATTTGAGAAAAATAGGTTTAGAACACACCTTTTTGCTTACTAAACTTGAGTACGATTCCACCACTTTCCCGCCTTTGCTTTTAACCTATGTATAACGTATAAACTTAACGTACTTCATAACACTTATTCACACTCGGCGGCGAGGTACGCTACGTTTTTCATCGAGTTCCAATCTTATTTGAACCTCTCTTAATCATCTAGTAAGGTTCCTATACTAACGGTGTATGATTTTAAGCTTAAATATGAGAAAATACAACAATCGGGCATTTGGGCACTACGATTTACCGATATCGCTCGTCGGTCACCGTCTCGTTGGTACATTGGGCGGTCACCGTGCAAGCGGATCGACTACCGGTATCGGTACCGCTCTGTTTCGGTACCGGTACCACTTCGGGAATTTGCCCAGAATTGCTTCTTTTTGCCACTTTTGGTACCAATTCTCTTCATACAACTCCTCCATTCCATAATACCTCAAAAATCAACATGGAAATCATCTAAAACCCTAGGTGGTTTGGAACCTCATACCACAAAACCCTAGGTGAAAATCCAAGAACTCTTATGAATTTAACCCAAGGTCCACCAATTCTATATAAAACCATATAATTATGATGATTCCATGTTTATTTTACACCAATTGGGGTTTTACCCACATAACCTCAACAAATCTAGGGTTTGGGTGATCTCTTCCACAAAACCCTAGAAAAGAAGGAACAAATCTCCAAACCAAATCCTTAGGAATCCAAAATACCCATGATTTCAAGATGAAGACATACCTTGGTTTGGTCTTCTCCCACTTCTTCTCCCTCTTCTTCCTCTCTTCTTCTTCTTCTTCCCTCTTCTTTTCTCCTTCTTCTCCTCTCCCTACGAGTTGCCTAGCCAATAAGAGAACAAAATGTGATATTTGGTTTGTCTAAATATAGCCTATTTATGTTCCCATATTTCTCCTAATTGCAGTAAGTCCTCAGTACTTTATGTACCAAAATCAACTTGTTAATTTCAATTTTGGCATATATCTTCTTTGATTATGCCCTTTATGTCCCATTTGATCAATTACAATTTTAACCCTTGTTCTAATACGAATTCCGGGTTCCATAAATTATCATTTCATATTTTCATCCTTAATAAGAACTCCCAAAAATATTACAATGACACTTGGTGCACATATGCGCCCCTACAGTCACATGTATTGTACACTCTTTCGGGACGGGGCGTTACACTAACCCTAACAACAATTACAATACAGATGGCTGATAGATCCTTGGCTCAACCAGAAGGTGTTCTTGAAGATGTGTTGGTTAAGGTAGGGAAATTTATCTTCAATGTGGACTTTGTGGTTATGAAAATTGAAGAAGCTAACCAAGTCCCTCTATTGTTAGGAAGACCCTTCTTATGACAGGGCATGAGCTGATGTGCAAAGGGTGGCGACCACAGGGGTGAGGGGATGAGCGGTGCACTTCCAATCTAAACAAAAACTTGACCACAATCGATGTTGATCACGAGAAAGTGTATCTTTGTGAATAACAATAATCCTATCCGTTTGACTTAGTGCAAGTTGTAGTCCCAAGTATCGAAAAAGAGATGAATTTTCAATATCTTGAGAGTGTTGATTATGAACTGCTACATTCCAGTTTGCCTAACATAGAAACATTCTTGAGTTTTAATGAAAACAATCAAGAAAATTCATGCAACCATGAAAATGAAGCTACTAAACAAGAGACTAGTGTACAAGGGTTAATATTGAAAGAATTACCCAGTCATTTGAAATATGCTTTCTTAGAAGAACTAGAAAGGGAAACTGATGCAATCATATCAATAAGTCTGATTGAAAATGAAGAACAAAGGCTGCTACAAATTCTAAGGAAACACAGAGCTGAAATTAGCGTTGATTTAAGTCTAAAGGGTATGGAGTCCTTCTATTTGTACATAAGATCTGTAAATGATGATGCAAAGCTTATCAAGGAAATTGAATCCTATGATAAAAGATGTTGTCGGAAAGGAAGTATTGAAATGGTTGAATGCAGGCTTTATTAATGAAATATCGAGCCGACTTTCGGGTGACAGTTCATGGTTCCCAGAAGATTGGATTTACGTGATCAATAAGAAAGAATGATTCCTCTGAGTGGCAGGATGGAGGGTGTGCATAGATTCTGAGAAAACTGAATACTACAACCGGGAGGGATCAGAACACTGCTTCATTGATCAAAATGTTGGATAGGTTAGGACACCCCCTCCACTTATGTTTTCTTGATGGATATTTGGATAACCAAATTGCTATTGCATTTAGAGGACAGGAAAACTACTTTCCTGCCCCTTAGGTACTTTTGCTTTTAGAAGAATGCCATTTGGGATTTGTCTGATATATCACACTTTGCTCCCAGAGATGTATAGTGTCTGTAGTTTCAGTTACTTGAGGAATTAATGGAAATTTTCATGGATTGACTTCACAATTTATGGATCAATTTTTGAACATTGTATATAAAACTTGGGACCGTTAGCTACAGATGTCGGGACAAAATTTGCAAATTGGAAAAATGTCATTTCATGTGGTAACATAAGGAATTGTTCTTAGGCAAAATTTCTGACGAGGAATTTGGAAGTGGATAAGCAAAGTTTGTCCTTAAAAACTCTTTGCCACTCTAACTGATTAAGGGAGTAAAGTTTCTTGGGACATCTGGAGGTTTGGAAAGTTTATAAGAGACTTCTCAAAAATTGCTAGACCATTGAGTAGATTACTGGAAAAAGATGCTAAGTTTAAATTTGATGAGTCCTGCCATACTTCATTCGAAGAGATCAGATCCGAATTAGTTGAAGCTCCCATCATAGCCAAACCAGATTGGAAGAAGGAATTTGAAATTATGTGTGATGCCAGTGACTATGCAATGGGAGCTGTATTGGGACAAAGAGTTGACAAGGTATTCAGGGCCATATACTATGCCAGCAAAACCTTCAATGAAGCTGAAGTGCTACACTGCGAAAAGGAGTCTTTGGTGTGATGTTGCATGTGAAAAGTTCGAATGGCCATATGTGGGATCTCATGTCATCATCCATACTGATCATGTAGCAATTAAATATTTAATGGCTAAGAAAGAAGCTAAGCCTAGACTGATCAGATGGGTGTTGCTATTACAAGAATTTGATCTGGACATCAAGGATAAGAAGGGTTGTGACAATGTGATAGTTGATCACTTGTCAAGAGTTGAAAGTATTACTGTAAAAGAAGAAGAAATGGAAATAGCAGAAAATTTTCTAGATGAGCATTTATTTCAGTTGTCATTCCAATCACCTTGGTATGTTGATATTGTGAACTTCTAGCTTGTGGAGTGATGCCACGGAGTCGGCTACCAACGAGGAAGAAATTGGTAGCCGGCCGGGTTTACATCTAGGATGACCCACTATTATTCAAAAGAAGAGCTGATATGATTATCAGGAGGTGTGTACCAGAAAATGAACAGGACAAAATTTTACAAGAATGTCATGCATCGCCTTATGGAGGACACTTTGCAGAAGACAAAACAACCCACAAAATTCTCCAATCTGGTTTTTATTGGCCTACTATTTTCAAGGATTGTTTTGAATGGGTGAAACTTTGTGATCAGTGCCAAAGAATGGGAAATATTAGCACAAGGCATGAAATGCCCCTGCATGGTATTTAGGTGGTGCATTTATTTGATGTATGGGGAATAGATTTTATGGGACCTTTTCCAGCTTAATTTGGAAATCTGTGCATACTCCTAGCTGTGGATTATGTATCCAAATGGGTGGAAGGTAGTATCGAAAATGATGCTAGCCACAATTGTGGGGTTCTTACGAAGAAATATCTTGGCTTGATTTGGGGCACCGGGACTATTATTAGTGATGGAGGAAGCCATTTTGCAAACAAGGTGTTTGAGAAACTCATGAGCAGATATGGAATCAAACACATCATGAGTTTGGCTTATCATCCTCAAATAAATGGGCAAGCTGAGATTTCCAATAGGGAGATAAAGAAAATTCTTGAAAAGACTGTGAGTTTTAGCATAAAGGATTGGTCCTTAAAGCTTGATGATGCATTGTGGGCATAAAGGACTGCATTTAAAACCCCCATTGGAATGTCCCCATACAGAATTGTCTTTGGTAAACCTTTTCACCTCCCTCTTGAATTGGAATACAAAGCTATATGGGTCATCAAGAAGTTAAATTTTGACTTCAAGGCTGCTAGGGAAGAAAGACTACTCCAGCTAATGAATTGGAAGAGCTGAGAAATGAAGCCTATGATAATGCTAGAATTTACAAGGACAAGACAAAGAAATGGCATGATCAAAGGATTTTGAGGAGAGAATTTAAGGCAGGAGATCAGGTCCTGTTATTCAACTCTAGACTGAAGCTTTTTCCAGGGAAACTGAAATCAAAATGGAGTGGCTCTTATACAGTAGTGGCAAGTACAACCTTTGGAGCAGTGACATTGAAAACCAGTAATGGAGAAGAGTTCAAAGTGAATGGTCAGCGACTGAAGCAATATCTTGGAAGAAATATGATTGATTCCTAGTTCTGAGTGAAAGAAAATTGTTGAAACAAGAAGTTCATAGCAGCAAGTCCAGCTAAGGACTAAAAACTGAGCAGCTTGTGGGAGGCAACCCACACAACAGTTTATTTTGAAATGTTTACAATTTACAGTTTTTTTTTAGTTAGTCTGGTGTGAATTTTTTTTTTTACTGTTTAAAATTTTGTAGTATTCTTGTAGGCCAGAGAGGGTGTACACGAAGAAAGAGTCCTCAACTGCAGCTACAGTGTGCACACAAGACTACAAAGGGAAGTATAATACTCTCTGATTGTATTATTTGATTTTGGGAGAATGAATGATTGAAGTTTGGGGGAATTTTATTTTCCATTCTATATTGAATCTGATGCTTTGATGATCTACCTTGATGAACATTTGAATGATGATGATGAATGGTTCTTATTTGAATTGGGTTCCCACATTAATTTGGTTTGAAATTTGAAGTGTGTAGGAAAATCTGGAATTTTTCTAGGTCGCGACAGACTTTCTAGGTCGTGACCAGGTTTTGAATTGATAACCTTAGGATAAAAAATAAAAATAAAAAATTTCAGGTCGCAACATACGTTTTTTTGTCAAGACCAAAAGAAGGTCGCAACATTAATCTCTGGTCGCAACAACTTGTGTGAGTTTTTAAAAGATTGAAGTAAGGGACAATGTCACGACATTAGGATTTAGGTCGCGACCAAGAAAACTAAAGAAGGAAGGAAGCAGGTTGCGACATCAATTTTCTTTTCAGGACCATGTTTCTAGTTGCGACATAACTTAATAGGTCGCGACCAGAAATGTCTAATTCCTAATAAATTTAGGTTTTAACCTTTTGATTTAGGCATCGCAACATTAAAGACGACACTTATTAAAAACGGTTAGTGTTGTGACCTAGAAGTTAATGTTGCGACTTCCCAAGAAACAATGATTGCTTAGAGCCCATCAAACATACATGAAGCTGAATAGCCAAATCCTTCAAAAACTTCAAACCAATTGCATTCGTACCCAACGCTTCATTCTCTTCTCATCTCTTTGAATCACCAGAAAACCTAAATCGACGTCGATTCAAATTCTAGCCCATGGCCGAATGGCAAAGCTCTGTTCCCGAATCTTAACGGAATAATAAACGAGCTCATGAATGAATGCGCCAGGGTGGAGGAGGTTCACTGGAACCTCGATGCAAATAGTCGGTATTTGAGCAGGAGAAAATCAACCCACAGTAGAAGAGACAAAAGAGAGAGAAAGGGTAGCAAAGAGACAGAGAACAGTGAGGCATGCAGAAGAAGAAGCAACAGAGGACGAAAAATCCTTTGTTTCAGAAGAAGCTCACGATTTATGGAATAGGCTGCTGTCTGACAAGGATTTTGTGAGCGAAAGGGGTTTTGAGAAGCTGATTCCCTCTTTTTCTGAAGTAATAGAGAAAAGAGGTTGGGAGTTTTTTTGCGAACACAAAGCACCTAGGTTTGCTACTATGGCCAGAGAATTTTATGCAAACATGGTGGGTATGAGAGAGGATTCAGTTTACGTGAGAGGTGTTTGGGTGCCTTTTGGGCACAGAAGGATAAATGTAATATTCCAACTAAGGGAACTCAAGCACGGTTCGAAATTTAAGAAAATGGTGGAAAACCTAGACCACGAGAAGATATTGAACCTGTTGACTGCTGGGAAGGGGAAATGGGAAGTTACAAAGAAGAACCCTCACCACGCTATCAATAAGGGAGCCCTATTGAAGCCAAAAGATGCAGTTTTATTTCCACTACGTGCTACATGTAGTCAGGCCCCAAGCATGTACTCAGTCAAGAGCAAAAAACAAATGATTTTATATGCCCTTTTGAAAGGATATAAAATGAACATAGGAATTATGATTGAAGGGTCCATCAGAGGCTATCACCTGAGAAACAAGAGAGGGCTAATCCCTTACCTAGCAACAATCAGCCGATTATGCATCTTGGCCGGAGTGAAAGGAGTTTGGGAGGAAGAAGAAAGATGCTCTCGGGTCTCCCCTCTAACCCTAACTAGGGTGACAAGAGGGCCCAAAAGCAAAAAGCAGAAGGAAATAGTGGAAGTAGAAAAAGACCAGGCTGAAGAAGAAGATAACAAGGAAATGGAAACTATCCCAAAACAGATTCCTACAGCTAAAGAAAAGGAGATGCCTTTCAAAATGAGCCCATTGAGCCATTCCTACCCTGATGTACAAGAAAAATTTCCTGAGCAAGCAGAAAGCTCCAAAAGAAGAGAAGAGAACACTAAAACAATGGAGATGCTAAGATCAATAAAGAAAGATATGGAGGAAAAAGAGCAGAAATGGGAAAAACAGCAACAAATCAGAGAGGAGTTCCTAGAAGTTGAATTCAGGAGAAAGGAATAGCTATGGGAGCAGAACTGGAGACAAATAGAAGAAGATTGGAAGGAAGAGCTAAAAAGAAGAGATGAAAAATCAAATGAAAAGATGAAGGCAAGCCTGGAAGCCTTCTACAACAACCAGTTCAAGAGAGATGCAGAATTGCTCATAATCCTTAGAAAAAGAGAAGCAGAAATGGAAGGCAACATGTTAAAGAAAATAGAAGCCTTTAAATATTTGTATAAGGAGCAATTCCAAGAATTTGGAAGGTTGATGAAGGAGAGGGATAAGGAGCTGGAAGATAACGATGTATATAGGAGGAAAATCCGGCATGAAAGTCTAGATCTGATAAATAAAAATTTGTCAAACTTGCTGGGGCTGATCTCTGAGCTAGAGAGTACAGTGAACAAGATGGGTATGAAGTAGGACACATTGATCACCCTGGTGGAAGGCACGGATGAATTAGTAACTTTTAACAAGACAAAGCCCACAACCAGTGAACAAAAAAGGCCTCTGACTTTCCCTAAATTTTCCCTTGTCTAGCAAGTTTTGACATAGATCCTCCTGACATAATACCTCATAAATCCTATAGAAGAAGAAAATAAATTTGAAAATCCTCCCTGTCTCTCCCATTGTGTATCATTTCTTCAGAATTAATAGAAATCAAGTTCGTTTAACTGAAAATGTCTTGTGTTTTATTCCTTTCAATTGATAATTTGTTCTTTAACATAAGTGTGCTTGAAATGCATGATTGGGACTTGATTGCTGAATAAGTGATTGTTTTTGGATGAATGGATCAGATTAGGTGAATTGTGTTGTTTGTGTCATTCCTTGTTTGTATGCTATGTATTCAAGCCTTAATTGTACAATGACAAAATGACCACTTTTTAAATCTAGAACAACACTACAAGGAAAATAAGGGCAGACACTAGTGAAAAGAATTAAGAAGTTGCAGTCTTAATTTGAATCAGGTTTAGATTGTAGAATTGGGAAAAAGTACACAATTGAAAGAACAAATAAGATGATGGAAGCTATTTGTATAAACAGTAAGTCAGTAAAAATCTTGGAAAAAAAAGTACACATGGTCAAGCAAATTCTTACAACGGAGAGGGATTAGGAACATCTTCTGGAGTGATTCACAATCAAGGGTACAAGGTCCTAGAACTTGTTAGATTATTGGTCAAGGCTAAATCCTAGGTAAAAACAACTAACGGGAAGTGATAGAGGCCATCTTTGGAAGTTTGAACCTTTCCAAAGCCTACCCTCATTATATGCAAGCATACACTCTAGTTCCATGCTTTGAGCCAAACACGCCTAATTTCTTCAATTAACAGCAATTAGAAACCTGAGTTCCCTCCCTTACAATAATTCTACAGTAAAGAACCCCAAATTACCCAGCTTCCAGAATGAAAATGTTTACTGGGCAGAAAAGAATAAGTTTGGGGGAATATAATTCCTTTGAATTACAAGGAAGGAGGAGGAGAAATAAATTGAAGGACTAGAGAAAAAGAAGCAGAAGTTGAAAAAGGAATAAGTTTTGTCTTGTGGCCTATCTCTCTTGCACAATTAAGTTCATAGGGGTGTTTTAACACCTAGTACCCTAATGCCAACTGGTAGCCAAAGAGGTTGCTAGCCCAAGTTCTCTAAGAGTGATAGAAAACTGAAGACTAAACAATGCACTATTCCCGAATCTTTGTGATGAAGTGAATAAAGAGTTCCAGTAAAAAGGAACTGGTCTGATAAGTTGAAGGTGGCAACCATAGAAGCCATCAAATTCAAAATGATGTACAAGGCCAAGTTGAGGAGAATTTACATTACAAGGAAAGAAAGGATAAAAGATGAAGGTCATTATACAGAGAGGAAGAATGGAATTTGGGTAATTTGCAGCCTAAATTTTCCAATTGTCTACCCAATTACCTAAGCCTAACATTACAAGCCTAAAAGACCTCTTTGATCTTGAAGGTTGGATTTATCTACATTAGTGGAGATAAATATGAAAAACAAGCCTATGGGACCTTGACTAGTTTTCTAAGGAGATGCCCAGAAGATTAACTAATTCAACAAGAAGATGAAAAGGAAAGAAGATCTACACACACTCACAAAACAAGATCTATTAACTGAATTGTTTTCTTGCAGAATTCATCAGTTTATTTGTGATAGAGTTGAAACCATTCCTTTTTCTCAATTGAAACTGAAGTTTAAAATGATGCTGCAATCTTCTTGTCAAGTCAAATGGTGGAATAAGAAAAGATTGAGCTGTAGAACAGAAAAATGTCCTTCAAAATAAAGTCAAATTGTTTGAGGACAAACAAATCTTTCTCTTATTTGCTTGGGGATAAGAAAAATTTTAAGTTTGGGGGAATTTGATGAGCCAAAAACTCATTGAACTTTTAGTCCATTTTTATGATTTTTATGACAATTTAATTGCTTGTTTTTATTCATAAATATGTACTAATTACTAAATTTATATTTTGCAGAAATTTATAGTAGAAACGAAAATTCCAGTAAGAATCAGAAGTGAAAACAGTTCAATGGTCAAGGTCAGGTCGCGACAAGGAATCAAGGTCACGACAAGGAATCTTTGGCCTTAAAACTAGAAATTGATTGACTACACAATCAACGTGGAATATTGAGAATGTCGGAGTGACGACATCTCTTGCAATCGAGACCAGAATCTCCTTTATGCGAGGCTACCTGCCTAAATACATCACTGTCCCAGTCAACATCCACAGATACTTATATGAGTAAAAAACGGCCTCTTGGTATACTACAATACTCATCATCAATGTAAACCAACTATATCCAATAGCTCGAGAGTGGTTTACTCTTATACAACACATATTAAAATTCTAAAATTCTAATACATGAATACATAATGATAACGAAGCCACAACCCGACTTTCTTCTCAAACTCGGCCTCTATGATGAGCCGTCTCCTCGTGCGCTCCCTGTACCTGAAAATATGTTCCCTCGACAAGGTGAGCTAATGCTCAGTAGTGGAATCACCCTAAATGGGCTACTCTCCACCTAAGTGCATATGCAATGCTCCAAAGTAAACACACATTTAAGAATGCGCAGTCTACTTGAATGTCTACGATCAACTCATCCCCTCGAGTCCTCACCGACTCCTCACACTAAGCCACGTATAGAAACATTATTTTCAACAAAGATATTTGTTTTATATTTGTGGACAACCCTCAGATATAAGTAGTGGGCTGAGCTCAGGTGATATTTAGTGGTTGCCCTCGGAGTGTATATCAATTGGGCTGACTCAGGCGATTGATATTTTTATATGGACTACCCTCAGATGTTTATCAATTGGTAGGCTGCGCGATTGATATTTTATATGGACTACCCTCCGATAATTATTATTATTTAGTCAACCCTCAGAAACTATTCTCTCGAGAATCACCTCATGCACTCACTCCTATTGTTCTAGGGTGCCCCAGTGCATATGGAATGCATAGTATATGATTCCATTCTAATTCTATCTTGTGCATATATTCACATAATTTAAATCACTGAAACATGTTATGTAATTTCATTCCATTACACGAAATTAGCTCACTTAGGCTAAGCATTAAACATAGTCGATTTGAATTATTCAACCAAACACGTTTCACAAAATATTTTGTGAACACTATTCCTATGAGCGATTGAAACCCTTGATTCTTGTTCCTGACAAATCACCCGATCATCGGTTCACTTTGTGAACCAGTTTCACGGCCATTTAGGCCTCATACAAACCGATACATGATTTATTCCATAAATCATCATAAAAATACCCAAATCAGTCCTCGATAGCACGGATCGACCCGAAAATGTCTGATTCCAATAATTCGGTCCCAGGTTTTGGGATCGGCTTGGCCGTTCAAGGCCTGAACCAGCAAAAACATCTACAAAGCTCTTAAATCAAGAGTAAAACAAGTAGGATGAAACCCCTACCTCACGTAGTTTGTCGAAAACTCTCAAAACCGGTGCCCACATGTAGGCCTCGATGCGTAGAGCGACCTTCCTTCTTGTTTCGAGAAGAATTCCAAACCCGGTCGAGAATTAATGGGAATCTGGGAGAAATCGACATTCTCACTCTGGCATCAATTGCTCCTCATTGCAACTCCCCCTCCAACCCAGCATTTGGTCTCTAATTAAAGGAGGAGATGAGCATTGAGAGTTTTGTCCTTTCCTCATATAATTATTCCAAAAATGACCATTTTGTCCCTTAGCTTGGATTTTTGATATTTGGCACTGTCTCGGCCTTCCATTTTCATCATTTCTCTACTCATACAACATGTGTAACATGAGTACATGTTATATGTGACTTTTTTCACATCTCAAGTCGTTTTATTTTAGGCTTCGTGCCTCGAGAAAAGCGTGTAAATTACGGTGTCTCGGAGTCGGCGAGTCGACGTGGTAGCTAGATTTCGCGGACAATTCAAACGGTTAAATTTGTTTCGTGTAGGATCTAGAGAATAAATTGGTTTTGTAGGGAAATTACGATTTTACCCTTTTCCAAAAATTGGAATTTCTCGGGTCTTACAGAATCAAGGTCGCCACCAAAAGTCATAAGATGCTGAAAGAAAAGCTGTTGCGAAAGAAGATAAGTTGTTGAAGGGACGAGAAAAAGGGCTTGAAGGATTTCATGTGTGACACCGATGCAGTCGTGACAGAAGGAAGACAACTCAGGTTGCAATAAATAATTGAGGTCGCGACTATGAATGACTGCTGACTAAGATCACAAGGTCTTAGCCAGGAAATTTGAGGTTGCGACAAGAGTATAAGTTGGAGACTCCAATCTATGTCGCGACCAGGTATTCATGTCGCGACTACATTTAAGCAACTGGGACAAGAGCTTAGGAAAGAAGAGCAACAACTCAGGTCGCGACATCGATCTGAGGTCGTGACCTGAAATGAAAGCCAAATTGAGAAAAATTGTTGCAACTAAGGGTTTAGGTTGTGACCAAGTGGAAGGAAAAGAACATTCATTGAGGTCACGACCCAACTTTCATGTCTCAACGTAAAAGGGAGCTGAGTAGTTGAGACCTGTTACGACTAAGTGTTAGCAGCTGCAACAAAGAGCAAAAAAGATAAGGATTTCATGTCGCGACTTTGCTTTGATGTCGAGACCTCAAATCGAAAAGTGAATAGAAGCTGTTGTGACTGAGAAATGAGGTTGCGACTGGATAAGAAGGAAGAATGGTCGCGACCTAATACCCACGTCGCGACAAGAAAACAAGCAGGATCAACAATTTGAAGTCTCGACTGAAGAGGAGCTGGGACGAATCGGTGGTGACAATGATGGTCGCGACATCGATTTGAGGTCGCGACCGCGAATATAATTCGGAGAACCAAAGCATTGGTCGCGACCTGAGGAATTGGTGTGACTGAAATTGAGTGCATAACATATATTTCAACATGGGAAAGAACGACCAGGTTGCGACATGAAATTGTGGTCGTGACGACAAGCGCTAAAACCAATCCATGACATAAAGAAAAGATGAGATTCAAGGATTACGAGGGCTCACAGCGAGAAGAGGTAAGCGACATGGAATCGAGGTTGCGACACGAAGTTTATTGAGGAGGTAGAAAAATGTTGTCGCAACAAGGATCAAAATGGCTGGTAACGGGGTGGCGTCATGACTACCGGCGAGGTCGCGACATATATTCGGCATGGGAAAGAAACGACCAAGTCGCGACATTAAATTATGTCCTTCTGATAACTATTAAAGAAACCAGTCGCAACCTGAAAGCAAAGCTGAACCAAGCAAAACAGAGGCTCACAACAGAAAGAGGTCGCGGCACAACAATTGCAAGAATAGAGTGAAAGAAGGTTGTGACCAGTTTCTGAGGTCATGACAGACTTAACAAATCCAGAACATAAATGATGTTGCGACAAGCTTTTGAGGTCGCGACATCAACAGTAAGATGGGCCAATAATTTTAGGGAAATCCACCTGGAGCCTTGAAATCAGGCCCAATTTGTGGAATTATAAATAGGCTTTACAAAGTTTTAGTAAAGCAGCTTCCGTTTCTAAAACCCAGAACTGGGAAGACAAGAAGGACTCACTGTACATTTTTAGAATAGATTTTTTTTTCTTTTCTTTTATTTTCTTTTCTTTTTCTGGATATGGACTAGTGATCTATGTAGAAGTGACGAAGCTGGATTTAATCCTTGACTTTCTTTTACAATTACTGCTTGGAATTAATGGAATCTAGACAAATTTATGGAATTCTTTTCATTTCAATTCATCGCAATTACAGTGGGTGTACTTGATCAATGCACCATTGTCGATTGAGATACAGTACTTAGAATGCAACTTTACTAGATTGGATTTATTGTTAGCTAGTCTTTCCTGTATAATTTAGAGAAACGTAACTGGGTTGGAATTTATTTGAATTATGTTATTATTGAATAGACTTGTTCTCAATAGTAGCATCGAATACCCTTCTAAGGTGTGTATCTTGCTCTGATTTTCAGGGAACCCTCTGAGTGACATAGAGATAGAGATTCCTGAGAGTTTGGAACATTCACTTGGTGGGTATGTTAGACTACCATTGATGAACTACTGAGCTCTGAAAGTTCACTTAGATAAATTCCCATTTCACTCATAATTGATGTTGGAGGGGAATATTTATCCATTTAAATAATCAAAGATTTCACCTTAATCTGTTGGGAAGCTCCTGACCTTGTGTTAGCTGAGATCTTATCAAGGGAAGGTGATTAAATTGCCCATGACAGGGTGATCGGGAATCAACAAAGGAATTTGTTTTCCTATAATTCCTCCCTACTCACAGTAGTCAAGCTACTGTGATATAGCGGTCCTAGGAATTCGAACACGGGGATGGGTTTCATCCCACGAATGGTCAGCATTAATGTTTTGAAAATGGTGAGACTTTTGTTTGGATTTTTGGATTTGGTTAAAAAAAACGAGTTGGTTGTTCGATGGATAAGCTGAAATAGCTTAAGGCGAAGTGTGAAATATGGTAACCTGAGAAGGCTTGGGCCACTAGCTTGATAACATGGGGAGTATTAAAGTGTCCTCGGGTTATTTCCTCGCATTAGGAGCTAATGACATATAGTCGAAGCCAAGCGGGTCTTTGTTTAATATAAAACCTAACCTAGAACCACTCCCTATTTGAGTCAAATCAAATACTAATCATTCAATGTCAGTCGATTTGAAACCCTAGCATTTAACCTCATTTCAATGGCTAAGTAAATGACATCTAAAGAATATCGGTCATCTATCATTAGAATGCACTGAACCCTAAAGCATGACAAGTATTGACCAAAAGAAAGACATTAAATGGCATTAAACCTTAGTTTGGAAAGTTTGGAACCATAAATGCAGTACCTATATCATTTAAAGCATGAGGACAATCTGCAATAGCCCCAAAACCAAGCTAGCAACCCTTCTCTTCAAGGCTTTGAGGCTTTGCCAAGCATCCCTTGAGTTGTCATCCTCAAGGGGTGTGTTTAGCGACTGAAAATGAGAGAAAGAGGAGAGAGAAGAGAGCAAAATAAAACCTAAAATGAAAAGCTGCGGGAAAGCTTGCATAAAATGAAAAGTTAGGGTTACAAAGTTGTAGGGGAGATTATATAGCCAACCCCAATGTGTGAAATGACAAAAATGCCTAAAATATGAAATTACAATAGGGACAAAATGGTAATTAATCAAAACGTGGTCGTTTGGAATCAAAAACATCAAAAACACGAGGCGGCCATTTTGTTATGCGAGGAGAATTTCGATAGCATAGCGAAAATTACAATGAATAGCGAAATTCAAAATTTCGCTATGAACAGTAATTTTCGCTGGCAGAAAGGGGGCCCAGACATAAGCGAAAATTTAAGCAGGATTACTTGAGGATTTTAAGCTAGCGGTTGAAATTTTGCAATCATACTTGAAACCTGTAATGCATAGCGAAAATTCTGAATTCCACCATTCCTCCAGTGTTGCCTCCTGCATTGCTTCTTCATCATTTTGCCTTCAATTCTTCACTTCATCTTGACATTTTCCTCGCCTCGGCTTGGGTGAAATCAGAGGATTCTCACGTTCAACACCGATGAAGCTAAACTGGCGGCGAAGTTCCGAGACACATGAAACTACGAAACAATCGGCTCGTCGGTAGCACTAAGTGGACATGCACATGACAATTGGCTTAATTCATATGATTAGTGTAAAGCACTCAAAACCTATCTTGAATAGGGTTCCAATAGCACTTTTGGTATTAATCACCCCACTAGCAGACACGTTGCTAGTCCCTTAACAATGCTAAAACAATAATGGGATGCATGTAGTGCTTTCACTAAAAGTGTATATGGTTCAAAAAGTGTATGTACAGATAGGCTTTACCTTTAAAATGAACAATTACACCACATTAGGAAGCGAGCATGAAAGAGCAAAAAACCATATAAGAGCTAGTTTTAGAAGCGACATCGGTTCAAGGAGTCAGCTTTGGAACTTCCACCAAAATCTAATTGTTCCTAAGGTAACCAGCTTGAGCAAATAAATTGCAAAGCTATTCCCTTCCCCCCAACCTAGCTACTGCCATGGCCTTTAAGCTGTTGACCAACCTAAATAGGACTAGTTAAACTCTTATTTATTCCTTAATTGTAATGTAGGGTGCAATGCTAAAAACTCGACTTCACCAAAGTCCGTGTAACGGGGGTCCACCGATGACTCCCAACCAATTAAGGTTTAGGCCATCAAGCCAAAAGGATCACTTGACCACAAACTCCATGAGGCTTCACCGGACTTGAATGACTTCGAGAATTAAGCACCTACGACACGTTCGCTCTACCCATCCACGGGTGTAGCGAACACAAAGTCGATGACTCCCAACCCGGTGGGTTTAGGGCATCGGGCTTTAAAGGCTTTCGCCGTATACCCCTCGGACCGTGTTCGGGTTTCAAGGCAAAGCATCACGGCTTTTATTTTTATTTTTCTTCTTTTCTTTTCTTTTTCATTTGGAAGACTACATTGGTCTTCATACATGGGTAACACAAACCTATTATGGGTCGTCAACATGTCTAAGGCCGGCTTTGCAAGGTGGAAAGAGGTATATAGCTTCTCTGACCTATTGGTACAATGCGGTGTGCGGAGTGTGTGAATTAGCTAAATGAGGAATGTTCAAGGTTGAATATGCTGGAACTTCAATTGACCAAAAACTAAATCATGCATGGAATTGTTCTATCATTAAGGTATCATACAGGGCTTCAATTTTTCAACTAAAGGCAAGAGTAGAAACACAAAATGTAGGAACAAAAGTGATTTGCAAAAGTGTAGTAAACTGTAAATAATGCTATAAAGCTTTTGATATAACGAAATGAAGCTGTCACAGTGACAATATAGTGAATCATAACAAAGTATCAACAGCACTTTACTATTGGCTAATACATGAATCCTATCTCTGAGAATGGTAGGTAGTTGATAAAGTTTGAAAGCGAGTACAAAATATAGTGAAAGACATCTAACTACAGCTTTTCCTCCCGACCCAGAAGTATAAACATGCCTCGCTAGATAGGAAAGCTAGAGAAAGGAGTGTGACCACCACTCGCGATGGTAGGTGGATGTCTTTGAGTGGATCACGAGCTCTTTGCCATTCTTTGCTAGCATGTCAGGAGTTCTTGTTGTGGGCGATCGTGTAGGCTCAGTAGGAGGCAAAAGTGGCTCGTGATACGTAGGCATATGAGCGTAGCTCTATGATGGCCTTGGCTCAGACCCAGCCGCTGGTCCAACGTGCACGTGCGGTAGACGAACGAGACGGCATCCATAGCAGTGGGTCCTTGACTGACATGAACATGCTCTGGAGACTGCTGCGTTGTAAATGAAGGGCCGGCAGTGTCATCAGGGCGGGGCAGAAGGAGGTGGAGGTGGAGACGGAGGAGATAAATCATGAACTGGGCTCCTCTCCACCTCTACCTCCACCTCAGGAACAGGATCCTCACCCCTCGGGGGGTCCTCTGCTATCTCATCTGGTACCTCCTCCGATCCTGGCTATTTGGAGGAACAAAAGAGGTCGACATGGTGCGATGATCGCTCCGTAAGACCGAGGACACAGTGAGTTGATCCTCCTCTCGATGTGGGCCTCCTACAGGAGTCCCGGATGCTCGGGACGCTCGGCCGGTCGTGGCATCAACAATGGTAAGGCCTCGGCTCGAACCAGGCCTTGCGCGGTGGACCTTATCCTCAAAGTGCGGCCCGGGGCGGTCATGGCCGACTTAGGGGCGGGCAGAATCCCTCACGAGATCAGTCTGGGGCCTCGAGTATGGCTCCCACTGTTATTTGAACATAGTCTTTATGCTTGAGGAATAAGGCGGGTCGGGAGGCGGGTGGTCCACAGGAGCATCTAAGGCGGGGGGCGCTGCTGATCTGTCCGCGGGTGATCTCGAAGCGAGGCAACGGACCATCTCTCTGCGATGGTGGGGCCACTCTCTGTGTCCTCCCGGGGTGGCCGGCTCTGCTAGCGAGGACCAATGCGTGAAATGTCAGCGTTTCGGATGCTCCGGACGATCGTCAATGGTGAATCGGGCTCCAGTAGTTCGGCCTCGAGGAGATCATGGAGTGGTAAATGAAGCACCACCCGGGGATAATAAAACTGTCGCGGTGTCATAAATGGCAGCAGGGAGTACTGCGTGATCAGCCTCATCGAGTCTCTGAACCGCGGGTCAGCGATCAATGCTGGCACATCGTAGAATGACTCCTCGTGCTTATACACTGAGTATGGAAGTAGGTTTACACTGGCCCCCAAATCTAACAGTGCTTTGTCTATGCAAGTCCCGCCAATGTTAGTGCAGTAGTGGGGATCACGGATCCTTGTATTTGAGGCGGCCCCCAAATCTAGCAGTGCTTTTCTTCAACGATTTTTCGAGGGCTCGACTTCCTTTTCCTTGCATGTTTCTTCGACCGGTTATGGGCGGATTTGCTCTATCTCTTTTCAGCTCCTCAGTGATAGCTTTATAATCATCCACGAGTTGTTGGATGAACCTACTTCATGGACTCCTTTTGGATTTGGCAATGTTTGGGAAGGGAACCTTCCTCTCTCCTGTACCTCCAGCAAATTGTTAATCCTTGTGATTGAATACTGTAGGTTATCAATTTTCTGATTAAGGTTGCTCTCAAGCCCATTTATTCTTTTGTTCATTGTACTTTCTACAGTGTCAATTCTTTGTGCCAATTGTACGTTGATCCCCTTTTGTTCTTCCAAAAAATTGCCTACCACCTTGCTCAAGTTTAAGATGGCTTGTTAAACAGGGGAAGAGGATGGTGGTGGCTGTGGTTGAGATGAGGAACCAAACTGTTGTTTGGCACCGGGGGAGCACATGGGGTAGGGATTAGGTTTCCAGGAGAGGTTAGGGTGATTCTTCCAATTGGAATTGTATGTGTTACCGTATGGGGCATTTGGTTGTGGCTTGTATTGGCTAACGACATTAGCATGTTCTGACATCAAATCCTTATTTGAGGAGCAATCGGATAGTGTTCTCTGGGTGGACCGGTGGTGGCGATTGATGCATGGAGTTGGCACCTGCGGTATTTTGATCCTTGCACTTCATAGACCTTTTTCCTTCAGTTCTTCCATCTTCCTAGATAGGGTTGATATTCTTTCATTCCTTATCTTGAAGAAGTGCATAAATGCACTCCCCCCTTTGGTGGGTGAAGGCTTCATTCTTCGACTTCCCTCAGTTCGGTTCATCCCGAGCCTTGGAAGTTTCGATACATAATTGAGAAATCAGCTTCATGGATTTTTTCTCAAAAATCACCTGCACATGGTTTCTAGCAGTTGCTTCATGGCAGGGGACATACCATTATAAAAATGATTCACTAGCATCCATGTATCAAACCCATGGTGTGGACATGCATTGATGGTCTCCATGAACCTCTCCCAACACTAATAGAATTTCTCGTTGTCATAGGCCGAGTTAGTGTAGATCTGTCTCTTCAAACTATTGGTCTTGGTTGTACTGAAGAATTTCTTCCAAAGTCGACGAAGATCGACCCGATTTCTAATCGTTCTCGGCCTCGGAGTGAATTAAGCCGTATTTTGGCTTTGTCCTTGAGTGGGAATGCCTTCAACTTCAACAATTCCATATCACATTTATGCCCACTCCTTAAAGTTACATGCTATCAAAAATCCGTATGTGTGAATGGATTTTCATTCTCCATCTTAGTGAATGTGGGACGGGGGCGCAGGTAGGGTCTCAACTGCTACATCCTCGTGAGGGGTATGATGCATGAGCAATAACTCCTGGGGGGTGTATGTGATCCCTCATTGACTGTATCTTTGTTGGATTCATAGAGGTGCTTGTTGACTTTGCTATTCCTCGGGTAGAGGATCCATTTTGTTCATTGTACTGCGATTTCACAACCTTGCTCAAGCGGTGTCGCTGATTCTTTGCAATCTACGGAAGTGTCTCTATCCCGGTGGTGCATAAACACACACAAAATGACACAAAGCAAAAGAGCATAACAAAACTTTGCCAATGGATCGATGTTAGCTAAAACAACAATTAGCGTATAAGAAACAAAACGGTCGATGCTTTGCTAAGTGAAGAAAACTTTAGTTCAAACGGTGAAATTCAAAAGGATTTAAAGGTCACCAACACTTGTAATGTGGATTACAAGTACATATCAACTCATCATCCGTAGTTTGGCCATCCCGGCAACTATTTGATTCGTGCCGCGGTAGAGTGATCACGGAATCCAACAAAATTTGTTTCCTATGTTCCTCCCTCTTCATATTAGTCAAGCTACAGCAGTATAGCGGTCTAGGGTCGAACACGGGGATGGGTTTTCATCCCACGAATGATACGCATTAATGTTTGAAAATGGTGAGACTTTTGTTTGGATTTTTTGGATTTTGTTAAAAAAAACAGGGGAGTTGGTTGTTCACTGGATAACTGAAATAACTTAAACTGAAAGTGTGAAATGGTAACCCTGAAGGATTGGGTCACTAGCTTGATAACATGGGGGTATTAAGGTGTCTCGAGGTTATTTCCTCGCGTGAGGCTAATGACATAGTCAAAGCCAAAGCCGGATCTTTGTTTAGCTAAAACTGTAACCACAGAACCACTCCTATTTGAGGTCAAATCAAATACTAAGCATTGATGTCGGTCGGTTTGAAACCACTAGCATTTAACCTCATTTCAATGGCTCGTAAATGACATCTAAAGAATATCAGTGCATCTATAATTAAGAATGCACTGAACCCTAAAGCATGACAAGTATTGACCAAAAGAAAGACATTAAATGGCATTAAACCCTAGTTTGGAAAGTTTGGAACCATAAATGCAGTACCTGTATCATTTAAAGCATGAGGACAACCTGCAGTAGCCCCAAAACCAAGCTAGCAACCCTCCTCTTCAAGGCTTTGAGGCTTAGCCAAGCATCCCTTGAGTTGTCATCCTCAAGGGTGTGTTTGGCAGCCTAGAAAATGAGAGAAAGAGGAGAGAGAAGAGAGAAAAATAAAACCTAAAATGAAAAGCTGCGGGAAAGCTTGCATAAAATGAAAAGTTAGGGTTACAAAGTTGTAGGGGAGCTTATATAGCCAACCCCAATGTGTGAAATGACAAAAATGCCTAAAATGAAATTACATTAGGAATGAATGGTAATTAATCCAAAGCAATTAGTTTGGAATCAAAACATCAAAAACACGAGGCGACCATTTATTTATCTTGAAATTTACTAGCATAATAGAAAATTTAAGCTATGATAGCGAAATTTATGTATCTTGAGAATTTGAAAATAAGCGAAATTCAAAATTTCTCTATGAACAGTAATTTTCGCTAGCATAGCGAAATTTCGCTAACTTAGCGAAATTTCGCTAGCTTAGCGAAAATTTGAGCATAGCGAAAATTTCGCTAGGATTGCGAAATTTTCGCTATGATTGCGAAATTTTCGCAATCCTTCATATTCGCAATACATAACAAGTCTACCTTCCACCACATTCCTCCAGTGTTGCCTCCTGCATTGCTTCTTCATCATTTTGCCTTCAATTCTTCACTTCATCTTGACATTTCATCACCTCAGCTTGGTGAAATCACCGAGGATTCTTACATTCAGCACCAATAAGAAGCTAAGCTTGCTGAATGAAGTTCCCAAGACCTGCGAAACTACCCAAAACAATCTCGAAAACAAATCAGTAGCACTAAGTGGACATGCACATGACAATTGGCTTAATTCATATGATTAGTGCGCAAAAAGCACTCAAAACCTATCTTGAATAGGGCTCAAAATAGCACTTTTTGGGCACTAATCAGAAGGGAAAGAGCCAATTGATTTAAAGGATGAGTCATCAATCAGGTTGTAGAAGTTTTGCAACAACCTTGACTTGGGAAGCAAGACATCGCAGTCTCAAGAAATGGGTATGAAGTATTGAGAAAGAAAAATACCCAGATCTTGTAAGAGAGTGCAAAATACAAGTCGTGGTGGACCCTTGTCTTTGGGGAAACGAGGGACGTCTAGTTAGTGAAATATGGAGAAATCCAACTGCATTATAGGCATCTTGGACAAATCCACATCCAGCACAGAACAGAGTAACAATGCAATTTAGTGTAGGAATTGGCTATTTCACAATACTTCCTTGATAGTGTTCATTTCTCATAGAGAACTGATTCAATCCAGTATTTTTGTTCTCCATTTATTTGTCATATTTCAACTTTCCTTTACACTTAGTTGTATCCTCTAGGACAATTATTTTCTAGATCGAAACATAAGCTACCCGATTTGAGGTTCAAATAGTATGGATCTTGAGTAGTTGGGGTAGTTGATTTCCAATTCTTGTCAATCTCTATGGGAATGATATCTGGACTTACATCCAAATTTTACTACTTGTATGACCTGTGCACTTGCAGTGTCAAAAACTAAACCCATTTATAATCTCTGAACATAATATCAGTTTTACTCATTTTTAAGCAATCATATCCAATTTTGACATAGTTGCAAGGAGAGTGTAAGGCTCTTGTAGCAGTGTAAATTTGAGGGGTTTTAATCTATATAACAAAAGGAAAACACAAGCCTATAAATTTTCTAGATCTCAGATGACGAAACGGACCCCACTGTTGGATTCGTCTCACGAAATCTAGATACCTAGACGAATTTTGTTGAATTCAGAGACAGTCGGATTTTCACTTTTTTCGAGGTGACGGGTGTCCGGTGACTCACAGAAACAAGATTTTTACGAAAATCTCGGAGGTTAGGAAATAACTTGAGTTAAGTTTATAGAAAATAATTTGAATTTGAGCGGGACAGGAACTAAATCGCCGGGCCCAAAAATCGGACTCGGTAAGAAAGTTTGGACACGTGGCCTGGCGTGGGCCCACGACTTAACAAACTTAAACAAGGGAAACTAGGCGAAAATCACGACTGCCTTTCGTATATGCGTGAGAGAGAGAGAGTGAGAGAAGGAGAAAGAGCACCAAACTTCTCTTTACGATCTACGGAGCTCCGTTGGTCGATTTTCGTTAGGCCAAGGACAAAAGTTCATACATCGGCAAGGGGTAAGCATGGGTACCAAAAAGAAAGGATTTCAACGAAGATCCAAAAGAGGAGATTCGGGGAAATCGAAGTTGTCGGGTTTAGGAGGTTTCCTACCTTCCATCTACGCTCCAAGAGGTAGGGATTCTTCCTACTCTGGTTTTAGTCTCCACTTTTTTACTGGTTTTTGGTTAAAATAGTGGAATGTGTTAAGGGTCCGCTTGGGAAGAAAAATGCCCAAAACATGACGTTCTTCGCCTAGGCGAAGATAAGCTACGCCTAGGCTAGCCCGAGGAGGGAAATGTGGAGTTTATGGTCCACCTAGGTGAGGGCTTTGCTCACCTAGGCGAACCATTTCTCTTAGGGGCGCATGTGACTGTGTTGAGGCCTATGTTTATGGATTGTTTAGGGTCGATTTCGTGGCCCGGTTTTGTGATTGTTGTGACTTGCTTCAAGGTCATTGTATGACTTGCTTGACTAAGTAGTGACATGTTTCGATGTCAATATGTGTATTCTAATGTATTGACATGTGATGAGTTTGTATGTGCAAATGGCCATTACATGGCTTGATTGTGTGTGTGTGATTGTTTGAACATAGAAGGACATGTTGTATGTTGATGTTGATATATGCGTGCATAATATATTGACATGAATGAAATGATGTATGGAAGTCATATGCAGGTGTTGTGATTATCCATGACACCCGGTGAGTGGTGTGGATTGTGTTGTCCATTTAGCATTAATTATACATGTGGCATGATATAACATGCAATGATGCATTACATTGCATATGCATGGGGACATCGCATTGAATGAGTGTGAGTGTATGGTTGGAAAATCAACACTACGTTAGGTGATTGATTAGGTGGGCTTGGTACCGTTGGACGAAATCCAATAGAGTCACATAGTTGAATAAAATGGTAAAAACTTGTGTCGGATAATAGCAAGAAGGGCTAGATACTCCCTCAGGTGAAAGACTCGGACTGGTTCAGACACTCCCACGGTGAAAGTTCAAAAAGTGTCAGAAGGTGTGCGAAGCCTACTGTGGGACCCCAGAAATTCACTGCCCACAGAAGATACATGAGTTTTGTATATAAATGATCATTGAGGCGTAACATCCAAAAAGATTTTGGTTTGAAAACAAATGAATTTGTATTGTAAAATGATCATTGGATGTAATCACAAATGATGGATTTTATCACACATTGGCATCTGCATTGTGTGGTGGGAGTCGGTAAGGACTCGGGGCATGGTACATGATCATGTCTCATCTCATTTCATGGCATGACAAGTAGGATTCCATAGTAGAAATTGCATGTTTTTACTTGGAGGTGAATGTGAATTTATGGAACATGACCATTGCATGTGCACTTAGGTGGGGAGTAGCTTATGTAGGAAATATTCTCTACTGGGCGTGGCTCACCCTACATGGGAAAACATTTCAGGTGCAGGGTGTACACCAGTGGACGACGCTCATTCGAGGCCGCAATTGTGAAGAAGGCCAACATGTGGCTTTGATAAATCTTTTTTTGTAAGACTTTGGAACAATCTAGTTCCAGTATGTAATAATTATGAGAGAGTCGTGATCAAACTCCTACGGACCCTTTTAAATGTAATTTCTCATATTTTTAACTTAAACATGGATAAATGGATCCCGGTAAATGGGACATAACGATATGGTATCGAGTTACTCGGTATCCACGGGTATTTGATACCAGTTTAAGGAAGTATTTCCACGGGCTGACGATTGGTCAACGGGACCCTCGGGTTTTGGGGCGTCATAGTCTAGGTCATATTTCCAGACAAATAATGGAGAGATTAATAAAGGATAAGATTCTTCCGAATCTTGATTTTTCATATTTTGATACATGTGTAGATTGCATCAAGAGTAAACTGACTACCAAGATTAGAAATGTTAAGGTTGACATAAACACCGAGTTGCTTTGAGTTATTGATATAGATATTTGTGGGTCATTCACTTCGCCTGATATGGATGGCCACAAATATTCCATCATGTTCATCGATGATTATTCCCATTATGGTTTTTTCGAGCTCATTCGTGAGCAGTCTAATATTTAAAGGCTTTCAAAGCTTTCAAAGCTAAAGTTAAGCTCCAACAAGGGAAGAAGATCAAAGTGGTTCATTTTGAAAAAAGGAGGTGAGTATTATGGTAGATATGATGAGATGACATGCAACCCTAGATCATTTACGAAGTACCTTCAAGAATGTGGCATTGATGCTTAGTATACAATGCCTGGTACTCACAAAGAGAATGTGATTGATGAGAGGAGAAATCGCATGCTTCTAGATATGGTGCAATGTATGCTTGTTAATTCCTCACTACCTAAGTTCTTATGGAGTGAAGCTTTGAAAATTACAGCTTATATTTTGAACCAAGTGCCTAGTAAGGTTCCTAAGACTACATATGAGCTATGGTCATAGAAGAAGCCTAGTCTTGGTCACTTCCATGTTTGGGGTTGCAAAGCGAGAAGTGAGACCGTGCAACTTGCAATCCAAGAAGCTTGATCCAAAGACCATAAGTGGGTACTTTATTGGTTATTGTGCGAGATCAAGAGGCTTCGGGTTTTATTGCCCGTTGCACACCACTAGAGTGATTGAGACAAATCGAACTAACTATTTTGAGGATGATACCAGTAGAAGCCAAGGGCTAAGAGAAATTTTGTTCAATGAACACCCAATTTTTATTCCTGTGGATATCACTTCCATTTCGATCATTGGACCTGTTGTTGACCAGCATCTAATAGTCACTCCTAATAATGAACCAATTGAGGAAGTAGACATAGAAGCCCTAGATGTAGTCATGGATATACCCTTGAGGAGGTTAGAGAGGGTGCGTAGGCTCATAATTTCATATGACTTTATTGTCTACTTACAAGAGCACGAGTATCACGTAGGTGATGTATCATATTCGACTACTTACAAAGAGGCCATTGTTAGTCCTTAATCCAACTTCTGGATTGATGCAATGAAAGATGAGATGACTTCCATGTCGTAGAATAAAGTGTAGAGCTTGGTAGAGTTTCTAGAAGGTTGTGGACCCATTGGATGCAAATGGGTGACTAAGACTAAGCGCGATGCCAAGGGACAGATAGAAAGATATAAAACAAGACTAGTGACCAAGGGTTACAGTCAATGAGAAGGTATTGATTTCAAGGAAACCTTCTCTCCCGTGTCCACTAAAGACTCTCTATGCATTATTACGACTATAGTGGTTCATTTTGACTTGGAGTTGCATTAAATGGATATGAGGATAACTTTCTTGAATAGAGACTTCGCTAAGAATGTTTGCATGTCTTAGCCTACTAGTTTCGAGGAAGTTAGTAAGGAACACATGGTTTGTGAACTACAGAAATCCATTTATGGTCTAAAGTAGGTTTCTAGGTAGTGGTATCTTAAATTTAATGAAATTGTCACCGCTAATGGTTTCAAGGAGAACATTGTCGATCAATGCATATATATGAAGGTTAGTGAGAGAAAATACAAATTCATAGTCTAATATGTTGATGAAAGTTTTGCTCACGGTCAATGCTACTGATCTGTTGGTTGAGACAAAGTAGTTATTGTTTTGCCATTTTGATATGAAGGATCTTGGGAAAGCATCTTATGTTTTGGGCATACATATGCTTTGTGATAGATGAAGTAGAATTCTAAGATTGTCTCAACAAATGTGTAGTGAACACATTTTGAAAAGGTTCATTATGCAATTATGTTCTTCTATTAAGGCGCCAATTGCAAAGGGTGACAGATTTTCCATAGGCCAATGCCCTCAAAATGATATTGAGAGAGATAAGATGAAAGCAGTCCCTTATTTTCCAGCTGTGGACAACATGACGTATGCTCAAGTATGTACAAGCCCTGATATTGATTTTTTTATTGTCATGTTGGGTAGGTATTTGAGTGATCTTGGTCAAAGCCACTAGAAAGTGCCTAAGAAAGTTTTGAGGTATCTTTATGGCACTAAGGATCTCATGTTGACACTATTGAGGTGGTTGGATTTAGTGATTCTAATTATGTAGGCTATATGGATGACAAGAAGTCCACTTCTGGTTATATCTTTATGACGGCTACAGGAGTTGTTTTGTGGAAAAGTGTAAAGCTTATGAGTATATAAAATACTCATTACAACCCTAAGTTTTACTTAGTTTTTAGTAATGTTTTTATGTTAAATAAGTGCCCTAATTCTCTAAATGTTCATATTTATGATCAGGTCATCCATTTGGCGGGGTGGTGCGAATTTGAAGCGAAGACACAACGAAAAAATGGGAAATCAACAAACATAGCACAGAAGATCAGACCTTTCAATTTTTATGTATTAATGGGAAAATCAAATGGCTCTAAACTACCCAAAACTACATTCTATACTTCCACGAATTTCGAAACAAGACCAAAGATCACTCAATTCGAATGGGACAAAGGGAGATACACATTCGAAAAGTCGAGACAAAAACAAAGAGTAGCGAGAAGCGTAACAACCAACTAGTTCTATTCTATTGCATTTTAAATCTATAAAATGACATCTGATGGAACTGTTCTTAGTGTGTATGGATTCCTGACTTCTAAAGCTTTCCGTAGAGTCTAATAACACGTAATTCGAAGTTCAGATGAGAGAGTTATGGCCGTACAAAGACATGAAGAAATAAAGCAGCACAGGGGGCCATGCCCATGCGTGAACCCTACGCCCCTGCGTGCCCGAGGAGCATTTTTTTGGTGCTTTCCCATGCACCTGCGTTGGACTTCCACGCACCTACGTGGGCGACGAATATGAGCCTTAAATTGGTCTGTTTCAAGGCCCATCCGCAGGGATTTGATGAGGGGCTATAAATTGGACCTCGGGAGACAAACACTAGAGGCTTTTTGGACTGGAGAAGGAGAGTAGAAAAAGGATTGGAGTGCAAGGCTAGAGAGGATTGGATTCGTGGCATCTCATCTCGTTTTTCTTACTCTACTCTCATGACTATGAATTCTAATTTGTATTTTCTTCATCTCATAATGTTCTAAATATCTAAGCTAGGGTTTATGATGTAACTTTGACTATACACCATGGATGAACTTTAATCTTTCATTCATTTAGCTTAATTCTTGCAAGTGTTGGTTACCTTATTTCTTATTTGATTACATGTTGATACTTGGCCATTATTTACATGTATTAGGCTAGGGCTTCGAGGTCGAAAGACGAGGAACTCTAGGAAACTGAATAAGGTATTATACAATCAATCATAGGATAGAGATATCACGGTTTTGTATGTGGTAAATAAGGATTGTAGGTTAGATTATCTCAAAGTTGAGGGGTAAGAGGCAGAGATGCAATAAAACCCGCTCTTGAGATAGGTGCTCAACGCTCGAGAGAGGTTGATGCATAGAAAAGATCAGTTTACTATTAACATTCGCATAAATTATAGCTAAATATCTCTTACCAGTTCACCATGGAATGTAGTCAGGTAAAATCATAAATCTTAGTGCTTCACCCTGAGAAAGAGACCGTCGTTAGTTATTTCACTTGGTTCAATTCTTAGTTTGATATAGAGTAGTGACACAATATCCATAGCCTAGATAATATTAGGGTGACCTAATTCAGTATTTGGCATTCAAACTCCTTGTGGGACGACCTTGACTCACCCTTATACTACCATTCCACGAAGCGTAAACTTACGCGAACGAGATTAATTATAGTTTAACCTTATAGGCAGTTTAGCGCCTGTCAAAAGCAAACACTTACATCTTCTTTACTATGGAGGCAGAGTATGTTGTGTGTTATGAGGCTACTTTTCATGCAATATGGTTGCAGAACTTCATTTCAACTTTGGGGGACGTTCACTCATTTTCCAAACCGCTGAAATTGTTCTGTGATAATCCTACCGATGTATCTTTCTTTAGGAACACTAACAACATTTCTCGCTTCAAACACATTGATGTGAAGTTCTTCTTCATCAAAATAGAAAGTTGTAGAGTCCCTCATTTCAGTTTAGACACGCTTACGACTAGCATGTTGGCATACCCACTAACTAAAGGGTTACCTATTTGTGTGTTTCAAGAACATGTCACCCACATGGGATTGTCAGGAGCCTAGACTCTTTGTTTTGGTGGGAGTTTTTCCTTTTCATGTGTTTTGTAAGTAAAGCTTATGCATTTTCATTATTACAAGAAAATTTTGACATTTGTCATTATCTTGTGATTTTGTGTCATTTTGACTAGATGAATAACAAAATGATGTTTTTCATTCCATTGAATCAATACTCTTGTAACGCCCTGTTCCGAGATAGTGTACAATACATGTAATTGTAGGGCGTATCACGACACTTAAGTGTGCATTAATAATATTTTGGAGATGAAATTAGAAATTATAAATTATGGAACCCGGAATTGTAGTACTTGAACAAGGGTTAAATTGTAATTCATATAAAGGATATGAAAATCATTAAGTGAGTAGAGATGGGCCATCATATAAAAAACAAAAACTGATTTGAAAAATTAAAAGGATGAAGGACTTGATGGCAATTAAAGGAAATATTAGAATATAAAAATGGGAAAACAAGAAGCCAAACTCATTTTGGTCTCCAAAGGCTAGGGCTCACGTTTTGGAGAGGAGAGAAGAGCAAGGAAGAGTAAGAAGAGGAAGAAGAAGAAGGAGAAGAAGACCAAAATTCAGGTATGTGTTTGCCTTGGAATCATGGGTATTTGGATTCTTAAGGTTTAGTATGGAGATTAGTTGCTCCTTTGGTCTAGGGTTTTGTGGAAAGGTTACATAAACCCTTGAATTGTTGGGGTTATGAGAGTAAAACCCCAAGTGGTGGAAAATAAACATGGAATCATCAAAATTATATGGTTTTTAGAAGAATTGGTGGACCTTTGAGTGAATTCATAAGATTTTCACCTAAGGTTTGTGGTATGAGGTTCCAAACCACCAATACAAGTATTTTGGAGTTGTTTTGGATGATTTCCATGATGATTCTTGAGGTGTTATGAATTATAGAAGTTGTATGAAGTTAATTGGTAGTAAAAGTGGCAAAAATAACAAATGCAGGCAAGAATTTCGGAGGGTGTGCAGTGCAGGTCACGGAGGCGACTTGTCTTGAATTACCAATAGCGAATGCAGCTTTGTACCATCTACAGTCAAGAGTGAGCCCAAAATGCCCGAATCTTGTGTTTTTGTGTAATTAAGCCCGAGTTCGTACACGATAGTTTAGGAACCTTAGTAAATGATTAAGAGAGGTTCAAATAAGATTGGAACTCGACGAAAAACGTAGCGTACCTCGCCGCCTCGACGATATTTGTTGAGTATGATTAAGTCTAAGGAGTATGTTAAGTTATGTGATTACATAGGCAATTAATATTTGCCGTATTCGGTTGAGTGTATAGGTTAAAAAGCAAAGGCGGAAAAAGTGTGGAACTGTGCTCAAGTTTAGCAAGCAAAGATGTGAGTGTTCTAAACCTATTTTTCTCAAATACTAGTGTATTATATTATAAAGCGACTGCGGTGTTTAATGGTTTTGAATTGTTAAACCATGTTTAAAGCAATGAGTTTAGAAAGAAAGTAATGGTTTGGATGCATTTAATCATACTTTTAAAAAGAAAGCAAGCAAATGGTTTTGATTTAAACCATAATTGAAAAGCAAGCAAGTAAGCAAATGGTTTTTGAATTGTAAACCATTTTTCAAGCAAGCAAGCAAGTAAAGAAATGGTTTTTAAATTGTAAAACCATTTTTCAAGCAAATAAGCAAATGGTTTTGAATAATTAAACCATTTTTCAAGTAAGCAAGCAAGCAAATGGTTTTAAATTGTAAAACCATTTTTCAAAGAGCAAGCAAGCAAGTAAAAAGAATATTGTGAAAACAGGCCTAACTAAAATCCCTAGTTCTAAGCAAGCAAACCGGTCAGAGGTATTCCGTACGTGTACGGTGGTGTTAGGATCTCATACATGCATTGTAGTTTTGCCTGGTTGGCAAACTTAGGTCATACATCATGCATTTAAAGGAGACCGTGACACGTACAGGAGTATATAAGGTTATGAGCTCTAACTAAATTATGGTGATGGCGACACGAGGTCAATTCCACCATATTTACTGGAAAAAGGTGGCAGCGCGGACCACGGGTCCTTCATTAGGCACGGTCGATCTCATAGGCTCCGTGTTCAGCCCAGGGGTATAGCAAGCAAGTATAAGCCTCCAATGGTTGATGTTTTATAAGCATGATATACAGTTTTGAAAAATCAACCATTGGTTCCACGATCGCCCGGGCTTAAAGTAGAGTTTTAAAAAGCTGACGGTTGAGCCGGGCTCCGTTTAGATTTGAAACGATCGGTTGAGCTAAGCTCCGTGGGATTTTAAAGCAAGCGGTTGAGCGGGCTCCGTTTATTTTTCAAAGCATGCGGTTGAGCCAGGGCTCCGTTTTTATGAAGTTTTGAGAAACTTTTAAAGCCCAGGTTTGTGAAAGGTTTTAAAGAAACTTTTCAAGCAAGACTCAGAAAACAAGCAAGCAAGAGAAATTTTGAAGTTTTATAAACTTCTAAGCAAACAAGAAGCAATAAGAGTTTTATAAGTTTTTAAGAAAAGTAAAACAAGCAAGCAAGCAAGTATTAAAGTTTTATAAACTTTTAAAAACCAAGCAATCTGAAAACAAGCAAAGCAAAGTAAAGCACGGAAAATATTTGTAAAGAGAGTTTTACATTTTGAGATGTTTTTGGGAAAAGTAAAACATTTTATAAGCATACACTCAAGGCTCGTTTAGCTCATTATTTTATATTTTAAAAAACTATTTTCGAATGCAGTACTTTCGGTTATTTGGACGGATTAGGATTCTCTGACATTTGTACAAGTCTACGTAATTAAAGATTATGTAAAGGAAAAGACTTTGAATATGTATAATGGAACATATGTATGTACATAGTTTAGTATTGTGAAAATGTGTTGGGATGCTGGTTGCCATATTTGGATATAGTGTAAATTGGATGTATACAGGATTTGGAATTATACTATATGCAGCCGTCATGCTGCTGAGGTTTTTCCGCTGCTAAGATTTTACCAAATCCTAAGTTATAAATAAAAGAAAAATTTTATACAAGGTTTAAGCAAGCAATACGGCTTCGCTTCACAGGGATTTCTAGTCGTTAGAGGTAACGGCTGGGGATTTCTATGGAGTAGCCAGCACACCCGCCGCTGGAAGGGGGTGGGGGTGTGTCAACTCTTGTCAATATAATGCTTCTTGCTTAGTAGCGCCAAATTATGTATGATTTATGCATTCTCTCGGTGTGAAGATTATATATGATTAGTTTTGGTTATGTAAATCTATTGTAAAAGTATTTGAGTTATGATTATGTCGTCCAAGTGGAAGAATGTTGGATTAACATTATTAATTATGGACTAAACATAATCATGTGACAATTTAATTGTTAATTTCGTATGTTAATTATGAGCCATTTATGGGATGATTAATATTAACTAGCTACGGGCTCATGGTTCTGTCTTCTCTTTTGCTTTGGTCAACCCATTGGATCAAAGTGCAATTGTTCCCTTATGCTCTTATACAAATAAATGGAGCCCTATAATTTTTAAGGGTTGTGAACACGTGAAAGTGAGTGAGAAGGAAATAGACATCTTAAACCCTAGCAATTCTTTCTTTAATCTTGTCCCTAATAGATTTTGAAGAAAAATGGTAGCCAACAATTCTAAATCCATGGCAGGTATGTTTTCTATACACTATGAATGACATGCTTCATTGTACAATTAAAGTTAGTGTTTTGTAATGAATTATTGGTTGATTTTTTTATTGTTGATCAATTGTTTTTTGGATCAATAATTGCCTTTTTTTGCAACCATACGATCTATCAGTCCAATTGGGTTGAGTTGTGGATAAATGTGCAAAAAAAACCTATTATGTTTTATCAAACATCTCACTTACACCTCAAAATTTTTTTTTGTTTAAATAGGCCCCTGACATTTACTCTTGTAGGCGACTTAAATCTCTATTGCAACTGATAACGTTCATGATCCCAAACGAAATTAAAATGGTTGTTAGTTGTTGACATGTCCTCCACGTGGCACAGGGAGACCCACTATCCTCTCTCTTTTCTCTTCTCACCTCTCTTCTCTCTCCTCTTCAACCCTCACCAACCCCCACCCAACACTAACCCCATTACCTTGCCCCCAGTTGAAGACATTTTTAATTTCATTTTTTTTAAATCTTAATTTTTTTATTTTTATTTAAAATTTTAAAATCTACAAAATAAAATTCAAATTTTATTTTTTAAATCCAAAAAAATTATTTGTTAGTTTAAATCTACAAAAAAAAATCAAATGGATGAGTTTGAAATAATAATTTAATATTAAATATTTATTTTCAAATAAATGAGTTTTAATATTTAATATTTTTATTTAAATGGATATGCTAATATTAAATATTATTTCAAATAGGAGAGTTTTAATATTTAATATTTTTATTTAAAAAATAATATATTTTAATATATTAAGTTAATACAAATTTTGATAAAAATCAATGGAGGAGTTTTTTTTTTTTTTTTTAAAAAAGAAAGTCAAATTATTTTAAAATATTATTCAAAATTTTAATATTTATTAAATTATTAATTATTATAAAAAAATATATTTATATTGAAGATATTAAATATTTTAATGAAAATATAATTTATTTTAATGAAATAACTATACATAAAATTAAAATAATTTTTAAGAAATTTAAATAATGAATAGTTTATTAATATTTTCCAAATAAAATTTTATTTTTATTTAGTATTTTTAAAATAACAAATAATTTATTTATATTTGAAAAATAAAATTTGGATTTTTATTTAGTAGATTTTAAAAATTAAAATAAAATTTTAATAAAAAATAAATTAAAAAAAATGCCTTGGGCGTCAAGTTGGGGGTGGGGTTCAATGAGGGTTCCAACTGTGGGGTCAGTAAGGATTAGAAAGGAGAGAGGAGAGAGGAGAGAGGAGAGAGGAAAGAGAAAAGTGGAAAGTGGGTCCCATGATTCCACATGAAGGTGAGCAACTAACAATCATTTTAACTTCATTTAAGCTCATTAACATTATTAGTTAATATAGAGATTTAAGTGGGCTATGAGGTAAATATTAGGGGTTTCTTTAGACCCAAAAAAAAATTATAGGTGTAAGTGAGATATTTGATTAAGCATGAAGGTTTTTTTTACAACTTTACCTCTCGAGCTGCTAAAGAGATAGATTTTTCTACTCAAAAGATTTTTTTTTTTAAGATTTAGAAATAAGTCATCACAAAATAAAAACAAAAAACAGACTTAATAAATTCAAAAAGCAAATTACTTTAAGAAAAATGGCAAAAAAAAAAAAAATAGACTTTTAGGGGATTGTATTGGATTAGGAAAATTAATAATTTTTATGGAATTACAAAGTTAAGGGGTATTGAATTATGACACTAGCAGAATAAAAGTGTGGTGTATTCAAATAACTAAATTCTGAAAAAACGCTCATGTGAGTTTCACGTCAAAGATGGTATATCATCGAGAGTGGATTTCTTGTGCGTATATTATATACGATGTGAGAAAAGTTTAAATCAAGCTTGACATATATAATATGTTGAGATTTCTATGTTCTGTGCCAAGGAGTTCAAATGAGTTTGACATATATATATATGTCAAGATTTTATCTATTCTGTCAAGGTTATAGGGTACTTGATTTATGTCAATGTTAACTAAATCTTCTTTATCATTACTCCATCAAATATTTAAGGTTAGAGTCACATATGTGAAGTAGTTATATCCTGATAGAAGAAATATCTATAAATTAAATTACAATAATAGAAATCAAGCCATAGAACAATGTAAATAAGTTACAAAACAAATTAAGAAAAATTACAATATAAATATCTAAATATTAGAAACATAATTTGATAAAGGTTTTTCAAGCTACTCTCCATAATGTACCAAACTTAAACCAGAATTACATCATTTTCTTCATAGAGGTGGTCTTTGTTCCATCAACATCATTAATTGTCTTCTCAATATATTTTCTGGATGTCTCCAGAACAAACAAAATATTATTAGAATAATGCATAATCAGCTTCCAAAAAAAAATGAATTTTAACTTATGCTTTGAACATAAGATAAAATTTTACATAATATAATGTTGTCACTTTTGGTAAAAAGAGATGTAAATCTAATAGATATACTATGATGATAATTGTTTGTTATCAATAAATAAGAAGATAAAGGTTGTAATTATTTATCTTGTTTTTCTTTTCATCATAATAGAAGTGTGTTAATATAAAGATAGAGAGAAAGAAACAAAGAAGACAATAAGTATGATGGGAAGAGATGCAATAATAAGGGATTAGAGAACTAGATTTGATTTAAAAACAAAAGAGATGTAGAAAATTCCTTTTTAATAATAGAAATGAATCAAATAAACATGAAGTATAGGAAATACAATAAAATAGGTAAAGAAAAACACAAAAAAAGTATTGAATAAAGTGGTGAGATAGCTCTTTGAAACCTAAGGTTCGTGGGTATATAATTTTATTTTTTAAATAGACTGAAATAGAACTATTAAAAAAGAAACACATGAAATGAGCATGGTTCAAGAGTTTTGTCTGTGATTGATAGTATACACGTGTGAAATAAGTACATAGGTAAGTGTTGTGCAGTGTGTGGGGAGGCAATAAAGTAGAAGCAAGAAAAGTGGGATCAGCTATGAGAAGAGGTGTAAGAGTGATGGTGCAGTGGTGGGTATATAGATAATACAGAAAAATGTCCAAAAGTGTGGTCGATAGATAGTTCTGTAGGGTCACACAATTCCACATACCCATGTTGGCCCTACACCATCTCTCAAATTCATGTACTTTGTGCACACATCCATATTCGTCCATATTTAGATTTGTCCAAAAATGTTCTCAAATAGTATAGATTGTCATGCTTTTTATTTTGGTAATGAAAGTTACATGTATATCCTACATTTATTTATTTTTTTAAAAATCACAATTCAAACTCATGACTTTGAAGCTAGATTAACTTTGAAGCTAGATACATAATATTTCATCATGGAAATCAAAGCAAAAGAAAAAAAAAATGAAAACACAATCTCACAAATGTCTCATGGTAAGGATAAATCTAGAAGTCAAAATCATTCTGAATACAAAAAAGAAAAAAGAAAATAAGAAAATAATAAAGACTTAAAAAAATAAAAATAAAGTATCACATATAGACAAGAAAACCGAAAGTACCAAAGGTTCCCCTTGGATCATAATACATGGGTTGAGATTAAATCAATAATACTTCATTAAGTAAATTAGCCTAAAAATTAAAGAATCACTCTTGTTAACCTTTAAGTATGCCAAAATATTTTCCAAATAATTTAATTTCAAATAAACTCCCAATAAAACAAATCAACAAACTCGTGAGATAGAACTTTTATGTATGGGCATCACATATGTAATATTAAACAATATTTAAAAGAGCAGCTAAATCATTTATAAAACCGTCATGAAACAAAGATTCTTGAGCAAAGGCATTAAACTCCATTATTTACCACAAAATGAGGATGCAAGAGTGCGTAGATTGGGTCATAGCATTAAGTTATAGGTTATTCTGATGATGAATAGCTAAATGCGATAGTAAGGTCTAAGCCTCTGAAATATAGTCGAATAAGTGGTTTAGCTTTGTTGGATCATTGAATTCAATCATAGTCTGGATTCTTTTTAACTCTCTCTACTGATAATGTTATAAAACACTTAAGGTTTTAATGGTAGAGGATCACACTCACAATGTCACCAATTCCAATATGGATTATAAATTCATGACTTACTTGACCTTGGTTTGGTACACCAACCTGGGAAAACCAAAACCAAATATAGTAATGTCTTTTCTCATTACCCGACAATGCAAAATCTATTATTTAGGAAATTTTTATATCCACACACTTAATGGACAAGAAAATAGAGCATATACATTCTTGAAAAATAAAAAAATTAAGAAAATGAAATTCACCTATTTCTGTCTATTTGACAATGGCAGCGACCCAAAATATGGAAAATTAGTTAGGCTGAGGTAATTGGAACTTTATTGATTCAGATTCTCTTAAACAAAATAAAAAATAAAAAGAAAAATAGCAATAGCTTGGCTATGAAAGAATCAAGGACAAAAAAGAAAGAAAAAATATATCCTCTTACCATTTAGCCAGGAAACTGCTTCTGGGTTGATGAAATAATTCGTCCAAGAAACAAGTAAAGATCTGGGTTTCTTTGACCGGTATGCTCGGGCTCCACCAAAAACCCTGCCCTTGTGCTACGATATTGATACTGATCTCGGCATGGAGTTAGCATTGCAGACCATTGGTGAGGCTTGTCCAATCCATGATGTGGGTTCCTTCTTATGGATGATATCGACAGACCATGGAGACCAAGGTACTCGATATCGAAGAATTAATTAGTATCCAATATCCCATATATAACAAAAACCTCAAAAAAAATTTTGTTTGACTTTGAAACTAATAGCCACCAATCACCAACCAAATACACTTGTGACTTACCTACATATCATTTGGTGCTTCGTGAATGGATCTCAAAATCAACTGTCCTAATGCAAAGGACATCTCCAGTATCACCATGGCTCTTTATACATTATCAAAGGGATCAGGAAGGAGTTGGTAACATCATAGGTATAGTGAGCTATGAGTGCCACTCATTATAATTTCAGCAAGTTATGCAACTAGATTCTCCACCGACGACTCCACATCAAGGCTCCATCAAGTTATCTGCTTTTAATCAGAATTTTCATTTCATTTTCACCCATGAATGCATTCAGAAATTTCCATATAAAAAAAATCACACACAAAATTGAAGTTGAGTACAAAGAACTAAATTAAAGCATATATATAAATCTTTCCTACCCTAGATCTTTTCGCCCAGCAAAAGAGAAAAAGAACAGATTTTGAAGACAAACAAATGAAATTAATACAATTATTTACATAGTAAGATATATAACAGTAGAATTGGAACTTAATTACTCAACAGTTGCTTCAATGTGTTGTTCCATTATTGGGTTGGGTGGAAGCTGACGGACTGCTGAGCTGGTAAGATGGCTTGAATGATGAGAACAAGCAGCCTGACGACTTCCTTATTTGCTTGCACAGTAGCTCTAGCCCTCGATTTTTTTCCGTCCTCTACGTGAGGTTATCACGCGATTAAACAAATTGAATATAAACACAACAACACAAATGAGAATGAATGAATCAAGTAAAGTTTTTCACCTCACCGGACATCATATCGATTGATTTCATATTGTAGGAGTCTGGGTGTTTCATGAAGAAAAATATCACGGGGCATACTTATATGGGATCGAGAAGCCTCTCCCCATTGTCATTATAATCCCACCATGTTACTTCTCAAATCTCTCCACTCTTTGGATCATATATCTTTTACGCATAGGCACCCGTTCGTGATGGCTTAAAAGCACGGTTGTCAGTGTGATTCTCAACAAAATTTCCCTACATTATAAATGATACTAATAAAAAATAATACAACGAAGCATTTTAGTTAGATTTTAAGATTCTTTGATCCTCGTCTCGCTACTCATTACCTCGTTGTCATGGCGGTGGCCATAATCACAGCTCTCTACGGCCTGAATCTTGGAAAAAAACCCACCCATGGCAACAAATAATTTTCTATAAATCCAACTGACAAAACCTTGAAACAGGAAAACAAGATCCAATGAGACCGGGGGACGGGGGAATGTGGAGATGGACAAGCAGTCTACATTACCATGATACACAATAAAAAATAATACAAAAAAAAAACCTATTTTGGTTAGATTTTAAGATTCACCCAGTCCTCTCAATCTCCCTTCTCATTACCTCGATTGTCATGACGGTAACCATAATCACAGCTCTCTACGGCACAAGATCTTGGAAAAAACCCCTGCATGTACCCGGCTTAGGGGGTCGGGTTGACTCACCGTCAGCCCAGCGAGCTGTTCGTGAATGTCGGGTGACTTAGCATTTCTCAATCGATGAGTCTCCTTTGTACGGGAGCTACTGCAGTATACTATTTTGTCTAATATCAATCCTTTTGATACAAATATGGATAAAAAGCGGCCTCTTGGGCCCGTACTGCAATATTCTTCTGATATATATAAATCGACTTCCATATTTTGAAATTAATCCGATAGTTTGAGAGTTCAAATTCTACTCCATGTATATATTAAAATTAAAAATTAATACATCATACATCATAAACCAAGCGCGATGGCTTTCTTACAGAAAACTAAGCCTTTAGGACCAAGTAGTCTCCTAGATGCGCTCCACCTTTTTGAAAATATGTTCACTCAGCGATTGAAATTTAATGTTGATGGTGGAATAAGCCACTAGAGTAGACTCTCGCTAAGTGCATATGCAATGCTCAGAAATAAACACCGCGTTCAAGCAAATGCATGATCACTTTGCAGATGTGCTGATCATGCGTAAATTAACCGCAGGCTCCGCTCTTTCTTCAAGCCTCAGTATGAGAAGTTATTATGTTTATTTGTGAATGACATCGATATATATATCAGATTGCAGGTACATATAAAACTGATTGATATTTTTGGTATCAGTTACTATCGATCATTTTAATTTGAAGCAAACTCTCAAAACCATTCTCTGCAGACTAACCATTAAAAATATCCCTGTCGTCTAGGTGGGTGCGTATGGAATCTTTGATGCCAATTCCCGTATTCTGATCCCATATCAATGTAAATGTAAACTGCATATATTCATAAAACATCTACTGCATGTCGTATTATGCGATTTCACATTCCATCACATGAATTAGCTCATATGGGCTGTGATCAAGCATGAAACGGTCTCGCAGATTGCAGGCCAAACACATTAATTCTGAAATTATTTTTGTGAACACTATCTCGAATAGTGAAACCTAATTCTCTTCCGACAATCGCCCGTCATGGGTTCACTTAGTGAACTTGGGTTTCACGGCCATTTAAGGCCCCTTGCACAAACCCGACACGCAATTTATGGCATAGCCTGCCGATTAACCTTGACAACGAAGTGACGCCACGGACACGAGTGGGTTCCTCAGATCAACGATTGGTCCCGCTGTTTGGGCTAGTCAAATGGCCCCTCACGACCTCATTCAGCTCAAACATTCACAAGAGTACTTAAGCGAAGAATAAAACCAGTAGGGAAAGCACTACCTCTCAGTTTAAGGCTCCCTGCATAGAGCTAAGCGTAGGCCTCTCATGATGAGCAACCTTCTTGTCGAAGAATTAAACGGTCGGATCATGATATTTTAGAAGAAGGAAGACTCTCTCATAGGGCCCACCATTTTTGGCTCTTTGGAACTTCATATAGTTTTCTTCTGGTTTCAATTTGAGAAGATGAGTCTTGTACAAACTTTTGTCTTATTATCATTTAAAATAAATTAATGACATTTGTCCCTTCTTTTCGGTTTGACATTGGCACTATCTCGACAGCCCATTTCCATCATTTTCTACTCATGCCACCACTAACATGATCTGCAATCTTATCTCTGAGCTTTCTCCCTTATGAAAGTCATTTCTGACCTGAGATCTCAATACTCGAAAAATGTGTAAATTCTGACTGTCTCGGAATTCGACGAAATTCGACGTGCAACTAGTTTAGAGCGGATTCTTAACGGTCGAAATCAGTTTAAATCTTATCAGAATCTGAATAATTGCTGAACATAATAGAGCCTGTTTATAATGCGAAGTGCGTTTATCTTTCAGACCAGTTTCTCAAGGATCATGTTCATAGCAAAAATAATTTGTCTAAATTCATTACAAGTCTTTGGCACCATATACGTGGCATCTACCGTATGTGAGTCAGTCATTTAATATTAAAGCAAATGACAAATCATATTCAATCGCAAATAGAAGGGATAGAAGTGGCGCATCGTCCTCGCTCCCACGTTGACTCATCCACTCCATTGTGCCACCATAGCACCCTTACTAGCCTCACGGTCTTGTGTAAAGCACGATCACGGCTATCTAAAATGCTCTTGGTCCCACCCTCCCGAAGGTCCCATCGATTAATCGACCTCGATACGTCCCCGATCCACCGCATGAGCGGATGCGGAGTATACTTCTGACGTAGGCGTGAAATACCGTGGACACGACATCTTGAGTGATGGCAACCAGTATATAGTCTGCCCTCTCGAGTATCTCGAAAGGCCCGATGAACTGGCGATGGCCTAGCGGCTGCGAACCTGACCACTCCTCTCTTAGGCATCACCTTTGAAGCGTGATCCACAAAGCCTCAGCAGCTCTAGGTCAAGTCATTACATCTCACATAACTCTTACAGGCTCTGAGGCGTGAAGTATTTGTTATATCAAGCTCACCTTCGGAGTGTCTACCATCGAATCACAGACCTTGATGATAAACTCTACTCCGCTCGGTCCCAAACATAACGGTGATCGCTGGCCTCCCGTATAATGCTCATATGGTGCCATTCATTATCTTCGCATATTAGTGTTGTCGTAAGCGGAATTCCACTAAAGTCATGATTCTCCTCTACCCTTAAGACCAGACGTATGCTCATGACGTATCCTCTAACACACAATATATAATCTGCACAATGATGTAACCTACTGTATAATTTGTGTAAGCGACCTTCAGAGCACGATAATGGACCATCAACTGAGTCCATGTGTGTATGACATCCATATGCGAGCCCTTGCCAGAGCGCCGACCAACGCGATCTGCGATTGCGAAGGGTATCGAATCTCGAGTCACTCAGGCTTGTCACTTTCGACTCTAAGTCTACGTGATACTTTGGCCAGGTGTGTTTTCATCTCGATTAACATAACTCTTCGGCTGACACTTCAAGCCTCTTACATTTCCTGAATCGAACTATGAGTCTTCATTTGGGCGTGGTCTAAGGCTCAGCTCGACCACACTCGCGAGTGGTGGAATGCCGTCATAGTCTTGTATGCTGACTCTACGCAAATAATGCCGTGCACCGGGCGCGCTCAATGCCATCTTTGTGGCCACATATCACCCAGGGTCCACCATGTTGAGCAGAATCTCGGGAACCTCTCCTTATGATCCCAGGCTATCGGATCAGCTCTCTCCCTACGTCCTGGGGAAGGAACATCTGCATTCTCTGGGCATAACCTCTATGCCTGAATCGAGGCGGGTGTCGGGTGTGTGACCCAAGTAAGGACCGATTATAATAACCCAGATGGTTGTCAACTCAATCCCATGTCAAACTTTGACATCAGCAACCAATAGGTCTACCACCTAAGGTCCACCATAGCTTTTCATTGCAACTACGTCTGTCCTTGACTTGACCCACACTGGCCCCTCGGCTTTGTCTGTCTTCTTTGGAGTGCTTGTATGGTACTCCCTAAGAAGCGCTTGGTTCTCGACCAGTACTAGTTATTAGAGGGCAAAGCAGCCTCTCTCTGTTCTCTGACTAATTGGGCTACGCTGTCCAATACAGATCTGTCTACAGGGTAATCTCGTCTCACATGCCCAAATCCACATTTTTAGTCTGGCTTCGGTGTGAAGCGAAGTCTTCACTCTTCTCAGAACTAGAGAAGGTGATCCTCCTCTTGCTACCAACACCCGCATCCAGTGTTTAAAGTATCTCGATCTCTCTCTCTATGGTCGGTAGTCCCAGTAGTGAGTCCATGTCAGTAGGCGAGGAGATCACGATCACCTTGATGGACAACTTCAGCGGCTACGAGATCTTACATGGTACCCAGCCAATCCCGAGAGCTTCGTGTATCTCGGTAGACTTCAGTCTCACTTTGACTCATCCTTTGCCTCGACCTTCTCTAGGTCGAATGACACTCTGATCTGTTTCACGTGTTTGGGAAATCTCACCTCGATGTGAGCTTCGCCTTGCCCAGACTTAGCGATATAGGCGTGGTCTCTCAACACTTTAAAACAATCCTAAAAGGCTGATGATACTCATGCTCCCCACTCGGCAGGAGTGAATCAAATGTCATCCACGAAGACTACGACAAAGCTGATCAAATAGGGTGGAATATCCTATACATGAGATCCATGAATCTGCTGGCGCATTTATTAAATCAAAGGGCAGCAAGTAAACTCAAAGTGCCATAACGCGTCTATGTGCATCTTAGGGATATCTATCTCCTAACCCTCAGCTGATGGTAACTGGTCACGAAGCTCTATCTTGGAGTAATTCGTGCTCTCTCGACTGATTAAACAAATCATCAATCCTGGTATTAGTGGATTCTTGATCATAACCTGTTCAGCACTTTGTAGTCAATGCGCGGTCGAAGGGTCTTGCCGCTTCTTCGCCATAAATAGAAACCCAGGTGCCCCATGGTGAAATCTTTCGGTCTACGATGAACCCCCTTATCTAGCCAGGCTCTGTGGCTTTGGACTCTGAGTTCTATGACTCAGCCGGTGCCCATCATGCTGAGTCATAGTGATGGGTGAAGTACGGTGTAACTCGATCTGAGTTTACTACCCCTCTGCTTGGAGGCTTGATCCGGAGTAGCTCATGCGGAAAACATCCCGCATGTCGCACTACTCGAGAGTAGATCTAAGTCTGGTCTCTTCTAGATCACTCAAGGTGAACTAAGCTAATAACACGCTAAATGTCGACACTGGACTCAAGTATACTATAAGGCGAAATATCGTGCTTGTCCTGAATACCACAGTATCCTGCGTGTAGGCGGTAACTCGCTTACGCTCACAATCGATAACGACCCGATGGTTGTCCTTGATCATCCACTGAGGATGAACGAAGACTGACATGTCCATGATCCTCCGGGTCCCTTTGTGAGTAGGAGTCCCGAGGATCTCCGGCTCATGACCTCGGCATATCATCCTTGTTCTCTCTCACCCCAATCCTGAGGAGAACTCCCGCATCCTGAGCTCATCCCAAGGTCACTCTAGAGGCCCTTGCCCATTCCCTGCACTTGGGCCTCACTCTGGCCACAGACAGACTATTTCTAATCTGAGAAGGCAGTGTGAGGTAATCTCATGGCCTGCAACACCTTCTCGATCTGCATAGACAATAGTCTTCCACCCTTGGGTCTCCTCCATGATGTCGGAGGATGATGTGCCACTAAGCCTCACGGGAGTTACTAGGACCTCCACGACTACTGCTATCTCGCTGTCTTTATAAGCGATGTATGATACCCTACGACCTCAACAAAGCTTTTTTGTTGATCAAGCGGTGGTGTCGACCCGATACCACAATGGACGTCCTCCTACATTATAGTCCTCACTAACCATCTACCACGATTAACATAGCGAGTTAAATCTCAATACAACATCTAAAGGCATAAACACGACTGAGACATTATTCATACATAAATCAGTGTATACACATTGTCCTTGCATTCTGGTGTCTGGTAATCGATCTCATTAAAATATTTTTTTATCACAAAATTTCCTTTTATAGAAAATTATTTGAAATTTTGTCTAATTAATTGATTTGATTTAGTTTTATTTTTCAATATATATATATATATATATATATATATATATATATATATATATATATATATATATATATATATATATATATATATATATTTTTTTTTCGAAAAAAAAAAATTGCAAAGAATGACTGAGAGCGATGCTGAGTCAAAAACGAAGTCAGCGGAGTCGACGGTAGTGCACGAACATCGCGGCTCAGCCAGCCCGGCCGGCGCGCGGCTTTGTGCCTGCGGTACGCCTGGCCGCGCCCTTAGCGCCCGAACCTGCGTCGTGTCGAGCGCGCCGCCGCGCTAGCGCGCCGTGTCGCCTACGACGCGCCCGCTGGCGCTACGCGTCGGCTTCGCCCGCGTGCCAACCGATGCCTGGCGCGCATGCGCGCTTCTTACTCGCCGCAGCGTCAGCCCCTGCGTCGCCACCGCGCGTAGCGCCCGCATCGTGTACCCTGCGCCCGGCTGCGTTACCCGCCTGCGCGCCCAGCGTTCACGCGTGTCACTTTTTGTAGCCGTGCTCCGCGGCCACATGTCCACGACAAGTCCAAACCTAACATGGTCACAATACATTTTTTTTTTCATTCTGACTATTGGAAATAATAAAATTATATGTCTGTATTTTTTTCTTATTTTCCGGAATATTCAAATAAATTTGTAAAAATTTATTTATTCAATTTTCTTCAATCACTTTACAACATAAAACCTTGAAAATTATTTTCCTCATCTTTAAACCAAATAAATTTATAAATTTTATTTTATTTTTTTTTTCTTGACATATAATAATTTTTTTTTTCATTTCCAGCTACTGGAAAATGCTAAAAAAAAATATATACCTATATTATTTTTTTTTTCTCATTTTCAGAATACTCTAATAGGGTTTTTAACAAAAATTTATTTTCTTCAATTTAACTGCCTCAACATTTATTTATTGATTTTTTTTTCATTTCTCAATAAACCAAATAAATTGCTAAAAATTTATTTTATTTATTTTTCTTATTCAGTTTACACCTTTTGTAAAACTCCTAAGACCTACAACACATCCTTGTTTTCCTATGTGCTAATCACTAAGCATACAAACAATCTTAACATTCAACAAGGCATACACCATTCCTGACCATTCTCATCCAATTCACATGATCACATCATTTATCAAGCAATACTTCGGCTCACATGCATGCGGTGTCTAGTTTTGTCATGTGATTTCTGGGTAATCTCATGCCTACGCTCAACGTCGAATGCAGCAGTGGTGATGTTCTTATCTCTCGAAGACTATGGCTATAAGCCCACATCCTCAGGCCTAGGTGGCTGTGCCTAAGCTCGATGCAGGACAGCGCCGAGCAGGGGTGCGGTGACTACAGTCAGCCGTGAGCACTCGTGGATGTGGGTGACCGACATTTCCTCATCCAGGCCCCTTTGCCGAGAGTCTCCCGTGTACGGGGAGGCTCTACCCAGATACAAACCTGTCTGATATCAAATACCTTTTGTCTGATATGGATCATGACCTCTTGGGCCCGTACTAAATATTCTTCACAATATATATAAATCGACTATATATCGATAGTTTCAAGAGTTCAAATTCTATACATAACACATATATTAAAATTAGAATTCTAATACATGTCATACATCATAAACCAAAGCCACAATCTAGGCTTTCTTCTAAACTCAGCCTCAGGAATGAGTGATCTCCTCGTGCACTCCGTACTTTGAAAATATGTTCCCTCGTGAGGAGTGAGCTAATGCTACAGTAGTGGAATCACCCTAGTGGGCTCTCTCCACCTAAGTACATGCAATGCTCCAAATCAAACACACATTCAAGCAGTGCATGAAGTCCTGCTTGAATGTCACAACTGATCATCTCGTGCAGGAGTTCTCAAACTCCCTCACACTACTTTAAGCCTCGTGTGAAATTATTATGTTTATTTGTGGACAACCCTCCCGATGTATACTCATCAAATTGGTAGATCTCAGGCGTTGATTATTTTGGTATGGACCTGGAATGCTGTTTTGGTTTTGATGACCCTCTCAGAAATAAATTCTCACAGACTCACCTCGTACTTTCACTCCCATCATCCTAGGGTTTTACGATTGCATATGGAATGCACATGATGCCAATTCCATTCACAGTCTATCATGTAGTATAAACATGCGTATATTAAACATAAAGCTTTATCATGTGTCGTGTTATGCGATTTAACGTTCATCGCATCAAAATTAGTTCACATGGAGCTAATGATCGAAACCACGAGCAATTCTACTTAGATTACGACCAAACACATTAATTCACAAAAATTATTTTTGTGAACACTATTCTCGAATAGTGAAACCCTCGATTACTATTCCCGACAAATCACCAATCAGCCGGTTCACTTGTTTGAACGGGTTTTCTTGACCATTTCCCGACCTTATCAAACCAACACTGAAATTTATGGCAAGTATGATGCTCACCAAACAGCGTGGCGACCCGCGGACACAAATTGGTTCCCTCCATTCCAAACAATTGATCTGCATGTTTTGGGACCGTCCAGCTGGCACTCGCGCCAAATTACATTTCGAACATTCACAAAGTATATGAAAGAATAAAACCAAGAAGGGAGAAAACCCACTCTCGGGTTAAAAACTCTAAAGCAAGACCTCACAGCGTGAAGCCTCTCATGATAAACGACTTACCTTCTTGTCAGAAGAATTCGTGTCGAGGATGCTTAGATATTTTAGAGAAGACTACCTGCCGGCGCAGAACCCACGGTGCAGCTCTTTGGGGCTTTCTGCGTTTTCTTATAACTGATTTCGGAAGATGATCTTATACAAACTTTGTCTTATTATCATTTTTAGACAAATTCTAAATGACATTTGTCTTCTTTTCAGTTTGACATTAATACTATCCGGCGCTGAATTTAATCGTTTTCTCATCACTTATGTGTGAGTCGTCTTATGTATTTCGTCGCGCTCGAAAATCATTTCTGGCTGGCGAATCGCGATCACTTGAAAAAGGTGTAAGTCGTTTGTCTCGAAATTAAACGAGGAGTCGACGTGCTTCATGTTCATGAAGATTCGCGGTGAAATCCGTTTTGTCATCAGAATCAAGTGAAATTTTGAGTTTTAGCGAAAGTACAATTTGTGTGAAGTACGATTTTGCCATTTCGAAGTGGAAATTTCTGGTCTTCACGCGCTCTAAATCATTTAATGATCCAACAGCAAAAACCTTGAAACAAGGAGAACAAGATCAATAGGAATAGAAGGAGAATCTTAGAAATGGGCAGAGAAGAAATCAAGAAGCGTGGAGCAGGCCTACTTAGTTGCAGCTCTCTCCAAAGTCCCGATCTCCTCTCTAAAGCCCCTACTCTAAAAACCCTTCCCCCTCTTACCCTTTTTTTTTTTCTATCTGGACCTCCCTCATATGCCAAACCCTTCTCTTCTCAACTCGGGGTTCCTAGAGGCGCTTTGATACTTTTTCTAAATAAGTTAATGTCTTTTAAGTCTCAACAAAATTAATAAGATGATATACTAAATAAAATTAATTTTATTAGTGAAATAAATAAAACATAATTTAATTAGTTGATTTAATTTATATTTATTTAAATAAAAAAGCATAATGTAGAAAATTTTATAAACATTTAGAAACTATTTTTTATTCATTATATTTTCAATATTTATATATTTAACTAATTTTCACTAATATTAATAAAATAATTTTTAAAATATAAATAGTTTATAAAATTTTCTATTAATAATTTTATTAATGGGATAAAACAAATCAATCCCTAATAAATACTTTTACTAATTGATATTGATTAGTTAATTTAGAAAAATAGTTTATCATGATTTTTTTTTTATTTATTTATGCACTAAAGAGGTTTAATTGAAGCAATTAAAATTAAAATATAAATAAAACGCCTTAATTATTGCTTTAATTAAAATAAGTGGTCATTTCAATTTATAAGGATTAGTAAGTAATTAGATTCACACATATCAAATAAAATTATAGTCATTAATTATTTATTTAATTAGATTATTACATCAAAATATTGACTATCATTGACTTACAAACTATATGTCAACATTCTATCATATAAGTGTGGAAGAATTTATCAAATTTTAATATAATAATATTATTAGTGCGAACAAGTTGTATCTGTCATGATTGTTTACTTAAATGAACAATAATGACATATATTTGTGTAAGTCAAGATAATATATGTCAACAATCACCCTTTTTTTTGTAGTGACTCTTTACTAATTTTAAAAAGATTATAAAAGTTATGGGGGAAAAAATGCACAAATACCCCAACATTTGGCCATATGTCAAATCTGGCCCTTGATGTTTTTTTCCGTTCAACTATGCTCTCATAGTTTCTGTCGTGACACATTTATACCCCTGTTGTTAACATAATTCACAGATAGGTAAATGGGTTAACGTTGTTGATGTGACACCCCTCACATGCGTTTTTAGCTGATGTGCCAACTTTGCACGTGATTCATTAAACTCAAACATTGTTTTGACAAAGATGCCCTTATCCCTACCGATTTGCAACCTATTTGATTTGCCATAATCTGCAAATTCTTTTCCTCATGTTTCTCTCTAATCAAATAGAATTTGGAAAACTTAAATGGAAAGAGAACTTGCAATATAACGCCCCGTCTCGAGAGGGTGTACGGTACGTGTAACCGTATGGTCGCATATGTTCACCAAAGACTTCATTAATTAATTGAGTGCCATAGAAATATTTTTGAAAGTTGTTTTTAAGGATGAAATTTTGAAATGATAAATTGATTGAACTCGGAAATTAACCCAAGTGAAAATGAGGACCTAAGAGTCAAGAATAGAATAAGCTTAAATACTAAAGTGAAATAAAGGATAAGTGAATGTGCAAATAAGGAGACTCGTAAGCCTTAAGTGAGAAAAATGGAAATTTGGATTTTTTTGAGAAAGCCAAACATGGCCTTAGAGTGAATAGGGATATTAGACCACATTTTGGTCTTAACATGCTCATATGGGAGCCAAAAACGTTTTGAGAGCAAAGTGGGAGAGAAGGCTAGGATTTTGGAGGAGAAGTGAGATTTGGTGCAAAAAAACCAGCTCTTTGGTGCAAGATATTGCAAGATTGTTGAAGAAGGGAGCTAGGGCAAAGAGTTCCAAAAGGATTTAAGGTAAGAATCAAACCCTAGATTTCCTTTAATGATGTTTGGGTTAGAAAAACCCTAATCCATCCATGGGTTTTGCTCATGGTTGGTTTAGGATGGTATTTGGATGTCTTTGGGAGTGATTCCTAGTGTTTCAATTGGATTTTTGGAGAAAAATCGCAAAGAGGAAAAACCTTAAAATAGGCTCCTTTTACCTGCCACAGTGGAGGAACACGCCTCAAACAAAGCCTTTACTGCATGACAAGGCCTTTCCTTAGTGCAGTGAGAAGAGCGAGGCCGCACGGGTTCCTTTGCAATCTTTGCTGCCGCGATTGGAAGCCCGCATTCATAGTGAGGCAGTTTTGGATTTTGTTCGAGTCTAGTATTCGTGCAGATAGTTTAAGGGCTAATAAAATATTGGTGAGGGTTGGTTTCAAGGATAAAATTAAATGAAAAAGCATTATCGTACCTCATGCGTGAAACGAGTGAATCGTTAGTGTGAATTATTACTAGTTACTAAGGTAGATTGCTTGTAAGTTCGTTAAAAATTTAAATCCGATATCAATATATAATTCGTTTGTAAAGCTACATTAAGTTTGCAGCGATTCATTTGTGAGGCGATTAATGTTTTCGCCATATTCTCTTGAGTGTGTAGGGTAAAAGCGGAGGCGGAGAATTTGTGAAGTCGTGCTCAAGTTTTGTAACCAGAAATGTGAGTGTTCTAAACTTATTTTTCAATACTAGTGTCTTATTTATAAATCGTTTTACACTGATATGTTATGGTTTTAAATTGTTAAACCATATTTCAAGCTTATGGTTTTGAATTATTAGACCATATTTTCAAGCTCATGGTTTTAAATTGTTAAACCATATTTCAAGATTATGGTTTTGAGTTATTAAACCATATTTTCAAGCTCATGGTTTTGAATTGTTAAACCATATTTTAAGCTTATGGTTTTGATGTGTTAAACCATATTTGTAAAACAAGCAATATGTTTTATTAAGCAAGCAAGCAAGCAAACAATATGTTTTAAGCAAGGAAGCAAACAAAAATTATATTTTTATAAAACAGGCCTCGAAATCCACAGTTTTTAAGCAAACGCTACTGAGTGGAAGGTATTAAATGATATACTTGATTGGGTTAAGGACATGATTTCATTGCATTCTAGATTTGCCTGGTCGGCAAACTTAGTTCATGCATCATGGCATATTAGAGGAGGACCATGGCACGTACTAGAGTATATAGGATTAGATCGCTAGCTATTATATGGTGATCTAGACAAGAGGTCTTTCCACATATTTGCAAGAAAAGAGGTGATGTGGGTGCTGAGTCCTTCTGGCGTCTGAGTCGAGACCACGGGTTCTTAGTGTTTACTACAAGTATAAGCGAAAAGGCCTCGATGGTTGATCTTTATTTATAAGCATTTTCATCTGAGTTTAAATCAACCATTTAGTGCAATGACGTTTTATGAAAAGTTTTTTTAGAAACTTTTACAACATAAGCAAGCAAGTAGTTTCTGAAAAGTTTTAGAAACTTTTACAGAATAAGCAAGCAAGTAGTTTCTGAAAAGTTTTAGAAACTTTTTAAAAACAACAACAAATGGAGTTTATGTATGAAAAGTTTTGAAATTTTGATGTAAAACAAATAAGGTTTTAAAATGTTTGTAAAGATAGTTTAAGTTTGAACATTTTCGGAAAACAAGCATTTAAAGCATATATACTTGAGCTCCTTTAGCTCATTATTTTCATGTTTTAAAAACTATTTTCCAGATACAAGCACGCCGGACGCTGGAACATATTAGGGTTCTCCTGACTTCTAGTATAAGTGTTGTATTAACTAACTTTTGTAAGGAAATACTTTGAACTTGTATAGTCGTGAAAATGTATGTACATAGTTTTGTTTTATGAAAATGTTATGAGCTTGAAGCTCTTTTGATGAAGTGTCGTATGTTGCCATATTTGAAAGGTATAAATTGTATTTACAGGTTTTGGAACATGTCCTGTATGCAGCTGTTATGCTGCCGGAATTTTATAAAATCACAAGTTTAGAAAAGAAAAAAATTTTATACGGGTTTTCAGTAAGCAATACGGCTTAGCTTCACCGGATTCTCTAGTCGATGGAAGTGTCGGCTGGGGGTGTGTCATGCAAGAAGAAGATTAAGATGAGAATTTAGAAAACTTCCCTATTTCAAATTGGAGCCATGATCGTGGATTAAAGGCATAGAGTTGCATTTCTTTACATGATTCAAAAGGAAAAAAGTTTTTCATAGGGCATAAGAGATGAAACAATTTCTAGATCTACACAATAGCCAAATGCACTAAAATATAAAAATAAAACTAAAAAAAATAAAAAAATAAGACAAGAAGATCGTCGTAGAAATCATAGGCCCATCTCGCCATTGTTAGGTTTAGGGCTCCCCATTTTCAGAGACAAATCTAAGCACAAAAAACCTCAAGAACCCAGCAAAGAAAACAAAATAAAAAAGAAAAACCCAACAAATTCCGTACAAATTCAAACCCTAAAACCAAAAAAAATGTATAATAGCTAAATCCTCGACAACAGCTTGAACAAAACCCAGAACACCAAAACTTGCAAAAACAAATTCAGGCTTAGAAAAGGATTCAAAAAAAGAAAACAGCCTAGAAACTGGAAACAAGGTAAGGACGAAAAGAAAAGCAAAGGGATGGTTTTCACCTTTTATAATTTACAAAACAATGAGGTACAAGAGAAACTAAAAAAAAAATCCAACATTGAGATGATCGATAGGGATGAGGGCATTTTTATCAAAATAATGTTTTGATTTAATGAATCATGTGTAAATGTGCCACATAAGCAAAAAAACGCAGGTGAGGGGTGCCACATCAGCATCGGTAACACCCCTGTTTACCCACCTAGTGTTTCCGTTAACGGCAAGGGTATAAAGTATGTCACGGTAGAAACGACAAGGTTATGGTTGGGCCAAAAAAAAATGTTAAGGGCCAGATTAGACATACGACCAAACGTTGGAGGAATTTGTGCAACTTTTCCTAAAGTCATAGTGTATTCAACAATGATTTTTTAAGACTTTAAAAAAAGTCTATAAAAATCAAGGTATATTCAATTACAACTTTTATAGACTCTATAAAAATATACTGGTATTGAAAAAGTCATTCATTTTCATAGATATTATATTTTTAATTACTTTTGATGACTTTTCTAGTAAAACTATAATTATCTACCTTTAAAAATTCTTCTGCGATTTCTAGAAAGATTTTAAACGACCTTTTAATCAAGTGAAGTCGTCTACGTTGACATGAACACGTGAAGCTAATCTTGAAAAAGAAATTATACGAAACTAGTTCAATTATTCATTCTTTGTTTGTAGAATTATAAAAAATTGGTATTTAAACATGCAATTCATTTAATTTTTTGAGTCGAGGTTGTAACACCCAAGGTATGAATTAGAGTTTTTTTTTTTTTTGTTCTTTATATAGTTTCAATAACATTGTTTTTTTTTTTTTTAAGGTGGGTGGCCTAAAATTAATATTTGGGTTCTATAGTTTTTGAATACATTGTTGTTCTTAAAAAAATGAACACATTGTACAGTGATTAACTACATGAAAAATAAAATAGACTTTTCTTCTATTTGTTGTTTCTAATTCCAAACGTAAGATCTTAAGGAAATTCAGGACAAAAATTTACTGTAATTTAATAATTTTATACTAGAAATAGTTCTTCAAACACTCTTTTTCAAGAATTTACATAAAGTTTAAACTGATAGCATTTACAATATCTCATTTTATAGTGGATTAATATTTCCTTTTTGTAAAATATACTGATGATGCCTTTTCAATAGGGCTAGGCTAGAGTGTGTTGGGGTCGTTGGGCGGAACCGGGGGCTGTTCTGAACTGTGAAATAGGATCAACACAATCTTGGTCTGGAGCTTTAAAGGTGGCGCTCCTACGCAAAAACAAAGAAGAGGGAGAGTTAGAGGCTTGCCGTGGCCTCCGATCACAAGTCAATTTCTTCCCGGAGAGAAAAAGAGGCGCCCAGAGGCGATAATGTCGCGTGTTGAGAGGATACGTATGTTATTGGCGTACCTTTCCGTTAAGTGGCACAGTATTTATAGTAGATGTTAATTGATTGGATGGTGACTAGGATTTGTTCCCATGGGATATTTTTATTTATTATCGGTATCGGATTTGGCAAGGATCTGAAGAAGCCGGTTATTTGATATAATTTTCGCCTTCTTTATTGGGAGATGCGATTCGATGATGATCTATTATTGTCTTTCTTTCCTTGGTGAGGTTTGGTTGGATTTGCGGAATAATATATTAATGGGATTATTCTATTTTAACGTACCTATGGAGCTTCCATAATCGGTCTTTAGGCAAGCAGTTGGACCCCTAATTCAGGTGGCACGGCTTGAATCTTGGCCTTGAGCTGAATGTGATGGGCATGTCCTCTCCTTTGGGGTTTAATGAGTGGGCACAGAGTAATTTAGTTAATTTTGGTCTCTTTCTTGGGCTGGCAGCAAGTGGGCTGTGAGCCTTATTTTTCGAACTCCACTATCGATTGCCCTCATTGTAATGTCTGACGTCACGTGAAGCGAGAATTTGTAAATCATCTGCAGGGTGTGATTTCACGTGTCACCGCTCAGAGTGGATGGTCAGAGCTTGGTGCTGCCATCATTTGTCTTATGATAATGATGACTCTTGGTTAGCTCATTTCTCCACCTCTTTGAGTTCCATACATTTCTTTTCGCATATATCCACTCTGTCTTGTGTACCTCTGCTCTTGGGACCTTTTCTTTTGCCTTTAGTGAGTTCGGACTTCCTTCTCTTTAAATATTACAATTTGGCCTTTTTGTGCGGGAATCTTTCTGGTGTCTTTCTTGGGATAGCCTTTTGCATTTGTATTTCACAGGTCCATTCGTCTTTGTATTGCCAAATTACTCTTGGAAGCGATCTGACGAAGTATTATAGGATTTAGGATGTGATTTTATTTCATTATTTATTTTAAGTAGTAGATTAGATCGTTAACCTATAACGTGTATCGATGGTGACTCTTGAATATTCTTTGAGTTACAGATGACCGGCGGTGTCTTCGGCCAGCTCGGCGGGGATGAACTTCAGACCCAGGGGAGATCTCTCACCATGAATGAGGGTAAGGGAAAAGTGAACTTGGTCCATCTACAGAAGTCGAGAATACCTAAGATGCAAGACTGTGTATTTAGTGTGGGATTCCTTGGTGGGTTCTGTATGGGACACACCGCGGACGTGCTCTGACCTCCCTTGACTTTCGGGTGGTCCACAGCGTTTGACCTCTGCCTTTGGTCTCTGTTGCAGATGGTGTGCTTATTATTCGAAGTGGCGTCGATGCGGTCTTAGTTTCCTTACGCATCCCTTCATAAAGGGGTTTGCGGCACTTGATGTCTATCCTTCTCGGCTCGCTTAATGGTTGGGATTTATTTGGTTAGTGCGCTGGTATTCTTTAGGAATGAGGGCTCGGTGTTCCTAGCATAGCCTTGCTCACACCTTTTAGTCAAGAGGAACCTGGGGCTTTGCTGTTTTCGGCGTTCTGTGGCTCCTCTTGTGATTTCAGATCTACGCCTTCCAGTGGGGCATGGAAGGGGCAGCTGCTTCTTTGTTAGTGGCGTGGTTGGGGAATATGACCACCTCTCAGCAAGGGCGACACCACAGGCGTTCCGTTGAAGCGGACCACCCAGGAATCATAGTAGTGTTAGTTCATTTTTGTATAACTTGTTACGTGGTCACTAGGTATCTCCCAATTGTATGTCTACATGTAGCTGTACCCACAGGTGCTCGGATTGATCTCGATGGCTGAGATAGCGCCATAGCGTTGGAGTTAGTGAGTGTCGCCTTCTAGTCCCTTGCCTTGGGGCCCGATCAAGTCGGATGTTCTACAGTCGCCAGGTTAAGTCACCTGCTACTAAGCTGCCTTCTGAGGCCTTCTCCTTACGTGAAAGTTTCTCGTTAGGCCCTCACGCACTAAACACTGAGAGCTGACATTGTGGGTTGGAGATGGTGTCAGCCCAAGCCAGATCACACTCATGTCATGCGCCAGGAGCTGGGGTGAAGCTCCATAGTTTTGAGTTAGTGGTCCCATTCTGGAGTGCCTTTCAGGCGGGGAAGGTCCCTCGGGTGGGGCAGTTGAAGCCCGGCTCAGTTGGTAGTTGGCGGTCAGCCATTACATCTGCAGACTGCCAGTGAAGAGGGTTAAGGTCACCTTCTCGAGAAGGGGCGGGAAGGCGGAGGAAGATCCGAATCCAAAATTTGGCGATGAGGACTTCACTACTTCCACAATCGTGGAACCGCGGCGGAGCGCAGTCATCCATTCTGTAAGGATTCGATCTCGAGAATTGGGGTTCTTGTTTTACACTTGGTGGCTGGGAGCTTTGACCTCTCTCCAGAGGTGCCTCGTGAGTTCTGAGTACCTTGTCATGTTGATTCCATTTAGTTCAGGGTTTAGACTTGTTAGATGTTGATTCTATCTTGGGGTGTGAGAAAGGAGTGGCTCCTCATTTGGAGGGTTTGGCAAAGGGAGGCGAATAAGCGAAAAAACAATACCCAAGCTGACCGGGACCCATAAGGGTGGTGGCTTCCTCCACATCTAGTGGTGAGATTTGCAGTCGAGGTGCAGCTGGCCAGGAAGGCGTTGAGCTCAAGTGGATTTGAGGCATATACCACATGAAAGGCGTGGGTGGGAGTGGGTAGGGAGACGGGCCGGAACGGCAGGGCGACGAGGCGGAGCTTTGGAGCTCGGGATGGTTGAGGGTTTGTGCGAGGCACGACTTGATGGAAATTGGAATGGAGTGTGGTCTGCCGATATAGACCTTGGATGGTTAGGGATGGGCTTCTCACATCGAGGGCGAGGCTTAGTCCCCAGGAAGAGCTAGCGTGCGGTCAGGCGATCTGCGTGATAGATGGCTGATGGGCTGAGGGCTCGTCGCGGGCTAGCGGCGGTCATTTCGGTGGAGCCGCTATGCGGGTGTCGGGGCTGCGTGGCGAGTCTTCATCGCAAATAGCTTTGGTGGCTCCAGCGGGACCGAGAGTTATTGGAGGCGAGTAGGGCTTCTACTCGATGGGTTCTGGGTGGCTTGCACTTTGGGAGAAGAAGGGCGTTAATGCTATTACGGCTGGATTTCAGCTTTGACCTTCGACGAGGAGGATGATGGGTCCTTCTCTGTGATTATCACGGAAGAGAGGCCCGGGCACGGCTAGGGCCCTCCCCTTCTTCACCGTCATTCTCCTTCGATGATCTCACATTACCACGTCTTCGCTGCTGATGTAGGAGGCTTTTATACTTTTCTTCTTTTTTTCTTTTTTTTTATGTATTTTGTTGGGCTGGGACCCCAGAGACATATGTGACTGTTCCTTGATGAATACTCCATTTTTGCCTTCTTTGCGCCTCTGCTTGTGCTCTTCTTAGTATTCTTTTAGGTTCACACTTGGCTGTGAGGGGGTGGGGAGGATTGAGGCTTGTCCAAGTTGTGTTGTTGGGTTCCTAGGCTAATAATCTGGTGCGATCAGGCCTCTCATGGTGCCGACCCATACGAGTGGTTGAGGCTCGTCGGTGTATTTCTTGGCGGGCTCCGTCGGGTGAGGTTACTGAGTTGAGGCCCAGTTCACTGGGCTTCGTGGCTGTGTGAGATGGTTGGGCTGCGTCGATGTGAATTTCTTGGGTTCCGTCGGCGGTGATTTGTGAGTCGGGCGATTCTTAAGGTGCATGGCTGTGTAAGTGGTTGAGCTAGATCAATGTGTTCTTCAGGCTCCGTCGGATGATTTGCTGAGTCGGTTCTAATTGCGTGGCTGTGTGAGATGGTCGAGGCTCATCAATGTGAGCCTCTTGGAGCTCAGTCGGGGTGATTTCTGGTCGAGCCCAGTTCTAGCAGAGTACGCATGGCTATGTAGAATAGTTAGGCTCGTCAAATGTTAAACTCTTGGAGCTCGAGTCGTTTGATTCACTGGTCGACCCGATTCCTAGGCTGCATAATGTTTGTGCCGAATCATAGTTGAGCTAGATCAATGTGGTACGGTGGGCTCCGTCATTGACTTGCTTTGCTTGAGTCAGTACAGTTCTGGCGTGGCTTTTGTATGAGATAAGTTGAGCTTTCGTCCGATCAAATTCGTGTTGAGCTCGTGGTGACTTTGCTTTGCTTGAGTCAGGCGATTCTAGAATTTGCATGCTTTGTGTAGAGATGGTTGAGCTCGTGATGTGAGGGGACTCTGCCATTTGATTTACTTTGCTTAAGTGGCTGATTCCTGGGATGCATGGCTTGTGTGGAATGGTTGATCTAGTCAATCCCCAGACTATTGATAATCGGTGATTACTGGTGATCATTGACTCCTCGGGGTTGGCGATGACTGTGCGAGTGAACTCGTCAGGCTAGGAATTTCTTGGAGCTCCAGAGCGTGCAGAAGTGGCGATCTCGCTGTTGATCCTGATACTGGGTCGCGTGACTTGTCTTTGAGTGGGCAGACCTTCGTCAAAGTGGTTCTTTGGAGCTCCCAGGTATTTGTGGTGAGTGGCGATACTTAGCCTGTTGATCAGAAACTCTGTGGGATTGTGTTTGTCTTGAGTGAGCAGACTTCTGTAAAAGTGATTCAATGGGCTCAGTATTTGTGTGAAGGTGGCGATATCTTTGAGTTGATCACGAGCTCTCGAGGGTAAGGCTGTGCGGTGGAATGAGCTGTCAAGAGTGATTTCTTTGGGCTCAGGGGCGTTGTGGTCAGTGGCGGGTATAACTGACTGATCATTTCCGTCGTGTTGCGTGACTGTCGCGGTGGGCAGGCACTCGTCAAGGGTGGGGCTGGCGGCTGGGCTCGGGCGTGGCGAGTGGCGATATGAAAGCAGGCGATCGATCACTGGGGCGGCGTGACTGTGCGAGTGGTTGAACTGCGTCAAAGTGAAATTTCTTGGGCTCCGGAAGCGTTGTGGCTGGGGTGTGATATAGCTGGTGATCGACCTCCCTCGAGGTGCGTGACTGTCTTTGATGGGCGAGCTGTTGAGTGGTGTGTGGAAGCTCACAGGGCGTGGCCCGAACTCGCCAAAGTGAGCCGCCGAGCCCGGCCGCATCATTGGCGATATAGCCTGCTTAACTGACTCGTGTCAAGGTGATCTGCGCATGACAACTGCCAAAGTTGAGTCATTGGCTCCTGAAGGCCGTGGCCGAAAGGGCGACATATAGACCGAGCTGATCCGAATTTCTGCAGCGTGGACTGTAAGTAAGTAGACTAACTCACAAAGGAAATCATTGGGTTCCGGTGCCGTGGGTCGAGGCAATGATATAGCCCGAAATGGACCACTCCTAGTGGCTGCGGATCTGTAGGCAGATTAACCTCACAAAGTGAGTCGCTGGCCCTTGCCAACAGGGTCGAGTGGCGATATACCGAAATGATCCGACTCTCGATAGCCAGCGACTCGCGAAAGTAGACGAACTCGCAGTTGTCGCTGCGCCCATCTCGACTTTGATTTTCTCGGAAGGTAAGAGCGCCTTACGTCGTTTATGGAGAATTCCTAAACGCTTGCGGGTAACTAATGCTTGGGCCTTCTTATAAATGGCGTTTCAATATGGAGTTTATACTTTGAATATTCCATTTTCCGTGCGTGAATCCTAAATATGTGCGATGAAGCCAGTTTAAGTCCTGGCCGCTCACTGGGATCCGCCCAAAGACTCGCCCGCCTCGCTGACTTCGTCAGGAGTCAGGTTTTCTCTAGTCTCCCCTTGATGGAGTTGCGTTATTCCAGCTTCGTGTTGTGGAATGTGTTCCTCTAAGAGTACACAGATTTCAAGGCCTTTCTCCATCTTCTCTGCTCTTCTTCTCTTCCTTTTTTCTTCTCCTTTCTCCTTCTTTCATCTTTTCTTCCACATCTCATTCCCTTTTTGTTTCTTCGCACAAACCTTCCATCCCTTTTGTTTTTCCTCTTCTTCCACACTGCTTTCCTTCGCACAAACTCCTTCCATCCCTGCTTTCTTCTTCTCCTCACCTCGCTTTCCTTTCCTTTTCCTCCCGAAGTTTTTTTTTTTTTTTCGAGGGAACTACTTGTACTGAGTGCTTCCAAGACAATCGATGACACCCACCGGGACAAACTAAATGTAATCTAATCTGGAATAAAGAGAGACTTCTTTTATACCCATGAGCTATAATTTTTCTGGTGCATTATATGTCCGAAGCCGCCAGGGCGTCTTAACAAAATAACCAATAAATGGTCAAATCGTTAACTGAAAATTGATAAATCTCCATTTAAGATTACAAACCAAGGTCTACTGATAAAAACGTTTAAGATGTTCCGTGATTCCGCTATGCCGAAAATTTTCTCCCCTCCTGCTTGAGCTCATAATTGTCTGGCCTGACGACTCGAGATATGATGTAGGGGCCTTCCCAGTTAGGACCCAATTTCCCATGTGATGGATTCTTCCTCGCCGCAAGAATAAGACCAAATCACCCGTTACGAGCTCTTGGTTTGACTTCGTCATAGCACTTCGTCGCTCTCTTTGGTAATTTTCTCTCAGACTCTTTTAGAACCCCGCTTCACGCTTTTCATCTAAGATATCCAATTTAGACGGAGCCTCATTATCAGGTTTCACCGCCGCTTAACTCGATCATCGGGGACTTTAATCCGACCTCTATTAAGCACGCCTGGGGCGTCAAGGCTGGGGGATAAGGGTTTCTGTCATTGACAGATGTGTCATTCCAGAAGCCCATAGCACCCTTGGGGAGGTATTCTACCCACTTTCCTTTAAGATCTTCCAATTTGGTCTTCGCGCGCCTTTAAGGGTTCTTGGATTTAAGACTTCTGCCCTAACCGTTGGGATCATGATGTGGTCAAGAGACGAGTAGTGGCTCCAATTCGAGCTCTGACAAATCTCGACTCGCTGTCAAATTGTTTTCCATTGTCCCATCGTGGTTCCCTGGGATACCAAACCTACATATGATGGCTCACACAAATCACAGATCTTCTCGCTTCCGTGATTTGCGGCTAAAGGCTCTCGCCTCAACCCATTTAATAAGTAATCTAATGACGATGATGAACTTACATCGGGCCCTTCCCAAGGGGCGCAGGTCCCGCATGTCCAAACCCCATCATTGGAAGCCGGCCAGGGTCATGGATTGACGCCAAGGGCCTCGATGGGAGGCTGAGATTCGGCGTGCTCTAGTAGATCTCAGATTGACCAGGTCGACGTGACTATACTTGTAAGCCAATGCATCCCTGTCTCAAGACCTTTCCCGCAATGCTCAGTCCCATATGATTCATATACCCTCGTACTTCTCTTAGCACGTATTCAATGTTTTTTCCCGATGCACTCGAGGATCGGGTCTAAGAAACCTCGCCATACAAGCTTCCCTTATGATTGAACCCGCGCACCTCGCCCCATTTTAGCCGCTTCTTCGTCGCCGCAGACGCCCGCTCATTATATAACCCAACCGGTCCTGATCCTGCCTCGCTGACCCGACTGGAAACCTCCACGTCGCGATCATAGATGACTCTCGTAGCCGGCTGCGTCGCACTACCGAGGTCTTCCTCGTAAGGTCGCTTAACTTTCGCGGCGCTGGGCTCGGGAGTTTCGCTTCGGGACATATCTCGACCTGAACTAGCACGAATTTTTTTAATAAATCTCGCATCTCGAGAGATATAGGATCATCCTTCCACTTTGTACTCAGAAATGCCTTTCTATTTGGTCTTTACTACCAAATGTGAGTCGTCGTAGAATTCTAAATTTGGCCAACCCCAAATGATCTGCAGCTCAGGCTTTTCCGCTATGACTACTTCATACTCTGTTTCCCCTACAGCAGGCTCGAATCGAACTGAGTGCGCACTACCGCCCATTCCTTCGGAGGTCAAGATTGCACTCCGCTCCACTCCCTTATGCATTCTCCGAGGCCCCATCTACGTAGAGAGTTTCCGACGGTGTCATTCATTGCTCGAGCGCTGAGCGTGCCCGCCGAGGTGAATTCCATGACGAGCCTGGCTAAGACCCGTCTCTTCCTTTATCAAGTAGCTTTCACTTGTGGTTCGATGCCAACTGGCTGCCTCTACGGCCCACTCCACTACCTCCTTCCGAGACTTCCGTTTATGTAACACGGTTTCATCTAGACTCCACTGAACTTCTACGGTAGAGCCTAAGTATGGGGGCTGCCTGAGTCACGGCTACTAAGGCCAAAATTAGTTTCTCCCATCCTCGTACCTCCTCCATTCCACTCAAATCTCGACCGTAATAAGAACCTGGATGTTGTACTCACTTGTCTCGACGAGGACAAAAGACCGGGTCGAAGTTTGATACGCTAAGCAGCGAGGAGCTCCTTCAATGGGACTTCTACTAGGTCGAGGGAGCCAAATATGTTTTCAAAGTTTGAAAATGCCTCATCGCACTTATCCCATTGAGGCCCTTCAATACTTGGAAAAGGTCGGCATTTATCACTCGCTCTGGATACGACCTGGCTTTTAAGGCAAAGAATCCTTCCCATCGTAGCGCCATCCTCCTTATACTGATCACAAGGCATGTCGAAAGTAATGCCTTTATCTTAACCTGGATTTACTCAATTCCCCGTGGTTGACTATGAAACCAGGTTCTTCCGCGATTACCCAAGGCACACTCGATGGATTCAATAGTGTCAATTTCAAGATCTGAACGCTCGACAGACGAGCTATGTGGGAGCCCAAATTGCGGTGGATTTTACTAACATGTCATCTATGTACACCTCCATAGTCACCATTCGTTGAACATCCTGTCAACAACCTCCTGCATGAGCTCCCGCGTTTTGTCTCGAACGTTATCACACGATAACAATAGGTTCCCTACGCTGTGACGAACGAAGTCTTTTCGTCACCCTAGTCCATACTCGATTCGGGTTGTACTTAGTATCCATAAAAACCGAGGGAGTTCATGGCCCGTAGTGGCATCTACGAATGGCTCTCAAATTCGCAGAGGGAAATTGCCCCAGCACGCTATTGATGTCAATGCAGTCGACGCAGTAGCCCATTCGCCATTCGCTGGACGAAAGTACGACGTCACTAGCCATTCAGTATTCTACCTTCCCGACGCCTCCCGCCTCGTAGAGTTTCACGACTTCCCTCGTTGATGGCTTTTCGCTCTTCCGACGCAAAGCTCCTCCTTTGTTTGATCGGGCTTCAAGGATGGGCTAACGCTCACCCCGCGGGTGATTATCGTAGATCAATTCCTCCTACGCCTCCACATTTCCATGCGGGCACGCTTCGTTTCATTTAAAATGGATGCGGAGGTTTTCGAGGTCTTCCCGCTTAGCTTCGAGCCGAGAGGTGAGGATGCTCAGTGGTCGCCAGCCCAATAGTACTGATTCCAGCTTCTCGAGGGCTCGTGTCGAGTGAGTACCTGGCCACGTGATGTCGAGCTCGCCTGCTATACGTTGTCGACCGCTAAGCCTACGGATGCCGAAAACATTCCTCGGGCTTCACTCGTTGATCTCTCGAACCATTCCTACCGCTTACTGGGTAGTGGAATTTGATCGCGTGATACGCTAAGGATGGCTTTTATCAGACGAGAGGGTTTACTCTAGCAACATGTTATGCATCGAGGCGTCTACTACGAGGAATCTCAAGTGTAATGTCATCGGCATGGGGATCTCCCCAAGGTGAGTACCGAACTGATTCGTTTGCAGGTACTTACCTTTCCCGCAGAAACCCGCATGGTGTCGGGACGTTCAGCTCCCTGGCGTCCATTTTATCAGTTATCGACGAAGATGATATCGGCTGAACTCCTGTTGTCAATTAACACCCGATGAACTGTTTTGTTGGCCACAATCAAATTTAACTGTCAGTGGTCGCCACTGGCGATGTCGCATCCATCACATCAAATCAAAGAATGGATGGCGTCGCCTTAGTCAGACACCGCCATCGCCATCTCATCACCTACGTCGTGATGCGCCTTCCCAGCTTCTGGTCTGACTCACCGCAACCCAGATTAACTGACTCCCCACCTAGGTCATTGCGCCGAGTCGCGTCGCCGAGGTGTGGCCGCCGAGGCGCAGGCCCACTTCGAAAGCTTGACTTCGCCCTACTGTGGGATATGAAGCGCCGGAGGTATCCAAGGCCAGATATAATTTACCACTGAGCGGCAAATGGCCCGCGCGGCGTCCGTAAATTTGCGAACCCACAGCACGGAGTCGTTTCGTGGGGCTCGACTTACCGAAGGCCACCGAACTGCTCGCTTCGCACTTCACTGTGATCGTGATCGCCGCAAGGTGAAACGCCGAGGCGGCTTCGCCGCCTTTCTACGGCGGTGGACCTGGTGACACCTCCAGCCCCGACGCCGGGATCGCTTCCATTTTCGATCCTTCCGTCGCTGCCTTGGGCTTCTTCCCGCCAAGCCATTCTGTTCCGCTTTTTCTTTATGAGCAACAGCCTCTTCTGATGAGGGCTTCTCACCATTAACATACTCGCTTTATGAGCACCCCACCCATGCTTGTCAGATTGAGATTAAAATGACCGTCTTCATTGAACCCTAAGCCAAAGAATGAACGCAAAGGATTCATTTCGCCTTCCGTATATCTACCTTTGTAGACCTTATTTAATCGTTGGACATAAGACCTTAGGCTCTTGCCACCGCCGATGGTCGTAGATGATAACTTGGCTTTCTATACGTCCCTTCCCAATGAAGTGAGAGAGACAAATGCAAAGTCTTATCTTCCTCGAATGAGGAGATTGACGACTAAGTGGAAGTCTATTCAACCATGCCATAAGCCTTAGTGATACAAAGCTCAGATCGTGACCTGATCTCAGCACCCATGCGCTCCATTCAGCTTTAAGGCCGAGGATGATCGATGGGATCTCCGGGTGCCATCGAACGCTCCACCCGTGGTATCTCCAACCTGGGCCGGAAGGGGGAAGTGGAAAATTCAATCGTGTAGGTGACTGATGAGCTGCAAGTCATCCATTTTCAGTCCATTTTTCGATTGATTTCTATCTAAAAAGACCGATTTATGTGCGTAAATGTCGAATAATTACCAACCGCTTACGCAAAGCAGAAATTCATGAGAAAGAGGATATCACAAAGAAAAGGATAAACCTGGCTGGTGCAAGAATGACACAATGAATGGCAATAACAAGGTAAATGTGAGAAGTGCATGAGGAAGAAAGGACTGCTGTAGAGACACTCGGCAGCGATTAAGAATCACACCGCTGTCGCAATCGCAAAACCCACGCGGCTACGAGGCGTTAAATCAAGGAAGAACGAAAGAAACGCAATAGAAACCCAAGTCGCAAACTATAAATGTAATGAAGAACAGATAGCGATGTCGCACAATTTCGAGGTCGCTGGCATAACTCGGCTGGGTCGTAACAGATACGGAGGTCGGATAACGAATTGAAGTCGCCACACAAGATTTCGTTGACCATTGAGGTGGTGGGGTCGCTGACATCTGTAAAGAGGTCATAATTTCAACATTTTAACGAAAGTCGCCACGCCATCTGACCACCGCGAATACTTCAATCAGGCGCAATTAAGGTCACGGCCGCCATTCAATACACAAGAACACAAATAGTAGTTGTCGCGACGTTGACACCCGCTGGGTCGCGACATCGCTTGTAAGGAAAGAAGGTCGCGCGACGCTATTCAGTTGGTCACGACATCGCCATAAGATAAGAAGGTTGCGACGTTATTCAAATGAATGCTACATCGGGCCAGCAATTAAGGTCACGACGCCATTCAAATGGGCCTAATGCATCGCTATAGGAAGAAGGTCGCTGATTGCCATTCAGCGGGTCGCGACACGCTGCAAGGAAAGAAGGTCATGACAAGATTCGTTGGTCGCGATGATCGCCATAAGGAAAGAAGGTCGCGACATTTAGCGTCGCGACATCGTATCCAAGGAATGTTAAAGGTAAGTCGACCAAATGAAAGCTTCGTGAACGTGAATTGATAATAACCTGGAGGCCTGACAGCAACTATGTCTTCACACAACCAAATGGGCTAGTTAATCCGAACTAATAAAGAAGTGCATCAAGAAAGTTCAACTTCCAGAACCCTATAACACTTGTCGCCAACATGGAAAGTAAATTTCGCGCTTCAAAAAGATTCGTGAAATTGCCGCCCTCAGATTTTAATTCTATTTTCTTTGTTTTGTTTCATTTTAGATTGTTGTTATTTCATGAATTCTGGATCCGGACATTAGCTATTAAAGTGGTAGTCGGTAATGCACTTATTTTCTTAAATTACCGTTTAGATTGTCCAATTCCGATAAATTCTTGGAATTTGATTTCCAGCTCACGATAAAGGGTTTTCTTGATCAAAGAAGCTAATGTAGGTGTAATCTAAAGGATTTAGAAACCCAAATTTTCCATTGAATAAGACTCGTTTAAAATTATCTTTCCCGCATAAATCTTTTTCGGTGGCTATTGAACTATCGGGCCTCAGAATCTACTTGCCGGTTTCGAAAGCATTCCGTAATTTATCCCAATGTAAGCGCTCCTATACCCATAATAGATCGCCCTTATCAGCCTCGATTTCGTGAGGCCCTCCGAGTATGCCGAAGGCAATCCCCGAGTGATGTGAACAATTTGAAAGGTATGAATCTGATAATGGTGATCTAGAGTTTCCGCACTTAAATCGATAAATCCTCTTCTCACTTGAAACTCAGAATGAGTTGAATGACTCATCCATTTAAACAAGCGTGAGTTCACCTCGACCGGTCAAAAAGACGTTTCAATCCTGGGCAGGTTAGCAAGGATCTAATCAAGTGAAAGGATGAACTGCTCCAATTTTGAGAAAGAGAACTAAGAAAGTAAACCCACAAGCATACCCTGTGTCTTGTGTTTTACAAGGTTTGCAAATTCCAACAGGTATAAGTGACAAAAGAAAATATCCGCAACAAGGCAACCCGTATTTAAAAGCAGTTTATCTAATCCTCTCGTCTCAAAAGAATCGTGGAAGATTAGATGATGTTGTTAAGAGCAGATCCAACCGGCACTACTCATTCCTGGATGTGTTTTAAATCTCACAGTCTATGAAGCAAAGTTACGCAGTAGTCCTAAGTAGAATTGATTGTTCACACAATATTTTCTAATGCTCCTTTATTAGATAATCCGATCGCCTAAATTCTGTTATTTTAGATTTCATTTTGATTCATTTTGTTATTAAGTCATTTTTTAGTTTCATTATTTTAAGGTTTGCTAAGAATTCTTCAAATTGCCTATCAAAAGTTCAAATAGTATAGAGTCTATAGTCGTGGTAGTTGGTTGGAGAATCTCTGGGACTGGATCGAGCAGGGACTTAAATCCAATTTACTACTCGTCGCTCAGATACACTCTGGCAAGATCCCGGATCAAAACCAAAGAAATTGATTTACTCTTAAGGGAAACCGCTTTAATCGCATAATAGATAAGAAACACAACAAACAAGTTTCATGCATTATTGGTCGGGATTAGATAATAGTCCCGTAATAACGCTTATAAATTAGAGATAGGTGGCTTCAGTCCACATCAGCAGGGAACAAGTTTTCGCGCTGTCAGGATCGAAAGAATTTGGTGAATCAATATTCGCACTAAAAGCGAAATACTAGTTTGACACACTTATAAAAAGAAATAGAAAATTTGCAAAAAATAAGGATCTTTACAAAGCAAAGAGTTTAAAAAGCCAACAAATTTTTGTAGAGTTTCATGTTAAAGACAATTTTTCGTATCACCGACTTCCATTTGATCCTCAAAGATTAATTTGTGGAGTTAATTCATGTACGTGAAGCAAGGAGCTGAATTGCTGCCACTGTACACTAAGATCGAAAGAACACTTGTAGGCTAAGAAAGGTTAAGATTGCAGAATAGCGTAGTAGATGGCGCACGAAAGACTAACCGTGGCAAATAACTGGTAATTCAGCGTGGCACGCAAGAGACGAGATACTATGGATATGGACTCGAGACTAGTTATCCAAGATGAATACTCACAGTTGAGACAACAATGATGTGATGCTAACAATTTGAGCCCAAGTCACTCGATCACCATGGTTCAACAACAAAACTAATTCATGTGTCATCCTCTAAGATCCTAACGAACACTGGGACGGCTTCTCACAGAACACAATACAAATTTAAACTGGAATGGTGGAGACCATGTCATTGTCGCAGCTTATTCCATCTCCTAAGAGATATACGTCATCGTGGTCTAATCACCACCATACTGACCGCTAACACATGGAAGAGCTTATGGAGTTTCATCAGGATCTTTCCTCCACCTCACTTCGAACGAAGAGGGAAATTACTACTTTCAAACAAGGGAAGACGAGTCCGTATTAATCGTCGGGAGATACAAGAGGTCACGCGCCAAGAGATGTCCCATGCACCTGGATAGACTCAAGATGCAAACAAAACGGACATCTTCTACCACCCATGAATTATACATCAAAAGGTGCATAATAGATGCAAATTACATGAGCATTCGTAAGAAGAGCGTAAGAAGTGAAGATACCGATCGAGGATCTGCGAAAGATGAGACCTCCTTCAACCCAGGAGCAAAGACAAAGCAGAGCTAAAGGAAATGGAAACGACCGGTCGAACAAGATGTCCCGCCATGGAGCGTGTCACTTACTGATGCACTCCATTGGATAAAAGAATGCACTCCGTAAATGAGATAGGAGCAAAAGTGGAAAGAGAAGTGAAGAGTAAATAATGCCGAGGGGCGCGACAAGAGGTTTCCTATGCGCGGGAGTGTGAGGCTAACTATTTGACGAGAAGAGAGCATATCATTTCAAGCCTAACCTCAACTCCGTCAACCATTAGGGTCCCAAAGATTATGAACCATGAGAATTTTCTACGGTGGAGGGGAGCACAACACGTCCCAAGACATGCATGCAAAATTCAACAGTAAAGCTCATCAAGGTTCTAGCAAAGAATAGGAGAGGGCGTAAATGAATACTGTGGTCGTGCGGCCTCGCACCTTACACTGGGATGTCAGTAGCTCATGGGGGAAAATAGAAAGCCGTTGAACTCATGAACAAAGTCAGAATCGAAGCTTCAAATACCACCTCAAATTTTTCAGACGACCACCAATGCCTCCTCTAAGAACCCTGAGACACAACAGGCAACTAGCCCCACCTGTGAGAATCCAATGAAGATGCTTTCCCAAAGTGACACGAAGAAAATCCAAAACACCGCATGGCAAAGGGTGTACTTAAGTGGGAAAGAATTAGAAAAGGAAAAGTCGAAAGATGAAGGCAAATAAGGAGAAGGAAGCCTAGAAATGCCGAGTCACTAGAGAAAGAAAGGAAGAAGGAGCAAAGAACAACAAGAAGAAAGAAGGAAGAAAGTTCAACTCATGCCTCGCAGCTCCATTCCTACGTAGAGAGTCGAGATAGGAAGCGATTCACAAGGTTTTTGAAAATTTTCTAGAAGTTGGAGATAAGTATGCCATTCACAGAAGTGGTAACTCAAATGCCACTTTATGCAAAATTCTTGAAAGAAATTTTAAGCAGGAAGAGAAGATTTGCAGAGGAAGGAGTAGTGAATCGATCTGCTTTACTTGCGATCTTGATGATAGAAGAATCTGCAGAGAAGATGAAAGACCCGAAGTTTCACCATTCCTTGCACCATTGGAGGATTTGAAATTAAAGGCTATTTGTGAGCTGGTGCAAGTATTAACAATGCCATTATGCATTGCGAGAAATTAAGTTTGGGGGAGCTTACTCCTCTTTGTTACTCTCCCGAATGGCGAGATAGAACAATGGCTAAACCTGAAGGAGTCATTGAAGATGTGCTTGTTAAGGTGGGGAAATTTTTTTTTCCTGTCGACTTTATCATCTTGGACATGGAAGAAGATTCACAAGTTCCTCTGCTGCTAGGAAGGCCATTCTAACTTAGTGGAATTGCTTTAATAGATATGCAGAAAGGAGTTCTCACTCTCAGGGTTGGAGAAGAAGCAGCTGACTTCAATCTTCTCCAAAGTTTGAAGAATTTAGACATAGATAGGGAAGATTACAAGTTAGTAGATGATGTCTATCTCATAGCCCTGATTGTTGTATGATTGTAATGCTCAACTTCCTATCAATGAAAATGAGATGAATTTCCGATTATATTGAATGTGGTAATTACGATTTTCCGGCGCATCGATTTACTCCGCGGCAATGGCGTAATGAGTCTTAAACAAAACAAAATAGACGATGGAGACAATAATGAAGAAAAGGAAATTTCATCGAGACCAATGCGAAGGTTAGTTTAAAGAGTTGCCAAGTCATCACAGTATGCTTACTTGGAGCTACAGTAAGCCGGTGATTATTTACGCTAGACTCGGTGATGCGACGGAAGCTCTTGAAAATTTTTGGAGTGCTCCAGTCGATTGCCAGTCCGTAGATGAATTAAAAGGAGTATCGGTCAGTCAATATGCATGCACAAAATACTGCTAGAGGAAAATGCAAAACCATCTGTTGAACATCAAAGAAGATTGAACCCAGTCATGAAAGAAGTAGTCAGAAAGGAAGTGCTCAAATGGTTGAATATTGGTTTTATATATGCAATCTCAGACAGTCCTTCGGTTAGCCCAGTCCATGTGGTTCCCGAAAGAAGGTGGGTTCAGCGTGTGCCAAGAAATGAAAAAAATGAGTTAATTCGACAAGGCAGGTGACGAGGATGGAGAGTATGTATGTCGATTCTGGGAAGGCGAACCGCAATGACCGGGAAAGATCATTTCCCATTGCTTTCATTGATCAAATGTTGGGCCGAGGTTAGCGGGACACCCTCACATTTGTTTTCACGGATGGGTATTAGGCTATGTCAGTTGCCATTGCACGAGGACCGGGGAAAAAAGCCACATTCACATGCCGCATGACGCCTTTGCCTTCAGAAGGATGTCATTTGGGTTGTGCAATGCCCACACTACTTTAGAGAGGTGTATGATGTCATGTTCTCAGTTTGGTTGAGGAGGTCATGGAGATTTTTATGGATGACTTCCACGGTATATCGGATCCAGTTTTGAGCATTGTCTAAACAACACAGAAAGCGATTGCTTGAATGCGAGGACAAGCGACTAGCCTTAAAGCGGGAAAGAAGTGCCATTTCATGGTAACATAAGGTATTGACTCTTAGTCGCTAAAATTTTCTTCACGGGTTAGAAATTGGACCCGATCAAAGGTTTGGTCATCAAGACTCTTGCGCCCACAACGTTAAAAGGGATAAGGAGTTTCTTGGGGCATGAGGTGGATTCTATAGGAGATTCATAAAGACTTCTCAAAAATAACCCGGTTATTATACGATTCTTTGGAGAAAGACACAAAAGTTTAGTTTTTTGATGACTCACGCAAAGGCGGCCTTTGAAGAAATCAAGATCAGATTGGTTCAAGCCTTAGATCATGGGCGCACGGAATGGGATCGAGGGGATTCGATAATGTGTGATGCCGGTGATTTCATGATAGGGTGTATTAGAGCGAAAGAAAGAAAAGATATTGAGCCATATACTATGCTAGGGAACCTTCAATGAAACCCAGAAAACTATTCAACTGCGAAAAGAAGGAGATGCTAGCCATAGTTTTGCTTGTGAGAATTCAAGCATACATTTTGGGATCCCGTATTATCATTCACAGCGACCGTGACAATCGAGTATCGTAATAGAAAAGGAAGCCAAACCAAGGCGATACGATTGAGTGTTGCTACTACAGAAGTTTGATCTGGTAATTAAAGATAAGAAGGGTTGTGACAATGTGATAGGCGATCGCTTGTCGGAAGTAAGCAAGCGAAGAGAGGAGGAGCGGGGCCCAGCAGGAGAACTTCGAGGATGAAGCGGCTTGTTTTGATTGTCATTCGACTCCACATGGTATGCGTGCTCGTGAATTACTTGGCTTGTGGAGTAATTCCTCCGGAATTCAGCTACCAATAGAAAAGAAAGCTCGGGGTCGACGAGCGAGGCGCTACATGCAGGATGACCAGCTGCATTAAAGAGGTCTTGCTTGTGATTATAGAAGATGTATGCGGAGAGTGAAACGATGCAAGATTGTGAATGAATGCCATGCATCACCATATGGGGGCATTTTTATGGAGAAGAACAGCTCACAAGATACTCAATCGGGATTTTATTGGCCAGTATCTTGAAACGTAACGAATGGGTGAAGTATGTGATAGATGCGGGTGGAAATATCAACGACCAAATGAAATGCCCCTACGAGGCATATTGGTGGTGCAAATTTTTGATGTATGGAGGGATAGATTTTTATGGGACCCTTCTCACCATCATTTGGAAACTTGTATATCTTGCTAGCGATTGGATTATGTTTCAAATGGGTGAAAACGATAACTTGTCGAAGGAATGACACTATACCGCAGGTTGTGAGTTTCTTGCAAAAGAACATTTTGAGCAGATTTGGAACACCCAGGACTATCATCGGTGACGGGGGAAGCCACTTTGCAAACAAAATATTTGCAAAGCTAATGAGCAGGTATGGGATCAAGCATATAATGAGCCTAGCGTATCACCCCCAGACTAATGGACTAGCAGAAATTTCCAATAGGGAGATTAAAAGGATCTGAAAAGGCTTGTAAGTTGGCGAAGATTGGTCTTCCAGAAACTCGATGATGCACTTTGGGCTTCTGAGATTTGCATTCAAAACTCCATTGGGATGTCCCCCATACGAGTGATTTTTGTGACCATGTCACCTGTCCTCATGGCTGGAATACAGAAGCCATGTGGGCGTCGAACTGAACTTAGATTTCCATTGCAAAGGAAGGGTGCTCGATTGAATGAACTAGAGGAAGCGAAAGCAGATCTATGATAATGCTAGAATATACAAGGACAAGACAAAGAAATGGCATGATCGAAGGATTACGGGGAAAGAAGTTCGAGGCCGGGGGGATCGGGTCTGGCCATTTATCGGATTAAGATTATTTCCAGGAAAGTTGAAATCAAAATGGAGTTGACCATATACAATAGTGTCAAATACTACCTTTAAGCATTAACACTCGGGACGTCTTTAGGGGAGAGAGATTCAAGGTTAATGGTCAAAAGACTGAAGCACTATCTCGACGGGGAAGAAAATGAAGAACTCAGGGTGAGGTGAATTGAGAGAGAGAGATGCTTAAAGCGGCTAAGTCGGTGGGACTCAAAAGCAGGCTTATTTCGTAGGGAGCAACCCATATAGATTTTTTGCTTCTTTATATAGACTTTGAAATATTTTTTTTAATTATTCGTTTTGGATTTTTTTTAGTTCTAGTCATGATTTGTTAGGAATTGCTAGGTTAGTATTTTATCAATTTAATCCTTTTTGAAAATTGTGGCTTGACATCTTAGTCACGGGAATTGAATGGCTCGGGTGAAGAACCGAAACTCGGGGCGGCTCAACACTTCACGGAAAGAGCGACTTGAAAAGAGGAGTGCACTCTTCTCCACACATAAATTATGTGAAAATTGAATAGAATACATGTTTGAATTGGCGTATTGGGAATGATTTAATGGATGCTAAGAATGTCGTAATTAATAAGGGTGGCGTCACAATCATGAATTTGGAAGCGAGTGCGAGACTAAGTCGTGACCCGATTTTATGTCGTGACGAAATTGGTCATGACTTAGTAAGCGAAGGAAGAACAGGGCACATGTCGCGACCCGGATTTATGTCGCGACGAAATTCAGGTCGTGACAACTCAAGTATGTCATGAGTACTTGTTGACGAAGGGGTAGAAATGCTAGATGTCGCAACGATGATAAATTGTCCTCCTGAGCTTACTTGTAATGTGACGAACAACATTAAGTCGCGACATAAGAAAAGTCGTAGCGGGCAACTTTTAAATTTTGCTAAATTTAATGGCCGACACCTGATTCTTGCTGTGAAATTTAAGTCGCGACAATATGGAAAATAAATGAAGTAATAAAGAGTCCACAATAATAATTGAATTACACAGCTTGTTGAGAAACTCCCTCCGCCACCATCTCCTTCCTTGGGCAAATGACTCTTCATCTTCGTCTACTCTCACGGTTTATCAATTCTTGCAAACCCTAGACCCAAAATTCTTCCTAAAGCGATCAGATTTCTCAAATGGCTGAACCTTCAGCCCTCATTTAAATACGGCCGAAATCATGGAAGAGTATATACCGACTTGAAGGACCGTCGGGAACCAACAAGGGAGAACACATACCGGAACAACCCGGAAGTTCAACCAGTTTCTAAGCAACAGAGAAAAAGGGGAAAAGATAAGCAGCAAGAAGGAAAGGAAGACGAATTCGTATCAGAAGAAGCTTTCTCCATATGGAAGAAGTACTATGCTGGTAAGGGGTTTGTTGGAGAAAGAGGTTTCAGCAACCCCATATCCCCCTTTCAAGGAACTAATAGAACAAGGGTTGGAAACGCCGGCATCAAAGTGCGGATCTTGGCCCAGGTGATTCGAGGAATTCTACTCGACACGGTGGGAGAAGAAAGGATAACTGTTTATGTCATAGGAGTTTGAGTCTTTGTATGGAGCGGAAACCATCAATGAAATGTACGGAATGGAGGGGCAGAAGCATGGATCCAAATACAAGAAGATAGTAGACAACCCTAGCAGGTGAGAGAAGATTACTTGAGAAAGTTGATGGGCGATAAAAAGTGAAGAGTAAATTCGAGGAAGGAGAACAAAGACCCGCAACAGGGGGAAATTTGATAGAAGAGGCAAGGTATGGTTTTATTTCTGGCATACATTATGGATTCAGGCCAAGCATGTATGCACGTAGTGCGGGGGTGAAAGCAATCATTCTACATGCCATCTTTGAGAAGGGAATTTCACAAGCTTAATCTTTGGGCAGTCATTGAGATTAATAATGAGATATGAAGGGAATAAGGGTTTTGATCCCTACGCCCCGACAACTATCACAAGGCTATGTTTGGTGGTGTGAGAGGAACTTGGGAAGAAGAAGAAAGGGTGCCCCGAGTTTCTATAACACGGCGGGAGTAAGCAAGGGCACAGGAATCAAAGAAAAAGGGGGTTATAATAGAAGCGGATTAGAAGGCTGTAGAGAATGCGAGAGACAAGAAGGGGACACCCTTACGGTTCTGCGGATCGAAGATCGAAGCACATCGGAGAAGGGAACACCTTTATGTTTGCAGTGGACAGAGAACAAGAAAATAGAAGCCCCATAAATTTCTCAGCCCAACGCGGTTCTCCCTGGGAACGGAGATTTCGAGAACTTTGGTGAAAGTTCTAGGGGAGCTCAGGGGAATAATCAAATAATGGAGATACTCAGTTCCATTGAGAAGAGGGCTGGAAGAAAGAGAATGGAACATCCAACAAAAAGTCGGAAAGTATATGAATTAGAATTGAAAAAGAAGAGAGATCGGCCCGATGGGGAAGAAGAAGAAATGAACGAAGGAAGAGCGGATGAAGGAGATCTACGGAGCATCAGAGGAAAAATTCAAAAAATGGAGGAAGAGATCATGATCTTGAAGAAGTTGAAGGCTGAGCCATGAGTCATTTTGCAACAATCGATATGATCGTGATTCTCGACTCTAACACTCGTAAGGAAGGGACTCGGATCGGGAAGCGGAAACTAAGGAGCGAGATCAAGGGATTCAAATTCCTCTACATGTCAATGTTCAAGGATTTCGAGAAAGGATGGGAGGAATGAAGTGGACAAGCAGGATAGCTGGAAGAAGAAGTCGACTTGAAAATTTGGATTTGATCGACAATAATCTTTCAATTTTGAGAGTCATGTTGAAATGGAAAACACAATGAACACATTGGGGAAAAGACAAGATGATCACGAACAAAACGTTGATCTCATAGCGAATTGATCCTTGAAGAGCAGATAGGAGAATGACAAGAAGAAGAAGAGAGAGAGGCGGAATGAGTTTTACGAATTCAACCTTAATTTTTCTACCCTTGATCTGGATCCTCCCAACATCTTTGCTCCTCCCCCAAAAAGAAAAAAATAAATCTTCCCATTGATTTATCCATCTCTTCCTCACTTCCAGCCTGTTATTCTCAACTTTTGCACAATATCATGAATAAAATTATAAATTTTGTTTGATGTTGTTTGAAGATAGATTGTGTTGTTACTTTTTGCTTTAATTGTTAGAAGAATAACAGTAGGATTTAGCTCAGGAATGAAAATGCTGACATATCATAATCTGAGCTAGTTGAAGTATTTGATTAGAATATAGACTGAAACACAAATAATTGCAGAATAAGGGCAGAATGACATATAATTGAATTGAAACACAAATTGCATAATTGACTTAAATTTAGCTGATGAGTACCAGATAAAGAAAAGTCATGCAATTGAAGGAGAAAAATATATTTTTGAGTTTGTAGTATAAACAGTAAGCCAAAGAACCTGGTGAACCTTAAATCAAGTAACTCCTCATCAACTGAAGTGAGTCAAGGACATCCTTAGGGTTAGTCACAGTGAATCAACGAATTCTAGAACTTGTTAGATTATTGATCAAGGCGAAATCCTAGGTGATACAACTAACAGAAATGATGCGGGAGCCATCATGCGGCTTGAGCCATTCTAGCCACCCTTATTTATATGCTTTTGCATACACCACAGTTTGAATTTGAGCCCAGAAACAATCCTTATCTTCAAAACAAGCCATTGGAAATCTAAGCCATCCTAGATAATTAATCCTCCGATAAGAACCTCGATTATCCAAAAATTCAAGAAGGAGGAAAGAGATAAAGTTTGGGGAGTATTTTTTTGGAGAAGCTAAGGAGAAATACAAGGGTGAGATAGAAAGATCACAAAGAAGTAGGAGGATACAACGAAAGAAAGCTTAAGGGAAGGGAGTTTTTTGTCTTGTGGCCTAACTCTCTTAAACAATTAAGTTCTTAGGGGTGTTTTTCAACACCTAGTACCCTAATATGGCCCAGTATGGGAGCTACCCAACCAAAGATTAGCTAAGAGTGTTAGAAAGCACAAGGCATGAGAACATTACTATTCTGAATGGTGATGAAAAAGTTCAACGAGTGGGAAGTACAAATGAAATGGGAGCGAACAATTTTAAACGAGAAGAAATCAGAAGATACCCAGGATGAAGTTTGGGGGAATCAGGTAAAGAAGTTCTTGAAAGGAAAAAGAAGGCGACGGTTAGTTAATTAAAGGAGAAAGAATGCGGGTAATCTTAGCTAAAAGTTCCATCCATCCACCCATGACAAAGCGACATTTACAAGCATGAAAAGGCGATTGATCTTGAAGGTTGGAGTACCTACATTATTAAAGATCAATATGAGCAACGAAGCATATGGAATTTGAAAAATCTTGAAAGGATCGAAAACTATGAAGGACCTCGGAGGGTTAAGCCGACTCTTAGAAAAGAGGATGAAGACAGCCTACTTTTCGTGGGATGTGACTATCTTGTTTATACAAAACAAATTCAACAATTTAGTTTTGTACACCGGATTGAGTAGTGACTAACCTTCATATGGACTTGAAGCTAGATATACAGAAAAGAATGCAATTCTAGTCTTTCAATTAAATTGGTTGCAACTGCAAAACAATACAGAAAAATGTCTTTGTTTAAGGACAAACAAATCTTCTTTCCTTACTTGAGGACGAAGCAAAATTTAAGTTTGAAATTGATGAGCTTAAAGTCATCCATTCTCGGTCCATTTTTACGATTGATTTCTATCTAAAAATCTTGATTTATGTGCGAAATGTTGAATAACTCACACCCGAACTTCCGTGCGGTAGGAAATTGAGAAAGAGGATATTGCGATTAAAGGAGCGGCGGGCGGCAGAATGACCACGGCGGCTGAATAATGTTGCAACAGGAGAAGTGCACGAGGAAGAAAGGACTTGTTGTAGAGACGCCTTGACAGTGATGAAGAATCACATCAAGGTCACAACCATAAGGTCGCGACATGAAGGAGACAGGCGAAGAGCGAAACGAGCAAAATTCGCCTTGAAACTCTAAGTCGGGCAACCATAAATGAATGAAGAACAAGATATGATGTCGCGACACAATTTCGAATTCGCGATAGGAGTGAAGAAATGAGAACGATGTAGACATGGAAGTCGTGACCGGTGAAGTCAGCGACATAAGATTTTAGAGGAAGCTGAACATAGAATTCGCGACATCTAGAAGAAAATTCGCGACATCAATACTGAATCGAGAAAGATTAATGGCGTCATTCAAACGTGGCGACGTCGGTTCTGAGCAATTAAGGTTGCGGCGATCATTCAGCGGTCGCATTAGTTACAAGGAAAGAAGGTCGCGACGCCATTCGATTAATTAGCGACATCGGGTTCTACAAGGAAAGAAGGTCGGCGGCGTCGTGAGTGGTCGCGACATCGATTAAGGAAAGAAGATTGGCGATAATATCAGTGTGGCGCGACATCGATTCTTACGAAGCGATTAAGGTCAGCGGCGATCATTCGGCCGGTCAGCGACATCGATTACAAGGAAAGAAGGTCGCGGCGTCATTGGTGGTCGCGACATCGATTCTGCGAGGAAGAAGATTAGCGACATCATATCGAGAATCTTGTAAGGCAAGTCGCAGCCAAATGAAACCGCAGCGTAGGCGAGGTATTGAGGTCGTGACAAAGGAGCTCGAATCGCGACATTAACTAACGAATGGGCGGTTAATCTGAAATCCTGAGTTGCATCGAGTTAGGGCCCGACGAACTTTATAAATACGTAAACTGCGAAGGAGGAGCGGCTCTCGTGACTGAGATGCAGGTAGGCGAGAAGGCTCTTGTATTTTAATTTTCTTTTCTTTGTTTTGTTTTATTTTAGATTAGTTTGTTATTTCCTTTAAATTTGGATTTGAACGTTAGATTTGTTAAAGTAAGTGAATGCGAATTCTATTTCTTCCAATTACGCATGGATTGTCGGGTCGGGACAAATTTTTGGAATTCGGTTCAGGTTCCAGGTTCTGATGGTTTTCTTGATCGGCCAAACCGTTGTAGGGTGTATCCCCAGTGATTTAGAAACCAAGCTTCAGTGAATGAACTCTTTGTTGTCGAAATTATCTTTCTGCATAAACAAATTTTCGGAAAATTTATTGACTATCGTTTGTAAATCTACTTCTTTGGTTTGAGTGATACATAGTGATCCCGATGTAAAGGCGTCCTATACCCATAATAGGATTGTCTCATTGCTCACGATTTCGAATTTTCCGGGTGACCGCAGAGAAGGCAATCACGAGGTGATGAACAATTTTTGAAAGGTAAGAAGAATCGATAATGGTGATCCTAATGGTCTGTTAATTTCATCGATAAATCCCTCTTCTCACTTGAAATCGAGAATAGGTTGAATGACTTATCCATTTAAAGCAGCGGAGAGTTCACCTCGGTCGGAAACGTGCGTTGATCCGTGTTAAGCGAGGATCTAATCAAGGAAAGGATGAACTGTTCCAATTTGGAGGAAGAGAAACCAGTAAAGTGTAAACCCATGCTATACCTATGTCTTAGGAGCTAAGGTTTGCAGTCCATGTTTAGGTATGAAGTATTGAAAGAAAAATATCAGGAAACGAGAAGCGACCAGGATTAAAAGTAGTTATCTAATCCTACGTCTTGAAAGAATCGAGGAAGATTAGATGATGAAAAGATGCGATAAGGAGAGATCAAGCTGCACTACCTTGTCCTTAGACGGGTTTAAATACGTGGTTCATGAAGCAAAGTTCTGAGTAGTGCGGGGTGTTGATTGTTCCACGATAACGGTATTTTCAATGCTTCACTGTAGATAAGCGATGGTCTAAATTTGTTATTTTAGATTTTCATTTTTGATTCATTTTGTTATTAAATCACATTTTTCTTAGTTTTATTATTTTTGGAGTTTGCTAGAATCTTTCAAATTGCCTATCAAAGTCCAAATAGTATAGAGTTTGAGTAGTTAGGGTAGTTGGTTGAGAATTCTTAAGATCTCTGTGGGATCGATATCTGGACTTAAATCCAATTTACTACTTGTTCGACTTGTACACTTACGGCATCACGGATCAAAACCCGAGGGGAAAAGAAATTGATTTACTCTTAAGGGAAACAGCTTTTAATCGATCTGATAGATAAAAACACAACAAACAAGTTTCATGGCATTATTCTTTGGGATTAGATAATAGTCGCAGGTATGCTTATTTATAAATTTGTATGGGTATTTTGGTCCATCAGCGAAGGGGAGCAGTGACTCGGTTGTTGTACCAAGGTATCCCGCATAGTGTCGGGGCGGCGTCTCTCGCTACCTCCTCACACGGTGACTCTTATTGGAGGCTCTTAGAACCTCTCTGTTCCCATGATTATTATCCTGCTCTGGCGAGGGTGCGCGATTCCGGGTCCACAGGCATGATCTCAGTGTTGCTTAGTTTGCCTTCCTCAGGGGCTAGATGTGGTCAGGTGCCCAGGGGCTCGAATTTGGATGCAGCACGTTTAGGCCCCTCGGGGATCTTAGATGTGTGTTGTCCTTCGTAGGGAGATGTCATGGCCTTCCCGGGGTGTCGCACCTCCACAGGTGGTGTCGCATGTCTGAGTGAGTTGTTCCTAACTCTTCTATTAGATGTTGATTGGTGGCGAGAAGTGCCTCCACCTCGTCAGTGTTAGCTGCATTGTTTCTTGCGGGAGGTCATTTGTCTACGTTGCTGGTTGGTCACGCACCTTGGAGGATTGAAGGTGCTCTAGCGTGTTCGGTCGATACCATCGATGCGTAGGTTATATTTAGCAAAGGCGTCGTTCCACAGGCAGCTATGATGATGCCTTTCAACGGGCTGAAATTTGGGTGGGGGTGCAGGCGGAACCGAGAGGCTGTTGCTAGAAATTTGAATAGGATGTTGCAATCTTGATCTGCGGGCTTTGAAGGTCAGCTCCTCTGCGAAAACAAGAAGAAGGGGATCGGCGAGGGCTTCACTTGCATGCCGCTCCGTGCCTAAGTCAATTTCTTTACGAGAGAAAAGAGGGCCGCAGGGTGAATGTGTCGCGTGTGAGGGATGCGTGTCGGTGTTAAGCGTACCTTTCACCCAGGAATGGAGACTTTGGTATTTATAGTAGATGTTGACAGGTTGGATGGTGACTAGGATTCGTTCCCATGGGATATTTTTTGTTATTATCGGTATCAGATTTGGTAAGGATATAGAAAAGCGGAGTTTATTTAGGTATAATCTTCCTTCCTTATTAAGGGGGATCAGGTCGATGATGATACATTATTGTCTTTCTTTCCTTATTGGTGAGGTTTGGTTGGTTGCGAATAATATATTATTAGGGATTATTCTATTTTACGTACCTATGGGAGACTTCCCATGTCGATCTTTGGCCACGAGGTTGGACCCTCGATGCAGTACGGCACCAAAGGCTTGAATCTTTGGCCTTGAAAGGCACGAATGCTTGATGGGCATGTCTCTCATTTGGGGTTTAAGCGAGTGGGCTGCGTGTTTCGTTGAGTACGGTCTCTTTCTTGGGCTGGCAAATTGGGCTATGTTGCTATTTTTGAACCCACACATCGTACTATCTACGATACTATTGTATGCGAGTGCATGGTTGTATCCAAAAAATTTCTTTTTTTAAAGAAATATTTCACTTAAAAATTACCTTTTTTTTACATTTATACACTTAAAAATTATCTATTAAAAATTATCAATATATTTAAACTTTTAAAATATAACCTAATGGGATATAACACAAAGATTTTAATTTGATAAGATATGTATAAAAAGCGAAAGTTATTTTCTTAAGTTAGAAAAAAAAACTAATCCTTCTTTTATAATATCACCTATGATATAAATTATTATTTCCTTAAAACTAAAACATCTTTTGGAATATCATATAATTTTTTTAGCTTATCATACAAAAAACTATGGAAAATAAATTGGGAAAAATATGGCTGCATAAATGTTAGATATAAATATGTTAATTTTTAATTTAGAGGAAGTTCAAGTGGTAGAACATTTACTGTTTCAAATAAGCAAAGGGCATAGGGAGGGGACGGTTTATTACCTTGAAACTAAAGTGTAGTAAAAAATATAAAAAAATAAAAAAATTGGAAGAAATTCAAGATAAGAAAATGGACAATTATGTTTAAGTGCATTGTTGGACCAATATAAATGAAAAAGAACCCCAACTCACCTATATTATGTTAAGGTTGACTTTAATTTTATATCAAATTAATGAAAATATGAACTCTCCTCCTATGAAGACCAATTTGCCTTTAATGAATTGCCAATGGACTCTATATATTTTCCACATTAGAGAGAGGAAACCATTAAAGCAAATATTCATGTTCTTTCATCCTGAAACTAATGTACCACTCTTATAACATTATCCTTAATGTAACATAGTTAGACTAATGTACCACCATTATAATACTAATGTAACATATTTATCCTTAATGTAACACAATTATAGCACTAATATAGCATACTAGTGTGTTCAATTGTTGGCTGGGAAAGAAACAAAAGGGTGATTTGATTCGATGATTCTCTCTCCTATGTGACAAATATATGGGTCACACTTGTTAACTCATTAAAGGAAAATTGATGGGTTTCAATGCCAATCAAAGCTCTAGCATTGACAAACTACTGCCCAGATTAAACATTGAATTACTACATCCTCGTGCATCAAAATAAATGACATTAAGAACACCATCAACCAGCTATAATCATTGCATTAATTGACCACAGACCACCACCAAATAACTCTTACCACTCACGTTGCTATTATTATGAAAGAGACTTATTTTATTATTGAGAGAGTTGAGGTATATATATATACCAATATAAGGACAAAAGGGTAATTACATAAAGCCAATAAAAGGAAACCCTAAATACACTCTAATACGCCCCCTCAAGATGGTGTTCCAAAAAGAACACCAATCTTATGACATAGGGAAAAGAGGCGAGATCGAGATAGAGGTTTAGTAAGAGCATCAACAAGCTGGTCACTAGCGGAGACATGAATAACACGCCTTCGGGCTTGATTGAACCGAGGTCTGAACAAAATGATGTCGATCAAGATGTTTCATGCGAGAATGAAGATAGGATTAACGAGGAGAGATAAGTGGCACGAGGTTGTCAGGAAACGAAAGTGGGCGGCAAGCCCCATCTTGTTGGTCTGGTTCCAACATCAGCGATTTCACCCATTGTAATTTGGTAGTGGTAGCTGTAATTGCACGATACTGGCTCGATTGAAAGAACAAGCAGCGATCGTTGCTTTGTATATCGAGGAAATTGGGTTGCCTGCAGGGAAAATAGAAAAGCCTTGGTGGAGATACGATCATCACGGGATACCAACCCGGTTTGCACGAGGAGCGCGTAAATGCTAGAGGCGATCCATCGCGAGAAGCTAGAATACCAAGGGATCGTGCCATTGAATATGAAAGCTGACGTTTGATCTCATCCCAATGATGCTCAGATGGTGCATGCATAAACTAGGAGAGTTTGTTCACATAAAAGAAAATATCTGGGCGAGTCATCCAAAGATGCCGGAGGCCACCAACCACCTAACAGTGGTACATGGTGGCATTTTCTGACGTAGAACCATTTGTAGCGGTTAGAGAAGTATCAAAGGCAAGGGGGGTGGAGACAGGTTTGGAGTCGAGCATGTTACGTTTGCTCAGAAGATCAATAACATACTTTTTCTGAGATAGTAGAAGACTCGTCGAAGTGGCAAAAACCTTAACTCCACAGAAGAAAGATAGCACCCTAATATCCTTTGTGGAGAATTTAGAGTCAAGTTGTCGGATAATATTGTCAACAAGGGAGGAGTCACTACCTGTAATAATCAAATCGTCAACATAAACCAGGAAATAGATGAGCGCATTATCGCGAGAGTAAACAAAGAGGGATGTGTTTGCACAGGATATGAAAAAGTCGAGCCTGAGCAGGAAGGTGTAGAGCGCCTGGTACTAAGCCCGTGGAGCTTGTTTGAGCCCATACATAGCCTTGTGTAAACGAAAAACATGATGCGGATAATCGGTGTTTCGCATGCCCTACGGTTGTGCTATATAGACCTCCTTCGTAAGATGCCCATTGAGAAAGGCATTGTTGACATCAAGTTGGCGAATTCCCCACTTGCGATAGAGTGCAATGCTAAGCACAGTATGGACGATGATGGGATTTATCGTGGGACTGAAAGTCTTGTGAAAATGAATGCCTAACTATTGGTGAAAGCCTTTAGCAACAAGTCAAGATTTATACTGTGCAATAGAGCCATCGGGATTTTGTTTGATGTGAAACACCCATTGATTGCCCACTACATTTTGCCCCAGTCTCGGGGGAACTAGAGTTTAGGTACTATTTCGAATGAGTTCATCATACTCTTCCTGTGTTGCCTTAACCCACTTGGGATCCTGGAGAGCTCGAGCAACAGTGCAGGGTTCAATGATAGGTGGAATGATGGTGGTGAGGCCATATTTCGGGTTGGGTTTGAAGATGACATTTTTAGAGTGGATTTGCATGGGATGAAGGTTAAGTGGGGGAGAGGGAAAGGGACTAGGTGAGGGTGGGAAAGGGGTCGGACCCAACAGGTCAGCCAATGGAGAAGGTCGCTGGAATGGCGTAGGTGGGGTTGGAGATGCAGGTCGGTAGGAGAAAGGGTGGGGTGTTAGGGATGAAGGGAGAGGTTTGGGTGAGCTTGGTGAGAGAACAAGTGAGGTGGTGCTAAGAAACGCAACAGTTCAGGTGAGCTCGGTGGTATGGGTAAGGGAGAAATAGCACGACGGGGAGGAAGGGTGGGGTGTTGGTGATGAAGGGAGCGGCTCGGGTAGGCAGCCCGGTATCGTGGAAGCGAGCTGTAATTTGGAGGAGGGGCCAGGTGGGGTGTTAGTGATGAAGGGAGCAATTCAGGTGAGCTTCGGGTGAGCTCGGGGATATGGGTAGAGGAGAGGGGGGGAGCCGGATAGTCGCACGAGGGGAATGAGGAAGTGGGAAGTGCCGAGGTTATGTATATTATTGGTGTGGTAGAGGTAGAGAGAAACACAAATGGGAATACATTTTCCACAAACTTGACATGTGAGACCACGAAGTTTTTAAGTAGGGTGAAACAAAAGGCAGCACTTTGGAGTAAAGATGGCAAGAGAAAGACATAAAGTTGGATTTAAAAATCGAGTTTGTGGGAAGAATATGTTGGAATTCAACGACTATAAACGCAGTGGAAATAAAATTTTAAATGTTGAACTCCACGGGATCCAAGCGATTAGTGGGCTTAATTAAGGAAAATCTAGTCCTACACATTGTAGACCCAGTGCGCAGGAATAAGTAATTCGTATAGATTTGTGATCCTGTTAAAACACGATATAACACCTTCTTGGATAAAGCAGAACCAACAAAAGCAGTCGAGCGTTGCGGGAATGCAAACGCCCTCTAAAGTATCCACACGACGACCCAGCCGGAGCAAGATGGATGTGCTAGCACTATACAATGATCTTTGTACACAAAACCTAGATAGCGTCTTAGTGCTTTTCAAAAAAACCCTAAAACAAATTCTCTCTCAAAAACCCACTTGAAAGAACGTGTTTCTCTCCTTTAGATTTTCCCACACTAATTTTGGATGATTAACCATTATAAGGAACGTTTTTCCTTTTATAAGAAGTCTCCTAACTCAAAACTTGTATCTAACTCCACAATAAAAGCGTTTCCCTTTTAAAAACTATATCCCATAACCACGATCATAATGGCGATTGGTTAAGTTAAATCTAATTTAAATATCTTATCTTTAATTTAAACAAATTTAAATCAAAGTCCATTAACTATTATTGGGCTTGGGCTTGGGACAATTAATAGGCAAAAGAGAGAGCTTTATAACATCTCATTATAGCTCATTCTTGTGTGTGACCCTATAGGTTCACTCAATGTTGGCAGCAGGCCCAAATCATATTCTAAGCCCACAAGTTATAATTGGTCTCTAGCAAGACATTATAATTGCCCAAATCAAGTGAATTCGATGACTTGAAAAACCTTACCACAATATGATATTAGTCCTTTATCACACGATGTCTTGATTAAGCATATAGCATGAAAGATGTCATCTTTATACAACTTAATCATTCCTTGATTCTCAAGCAGACTAACTAAACAAATGATATTGATAAGTCTTATCAATCTCATTTGAGCACGGCCATGCATTTCTCAGTCTTACTTATCAAGAGGCCAATAGACATCTCACTCAATTAACAGCGGGACAAATTCTTTCACTGTCACTCACACTCCTCCACATAATTTATTGCATGCTCAACCATAGCATGTATTACCATCCTGTTAAAGACAACATTGAGCTAAGTCAAAAAATGAAGTTCCTCATGTAGGAATCCATGGTGAATTTAGATTCGAAAGGACTGAAATACCATAATACTGATAAGAAAATTGCGATGGCGTAATCCAAGTAGTATTTCTCATAGCGAGTTAGTCAATATCATGTTTAACATGTATTTATGTTCAGAAGTAACATCTATGTTCATGATCGACCAGCGTGATCATCTCTGAAGAAAACATAATAGTCTTACTTCATTCTTACTCCATGTAATGATCGACTTTGGACTATTTAGAATGGTGTTCTTATGCCTTGAGTTTTACTATCAAGTCACGTACTTGATGACATAAAAGCGAACGACTATTTAGAGATCTTAATTTATCAAGCTAAAACACAATTTAAATAACAAGATAAAATGATAAATGCCTCGTGTATTAAATATAAATGTATAATGACAATGTATATGCCACTGGGCTAGGGCATACCACTAACAATCTCCCACTTGCCCTAAGCCCAATCAAACATAAATCGAATGCCTAACGATCTAGTATGACTATCATGCTTTGATTGTGGAAGAGGCTTAGTCAAAGGATTAACAACATTGTCATCAGTATGAACTCTGCATATCTTGACATCTCCTCTCTAATGATCTCACGATTGAGGTGGAAACATCTGAGTATGTGTTTGGATCGCTGATGTGACCTGGGCTCCTTAGCTTGAGCAATAGCCCCCTGTTGTCCACGATAGAGTTGCGGGTTGTAATGCTAGAGAACGACACCTAGTCTGAACTTCTTGATCAGTGCCTCTTATTTGCATCGAGCGGCTATGTACTCGACTTACGTAGTAGAATTGGCCACGGTGTCTTTCTTGGAACTTCTCTAGCTCACAGCACTTCCATTCAAACAAAACATAAAACTAGACTGTGATCTCAAGTCATCCAAGTTAGATTGAAAACCAGCATCACTATAACCATTTATAACTAGCTCGCCTTCTTGTCCACCATAAATCAATACTTGAACAAGAGAGTACTTAAGAATAATCTTTGCTATCCATTGACATTCACACGGATCGTGGGATCTACTTGTCATGCTTAAGGCACAGGAGACATCAAGTCGGGTGCAAAGCATGACATACATGATAGAATCAATAGCATATGGGATTTTATCCATGCGCTCTCTCTCATCCTTCGTGGTAAAACATTAAGACTTATTGAGCTTAATGCCATGAGACATTGGTAAGAAACCTCTCTTGGAATCTTGCATGCTAAACCTCTTTAGCACTTTGTCTATGTACTCACTTTGACTCAGGTCGAGTAACCTTTGAGATCTATCTCTATAAATCTTTATGCTTAGGATGTAGGCGGCTTCGCCTAAGTCTTTCATTGAAAAAAACCTTTACATGTAACCAAGACTCGACATTGGCACGGAGTAGGGATGTCGTTTCCAATGAGTAAGATGTCGTCCACATAAACCACTAAGAAGACAATTGTGCTCCCACTAACCTTCTTGTATACACATGGCTCATCTTCATTTTTGATAAAGCCAAACTCTTTAACAACCTCATCAAAACAAAGATTCCAGCTTCGTGAAGCTTGCTTTAATCCATAAATGGATCTTTGAAGCTTACACACCCTATTAGGATACTTAGGATCGAAAATACCCTCAGGTTGTGTCATGTACACATCCTCGAGTAAGTTTCCATTAAGAAAAGCTGTTTTGGCATCCATTTGCCAAATCTCATAATCATAGTACACAGCGATGGCAAGAAGAATCCTAATAGACTTAAGCATAACGACAGGTGAAAAGGTTTCATCATAGTCAATACCATGAGTTTGTTTGAAACCTTTTGCAACAAGTCGAGACTTGAAGGTCATATCATGTTGGATCTTATGAACCCATTTACAACCAATGACCTTAGCACCCTCAGGTGGATCAACCAAATTCCAAACCTGGTTATCGTACATTGATTGCATCTTAGACTTCATGGCTTGAAGCCATTTTTCAGAGTCTGGGCTCATCATCTCCTCATGATAGGTTGTGGAAACATTTGATCCTGAGAAGCTCTATGGTTTGTCGTCGATTCACGAAATCCATATCTCTCGGGTTCATGACGAATCCTACCAGACCTTCGTGGGCCTTGTACAGAATATGTCAACTCAACAACTGGTTGTGAGTTTTGAGAATTTCCATGGAAGGCTCAATGGCAACTTATGGTTCTTAAACTTCTTCAAGAGATGTCTTACTATAAACTCTATTTCCAAAAAGACTCCATTACAAGTAACAAACACTCTGTTACTATAAACCCTTTTGTTTCCTTTGGATACCCCACAAATAAGCACTTATCAGATTTGGGTGCTAGCTTATTAGAAGCCTGACGCTTTACATAAGCTTCACAACCCCAAATCTTGAGAAAAGACAAACTAAGACGCTTTCCTGTCCACATCTCACATGGTGTCTTCTCAACAACTTTCGATGGAATTCTATTCAATAAGAACACAACAATCTCTAATGGATATCCCTAGAAGGATATTGGAAGATTTGTTCGACTCATCATAGATCGAACCATATCTAATAAAGTTTGATTTCTTCTTTCGGATACACCATTCCATTGTCGTGTTCCATGTGAATTGAGTTGTGAGACTATCCCACAATCCTTAAGATGATCATCGAACTCTTGGCTTAAATATTCACCACCTCGATCGAATCGAAGTGCTTTGATATTCTTTCCAAGCTTATTTTGTACTTCATTCTTGAATAATTTGAACTTTTCAAATGATTCAGACTTATGCCTCATTAAGTAGATGTAACCATATCTACTAAAGTCATCGGTAAAAGTAATGAAGTAATGAAGTAATGATAACCTCCTCTAGCAATTGAGCTTACTGGTCCACAAACATCTATATGTATAAGCTCAATAAGTCACTAGCCCTCTCACTATGTCCTGTAAAAGGAGCCTTGGTCATTTTTCCTAGTAAACAAGATTCACATGTTTCAAATGACTCTAAGTCAAATGAATGGAGAAGCCCATCTTGATGGAGCTTCAAGATGAGTTTCTCATTTACATGGCCCAAACGACAATGCCAAAAGTAGTTTGGATTCAAGTCATTGGACTTGAACCTCTTAGTATCTATGTTATAGATGGGCTTGGTTTGTTCCAAGTTTAGAACGTAGAGACCATTAGATAAATGAGCATTCCCATAAAAAAATATCTCCATGATAGATGGAGAAAATATTATTCTTAACAATAAAGTGAAATCCATCCATGTCTAAACAAGAAACTGAAATAATGTTTTCGCTCACAGCAGGCACATAATAACAATTATTTAATTGTAAAACAAGTCCACTAGGAAAAGTCAAATCATAAACTCCTACAACTAATGCAGCAACTCCTGCTCCATTCCCCACTCGTAGGTCCACTTCACCTTTAGCCAATGATCTACTGCTTCGCAGGCCCCGCACATTTACACAAATGTGAGATCCACATCCAGTATTTAATACCTATGAAACAGAAGTAGATAGATTGACTTCTATAACATAAATACCTGAAGTGGTAGCCTCGCTACTCTTCTTCTTCTTCTTCTTTATATTCAAATCTTCCAAGTAGAGCTTACAATTCCTATTCCAATGACCTTGTTCATTACAGAAGAAGAAAACTCCCTCCTTGGGCAGCTTAGGCTTCTTGGCCTTGAGCTTGGACTATTCCTTGCCTTTCTTAGCCTTATTTCCTTTGCCTTTTCCTTTTCTTTTCACGCCTTCCCCTTTTTGAACCATAAGCACTGGATTTGTCTTTGAATGTTCTTCTCAACATTCTTTAACATTCCATACAACTTAGCTATAGATTTCTCCATATGGTGCATATTGTAGACATAACAAATTGATCATAAGATTCAGGTAATGAACCTAGAACTATATCAGTAGCCAACTCATGACTAATAGGAGCACCAAGCTTATCAAGTTGATCGATGAGACCCTTCATCTTTAGCACATGTGCACTTACTGAAGTGCTAGGAGTCATCTTGCATGCATTCAATGCCTTGGTGGTTGCAAACCTCTCTTGACGTGCTTGCTCTTGGAACATTCCCTTGAGATGCACCATCATATTAAATGCCTCAATTTCCTCAAATTGCTTCTGAAGCTTAGGGTTCATGGTTGTAAGCATAAGATAGGTTAAATCCACATAGTCATTCAAATTCTTACTATAAGCATCCTTTTCAGCTCGCGGGGCAGTGTTAGCAGGTTCATTAGGGATTTCATTATCAAGGACATACATATTCCTCTCTTGTTTAAGGACAATTCTCAAATTTCGAGACCAATCGAGGAAGTTTGTCCCATTGAGTTTTCCTTCTCAAGGAATGAATCCGCGCGAAAATGTTGATGTGTTGTTTGATGCCATTAGTCTACATACAAAAATATGCAAAGCATTTAATAAATGAGGTCTTTAATACTCCCACTAGAATTAATAACTCTTTAATTAACACATAAACAATCTTATAAATTGTTAGTGGGTTAAGATCCACGTTTGACTTACATTTAAGCTTAACTTTGGCATAACACTTAAACTTAAGCTAACTAGGCAGGAAACTCTTTCCGATTATATCATATATAACTCTTTGAGTTTTATAGGATTTGACATCACATGCCTCGGCAGGTTAAATTCTATCTTTTATGCCCTTAGGCCCAAAACCGTTTTGATAGCCTAATTAAGTCTAACCATATTCAACTTTTGGATATCACCATTATCCATCATGTCTTCCTAAGATGGCCCAATACACCCTGCTTTGGCAGAAACTATATTATGACGATCTAAGTATTGACAAGTGTTAAATTATGGAAGACATTTTATAACTTAATATTTTATGTGATGAAATTACCAAGTTGTTAGGCATACTTATCAACATATACATGCATCACATACACGCATATATATAAGCATAAAAGTAAACGTGACATGTCATGGCCCATTTCCTTAGGTGATCTCCATAAGCCAATATGGAGATCCATGATTACCTTTTAACCATACCTTATCTTTATGGGCTTGTCTCCAAGAACGAACGGGCCTCCATTCTTCTTTCTTCTTCATTACAACCAAGTAATAATTGTATACTATTCTATGCTAAAATAATGAAAAAGAGACATGCATGTTGTGTCAATAAAAATTAATGACATGCAGGCCGTATTTAAAAATTACAAACCCATAAATAATACATGCCAATCACATTGAACTAAGGTCCATGTCATGAACCATGCAAATTGAATATAAACACATTAAGCACATAATCAGATTATGAATATGGTCATTTTTTTTTAATTGCATTGTTTGTCACATAAACAAATTTTAAGGCGCTACGCAGAGTATACGGCGGTCCCTTACGGGATATTAGGGACAGCGCCCCTAAAAGGTAAACGATTTTACTAACTCTTTTGAATGAGTTACTGCCTGAAAATTTTCCTTGATCATTAATCACACTAACAATTTTGGTCATTCGCCAATATTGATTATTCTTAATCTGTAACAGTCCTAATCACATTAGAACACAACAATTACTAACACATAATTGGATTCTAATTATTAACAATCCTAATCCAATTAGAACACATTAAAACATAACCTAATTCTAGGCTAATAACAGTCCTAATCATATTAGAACTATTCTAAATCGAATCCCTTTTCAATCTATTAACAGTAGCAGGTTTCAAATATATGATGCATTTTGATTAATTGCATTAAACAAGTATTATCAATAAATCAGATTATGTCAATTTTCGATCTATTATAGTAGACCCTAAACAGAACAATCATGAATCAGATTATATCACATATACTGATTACAAAACGGATCAACTAATTTATCATGTTAAATCACATAGGGCATAACAAAGACATTAAAATAGATCACGTTATATCACATATACAAATCAATTTCATCAAACTTGCAAGTGGCTATGATACCACTATTGGAATTCAGCGACTATAAACGCAACGAAAATAAAATTTTAAATGCTGAACTCCACTAGGATTCAAGCAATTTGATGGAACCAATTAAGGAAAATCCATATCGTACCTATTGTAGACCGAATTCTGGGAATAAATGGCTGTTATAGATGTGCTTGATCACGAACTAAAACACAAATAGAACACCTTCTTGGATAGAACGAACCAGCAAAATGAGCCAACACGTTACAGAATGAAAACGCCCTTTAAAGGTATCCACACGAACGGTCAACAAACGGGATGGATGTGCTAGCACCTTTCGGTTAGTCTTTGTCCCACAAAAACCCTAGATGACTTCTCAGTGTTTTTAAAAAAGACCCTAAAACGAATTCTCTCTCCTTTAGATTTTCCCACAGGAATTTTGGATGATTAACCCTTCTAAGGAACGTTTTTCCTTTAATAAGAAGTCTCCCAACTCACAACCCCGTATCTAACTCCACAATAAAAGGAAACGTTTTCCTTTTTAAAATGAAACTAATTGTCCCACTCCAACACGATCACTTAATAAGTGATTCGTTAGGATTAAATCTAATTTAAATATCCTATCTTTAATTTAAACGAATTTAAATCAAAGTCCATTAACTATTAATGAGCTTAGGCTTGGGCTTGGGGTTGGGCTTGGGCTTGGGAAAATTAATGGTCTAAAGAGAGAGCTTTATAACATCCCATTATAGCTCATTCTGTCACGCCCCGATTCCCGGCCCGACCCGATTGGCGGATCCGAACCGGTTTCCGGGACGCGAGAACATATACTGGGACTCTTTACCTGATTATTTAGACATTGGTATATCCAAGTCTTATAATATCTCAACATCATATACAAAAGTCCAAAAATAAAACTTCACCGTAGTGAATTGTTCTGATGTCACCTGCTCACGATCTTGATCCCCATTTACATATTCAAAAACTACACCATTCTGATGCGATCGAGTGCGGAACCTACAGTGATGAACCCCCTACTCGTGTGTTGGCCACTGAGAAAAGTCACGGAAGTTCTCGAATCTTCTCTTGTACCTACCGCAGTTAAAAACCGTGTATAAGCTTTTCACGCTTAGTGGGGCTATATGATATGCATGTACACATTTATGTTCAGCATATAGCAATAACGAATATTGGAAATTACATGCATTCATATCATGGATTTATACAATTACTTATGCTTATTCTTATATCAAAGTACCCGTGGAGTGCACGGGTTCATTATACGAAGTACGGTAGGTACTCTTGGACTTACAATATATTACCGGGACTTATATTTATTCGGGTCTCTGGCAGATTCACAGGCTTACTCATATTGAGGAAATACACAGTAGGTATTACAAGTCGAGCGATACACCTTCATTTCCTCTTATTCATTATTAGGTTATTATCATATAATTATGGAATACCCGGACGATTACTAATAAAAGTGTAAGACACGGCCACCGTAAGTATCAGAAGATACTATCTGATGCGGAAGTGTCGTAGCACAAAGCGAGTTCTAGTGTGCGAAACGGGGTGCGGGCACTAATCGGGACGAGGAGTCTTAGGCTAGCACTAACGGGACGAGGTGCAGTAGCACTTAACGGGAGTACCGAGTACTAATGTCGAAGAGTGTCGGACACTAATCGGGAGTATCAGTACTAATCGAGAGTCATAGGAGCACTAATCGGGACGAGTCTTGTGTCATTTATCGCGGTCTTAGGTAATTTTACAATTATATGATTTCAATAACTCTTGTCTTATAGGCATTCTTAGCCACATTATGTGTTCATGACAGATCGTATTTCATATACTGGTAAAGTATGATGAGCATGTAATCACACCTTATTCATATATTCTTATTCTTCTATGAATCTACTTTACCCAGGAGTTAGAATCAATCCAATCGGATCATCCAAACTAAAGTTATGGCATTTTCATGCCAACTAGTCATTTTACCGATTTTTAGGACAGTTTGAAATACTCACTTTTATGGGATCTTAACTTCATATTGCTAATATCTCTTTGTACTTATTTAAATCTAAGGTGCTAAAGGGGTTCTATTCAACTGGAATCGGCCCCAGGTCGAAGCGTGGCTTCGAGATCGTCTGAAACAATACGGACTACTCTATTTTCAAGACTGATGCAGGAATTAGCTTGCATATGGCCCCACTTTGAGTGAGTTTTTGGGCCACCTAAAATCAGAATTTGACGATGCCTATTTCTTGATGTTTGATTTTCCTTGAAGTCTATTTTAATTGACTACTTGAATCACTCAAATCGGATAATAAATGAGCAAGTTATGGCTAAAATACGAAAACTGGTCGAAATAGGAAAAACAGAACAGGGTGTACCGGTATAGGTCTAACGTGTACCGGTACACATTGGCCAAAAATGACCCGGGAACCAAAGTGTCTGGTACGGGCTCGAGTGTCTGCGACACACGCCTCTACGAAAAATATCGAGAATGTATTTTCTCCCACATTTCTCATGCACTTTCATCCATAGATCAAAACCTATCATAGACCCTCCTAAAACAACTATATTATGGGTTATAAGCCCATACATAAACCATTATAAGGTTACTTAGGGTTTGTTGTGAAACCCCAACACAGTACCATGAATCCCTCCTCGAAATGAGGATTTCATACGATCTTGTGCTATTTAAATTTTAGCAACCCTACTTTCAAGAAACCTTTGGTTAGGATGTAATCTAACAACCATAGAGTTTAGGGCAAGCTCAGCAATACAAGTGCATGGACCTTCACATAAAACTTGAGAATTCCATACAAAATTCGAGACCCGAAGTCAAGCATCCATACGCTTGAATTTGCTTCCCACCCCCTTTTCTTCCTCTTCTTCTCCTTCCTCTTCCTCTCTCCTTCCGTAAGCCTTGTTTGGAACCAAATAATCCATTTTTTTGTCTCCTCCTGCAGTAATATTAATTATTCCTTTATTTACATTTTGGTCCTCCATCATTCTTTTATTTGTATTTCAATTTTAGTTATTTCTACTTTGACCTAAGGTCTTATAAATTTATGATTTTTATGCCCCTTTTTGGCAAATCACACTTTTGCCCCTATAACTTGTACAATTTCCGGGTTTCTAAGTTTCTATATTTTGCGGCTAATTCTGAAAAATTTAATTTATGCCTACAAAATACCCTAAACATGTTGAAAACAACTAGAGTATATTTGAGGTATTACAATTCTCCCACCCAAAAATTTCGTCCTCGAAATTACTGGTAAATTTGAGTCTTGTGCCCTCGTGTTGATACGGTTCCATGTTTGCTTCTTCCATACCGTGATGTTGCCCGAACACTTTTACCAGGTCAGGACTTGCTTGTTTCGTAATGTATGCAATTTCACGATCTAGAATAGCTTTTGGCTCTTCATCGAAAGTGAAATCTTCTTGCCTTGTATATCTTGAACTGGTAATATGTGCGATGGGTCGAGCGATATCTCTGAAGCATGGGCATGGAATACATCATGTAATTTGGCTAACTCCGTAGGGAGGTGCCAAGCCGATCACATGCGGTCGACTCTTTCTGAAACCGTAGAGAGGCGATGAATCGTGGACTCGAGTTTCCCTTTCCTTCAAAAGCAGGTATCTTTTTCCACGGAATGCTTTTAAAACACTTTATCTAGACTTCATACTTTCTATATCTTTTCTCTTCAAATTAGCATAAGACCTTTATTATCACGGCCGACTTTGCAATCTTTCTTGCTTGAATAATCTGAACTTTTTCTTCCGTGTCTTTTACTAATTAGGACCAATAATCTTATGCTCGTTCATCTCTGTCCAACACATAGGAGTTCTACATCGTCTTCCATACAGAGCTTCATACGGGGCCATACCAATACTGGACTGATAACTGTTGTTATAGGCAAATTCCATGAGTGGAATGTACCTATCCCAACTTCCCGGAAAATCTAGTACACAGCCCCGAAGCATATCTTCAATACCTGAATCACTCTTTGGTTGTCCATCAGTTTGTGGATGGAAGCGGTCTTAAATTCAATCTCATACCAAAAGTGGCGTAACTCTTTCCAAAACCTTGATGTAAACCGAGGACCAGCGGTCGGACACTATCTATCTGGGAATGCCATATGTCCCGACAATTTCATTCACATAAAGGTCATTAAGCGATCCATGGGTAATCCAGTCGAATCGATAGGAAGTGAGCATACTTGGTCGTCGTCACAATTACCGGTGCATCATGTTTCTTTGGGTGGGGAAACCGGATCGAAGTGTAGTTATGTCATCCCACTTCCATTGGGGAATTGGAAGGGGATTGATAAAGCGTTGGATGGTACTTGGTGTTCAACTTTTACTTGCTAACACGTCGGACACTGGCCACATGCCTTTCGAAATGTCGCTTTCATTCCTTGCCACCAGTAAGACTGTTTCATATCCTGGTACATTTTCTTACTTCCAGGATGCATGGTGAAAACAGTATTATGGCCTTCATATAATATCTTCTTTTTCAATTCCATATCATTGTTCACACATAATCGTTCTTTGTACAGCAAACCTCCACTTCCACCTATGGTAAATCAGGTCTTGTCTCTCGATCTTGACCAAGCGGGCCCAATTCTTGTAACAGCATCATTTTCTGAGCATTCACTATCATTTGTTTTAAATCGGTATCACATTCAATCGGCCAACAAGGCTCCATCAGTCTGAAGTCTCGATCATAATCTTTCAAGGTCAGAGCAGAAATCATTTTCCTACTCAAGGCATCTACCACTACATTTGCTTTCCCGGGGTGGTAATCAATTATACAATCATAGTCTTACAATAATTCCAACCACCGACGTTGCCTCAAGTTCAAATCTTTTTGAGTTAACAAATATTTCAGACTCTTATGATCAGTGAAAATTCTACATTTTTCTCCATATAATTAATCGCCAAATTTTCAAGCGAACACTAATTTGCTAACTCCAAATCATGTGTGGGATAGTTTGCTCATGCGGCTTCCAATTGCCGGAAGCATAAACCACCACTTTCCCATCTTGCATTAATACACATCCACGAAACTATCTCGAAGCATCCTTTGTATATTTGTGTAATCCCTACGAGAGTAAGTGGATGCTGCGGTGCTTCCAATCGGTATTTACTTTTAATCTTTCAAAACTAGATTGGCACTTATCATCCCACTCAAACTTCACTCCCTTCCGGAGTAATCTTGTAAGTGAGGATGCTATAACTGAAAAGCCTTATACAAATCTCCGATAATGGCACGCTAGAGCCCGAGAAACTTCTCACCTCGGTTTTTATTTAGAGGAGGTTCCAATTCACAATTGCTTCAATTTTTTCTGGGTCCACTCTAATACCCTCTGCAGATACAATATGGCCTAGGAATGACACTTCCTTAAGCCAAAAATCACATTTACTTAACTTGGCAAACAATTGATTCTCTCAAAATTTGCAACACTATCTCGAATGGTGTTCATGTTCATGTGCGGCTTTAGAGTGCACGAGGATAATCATCAATAAATACCACAACAAATAGATCCAAATAAGCGGAAAACCCTATTCATCAAAGTCCATAAATACGATCGGGCATTAGTCGACCCAAATGGCATGACGAACTCATAGTGGCCATAGCGGGTTACGAAGGCATTTCCCGGGACATCAACCTCCTTTTACAGGTTGATAATATCCCGATCGCCAAGTCTATCTTCGAAGACACTTGGTCCTCTCAATTGATCAAATAAATCTTCTATTCTTGGCAGGTACTTATTCTTAAGCATTACTTTGTTTATTTGCCGGTAGTCAATGCACATCCGAAGAGTGCTATCTTTCTTCTTAACAAATAAAACTGGCGCACCCCAAGGTGAGACACTAGGTCGGATGAAACCCTTATCCAATAGCTCCTGTAGTTGAGTCTTGATTCGTGCCACGGTAGGGTGATTCGGAATCAACAATATTTTGTTTACTATGTTCCTCCTCTTGCCGTGAGTCGACTACTTTGCCAGTATAACGGTGTAAGTCGAACACGGGATGGGTTTCATCCCACAAATGATTCGCATCGAGTGATGGAAAATGGTGAGACTTTTTGTTTAGGATTTTAAGTTTGTTTAAAAGCGGGGGGAAGTTGTTTGTTCAGCGACTAAGCGTAATGGCTTAATGTGAAATGTGAAATGGTAACTTTGAAGGCTTAGGTCACTAGCTTGATAATATGGGGCTATTAAAATGTCCTTAAGTTATTTCCTCGCATTAGGGCAAATGACATATAGTCAGAGCCAAAACCGGATCTTTGTTTAGCTATAAAACCTAACCCTAGAACCCTCTATTTGGTCAAACCAAATACTAAGCATTCAAAGTCCCATTTAGTTTGGAAACCCTAGCATTAACCTCTTTTAATGGCTCGTAAATGACATCTAAAAGGATATCGGTGCATCTACCATTAAGAATACAGCCCGAACCTAAAAGTATGACAAGTATTGACTAAAGAAAGACATTAAATGGCATTAAACCCCTAGTTTGGAAAGTTAGGAACCATAAATGTTGTACACATGGCACATTCAAAGCATGAGGACAACTGCGACAGCCCCCGAAACCAAGCTGGCAAACCCTCCTCTTCAAAGCTATGAGGCTTAGCCAAGCATCCCTTGAGTTGTCATCCTCGAGAGGTGTTTAGCGTAGAAAATGAAGAAAGAAAGAGAGAAGAGAGCAAAAGTAAACTAAAATGAAAGCTGCGGAAGCGTATTAATGGAAAGTTACTTTTGGTTACAAGTTGAGGGAGGCTTATATAGCCAACCACAATGTGTAAAATGACAAAATGCCTAAATAGAGATTACATTAAGGACAAAATGGTAATTGATCAAAAGCGTGGTCGTTTGGAATCCAAAATATCAAAAACTACCAGGCGACCATTTTTATTTGCTCTGACAAATTTCGCTAGTATGGCGAAAAATTTAAGCTATGCTAAGCCAATTTAAGCTAACCTAGCGAGGCCACATAGAATAAGCGAAGGTGAAATTAAGCTAGGAATGATGAGATTCGCTATGTTCGCGAGAATTTAAACTAACCTAAGCGAGAGTTACACATTGAGATAGCGAAATTGAGGAAATTTAGGAATATTAAATTTAAGCTCAGCTAGCATGTGAAATTTAAACAACCTGTAATTTTTACGACCCCCTGCTAGGATTGCGAAATTTTTGCTATGATTGCGAAATTTTCGCAATCATAGAGAAAATCCCTGATTTGCTCCTGCTTCCCTATTTGGCTATTGCATCCTCCTTTCTTTAAATCCACTTCACAATTCTTCATTTTTGAATGATGAAAAAATTGTAAATCCCCAGCATTCCGCACATATCTTGACATCAAACTTGAACTAATTGGCTGAGGCACGCAAAAACCTGCAAACTTACCAAAAACAAACTCGAAATGGAATCAGTGGTACTAAGTGGACCTGCACACATCAATTGGTTTAATTGATATGATTAGTGCGCAAAAAACACTCAAAACCTATCTTAAATAGGGCTCAAAATGGCACTTTTTGGGCACTAATCAAGTCTTCAACTCTTTCAGTTCAGTTGGAGCCATACGGTAAGGTGCCCTCGAAATAGGAATCGTTCCCTGAACAACTTCAATAGAGATCCCTTCGTTTCGGTGGTACTCTAGAATAAATTCTTCGGGAAACACATCAGGGAACTCCTTAATTACAGGAATATCTTCTAAGTTTACTTGCTCTCTTTTGGAGTCAAGAATCAAAGCCAAAAAGGCTTCACAACCTTTTCTCAAAAAACGTCAAGCTTTCAAAGCTGACATATAATCTTAAATCTTGATTAGATCGGATGCGTATGGTTGCCGGTCGGGACATTTAAGCAAGACTATTTTTTCTATTCCACCGAGTCAACTATGGCCCGATATTTGGATAGCAATCCATTCCCAAGATTAGATCAAACTCATGAAAGGCAAAGCAATTAGATCAGCAGGAATTCCCTATCATGGACCATTAAGGGACAATTGTTCTTATACACACGAGTTGACTCAACACTATGCCTAGAGGACTTAGCGAGGTCATAATCCTACTTGACTCTCTTGTAGGTAGTTTATCACTCATTTGTTCCATGCATATATATGAATGCGTAGAGCTCGGATCAATTAAAACATAAAAATCAATATCAAAGAGAGTGAATGTACCCTTGATAACCCGGTATCATAGGATCTTCTGAGCTCTCTCATCACATAAGCTCGTGCTTGGGCGAGTAGTAAACGATTCAGATCTGCGAGCATTACCTCTACCTTGCAAGCCACTTCGTCCTCTACCCCTACTCTGAGTCTGTGGAGGTACATTTGACCCTCCTCTACCACTTCCTTGAGGATTTCTAGAACTTCCAAATCCTTGCGAACAGTTGGCTATCACATGATCTGTGCTCCCACATCGAAAACAACCCCCAGGTACTCGTCTGCAAATACCACTATGATAATTGTGGCAATGTGGGCATACAGGCTTTTCCTCTTGTCCAGTTGAGATGCCTCGACCGGAACTTTGTGTCATGGTAGGTCCTTGTCTCCTACCCCTTGTAAGATTTGGACCCGCGTCTTGAATCAACTTGTGACTCTCTAGGTCTTTTTCGAAGAGGAACCTCTTGAGAACTTTTTCTCTTTCTTTCTTTCTTGACTTTTCATTTCAGATTTTTCAATTTTTATAGCCGCTTGGCCTGGTGATAAAATTGACGACACTATAGCAATGCTGTTTGTGAGAGGTACCTTTTATAGACTCATGTAGGCCCTCATATTTGTCCACATCCCGAATTTTCCGTGAAACGATTCCGGTGCATATTTACTAAAGCTGACTGAATTCTTTCTCATATTCAGCTACTATCATTTTCCCTTGTCTTAGAGTCAAGAATTTCTTCCATTTCGATTCCTTGTAATCATCGAGACAGCCGCCATTATTAAACTTCGGTGTGGTAGTCCCGTATAGCTGGTCGGGATTAATGGATTTCTCAAAACCAGCTTCCACCAATCATAAGTTGCACCTTGCAGCAATGAAACCGCATATGTGACCTTTTGGTCTACAGGAAATTTCGTTTCATCTAAAACCCTTTCAAGTTTTTCAAGCCAAAACTCGGCTTTATCAGATTCTTCCATACTTGTACCATGGAATTCTTCCACTCCATGCTTTCGTATTGCATTACTCGGAGCTCGCGGGGCAGTGAGTCTATCTAAGACCCTTGCCATATCCTGCGAGACATTTACCAATGCTTCAGTTGAAGCATTTTCATTCATCGTTGACTCGGACGGACCGGAAGCAGATGGATCCAAAGGATTGGCAGCTTTTAATTTTGTTTCGCTCAGCAGCTTCACGAGAGTGGATCCATTCTAGGCAATCATGAGAACAAAAGACATCGCGTGGAGGCGACTACATTCTATGTAGGTACATCGATAATCTTAAACTCTTTCCCGAAACGTCTAAACCTAGGCTCTGATACCAACTTGTCATGCCCCGATTCCCGGCCCAACCCGATTGGCGGATCCGAACCGGTTTCCGGGACGCGAGAACATATACTGGGACTCTTTACCTGATTAATTAGACATTGGTATATCCAAGTCTTATAATATCTCAACATCATATACAAAAGTCCAAAATAAAACTACCACCGTAGTGGTGTTCTGATGTCCACACATATACGATCTTGAGTCCCATTTACATATTCAAAAACTGTACCATTACAATTACTGATCAGAGTGCGGAACCTACGGTGATGAACCCCTATAGTGTGTTGTACTGAAGAATCTTTGAGAGTTCTGGGACATCTTCTCCTATACCTACAGTTAAAAACCCGTTGCTAAGATTTGCGCTTAGTGGGAAACATATATGATATGCATGTACACATTTATGTTTGGCACTATAACAATAACGGATATTAAGAGTACATGCATTCATATCATGGATTTATCACGATTACTTATGCTTATTCTTATATAAAGTACGTAAGGTACTACACGAGTTCATTATCTGAAGTACCCGTAGGTACTGCGGACTTACAATGTGTTACGGGACTTATATTTATTCGGTCTCTCCATTAGGAGTTCACAGAACACTGTATTCGAGAAATACCCGCCGGTATTACAGGATCGAGCGATACACCTTCATTTCCTCTTATTCATTATTGAGTTATTATCCTTATAATTTATGGGAATACCCGGACCGATTACTAATAAAAGTGTAAGACCATGACACAATAAGTATCCGAAGATCTTATACGGTCTGAGTGTCGTGGCATAAAGCAAGATTTCGATTATGCGAGCTGGGAGTGCGAGCACTAACGGGGATAGGAGTGTCGTGGCACTAATGGGACGGGAGTGCCATAGCACTTAACGAGTACCCGAGTACTAATCGGGGTGCGGAACTATTCGGGTACGAGTACCCCTAATCGAGAGTGTCGAGCACTAATCGAAGTTTCGAGTACTAATCGAAGTGCAGAGCACTAATCGGAGACCCAGTCTTTGTGTCATTTAATAACTGGTCTTAGGTAATTTTACAATTATATGATTTCAATAACTTACTGTCTTATAGGGCATTCTTAGCCACATTATGTGTTCATGACATATCGTATTTCATATACTGGTAAAGTATGATGAGCATGTAATCACACCTTATTCATTTATTCTTATTCTTCTATGAATCTACTTTACCCAGGAGTTGGAATCAATCCAATCGGATCATCCAAACTAAAGTTATGGCATTTTCATGCCAACTAGTCATTTTACCAATTTTACGAGGGACAGTTTGAAACCTCCCTTTCCGGGATCTTAACTTCATATTTGGCACTATCTCTTTGTACTCATTTTAAATCTAAGGTGCTAAGGTTCTATTCCAACTGGAATCACCCAATTCGGAGCACCGAAACTCAAGTTACGTCCGAAACAACCCGGACTACTCTATGTTCAAGACTAATGCAGGAATTGGCTTGCATATGGCCCCACTTTGAGTGAATTTTTGGGCAACCTAGAATCCGAATTTGACGATGCCTATTTCTTAATGTTTGATTCTCCTTGAAGTCTATTTTAATTTTCCACTTGAATCACTCAAATTGGATAAGAAATGAGCACGTTATGGCCAAAATACGAAAACCGGTTGAAACAGGAAAAACAGAATAGGGTGTACCGGTATAGGTCTAATGTGTACCGGTACACGTTGGCCAAAAATGACCAGAACCCAAAGTGTACCGGTACAGGCTCAAGGTGTACCGGTACACTTCACCCGAATTCGAGTGTGTATTTTCTCCCATTTCTCATGCACTTTCATCCATAGATCAAACCTATCATGAATACCTCCAAAACAACTATGGCCAACAGGTTATAACCCATACATAAACCAGTACAAAGGTTACTTAGGGTTTGTTGTAAACTAACTAATTACTCGCAGATCCCTCCCACTTAAAATGAGGATTTCATATCAATCTTATTGCCATTAGAAATTTTAGCAACCCTACTTTCAGAAACCTTTGGTTGGGATGTAATCCCCAACAACCATGGAGTTTGGGGCAAACTCTATCTGAGTGCATGAACCTTCACATAAAACTTGAGAATTCCATTCAAATATTCATAGTTCCATACCAAAGTCAAGCATCCATACCTTGGATTTGCTTCCCCCTCCTTTTCTTCCTCTTCTTCTCCTTCCTCTTCCTCTCCTTCCCGTAAGCCTTGTTTGGAGACCAAAATAATCCATTTTTTTGGTCTCCTCCTCTATTAATAATTAATTATTCCTTTATTTACATTTTTGGTCCTCCATCATTCTTTTATTTGTATTTCAATTTTAGTTATTTCTACTTGACCTAAGGTCTTATAAATTTATGATTTTTATGCCCCTTTTTGGAAAATAACACTTTTGCCCCTATAACTTGTACAATTTTCGGGTTTCTAAGTTTCTATATTTTCGCAATTAATTTACGAAAAATTAAATTTATGCCTACAAAATACCCTAAACATGTTGAAAACAACTAGGGTATATTTCGGTGTGTTACACATTCTTGTGTGTGACTCTATAGGTTCACTCGATGTTGGTAGCAAGCCCAAATCATATTCTAAGCCATAAGTTATAATTGGTCTCTATTAAGAAATTATAACTACCCAAATCAAGTGAATTCGATGACTCGAAAAACCTTATCACAATATGATATTAGTCCTTTGTCACATGATGTCTCGATTAAGCATAAAGTATGGAAGATGTCATCTTTATACAACTTAATCGTTCCTTGATTCTCAAGAAAACTGACTAAACAAATGATATTGATAAGTCCTATCAATCTCATTCGAGCACGGCCATGCATTTCTCAGTCTTACTTATCAAGAGGCCAATAGACATCTCACTCAATTAAGAGCGGGACAAATTCCTTCACTGTCGCTCACATTCCTCCACATAATTTACTGCATGCCCAACCATAGCCTATATTACCATCTTGTTAAAGACAACATTGAGCTACGTCAAGACATGAAGTTCCTCATGTAGGAATCCATGGTGAATTCAGGTCGAAGGACTCAAATACCACTATTGCAATGAGAATTGCGATGGCGTAATCCAGTAGTATTTTCTGTGGTCAGGTCGATATCATGTTCTTAACATGTATATATGTTCTGAGTAACATCCTATGTTCATGATCAGCAAAACGTGATCATCTCTCAGAAAACATAATAGTGTTACTTCATTATTATTCCCATAATAATGATCGACTATAGACTATTTAGAATAGTTTTCTTATGCCTTAAGGTTTTATTATCAAGTCACGTACTTGATGACATAAAGCAGAACCAACTATTCAAGGATCTTATTTTATCAAGCTAAAACATAATTTAAATAACAAGATAAAATGATAAATGCCTCATGTATTTAATATAAATGTACAATGACAATGTATATGCCACTGGGCTAAGGCATACCACTAACATAATAGGGACCTAACCAGGGAAAACACAAATAGTCGAAGACACGGAGTTTAGACGGGTCAAGAGCTTTGTTGAACAACTTTTCAAAGGAGGACCCAAGGGAAAGACCAACTTTAGGCATTCTATTTATCAAATAGACAGCCTTAGCAAATGCATACGGCCAGAAGGTGAGAGGGATGGATGCCTAGTGCGTTAAAGTGAGACTTGTTTCAACAATATGTCGATGTCGGCGTTGAGAATACCCATTATGTTCAAGAGTGTGGAGGTGTAGTGAGATGGGTTATACAATGGGTCGCGAGGACGGACCAAAGGGCTAAAAATTCGCCCCCATTATCTATGTAAAGTGATTTAATGGCGATGGTGAAATAGTTCTCAACAAGTTGCTTGAAGGTAACAAAGGTGGAATGAACATCTAATTTTCGACGTAATAGGTAAAGCCAAATATACTTGGTGTCGTGGTAAAAAAAATAAAATAGTAGTTAAAACCATCAGAAGATGAAATTGGTGAGGTTCAAACATAAAAAAAAATGACATCAAGAGGAGAGGAAAAGGGTAATGCTTGATTTTGAAAAAGGTAACTTTTGGCTTTTATTAATATTTATTAATATTGCAGGAGGTACAAGAAAAGGAGCATAACTGATCCTCAGGAAAGGGAATATTCAGAACATTAAGAAATTTGCGAAAAAATATGTAAAGACGAATAACCTAGACGACTATGCCACATGGAGATAGCGGAAAATGAGGACCGAACTGAAGAAGACAGAGCTAGGGCGGAAGAAAAAATAGGGACTAACTTTAGCTAGTAATAGACACCATCTCTATGTTGTCCGCGAACCAGAGTGACCCCCGTGTGACGATCCTGCACCTTAAAGAAAGAGTAAAAAAACAGGACATTAATAGGGTTATTAACACAAAGGGCAGAGACCGAAATGAGGTTTTTAGACATTGCAGACACATGTAACACATTGGTAAATAGTAAAGGGGTAGGGAGAGAAGTAAGGATGAAGGAGCCAGTGTTAGCTATAGATAAACCTGTACCATCACCAATAAGAACACGGTCAGAGGCGATGAACGGCTCATGAAGGGCTAAGTTATCAAGATCCATGATCACATAGTAAGAGGCGCCCGAATCAACGACCCAATCTGAAGAAGTATCAGGGTTGGAGTAATGGATTGTAGTGTGTAGGGTGCAGTGAAGGTCGGCGCGAGACTCGACGGGGTGGGTGGAAAAGTTGCAAGTCTTAGAAGTGGATGGACATTTTGCCTCTGGCCGAGTGCTGGTTATACTTCAAAGTTAACAATGCCGGGTGGCAACTATGGCGGTACAGATTCGTGGGCTGGATGCGGAGTGGAGACCGGTGTGAAGGAGGGACTGGTTGGTGTGCGGGGGTGGGGTGTTAGGGAGGGACCGTGACTAGTGAGATTAACCCCGTGGTGTCGTCCCATGCAGGGTTGTTGGTAGGCTTGATGTGATGAAGGGCGGGCGAAGTAGCAAAGGCGTGTGGTCGGTGGAGCGAGCGGTGCCGAAGGAACCAAAATTTTCATTTGGGCCTCGTAACTAAGTAGTTGCTCAAACAATTCCTTAAAGGTAACTAGAGTTGCCCAAGCTTGTAGGGCATGAGATATGTTTGAGTAAGCCGGGCCAAGGCCATTCAAGACACAGATAGAGAGCTCATCAAAGTTAACCGAGACATTCATAAGGCAAGAGAGTCAATATTGTGTTTGACATCTTGCATATACTCGGTAATAATCGGATTGCCTTGCTTAGGACTAGCAAGATTTTGCCCATGGGTCTTGATCCGTCTGCGCGAAGGAGAGGCATACGTATTTGCGAGAGTAGTCCATTCAACACAAGATGTGGTGGCAGTAGAGATAAACTGCATTTGAGTGGCAGATACAGACCCAATAATCGCATTTAGAAGCAATTGATCTTATATGAGCCAGAGAATATGGTCCGGATTCGAGGAGGAGAAAGCGGCATCGAGCAGAGTGATCAGTGCAGGAGGACACAACTTTAAGCCTTCGACGAAGCCAAGTAAATCATACCCGAATAGGAGAGACTTGAATTGGAGCTGCCACACTGAATAATTCGTAGTTGTGAGTTTTAGCGATGCTTAAGAATTGACATTAAGAGAAATTAAATTCTGAGACATATCAATCCCATTCATGACTGTCGAACAACGAGGAGGCACGACGGCAGTGGTGGATGAAGACTCGTCGGCCATTGAAACAACACAAGTAGGGTTATCAGATCATGATGGGCGGCGGTGGAGGCTAGGGTTAGGTTTTTTTTTTTTCTGTTAATCTTGGTGCTTTGATACCATATTATGAAAGATAGTTATTTTATTATTGAGATAGTTGAGATATATATATATATATATATATATATATATATATATATATATATATATATATACTAATATAAGGACAAAAGGGTAATTGAATAAAGTTAAAAAAAGGAAACCCTAAATATACTCTAATAACTATATTCTTCCTCACGATGAAATCTACCACCATAAACCCCTAATCAAGCACTTAATCGGTTAACTCTAGGCTCAGGTATAGGCAAACTTTAACACGTATGATGTAAATGATTATTGAAGACTTCAAGGTAGGAATGACTGTGACGCCCCTAAAACCGGGGTGTCTTGTTGACAACCCGTCAACCCGCGGAATACCTTTGTCTCGTATCGTGAGACCCATACATGAGTAAAAATGGCCACTTGGGCCCATACACCAATACTCACCAATAATCTAACCAACTATATCACAATAGTTCAAGAGTTATTACATTACTCTTAACCAAACATATATCAAAATGTAAAGTTTTAATACATGTTATACAAAATGAATACCAAAACATAGCCCGCAGACCAGACTTTCTTCTAAAAATCGGCCTCTAAAAGGCGCGGAGTCTTCTACCGAACACTCCACATTACAATAATGATCCCTCGACGAGGTAAGCAATACCCGGCGGGTTGGATTATCTACGTAGGTTACTCATTTAGTGCATTATTGATTCAACATAAACACATTAGAGCAAATACATGATCTACTTGAGATACGTCTGATCTCGTCTTTCGGTGCCATGCATTTCACTTCGCGTCTGGCCCGTGCGAGAAAAACATCCTTTTCATTTCTTTCATGTCATGCACTCACACCTAATTTTATAAGGTTGTATCGGTGCATATGAAATGCGTTATGTCGATTTTGACGCGTGCCAATATATCATTTACATATATTAACAAAATTTACATACATGCCACGTATTTATTTAATTCGCATCGATAACAGCATCAAAATTAGCTTCGCTTGGGCTAATTACAATTCATTCCAATGGCTTATACACAATTATATTTTTATATAATTCCACATCATGTCAACACATTTAATTACATGCTTTAGCATATTAATTCTCACACAATTCCAAGTCATTCATTACAAGCAATATTTTGCTTACAACACACATGGACCATTTGGCAACCAAACAGCGGGTGCGACGCCGAGTCCTAAGCGACGATGTAAGGTACGTCGTGGGCAACCAGCTCACCAAACTTATCCCGGTTCCACTTTGTGGAACGAAATCTGAAACCATTTCGACCCCAAAACGCAATAATTTATTACATAAATTATCACCACAATACTTCAACAATTCGCTGCTAACTACATTATATAACTGCGACCGAATCCGGGACCGATGAAATGATCGCGCTCGCGTTCAATAACCAATATGCAACGCCAGATGAGTAATTGGGACCCTGCCTCACGGGTTTGTAAACTCCCCGAAACCGATTACGTCGCGACCTCATGCGCGTAGAAACGAGCTTTGTAGCAGCCCCGACGTGGTGATCCGGCGGAGTCGAACACGGGAATTACAGAAGTTGAGGGCTTCTCTCTGTTAAACCCTCTTTACCTTTGCGTACAGCACCACCAAAATGGAGAAGATGAAGTTGTCTTCTCTTTTTGTCCCCTCTCATTGCCACATGTCATGTTCTAATTGGCTCCTTGGATTTCTTATCCACTTAATCCACCAACCATTTGATTTTCCTCCAATGGCATCATGCCATGTGTCCACATGGGCCCCACACTTGAGCTTCGATTGACTCGTTCATGCACGCCGACCGTGGCACACTATGAGTCACTCAAAATGTACCAAATGTCCCGCTTCATTTGCTGTTGCCTCAAGCGTGCAAATTCCGGTGTCTCGAGGGTGTTGAAATTCGGCAGTGGAAGCCGTTCTAAGCGATTCCGGCGGTGAAGTCAGTTTTCGTCATCCGAGATCTGAAAATTCCGATTTTGACGCCGAAATTGTCATTTGCCTTTTGAAAATTAGATTTTCTGGGGTTTCACGGCGACGATAGGTTGAGTTCATATTAGTCTCTCTTGTCCCAATCTCGTCTCGGTATTGCATAAAATATCTTCAAAATAACCCATCATGAGAGTGGGTTAAGGCGAGAAAACAAAAAAATTTGCAATTCCATACACATCCCCATGGAGTCCAGAATGTACTATCTCCACCATCTGCAGGCGGCGCGGGCGCACAACCACTATCCCTTCTTCACCCTCACGCCAGGCTAACTCATCACAAACTCATATTCATACAACAACCCATGAATTTTAAAACCCAAATACTAACATAGAAAATTGAAACCCTATCTCAAAAAATTGAAACGATGACTCCTCATCAAATAAATGAGTGTGAATGAGTTTTATGGGGACTAGGAGTTAGGGGCATATAGAGATTGCTTGAAGGGAGTTGCATGTTTCTTGAACACAATCTCCACCTTGGATACCCTAATCCTTCCATAAACATATCAATCAAAGGAAAAAGCAAAACATAAGACATTAAATTGAAATATCTTCGATTATTCACTCATGAATTGAGTAAGAACCGAGCACATGAGAGATTTTGGAGAGGGGATTTGGTGAAGAATGGAAACCCTAGGGGTAGTGAAGGAAAGTACTCATAACAATATCAAGATCGATAACCTTGCTTGATTCACTAATAAAGAACACGACAACAAGGAGGTAGCGGTTGGACTAAAAACTTAGAGTTGCAATAGCATAGGTGGTGAAGAAGCGATACTACAGTTAGGGTTGCTAAAATTTGACACAATTCACAAACATGACTTAATTTTTATGGGTTTGAGTTGAGGATAATCATATTTTGATCAAATTCGTGCTGACCCGCATAATCTTATTAATAAACGGGTTACATTCGTTTCAATTTATATAGCACGAATTTAACCCATATTGACCCATTTAATTGTTATACTAATTAATATTTAACCTAGATTAACCCATGATATATATTATTTGTATTAAATATTAATGAATTAATTATACTTTATATTATTTTAAATTACTAAATTAATAAACGGGTTACACGTATCGTATACTAATTGATGAACTAAATGGGTCATATTTAAATTTGTTATTTCTGACCTTTTTAATATTCGTGTCGTGTTCGGGTTGATGAATATTGTATAAAACCTATTATTAATACAACCCAAACACGACTCTGGAACACGAATTATCATCCTTAACTACAATCTTGCTGGGGTTCATTATTACCTGCACCCAAGTGGAGTCCTGAAGGAGGCTGAAGGTCCTTGCATGTGCACATCACGTGAAGTAGGTCGTATACTATTGTTGGTAAACAGGGCAGGACAGGGCGAAGGAAATTTCCTCAAACCCAAGTCCAGTAATAGAAATTTTCCCAAACCCATTTAGAACTTGGATAAATTCCATCCATATCCGTCCCATTAGGAGTGGTACGGGGCGGGTTACTGGATAAGACCATCCCATTTTCATTCCTGTTTAAAAGCCATTCGGATAACCTTCTCTCCATAAGAACTTCATGTTTTTCATAGTGATGAGAAAAACATTGTTCACGTATGTTCCAAATCTATCTTAAGTCCCTTTATAATTAAACAGTCTCTTTGAAACGTGAAGAAGAACCAATCTTAAAGAACGAAAATCAATCCTTAATTTTCGATTCCATGCCCCTTTGTACTAAAAATAGAAGTGGGTTTTTAAAATTGATGTGTTATCATCTCAAATACAGAAAATTTTAGGCTACTTTCCAAAAAATACTACGAAAAAGACAAAATACTATGAAATTTTATTTTTGTAACTTTGGATGACATGGAAAATATGAAGGCAAAAAATATAAAAGAAAATGGTAAGAAAAATGGGATAACATTTTTTTTACTACTTTCCTTAAAAATTAGTGAGGAAAATAAGAGGAAAATGGGAATGAAAATTTATTTTCCACTATATTTATGTAATATATGGTTTCCAATCATATATATATATATATATATATATCCTTATAAAATATCCAAATAGAAAAAATATAAAATAGATTCTTTGTTTTTTTTTCCTTTAATTTTTTCATGGATAACCAAATAAGAGAAAAATTTTATATTACTTTTCTTTCCTTCATTTTTCCTTTCAATTTTCTTTCCATTGCATTTTCCATAAACCAAATATAGCCTTATTGTTTTTATGACTTCTGTATTTGGTGACTAGCAAAGTATAGGTAATGGAAATATAACGTAGAAATAGAAATGATGTTAAATAAAGAGAAATAATTTAGGTTTAGGATTCTTTGGTTAGCCTCTAATTGGTCTCTAAAAAATATGAGAAAGAGAAGACGAATATAACTTAAATATTTTGTTTTTTTTTTATTTCTTTCTAAATTAGAAAATTTGTGTTAACAATTGACTTCACTAAAACAATATGTAAGATTTCAACTATACTAGAAAAACAAGGTTTTGTAGTTACATGCCTTGAATGGTAGTATATTCATGTTGTTTTAGGATTTAATTGTTTTGATCATTAATTCACTAGATATCAAATTAAAATTTGATATAGATTTCATGTGGTAATATGTTCATTTTTTCATTAATTAAAAACTAAAAATCATAGAGAAATAATTTTAGATTTTTCCCAATCAATCTCAACAAACAGTCAATGCTTAACATTAACACCTATAATAGCTAGAAAAATTGGTATATTATACTCTTTGTTTTATATTTATTCATTTTGCATTACAACATTGTAGTATTATGTTTTCAGGAAGACTTGAACCTGATATTTTTCATATGCCTCGTCCAACCCTTAACTATTCAGCCAAGTCTCATTGGCAACTACCATATTATACTTACTCCTGACATTTATTGTAACAATCTTAACAAAAGAGCAACTTAACATGATATAAGATCCTCTTCAAATAAAATGATATAAGATCAAACAATCTCGACCCATATGTCGAATCCAACCATGATAAAAAGTGAAAGAAATATTTGATGATGCTTTTTCGACCGAAACTAGGCTTGAGCGTGCTGGATTTGCTAGGTCAGTCCGCTTACTCTGGACATTGGACTCCTCTGCAAAAATAAGAAACAAAAAGGATCGGCGGGAGCTCGCCCGTTGCCTCTCCGATGCCTAAGTCAGTTCTTTCTGGTGGAAGAGAATATCAACGACTTAGAGAATGAAGTTTTGTGCATAAGTCTGCATACCTTTCACTGATGGGGTGGCCCGGTATTTATAATGGATGATCATGACAACTTTCCTAATTGGATGATGACATTGAATAGTATGTTTCCTAATTGGATGATGACACTGAATAGTATGTTTCCTTGTTAGATGATGACACTGAATAGTATGTTTCCTTGTTGGAGGATGATCTGATATTTACCATATTAGGTAAATTTTCTTTCCTTATGTGGATTAATAAGGGATAATTTATGGGTAATAATTGGAAAATCTTACTTTCGATTGGTGGGGTGGAGTGTTTTCCCCTAATATGAATTCAGGCTTATGACCTTTTAAGGGGTAAGTGGGCGCTTGTTTTGGAAGCACATATTTGGGGATATATGTCATCAGGGCCTATTACTAAAATCTTGGGCGTTTTAAATCCGTTTTGGCTTCCATCTTGGGCACACTTTTTATTATTTCAAACCCCATCGATTTACCCCCGACCTTTGACTAGCGGCGTAGGCAAGAAATTGTATCGTTCTCGGATCTGCATGATATCCACGTGGCTACTTAGGAAGGGTTTGATTAGTTTTATCGCTCTTTTATTGTCTTGCCCGATTTAGTGTGGTTTCTAAGCTATTGTGACTTCGGCCCAGGCTACTTGGCTCCACAGGCTGTGCGCACTCCCGAGTTGTTTATGCTCTTTTGAGCCCGAGCTATTCGCTACCACCTTGAGCGAAATTTGCCAAGGCTCTTTGAAGCCCGAGGCTACATGGCTTCTTGGGTACATTGCGCCTTTGGGCGAGGCTACTTAACTCTAGGCTGTCTGCCTCCGAGATGTTTATACTCTTTTGGCCCGAGCTATTCGCTCCTTGAGCGGTACCTGGGATCTTTTGAAGCCCGAGCTACATATCCCGAGCTATAAGCTCCCTTGACTGCTACCTTATGGCCCGAGCTACATGGATCTGAGCTACATGGCTCCTTAGCTCTTTACCTTATGAAGCCCAGGCCTACATGGCTCCTTGGCTATGGCCTCATGAGCCGGTTATTAGCTGCGTAATTTGAGCTACTAGGTTCTTAAGCTACATGGCTCCGTAGCTACTTGGCCTTCCTTGAGCAGTTATGCTTTGTAATCTGAGCTACTGGGCTCTTGAGCTACATGGCTGCAAGACCCTTTCTTGAGCTGTTATGCTTTAGGCGAAATTTGTTGAGCTCATCCAAGACCCTTTTGCGGTTATGCTCTAAAAAGCGAGCTCTTGGGCTCTGGCGAGGCCTTCTGAGTTGTTAAGCTATGCAAGCGAGCCTCACCACTGGGCTCTGTTGGCCCGAGGCCTTCCTGAGCTTTTAAGCTCTACAAACTGACCTACTGGGCTCCTGGGCGTTGAGGCCTTCCTGGGATGTTAAGCTCTTCAAATTGAGCTCTATGCCCTTGGCCGTAGCTAACTCCTAGGCTGATTGTTAAGCTCTGCGGTACGAGCTATTGAGCTCTGGCGCTAAGACCCTCTTCTGTTGTTGAGTTACCGCGAGGTTGAGCCTCTTGGGCTCCGGGCGCTAAGACCCTCTGCGGTGAGCTCTGCGGGGCGAGCTGCGGGCTCTGAGCTACATGGCTCCGTGGCTACTTAGCCTTTTTGAGCTGTTACGCTTTGCAAACTAAGCTCCTAAGCTACATGGCTCCGTGGCTACTTGGCCTTTTTGAGCTGTTAAGCTCTGCAAACTGAGCTTCTGGGCTCTTGAGCTACATGGCTCCATGGCTACTTAGCCTTTTTGAGCTATTACGCTCTACAAACTAAGCTACTAGGCTCCTGAGCTTCATGGCTCCGTGGCTACTTGGCCTTTTTGAGTTGGTATTCTGCCTTGGCTGAGCTACTGGCTCCTAAGCTACATAAGCTCTTGTGGCTACTTGGCCTTTTGGTAATTACGCTCTGTGGCTGACTACTTGGCTCGTGACTACATGGCATGTTGAGTTGTTACGCTCTGCTGCTGACCCGGAGCCTCTTGGGCTCTTGAGCCTTGGCTCCATGGCACCTGCTTTGTTTAAGTTGTTGCGCTACTGTAGTAGAGCTACTTGGCTCAAAGTGGTTACATGGCTTTGTTTGAGCGGTTACGCTCTGTGATGACCTCTTTGGGTTCTGAACTGCTTGGCTCAGTGGCTGAGGCCTTTTGAGCCCGGTTACCGCTCTGGCCAGCTCTTGGAAGCCCGAGCTGGCTGCGTGGCTTGGCCTTTTGAGGCGGGTTACTGCTTCTCGCGGGGCTACTGGGCTCCGGGAGGCTGCTTGGCTCAAGTGGGCTGCTTGGCCTTTTTGAGCGGTTACGCTCTGCGAACTAAGCTACTAGGCTCCTGAGCTACTTGGCTCTGTGGCTATGTGGTGTTTTGAGGCTGTTCTTAACGGCTCGAGGAACTAAGCTACTAGGCTCTCGCTACTTGGCTCGGGTGGCTGTGGCTGTTTGGTACATTGCGCTCTAGGCGAACTGCGGGCTCTTGAGTTACTTGGCTCCGTGACTACATGACCTGTTTGAGATGTTACGCTCTGGTGGAGCTCTTGGGCTCCTAAGCTGCAGCTCCGTGGCTACATGGGCTGTTTGAGTTGTGCGCTGCGGAGTGAGCCTCTTTTGGGCTCCTGAGCTACTTGGCTCCATGGCTACCTTGCTTTGTTTGAGGGCGGTCACGCTCCACGAGGCGAGCTACTAGGCTCCCCGAGGCCCTCTTGGGCTCCCCGAGGCTACTTGGCCTCCCGAGGCTACCCAGCTCCATGGCTGCCCGGCGCTTTTGAGCGGGTGAGCTCACAGAGCCATTGTTTGAAATGCTGAAACTCGTAGCTCCGTGGCTACATGGCTGTTGAGTTGTTCTCGCTCTGCGAGGCGAGCTCTTTGGGTTCTGACTGCGGCTCCGTGGCTACATGGTTTGTTTGAGTTGTTACGCTCCTCTGAGGCCCGAATCTTTGGGCTCTGGGCTTCTTAGCTCGTGGCTACATGGCTGTTTGGCGTTCACGGCTGTGACCCAGTATTGGGCTGCAGGCTACTTGGCTCCAGTGTTTGCTGGCTGTTTTGGCTTCGGATTCACGCTCTGCAGGCCCCCGAGCCTCACCCCGGGCTCTGAGCTGCCCAGCTCCATGGCTACTGCGCCTTTTTGAGCGATTCGGCTTTGTGAATTGAGCTTCTTGGCTCCTGAGCAACAGCTCGTGGCTCGTAGTGTTTAAGATGTTGCGCTCTGAGGGCGAGCTCTTGGGCTCACACGAGCTACTTGGCTCCATGGCGCAGCTGTTTAAAGGCTGTTGCTCTGAGGCGGGCCTCTTGGGCTCTGAGCTACTTGGCTCTGTGGCTATGGCAGCACTATCCTGACGGATCATCATAGGGATGTTGTGACCTTCCATGAAGTACGAAAGGTTATGGTGGTATCCCGACCGAGAAGCTTGGATCTTGTTTGTACTTCTAAGTTTTCCGTCGATGTTGTACCCGAGTGGGCCTTCTGGCCCGAGTTGGACTCTCAGCCTCCATGAATCCTCCCGGAGATTACATGGATTTCTCCTAAAGGCGGTCGATGCTGAACTGGGTTTGGCTGACGAGGTGGTGGTGGTTAGGCTCGCTCCCGCCCTTTTGAGGCCACGTATCGGCTAAGATGTCCACGTCAGATCAAGTATTCAATCTCTTTTTTAGTGGATGATCATGGTATTAAGTGTCCGTGATTGTGGATCTCCACGGTATTTGGTGTAATAGATCTCTTCTAGTGGTCGACTTCGCCGGGATGGCCTCGAGGAAACCAACCTCATCTTGCGCGGCGTGGGACTGCGTGCGAGGTTGTCGGAGGGTATATTCTTTGAGGTGAATACACGTTCTGCTGCGGCTCAGGCGAGGTGGTCCCCCTACGATCCACGGCGTTCCTGGTGTGTGGGGACCTCTCTCACCGCTGCGCTCCTCCTTGGGGATGCATCCCGCATGCTGCTTAGGTCTCTTGGGGCTTCTTCTCTTTTTTTGTCACCCCTGCTCTTTTCCTTTGGTGTAGAAGAGCTTCTTTTCTTAGAGAGGAGGGCTTCTTCGCCGTTGATATACTTCTCTGTTTTGGCGAGGACCTCGACCATGCTGGCCTGAGGGTTCTTGAGATGGAGAACATTAGATCTTTCAAGCTGCACTGACCACACAATGAAAGCGGTAGCGAGCCGAACTTCTCGTCGAGGATCCACCTTCTTACTTGACTCTGCATGTTGAACCTTTGAACATATAACCTCGGGCTTTCTTGGGAAACGTTTATGGTGGGAGATAACCTTTCGGCTTCTGTCGGCCTTGCTCCGATAAAGTGGGAGGCAGTGCAATGGAGAGTTACGTGACGATGAGACGGAAGGGACGGGTCTGTTAAATTAAGTAATCTTTGGGCCTTGATGTGATAGTAGAAGGCTCACCTTCGTACGGGGTCAAATACCATATGAATTCCATTTACTTTTTTTATCTGTATTGGGGGTGGTCTATGAGGTCTTTTGTCCGTCCAGAATCTCGATCTCGACATTAATTTCTTGGAAATGGGAAGTGCGACACCCGGTGAATAGAGTTCGGTTTGTTGTACGAGGCGTCCATGGGCCCCGGGGTTTTGCCTTTTCTGCATTACCTTCATGTGGCTGATTTCTTGTTGGATGTCCCTGAACCTTTGCTCCCACGACCTCTCATCGTTGCGATCCTCTCCGGGGGGTTGGTGAGGATCATGCTCCCTGGTGTGGCTAGTTTTCCCTTCTCTATCCGCTTCTCGACGAGGATCGAGGTGTCATTCTCCTCCGATACCAGGGTTTTGGGCTTATCGGGCCTGTCGTGTCTCCTGGGGGCGTCGTATTTGCCCGATGAGTTGTTCTAACTCTTTCAGCAAGTGTTGGTTAGTGAAGCGGAGAGCCTCCACCTTATCCGTGTTGACGCATGTTCTGCGCCACCTCGGGGTCGGTGTCCGTCGCTGGGCGGTCTTCCATCCTTGGAGGATTAGGCGTTGCTTACCTTGTGTTAGGGTTGATACCATCGGTCGGCCCGAGTCGACTTTATTTGTAAAGGAATTGTCACATTCCCATAGACGGCGTAAGCGATGATGCTTTTCGCGGGCTTGAGCGTGCTTTGATTTGCTTTAGCGGGTTAAACACTGGAAGTTTGACTCCTCTGGAAAAATAAGAAACAAAAAGGATCGGCGGGGGCTCGCCCGTTGCCTCTCCGATGCCTAAGTCATTTCTTTCCGGTGGAAGAGAATATCAACTGCTTAGAGAATGAAGTTTTGTGCATAAGTCTGCGTACCTTTCACTAATGGGGTGACCTGGTATTTATAATGGATGATTATGATAACTTTCCTAATTTGATGATGACACTGAATAATATGTTTCCTAGTTGGATGATGACACTGAATAGTATGTTTCCTTGTTGGATGATGACACTGAATAGTATGTTTCCTTGTTGGAGGATGATACAATATTTCTCCCACTGGGTAGGAGATTTTCTTTCCTTATCGTAAACCGATTAATAAGGGATAATTGATGGGCAATAATTGGGAAATATCTTACTTTCCCGATTTGTGGAGATTGGGTGTTTTCCTCTAATATGGATTCCTTAGGCTGCCAGCCTTTTAAAAGGGTGAATTGGGCTCTTGTTTTGGACCTATATTTAGGGGATATCATCAAGGCCTATTACTAGTACTGGGCTCGTTTTTAATCCCGTTTTGGGCTTGCGTCTTGGGCCTGCGCACCAATTATTTTAAACCCATCAGACGTACATACATAATAAAAAAATCCATCATTGGTACAAATAGAAACAGCTTTGGCATGTCTAAATGCTAAAGAGCAACCTTATGAAAAGACCAACTTAACAGAATACAAGATCAAACTATCTCGACTCATATGTTGAATCCAATCATGACAAAAAGTGAAAGAAACATTGACATACGTACTATTAACAATTCCATCATTGTACAAATAGAAACAACTTTGACATATCTAAATGCCAAAAGAGCAACCTTAACAAAAGAGCAACTTAACATGATACAAGAGCAAACTATCTCAGCCCATATGTCGAATCCAACCATAACAAAAAGTGAAAAAGCATTGACCTACATAACTAATAAAAAATTCCATCATTAGTAGAAATAGAAACAAATTGGCATATCTAAAAGCCAAAAGAGCAACCTTAACGAAAGAGCAGCTTAACATGATACAAGATCAAACTATCTCGGCCCATATGTCGAATCCAACCATGAAAAAAACCATTGTCCTACATAACTAATAAAAATTCCATCATTGGTACAAATAGAAACAACTTGGCATATCTAAAAGTCAAAAGAGAAACCTTAACAAAATAACAGCTTAACATGATATAAGATCAAACAATCTTGACCCATATGTCGAATCTAACCATGATAAAAAGTGAAAGAAACGTTGACATGCATACAAATACAAATAGACACAACCTTGCCATATCTAAATGTCAAAAGAGCAACCTTTAGCAACTTAACATGATATAAGATCAAACAATCTCAGCCCATATGTCAAAATCAACCATAATGAATTGAAAACGATGACATACTATGTACTAATGAGGAATTTAATCATTGATCTTAAATAGAAACAATAAAACATCTAAATGTCGAAGAAAGAGCAACTATATGAGGAAGCGACTTAACGCTGATACAAGATCAAAGTATCTTGGGCCATATATTGAATCAATATGATGAAGTGAATGAAACGATAGCCACCGCTAGCTTCAATTGTTGTATATTGGCTCATATTTTTTGGTGGCTTAAGTTGTAGCGTGATAATTTGATGTGTGAACACCAAAAACAGCCCAACTGCAGCAACGTCCCAATAGGTTGTTGAACTAGATTAGTCTTGATTAGTTAGGGAGTTTATCTTTTGTTTTGAGTGGTTTTCATTGACTGAGTTGGTGTTTTGTGAAGCTACTGCTGCTGGGATTATTGTAGCGAAGAATGCTTTATAGGCAGGGGATGAGAGTCAGTCATGAGAGGATGAGAGTCTTCTGTTGGATTTTAATTTTATGGATTAGTATTAATCAATTATTAAGATTTGTTTATTGGATTATTAAATAATATCAATTATGTATTATTATTATATTATGTGCGATGCTAGCACTTGACGATTAATCTGTAACTGGCGTGATGATAATCCATGATAATTTGGACTATCCATGAGTACCCTGACTATGAGAGGGGTCCACACTCTCATCGATATGAGCCTCTCGACTTCCCATCGAAGGGGAATTCGAGTTTTCATATTGGCATATGGGGATAGAGACGGATTATCTCCCTCTCTCTACTCTCGAGTTTTAACGACGAGTCTTTTACGGAGAAACTATGGATCCCTACTTTGGTTCGGTACATAGTTTTGGTCCAATTTCGAATATGTGTGTATGAACATGTTATACTATTCTTGTAAGTTTTTTACCACATCAGGTGGTATGAAACCATATCGGATAGCGAATTATGGTTGTTGCCATTTGTAGCGAACTAATAATTGTGTTGATTAAAGATTTACTTGTTTTTATGTTGAAATTTTACTTTTGGGTTTTGTTAAATGCGTAGAGTATATTTTTTTGGATATATTTCTGGAATCAAAGTTTTGGGATTATATTGTTCTAGATTTGTGACCCCACATTTTTCGTCAAATTAAAAAAAAAAAAAAAAAAAAACTATGATATCCCTTTTATTAGCGCCTGAGCGCGTGTAGCGCGTGTATTTGTGGATGTCTAATTATAATATTGATCTGTACACGGCGACTATGATATTTTATAAAATTATGATCTTGCCTATCGTAAGCATAATTATGCAAAACATTTAATAGAAATTAAATAATTTAAATTCTTTTAAGAATTTTAATTGAATTCATATGAATGTTTGCACTAAAAATAATTGCTTGCTGTGGTATGTTGTTATTAGTGTAATTTGTTAATGTCACCGAGTCATGCTATTTGTTCTAAACTTATGTCAAATTATGTTTTGAATTGCCTATATCGGTATTAAATTTTGGTGACATGAGATCGTAGTACATTAACATACTTATATTTCTTTTTGGTAGTGATTGAAATGACCCTTGGGCGGGATCATGATAAATAAAAATGTTTAATAGGCATGTTTGGTATGCGTGAAGTCATTTATTTACAGTGACCGCATGGTAATATTATCAGTACATGCATATTAAATGTTTCCCTCTCTACTGAGTGCCGACCTCATTGCCTATGCAATTGACCTGTCAAAACTTTGAATGGGACCCAGTGAGGATTGGAAGAGTCTCTAGATCTATGTTGGCTATCACCGCTTTTATGGATTTGGTTTTGAGAGAGGCGAGCCCCACAGCTGGCGATCAATCACGGCTGCTGATAAGGCTTCTCGGAAAAATGGGATCACTCGGAGACGGAGTGTGCCTCATGGTTAGCAAGGCATATACCATGGAGAGAGTCAATTAGACAGGCATTCTAGAGGCGATAATGTTGTAACGCTACGAATCTGTTGGCGGCGATGTATGCTTTCCCGAGTTGTGCTAGTAAGATATTACAGCTTTTCTTCTATTGTACTTTAGGGAGTGCCCGAGCAATCGAACCCGAATCATTGGCGGGTGAAAATGGTCATGAGGTACTACTTGAGGTACCGAGGACTATATGTTGACCTATAAAAGTCGATCAACGAGGTCATTGGCTATTCGATTACGATTTTACTTGGTGCCCGGATACGAAAATCTACTTACGGTTTTATTTTTATGATGGCGGGGCGTTTCTTGGAAAAGTGTTAAAGCAAAAACGCACGGCTACACCGACTATGGAGGCGAGTATGATGTCGCTTGTTATGAGGTTACTATTGTCATGGCTAAAGAATTGATTTTTGGCTTTCATATTGTCAGATATTAACTGCCACTTGTTATATATTGTGACAATATTAAATAAGGTACATTTCTCTCTAAAACAATGTGAGTGCTACTTAATTAAAGTAATTTTGATATAAAATACCAGCTTGTCGGTGAGAAAGTTCGAATTTTTGTAATTTGAATTAATATAACGCTACAGACATATATTAGCGCATCCACTAACCAGCGGCTTACCTATGGAGTTTATCAACGCCATAACTCATATGAGTTTGGTTAAGTCTTTTTGATATTTCGGGTTAGTGAGTCTAATTTTATGATTTATATGCTTTCAGAATTTGCTATGACAAAATAATGGACATGTCAATATCATCATATCTCCGACAAAGACATTGAGATGCTTAGACCATTTGTTTGATAAATGCATATTTTGTTTTATTCACTCATGCGTTTCTCATTCATAATCTCTTACATGGTGTTATGAGTTTGTTGATGTATGACATTTTTTCCCTATCTGATAAGATGTTCGAACGTTGGGGCTTTATATATATATATATTATTGGTTGTTACAGGTTTTGGTCATAATTGATATTTTATCATAGTTATATTAACTTATTCTCACTGACTATTAATGCTATCTACTGAGAATGTTGGATTTTAATTCTAGATTAGTATTAATCACTACAAGATTTGTTTATCGGATTATTAAACAATAACAACTTATGTATTATTATTATATTATTAACTATATAGCAATTCTGGATCACAATTAATATGTAACTGACGACATAGTCTATGATGGGTCGGACTATCCATGAGTATCTATTTTTTTTTATGAGGTCCCTACTCATCCGACATGAGCCTCTCTCGACTTCCCCATCCAAGCAGATTGGCGTTTATTTGGCACATCGATGTAGACAAGCCATCTCCTTTCTTCTCTCTCAAAGCTAACAATAAATACTTCTGGAGGTAAACTTATGGATCCCATCGCTGAATCGCGCTACTTTATGGAGAAACTATGGATCCACTTTGGTGTCGTGTACATGGTTTCCTGAGTCCCAATTTCGTATATGTGTGTATGAACATGTTATATCAAGGTGATCTACATAAGTTTTTTCTATCATCTTCTAGTTATCAAGTTGCTGATGAAGTAAAATTAGCCCATATCCACCCCTCGAAGGCCCAGAGAAATATTTGCCCACATTGGAAACCCAGTGCCCTTATGTCAACCGGAGGGCGAGTTCCAATCAACAGCTCAAAGTCAACTGAGACCTGATTAAAAAATACATAACCGCTTCATGTAAGCCCAGAGATATCTCATCTAAAGCGAAAAACAGAAAAGATATATTGACATTCTCAGATCCCCACCATAAGGAAAAGAAAGGGATAATGAGATCATTGCGTGGACATCTTCTATAAGGAAAAGAGAAGACGCATCCCAAGTTAACCTTTTTTTCTATCCCTGTATCAGATCCACAGGCTCTTAAATAAGAAAATCATCCAATGGGAAGGATTCCCACTGTCATCCAACCGGGGTCGAGTCTCAACTATAAATACGGAGGCCATCCCACCCGGTGAAATGGTACGCCAACATTCTTACACACACATTCAGATGCCAATACCAATTCTCTCAAGCATTCCCTTTCTCTCCTGGGCGGAAGAATCGACTTATGGATCGGAGCTGCCAGCAAGCCCCCGCCACCACCCTCTTCTTGCCTGGCAGATGAGTGCCACAATCTAAACCCGCCATTCAACATCAAGAAAGGACCATACCCCCGCCCCAGATAATCCAGCGCCCGCATCCCAGTTCCTTCACAAACAACCCCGGTCCGTACCCCAACGACCCCCACACGCCCAACCCGGGGTCTTGGGTCGAAAAAGGTATCGATCGGGCTGTAACACGCAAGCAGGAGCCTGGTCCATGTCACGACAGAAGACCCTACTGCACTATATCGACGAAGCTCTTCCTAATGCCCACCACTTGACGAGCCCTACCATTAATTTATACGACCAGCTCTTCCTATCACCCAAATACGGACGAGCCCTACTTCACACCTCACATTGACAGCTCTTCCCATCACCATCACGGACGCAGCTCCTACTTCATTACTCATATCACAGCCTCCCTACCAATGCAAGATGGACGAGCTCTAATCTACTATTCACTGACAGCTCTTCCTACCGCCCAACACGGATTGTTCCTACTTCGTGAGAATTTACATTGACGAGCTCTTCCCGCCGCCCAACATGGACGCAGCCCTACTTCACACTTTATATCGACGAGCTCTTCAATTAAACAAAGATGGATTTAGCTCTAATCTACTATTCACTCTCACGAGCTCTTCCTATCGGGCCAATATGATCAGCAGCTCTCTTACTTCTATAATTCACATCGACGAGCTCTCCCGCCAAATGCTGATGACAAGCTCTAATCTACTCATTCACCATTCACTCGACGAGCTCTTCCTATCACCAACATGGACAAGCTCCTACTCGCGACTTTTACACTGGACGAGCTTCCTTCCCGTCACCAACATGGACGAGCTCCTACTCATTCTGAGGATGATCTAGCTCTTCCATCACAAAGACTCGACTCCAGCCTAACTAATATTCAATTCGACGAGCTCTTCCCATCGGCCGCCACTCGTGACGAGCTCTAATCTACTATTCACTGACGCTTCCTTGCCGATCCGAAACGGAATGCATACGAAACCCCAAGAGGAAAATGAGCAAACCCTTAACCGAATCATCGTTTAGGAATAAATACATAAGTGGTCCCAACAAGAATGCGACTATAACGAAATATGTATTTATCGAAGAGAGTTACATGCAGGGATCCCGAGTTCCCGTGCCCGCAAAATGAGTAAATATACACATATGCAAAAAGGGTCGAGATCATCCCTAAAGTCACGCGCCAGAGGAAGGCACTGGGGTGAAATAAAGAGAAATGGATTTCAACAGGAGCGCCGCCCCGCGGAACAACTACGTAGGTAGATTCCTCCGCCTCCTCGTCACTAGGAAGATCAAAATTGAAATCTGTGCCTGGCACGCGAGAGCCGCTTCTAAAGAAAAGCGAGCCACCCGGGCCCACCGAGCACCAAGCTCGATCCCCGCAGCTTGCCCAACAACTCCGTCCCTCAGGCAACCATACTGACCGGGTCGATGAAGATCGGCACGTAACCGCAGATGCCCCTCGCGAAGGTCGCCCGACGACCGCAGCCGAAAGACTCGCGACGAGCAGTCTCTAGCAGCACCCTACCCTCGGAAGCTTCGCGACGGGCCACTTCAAGTTGTGTTTCCCTATCAGTCAAGCAAGCATTGGCCGCACGTAGTTCCATTTGAAGATCTCGCTTAGCCGCTCGGGCTGACGAGCTCATCCCCAACTCGCTTGAAGCTCGCGACCGGGCAAGGCCATCCCTCCCTGAGCCTCAACCAAGTTACCTCGGGCGACGAGGATTGTCCCGAACCTCTTGAAGCTCGCCCACTACCAGCCGTCAAGTCGCTATTTAACCTCATCTTCTCTCGCTCTCACCCTCGGAAGCACCGAGCCAACGGCGTGCTTCAAGTCGACTTAAGTCGCCTCGTTCTTCGCCACAAACGCACGCCCGCAGCCTCCGCCCGCCGGCGCTGAGCGTGGCAGCCTTCGCCTTTATAAATGCGAGACTTTACGCAGCTCATTTAATTTGGCCTTTTCTTCTTGCCTGCATCTCTTCAAATGAGTAGCAACCCGCGATATCAAACACAAAGTCAAGATCGGACGTAGAAATGTAATGGTGATAAACGAGACAGAGCTTACTAAGGCGACCCCCCAGCGATGGCCAAAGCCAAAGCCCATCAACCGGAAGCCCTTCGACCTCCCAAGGTCGGTCTCGACAATAGAAGAAATGGGGCTACCGCCGTTAGTCTCACAAGATTGGAGAGCAAAGAACCCGCACACAGCCCTTATCACTTCTTTCTCTGGCTCCGACACCCTCGATGAGGCAACCCCCAAATGGCCTCTCTGCTGGCCGATAACACTGCCAAGGTGCATAGTCGCCACACCGACTCCGCCCTCACCCAAAAGATTCTCCCGGCACTCCTCCCACGGGGCCTTGAAGAGGGCGTAGGGCATAAAAACCGGCAAAGTGGTCACCGTGCCCGACAGACAACGCCCGCCCACTCGATTGTGGAAGTCGAAAGGCCCCACTTCTGAACTTTCTTGGTCAAAACCCGCCTCATCCCTCTGTAGATTTGTGATTTTTCCTTCACGCTGGGCTTCCGGACGCCTTAAATGAACTAAAATTTCCCCCGAAAGTGGAACAGCAGCTAAGAGGGTCCAAAGTGGGAAACCTCAAGGTGGAAGGAGGCGAGGCCTCAAAGCGTAGGATCGCACGGATCGAACACTATGGACCAGAATGCCGTGACTTATCAACTCGCATAAGGGCGAGCCGCATATCTCCGTCAATCCGCCAATATGTTATGACGTTGTCTTCTCCCCGCTAAGGTCAAAACGAAAGCACCCGAGAAACACGAGGAAAATGTAAAAAACCAAACGCTCAACTATCCTCGCATATGCTAAAAACAAAAGCAAGTACTACGAAGATTATCGTGGGTATGCTGTGTCGTGGGACACCTAGGTATCATCCCCTGGTCGAAAGATCAGACCAGAATCCACCGCTCACGTAAGAAAGAGCTTCAGCTCCCTTCCACAGTCTATGTGGTTAAGGTAGGCTCCGAGATTACCGTGAGCTCCAGCTGCCGAGAAGAAAAATGAAGCCCCTGGGAGTAGCTATTGGAATGAAAAGATGAAGAAGTAGCTATGCTAGGGACGCCAACCCTATCCCAAAGACCAAAAGGCCTACTAAAATACTCCCACCATTGGGAGCCGCTGAAGGACAAATGTTGAAATGGGGTCAAGTAACCCCTTCATGGCGGCGCACGAACGGCGCTTATCATTGTAGCGACTTCAAATAGAAGCAAACCATCCCAGCACGGGAGGTCAGAGTAAAGAGTCGTAACATCTGGGACCCATATTCGACACCGGGGAGGTCGAAATGATCAAGAAAATGGTCCCATATAAAGGGCCAACTCCTGCCAGTCCCACGTCACAAGATGCCGAAGGGCAAGATTAGGAAATCACCCTCGGGGTATTGATCAAAGTTCAATTTCTTACCTCATCAACGGACGGAGGCGCTCTCAAGAACAAAGCTGAGGCCAAACGATCGTCAAACAAGCTTTAGGAACACCCCCAAATGCTTCGACCGCATCAACGTAAGAGTCATCACCGGCACGCAGTTGTATAAAGAGTTTATTTGACCCACATGACGTAAGCAAACAGTAATAGACTATAGAGCCGAACAAATAAACTAAAAGCTCACCCATCAACCTAAAGGACCCCACGCCACCGAAAAAAAGAAGTTTTATCGTTACTAGAAATAAAGCTTTAAAAAGGGAACAAGAGATTAGAGAAACTCGAGGCAGAGGGGTCTGATCAAAGAATAGAATCACAGGAGAATATGAAAAACAAGCTAAACCCGCTAAAAGTCACCATTAATCATCTCTAGGCGCCTCTTTTCCTCAACAACACGCGTGGGAACAACAGACTAACAAAGAATTACACTGACACGCGCCCAGAGATAGCAGTGGTTTGGCAACTGATATGGCTAAAAAATTGGGTGCCCAATATCCATTCACCCAGAATGGTCGCGCCTCCGATATCAAACCCAGTCCCTTATGTCAACCTGGAGTGCAGAAAGCCCGATTCACTCCAGCTCCAGCCGGGGTCTCGAGACGTGGTTTAAAATCCATAACCGTCCAATGCTCTCGTACATCTCATCTAAATGTAAAATAAAAAGATATATTTTTATTTATTCCCTTATCCCACCATATGAAAAAGAAAAAAGGATAATGATGATCATTTTCGGGCTGATATCTTCCTAGGGCGCGCTAAAGATCATCCTGTGCAACCGCTTCTATATCCCGCAGTCGTATCCCATGGCTGGCCTAAAATGTTAAATATTCCATCCAATGCCGTTGTGATTCCTTGGTCAGGTCATCCAATCGGCCGAGTCTCAACTATAAATACGAGGTTGTCATCCCATCGTGCAGGGCGCGTGACGCAACACTCTGACACACACATTCGGGACAAGCCAATATCAGTCTCAAGATTCCCTTTTTCTCTCAAGCGAAGACCGACTGGCATCGGAAAGGCGTTACTGTAAAAGCTCCTGCCGATCACCACCCACTACCCACCCACCAAACATCACCACAGCACAGGAAGGGTAGTGGTACATCAATGTGTGTAGCCTCCTCCCTCCCCCTCCCCCCCCCCCCCCCCCCTCTCTCCCTCCCCTCCCCCTCCTTCCCCTTCCTCTTTGAGAGAGTGCCGCTACCTAAAACTCGCTTCAACATTGCAGCTGAGCCATGTACACTTTATAATCTGCAGGCGCTGAACAGCAGCCATTAACAATCTGGTGCTCAAACAATCGACTCACGCCTACCCCAAGCCTGACAAGCGATCATCACTGTAATAAACTTCGCCGCCGTGTTTCATTTGACACCATCATGAATAAACAACTCCAAGTTTCTGGGCATAATGTTCTTCAATGCTTATGTGTTTCATCGTTGATGTTAGCGTGAGCCACAGTCATAATCCCGTAGCAATGAGTGGATAAACATGCGTCAGCGGTGTGAGCAAAGTGGCTGGTGGTGCTTCCTCGGTGGAGAGGAGCACCGAGTGAGGAGCTTGCTGTGAGTGTGCATCCCGGTTGTGTGGTGCATGGCAAAGGGCTTGAGAGAAAGGAAGCTCGGTTAACAGAGGAATTCCTCACAAACTGGTATCAGAGCCAGATTCAGTGTTCAAGGAAGAACTCGATCAAGATCAAGGTTTTTGGAAACTTCTTGGCACCAGAGTGGGAGTTGTGTACGTGATTAGAGTTACTAGCCAGAACTCAAGTCAGAATGTCAACTTCCAAGTTTGATGTAGAGAAGCTTGATGGCAAGAACGATTTCAACTTGTGGAGAAAAAAAAATGATGGCACATGTGGAGAATTCTTGAAAACCTATTGTACATTGAATATTATAGCCGGAGTTCTTTTTTTCTCTCATATTCTTTTGGTTTCTCCTGGTTTTATCGTGATTGACTGATGCTTGAACACCAACAAGTGGTGCGGTGAACGTGGATCGAACATACAATTACCTTCAGATTGGTGGAGACATCTTCGTAAAGATTTGAAGAACCATAATGTCCCGGCAACAAGAAGATCTGCAGACTTGGCTTGCTGCCCATTGACAAGGTGATCTCTTGTCGTTTAATTATTTTCTGGAATTTTGGCGAAAGCCAAGTAAATTAGTTTGCCGATCTTGATTCTTCTGTTTGGGGAGAATCGGTTGGAGGATCAGAGGAGAGTAGTTTGTATGAAGTTCCAACAGAACATTGATTTAAAATGGATATGGCTTCTTGGTTGGGAAGGTGACTGTGTGTGTTTGTAATCTTCGTCCACGTAAGCAGTCTCTGGTGTAAGAAGCTATTGTCCTTTTGGGTTGTTCTTCGATCTAACAATTGGTGCGATTGTCTGCATCATGTATTCTGGATCAGGAAAGAGAATGAGAGTATGTTGTTTTCTCTGTTCTTGATTTACTTCTCGTTGCAGTGAATGACCGTGAGATGTTTGAAGAAAGTCCTAAACGAATAAATGGGAGTCATCTTGCATCTTTCTTCTGGAACTCGTATGTATTGTGCATTTACTCTCACGTTTTTCTGGTTTTGTGCATCTTGGGGTTGATATCTTAACAATTGGTGTGGTGGGAGCTTTGTCTTTTTTCTGCCATCAAGAGAAGGAAGGTGATAATCCTCATGGTAGAAGGAAGAAGTGGCCATAGTGTGGCGTGCTTGTGAGACGCCCAGAAAGCAGGGTTGAAGTATGTGATCTGGGGTGGTATGAGAAGTCTTGTTGGAGTGCATGAGAGAACCGAGAAACAGCAGGCGCGGTCAGACGTCCTCTGGTGAGGGTTCCCTATGGCCATGGTGTGAAAGAAAGGAAATGTCCAAATAGAGGAAGGTGATGAACTATATGTTAAATTATTTTGTAAAATCAAGAGTATTTATTAATCCAAAAAATAATTGATCAATAATCAAAAAACCAAATAAATACATTACAAAATACAAATTTTATCAAACAACGAAGATATCAATCTCAGACGGGTAAGACATAATTCCGATTACTGATCCGAAATTGTCGCAATCGTCATTGTCTCAAAAATCTGCAAGGGATGAAATCAAAGAAATGTTAGGGTTGATGATAGTTATTTTCTTCTCCCCAAAGTGTGTTTTATCAAACCCTTGTAAAATTCTAGAGCTCTATTTACTTTATACACAATACAGAAAGCCACGTGCTGGAACAATTGGGCTCTCTCGAGTCTAATAGGCTTAAGCCAAAAACAAATGGGCAAGATAACCATGCGCCTCTATAGCCAGTTAATATTAAACTATCTCATAAATGATCCATAATTAACATGCACAATTATACAATTAAAATTGTAATATGATTATGCTTAATCCATAATTAATAAATTAATCTAACATTCTCTCATTTAGATGGCATAATCATAACTCAAATTCTTTCTCAATGGATTTACATAACCATAACTAATCATATACAATTAACATACCGAGAAGATATATAAATTGTACATAATCGCTACACTCCGTCTGCATGATAACCTCAAATGCTTCCTTAATAAAAGACTTCTGCACCAATCATGCACAATTAATACACCAAGAGATATTAAAACATGTGTTACAACGTTTTACCAATCTAGAAGCATTACAAATGATCAAAGAACATTTATCCAACAGAAAGAAAAACTTCATTATGTTATTCATCTAGTCAAAATGATACAAAATCATAAGATAATGACAAATGTCAAAATGTGCATGTAATAATGAAAAACATGAGCTTTCCTTACAAAATAAATGGAAAGACAAAACTCTCACTAAATAAAGAGGCGAGGCTCCTAACAATCCCATGCAGGTGACGTGTTCTTGAAACACACAAATAGGTAAGCCTTTGGTTAATGAGTTTGCCAACATGCTAGTCATGTTACACAAGAACCCGAAATGAGTGTGGACTTTGCAAAGCCTCGAACAAAAGAACTTCACATCAATGTGCTTTGAGCGAGAAGTGATCCTAGTGTTCCTAGAGAAAGATACAGCTGCGGAATTATCACAAAACAATTTTAGCGGTCTAGAAATGGAGTGAACAACCTTCAAAGCTGAAATGAAGTTCGACAACCATATTGCATGACAAGTAGCCTCATAACACGCCACATACTTTGCCTTTGTAGTAGAAGAAGCTAAAAATGTTTGCTTGGCACTTTTCCACGAAACAGTTCCTTCAACCATCATAAAGATATAACCATAAGTGAACTTTTTATAATCCACGCAACTTGTATAATCAGAATCACTAAAAAAAACCACCTCAAGAGTGTCGGTATGCCGATATGTCATGAGATCCTTGGTACCCTGAAAATACCTCAAAACTTTCTTAGCCGCTTTCCAATGGCTTTGACTAGGATCACTCAAGTACCTACCCAACAAGCCAACAACAAAAGCAATATCGTGGTACGCTGGCATACTTCGAAGATACACGCTCATCACAACCGGCGATGCGGACCCAAGCCATATGATCTCTCAATATCATTATGAGGATATTGGCCTTTGGAAAATCTGTCACCCTAATCAGTGACTTACCATAAGAACATAATTGCATATTGAACCTTTTCATAATGCATTTAATATACGCCTGTTGAGACAATCTTATAATGTCACTAGGTTTATAGCGAAGTATCTATATGCCCAAGACATAAGATGCTTCCTCAAGGCATTCATATAAAAAGGGCTAAACAATAACTGTTTTGTCTCAACCAACATGTCAGTATCATTGACTGCGAGCAAAATATCATCAACATATAAAACTAAGAATATGTATTTGCTCCCACTGACCTTTATATATATGCATTGATCGACGATATTCTTCTTAAAACCATTGGCGATGACAACTTCATCAAACTTGAGATCCACTGTCTGGAAGTCTGTTTTAGACTATAAATGACTTCTTCAAGCCTCAGTTTCGTTTCCCAATTAAGGTTCATTATTGTAATACACGGATGTTTGCCATCAATAGAATCCAGATCTGATAAAGGTCACATAAAGTGACACCAGCCGCCCTAAACACAATTTCTCGGGTCCTCGCTTGTACCAGTATCATTCTCAAAACAGATACTCAATCCCCACCTGACCACTTTGATAAGGTGGTAACAGTAATAAAACTTCCGAACCTCTGATCCCACATAGTAACCAATAAAAATTCACCACTTGCTTGGATCAAGTTTATTGTGGGTCGTACGCCTCATTTCCACCTTGGTACCTCAAACATGGAAGTGATGAAGATGAGGCTTCTTTTGTTGACTATAGTTCATATGGAGTCGTAGGAACAGACAATAGGCACAAAGCGTCAAAATGCGAGAAATCAAGATCCTGGGCATCTCATCCTTAATTAAACTTTCTATTCTTTGGAAATATACCTATTCGTTATACCAAAGTTAATAGAAGACTTCTTCAATCTAAACGCTGGCCCTACTAATAAGTGTTAATAAAGAGAAAAACAAACTATACAACTCTAATCATTAAAGATTCCCATAAAGTGTTCCATTGTCAATCAATAAAGAGTCTCGAATACACCTTCTGTAATCCTTCCACGCTCCAAAAGAAAACCATATCCAAGTCTCCTGGGGTCAGTATCATTATTAAATTTCTCCCCGATTAGGTATGTACCATATCCCGCAATTCCAAAAATTCTCAGGTCAGTTGTATTCTAACAACCTTAAAATCAACTCGACTTTGTACCGCCTCCCATGTACATACTGGCCCAAACTGGGCCGTACTTACGTTTATCACCATTTGCATGGGACCAGCGAATTCGAAAGACTAATATTCAACTACTAAGTATCACGACACATCAACGATATTAGATTCAAAAACAAACATTTACCCAATGAGTATCAGATAACTCGTTTTTCCCATTATTGTAATTAGTCACACTGAAGCCGCGACGTCAAAAACCGAGAAGTTCTCAGTTCAAGAATGTGTCAAAGCAGACACCGCCAAAAAAATACACTGAAACAAAAGACACGCAAATTGCTCCATCCTCGGCTATCAAACGACCCACAAATGCCATCAAATGCTAGAGCCTATAAAATGCTAAAAAAGACCCATACAATAGCGGTAGATGAATTAATTGGTCGCCACAACCAAATGCTATGTCGATTTCCCACCAATGTGATAAGAGAAAATACCTGGCTCATGACATTTGGCGTGTGCCCTTCACCAAACTAAACATCCTAATTAAATAATAAAGCCACTCATACACGAAATTCAATTATTCAGAATGACTTAGTAAAATTGTTATAATATGGAAACAGAATAAAATGAACACTCCACTCTCGTACTAATATCCATTCGGTTTCAGATCTGATAAATAGGCAAGTTCATAAACATTCCGAATATTTCAATTTTAATTCTTCAAAATTGCAAGAAAATAGTTTAGTTCACAACATGATGCTATAAATAATCTCAAATAGCATAAACATAAATTGCAAAAGCCATATCTAAAAGCGAAAAGAGCAACCCTAACAAAGTCAGATTTTGGTAACAGTTTGAAATGATCTTGGTCATATCAAGCCAAAGAGCAAACTTAACAAAAGAGCAACTCAACATGATATAAGATCAAACTATCTCCGCCTATAAGTCAGAATCCAACCATGATAAAAAGTGAAAGAAATATTGACATATATACCAATAAAAATTCCATTATTGATACACATAGAACACCTGCATAAGCCCAAAACAAATAGGAAGAACTTTGAACAAAAAAGCAATCCTGGGAACATGATATAAAGATCTCGATCCATGCAGCATGCATTATTAACATGCAAATGAAACGAAATCTAGTTTTTTAAACTTTTTCTTGATTCCAAATGTCAGCCAAGTTGGCAAGGGCAGTGGCGGATGAACCCTCCTCTTTCCATGCAGCCCACTGCCGATCCCTCTCTCTCTGCATCTTCCTTGCCCCTAAATTCTCTCCCTTCTTCAGAATCCATCAACTTTTTGAGTTTCTTCCAACTGATCCTCACCCCACAAACCCGGTCGCCGTGCCTTCTTTCAGGTTCGCAATAATGGCCATCTTCACATCCTCCCAACAAGCAGCCCCGGCGATGGGCGTTGCTCGGCGTGGAGCGCCACGCCAATTACCGGGAGATCCCTGGGCCGCCGCCGCTCTCCGGAACACCGGGATGTCCAACCGCACACGAGTCGCCAATCCACCCACTGATGGTGTCCTATAACCGCCTGTTGCGCGCCCACGACTTCACCACACCATCTTTCTTATTTTCCTCAAAACCCCTCCGCAGGATATCGTTCAAACTGAAAATCGTCCACTCACTGTTTTCCTCGATTCTTCCCTGTTTATCTCGTGCTGGATCCCTTTTCATCGCCCATGCAGTCTCCCGCCCCTGCTTCCCAACCCATTTCCAATCTCCTTCAACTGCTCCCTACAGAACGATCCCCTGCTCCCGAAACAGAGGAACACAACGCTCCGGCTCGGCTGCTGGTCCAGCCATGACAAGCAGTCATCATGCTTATTATCTGTCTCGCCACATTTTTCAGCCTTACTCATTTTCGGGCGAAAGATCTTGGCGTAAATCACGACCGATAGCATAAACAGGCGGGCATGGCCCATCAATCACGCAGTCCCCATTTGATATAGCCTTAAGGGCAATCGGCTCAAGGGCATCAAACGTATTGATCAAAATGCCGTGTCGCCATTTTCGTAACCAGCACAAACCGCATCGTCTTCGTGGTAACCCGGCTCAAGTCCCGGTCCAGTACGGCTCCATCGTGGTACGCGCGCCGGCAAACCCGAAATGTCGTTCCATGGGGTGGGAGGTCTTTCAAGCTCTTACTGGTCTGTTTGTCAATGGTGGGCAAGTAAAGGATGGCGGCGAGAGCAGCAGCAGAAAGTGGAACGTTGTAGAAAGTCGGAATTCCCAAGCTCCGAGCCAGGGGAAAAGCCGAAGTGCAGAAGATGTCAAGTATAAGAGCTCGAATCGAGAAACTTCTAGAAATCTCCCGAAGAGATTGGAAGAAATATTCAGGCAAGCAGAGTAAAGCAACCTCCCGTTAGCCAGGCCAAGAGCTGAGATCATTGAATTGGAGGTAAGGGAAGCGGTGGAAGGATATTCCAGGGGTGGTTTGGGAGACACGGTCGGTGTAAGAGGCGGTGGCCGGTAAGTCAAAAGGGCCGTTTGTGAGGAGAATGATGACGGAGAATTCGCCCTCGAAACGGCTGATAATGAGCTTACCGAGCTCTACAATGGGGACCAAGTGGCAGATCCCTGGAGATGAGTATAGGACTATTGCACCCTTCATTTTTAGCTTGGTTGGTTGAATTCTTTGAGATCTTCAGAGATGATATGATATGAACGTTTGTGGAGGATAGACTATATAGATGAAAACACTTAGAGCTTTGGCAGGTGCTCTTTATGAGCTTCATGATCCAGAATTAAATAATTACCTAACATTTTAGTTGGCACTTTTTCTACTCCATTCAAGTTTGAGTTTACGTAGCAGAGTATATATATATATATGTTATATATATATATATATATATCGTGGAGCCAAAGCCATCCATACTTTTATTAGGTATATATATATTTATATTATATAACCGTGACATTTCCGTACCTGACCAGAAGTTAATGCCATTAAAGAACTGATGGATGACCATTGGAAAAGGAAAGCAAGGTTGGGCAATTGATATCATCTCTCAGGGTTTTGCATCCAAAAAATCGAAGACCTCCATTTTTTGTATGAAAAAATATAAAAATAAATTAAATATAAGAAAAATTCTTAAACTCAGTGTTATATTCTCACCTCTTTTTATACATACTTTAGGGTAATTTTTTCTTTTTTTTTTTTTTTTGCTTTTTGTTGTTCAACAATTTTTTATTCAAACAGTTTTGTTTTTTTCTTTTCATGACTTTTGAATTTTTGAAAATTAATTAGAAAATATTAAATATTATTTTAATTTTTTTTTAAATATTATTTTTATATTTAAAAAATAAACTAGATTTTGAAACTCTTAAAACAAGAGCATGATAAAATCATACTATTTGAAAAAGGTGGGGCAAACTTACATAAACAGCTAAACTCAATGATTGAATACTTATATTTCAACGGGATAAATTGCATAACTTGGGTTCAAATTCTCCTAATTACAAAGAGGATTTTTTTTCCAAAAAACAAATTTAATGGGGCATATGTCTCCCTGATCCTCATGCCTTTATCCTTGTTGTTTATAACTCAATTGAAACTCAGTGGGGCTGCCGTGCATATTTTAATTTTATTTAAAAAATTATTTTCTCAAATTTTAAATAAAAATTAAAAGATTGATTTCTATTTTTTATTGGATATAATAATTATTTTTATTTTAAAATTAATTTCTCAAAATTTGTGTACTATGTTAATTTTCATTTGATTACATACAATGATTTTTTTTTATCATGGTATTTTATTTTTTTTAAAATAACATTTAAAAAAATCATTCATCATGTTATTTTTTTATTTTTTATAAAAATGTTAAATTGTTATACAAATATTATATAAATATTTTCATTTTATGGTAAGGGTAAAGTTAAATTTTCATCATATAAATAAATTTTAAATTAAATTATCTTTTTGAAAAGATAATTAATTTATTGATTCAAATTAATAATACATTTGATAAAAACGTATAATCAAATTTGTTATAAACTTTAAAAAATGACACAACATCTAAGTTAATAGTAATGAATGGGTTTAAAGCCTACTCATTTTATAATTCTATAATGACTAAAATATATATAACTATACGATAAAGATATCGGTAAACTACGATTTAATTTATTGCGATGTTTGATCGACATGCTTATTGCCTAAATCACAAGTATCACACACATTGCAGTAGCCCATTTATAAACGACGAAAACCCAACGCCGTGATAAGATCACACAATCACACGCCTCAATGAATGACAACAAATCACATAAAGAACAAAATGCACAAAATCACAAAAAAAAAAAAAAATTAAAACTCAAATCTACGCGAATAACCTGCTTTTATCTAAAAGTAAACGGATAGTTAGTCGTAGTTAGCGTGATTTTAAGCCAAAAATAACTAAAAATCACCCTTCATTACTAATGAAAAAGGGGCTAGAAGGGAGAACAAATTTTATACGTCAAGATGTTGATTTTTAGCCTATAAAAACAAAAAATTTAATACTTAATAATGCCATCTTAGCCTTGTTATCCTGTTATCCATCTCCTTCTTCCTCTTAAGATGTGCCCTTTAATATTTGTTTTATTTTTACTTTTATCTTTATATTTGTTTTTACCAAGCTTTAACCCACATTATTTATTTTAAATTTTCTATTTACATTTTGATAAATGATTTTTTTTTTACAACTAATCATTTTGTAACAATGTACTAAACCCTGTGGACATTGATAAATGATGTACAAAAATAAAATAAAAATAAAAACAAGACAGAAAAGTAAAGGTTACTTGGATTGAGAATTTTAATAAGGAAATCAGGATTTTTAGGAGAGAAAATTATAATTTTGAGAGGGAAAATTATAATATTGAAAAGGAAAATCATCATTTGAGATCTTCACATTTATTTTCATCCTTATTTTTTTATTTTCAATTTTCAATTTAAGAAATCATATGATTAATAAAGATAAGAAGGAAGGGTATGCTTTGATTTAGATTTTTAAAGAGCCAAAAAGATAGTCATAATTTTGAGAGGAAGAATAAAATATTTACCAACAGAAATATCAAAATTTCTAAGAAACAATATTAAAATTTTTGAAGAACAAATTAAAAAATTTTAAGATAGTGTTAAGAGCAGGCCCGGCCCTGGGGCAGGGCAGGAGGGGCAACTGCCCAGGGCCCCCACTTGCCCAGGGCCCAGCTTCATAATATGCTGCCTTTTCTTCATCCTCTCATACGCTTCCTAACCAAATTCTTCTCTTCGAGATTTACTGTACCCCAATAATTTTTTATATTTACTATTCTTTCGGAAATACAAGAGGCAATAAATTATATTGCTGCCGCTTTTAAAATTTTTATTGCGCTTATGCCCTATCTAAAAATATTCATTTCTCAAGACAAGTTGGTCATTACCATAAAAAAGTAACCTGCAGTGAGCATGCAGATGGGTTGCTTTTCAAAGCATAATTAGTAAGGAAGTTTTCTAACATTTATTTGCCTTTTGCTCACAATGGTTAAAAAGTAACCAGTGAGGTAGATGGTGGCTTTAAAAGAACACAAGTACGGATCATGCACTAATTCCACCACAGAAATTCCAAAGCACCTTTGTAATGCTATTTCCATACCATTTTGCATACTCAAACAACTTCTTATATATATATATATATATATATATATATATATATATATATATATATATATATATAAGGATATCATTTTTTATTACTAATTATGTGTCTCAAAGCATTGAAGGTAAGTTGTGAAGTTGACTAACCTTTCCTTAGTTAAAAATCGTTTTCGCTAAGTGAACAAAAAAAATCGGTTTTACAACCAACACATCGCCGATAAACACGGACATGACCTTTTCTAGGATAATATTAATGAAATAAACGGATGATATATTTTATCTTTAAAATTTTTAATTTATTGAATTCAAATACATTAAATAATGTAAATAAAAATGATATATATGGTTAAATAAATTTAAAAATTAAAATGTTATAAAATACTTTCCAAACAAGTATTTCAATGGACAAAAGTATAACCTAAATCTTTCCTTCCCTCCAAACACCTGCTTCAATCGGGTTCCAAAACCCATTGTTGTAATTTTGCCTCTATTTATATATAAACTTTGCTCAAGAGTCACATTTTGTTTGGCAGTTTTAAAATAACAATAAAAATAAGTAGTGTCTCCCTATTGTGATTTATGGTTTTCAATTAAAAAAAAAAAGTTTTATTAATAGAATGCGTAAACATGAGAAATGCAGCATACGTCCAACCATATAATATTTCAATGCCAGCGATTATATTTTCATTCATTACTACGAGATTAAGGCTTCATTCATTATTTCTTGTAATGAATGTATGGTAATGACGGAAATATTTTAAATGATGTTTTTCTATGCAATAATTTTAATTCTTCAATATTAATATACCTTTGTGGTAATACTTATGGGGCCCTTATTTTGTTACTTCACCCCGGGCCTCAAAAATATCAGGACCGGCCCTGGTTAAGAGTGAGAATAAATTACCATGTGATGTGATGTTGGAAAAGGAATCTAAATATTAATGTGCACGAATTTAAATTTTCATGAGGAAGAAGTTTTATCCTCATTTGATTTTTTATTTTTAATTAATTAAGTATACATGAAAAATAAAATAGATTTTCTGGATTTTCTATTTTTTATTCCAAACATAAGTTCTTAATGGAATTGAGGACACAATTTTCTGTATTTTAATAAGTTTATATACTAGAAATATTTCCTTAAGCACAGTTAAAAAATAATTAGCTTTTCAAGCATTCACGTTGAAGAGTCAAAGTGATCGTCTCGAACTGGTCCGCCGTAACGACTCCTCTTTAAGCGTTTTTTTTTTTTTTTTTTCAGGTGATCTGTCCCCATTATATAAGTGATTTCTCATTACACGCGTCGACCTCTAGGCTAACCATGGTTGGTAGTAGTAGGTGAGTGCCAATACCTTGAAGCAAGTTGTAACACTCGAGTATTCTTGGGGTAGTTGAATTATATATTATCCATATTTCGGGTGTTCGTCGAACCCTATACGATATCGATCATCAACAATTGATTGAGAAAAAAAATCAAAGAATATAGAATAATATCGTCCATATATTGGTGATGCATCACTACATTGGTGACATCGTCGACTAGAGTTAGCATGGAACAACGTGCATGTTGTTGCCCAAAATTGAGCATTGTCAACGATAAATCGATCAATGTCAGTGATTTATTGACGAAAAATCGGAAATGTGGATGTCCGATACTCCTTTGATCCAACTGTTGAGATTTTGTTAACTTTTTAAAAAGGTATCAATGACTACCGTAGAACGGCACGGCCGTGGATGAATGTTAGCAAGATGCTAATGACTTCATGCGATTAAATCGTTACAGTCAAATTTTTTATTTGACAGTGAATTTTGAATTTTTTACTTGATCCAATGACTATAAATGATTTCTAATGATTAGGTCAAAATCTAACAGTCAGGTTTGATCTAAAATCGAATCCAACTACTATAATTCATTTTTAATGGATATTTGACCAAAAAAACGGTTAGTTTGATTTTTTTATTTTTTATTTTTATAAATAGCTTTAAAATCACTCATTTTTTTTTATATCAAACCTATTCAAGCTCTACATTTTTGTTGATCTCTCACAAACAATTGTGCAAGTCTTGAATCTCTTTGTGTTGAAGAATTTTTTATATCAATTTTTGGTGTTCAAGTTTTCATTTAATTCAACATTTATGCAATTTAAGGTATGTTTCAGGTTAATCAATTTATTTCTACATTTGTGCAATTTAGTAATTAAGTTTAATAATTAAATTGAAGATTGTATAATATGCATATTTATATGTTAATTTGTATAACATTAGTTTTATTTTATACAATGAGTTATGGTCCAAATTCTCTTCTTTCAAATCCTGGCCTATCGATTTAAGACATGGGAATGAGCAAATTATCATCATGCTAAACAAATACCATTCCATATTCCATATCAAATTAATACCCATTTCAAACGAAAGATAATCGCAATCTCTAATTTCCTATCCATCAGACAAGCCATGCAGAAAGAGTTAAACATTTATTCACAGATTCGATCTTATAATCAATATTATCGAAATACCGCCATTTGATATAGCATTATCTTCTTCATCAAATACAATGTGTGTTCACATCGATTCTTCTCGCTCGATTTTTAAAAGCACTATTATAATGTAATCTCAATATATATATTTGATTATTAATATCATTTATACACTTTTATAAAGTATTTTTGTTAATTTTTGATATATCGATATTCATATAAAAATATTAATCAATATAATATATGTAGAAACCGATATTTTTAACCTTGGTTGAATGACAACATAGACTATCATCCTTCGGGTCAAGTTATTGCCGGCTGGTCCAAGGTAGGTCTGGCTTCACGGGTTTCTTTGACACAGCTGCCTTGGCCGCTGCCACCTCCAGGCATGGCTCAGACGGGCTTCTATCCATTCAGGATGGAAGGCAGGCCGGCAGCCCACTTCCTATCGAATAAGTCGAGTTCATAATGATGGGTTTACATGTCTTCCTTGACGGGTTTCGAACATGTAACCCGTGTAACTGGGGCTGCCCTCGTAGTTGGTTTTTGGGCACACATGGCTCCATACATAAAGTTTAAATTGATAGTATTATCTATGACATCTCATTTTATACTTGGTTAATATTTTTAGAAAAATGTTGTCTATTTCCTGTAGAGCCTGGTAAAGCAGAATCTAGTTGATGGACATCCCAAGCAACATATACAATGCTGCAAAAAAATGGTTAGTTCAAACAAAAACAATAAATAACTATCAAACAAAATATAGAGGAAGATGCGGAACATAACCAAATCAGTAGGAAGAATCTAGTCTCGCTGACCACAATTTCCTTAAGACAAACTATCTTCTATCGATACTGGTATTTCCAAAGACTCCTTATCTCGGTGATAAAATCCACTGCCGAATCTGGCCGCAAAGATTGCCGCCATTCCGCCTAACTCAAAGCCAGGTTCGATCCACTGCCAATGAAGCCGCAGTGACAAAATGATAACTTGAGACTTACTAAACTTTTGAACTTCTATCCTTAAAGAGATGGCACCCCTTATATAGAGGATAGACTTACTCTTGACCTTCTAGAATGCCAAAGGGTCTGGCTTCACATACTTTTAGAATTATGAGTGAAGAATAATTTCATTCAAAGAATTCCGAACTTTTATTAATTTCATTCACATTTTTCAACAAGTATTTTATTTAAAAATTATCTATTGAAAAAATATTCATATATTTAAAATTTAAAATATAATCTTAATGGGATAAAACACATGCATATTCTAATTTCATAAGATATATATAAAAAGCCAAAGTTATTTTGTAAGTTAGAAATTAAGTGTTTTTTCTCAAAAAAAAAAAAAAGTTAGAAATTAAGTGCAGTAGAAAAAAAGTTAAAAATTTAGTGATCTTATTTCATTCAGAAACCCGGTAAAATCCAAATTTTCCAGTGAGAATTCGGGTAAACGGTACTTTAAATACAAAATCGAATTTTTTAGATATTCTGATGATGAAACGGACTTCACCATCAAGTCGCCTCAAAATCTAGCTACCATGTTCTAATTTCGTTGAATTCCAGATAATGACTCGTCAACTGCATAAATGGAATTTTACTTTTTAAGACCGGCGGACCCACGACACTTCTGCATGTGTTGAGGGCTCAATGTACCAAGCACTGTTGTCGTTGCAGCATGCTGGCCAAACAAAGCCGACTCAAATGGGGCCATAGAGACATGTGGCACCACGTGATTGCAGTAAACTGTGTCGTACCAACGATAGTGCCAACACGCATAGCAGAAGTACTCTCCACTTGTCCATTCCTGAACCAAAACATGGGCAGAAGAAAAGAAAAGATGGGCGAAGAAGAAAAATGGGAAGTGGAAATAGAGAGTTTAGAGAGAGAGACTCATACTTCTCTAAGCTTCTGAGACCTGGACCGACCTAAGCCAGTGAAGATGTGGAAAGTCCATCCTCCTGTGAGTCGTGATGTATATCCGTGGTCAGGAGTTTTGACAAAATCTAAAAAGCGAGTGCCCTACTTTGGCTGGCCAGGCCAAGAAGAATCCAAATGGTTAGATGTTGGGGGGGCCTTCCAAATGGTCAGACATTTCATCCCAAAGAGTGGGACCGGAAAGTGATGAAACCCTTGTGTTCTCTACGCTCCCGAGACCGAGTGTCGACCTGCTCATGTGGCTCGCGTCGCTGTGTTATTGTTATGAATGAATAACATGCCGATTGTGTAATTCCTTGGTTAATATATGTATGCAAGATAGTAATAGTATAAATTCGGGATATGAAATGGCATATCGTGAGCTTCATATGCACTAGCAAGTACCATGTAATAAAGAGGGCGCGAGCGCATGACATGATTTGAGGTGTCACCAACAACTATTTATCGGAGTATGTCTATTAATAATATCGGAGGGTTGTCCACAAAGCAAATCATTCCAGTATGTCCACCACCATACGCATGGGCCGGTCATCCTGTTTTGAAAATATTTTCCCATGCCAAGAAATGCACGCGCAGAGGGAGTCGCAAGGACTCCAGGCAAGGGACTCGGCATGTAGATATTCAAATAGGAAGTGTGCACTCATTTTACTCGATGAGTGTGGTTGCTATTGCATGAGTTAATCAGGGTGAGGAATAACCCATGTAGGAAAATTCAACTATCGAAAGCATTATTACCTCGCCGTAGTCAACAATTTCATACCAAGGTACACCCTCAGAACTGATGCATCCACAGTCTGGTGCGTAGAATGGCCAAATCCATTCCCATTTGTGTATCTTGTAATTCCTAAGACCTTAGTTTTTTTGTAATTAAATTAAAGACAAATTGTGAATTAAAACTCCTTTGTATAATAAATACATTTTGGTGAGTTTTCCAAGTTCCAAGAGCCTTTAGTAATAAGGCAATTTTCATGGTTTCGACGGTATGTGTAACAAAAAGAAAAGGTAAGGACCAACGGGTGGGCTACTCGCCCATTTTTGAGCTCGGGTCACAACACTGCAGTGGTGTCGCGACAGGAAAGGCGTGGCGTGCGCAACAGGGGCGTCTGTGTGCAAGACAGAGCGCCTGAGGGCACGACATGAAAGGCCTGCGTGCACGACAGAGGACCCGTGCCTGGGAAGACCTGTCGCGACAGGCTTCCTTAGGTGCTTTATCGCGACAAAGGACTTCTTGTCGCGACAGAGACAACCCACCCAAGCAACACAGCTGTAGGAGTTAGCAGCTGAGAGCTTTTTGTGCTGCAACCTCGCTCGAGTCGCGACAGGTCACCCGCCTGAGGGACCGCTGGGTCGCGACATGAAGTGCATGTCTCAATAGCGGAGAGGTAGCACCGCGGCATCTAATTAATGTCCCGCTGCGGCGCCGACCGAAAGCCGCTGGTGTGTGCGACATAGGGTCCCGTCAGCGGGAGCAGAGAACTCTCTCGTCGCGACAGGCTTTCAAGCAGCCTGTCATGACAGAGTAGAACTCTCGTCACGATACGCCTGGCGCCGACACAGACGCGCCGCATGGGCCTGACATCCCCACTCCAAAGGCGTTGGGCAAGATCGTGCACACCCGACACAAGGAGCGCGTAATCGTACTGTGCACTATTTGGGGTCACTGTTCATGGATACTATTCAAAAAAAAAAAGTACAAAAAAATGACCCTCGGGATTTGGGGCGTCACACATCTAATCCTTTTTATTTTCCTTAAAACTAAAACATTTCTTCCTTAACAGATTGATCGAGTTATTCCTTAGTAGTTTTTAATTAGGGTATTTTAAACTCAATTTTTTAAATGTAACACTTCATCAATTTTTGACTTCATTTTTTAAAAAGTACCTTCATTGTTTTTGTTTTTTTTGTTTTACATCTATTCACCTTGTATAACATGATAAGTATACTTGTTTTACAAGGATTCAAATATTGATCTCTAGTAACTCCTCACACCTTTACCACTTAAGTCAGGCTCAAGGGCACTTTCATTGTTTTCTTATAAATATAACATTTCTTTTAAAACATGCATGCAAATACTTATAATGACACATGATGTTTTCGTCCAAAATAAGTTTTTTCTTTGAAAAGAAATAAATTTATTGATCCAGGTTAGCATTACAATCGATGAAACACAGAATCAAAAGTGTTAAAAACTTTAAAGAATTTTGCAACATCCAAGTTAATAGCAAAAAGGATCGGTTCAAGGCCTACACATTTGATAATCTAAAAATGCCAAAATATCTAAGATCTAGATCTACAGCATACTGACGAACATGATTGGATTTGATGACTATGTTGAATCGAACTTTATTATTTGAACTGTCAACACAAAAACCCACAAATAATCTAACCGTCGACGACACAACTTGCAGCAACAAGTCAACCGCCACAAACACGCTATAACAGTCGTACGACAAAAACAAGAAAAACGGCGCGAAAAACGGCGGGGGAACCCAACCTGTGATGAAAGAAACAACTTTATTGGAATAGAAAACCTAAATCTGGGGAAAAAAACAATAAAATTGGTGATTTCAAATCAAGAATAAAAAAAAAATCACCCATTCTCTCTAACAAATAAGGACTTGAAAGAGAGAAAAAAGGGAAGAGCGGCTAAGGTTTCTAGAGAGAAGAGGGTGTGCTCGTGTTAACAAAGACCTTCTTAAGTAAGTTATTTTTCAAGAAGAAACATAAACAAATATTTAAGGTTTTTAAATCAAATATTTCTTTTAATTACCATTAGGGGATATTCCCTTTATTTTTGAAATATTATATAATGTTGTTGGCTTATCATACAAATATTCATGGAAAATGGGAAAAGATGTAAATATTAAATGTAAGTATAAAATATTTAATTTAGAGAAAGTTGAAGGAAAAAAAAAATAGGCCTTTCTACTTTAAGTCCTTGTACTCGGTCAATCATCCTCACAGCCACCCCTAAGGTCCTTACAAACTACTGACCATTGGTTTTAATGTCGATGAAAGCTTTGGCAAACATTGAATTTAATTCTCATTTATCATATCGCCCTTACAAACCACTGACCATTGGCTTGACTGTCGATGAAAGCTTTGGCAAACATTGAATTGCATTCTTATTCATCATATCAATGACATTCACTACTAGAAATTAATTATTCCGTGATTACGATATTCATCCTATAAACAATAATTTTGGTCGTAAATAATAATCTGCAATGAAAAAATGTTGGTCATTAAGTCATAGCAAAATGATCGTTGGGGAATGTTTTTTACGACTATTTTTTGACTTTATCACAAATAATTTTTATGTGATGAATGATATTAGTCGTTAATGTATACTTCTTATGTCCAACATCTTGGTCACTGATTTTATTTTCTACTACCACTAGTAACTGTTTTAATTTCTATGGTGAAAATATTTGGTCGCATTTGAAATGTTTCTACAACGATTTTACATGGTCGCAATTTCATGTTTCTACGACAAAGAACAAATAGTCATGGATTACAATTTTTAATGATGAAAAAATTTGGAAACAGTTTAAATATTTTTAGGATGAAATTAAGCGGTTGCAAGTGGTCATTTCCTTAATGAAAAATAAATGGTTGCAAGTTAATTATTTCAATGCTGAAAATTTAATAGTCGCATTTTAAATGTTTTAGCGAAGAAAAGGTTATGGTCACAAGTTTAAATGTTTCTACGAGAAAAATCAAGTGATCGTTATTTACAAGTTTCAACAACGAAAGTTATCGGTCACAAATTTTATTTTTCTTTGATGGGAAATAAGTAGTCGCCAATATATCCATGTTGCTACTAAAAGCAATTGGTCGCAAGTTAATTGTATAGGTGACGAAGATAGAGCTCGTCAAATGTTTTTTAATTTAATATTCATAAAATAAAAATTTACAAAATTAATAAAATTAAATATGTTTAATAAAGTAATTCTAATAAATAAGTCATCATTACATAATTGAAGCAATAAGAAGAAATTTAAAATTACTAAAATGAAAGTTATTTAATAGAAGAAAATAAAGTATTAACATCAATTGGGAATAAAATTTTCAATACGATCCAATCGCTTCTTCTCATGATTCATATGCTCTTGTTGCTTCTCAAGTACCGGGAACAAAAATATCTCGCTCAAATGTTACCTCAACTCAAAGACGAGTATTGTGTATTCTTTTCAGGTGTACTCAAACTCTTTTACTTGACTATCAATTATCTCACATAGTTTAGTTTTTACAAGTGTTGCTCTACATGTCACAGAAGTACAACATTGTGTAAGTCTAAACCCAAAACCTCTAAAGTTATTGCCAACAATACGTTTAACAATTTCTTTAGTTGACAGGGTGTACCTCTTTCAAGTACAAGTTCTTTTTCCATTTCTTTCATCTTTTCCTGTATAAGAAATTTAAGAATAAAGAGTGTTAGAGAATAAAATAAACATATGTAGTATAACTTTTTAAACTTTTGCACCGTGATCACATGAAATTAAACAAATCGAAAGGAAATATCACATAACTATTATATTTATTAATTTAAGAAAGTAGCCTATAATACTTACATAGACAACTTGAGCTTTTTCACTACTCCAACCATTTTTGACATTGTAATGTGTAATATAAAAGAGTTCAATCTCATTTGGTTGCTCTCTAGTAGCCTTCTTCTGATTAAGCATGCAATAAAATAAAAAGAAATAAGGATAAACTTTATTTTTTAATATGGTAATTTAAATTATAAATGTGAAAAATGTAAGATATAAATAGTAAAACATTCAAACTAGAGGGTAAATGTAATTTTTAACTTACTTTTTTTTCACGATAACCAAGAAAATATAATGATCATTCTCGATTATTGTACTTGAGTTTTTTTCGATTAGCACAATTTTTAGTTGCTTTTTCCTTCATGAAAAATTCCTTTTTTTTTTTTTTCAAAATCATAAATAATAAACTATTGGTGCACCAATAATAAAATTAATATAGAAAACCACTTATTTTCCAAGCTAAGTTAAAAAAAAGAAAAAAGATAACCATCCATTTCAGTACCAGGCATTGGTTAACAACCTAAATACAGGAAAAGACAAAACATTTAAATATTTATAGCAATATTCAAAGATTGTCAGTTGGAGTTTGGTACTTGTTGGTGCAAAATTTATTTTTGCAAGAAAAATGATCAAGATAGATTCAATATCAAAATTAACCATGGAGTAAAAATTTTCTTGAGAAAATAAAATCAAAATTAATAAGAAAATATAAATTCTATTTTTTAAAACAACCAAATATCAAAACCTCTTTGATTAAAGAATAATCAATTCGAACTAAACAAAAACATTAAATGAAAACTCAACGGAAAATTTGTAAAACTGAAAATTCCTGACCCACCGGTAAGCGGCAAAAACGGTAAATCGTCGCTACAAGACAAGTTGAGCCCAAAATTTCAGATCTGTATGATACTGATTCACACTGAATTCTGCCTCAAATCTAGTTACTCAAGAGACGAATTTCTCGTTGAATTCAGATGGTCGGATTTTCGGGCAAAAAGGAACTCCAATGAGGTGACACATGGCATGACGACGCACATGTAACACCCTTAAATTATACCCGACTCCGCTTATAAATACGTTTTTAGCAAGATAATAAAAATAAAAGTATATATTTTTCGAAATAAAATAAGGCTAAAAATAAAATAAGCAAAAACCCATAATTAATACAAAACCAAAGGTTAATTAAATGTTAATTAAGGACCCAAATGACACAAGAATAGAAGATTGTAGGCCAAGGTAGATTTTGATAAGTTGAATTGAGAATAAAAATGGTAAAATTGAAGACCAAAGAGTAATAAAGAAAAGATTTTAAAAATCAAAATAGATAAGACCAAATTTTGTCTCTCATTTTGGTCTAGGTATGGAGAGCAAACCAGATAAGTGAAGAGTAGTTGCATGAGGTAGCGCAGTTAAGAAGAAGTTGTGCTACAGTTATAAGAGAAGTTAAGGGTGTTAAGGAATGACTAGCTGAGGTAAAAGGTATGGAAAAATCAAACCATAAACCCATTTTGTTTGATGAATTTGGGTCTAAACCATACTTGTGACATGATATGCTGGCAGTTTTAGACTAGATTGGAGTTATTTTGGTTTGGTTTTGTGGTTATTCTTGGGGTCGTATGAAAACTAAGTATGATTCCCTAAATTTTCAGATTTAGGAAACTCTTTCTAACCCATTATCGTGGTAAGATTTGTGTGCAAAGAAACCACGTGCTCTCTCCTTATACGTGTTCGTAACTGTTTATTTGGTGCTCGACTCGGGCTGGCTGATCAGTAATTCTCAATTGAGGAATATTCAGACAAGTTTAAATATCGCTTGCAGATTGTCAATTCCTCCAAACCCATGTTTTTGTTCCTGTTATAATTTCTTCGTTTCTCACCTTATTTCGGATGTTCCTGACTCTCTATGGAAAACCCTTTGAGTCTAGAATCGATCCATATATAGCTTGATGAAATTGGAACTCATGTTAGGTCCAGAAATCACAAAAAAGAGTAGGCCTCACGTGCTCGCAAGCCAGAGTCACCGGCTCATGGAAGCCTCCAACTTCTGGACGGTCATACTTTTTTTCGTCCGAACTCCGTTCTTCGATGTTCTTGACTCTATGAACCCATTTGATTTTAGAAATCCATCCATATATAGCTTGATAAAATTGGAACTCAAGGTGCCATTCCGTAAATCACGAAAAACAAGAGGCCCCGGCCGGGTTTTGCTCTCTAGTCATTGTTCATAGGAAGCCTCCAAATTTGGACGGTCATAATTTCTTTGTCCGAACTCCGTTTCGGATGTTCTTAGACTCTATGGAAAGAAATTTGAGTTTAGAATCCATCCATATATATCTTGATGAAATTGGAACTCATGTTAGGTCCAGGAATCATGAAAAACAAGAGGCCCCCACCGGTTCCTCGCTCTCGTATAGTCACTGCTCATAGGAAGCCTCCAACTCGTAGACATTCCGGTCATATAATTTCTTCTGTCCGTCGTCTGCTTTCTGGATGTTCTTAGACCTTCTATGGAAAACCCTTGAGTCTAGAATCCATCCATATATAGTTTGACAGTAAATTTAGAATAATAGTAAATATTCATAAGCATACATGGTAACCATAGTTATTCATGTATATACGCGATATGAAAATCGCAAAGATACGAATAGTCGATTGTAAATATCGTATATGATTACCTGATGACAATAATTATTCTGTGAATATGAGATATGTACTGAACATAAAATACACATGTTTGGTTCGCTAGAACTTGATAGAGGGATAGATGGCATGCCTATTGGTGGAAAAACAAGTCTCGCAACATACGACGGGCCTGGGCCTGCTTGGGTCTTTACGCCTTCGGCCCTTATAGATGGTCACACACCCCACAATGATACCGCCGCCTTCGGGCCCTTATAGACCACTGCTTTCGCATGCTGAGTACACAGCTCTTCTACAGCCCTTATAGCTCTTTATCCACTCGCACATGCATTTAAACATAAAAAAAAATGACTTGAATATGACATATGAAATGTATATGAACTTGATAAGAAATGAAACACGATATGAGCAAGAATAATACAGATATATATGCTGATGTTTAAATGATATGATATCTTAGGGGATGTATATGCATGTGTATAGAAGTGATATCCCGTGTTAGTGGTCGCCCACGAAGTTTATTTCACTAAGCGTAAAGCTTAGCACCCGTTTTCATCCATGTAGGTACGTACAGAGCAGTTAGTTATCCGTGGCAACCTCATGAAGTCTCCACGGTCAACACATAGTTAGATGCCCACTCCTAATATTTTTCTTGGTCTTTATTTTAGGCAGTAATATTCTTTTTTTGTTGTTTGTAAACAAATGTAAAGCTTTGTATGAGTCGATTAATTCTATCGCTGGAGCATAAATATATTTTGAAATTCGCCGCATGTATCATATCTCAAGATGATGCGGTTAGTGTATGAATGAACAAAGAGTAGCTGCATGTGTAAAGTCAATAGTTGACACCTCGCACTTCTACATCGCACGCTGGGTGGTGGGTTGGGGGTGGTCACAAAGGCTCGGGTATTGTGAGCCTAGGTTTAGGTGTTTCGGACAAGTTTTAAACCTTCTCTAGATAGATTATGCGATAAACATGCCTATGTTAAGTAAAATGTGTCAATTCTCCTCGATGTGGATGTCCTTGTGTTTTGTATAGATGGATCGTCCTGAAGAAGCTGTTGAGAGTGTTAACCTAAGGGAACAAGAGTTATCAGCTTCTGAGCCTTCAGAAAGTAATGTACCTAATGAGCCCACGGTATCCTTGCTGAGAATATCGCATGATACGTTCTCGTGCATTGATAGATCAGACGCCCTAAAGCTCTAATAGACACAGTAAGAAGACATGGAGCAGAGGAATTCCATGGGTCGAGCATGGAAGAGTCAAATAAAGCCGAATTCTAGTTAGAAAAGCTAGAAAGTGTGAGTCAAGAGGTTACCCTCCGAATGTAACATCATAATAATTACACTCACATGATCAGGAAACCGGTGCTCAAAAGTCCAGGATTCCAAATCCCATGACATAAATTCTTGACCAAAGAGTTCAGTGGCAAAGTATGTTACGTACATGTGGTAGGTGGGAGTCCAAGTGGAAACGCTCCTCGAATAGGAAGCAAAGGAACTTGGTTTATGGTTGAGCATTTATGGTGTGAGTTCAGCCATCTCAAGAAATATGCACCTAGTTTATTCACCGGAATACTTTTGGTAGCACTCAAGACGGACTACATGATTATATCAAGAGGTACTTAGCACTGTGACTTCTCTCCAACAGTGAACTTTTCTCGCTGGTCCAAGCGCAATGAAAGTGAGAGATCAGAAACCAAGAGCAAAGAAAAGTCTTAAAAGAAGTTCTCAAAATAGCCTCCTCTTATGGTAAAAGAGCGCTAGGAGATGTTAAAGCCGAGTCAAGACAGGTCTCGACTTACAAGAGTGTAGAAGGCAGTGGGAGGTACAAAAGAGTATCTAGTGCGGGTAGAGGTGCTTCGCTTTGACAGTGGAGAAATCCCCGGAGTGCGCACCTAATACCGCATCGCCATTTGATTCTGTGCAAAGTTATTAACAGGAGGGTGTTTCCGGTGTGGAAGCCTTGAGCATTTGATAACATAGTGTCCCCGAGAGTCAGGGGATAGTAGAAGTCAACAAGGAAGTGGCAGAGGAAGATTTGCAGCACCACTTTCGACTCGTGGTCGAGGTAGGGATCGTAGTTGCCCATCTTAGCATAAAGGGCGAGGAGGCATAGTTTCAGAGACAGTGGATCGTCCTATGCCTACAACACCAGCACGAGCATATGCTATGAAGGCTCGTGAGGATCAGGATGCTCCTGAGGTTATAGCTGGTATATTTTCCTTATATAATATTGAGATGCATGCATTGATTGATCCTGGATCTACTCATCCATATGTGTGCATGGAGCATGTATTTGACAAAGTACCAGCGATGGAGAAATTAGCATAAGGACATGCATGTGACTAGTCCGTCGTGGCACAACGTTAGTGAATAGTTTGATATAGAAATTGCCCCATTGTTATACAAGCAAGAGAGTTTCTCGCTGATTTGATAACCTTACCATTCCGAGAGTTTGACTTGATTTTGGGAATGGATTGGTTGACTAAGCACCGAGCCATCGTTGATTGTGGAAAAAAGATAGTAGCGTTGAGATGCTTTGATAAGTCTGAGGTGATAATATAGGGCATTAGATCCAGCATAATGTCCAATGTGATCTTAGCCATGCAGGCGAGGAGATTTATAAGAAAAGGATATGAGGCTCTTAGCTCCTGATACTGACCCAAGAGAGGTCAAGTTGATGTGGAAAAGATTCCAGTAGTAAGGGAATTTCCAGATGTATTCCTTGAAGAGTTACCTAGTATTCCCCTTGAGAGGGAGGTGGACTTATCTATAGAAATTGTGCTGCAAGAATGTACTTCATGGTTCAGTAAGTATCTTACGTGATGGCTCCGAAGCAGAGTTGAAGGAGTTAAAGGTTTAACTACAAGAGCTTTTAGGATAAAGGGTTTGTACGGACCCAAGAGCCTCGCTGGGGTGCACTGCTTATTTGTGAAAAGAAAAAGCTAGCACTCTGATTTAATGTGCATCGATTATTACAGATAAATAAGGTGACGTTGAAAACAAGTACCCATTGCCGAATCGAAGATCTTTTTTGATCAATCAAAGGAGCGGGTGAAATTTTTTCGAAGATCGACTTGCGATCTGATATTATCGCTGAGAGCAAAGAAAGTGGGAGTGTGCCACACGTGATGAACCCGATATGTCCATTATGAGTTTTTGGTAATGCCATTTAGGTTGACTAATGCACCGGCAGCATTCATGGATTTAATGAATAGGGTATTCCGACCCATATGTGGATAAGTTTGTAGTGATCTTTATTGATGACATCCTGGTGTATTCTAAGGATGCATAGGAACATGAACAACATCTGAAAATAGTCTTGCAGACGCTAAGAGAAAAGAAGTTATATGCTAAGTCAAGAAATTTGATTTTCGCTGAAGGAAGTTTCCTTCTCGAGGCCATATTATGTCAATGAGGGTATAAGAGTTGACCCTACAAAGATCGAGGCCAGTTGTGGAATTTGAAACCACCTTTAAATGAAATCAGGTGAAGCTTCGGGCCTACTAGGTTATTATAGAAGATTTGTGAAAAGGCTTTTCTATCATAGCGCTCTTCCGTCACCAAGTTACTCAGAAAGGAATAAAAGTTTGAGTTGATGCACAAATGTCGAATAGTTTTGAACAATTGAAAGGGGATGATGGTCAAGCACCAAAGATCGACGCAAATTCTTACTGAAAAAGATACCTTGATACCGATGCTTCATGCATTGGTCAGATGCGTGTTAATTCAAGACTGAAAGTGGTGGCTTACGCGCCCGCATAGCTTGGAAGCCACATGTGTTTAATTATCCCACTCATAAATCAGGAGTTTGCCAACACAGAGTGTTTGCTTTGAGGTCAGGCGAGACTACTTATACGGAAAAGTAGAATTTACACCGATCATGGGTGAGAGTCTCAAAATACTTGCTAACGCTAAAGAGTTAAATTTGAGATAGCTGAGGTGGTTGTAGTTATTCAAGGATTATGACTGCAGATCATAGTCTACCACCCTGAAAGGCCAATGAAGAGAGCCAATGCTTTAAGCCGAAAGACAAGCAGTAGCAATGTCACTACGTTATTTAGTTGATCAGAAAGACTAGTAGATGATGTTTCATGTTAGTTTAATTAGGAAGCCGCTAGAACCCATTTTAAAGCAAATGATTATAGATGCTAAAAATGATGAAGAGCTGGCGTAAAAGTTGCTGTGATGGTAAGAGATGGTGACAAGACCGGAAGTTTTCAAGAAAGAAGATTGAAGTTTGTAGTATTTCCGCATCGACTATGTGGGCCGATGATAAAGAGCTAAAGAAAAAGTTGCTATTTGAGGCTCAAAATAATGAAGATACCAGAACTGAGGTAATAAGATGTACCAGTACTTGAAATAGTTTTATTGGTGGAAAGGAATGAAAAGAGATGTGACTGAGTATTTGTCTAAGTGTTTAACGTGTCAGCAAGTCAAAGCTAAACACCAAGTGCCAATAGGTTTGTTATTCCAATTCCCCAATGGAAGTGGGATAACATTACCATGGATTTTGTGTCGCTTCCCCTCACACAAATGTAAGGCATGACTACGTTTCGATTGGCGATAAGCCTCCACAAAGCCTGCCTCGCCCTTTATACCTGGGCCGACTTACCATTCTATTTGACTCAACTAGTCGAGTTATATGTGGAGGAGATCAGACATCAAGATGGTGCAATCAAGATTCATTGTGCCTTATAGAGAACCCAAGGCTTTACACGTTGTTTGGATAATTACGCCGCCTTTGGCACTAAGTCGGTTCAAGACAACATTCCATCCAAGAAATAGATATGTCAGAGAGGTTGTTTCGGCACTTGAAGATATACTCGCAGGTTGTGTCATTGAATTTTCGTGAAGTCGGGATAGGTATATTCCCATTACGGAATTTGCCTATAACAATAGTTTTCGGGCCAAGCATTGGTATGGCACCAGCACGGTGCTCTTATGGTATGGATGGAAATGTAGAACCTCGTGTCGACTCGAGTTAAATGAGCATAAAGCGATTGGCCCATACATTGTGAAAGATACGAAAGAGAAAGTGCAGGTTATTCGGAAAAGGTTAAAGGAGGCTAGTGATCGACAAAATCTGGCGCCGATTCAAGAGGAGAGACATTGCATATGAAGTGGGAGATGGCGTTGTCCGGTGGACGCCCTAAGACCGGGGTGTTCCGCTGACAACCCGTCAACTCCACTAATACTCGTGAATGCTCAAAATCCGCACACCACTCCACGAAAATCTGGCAGAAGCCTTGTGCCTAGAGCTCACCCAGGTACAAACCTCGTTCTAACAATCAACTTATGACCACATCGTTCATATACAATTAAAAGGAGTAAAAATGGCCACTGGGCCTCGATTAATTTCACAATAAACATATCCTAACTATATATACAATAGTTTCAAGAGTTAATAAATCATTTCTACCAAATATATATCAAAAAGTTTACAATTTTTAATACATGTTATACAAAACGAATACCCAAAGCCAAGCCAACTTTCTTTCTAAAATGCGCCCAATGAAGCGCCGTCCTCGTGCACACTCCCGCGACCGAAATAGTGATCCTCAACAAAGCTGAGCAAAGCCCAGTAGAGATAATTTCCTACATGGGTTACTCCCAACCTAAGTGCACATGCATGACAAACAATCACATTCAAGCAATTTCATGAACCTACTCGAATGTCTACATAACCAACCCATGTCTCGAGTTCTCACCGACTCCCTCACACTTGCCTAAGTCATGTATGAAAAAACACCGTTTTCAAAACAAAACTTGTTGTTCTCGAAAACACACTACCGAATTTCGGTAAAAGTATTGGACTACCCTCCGAGGCTAATGTGTTGGAGAACCTTCCAAAACAATTCATGGGCTCCTCCGACGTGTAATTGTTGGATCATCTCCCAACACAATTCTCCGGAAAATCATCCATTGAAATTCCTTTTGCAACCATATTCGTTTTTCTTTTCTTTCATGTCATGCACTCACACCTAATATTCTAGGCTGCCCCAATGCATATGGAATGCATGATGCCAATTCCAACACATTCATGCTAATATATTCACATGCATATACATTAACATAATTCAATCACATAAAGCATGTTATGTAAATTCTCAACCAATTACACCAAAATTAGCTCACATGGGCTAATTAACAAACACAAGCAATTCATTTTGAATCGCTCAACATCTTAAAAATTCATGCAAAAATGTTCACATCACTATTCACGCGTGAACAAAGGAAACCCCTGCCACTGCTCATGACCACAAAAATGCATTCTTCTCCACCTCTAGCTCTCAAAGCCGAGATCGAGCTTCACTAGCCAAAACAAAGCCCCCGCAACATTCCTAACTGATTTACACGCCCAACCAAGAATAACGCTAATTAGAAAAAGATCCCTACCTCTTGAGTTGTCGAATCCACCAACCTGTCCACGCTGCAGCCCTCGTCGCGTGAAAGCAACTCTTTGCTTCTTGCTTCAGAGAAAACCCGACTATCCGGACTACTGAATCCTAGAGAGAAGGTGCTCTCTCTCTCTCAAAAATACAAAATCTGCACCTCATTGCCATTTTTCCCAGCTTTTGCCCCTTTTTGGTGTTTTTGAGAAGAAGACACTATTTCATGTCTTGTCTTTTCCTCATTAAAAATTCCAAAATTCCACTTATGTCCCATTTCTTGGATTTTTGACACTTGGCACTATCTCGGCCATCCATTTCCATCATCTCTCTACTCATGTAACATGTGTTACATGATTACATGTTATAGGTGACTTTTGTCACATCACATGTCGTTTTATGGCACCCGACACTCTATGTTTCAAAACGCGGTAAATTCCCGACTATCTCAATTTGAGACTTAAATTTGACGCGGTAGCTAGGATTTCATGAGACGACTCCAAACTGGGTGAAGTCCAAGCCATCATCCGAGATCTATAAAAATTTTGATTTAATGAATTACCGCTTTACCCTTTTTTCAGAAATTAAATTTTCTCTGCTTTACAAGATCTTGAAAGTATCGGGCCAGGAGGAAAATTCACGCTGTAAAAGTGGAAAACTGAGTCCAATGTTCATAGGGCCATATGAGGTTTTGGAGCGAATTGGCCTTGTGGCTTATCGCTTGGGCACCCTCCGCATTTGGCCAACACACAATGTGTCATGTCATGCCTTGAGATACCGTCGATGAGTCGCACATACTACCAGTGTAGGATGTGCAAGTACAAGCATATTTGTCATATGATGAAGAGTCGAAAGCTATTTTGGCTCGAGAGTGAAACGGTTATGGAACATGCAAGTTCCTTTGGTGAAAGTGCTTTGGCAACATCACGGTATGGAAGAAGTGACATGGGAACTTAATCGAAAAATGAGAGCACAAGATTCAACTCTTCGATCAGTATGAATTTCGAGGACTAAATTCTTTTTGGGAGAGTTTGTACGCCTCAAATTATACCTCGACGCTTTATAACATTTAGTGGTATAATAAAAGTAAAAGTATATTTTTCTGAATAAATAAGGCTAAAATAAAATAAGCAAAAACCCTAATTAATACAAAACCAAGGTTGGTAAATTGTCAATTAAGGACCAAATGACATAAGAATAGAAGATTGTAGGCCAAAGTAGATTTTGATATGTCGAATTGAGAAAAATGAAATTTATACCAAAGAGTAATAAAGGAAGATTTAAAAATCAAATGGATAAGAATAAAAATTGTCTCTCATTTTGGTCTAGGAAGAGGAGAGCAAACCGGATAAGAAGAGAAAGAAGGAGAAGAAGAAGAAGAAGAAGAAGAGAAGAGAAGAAGGAAGAATGAAGGATCAAGAAGAGCAAAGGTATGGAAAAATCAAACCATAAACCCATTTTGTTTGATGAATTTGAGTCTAAAAGAACCCTACTTGGTATATTGGTGGCGTTTTTAAGAAGTGAGACTAGATTTGGAGTTGTTTTGGTTTGGTTTTGTGGTTGATTTGGGGTTATATGGAAACTAAGTATGGATTCCCCAAATTTTTGAGACTTAGGAAACTCTTCTAACCCATAAATTGTGTAGGATGGGGTTAGCAAACCATAAGTCTTCCCTTATATGTATTTTGGGAATTGTTTGGTTGTGTTTGGACTTGCGTTGATTGATTGTAATCCTCAATTGAAGAATATTTGTATTAAGGAAATATTGAGATTTTAGGGGAGATGCTGTCAAAATTTCTCTAAAACCCATGTTTTTGTCTTGGTTATAATTTCTTCGTCCGAACTCCGTTTCAGATGTTCTTGGACTCTATGGAAAGCCCTTTGAGCCTATAATCCATCCATATATAGCTTGATGAAATTGAAACTCATGTTAAGTCCAGAAATCATGAAAAATAGTAGGCCCTCGCTTGGTCTCGGGGGCTCAGAAGGTCGGTTCGGGAAGCCCACTCTGGACACTATAATTTTCTTCACCCAACTCCGTTTTGGATGTTATTGGACTCTATGGAAGTCCCTTTGAGTATAGAATCCATCCATATATAGCTTGATGAAATTGGAACTCATGTTAGGTCCAGAAATCACGAAAAATAGTAGGCCTTGCTGGTTTTGCTCGTAGTCATTGTTCATGGGAATCCTCCAACTTCGGACTGTCATAATTTCTTTGTCTGAACTCTGTTTTGGATGTTCTTGGACTCTATGGAAAGCCCTTTGAGTCTAGAATCCATCCATATATAGCTTGATGAAATTGGAATGATAGTAAATATCTCATAAGCATACATGGTAACCATAGTTATTCATACGTATAATGAGATATGAAAAATGCAAAGATACGAATAAATGATTGTAAATATCGCATATGATTACCGGGTGACAATAATTATTCGGGAATATGAGATATGTATTGAACATAAAATACACATGGATTGTCTTCTTAGAACATGGTAGAGGGATAGAAGGGTATGCCTATTAGGGAAAAACAAGTTTGCAGCATACTGATCAGTTGGCCCCGTTTGGGTCTTTACAGCGCCTTCGGGCCCTTATAGATGGTCATTGTCTTGTACAATGACAACAACGCCTTTGGACCCTTATAGATGATCATTGTCTCTCATAATGATAACAGCGCCTTTGGGCCCTTATAGACTATTATTTCATACAGTGAGTACAATGCCTTTGGGCCCTTATAGTTTCCTTTATCCACTTCTAAGGTTTGTGCAGGCATGAAACATAAAACAAATGACTTAAATATGACATATGAAATTTATATGAACGTTGATAAGAAATGAAACATGATATGATAAGTAAATATGAGATATGTATAAGCATGTTTAAAAGATATGATATGTTAGATGTATATGCATGTGTATAGAAGTGTGATGATTCGTGTTAGTGGTCGTTCACAAGTTTATTCCCACTAAGTGTAAAGCTTAGCACGGGTTTTCATCCATGTAGGTACGGAAGCAGAGGCAAGAAGACCGGACAACCCTCATCAGTCTCCAAGGTCAACACATAGTTAGATGCCCATCGGAAGACTTTTTGGTCTATTTTGTATATGTAATATTGTTTTTGTTGTTTGTAAACAAATGTAAAGTTTTTGTATAAGTAGGACACTCCCATTTGTGGAGCTTGAATATATTTTGAAATTCTGCCACTACAGAATATATCTCAAGATACATGCTTATTAGTGTATGAATGAACAAGTTATAGTGTACAGGTAAAATGAATAGTGACACCCTCGCTCTACATCGCACGTGGGAGGCAAGGTGTCACAATGTGGATATGTCCAGCCTATAAAAAAGGAACCGATGGGGGAAAAGAGAGGGAGAAAGAGAAGAAAGGGAGGGAGAAAGAGGGAGAGGAAGGAAGACCAAAGAGTTTCTTCTTCCTCCGATTCCGACGGCCGAGTTTGTCTGGGCCGAGTTAAACTGGCCACTCAATGAGGGCTACTCTCTAAGAGGGTGGTGGAATTTCCTTCTACTTTGGTTGGATCCGCTTCCTTTTTAGGACCAAAGGTTCAAAGTGGGGATGGGTTGGGTGGACCGTTAGGATCAATTTCAAAGTTGTCCTGCTGAAAATATGGACCGATCGAGGGTCTGTCAGACTAGGTGTCGCTGCTAAAAGTTCACCGGGGAAGCATTAAGACCGGGGTGGGAACTACTTTGTGGCCTAGTTTTAGCTTGAATTTGGACCGTGTTGGGGCTAGATCTGGGATTTTTCTATGCTTGAGTTGTGGCATGTTTATGTGGCCTATGATGGTTGTATGTGGGGATTGCTTTGTGGGCATCTCTTATGCCACAATTGGTCTTGAGAACCAAGTTGTCTTTGCTTGCTTTTGATTGACTTACTTGGTGATAGTTATTGAGTGAATGTTGATATATGAATTCTAATATATTGACATTGAGATGAACTGTTTGGAAATTATATGCCTTTGATATAATTGTCCATGATACATGATAAATTGTCCATATGACATGCATTACATATGTGACAGGGAATTGACATGTAGTGGCATAATGCATTGCATATGCACTGAAGCATCGCATTCCATGGGTGTAAGTGTATGGTGTCACCGCACACCATCCTTGGTGGCTGATGAGTGGGCTCGATACGCGGAGTTTCGTTGTTCACAGAATATGAAACGGTGCCATCACAGGTTATCCTTGGTTGTTGATCAGTGGGCTCGATACGTTGGATGAAGTTCAGCGGAGTTCCACTGTTCGTAGAGCATAAAAACTTGTGTCGGGTAGTAGCAAACAGGGATAGATACCCCCCTAAAGTGAAAGACCTGGTATTTTTAGTTATACATATGTGTCCAACGGTGAAAGCCTATAAAAGTGTAGGAACGCATGCGAAGCCTGCGATGAGACCCCAAAAATTTGCCTACCCACAAAAGACACATGTTTTGTTAATAAAATGATCATTTGAGGTGAAACATCTAGTAAGTTTTGATTTCTAAAAACTTGATTTTATTTCAAAGTGATCATTAGATGAAATTCATCGAAGATGGATGTTATCACACATCGCTTATGCATCAGGTGACGGGAGTCCGTGATGACTGAGTTTTTCATGCATCGAGCGAGTTTGATCTCATTTCATGGCATGACATGGGTATTCCACTAGAGCTGCATCATTATATCTAATGTTGATACATATGTGAGAATGTGTCCAAAGTGAACATTACATGCACTTGTGGGGTAATAGCCTCATGAGAGTCTTTCTACCGGTGGCACAATCTTATGGGAAAACATTTCAGGTAAAGGTAAGTATAATGTGGATCGATTCTCATTCGGGGCCGAGAGGTTGAAGAAAGCCGACATTTCAGGTTCTTTTTGTAAAAACTTTGAAAAGAATTAGTTTTAGCATATGCTTGTGTATGTGATAGAGTTTGTGATTAAACTCACAGTAATATGTTTTGAAAATAACATAAAAGTTTATTAAATGTGGTTAAACGGATCCTGGTAAATGGGATTAGACAATGTGGCTTCAAAACACACGATATTCACATGCTTCACAGCATGGTGTCAGGGCGTAGGTATGTGATTACCTAGGACTCGATGAATGGATCCCAATTAAAGGGATTAGACAACGTGGGTATCGGATATACACTATCCACAGATATTTCCGTGGGTTGACGGTTGGTCAACAGACCCCCGGGTTTTTGGGGTGTCACAAAAATGCTTAGAGGTTCATCTTTACTTTTCTGAAAGAGTATTTGCGGTGAGAGAGACCGTGATAGAGAAAAAGCCTTTTGATCTTTATGTTTTTTCTTCTTCTAATAATAATAATAATAATTATAAATAAATAAATAATTAAATATTTATAAACAATCTAAAATTCTATATACGATTTCTATATATTTGATCCTCCTACCATTAATTTAGAAAATTAACTTTTCCACGCCTTACACATTGAATATGGTAATATGCACGGATCTATCTAAGGATCTATCTAGAAAAGAAAATCTTTGAAATAATAAAAGAAACTTTGTAGAAAAAAAGGGCTTCATAAAAGGAAAAAACCAAATCTTTAGGCTCCAACGTGAAGGGTGTGTAAAACCCGAGAAAAAAACCAATTTTTCTAAAGAAAGGCAAAACAGTAATTTGCCGCTATAGTACATGTTGAAAACCTAGAAATCTTCTAGATCTCAAATGACAAAATGCACTTACCACCGGATTTGTCAAATTCGAAATCTTAGCTACTCCAAGTCGAATTTAATAATTCAGATAATCGAAATTTCATGTTTTCCAGATAATAATAATGCAAGACACACGACAAAGCCACATGATCAAAATGCATGCATGTAGGACACATGGCTTGACACATGGCAAGCCATGTGTCAACATGCATGTAAGTGGGAATGGGTATAAAAGAGGAGGTGATACCAGTTCATAGAGGGAGGGAGGAACATAAAGGAAAGGAGAAGGAAAAAGGAAAGGGGGAGAAAGGAAAGAAAGAAAGAGAGAGAAAAGGAGAAGAAAGGGAGAGAGAAAGAGGGAGAAAAGGAAGTCGGTGTTTCGACGGTCGGAACTTGTTGGACCAAGAGGTAAAGTTTGTATATTCGACGAGGGCTATGCTCCAAGAGGTAGATATTCTTCCTACTTTTGTTTATTTTCCATCCTAAGGGGCTGTTTTTTAAAATATGAGAATGCTGCCTTGTTTTGATCCTACTCATTGGCTGGATTTTAGCACTAGTTTTCGGTTGGGAAACAGAGGGAATTTGGACTCAAGTCCTTCATAAAAATTGTAGCTACATTTGTGAACTTGATGTTAGGCATTTGAATCACCCAAATTAGACCTCTACAGCTCGAGCTATGGTCCATTTCCCCTGATCGCTGCAGCTCAGTCGCTTTATCGCCCAGGTTCGAATTTCGAGACTGCTTTCAGCAGCCGATTTCAGATCGATTTTGGGACTGAAATTATGGACTAAGGTTCAGACTATCCGTGCTGTGGGCTGATGTGTGGCCTCGTGATGCCATATGCGGACTGCTTTGTGGGTATCTCTTGTACCACAATTGGTCGCCGAGACGAGTTGTCTTTGCTTGCTTTTGATTGACTTACTTGGTGATAGTTATTTATTGAATGTTGATATATGAATTCTAATATATTGACATTGAGATTAAATGTTGGAAATCATATGCTTTCGATATAATTGTCTATGATATATGAGTTATTGTCTATATGACATTCATTACATATGAGACATGGAATTGATATGCAGTGGCATAATGCATTCATATGCACTGAGACATCGCATTCATGGGTGTAAGTACATGGTGCCATCAAACACCATCCTTGGTGGTTGATGAGTGGGCTGGGTACCGTTGAACAAAGTTGTGTCAGGTAGTAACAAGCAGGGATAGATACCCCATCGGGTGAAAGCCTCGGTATTTTTGGTTATACATATGTGTCCAACGATGAAAGCTCGTAAAAGTGTAGGAAGACGTGCAAAGCCTGTGGTGAGACCCCAAAAATTCGCTACCCAAAAAGACATGTTTTGTTAATAAAATGATCATTGGAAGTGAAACATCCAATAAGTTTTGATTTCTAAAAACTTGATTTTGTTTCAAAGTGATCATTTGATGAAATTCATCGACGATGGATGTTATCACACGTGGCTCGCGTGTGTGATGGGATCTGTGATGACTTCGGATTTTCATGCGTGAGTGAGTCTCATCTCCATTCACTTGACGCGACATGTAGTTTTCCATTAGAATTGCATCCATGCCATTGGAATGTTGATATATATATATATATATATATATATATATATATATATATATATATATATATATATATATATATATATATCTCTTCTGCTGTATATATATCTGTGTGTGTGTGTGTGTGTGTGTGTGTGTGTGTGTGAATGTGTCCAAGTGAACATTGCATGTGCATTTAGGAGGGTAATAGCCTCTGTAGGAGTCTCTCTACTAGCCGTGGCTCACCCTTTATGGGAAAACATTTTAGGTGCAAGGTATACTGCAGTGGATGGCTCTACGTTCGAGTCGAGAGGTTGAAAGAAAGCCGACACAGTGGGTGATATAGTTCTTTTGTAAAACTTTGGGAAAGAATTTAAAACTTGTAGCATATGCCTGTGTATGTAATAGAGTTTGTAATTAAACTCACAGTAATATGTTTTGAAAATAACATAAAAAGTTTATTGAATGTGGCTAAATAGATCCTGGTAAATGGGATTAGATAGTGTGATATCAAGACACACAATATCCACATTAAATTTTGACCCTCGCTTCATAGCTTGGTGTCAGGGTGTAGATATGTAATCACATAAGACTAAATGAATGGATCCCAATTAATGGAATTAGCCAACGTGGGTGCCGAGATATACGATATCCACGGGTATTTCCACGGTTGGTCAATGGATCCTCGGGTTTTAGGGTGTCACAGGGTGCATTTTCCCTAAATAAGCGACTCAGTCTCGGTGTGGGAAATTATAATACTATGGAAAGAGTTTTCAAAAATAAGCTTTTACTTCTCAAAATAAATCATAAACTAATTTTTTTCTCGTAAACTACATTTAGAAACTTGTTTTTGAAAAGTATATATAAAAATATAACTTATAAAAATGTAAAAAATGGATGGAAGCTTTTATTCTAAAAGTACTTTAAATGTTTACGGTTTATAACTAGATATGGCAAAATTTGACATGACCTGTGAATCCGATAGAAACTCTACACAATTTTTGTGACATGATTTTTGCGTGTTCGGGTTGAGTGTGATCATGTTTGGGTTAAATTACAAGTGATGACCGCATAACTTTGTTGTCCTTGAGGGCTATATTCTTGTTAATCCCCGCATGTAACACGAAATTGACCTGGTCTTTGTTGGTGTGTAAATTAATATTTGATGATGCTTTTTTAACGAGGCTGGGCAGGCGTCTTCAGTTCTTCAGGCCGGATCCGGCCCGACTTTGGGCGTTGGACTCCTCTTGTAAAACAAAAAACAAAGGATCGGCGAGAACTCACTTGGTTGCCTCTCTCAAATGCAAAGTCAGTTCTTTTCGATGGAAGAGAAGATCAACTACTTAGGGAATGAAGTTTTGTACATATGTTTGCGTACCTTTCACAGATGGGGTGGCTTGGTATTTATAAGGGATGACCATGATAACTTTCCTAGTTGGATGATAACACCGAATAATATCTTTCCTTGTTAGAGGATGATACGATACTCCTCTCATTGGGTGGGAGATTTTCTTTCCTTATAAATGGCAGGTTAATAGGGATAATTGATGGGCAATAATCCCGGAAATATCCTATACATTTGGTGGAGATTGGGTGTTTTGCTCTCATCTGAGTCACCAGAACACCCGGTTTTTGAAAGAAAGGCGGTTTAGATGTAAATTGAATTTGCATTTGGGGAATGCTATTGAGGGCCTATTGCTAGTATTGGGCCCGCCTTTTAATCCTGACGTTTGGACTAAAGCGAGCATGAGTAAGGTTGGCCCGCGCCTCTCGGATCAGTAGCGATTCCGGTGTCTGACCGGGAAGAGTTTGATTAGGCTTCGGCTGTCCGCGTCTTGCGATGTGATGGCTTCTCGATTTTAAGCGCTTTATTTCGGTTGTGGAGGCTTCGCCGCGTCTCTGACCGTTTACACTTTTGTTCTGTTCTTGGCTTCTTTTTGCCCTCTTTGAGTTTGTGCTTCCTTTTTCTTAGTCTTGTCATTAGTGTTTCGGACCCGACGTGGTATCACGGTATCTCGCTTGGGGCGGTGTCCCACCTCAAATCTTATTCGGCGCCAGTCGTCTTTTCTTCCTCTTGTCTTTTGGTTGAAGTCTTGCGAGGTTTTAGGGCATGCTTCGTTGAGGTTACACCTTTTCTTTGATTTCCTTTTTCCTTGCTTATCCTGTGCGTGCTTCCATGGGTCTGATGGATTTGTCAATTTTGCGTATAGGGAGTAGTGTGCCGGCGTCTAGTTCGGGCGGGCCAGATGGGGGTTGGGAAGTTTAGTCATGGTGGTTCTTTGTGCTGCACAGGAAGGCCTCTTTTCCCATGGATAAGAACAGGGAGCAAATCATGAGGGTGTTTTGGCTATGAATATTTGAGGTTGGGTGGGAATCTTGAGGTCGTGGGGCTAGTCGGGTCTGAGCCTTTGTGGTGAGATCTTTGCGAGCCGTATGGGCCAGTTTGGGATCAGGTTGAATTGGCAGCGACCACCTACATTGTCCTCGTGCCTAAGATGGTGTGCTTTTTTGAGGTGGCGTTTGAGAACGGCCTCCGCTTCCCTTTGTATCCTTTTATAAAGGTTACTTGGCCTTGATGTCTGTCCCTCTGTTTCTCCCAGCCACGAGGGTGTTTGGCAGGTGGGCATTGAGTCGTTTTTAGGGATAAGGCACGGTGTTCCAGTGTGCCTACTCTTGAATTTCTTCGGTGTAAAGGAGGCCACCTAGGAACTGCATTGTATGTTCAGCGCACCCAGTGTGATTGATCATTTTGGACCTTCCATCTTCTCACAAGTTCTGGAAGGAACATTACTTTTTCGTTAGTGGCCGTCATTGGGAGTACAATCCCTTTGATCGAGAGGACACACTTGGCGTTCCTGCCGTCTGGACTACCCCGAGAACTACATGTGAGCTCTCGGCCATTTGGTTTTGGTTTTAGAGGTCCGGGATGTTTCGACATTGCTTTGGTCGCGCCAGTTTTGGGGTGCTCGGCGTCTCGGTCGAGACAACGAGGTGAAGCGAGGCGGTGAAGTCGCGCCACTGCGTGCCCTGTTCGAGGCTCGTGGAGTCGGATATTCTTGGATTGTCTGGTGCGAGTCATCCAGGCTTCGCTCTCTGAGATCTTCTCTGTTTAGTCGCTAAAGCCTCGAATCCCCCAGTATTCCTGCCTGTTGGATTATAACATAAAGCCTACAGGAGAGCTTCGGTCCCTCCCTGATCTTGGCAAAGAAGAAGAGAGGAGCATGAAGTGAAACCCCTCAGGCTCGCGGGTGCCCCACCTTTCGGGGTAAGATTACAAGGTGGGGGGCCTCTTTTCTTGTAACCGTCGCCGCTGGTAGGAGTTTCTTCGAAGGGTGATGAGTCCCCCATGGAGGTTCTCCCTGTTCGGTTTGAGTCCTACGTCTCGGGCGCCGCCCCCTCTGCCAAATCTTTGGACGTGGTGTGAGAATTGTGATACGCTACAAAGTGCATGGATGAGGACTCTGCTTTCTCATGCGGAGCTTCTTTGCCAGGGATTTGTTTCCTCCATCTGTAGCGACTCAGGCCTTGGGAGGGTGGGTGCCATGCCAGTTGAGGAGGCTCGGGCTCTTCTAACCCGGGAAGAGGCTGTACGTACGTCAAGGGCTTTCGTCGACCTTTTTTTTTCTTTAGCTGTTTCGGTTCTGTTAGCTGATCCCCCTTTTCTCTCATTTTTTTTTTTTTTTTTTTTTTTTTGTAGGTGGCCAAATGTCACGGGGACTTGGCAAGGAGGGCCGGCCTGCAGAAAGAACTAATACCCACGAGGGCGGCAAGTCTTACAAGGCTAAGGTTGCTTCCACGACTTTTCGAGGCGGTCTTGAAGCGGATAAAGGCGGCGAGGGAACTTGGCGAAGCATAGAGTGCGGCACGAAGCGTGGCGAGAGGCGCCGGACCGAGAAAAAAAGAAAGAGGCCGGAAAGATCTTGGTCGTCGAGGGCCCGGGGGTGCGGTTGGCAGAGGAGTTGCCGGGCCATCCCGGGTGACTGTGGGCTAAGATGGTGCCTTGGAGCGGGCACTTCGAGGCTCACAGGCGGGTAACTGTGGAATGCACGACAAAGGAGCTCGGCGGGCTTGAATGGATCTTGCAAGCGGGGAAGCTACGGCTAGTCGGACGAAGTGATAGCGGGCTTAAAGATGAGGCACGTACTTTCGGTGGGCTTCCGGGTGGCTTGCCTTCAGCCCGTCGGAGCTTCGAGCTTTCCCGGACACGGAGTTTAACATCTAGCTTTAGATTGAGGGAGGCTGAAGGATCTACTTAGAAATTTGTGAGGGTTGATGCGTGACGTCGGGTGTCTTCGGGGCCCAGTGTGCCCATTGCCTAAGCGATCTCGGGCTCTGCGGGAGACGGCCACTTTGCCGCTCTTCCCGGGGCCTCCGCTTGATTCCTCTGCTCCTACGAGTCGGTCGACATTAGGCGAAGCAGGCTCTCCTTTTTCACCATTTTTTTTTAGTGTATCCTGGCGCGGAGCCTGGGTTTTTGTATTGCTTCTGACCTTGACTGTTTGTTGATATACCAAGATGCCTTGGTTAATTTCTTCGCTCCTTTTCCTGTTTTGCTGATTTGAGTTGTTTGGTTCCCAAGCCACAAGGTCTTCCTTGAGTAGTTATGTTCTATAATTTGAGCTACTAGGCTCCTAGGCGCTAAGGCCTTCTGTGGCCCAGAGGTTGTTAAGCTCTGGGCGTTGAGACCCTCTTGAGTTGTTCCCCAAGGCATGCGAAATTTGAGCTCTTGGGCTCGGCCTTAAAAGGCCTTCTGCGTTGTTAAGCTCTTGAGGCGGCCCAAGACACACTAGGCCCGTTAAGCTGCTGGGTTGAGCTCTGCCCAGGCTCTTGGGCGCTAAGGCCTTCTGGCGGCGGGGTTGTTGAGCTCACGGGCGCCTAAGGCCCTCGTGAGCTGTTCGCTCTCTGAGGTTGAGCTGCGGGCTCCGGGGCGCTAGGGCCTTCCAGGCCCAATTTGATGGCTCCTGGGCGCCAAAAAAAAGCCCTCCTAGGCTGTTAGCTGCGGGTTGAGCCCCTCTTTGGGCTCGGGCGCTGGGGCCTTCCTGTCTTAAGCTCACCGGCGCTAGACCCTCCTGTTTGTTAGCTCTGCGGTCAGCCCACTAGGCTCCGGCGCTAAGGCCTTCCTCACCTTGGCCGGCTGTTAAGCTCGCAGGCGATAAGACCCTCTGGCTATTAGCTCTGTGGTCGAGCTCTTTGGGCTCTGGGCGCTAAGGCCTTCCTGGCGTTGTTAAGCTGCAACGAGGTTGAGAAATTTCTTGGAAAGCTCTGGGGGCTAAGGCCTTCTATGGCCTTTAGAGTCCTTATAGTGACCTCTGCTTGCCCATTGGACTATGGATGAGCTGGGGACGAATAGTAGTTCTTGATTCCGAGCTCGGTGCAGAAATCCCTGAACTTAGGATTGTCGAATTGTTTCCCATTGCTCCCGGCCAAGGGACTTCCGGGGATCCGAACTTTGCATAATGCAGGCGTGGCAATTTGAAGTACCTTATGTTGTGATTGTTGCTAAGGTTCGCCTCGGCCCATTTGGTAAGTAGTCCTGACCACTGATGATGAATTTGCATTGGCCCCGATGGGTAGGGGTCCCAATATGTCTAGCCCCCATTGCTGAAAGGGCCAGGGGCTTATGATTGACATCAGCGGCTTGGACGGGAGGTGAGAGATTTTGTCGTGTTCTTAACAAGTTTTGCATTTTTTGACCAATTCTGTCGCGTCTTTGAGCATTGTGGGCTAAGTGGTACTTTGTCTTAAGGTCTTTCTGCTAAGTCAGACTTGATGTGGTTGCCATGTGCCTTCTTTATTGCACTCCACGAGTACATAGTCGACGTCTTGCTTTCCTAGACACTTAAGGATGGGCGTGAAAAAGCCTCATTTATAAAGGGTCCCTCGATGAATGGTGAATCTTGCCGACCTTACTCTGAAGTTTGAATCTTCCCTCTCGTGGTCATTGTTAATGTACGCCACAGAAAGATAATCCCGGATGGGGTCCGTCCGACGGTTCGGACATCACGGGGAGACCTCTTCTTAGTTGATGCTTATAGAGGTTTGGGAGTGTTAGCCAGTATCGTGCTTCAAGATCTTCTTGGCATTTGTCCTTGATTGCTGAGCATACATTTCGGGAATTCTCTTCCCTTGGCACATGTGACGCCGGACCATACGAACTATTGTCAGTTCTCACACTTTTTTGAGATATATGATCATCTTTCGCCCTCACGGCCTCATAAGTCTTATCTGCCGCGCGGTTGGGGTATTGCTTACCTCGAAATTGGTTGCTTTGTGAAGTGGCGAGGTTGAGTCCGGCTATGGCGTTTTCGTGTTCGGCCTGCGTTATTGGAGGCTTGGAAGTCGAATGAGGCGTATTCGTATCTATTCGTCAGGAGGGTTAGGATCAACCGCCACTTCCTTGGGCGTTAGCGACCCCGTCGACGGATAATTTCCGGATAAAGTCGGGTGTAGTGGGTAGCCTCTCCCAGTAGATTGTCTTTGGAGTGAACTCCATGATATGAAATCGCTTGAGGACACCTTTACCGATGTCCTCGGTTTGTACGATGTGAATTCACTCGGCTCACATGACCGGCTTTATCTGACCTTCGGAGGTCTCTAGTCTATCACGTGCCTTCATCGGATATTAGGTTGGGACTTTGATGGTATGAGGCTTGGAAGTAAAGGTCGAGGCTTCGCGTGGTTACCAACGCGAGATCAACACCTAAATCTTTGAATCTGCTCTCTCTACTCCTCTCGAGCTAGTGCAGTAGTAAGTTTGATTCTTCTTTGCTCTGCTCTCTTACAGGCCTTTTCATTGTGAAGTCTGAAATAACCAGGTAGAGAGTGAGGAGTTCTCCCTCTGATGGGCTTACTAGAGATGGGGGAGAACTGGAAGTGGAGTTTTGAGTCTTAGTGAACTCCTCGGCTTAGCTAGGTCCCATTGGAAGGCCTTTTCGAGCACGAAAGAAGGGTGAGCATTGTCGGTATTACTGGTCTGAAGCGGCAGACGGCTATTCTCCTGCCGGCGTTGAGCGTCTTTAATGTTTGTGAGGAGAGGCGACATATTAAGCCACGACCTTTATCTTGTTGGGTTTGCCTCTATTCATGGTACATTGACTATAAAACCCAGAGCTTCTCGGTGGAGACTCCGGACGCATTTGTGGGTTTAACCATATTAAACTTCCGGACTGGAGCGCCTCGGCCCGAGATGAGTTATGTGGAGCTCGACTTTTATTGATTTTACCAGCATATCGTCTATATATACCTCCATAGATGCTCCGATTTGTTTCTGGAACATCTTGTTCACCAACCTCTAGTAGGTGGTGCCTGCATTCTTCAGTCCGAAGGGCATTACTCGATAACAATAGGTTCCCTGACCAGTGACAAATGAGGTCTTCTCTTGGTTGTTGGGGTCCATCGATGGTTGTAGCATGAGAGAAGGTGTCCATGGTGAGAGTTCATGACCGTATAGTGTCCACTATAAGGTCAATCGGTGAGAAGCGTCGCTTTGGGTGACCACATTGATGTTAATTGAAATCGTCTGAAAGCCACCACTTGTCGTTTGCTTTTTTGACGAGGACAACGTTGGTAACCATTGAAATTACTCCACTTCTCGATTGCCTTTGGCGGAAAGCTTATCGAGCCTCTTCATTGTCATATACCTTTTTGGGTAAAGCTTTCCTTCTTGTAGCGCGGCAAGGAGGGATTAGCGTTGACTGTGGGTAATTATTCTTGGTCGACCATGTGTCTTCTTGTTTCAGGCGGGCCACCTCCACGTTACGCTCTTTTTGAGGAGTGGATGAGAGGCTGATGTTTTAAGCTAGTTTAGACCCTATGTGAAGCGAGGTGTTTGGAGTTGGCCACGAGTTGTCGCAATCGATTCTTCTAACGGTGTAGGTCGGGCGGTCATTTCGTCTCGCATGTCGAGCTCATCCATGGAGATGTTGTCGACCGCGTTTTGCTTCATTATTTGAAGTAACATTCCATTTATCATTTGGTTTCCTCGGACCATTCCTACACCCTTTGCGAGTTGGAATTCGATAACCATGTAGCGATGGCGAAGAGGCGACCATGACGGAGGAGGCTACTAACAATATGTTGTGGTGATGGGCATCTACTAAATCTCACCATTATTTGTGGCACTGGTATGGGTGGTCTCGAAGTGACACTAATTGTGCTCTGACCCCCGAGGCGTACTCTTTCTCAAAGGCTGTGGCGGGCATTGGTAGCTCTGGCTTTTCCTTCGATTCCCATTTTGTCGGCGAATCGCGAGATGATGTCGCCGTACGCCATTGTCGACGAGGACCCTGTGGACTATTTTATTAGCTACTACAGCTTTTATCACGAGTGGATCATGGGGATGTTGACAGCCTTCCATGTCGACGTCTGAAAAGGTTATGGTAGTGTCCAACCAAGGAAGCTTGGATACTCCTTGTGCCCAGGTCTCCCCGTCGATCTTTGTAGTGGGTCTTCTTTGGTGAGTTGGACTCTCTCCTCCGTGAACCCTCTGAGATTACATGGATTTCTCCCAGGTGATCTTTGGCCCCGGGGCAGGTTGGCAATTGGTGTTAAGATTTGGACTCGCTCTTGCCCATGGTGCGTGCGTTTGAGATGCCACGTCGGATCAAGTACTCGATCTCTTTCTTTAGGCGGATGGTCGTGCATTGGTGTCCATGACCCTTGTGAATTCCGATCCTCGTATCATCTCTTTTGTTAGTCTGTCCTCATCTGGGTTGGCCATTTGGGGGCTTTTGTGTTTGTATTTCGTGGGACACGTGATCTTGAGGTGTCGGGGGGTGTATTGTCGAGGTGAATACCGCTGCCACAGCTTTGGCTGAGGTGGTCCTAGGTGATCCTTGATGTTCCCTCGTCTTTTTGGGGACCACTCTAGGTTTTCTCTGCTCCTCCTCAGGGATCTATCCCTGTCTACCTACCTCATGGGGCTTTGCTCCCTTTTTTTATCGCCCATGTTCTTTTCCTTTTAAGTAGAAGAGCTTCTTTGCTTAGATAGAAGGGCTTCTTCACCGTTGATATACTTCTCTGTTTTGGCGAGGACACCGTAGCCGCACTGAGGTTCTTTGAGATGAGAACATTAGGTCTTTTCATTTTTTTTTTTTTTGACCTGCGATGAAAGCGGTGATGTCGAATTTTTCGTCGGGAATATCCACTTTCAACGATTCCACGTTGAACCTTTGAACATATGACCTCAGGCTTTCAGCGAGCCACCTTTATGGTAGAAGAAGGTGGTAAAGCTTGGCTTCTGTGCGTCCGCGCTCGATAAAGTGGAGGCGAATCTGATGGGAAGCTTCGTAAATGATGAGACGGACGCCCGGTAGATGCGGTAGCGAGAACCCGTGTGCGGGACCCGCCGATTGTGATAGCGGCTTTTTTGCATCGTATGGATCATTATCGTAATAGCTCCATCTGGATTCTTGTATGTATTAAGGTGATCAATGGGATCTGCAGTTCAGTCGAACTTTCTACTGTGACATTCTGAACTTGGGTGCGGGAAGAGGAAGAGCTGACACCGGTGAAGCGAGTTAGGTTGTTGCACCGAGGCGTCACGAGTGGGCGACCCTTTGCTACTTCCTTCCACGCCGTTACGACCTCTTCTTCGGATGCCTTTGAACGCTGCTCCCATGACCACTCCCTTGTTTCCTACTGATTAAGGATAGGTATGGGTTCATTGCTCCTATCGTCTCGTCCGTGCCTCTCCTCATTGCGATTTTCTTCGGGAGGTTTACCTTGAGATCACGCTCCTTGGTTGGTAATTCCGCTCTCCATCCGCTCCCAGGAGGTGAGGTATTCTTCTCTTCTTGGGTGAGGGGTTTGGCCTCCTGCTGTCGTATATCTGGGGGCGTCGCGGTTACTGGTGATTGTTCAACTCTCTGATCGACGGTTGGCGACGCCATCGTAAAACAATGACGCTATATTAATTGTACACGTGAGTCATTGTCATTGCTGCCACTGATACATCGCCGATTATCGTATCTGCCCGTCGTTTTTGAAATTAAGATATCGCCGATCCCGAGAGATGGTGCATTTGTCAGCGCCGTTCCCCTGACGGCATGCGGTGATGCTTTTCCAGGTAGGCTTGGCGTGCTAGATTTGCTAGGTTGGTCCACTGACTTTGGACGTTGGACTCCTCTGCAAAAACAAGAAACAAAAAGGATCGCGAGCTCACGGGTGCCTCTCGATGCTGGTCGATTCTTCCGGTGGAAGAGAAGATCAGCCTTAGGGAATGAAGTTTTTATTATATGTTTGTGTACCTTTCCCTTAGATGGGTGATGCAGTGATTTATAAAGGGATGATCGTGATAAACTTGCGGTTGGATGTTGGCGAATAATCTTTCCTTGTTGGAGGATAATCTATTCTCACTCCATTGGGTGGGGAATTTTAACCTTATGTGGCAGTGTGCAGGATATTGATGGGCGTGTCGAAATATCTACTCTGTTTAGTGGGGTGGTGGGTGTTTCTGCCATGTCTGAGTCCTTGAGCTGCGATTTTTGAAAAGGCGGTTTGGTTTAGAGTACGTGAGGGCATGTTAGCACAGTGTGTATACCTTTTGTCAGGCTTTTGGGCCGCGTCTTGGAGCTGCTTGGCGCCCATTATTTCAAACCCGTGATATTTAAAAGTTTGTGTGTTGTGTTAAATATTGTGTATTGAACATAATTGCAATTTAAATGATCAATTAATAAAACGGGTTATGAGTGCCGTGTTACTGATTACTAGTGGGTCACATTTTGAGTTGTTAATTTTGACACGATTATTATTGTGTTTGTGTTAGGTCAGTGAATACAATGATTACTTATATGTTATTTATGACCCACGAACTATACGTCGACACAAATTGTTCTACATCAAACTTCTGTTTTCAATTAAAACTAAAGAATTTTAATATTTTAAAAGTAAATCAGTATGATAAACAGTATATTAAACATTAATAATTTTTTGCACAATTCAAAATAATTGTCCTTTAAGACAAACAAAATTAGGAAAATAAGTTTAACAAAACAAAAAAAATAAAAATAAAAATAAAAATATGCTGAAAAAGAGAATTAATGAAACTTCCTTTTCTCCTTTTTTCTATTTTTCAGTGTGGGGAAAATATTTTAACTTATAATAATACTAGGGAAAATATTTTAGCTTATAAACAATACAAATTTTAGCTTATAATCATTACACTTTACCTTTTATTTCTAAGGAATGATAATATATTGAAAACAGTTGTAAAAACAAAATTTTACTTCTCCAAATAACTCATAAACTACATTTAGATTTTTTTTTAATTGTTTATAAAAATAACACTTTTAGAAAATGTAAAACATGAATGTAAGGTTTTAATTTTGAGAGTATTTCACATGCTTAAGGTCTATAACTTTATATTTTTAATTAAAACTAAAGTTACAATATTTTTAAAAGTACCATTCTTATGGTAAATATTATATTAAACATTATTAATTTTTTTGCACAACTCAAAATAATTGTCCTTTAAGACAAATAAAATTTGGAAAAAAATGTTTAACAAAACAATAAAAATAAAAATATGCTTAAAAATAGAATTCATGAAATTTTCTTTTTCTCCTTCTTGCTATTTTTTGGTGTGGGGAAAATATTTTAGCATATAAACACTACACATTTTAGCTTATAAACAATACATTTGATATTTTAGGAAAAAGGTACACTAATGCCCCAATGTTTGTAGTATGTCAATTTAGCCCATGCGTTTTTTGTCCAGCCATGCCCTTAGCGTTTTCTATGAAATACTTATACCCTTTGCCGTGAGAAGCATCAAGTGGACAAACAAGGCATTAATGATGCTAATGCGATACCTCTCACATGCGTTTTTTTGCTTATGTGGCACCTTTGCATGTGAGGGTGCCACATCAACATCGTTAACGCCCCGTTAACCCACCTGGTATTCCCGTTAACAACAAAGGTTTAAGTATGTCACGGTAGAAGCATCAGTGGAATGGTTGGACAAAAAAAAAACATTAAGGACTAGATTGGACATACGACCAAACATTGGTGGCATTAATATACCTTTTCCCTGATCTTTTATGTCTAGAGAATGATAAAATATGGAACATAGTTGTAAAAACAAAATTTTACTTCTCAAAATAACTAATAAACTAGTTTTAGAAACTTGTTTTTGAAAATTGTCTCTAAAAATATCACTAATAGAAAATGTAAAAAAATGATTGTAAAGTTTTTATTCCAAGAGTATTTTACATGTTTAACGTCTATAACTTCATATTTTTCAATTAAAACTAAAGTTACAGTATTTAAAAAGTAATATTAGTATGGTAAATAGTATATTAAACATCAATAATATTTTATACAACTTATAATAATTTTCTATGACAAATAAATTAGGAAAAGATGTTTAACAAAACAATAAAAATAAAATATGATTAAAAGGATAATTGATAAAATTTTATTTTTCCCCTTCTTTCTATTTTTCGGTGTGGGGGAAATATTTTAGCTTATAAAAATACACATTTTAGTTTATAAACAATATACTTGATCTTTTATGTCTAAGGAATGATAATATACTAAAAATAGTTATAAAATAGAATTTTACTCCTCAAAATAACTCATAAACCACTTTTAGTGTGACGCCCCATTTCCCGGGGATCCTGTTGACCATCGTCAACCTGTGGAATACCTGTGTGTCTCATATCATGAGATCCATACATGAGTAAAAAAGGCCACATTGGCCTACACATCATACTCACCAAAATATATCCAACTATATTATAATATTCTGTAGGTCATCACATCTTTATACAAAACATATATTAAAATTTAAATTCTAATACATGTTCTACAAAATAAATATCAAATACATAATGACTTTCTTCTCAAAAGACCTACAGTGAGCGTCGTCTTCGAATACTCCTGTGCCTAAAATAATTTCCCTCGACATGGTGAGCAATGCTGCGATGGTGGAATTATCCCACCGCCAGGTTGCCTCCCCGCTAAGTGCATGTAATGGCAACAAAACACATTAAAGCAAATGCATGATCCTACTTGAATGTCACCATGTCCAATCCCATGTCTGAGTCCTCACAGGCTCCTGCGCGACGCCCCATTCAAGGTCCTCGTGACCACCGTCAACCTGCGGAAAACCTGTGTGTCTCATATCATGAGACTCACACATGAGTAGAAATGGCCACGTCGGGCTCATACATCCATACTCATCAGAAAATAATCAACTATATTACAATAGTTTCATGCCTGTTTTACAAAAATATTTGTACATGTTTTACAAAAATATTTACTCAAAGCCACATGTCGGCTTTTTTCTCAAAAGCGGCTTCTAGTGAATGCTGTCTCCCTGGATAGTCCCTGTACCTGAAAGGGGGATCCCACGATGGGGTGAGCAATGCCCAGTAGTGATAATCTCCTATGAGGGTTACTCCCCACCTAAGTGTTCATGCAATGGCACACCAAACATTCAAGTAAAACATATATGTTCCTACTCAAATGTCTACATGACATGAATGAGAATATGACTCACCCATTCCTCCATCTCGAGCCTCTTGACTCCTGCTTGCATTACCTAAGCGAGTGTGAAAGCGATGTTTTTCAAAAGCAAAGGTTTTGTTCTTGAAAACATAATCTCCATTTCCGATCAAATCAATTGGACAACCCTCCGAGGTAAATTACTGGATAACTCTCGACGATCGTGGGTCTCATTAGAAATAATTGTTGAATGACCCTCCCAGAGCAATTCTTGAAAAATCTCTCTTTAAATTCCTTTACAATTGTTTTCCTTTTGTAATAAATAGCTCACCTATCATTCTAAGTTTCCCAATGCATATGAAATGCAATATGCCATTTCACAACAATTCATGTTAGTATATTAAACATGCATATACTAACAGAATTTATACACAATGAGCATGTTATTCATTCATATATAGCAATAACATAAAAATTAGCTCACATGGGCTAATACACAATCTGACAGTCCATCTAGGAGCTGTCCAAAGTATCACACCAACAACACACAATTTACATGTTATTCAAACCCCCCAAGTAATAACTTCTTGATATCTGAATGCATTTTCGTCCACTTACGTCGGTCAGGGGCGATCGAAGTCAGTCCCAAAATTTTTAGCATTAGGTCGAATTTTGGGATTCTTTCAACTTGACCACTCACGGTCTCGCACCATCTAACCCATGTACATGGCTCTTAGTCAAAGAATAAAACAAGTAGGGGAAAACCCTACACTCCGAGGTTGTCGAGAAACTCCCTTGGCTGTGCCATGCGTAGTCCCTTGCGGCGTAGACCAACTTTGCTTCTTGCCTCGCCGGGTTCTTGGGACCGTCGCCCAGAAAAATCTAAGAGAGAGGTAGAGCTTCTCTGCAAGAATTCTCCTTTCTCTTTCCTCTTTTTTTCCTCTTTCTTTTCCCCTTCCAATCCGGTTGGAAAAATTTGGTCGAAGAACTTGTCTCTTAAGCGCCACATGTCAACCTCCCGTTAGTTGACTTGGATTCCTTGCTCCATATCCATCTACCTTTGATTTTCCTCCAATGGCATGATGCCATGTGTCTCATGTGAGCCCCACTTAAGCTCAATGTTTGACCCATTCTGCCCAGGACACGTGGCACCTCTTGAGCTACTCATAAAGTGCCTAGTGTCCCGCACTCCTTTACATGCACTCCAAAAAACGCAAAGTGGGTTGTCTCGGTCGATGAAATTCAATGTGGTAGCTAGATTTTCTTGAGATGATTATTAATTGATGAAGTCCGTTTGTCATTTAGAGATCTAGAAAAATTTAGGATTTACGACCAAAGTATGTTTTAACCTTTTCAGAAAATTAGAATTTTCTTGGGTTTTTACCTCACACATGCTTATGTCGTAATATGAAAACGTTTCAACAAATATTTGTTTTTAATTGTGGGCAACCCTCCGATATACATCGTTGGATTAATCGCCGAGGTGAATTTGTTGGGTATCTTGAAACAATTCATAGGCCTTAATGAATTGTTGGACAATTTTCCCAACCACCGATTCTTAGGAAAACTTTACGATAAAGAGTATTATTTAATAATTTTACAAAAGAATATCGTTTAGACAACCCTTGATTTATTTGTGTGCTTTGTGCTCTTATTATAGGATGCGTGCGTATGAAATGCGTATCTTATTTATTATACCACGTATGTTAATATATCAAACATGCATATATTAACAAGAATTTACCTAACACCATGTTATTCTATTCATAGCAATAACACCAAATTAACTCATAAATTTAATGACAATTTAAGCAATTCATTGAACATTTGACAAAACAAAACCACACAAGATCACGTGAACAGTAAAACCTGAATATATTTGTTGTGACCATAGCTGAGGATTTTCTTTTCAAGTCAAATCTTTGGAACTGAAATGACGGCCATTCGTGCATCAGAATATCCCTATCCATCAAAATGAAAACAACGCCAGGAATCGCAGTCAGGAGAAAACTGCCTCCGGGTTATCGAAACTCCACAAAACTGGTGTCCACGCATAGCCCTTGTAGTGTATATCAACTTCTCATCTTACTCCGACGAGAACCGATGGTCCGAACGCCGAGAAATCTAGAGAGAAGTTGGACTCTCTCTCTCTAAAATCTGTTTCTCCCTCTCACTGCCGGATACCAGGCTAAAAATGGAGATGTTCTTTTTTTCTTTTCATTTTATTCCCCTTTTGTCCTCTTATTTTGACTTTTAAGGGCTCTTTGACATATATGAGTACCCAATATAAACCAATTTATCTAACCTCCTGCTCGCTATTCATGTGAGATGTGTTATGAATCTGTGTAGTGGTGTGCTTGTCATGTCACGTGCCCTCTCATATCATGTACTTCTCGCTAATTTGTCATCTGACGCTGAACTCAACTGGTCTTGCTCGAAGAGCGTGAAATTATTTGTCTTTGAATTCGACAAAATTTGATGTGGTAAGTAGATTTAGAGAGCGAGATCCCACAGCAGTGAAATCTGTTTTAAATGCGTAGAATCTAGAAAAGTGCAGTTTTGATGAAATTCTTGTTTTACCATTTTCAAGAAATTAGAATTTTCGGGTTTATTTAGAAACTTGTTTTGAAATTTTTAATAAAAATATTAAATATCCTTATAAACATCAAAAAATGAATTTAAGATTTTTATTCTAAAGCGCTACATGTTTAGGTCTATAACTTTATTTTTCAATTAAAACCAAAGTTACAATTTTTTTGTACGTAGTATTAATATGGTAAATGTTATATCAAACATCAATAGAGATTTTTACTTTGTTCAAAATTATTGGCCTTTAAGGTGAAACAAGTGGGAAAGATGTTTAAAATAATAAGCCAAAACCTGTTTAAAGAAATTAATAAAATTTTCCTTTTTCTCCTTTCTATATTTTAAATTATATTTCTATTTTTAGTTGTTAAATGGACATTATTAAATCTCATAATCTGGGTTGAGCTTTAAAAAGAAATTATTAGATTTAACCATGATCTAAAGTTTTCTGATTTTTAATAATAGCATTAATAATATGGTTTCATAAATATGTTTACAAGAAATTAATAAAAATTTAATTTTCTCATTCTTTCTATATGTAATCTTTTACAACCCGATAAATGGCCCCAAATTATTAGACATTTACAATTACAATTACTAGTCCTCAAAATATTAAAATTTCAAGAAGAGTTAATTATAAATTTCTCACATATTAAAATATTTCTGTGTTCTTTGAAAAGTTTTCAAATAATAAGTTTACGAATGACTAATGGTGTAGCAAACAATAGGACATTTTTGCAACTACCTTTACGATCTTCACAATATATAAAACTTTTAGGGTTGAGTTATAATATTTCTCATAAAATATAATAGTTTCTACAGCCACCATAAGTGTAGCACCCCTTCTTTGATCCGACCCGATTGGCGGGTCCGAACTCAATTCGGGATGCTCTGATACTACTAAGCGTAGCCCACATTCGGCACGGGTGTCTGCGAAGTGTCGTTTTTGGGTTACTATAAACTTATGAACTTTAAGTTTGTTCATTCATATAATGTTAAACATTTAACTTGTATTATATTTTGTAGGCGTGAATTAGTATATACAAGCTATCTCTGGAAGTGTTCAACATTACAATATTGCAGTGTTTCAAAATGAACAATTATAACCTAAAATAGACCCAAGGTCTTCAGTGGGCGCTAGTGATGTGGCGCTGACTACGATGTGGATTGTCCTGTCCTTTGGTTTCCTCTTCGGTACCTACATGGATGAAGACATCGTGCCAGCTTTCACGCTTAGTGGAATAATACATATGGACTGACCCGTGGCACGGATCATCACTTCTATACACATGCATACTTATGTGAATATATCATTTACATATGTTATCCATTTCTCATATCTATTTTTCATAACATGTTTCATTCTTATCATATTTCATATACTTTTCATGTCATCTTTCACTTTACTTCTTGTTCTTATGCTTGTATACTATAGTAGCATAAGCGATCTTTATATACATCTCATGTCATATACTTTACATATATATCATTTCTTTTATGTTTCATGCCATAAAGTCATGAGCGGATCTGGAGAAAAAAGTTGTATGTACCGAAGAGTACTATCACTATCTGAGACCTATCTATGTTTTGAAAATTTACTATCAACTATGCGAGGCAGTGATCTGTATATGACAACGGGACCGCTATAATGATCGGAAATGGGATCGAGTCGCTCGACGAAGCGGAACCGTATTTTGTAAATTGTATCTTCTGACATTGTATCTGCATTTTTATCTATCCTCACGGGTTCTGCAGACGATCCATGTGTATTTTATGTTCAGTACATATCTCATATTCCCGAATAATTACGGTCATCCAGTAATCATATGCAACATGTACAATCATTTATTCGAATCTTTGTATTTTTCATATCTCATTATATGCATAAATAAATATGGTTACCAGCAGAGCCTGCTTTTTTTCATCATTTATGGACCAAATATGAGTTCCAATTTTAACAAGCTATATATAGATGGGTTCTTGACTCAATGGGCTTTCCATAGAGTCCAAGAACACCCGAAACGGAGTTCGGGCGAAGAAGTTATGACCTTATGAAGTTGGAGGTCTCACATGAGTAGCCAGCCATACCCGGCCAGCCTACCCGATCTGCCCTTGCCGGCCAGCTCCAGTACCCACTGCCCTCCACAGGTATATGGTTGTAATCTTGACTCAATGGTCTTTCCATAAAGTCCAAGAACACCTGAAACAAAGTTCGGACGAAGAAGTTATGACCTTCCGAAGTTGGAGGTCACATAGGGAATGATCAAGCCAATGAGTGACGACACCGCCTAAGGCGACTGTCTGGCCCAGAGCTGACGACTTAGCCAGTGACCCATTGTTGAGCCCCGACGGCTGACGATTAGAATGTTCAGGGTAAATGGACCATAACTTGGTCTCTGAGAGTCGGGTGAGAAATTAAAAACTAACATCAAGTTATTGATGCGGCTGATTGCAGAAGAACTCAGCATGGAATTCCCTTTCATTCTCCCACCCGAACACCGAGTCCTAATGTCAAGCTAATGTGATAAGAATACAGGTAATTTCCATGGTTCAAATTGTAACTAGGCAGTTCCATAGGTAACCTGTGACCTTAAATGAAAGGAACAGAAGTAGAAGAAACCCCTACTGAGTAATGGGTTAGATGAGTTTCTTTAAGTCTAAAAAATTGGGAATCCTTACTTGGATTTTCATACAACCCCAAATCCCAGCACAAGACCAACCCAAAACACATAGATAGGAGTCTTGGGGTTCTTCTCAGCTCAGCGCCCAACAAGAAGCCAGTTTAGAGAGGTTTCCAAACAAATGCGCATACTAAAAATAAAGGGTTTCCAAACCATGTATCTATACTTTCTATACCAAAACTAGACAAATACCATACTCAAATTCCATACAAAAACACTAGACTTCCATACTTTTGATCTTCTTTTCTCCTTCTTTCTTCCTTCTTTTCTCTTCTTCTTCTTCTCTTTCTTCTCCCTCTCTCTACTTTTTTCGTCTCCTAAAAATGAGAGACCCCTTGATCTTATCCCTTTTTTGTCTCTTCTCCCAATACCAAAATGAGATATTTTTGGCCTTTTGATCTTATTTTCCTTTTAGAGTTAAGGCCGTATTTGAAAACTACTGTTATTTTCTTTCTTTCCCATTTTGCATTTAGGTCCTCAATTTCTCTATTATTCTTACTTTAACTTATAAATATTCCACCTTTGACATATGAACTTATTAAGAATTGCATGACCCTTGGATCACGAATTGGTAAATTATTAATTTACCCTTGACTTTTGTATTAATTCTAGTTTCTTGCTTATTTTATTTTTATCTTTATTTTATTTCGGAAAAATATACATTTACTTTTATTATACCCTAAACATGTTATAAAACCGTTATGGCATAATTTGGGGTGTTACAATAAGGTCCATCCCAAATGATATACCTTTCTATGACCAATCAATGGTTGGTCGCAAATCTTCTGACATCTTGTGACTACTTTTACCACTTGTCAGAAATTATCACACTTTTAGAGACACGTTATAATATTTCTTATAGATTATAAATTTTTTAAGATGAGCGTGGGTTAAATGCAAAATAATATGTTCGTTTATGACCCGATCAATAAGGTGGTCGCATATTATAAGATATTTTGTGACTACAATTACTAGTCCTCACGGATTATAGCATTTTCTAGACCAATATAAGATTTATCATAAAAAATAATACATTTTACAACCAACAAATAACTGGTCGCAAGATATAATATCTACAACCAAACATTGATAGCAATAAATCAAATTATTGGGAGTAAATAAATAAAATATTTAAATAGGCTATCTATTAAAATTAGTGAATATTTGTCAAAGTTCATCATAGAAAATTAAAATCAATGACTAGTTTGGACTGGTCGTAAAAGCTTTGGTCACAAAAAACTAAATTTCTTGTATTGAAAACACCAACAAGCAACACCTAGTTGTAATCCTGCAGTTATGGGCCACCACCAAATAACTTTTACCCACTCTCGTTGTTGTTGGGTAAAATCACGAGGGATTAGACCATATCAATGATTTTATATTTAGGGTGTCAACATTATAATAAACTAATAATATATAAGAAAAATATTTTTTTGAATGTTAGCATTATAAATTTTTTTAAAGGATAAAGAAAAGGGTTTTTTTTTTTTTTTGGCTATCAGTTGATACCTCATAAGTACATGTAGATCTACTCCTGACTTAGATCCAAAGTAAACAATATCATACCAATATGGATAGAGAAAAGTCCATAAGATTTTCAAACACTATCTCCTTCCTCAGGATGAAACCCACTTTCAAGAACTACCCCAACACCCATCGATCATCTCCACCATAGGCAAACTCTAACATGTAGGATATAAGTCATTGTTCAAGGTCTAAGCCATTATTGGCTAACCTATTCTCCCTAGCTTAGAACTTCATGTTTTCTCATTATGAGGATTTGGTATTTTATTTACCCTCGTAAGCTATATCTTCACATTATGAAGCTCTCATCATCTCTCATCGCGGATTAATTCATCCGTGATGACCATAAATGAAAAACTTTGGCAATCTATTTATTTATTATAAATTTGTTACTTTTGATGAAAAAGTTAGGGTTTTGGTTCTCGTATGTTCCGAATCTATGCTAAAAAAGAAATGAAAATTATGATGTTTTAAAATTGAGGATCTATCCATTGGCCAAGTCAAACGCGGAGCGTGTGAAAATCAGTATGTGAAAGAAAAAATCATTTTTTCTTTGAGTCAGATTTGAAGTACCAGTTGAATGATCGGTGAACTAGATGATTCGGCCAATTCTCAACTAAATCGATGGTTTAATTTTTTTTTTTTTTTTTGGTTTAAAAACTTGAAGCAACGTCGTTTTGATGTATTTTGCATTGAAACGACCTAGTTTTGTAAAACCCGAGAAAACTTAAAATTTTATGAAAAATGGCAAGAATAGTAAAATTGCTGGAATGGCTCAGGGAAGCCTAGAAAATTCTCTAGATCTTGGATGTGTGAAAGCAGTTTCTACAGTAGTTGGGGTCGTCTCGTGAAATCTAATGACCCGAAGAATTTTCATGAATTAGAGATAGTCGGAATTTTACGATTTTCTAGGTGGTGAGTCCTTTGTGAGTCCGGGGCGGGTATTTTACGAGAATATCGAGATTTAGTAACTTCGAGTTAAGTTCATTTAAAATAAGAATTGAACTTGAGCAGGATAAAAAATAAATTGTTTCGAGTAGACGGATCAGAGAGAGGATCGCATGACACGTGGAGCTTTAGAGCCACTCATCAAAATAAAGTCGAAAACCAAGGAAGAAAAAAGAAAATAAAAGCCATTTTTAGGAAATTTGGATGAACCAGTGAGGAGAAGAGAGAGGGAGAAAACCTCCAGCCTTCTCTCTACGATCTCTGAGGTCGAAGTGGTTATCTTCGACAGACCCAGGAGTTTAAAGTCGAAGTACTCGGTGAGGGCTACGCGTGGATACCAGAAACTTCAAGTTTCGCCAAGGTTTCGGGCGGAAGGCTTGGGAAGTCGAAGCTTCGAGTTCAGGAAGTGTTCGTGGAACTTATCGGGTGGGTGCTCGCATACCCGATGGGTGAGGTTTCCTCTTTACTCACGGTTATTTCTAGCCTAAAGGCCATTTAATGTCATGAGTTTTCTTTGGGGCTGTGAGTGGCCGTGAGGTTCCAGTCCCAATTTTGGTGAATGTTGGAATATTTAGGACTATTTTGGCGATCCGGGAGCGTATTTTGAGATTAGTTTTAGTCCCACGAGGACTGATGTCTTCAGGTTTTGTTGCATGTTTTGGTGTTTAAGGCTGTTTTTGGCCTGAACTGGAAGTGGTAAAGTGGATTGAACTAGGACTGGTTCAAGGTGTGTTGAGGTTGGATGATGCCTTATTGAATTGAGGTCCTAAATCAAGGATCTTTTTTGTGTTATTTCTTTGTAGTTGAATAACGTGCGATTGTGTTGTAAAAAAAAAAACTGAAGATATATACATGTAAGATAGATTGACATGATAAATTTTGGGACTGAATTTCAGACTGTTATTGCACCGAAATCAGAGTTGTTCAGGCTATGTGAAGGATGGATGGTTTATGTGTGGAGCTATCCAGGAGTGTTATTTTAGGGATGTAGTCAGGTCGAGGGGTTGTGTTTGGATGAGTTTTGGTTCTTATATGGTGAAATTATAGTGTGTGCAGTCTCGAGAGTTATTTAAAACTAAATTGAAACTAAAGTTGATTTTGGGCTTAGTTTGGGCGGGTTTTATTGCCCATGTTGCATGAGCGTTGGGGTCTCAATTGGGGTAGGTTTGTCTTGGTTGAAAGGGTTGTTTAAAGTTGAGTTTGGTCGCTTGCATGTCTGAGAGCTCGAGGTGCCTCGGTGGCAGAAAGTGCGTAGTTCTGTTCTTTGTATATCCTTCATTCATGTGTGTCCCAACTTTGGAGTATATAACTTTTTCTACGTCAAGCTCATTCATACGTTCTTAGACTCTATGGAAAAACCTTTGAGTCTAGAATCCATTCATATATAGCTTAATGAAATTTGAGCTCATATTATGTTTGAAAATGACGAAATCTGATGGCCTCTATTCGCTGCAAATCTTTAGCGGTTTTCTTCATGGTTTTGCAACTTGCGTAACTCATGGTGGACGCTCCAAATTTGGTGTTCTTGGACTATATGGAAAGCTCATTGAGTCTAGAATATGTCCATGTTCATGTGAATGGCATTTGGTACCCACATAGTTTTCAAAAATTTGATTATAGCACCAAGTGTGCAAATTGCTTGGTTGTGATGATATGCGCAGTCTAATACCTTGAAATTGGTGTATGTTGTTTGGTAATTATATGCATGTTGATATGATTATCCATGAGGCTTAGGGAAATGCATGTGTTTATGTATGAACAAGGCCATTCCATAGCTTGGTTGTAGGCTATTTGTGGACATGGTGTCACAATTAACCCTAGAGTATAATGTAAGTCATTGCTTGATTGGTGATGACATGTAGATGTCAATATATGTGTGTATAATATGTTGACATGTATTGTGGCCCAATTTATTTGGAAATTATGTTAATTGATATGATTTCTAATGATGCATCGATTATGCATGGTTGAAAATGTTGGAAGCCAAATTATTGTGTTCTAATGGTTTGACTTGTGATGTGTTTGTGTATGAACAAGGCCATTGCATGGCTTAGTTGTGATATTTGTGAACATGGTGTCCTGATTAATCTGGGAAGTATAATGTAAGTCATTGCTTGATTGGTGATGACTTGTAGATGTCAATACACGTGTCTAAAATATGTTGACATGTATTATGTGGTTTATTTGGAAATTGTATGTTAATTGCTATGATTGTCCAAATGATGCATGGGTATTATGCATGGTTTAAAATGTCCATATAGCACTCATCATATATATGGCATGGTATAGGCATGAAATGGCACATTTGCATTGCATTTCATATGAACGGGGACATTGCGTAAGACGGGTGGGTGTGCATGGTTGCTGTCATTCACCATTCTTGGTGAACGGGTGGTGGACCCGATACATTGGACGATGTCCAATAATGCTCCACGATCTTCATGGTTGTAAATCAACACTGTGTATGGTGTTGATGGTGCGGGCTTGATTTAGGGACAATGTCCTAAAGAGTCAAGCAGTTTCAGAGATTGTCCAATGCTTTTGATTAAAGCGATTTATCGGAGGCCCGCCCGTGCTTTTGAATAAAGCGGTTTATCGGAGAGAAGCGTCGATGCTTTTGAATAAAGATGTTTATCGGAGACTATCCAATGCTTTTGATTAATGTGGTTTATCGGAGACTGTTCAATGCCTTTGAATAAAGTTGTTTATCGGAGACTGTCTAATGCTTTTGAATAAAGTTGTTCTCGAAAATTGTCAATGTTTTTATTAAAAGCGAGTTTATCGGAGCATCCCAGTACTTTTGAATAAAGGCATTTTTATCGGAGAGACTATCAATGCTTTTGAATAAAGAAATGATTATCGGGTATCCCGATATTTTGCACAAAGCGGTTTCGGAGATTGTCCAATGCTTTTGTTTTAAAGCGGTTTCGGAGATTTTCCAATGCTTTTGATTTAAATCGGTTTCGGAGATTGTCCAATGTTTTTTATTTATAAAACAAAAAAGCTTTTGTTTTGGATAAAGGACCATTGGTTGAAATACCAATGGTGAGTTTCTCACTTTAGGCATAAGCATGTGTGAGGGAGTCCGGTTGGGACTCGGGTTTAAGAGGGAGTCGGTAAGGGCTCGGTGCATGGGACATGTTAAGTCGCATCTCATTCATGACATGTAGGTTTCCATCCTAGGATGGCATCTTCTGGAAGGGAGTGTTTATTTGTTGCATGACCATTGCATGTGCGCCGATTGGGAGTAGCCCTTGTACGATTTTACTCTACTGGGCATTGCTTACCCTCTTTGTTACGACACGAGGTCGAACATTCTCTGTCGTGACAAGGAATTCTCTGTCGCGATAGAGGATTTTGAAAAGTCTATCGCGACAGATTATCTACGTCGCTCTGAGATTATAGGAAGTGCAATAGTGATAGGCTCATCGTTTCGCACCGCGGCTTTTTTGTTGTGCTCACCGTTGCGCGCAGCTGGCGTTACGTGATGCGTTGATGCGTCTAACGCTTCGCGTGCGCGTAAGCACCCGCCCGGTCGCGGCACCGCTTCACCATCTTGACCGTGACACAATGGTTGTCTTGTGACCACGAAGACCCGACCTTAGGAAGACCTGTGCGACCATTACGGCCCGACTAACCTGGCCAGTGACGCGTTTGCGTTGCGACATGGGGGTGCGAACTGTGCGATGAAGGCCTGTCGGTGACCACCTAGTGCGCGGGGCGATTATGCGGCGACGGAAAGATCCTGTGGCGACCGCAGGCGGCAGCTACGTCTTGATGCGCATTTGCCTTGTGGCGGCGAGCATTCTGGCGGAAATCTTGCGTATACTGTCGCGCGACTACGGATGACCACTGTCGCGACTGCGGCTAAGGGAACCTATCACGGCGAGACTTTCTGCATGCGTGACGGAAGGGCTCAAAATGGCGTGCTTTATTTGGCCTCTTGCACCTCCACGCACGTGATTTATTATTTATTACCGTTTTATAAGACCGTGAGTCTTGATATTGGACGTCGTCCCATTTCCGAGCTCACCACACATTCACCAAGAATGGTGAATTAACTGTCGCTATGCACCCTCGCACGACTTCATTAGCGATGCTACGATGCGGATGAATGCGATCATGCGCACGATTCCATATATCTGACTTTCAGTAACCGTGAACAATTATATTTTTCTGATATAGATTGAATCCTTAAATAATCCATGTCAGCCATCGATTGAGCATGCATTAACAATATAATTTTCACACAACCAGACATGTTATTCATTTTAGCAATAACACACAAGCAATACTTGTGGACCAATATTAGTCCAAAATCAGTCTCGAGATTGCCCAAAGCAGTCCCGAAATTTCGGTTCTTGACCGTCCAAAAACAGTCCCCATATTTAGTCTTGGATTGTTCGAAAACAATCTCGTAAAGGGGCTTGGGGCTAGGGCGGTCAAGGCGCGCAGCGACAGAACTCCTTGGGCGGGCGGCCAGTGCTGCAACCGGCATACGGCAATGGCGCCTGTGTCTTGTACTTATTTATCTGTGACATGGGCCGGTGCATTGTGTTGTGCATTGTTTGAGTTACTGCTCATGGGCACTTTTACAAAAAAAAAAAAGGACCCTCGTAGGTACACAAATTGACAGACCCCCTTCCTAGTGACAGGAAATTTGCCGGCAACTCCACAGTAACCTCCCAGCCAAGCTCGCTCGACTGACAAGTTACCATGAAGCCCAAAGCGTTAAAGCTATGAAGCGTATTTGGAAAAGCGTGGGTTTATAAAATTTTTCACTTTTCTATCAAAAATCACACCTTTAGATTTAGCAATCGTGACATACTTATTGCCACGGTGGTCAGCAAAATACAAAATCGCTTGTATAAAACAAAACTACACTCCCGATGTTTTCCGTCGAGCTCGATAAGGACCTCGGTCCTCATCAAAATATAAGATATGGATCCCGATCAAATATAAGTTTATGTAATCTGTTTTCAAAAACCATGCATGCATATTTTACAAAGATATTTACATATGCAAAATGCCACATTTTTAACTTTTTACTAGTTTTAATTTACCTTATCCTTATAGTATAATTACAACACAGTCTAAGGCCAGGGGATCGCGGAAAGTGCTCGGGCAGTGCGCACTTAGCGAAAAATTATTTTAAAAGCGAGAAGCGTGACTGGCCCGGCTCGATTAGTACTATAGTTCTAAATGTTGTTGTCATTGTTTTGTACCTCCCAATATGAGAAAATGCATGCAATGGTAGTAAAGCGTTATGAGAAGCCGAGTTTTGCTGTAATATTTTGAAAAGCGTCTTCCAACTATTCTATTTCTTGGCTTGGTTTGAAAACTATTTATATTTGCCCGAAAAGCTAATTAGTGGTGGTTAATATCACGAAAATGCTATCTTGGAAATCGAAAGTACCAACCCTTTGGCCCATTTACGAAATACCTAAACGTGATACCATGAAACCTCGGAACTGGCATCGGTAGTGAACCTCGAGAAACACTACGAAGCTAAAAGATGAAATCAGATGAACATAATGGGATCTATATAGCATAATGGAACCTCGGAACCAAAATGCCCGGTGAGGGAACCTCGGAACCAACACCTCATCGCCATGTACTAAATTAAATGGCCTTCTTTATATCTCGAAGATGTCTGGAGAGGCGACTCATATGTATATTCTAGATCTAACCCCCGATTGCCTGACCGGGCAATAAGTTAATCATAATATCCATATTATTACCATGCACACTGATCAAATACATCGGCAGGAGGCGAAATTTGTGCCATCTAGGGGTTTTATTGTAGACTGGCTAACTCTTAAATAAAATCAATTTTTATATGAGTATAACAATTGGGAGGTAAAAATGCTTTATAATCTATTTTCAAAAGCACTTTACAAACTTGTAATTTAAACACTTTCGTTTTAGAAAAGGATTTTGGTACTCACCTTTTTTCTCGACTAATTTATTTCAAATCTTGTCACTTTAGATTCTGGAAATCGGATGCTCCAAATAAGCCTACCTGATTCATTCAAATTCACGAAAACCCTTGCCCCAGTTTAACGTTTTAACCATAAAAACCTTACTGGGGCTTTCAAAATGACTATATCAGAGCGAACGATTCACTCAAACTTGTGCTAATGATCCCGATTCGATATGGACATCGATAATATGATGTAGAAATTGACCAAATGTCTCTATACACATTAAATGCCCATAAAAACTATCTTGTTTTTAGCAAACTTTGTGTTGAAGCTCGAGGACTTTCGATGCAAAAATACCCAGAAACATTTACGAAAATTATATAAAACATGGAGCTGCAATCCACAATTTCAATCAAAGCATCGAAAATAGTCGAAATTCAGCCACTGTTGTCAGAACACGGTCAAAATTCCTAAAAATTCTAAACTCAGTGCAAATTTTGGGACTAAGTTTACATTTCACGGCCTCGAAAAAATTTCAAACCATTACATAACCTTTGAGCGAAATAACACAAATAGGAAAATTTTCTACATTTTAAAGTTTGATAAAAGGCTAAGATATTGGTACCTATCACGTAGCTCTCTTGCGATATACCAATTTTGCAGCACTAACCAATGAGGCGTCTCAGTCGAATTTCCATAAATCTAAAAAAAAACGAAAGAAAATAAAAACAAAAAACTGTCTACCTCTTTCTCTCTCTCTCTGCAGACCTTTCGGTTCGTCGTCCCATTTACTTTTTATCTTCTTTTTGATTTTTTCTAATTATTATTCTTTTGCTAATTATTATTCTTATTATTTAGATAAATAATTTATATTGCCCCATTGATCTATTATCCCGAAAATTTTATTTATCGCAATTGAATATTCTTTAAATATTTGTCATTTTCGAATTTTCTAAAATCCCGTTTTAAGTTTCACTCTCTCGCTTGGTGCCCACAAAAATTCAGTAAAATATTCATTGTCTCGAATTTGCAAAAGCTCTGGGTTACTAGATTTATAAGACAAACTTAAACACGATCCGTTTGTCATCGAAATCTAGAGAATTTCAATTTCCACTGAACTTCTTTGACAATTTATTATTGTATTCTTTTGAAATTCCATAATTTATGCTTTCACCTCCACCTTCCTTAATTGCAAAAAGTGCCACAATTCTTTAAAACTTTATAATTTCATCCTTTACAATGGCACTTGGTGCACATATCATCCTTACGAGTTACATGTGCGTAGCACTCGTCGGGACGGGGTGTTCTGAATCATCCCTCCTTTAGAACATTTAGATCTCGAAATGAACAAACTAACATAAAGAGGATACTGTAATCTGAAAACAATGAGGATATTATTTGTCCCGAGCCTCGACTCCGTATATCTTTGTCATGATTCACATCAAAAGCTTTGACTAAAATGACCTTATTCGCAAAATACGCTCTCTGCGATCTACTATCTGCATTGGCACATCATATGAGATGGGGTAATCTTTGATTCTCTGGTACGATCTCAAATTGCCTTGGGAGGGATCTGGAATGCTGTGGAGCATGGATACATAAACACATTATGAACCAGACGACTCACGGAGGAAGGTCTAATCTATATGCTACTGGTCCCACTCTGGCAATAATCTCATATGGTCCTATGTATCTGGGCCTCAGCTTTCCGCGTCTTCCAAATCTGAGGACACCTTTCCAAAGGGAAACTTTGAGAACCACTATCGCCACAACAAGCGTAGATCCCTCTGACGTTTGTCCGTAACTTTAAATACATCACGACTATCTTGAGTCTGTCTCGAACAATCTGGATCTTATCTAAGTTAATCTGTACTAACTCTGAATTTCCATCGGTCTCTGTCTCCTACTTCATCGGCTGTCTGAAGTGCGACACTTGAAGCCGCTGTGCTTCAAATGGAGCCATGCATCTTTGGATTGATAAGCTGTTGTTGTGTAGCGAGCTCAAGCAGAATAAATACGTATCGGCTTCCTTAAACTCTATCACGCATGCTCTAAGCATATCCTCCTAACGTCACAGGAATAGTTTACTCTACGTGACCATCGATCGAGGATTGGAAAAGCTGCTAAAGATTTGTCCGGAATTTTATGGCATCCACAGCAAGTGGACGAAAATGCGGATGTGAACCCAGGGTCTCAGTGAGGACTATCGATAGAGGAACACCATGTAATCTAACTATCTCCTCATATAATTGTTAACTTGTCCGAGGTCATCATTGCTAAGCGGGAAAATGCGGCGGTTTGGTGATCTCCACTGCTCCTTCCCATATGGCATCGTGTTGTCTCGAGTTCTCGGAAGCAGTAACAAAATCCACCAGTAATCTTATCCCTTCCCATACGGGAATCGGAAGGTGTTGTATCTTTCTTGTGGAAGCCACGGTGCTCCTTCTCTTAACGGGTTAGGCCGTGCGGATCACAATCGCAATTTCCTTTCATGCCACTTAGCCCCAATAATGCTCCTCAGTATGATACATCTTAGTCTTCTGGGGTGCACATGGCATATCGTGAAAGAAATTAGTACTCTTCAGGATTCCCTTTTAGTTCACCTGTTCGGAGTACACACATTGACTCCTTCAACTGTGCGCCATAAAGTCTGTGATGCGGAACTCTGGTTCCTACCGCCTCTCAATCCTGCCTCCAGCTTAATCATCTACGAAACCTGCCGACCTTCCTTGATGCGATCCACGAGAAGAGGACGAACATAAAATGATGCAGCGGTGTCACTGTATCCCATTTCCCTGTGAACTCCCAGATCTCAACTCTATCAACAATGGAGATATCATGCGCATATAAGCATGAACCCTCAGGTTTGAAGCAAGCATCGGCATTATTGGCCTTCACGGATGGTACTTTTCTGTCGATGCGATCATAATCCGTAATCGCTCGACCATAGTGCGGCAAGTTAAACTCTTTCTGGTGAAAGATATCACTACTTGACTCTTATGATCGGTGAATATCGGCGGGAACACCATATAGATAATGTCTGAGATCTTTGAAGCAAAAACCACTGTGCTGGTTCGTCATGGAGTCGGAAGTAGTTCTGCTCATGCTTCTTTGGCGGGAAGCATGGCTATCACTATCTGCATCAAAACACCCTAACCCTTATCTAGAGGCATCACTATATGCCACATAACCGTCCTTTCTGAAGGTAGTGCTAACCTTGGGGCCCGTAGTTAATCTGCGCTGGCTCTCAGAAAACTATCAGCGTGGTGTCGACCTTTCAATTTACGATCCTTTTCAATAGATTGGTCTGGCGAGGTTTTTATCTTGAAAATCCATTAACAAATTTCTGTAATATTTTGTCAATCCAAAGGCTGCGAACTTAGCATTTGTGAAGCGGCTTCCGAGTTCACTATAACTTTGATCTTATGAGGATCCCACCTTATTTTGAAATGACATGACCCGAAGGCGCTGTCAGCCAAAATTGGCACTTACTAAACTTGGGCGTATAGCGGCGCTATCACAGAATGCCTGTCTTGTCAGTGCTGCATGTTCCTCACGGAAGCTACTGATGCACTAGAATGTCATCAATGAATCGATCACAAGCTTATCTAAATACGATTTGAATACCATTAAGTGAAATCCGTGAAACCTTGGTTGGGGCATTAGTCGATCGAATGGCATCACTAGAGAACTTCGTAGTGACCGTATCTCGTCACGGCGAGTCTGAAACATCATTCTCCGGACCCTCCAGCGCGTGGCGACCTTAGGTCGATCTTAGAATATACGAAGATCCATGCGGTGGTCAATGGCTCATCTATCTGAGACGGATCTTTTGGTTGCGTATTATCGCCGCGGTTAATTTGTCTATAGTCTACCACGGCAGTAAAAGCTTCTATCTTTCTTCTTTCTGAAGAAGCGCGGAGCTCCCACGATGAGGTACTAGGTCGGATGAAACCGCACAGCAGCGATTCCTCGATTATGCCTTCGATTCTTTTCGACTCTTTGAAGCCATTACGTTTGGAGGAATGGATCCATTTCAGTCCGCAGGACCTGATTATCAATGAACTCATTTTCTCATCTTAGAGGTGGCGTGAAATATCATCACGAAGGATCAGAGACCTCTTGCGACTATGAGATCTTCGGTAAGTGTCTAACATGTGTCTGTCTGCAATTGCCAATAACTGTAAGGCCCTTTAAAGCATTTCGGCGGTCATGGCATTAATGAGACTAGGGAGATCTCTCTTGATTCCCCGAGAAATATCACGCACAGTTCCTCTAGCGAACCAATCTTGCTTCCTTCTTATAGTAATCGGTGGCTCTGTACGGATAACTTGATCCATACCGGATATCATGGAAATCATGGATATCTTTGCTCATCGATGCTTTGGAAAATCCTTATGCGGATCACCAATGCCTTTCTGGAACTATCGCTTTCGGATATCATAGTATCCCATTAGATGCGAGGAAACACCATCACGACCATCTATAATTTGGGACTCTGTGCGGTGCCTCTTAGTGAATGATGCCCGAAATAAATGAATGAGTGTCTGGGTCACTAATGCATATGCATCATGATAAATGTGAAATCCTCTGAAGTAATCCGTGGTGGTGCATCGCCTCCCTCTTTGTGTATTTGTAATGCAGGAACGATGCAGTACCACTGCGGGTCTGCTGTCGAGAGTGCGCCTGCGCCTCCTGCGCCCCTCTGCGACCTCTACCAGTACTTGTCACGCCACCTGCACTGGCCCACCACTACCCGGCTGGTGGGCAGTGGCAGTGCACGGGGTAGATACTCTTTGTGCCTACCTCGAAGTCTCTGCGACTACTAAGCGTGAATGATCTCGGATAAATGACCATCTTGCACTTAATGAAACATCTGTCATATTATCTGCGCTCTCCAAGATGCCTCCTCGACATGTAGGGCATAATGGAAAAGATGATCTGAAGATCTACCCTCACAGGAGCTCTTTGGTGATCGAATGGATCCACGGCTAGATCTTGCTCCTCGTGTAGGCCTCTGCATTAGTCCCTTCTTTCCTTTCTTTCTACTAGACTGATTGGTGACTGGCTGACTAGTGCTAGGAGCACCTCTTTCTTCTTATCGGCAGCCCACAGTTAAATGAAATTGTCCTTTCTACCCTTAGTGCAGCCTCAAACTTTTCATAAACTTGCTGCTTGCTTTGCTTTTGTTGTATCCTAGTAAACACGAAACTTTGTGTCATCTCTGATCTTGGAGTGGAAGAACCTCGTGTCCACGTCACCTTTTTCCGGCAATTATGGTGGAAAGACCTCATGTCTCATCACCATATATTAAGCTAAGAACACTAACCTGTCTAACCATAAGTACCATGCCTGCAGTGCGATGCCATCATAAGTTTTATTTAATTTAGAGCACGTTCTATCATTGCCCCTCTGCTCTTACGAAGACTCAGTGTGCGGCCAATTGAGCTGTAACAATCGCGTATAACGATCCATCGTCGAAATTGCCGCCCTTGGTGCTATTTCGATGGTTCTCTTTGGGAGCTGATTAAATTGGAAGCATCTTTTCGATGGGGTGTGCGACATATCTGCAGTGGTGCCTGCGCGGTGCGGAAGTCTAGATGAACCTCATGACCTCGTCCGGACATATGCTATGAATTTCAAAAGTTAAAGGTCGGTGACACTTTTCAATATTTGATGCATAAGGGTTTGAAAAACAATGTAGGTTGCGATAGGAAGATGTTATAAAAAAACAATTCTATAGGAAATCTTGTAGCTTGCGAAAAGCGGCCCGAACTATAAGCCTAAAGCGCTCGATACCAACTTGGCGGACCCTTCTAGTGACGGGAAATGCAGGCAACTCCATAGTAACCTCGATGACTCGCTTGGTAAACAAGTTACCATGAAGCTAAGTAGTTTTAAAGCTGCTGGCGTATTTGGAAAACGTGGGTTATAAAATTTTTCACTTTTCTATCAAAATCACACCTTTAGATTTACTTAATCAGGCGGCATACTTGACCTTACGGTGGTCAAGCCAAATACAAAATCTGTATAAAACAAAAAACCACACTCTGATGTTTTCCAAATGTCAAACTCACAGCCAATAAAGGACCTCTGGTCCTCATCGAAATATAAGATAAGGATCAAATCAAATATAAGTTTATCGCGATACGGTTTTCTCAAAACCATACATGCATATTTTACAAGAATGTTTACATATACAAAATGCCACATTTGCTTTTACTGATTTTAATTACACCTTATCTTATATATAATCCGCAACCACGACGTCTAAGACTGAAGATCACGGAAGGTCTTTCGGCTTGGCACTGCACACAGTATTTTAAAAGCAGCGTAGGCAAGCGGCTCGATGAGTATATAAGTTCTAGATAACATTTGTCACCTTTGTTTGTACCTCACGTGAAAATCACGTACGAGAAATGGTAGTAAGCGTTTATGAAAGCGAGTTTTGAAAGCCATTTTTGGCGTCTTTGTGATATAACTCTTGCTTCGGTTTGAAAACTATTTACTGGCTGGCTGAAGCGTTTAGGTGGTGGTTAATATCACGAAAATGCTATCTTGGAAATCAAGTATAACCGGTAGGCCCATTTAAAACCACTAAGCGTGATACCATGGAACCTCGGAACCTGGCATCGGTAGTGAGCGCGAGCATTCTGTTAGATGGTCAGTGAGCGCGGCGGGATCTATATAGCATAATGGAACCTCGAACCAAATGCGTGAGGAACCTCGGAACCAACACCTCGTACGCCGTGTACTAAGTCGTGTGCTAACTATATACCTCGAATGCGAGAGGGCAACTCACTATATATATATTCTAGATCCTAACCCGATTGCCGACCAGGCAATATAGTTAATCATAATATCCCTGCTGTGCCATGCTGTCAGAAATACATCGGCCCAGGAAGCGGCTGTGCCGTCTAGAGGTTTGCTAAACAGGCAAGCGTTTCTTAAATCTTTGAAATCAAACTTTAGCAGTAACAATTGGGAGGTAAAACCTTTATAAATCTATATTTTCAAAGCACTTTACAAACTTGTAATTTAAACACTTCGTTTAGAAAAGGATTTTGAGTACTCACCTTTTCTCGACTAATTTCTTTCAAATGTATCGGCACTTTAGATTCTCAGATTGGATGCTCAAATCGCCTACACAATTCATTCAAATTACGAAAATGCCTCGGTTTAACATTTCATATAAGCATCTGAGAGCTTTTGAAAATATTTATCTCCGAAGCAAGCTTGATTCTATGAACTTTACGTGCTGGTAATTCGATATGGACATCGATAATATGATGTGAAATTGACCAAAATGTCTATACACATTAAATGCCCCATAAAAACTATCTGTTTTAGCAAACTTTTGACTCAAGGGACTTTCCATAGAGTCTAAAAATACCCGAAACATTTCTGAAAATTTTGTCCGACTTGTCTGACTACAATCCTGAAATTTCAATCAAAACTGTCCGAAAATAGTCCCGAAATTCAGCCCTGACTGTCCGAACACAGTCCCAAAAATTCCTAAAAATTTCTAAACTCGGTCTAAAAATTTTGGGACTAAAGTTTACGACCTTTCACGGCCTCCAAGAAAATTTCAAGCCATTACATAACCTTTAGGCTTGAAATAACACAAATAGGAAAATTTTCTACATTTTAAAGTTTGATAAAAATGAATATTGGTACCTATCTTAGCTACTCTTGTCATCTGTTTTGCCTTTGCTCGACGAGCGTCTGATCCGATTTCCATAATCTAGAAAAAAAAAAAGCGAAGAGAAGAAAGTAAAAAACAAAACACAATCACACCTCTCTCTCTGCTCTCTCTCTCGGGTGCTCAGTTCGTCTCATCCCATTGCTTTTTATCTTAACTTTTGATTTTTTACATTATATTCTTAACAATTATTATTAGCATTATTTAGATAAATAATTTTCTATTGCCCGTTAAGTCTATTTCTATCCCAGAAATTTTCATTTATCATAATTGATGTCTTTCAAATATTTGTGTTTTGAGATTTTCTAAAATCAGTTTCGAGGTTTTCACTCACAAACCGTTGCTGAAATTCGTAAATATTATTGTTTGAATTTATGGCTTTCTGGGTTACTAGATTTATAGAGCAGACATGCCTGATCCATTTGTCATCTAAATCCTAGAGAATTCGAATTTCCCTGAACTATTTTGGCAATTTATTATTATTATTATTCTTTTGAAATTCCATAATTTATACTTTCACCCCTCCACCTTCCTTAATTGCAAAAGTGCCACAATTCTTTGAAAACTTTATAATTTCATCCTTCTGTTCTTGGTGCACATATGCGCCCTTCTGATTACATGTCTTGTGCGCACCTCATCGGGGCAGGTGTTACACAAATATCTAGGACTTGATGGGGCACGGGTTTAGAACATGCATTCATTGTGCATTTTGATAAATTGATATGTGTGATGTGTGCTTGAATTGTATGAAATATATTCATGATAAATGATATGAAACACTAGGATTGAAACCATAACCTTAGGGTTCGGAGAAACAAAATGAGCATGAAAAAAAGTGAAAATTGAATGGAATAGAATTAGTGGTTGGCAATTAGCACCACTAAGGAAAATGAGATGAACGGGTTAGTTCATGATGACTAAGTCTATTAGTAGTTGGCATGCGCACTACTAGTTAGACTGAGATAGAAATTTAATAACCTTGTTGCCATTTGACGTGTGTAGATGGCAGAAGTCAAGGACGAGGACGTAGAGGACGTCCACGGGGTGATAGTCGACCACCGCCCGTTTTTTATCAACAAGTCCTTACGTAGGCCATGAGCGTTGCATTTGCGATTTTGCTACGGAGTTAGTGGCCCGGGTTAGGGTCGAAGTAACCTCAGAGGTTTGAGGCACATCATCGCCCAGACATTCACAAGGGAGGGTCGATGGTGGCAGGCCATTGGTTTCGGCATATCGAGAAGGTATTGGAGGCCATGGAGTTACCTCGTCGACCCGAGTCGGTAGTTGCATTAAGCTAGAAGAATTGAGTCCCAAGTGTGGTGGGACTGGGTTAAGACCTCTAGGGATATAGAGGCAATTACTTGGACAGAGTTCCATGAGCTTTTCAGAAGCAAGTATTTTCCGACCACTGCTAGGCATGCAAAGGCTCGTTAGTTTCAAGAGCTGAAGCAGGGAACGATGACAGTGATGGAGTACGTGGCTAAATTCACAGAGTTAGCCCGTTTTGATGATGACTATGTGGCCACAGACATGGCCAAGGTGAGGAGGTTTGAGGATGGGCTGAAGTTGTCCACCCGGGGGCAAAATTGTGGGATTCCTCTTACAGGACATGAACTCTATGGTCAGGACGGCTATGACCATAGAGAGAGAGAGATAGAAGGGCGCAGACATTTGAGGATCTCAGTCTTGTGGCAAGAAGGAAGGAGAGTCGATCTTAGCTACAGTTGGAAGAAGCCGAAGGCTTCCTAGTTCTAGGGTTTCGGGATAGGACCAGCGACCACCGGGGTGAGCCGGATAAAGCTTCAATGTTTGGACTGGGTGACCTGTTACCTCTGCCCAGTAAACTAGGCATGATAGGCGGGGTTGCCTCCAGGTAAGGGATCTCAGGTTTTAGGCGGTCTTGATCCGGTAATCTGGGATAGGTGCGGACCACAGATTTATTCCTTTCCACCTAATGTGGGTCAAAGACAATACAGTCCGAGGTCGCGTACGGTGCCTTGAAGCCCCACCTTGACGAGCGAGAGAAGGCGGAGTATGGAGTCAGTCGAGGCGGGGCCTACCCCAGTTTGGGACATCAGAGATCAAGGGCATATCTACGCCATCATACCATCGTGGGCCCTATAAATCAAACGGCTATACGAGGTATGTTTACATTATCACTATGAGCAAGGTATTATTTGATTACGATTGCATCGCATTCATTCATTGTTAAATCATGTGTGAGAAGAAGCTAGGCAGAAGAGTTAAAGACAGCGGAAAAACCCTTGTGTGTGAGTTCTCCCTTGAGGACTAGGGTGAGCATGGATCTGATATGTCGAGGTTGCGAGTTAGAGATCTCTGGAATTCTACTCATTGGACTGAGGTCATGGACATCTTGAGTTAAGCGTCATCCTTGGGATGGATTAGTTAACGACATACCCAGTCGTCATCGATTGTGGTATGAGGGTTCACCGCCCCACGGGATGGTGCTCGTGTTGCGTTTGGGAGGGGATGTGATGTTTTGCGGACCGTAATACGATTCCGGATGGCATGAATAGTTGATGGGTTGGTGGCTAGCCTTGCCACGGAAGGCGAGAGAGCAGGACTTAGATGCAGCTCGGCTAGTGTCTGAGTCACGAGGATGTCTACCGAGGATGGACTACGGGATTACCTTTGCGGAGGGATGTAGACTTTTGGGTTAAGTTACACCTGGCGTCGCCCATCTCTGTGACTCTTCATAGGAGGGACACAGTTGAGTTCGTGAGGAGCTGAGTCGGATCACGGGGAATTGGTGGATAAAGGGATTCATTAGGCCAGGCCTTTACCATGGGCTCCGGTTTGTTTGCAGAAGAAAGACAATACCCTTCGACGTGTGCATTGACTACCGACCAGTTGAATAGGGTTCACGATCAAATCGTATCATTATCGAGGATTGATGACTTGTTTGATCGGTACAGGGGCGTGGTCACTGAATAGACACTCATACTTGGTTACCATTAGCTGAGGGTTAACGCAGGGAGGTAGATATCCCTAAGACAACGTTCAGGATGTAGTATGGGCACTTCGAGTTCACGGTGATGCCCTTTGGATTGACGAATACGCCAGCAACATTCATGGATCTCATGCATAGGGTATTCAACCTTATTTACGGATCGGTTTGTGCCGTGGTCTTTGTGGATGACATT